>OZ005655.1:57165941-58631775 GCA_963930645.1 Salticus scenicus
ACACATTTTTCTTTCTGTACAAGCTTGTTTATCCTTTATATATATATATATATATATATATATATATATATACAATGCTGCTGATAGAAAACTGTAAATATTTTTAAAATCTCAATTATTATTATTATTACTATCAGGCTTTGCCCGCTTCGCTGGACATTAAACTTAACTAAGCTGTCAAAATCCCATATCTTTATTAATAACCTAAGTTCTCTCTGTGATTGGTAGAGGTTTTTCTCGCTCGCAACGTGACAATCTGGGTCCCCCCTTCGGCAGCAACTTACCCACTTCTTGCTTCCCTTTCCTCAGCGGGTGAGTTCGAAGTTTTTGCAAAATCCCAGTAATGCACATAATGCGTACACTTAATCAATATCCACACACCAAAATTCGCCATTCTAAGATAATTCAAAGCGAATTCAAACGGAAAAACATGTTTTTCCACATGTTTATTGCCCTCCAACTCCGAGAAGGGGGGGGGGGAATTTCGAATTTCGTGAAATCAAGTTACAATAAGTGCCGGATGCATACAAACAATTTACACACAAAATTTCGTGACCACAGAAGTCTTTAATAGAAAATGTTATAAATAAATAAATACAAAAAGCACAGCTTTAGTATGGGACCCCTTTGGTGACTTTAAATATTTTAAGCCATTTTTGCGATGAATTGAATTGGCTATCTCAATTGTGCAATTAAAGATCTTGGCGAGAAACGTCCGAGCTACTTCGGCGCCAAATTTCAAATTTTGCCAAAGGGATCCGATACTAAAGCTGTTCCTTACACAAAATAAATAAATAAATAAACAAAATAATAAAATAAAAACTCTTTTTTGATATTTACAAAATAAAAATAAAAAATCTTAATAAAATCCAAATTATAATCATTTACAATTAAGGGGAGAACATAAAAGAACCTCATAAGGTACATAGTAACAAAAAAAAATTTGTTTTACTGCAGGAAAGAAAAGTACTGCTTAATTAAATAAAAATATTAAACTAATGCCAAATATCACTATGAAAATATTTATCCACATACATATTCCTGATTAAAATTTCATTTTATTTTTGGAAAATAAAAAAAATATAAATGCGTATATATAAATATAAAACCTTCTACCGAATCTGGGTTGAAAACGGAAAAAGGGTAAAAAAAAATTAGAAATATCAGACCTATATTTATAAATTTGATACCAAATAAAAGCGGCGATTTTTCTGAATCCAGGGGTGCAAATAGATTTTCGATGCGAAAATTAGATTTTTAGAAAAGAACTAAAGTATGAAATTTAAGTGGCAACGGAAAAGGGGAAAAATAAATTAGAAATGTCAAACCTGTCGTTTCAAATTCAGTACCAAATGAAAGGGGTGATTTTTCTGAATCCTGGTGTGTAAACAGTTTTTCGATACGACAATTAGATTTTTTAAAATTAACTAAAGTATGAAATTTAGATGGAAACACTTCATTTCAATCTTTTCATAATTTGTAGTGCGAATCACGCGAATAAAAAAGTCTTTAAATTAAAAAAATATTTTTATATTTTATTTTTCCATTCAAACTGTTTTAGTGAAAAAATATTTATGGCACATGCGCTGGCGTTTTTTACCCACAATTCAAAAACTAATCAAAATTTTGAAAATTTCTATAGGTATAATTTTAAGTTGGATGAAGACATAAGTTTCTGCCAAGCGCCTTTGAATTCCGTAAAGCCCTTCTCGAGTTATGCCCGGACAAAAAAAGCGACATACAGACACGATGACACGCACACAGGCAAATTTTTCTGAAGTCATTTTCGGCTTTCATGGGGTGTGAAACGTAAAGATATTGCAAAGTTTTTTGATTCCGACAAATTTACAGACAAAAATCTGATTTTATTAATATAGACTAGCGAGCTTCGCCCGCTAGCGGGTCAGTATTTTTAAATGAATCACTAACAGGAACTTTTAGTGTTAAGAAAAGAAATTAAAAAAAAAAAATCATTTCTGATTGGGTAAAAAAGTCGGCCGGTTGCCCACTGCCTTCGGCAACGCTGCGTGTGCGTATTCCTTCCCTGACCCTTCGTGCCCCCCCTCAAAAAAAAAAAAAAAAATTCTGATCGGGTAAAAACTCACACCGGGTCCCCACTGCCTTCGGCAGCGCAGACCCATGCGCGCGCACGTGTGAGGGTATTGTTGTCAAAATTTGGGAAATTTATTTGATTTATTCTTGCTTCCATGTTGTTTTCTCTGTAAACTATAAATGAATTAGGTTGTTTTTATTACATCGTTTATGAAAAGAGTTTGATTCAATAGGATAGCTGATAAGTTTTAAAAGGTTTAAATAGGTTTTTGTTTACATTATAGAAAAACGTTTTTATCTTGAATAAAGTTAATGTAATTTTTACATGGAAGTAATTATGGATATAAATTAAATTAAATTAAAGTAAATGTGAAATATTGCCACTTACTGTTTATTCTGAAAGATATACTTTTGTTGTTTTGTATAACATCTGGAAATTTAAACGATGTTTATCATCGGTATTTTTGTTCACGCGTTCTTTCAGCGATTGCTAAATTAAACTAATAAGTTTAGTTAAAGTTCAATAGATGGCGTCGTGATTATTTCCGAAAGGAAAAATGCAAATTGAGTGTGACGTTACTTGAAATCGCTACTTATTGGATGCATGTTAGAATTCTTTGAATAGTATATAAGAGCTAACTTCATTGCATTCGGCGGTCAGTTTTTAGTTTGCTGCATTAGCGATAGCT
Organism: Salticus scenicus; assembly: GCA_963930645.1. Classification (NCBI taxonomy): domain Eukaryota; kingdom Metazoa; phylum Arthropoda; class Arachnida; order Araneae; family Salticidae; genus Salticus; species Salticus scenicus. The sequence continues at coordinate 57,168,683 of OZ005655.1, forward strand.
CTGTTTGCTAGTCGTAATGAAGGTGTTTAAACATGAAAGTTGTTTTATTAAATTATTTTTCCTTCATTTAAAATAATTTGTTCAGATATAAGTAATTAAAATACAATGTGGCTTTAGTTTTCAAGTTTGTTTACCTTTTTCCTCCCGTTTCCCTTCCGTGTAGTGTTGCCGTTCATTATAAAAGTTTGAACCATGGAGTCAGGTATTTGAGTCTGTTGTTCGTTGGCCTTTAGGGTTAACGTCGTATGCCTGCCATGTTCTTTGAGAAATGTTGTTGTTTGTTAACTTTAAGAGTTGACATCGTTTTTTACATTTTATATAAGGTATAAGATTAACTATTTTTGAATATAAAGTTTTAAATTGAGTTAGTGCTGGACGTTAATTTTTATCATTTGCCTGAGATGAATTTAAATGATTGTTTCAACTTTTATTAAATATTTCAATTGTTAAGTTTTAATTTTTCTTGTTAAGTTTGTTCAATAAAATTGTTAGTTTGTTTTATAATGACTTTGTCATTCTTTGAACTGCCTTATACACATTAACTTAAGTCTTTGAGCTAACTAATGGAGTTGTTTCCACTGCATGATATTATGCTTTGCTAAATGTTACATTAAGCCATATTGGCGACAACAAAGGTTATGGGCTACTTGGTATAGTATTACAGCCCATTGGTTGGTATTTTTTTGAAAGTTAATTTTTTTTGGCAGTTCTAATTTTTTTTGAGGATGGCAGTCAATATTTTACCTAGTATTGAAAAATTGGGAACAAACAACTATCATACTTGGAAAAATGATATTCGTTTTGTGTTGAGAAAAATTGTTGGAATATAGTGAATGGGAGTGAAACACTACCGGAGGAGAAGGACGGAGCAGTAACAGGGAAAGGTCACATAAATGACTTTAAGCAAAGAGCTAGGGTAGCACTTTCAACTATTTATTTAAATGTGTCTCCACAGTACAGATGTTTGATAGACAGTTGCGAGTGTCCTGTTGCGGCCTGGAAAATTTTAAAGCAAAATTTCATTAGCGATTCAAGAGCGCAACACATGCAGCTTGTAAATGAGTTGTTCCATTGTGTAATGAAGCCTGGTGAGGGCATAAATATGTATGCATCACGAATCTCCAAAATTGCTGACGAGTTGAAGGAGTCTGGACATGAGATGGAAGATATATATCTTTGCTTCCAGCTGCTGAGGAATGTTCCTGACAAATTTGAGTCGGCCACCCAGTACATCTTGCGTTGGTCTGAAAATTTTGAGTTTAAGAAAATAGTCGTGGAACTAGTAGCTGAAGAAACGAGGCTGAAACTCAGGGATACAGATCGAGGAGCCAATAGAGTCGAAGTCCAGAATGTTCACCATCAGCAAAATGGTAAGAAATCATTTCCTAAATCTATCACCTGCCATCGCTGTGGTCGTCGGGGACATATTAAAAGAAACTGTTTTGTTAATTTAAATAAACAGGACAATAGTATTTCTGAGAACTCTAAATTTAATTATAGTAAATCTAATGTTAAAAGAGCTAACTATGTCACCCGTAACAAATCTAAACAAAATTCCCCCATGTCTTATATTGCTCAATCTTGCATAAGTAATTCTGATGATGAGTGCTGTTGGGCTTTTGATACCGCGGCCTCTCATCACTTCTGCAAGAATTTAGACTATTTTTCTGAATATAATCCTATTGAAGGTGAAAGTTTATTTGTTGCCGTTGACGGAGTTAGTTTTCCTATTATTGGTAAAGGTTCTGTTCATTTAATTTTTGATGATAATTCTTGTATTTTGCAAAATGTTTTATCGTTCTACTTGTTTACGTAGACGATATTGTAGTTTTTGGTAAAACTCAATCACAAATTGACAATGTGATTAGTTTATTGGGACAGAAATTTGATTTGAAAGTTTTAGGAAAGACTAAGAAACTATTGGGAGTGGAATTTGAGTACAATAATGGAGACGTTCAATTGTCCCAGTGTACTTATACAGAAGAGATTTGCGAAAGATTCAAATCTTTTCATATCCCTGTTTCTTCTCTTCCAATTGTCAAAGGCTTGAAATATTCAAAAAAGGACTGTCCGACAAATCAACTTGAAATTGATGAAGCATCCAGGTACCCATATAGGAGTTTGCTAGGTTGCTTATCTTTCGTTGCTGGTCGTACACGTCCTGATATTGCTTATGCCACAAATATTTTTAGCCAATTTCAGAGCTGTCCTGGTCTAACTCATTGGAATGGTTTGGTCAGATTATTAGGATATGTTTCTTACACTAAATATTATAAACTTAATTTAAAATGTAATAAACCAGATTTAATAGCCTTTTCAGATGCAGATTTTGCAATGAACCGTGATGATTTTGTGTCAATGGGAGGGCAAATAGTTTTTTTGGATGATAGTCCTATTTCATGGAGGACGTTTAAGGAGAGGGGTGTAAGTTTATCCACCATGGAGAGTGAATTTATCTCCATGTGTGAAGGTGTAAAGGAATTAAAGTGGTTTGACCATATATTGGAAGATAGCTACAAATTTAATTTAATTTCTGGGAAACATAACTCTCCTGTTCTATATGCTGACAATCAATCCGCTATAGATTTTACAAAATCTCCCATTGAAAATAACAGGTCAAAACATATAAATGTTAAATTGTTTTTCATTAGGGAATGGCTTTTCGAGGGGCAGTTCAGTCTTAAATATATTCGTAGTAAATTAAATTTGGCAGATCCTTTTACTAAGTCGTTAACTAAATCTGATTTATCAAAATTTATTAATAAAGTTTTCTTAAAGTAAATATAAATTTTTTTGGAACTATGTTTTTCTATAAAGTTTTTTTTTGGAGCTATGTCTCATATAAATTTTTTTGGGAACTATGTTTCTCTATAAAGTGTTTTTGGAGCTATGTCTCCTATAGGTATACGTGCGCTGCGCGCACATAATCCTTCTCAAATCAAATTTTTATTCTTAAGAAAAGAAAATTTAAAAAATCATTTCTCATCGGGTACAAAGTCAGACCGGGTCCTCACTGCCTACGGCAGCGAGGTCCCGTGCGCGCTGCGCGCGCGTATTCCTTCCCCGACCCTTCGTTCCCCCTAAAAAAAAATCATTTCTGATCGGGTAAAAACTCACACCATGTCCCCACTACCTTCGGCAGCGCAGACCCATGTGCGCTACGCGCAGATATCCTTCTCAAATCAAATTTTTATTCTTAAGAAAAGAAAATGAAAAAAAAAATCATTTCTCATCGGTTAAAAAGTCGGACCGGGTCCCCACTGCCTTCGGCAGTGCTGTCCCGTGCGTGCGGTGCCCGCCTATATCTTCCTCACCCTTTTAGCCTCTCCTAATTAACCTACGTATACCAATTTTGAACGGTCTAACTAAATTAGCTGAGATGCAAAAGATAACCTAAGCAGGAGACCTCAAAATGCGCAAATCTGGTTAAAACTTTTGATAATATAAAAGAACTTTAAAATATCTTTCGAATGATGTATTAAAAATAATTTAATCATAATTAGAAATTGAAATATTGATAACTTAAAATATTACAGCGCCATCTGGCGGTAGAAATTTCTGTAACTTACTGTTCGATTCCAAATCAACAAAGCTATCTAATGATGTACTACTTATGAAATTATTTTAATTAGTAGCTGAGATACAAAAGAAAACCGATTCAGGATACCTCAAAACGTGTAAATGAAGCGAAATCTTGAATCCCACTTTCGATAATATAAAAGTACTTTAAAATATCTTTCGAGTGATGTATTAAAAATAATTTAATCACAGTTGGAATTTGAAATACGCGTATTAGAATAAAATTTAATTTGCAATTAAATTGTACATTTTTTATTTATTCTCGAAACCCAATGATATTTGAACTGCAACTTCGTCTTGTGATGTTAAAAGTGTGTAGCAAGTTTGAAATAATTTTGAAGGAAATTGAAGCATTTTGAAATTTGCAATTTTTATTTCCAGTATAAAATCAGTAAAGCAGGAAGTAAAATCTATTTATTCTTTCGCCCGGCGCCATGGTAACCGAAATACGTCTAGAAGCTCGCTAGTCTACGAAATTAATAAAACTCTTGTGATTTGTTGCCACCTTTTTTTCATACTTTAGTTAATTTTAAAAATCTAATTGTCCTATCGATAAGCTATTTAAACCGTCGGATTCAGAAAAATCGGACCTTTCATTTGATACCTTATTTGTAACGATATGACTGATATTTCTAATTTATTTTCCACTTTGTCGTAAAAATGTCGCTTTTTAAGCATTTAATCATGAATTCTGGGTCATTTTTCGGCAAACATGGGTCGACGTTTTAATTAATATCTCCGCTAATTAGGGTCGCATCGCTTAGCGAATTATCGCGATGTCGAGATGAAGAAATTCTGCGTCTGTCGACAGCGGTTTCGAGGCGCTGAGACTATTAGCGCCGGAGCTTTAGCGGTCACAAGGCATTTCTCACAGATAGACAGACAGACAGACAGAAAGACAGACAGACAGACAGACAGATGCGCACAGATTTTAATAATATAAGGAGATTGTTGTTGTTTTAATTGCGTGTTTAAGTTTTAAATAGGAAAAAATATTTAAGTGTTTAAAGAGCCATTATACACATATATCTAATATAATATTTAAATTCATTTATTAATTATTATTATTTAACTTATTTTATGTTATTTTCTTATTTAATTTAATTTTAAGTTTTTTTTTTTTTTTTTTTAAATTACTATTATAGTTATTCCATAAAAATATGGTTTTCATTAGAATATTTATTTCTAAAGGAAAAAGAAATGTGTAATTACAATACTTTATTATCCACTTAAGACAAAGGAAGACATGAAATAGACTAGTTTATGTAAAAATACATTAATAATAAAAATACAAAATACTGATTGCAGAATCTTTCAATTGTGTATATTTTCACACATTCCATCATTGATGTTTGTTATTTACATTTCATAACAGATTTTTATTTATTTATTTTTTCGAAATTTTCATCTGAGAGATTTATTCTTCACGTTTCAAAAGCCTCGGCACCAGCGATGAACAGTCTTTCTAGCCTATACAAGTTTCGGTGAAAACCATGGAAAACTCCGAATGGCTTGGTCGACAAGTATAACAAGAGATCGAACCCGGCACTTGTCCACCAGTTTTGACAGCTGAACCTCTCGACCACTTTACCGTGTTATTATACTGATGTCAATATTTTATTCTAATATTTTATACGATTTTGTGTCTTCTTCCAATACATTAATTCCAATAATCCAAATTTATGTGAAACAGTATCATGTTTTGGCACATTATGAAAAACTAAATTATATTTTAAGCTTTTAAAATGAAATGTTGGTATTTATTGATGTTCATGCCGGTACCATAAATGATATATTTTAAACTGCTCTAACTTATTTGTGATTAAATATTTCTCATAATGTACATTTATGTCATATTTTGCCTCGTTATGTAATATTAAGAGGTTTAGTCGACACTTTACCTATCTTCACTTCTGGCATCCAAATTTCATGTAATTAATTCTACGAGAAAATTTGTTATGCAAATTACTCATTAGCTAATGCTTTTTTTTTTTTTTTTTTTTTTACTTTGTCTTTACATTAAAAAAAATTCACAACAATTAAAATAATTTTTGTTTAAAAAAAAAAAAAAAAAAAAAAAAAAAGGAAAAATAATAATACAAAGAATTGTATAAGTTTTTAATATTTCATTTTGAAATCACAAAATGTAAAAACTGATGCTGTTTTAAAACTAGTTAGACTTCTTTATGAGGAGAAAAATCGCTATAATACACTTTTTATTTATGCTTATTTTATTCATTTATTTGAATAACTATATTTATTCATTGTTATTAATTTATTACTATTAAGTCTTAAATATCTGCAAACAAAACGATATATTTTTCAAGCAATATATTTTAACCGAATACGTGTGTTTTGTTTATACATAAGACTCTTGTTCATATAACAGAGTAAATATAAAAAACATGACTTTAAATACATCTTAAGATTAAAAATCACTTTTCAAAAACGATAAAATCTAAAATAATAATAGTAATAATAAAAGAAATAACAGATTAAATATTTTTTGTTAAAAATAAAAGTGTTCTTCAGTTTTTCTGTCTCATTAGGCATGCCTGCTGGAAATGGAAAATAAAAAAAGAAATAGGCCGACAAAAGAACACAACACGTCCTTGGATAGGGAAATGGAGAGCGTCTCAAATCGACAGCAATAAATCAATTCCTGGAAGACACGTTCTCAGGAGAGTAGACTCTGTATAGTACTGTATAGACGTTCTGTAGACTCAAGACTATTATTACAATTACAATAGTTTACTTTCATGTCGGGGAACCCACATAGGCAACCGGCAACCTTTTAAAAATCAAAGTCACCGAACTTTTGTACTATACAGAAGACAAATTTCCCCGTGACGTCCTCTCTAAATAGCAATTAGCAGAAATTCTATTTCGCAGAAGAGAAGCAAGGAAGGGAAACACAATTGTATCTCATCCTCTACACACAGTAGGGGGTGTTGTCATCTCACAGCTCTTTCTTCCTTCGCCTTCCTCCCAACAAAAATAAAGGAAAGGGAAAAGACTTCTGCTATCAGAGAGAATGATTATTTTTACATACCAATCTGTCAATAATCTTGATCTTAAATTTTAATATTACATTGACAGATAGCTACTTAAAAAAATTAACAAAAAATGTAGATTATTGCGCCGTTTAACAAACGTCGTAATGTGAGTATGTGCTATGGGGGGGGGAGAGAAAGAGAGAGATAAAAAGACGGATCCCGGAAAAAAGGGCACTTTTTCAATTCGCAAATCGCAAAATAATAAATATCAAATAATGATATTTAAAAAATGGCTTTCAAATGAGATATTTAGAAATTTCAATTGATTTGGTACAACATTCATTTAGTATATACCTCGGAGAAGATGGGGGGAGGGGGAGGGGGCAGGAGCAGATCGAAAGAAAACAATTGTTTTTACATAAACTCTTACCGATTTTAATAAAATTTTGTATAATCACGTACAATTTGTGAAAAAATTACAGAAAATGTCAGGCAAACTTGAGGGGGTGGTTAAAGAAGGGGGTGCAAAGGAAAATAAAATTATCTTTTATATCACCGTTTTACCGACTTTAATGATATATTCTATAACTATCACTTACTTTTTATGAAGATCACAGTGAGTGTATTATATACCTGAGGAGGGGGCAAGGAGGACAGATAGAAATAAAATATATTCTTCTTTAAATTATTCTATTATTGATTAAAAAAAAATTGTACAATCACGTATAATCTATTAAAAATTTACAGTAAGTGTCAGACATACTTAGTGGGTCGGTGGGGGAGGAAAATAAAGTGATTCTTTATATCACCATTTTAGCGATTTTAATGATATATTCTATAACTATATCACCATTTTACCGATTTTAATGACATATTCTATAACTAACACTTACTTTTTATAAAGATCAAAATAAGGGTATTATACATTTGGGGAGGGACAAGGGGGACGCAGATAGAAGTAAAATATATTGTTCTTTAAACTACCGCATTGTCGATTTACAAAAACTTTGTATCTACGCAATTTTCTGCTTATGAAAAATTACAGTGAGTATACACATATCTGGACGACTTGCTCAGGGGGGGGGGGGGCAGAGTGAAGAAAATGTTTGATTTTATATCACCATGCTACCTACTTATATGAAACTTTGTACCACTATCACTTTCATTTTATTAAAATTATAGTGAAAGTTAACTAATGTTGATACGGGGGGGGGGGGGGGGGGGGGGGGGGCAGATGGAAAATAAAATAATCTTTTTAAACAACACTTATTATCGTTTGTTTTATTGTTTTATTTACATTTTGTGAAAGTACCAATTACTATTAATGAAAAATTATACTGAGGTATGCAAAAATTCAATGTATGAGTTAAATCTGTAAAAAAATTATTCAAAAATGAATTTTCTTCTTTTAATCTGTCTCTTTTGTCCTTCTTTAGTATCAGTTTTACAAGGAGAAATTAAAAAAAAGTGCCCTTTTTTCCGCAATCCAAAAATTTAATACATTGTTAATATCAGACATTAAATAAAAGTTAATATCAAACGTTGGTAATAGATTATTCTAAAACAGAATATTTTTCTTTGATCTGTCTCTCCCCCTCCCCTCGTAGAAACAAAAAATTTTTGCTATTGTCCATGTTTAACAAGTATTTTACAAGTAACAATTAAGAAAAGTGCCCTTTTCTTAATTTCTTCTTGTAAAACTCATGCTAAGCATCAACAAGAGCATAAGTTTTTTTATTTCTACCTGAGGAGGTGTGGGGGTGGACAAAAGAGACAGATTAAAAGAAGAAATTTCATTTTTGAGCAACTTTTTTACAGATTTAAATCATAAATTGAATTTTTGAGTACCTCCCTGTAATTTTTCATTAATACTAACTGATATTTACACAAAATGTAAATAAAACAATAAAAGAAACGGAAATAAATGTTTTTTAAAAATATTATTTTATTTTTCATTTGCCCCCACGACCCCCCACCCCCCCTTATCAACTATAGGTAACTTTCACTATAATTTTAATAAAATGAAAGTGATAGTCGTACTAAGTTTAATATAAATAAGTAGCATGGTGATATAAAAACAAACATTTTCTTCACTCTGCCCCCACCCCCACCCCCACCCGTAGCAATTCGTCCAGATATGTGTAAACTCACTGCAATTTTTCTTAAGCAGAATGTTGTATGTTTAGAAAGTTTTTATTTTTAATCGATTATATGGTAGTTTAAAGAATAATATATTTTACTTTTATCTGCACCTCCCCCCTCCCCCAGACGTGTAATACACTCATTGTGATCTTCATAAAAAGTAAGTGATAGTTATAGTATATATCATTAAATCGATAATTAAATCTCCCCCCTCTTTCCCGAGATATATACTAAATGAATGTTGTACCAAACCAATTGAAATTTCTAAAAATGTAGTTTTAAAGTCATTTTTTAAATTCATTATTTGATATTTATTATTTTGCGATTTGCGAATTGGAAAAGTGCCCTTTTTTCCTTTTTACATAATCCATTAAATTTGTAAACAATTGTTGGTTCATTCTTGAGAATCATGCACATAAGACCATAGAGCATTGTTGCAAAACGGAAGAAATATTTAATTTAATTTAATTTGTAATATGTTATTTTGACATTTTGATCTTAAGAGGAATTTTTAATTATGTTACAAAGCACAAAATGTGATGTAAAAAATAAGTAATGATTCAATTCTTTTGAAAATTCATTTAAATTTAATGACCAGCGAAGCGGACATAGTCTGCTCTGTTTGTATGCACAAAATTTAAACAAAAAAGGAAAAAATAATAATAATAGGCTGGTTTAAAAACATTTGATTTTCATCTTCCGTCCCCCCTTAAACTATATATTATTTACTATAATTTTAATAAATATCCAAGATATGTGTAACACTTTTTATAATTTTTCTTAAGCAATAAGTGGCATTTACACAAAGTTTTATTTCAATCTATAATAGATCGGTTTAAAAAAAATCCTTTTTGCATCGAAAGAACCTCCTTGCCTTCTTCCTAAAGGGCATATCAGACTCGACGACTTTACAGGCGATTTTAAAGCCAACCACTGATTAGCACCGATTTTTCGGAAAAAATTGTCTCTACTCCCAGTGTGATAGCACAGACCGAAGTTGCCCAACTTTTTCAGAGCTGCCTTGATAAAATTGTCCGTATACTCAATTTCTCCTTGGATTCGTCCAATCAGGATGCGCTATTTTGATACGTCATATTTCCAAGATGGCGAAACACGGGAATCGCTTCAAGTGGAGATTTGAAGAAGAAATATTATCGTTAAGCACATTTATTTTACCGTTAAATGATAAGAATTTTCAGTTATTCGTTTTTATTTTCGTATGGCGTTATGACAATAGTTGTAAAAAAGATCAAAATAGAAATAATAATGCGATATTTTACACAAATGAAAGGGAATTTTAACGCTAATCATTGCGTATTTTATTCGCGCCAAGAAAAGTGATAAGCGTCAGAAGTTAGTCTTCTTTCATCCAACTTTTCACCCGACTATTGTAACCTCTACGGTGTTTTCGTCGAGGTAAAATCGGCGCTAAAGTCGGCTCAAAAATTGGTTGTTTCTAAAGTTGCTGAATCTGATACGCCCATTAGCTATAGATAACACTCATTGTGATTTTCATAAAAAATAAGTGATAATTATTCAAAATATCGTTAAAATCGGTGACAAGGTGATAGAAAAAAAATTATTTCCTTCTGCCCCCTTCCTTTATTATTATTTCCTTCAGCCCCCGAAGTATGTGTGACACAGTATTTTTGTCATAAACAGCAAGTGGGTTCATTAAAATCAGTAAGAAGGTGATATAAAAACAATTATTCTCTTTTAATCTGCTCCTAGCCCCCCTTCCCCGGGGTATATACAAAATGGAAGTGGTGCCAATTTAATTGATTGAAATTTCTAAAAATGTATTATGAAAAATCATTGTTTAAATTCATTATTTAATGTTTCTTGTTTTTGCGATTTGAAAATTGCAAAAAGACCCTTTTTCCGGTGTCCTTTTTTCCGGGTGCCCTTTTTACCAGTGCCTTTTTTTTCCAAATGCCCTTTTTTTCCGGGATCCATTTTGCTCAGTTATTTTCTTTTCTGCGTCCTTTTCTTCTTCTACTTTCCTTTTCATACTTCAGACAGATATATTTAATATGAGTTTGAGCTTGAATTGCTTTTTCACGCTCAAGTTCGTGTAAAAAACGAACTACGCTCAACTCAAGTTCATAATTTAAAATACGAGCGAAGTTCAACTCAAAATTCAAAATTTTTTAGCTACGCTCATGAACGCGTTCGTGCACAACACTGGTCGTAATGAAGTGCATCAATCTCACTTCTGATAGCCAATTTTAGGTCCTCCAGTGAATCAGGGGTATTCCTATAGATTCTAACCTTGATGTAACCCCATAAGATCACACGGATTTGGGTCCGGACTGTGTGGGGTCCACTCTATACCGTGCCCCGTGAATTTCTCTGCATCCAATGCAATCAAATGTTCACCAAACATCATTTCAAGCCACGTCAGAAGTTTTTTGGGGACGAGCCCCATCTGGCTTGAACCAGTACCGGCGTGTCCTGTTGAGATGGCCCGCATCAGGGCCAAAGTGATGCTCTAGCAACTCTCGATACTTCACTCCTGTGACCACACCATCAATAAATATCGGACCAATTATCTGCTTCGACGATATGGCGCTGAGATGAGGATTTTCCGTACCTCAGTGGCACCAGTTTTGTTTGTTCACGAAACCATTCAACTGAAAATGGGTCTCATCACTGAACCAGATCTTGTATTCACTGATGGAACCATTTTTAAGTCCTCGATTATGTGGTTTGTGAAATCTCTCCGCTGCACAGTATCCCCCCCCCCCCCCCCCACTTTAGCGGCTGTCACATTTGGATCTTGTATGAACACAATCCTACTGCTTTCATTAGCCTTTGTAATGATGTTTTGGATATGCTTAATTGTTGGGTCGCCTGTCGAGTGGAAGTGGTTGGCTGATCCTCAAAGTATGCACGTGCAGGCTCCCTGATGTCGTCAGTAACAACTGCTGATTTTCGTCCCGACGCCTTTCTTTTTGCATCCTAAACACTCCCTGTAGATTCATATCTGTCCATCAACCTGTAAACAATGAAAATCAGTGGAAGATTAGGACCATTACATCAGTCATCTGATGGCTTAAAAATCACTGCGACTTTAGAGTGCTATAACTTACTGCGCGATTATCTCTTCACTAAGCGTCCTTTTCTTTTTGAACTCTGAAGGACATGCCCGTCGAACAGGAACATTACATCGGTTATTCTCATAAAATTTTCTTACGATATATAATCGATCTTAAAAGGTTTGTGATTCTATATTGCTTATTCTTTATTTCCGGTAATTAAGCATTCAACTGAAATGTCACTATATGTGCTATTATAATATGGAAGAATTATATTTGCATCAATACATTTGAAATCAGAAACTTAAAATACTTTCTATCATGTTTTTCGGACCACCCTGTAACTATGAAAGCTACAGTTAGATTCTCATATATAAAGCCATCTTTTGAAGATGCCAGCTAACACTACATCTAAACCAAGGAAGTGAAAGAAGAATTCTTGAGGCCAAATTAGGGGGAAAAAATCAGTTTTTTAGAAATGGCAACAAAAGTCAAGTTTCTTCCTCAGCCTGCTACTGTTTTAAATCTACTGTTCTCACAGCTGTTCTTCCACAGTTTTTTCATCTTTCCATTCCCTTACTGGTGCAAAAAGAAAACCTGTTTTCCTTCAATATATATTTAACTGTGAAGGAAAGACACTAGCGACTCTAGTGTGGCATGGGCGGATTCTATTCAAATCCTTTTAATGCGGTTTTTTAGCTGCTGCATGTGTTGAAGGGAGATTTCCTCTTCTGACAAAACTCCTGCTGCAATAATTGGCATAGAAAACTTGGGTTTCTTCTGTAAAATTCTTTTAGGAGCAATAAGAAGTAATATGTTTCACTGTAAACATGTCCAAAAGTTCAAGGGTCACTTTCCAAAAATCGATAATTTATGACTTTCCCGCTCTGCTTGGGTCGCTAGTGTTTGCTTACACTAGAGTTGCACTAAATAGTGATTTCTACCGAATATTCGGTCAAAAATTTGACCAAATATTCAGTACTCAGCTGAATATTTAAATTTCAATATAAATATTCTTTCACACTCAGAATAATTTCATTATTTTTATCATTTATTGCACTTAAATACAACACAGTGCACATTAAAAAGTATCAACATAAAATCTAAGCATTAAAAGATAATTTTATAGTAAAATAAAAATACAATTTAATTTGGATTTTGAAAACCAAATTCCATCTTTTTTGTTTTGATGGATGATTACAGATGGCACCACTAAACAAATAATTCAGTTTTAGAAAATATTTATTTTAAACAACCAATTTGAATGCTTCTTACTTTTTTTTTTTTTTCAATAACTATTAAAATAAACATGGGCCTGACTGGATGTTTAGAAGAAATATTTGTGTTAGCTGTATGCCAATAGCCACATTCTGATTCCTGTTTCTTTTCATTTTAGACTAGCTGCGTACCCGGCGTTGCCCAGGTGCATTAGGTGTTTTGGGCACAATTGCCATAAAAACGTTGTCAGCATTGCTATTTAACATAAATTGCGAAAGCTATTAGAATAGATTAATGTAGAACATCTTTATAAAAAATGTTTCGAGACTTGTTTTCTTCTGCATATATATACAAATTTTTGGCCCTAGACACACGTGAGCAGCCAATGTAGAGCTGTCCATGTGAAAAACATGGGGTGCCCAGATGGATGCCTGCCACTTTAAGGGTTTGCCCTTGGCTCTTATTGATGGAGATAGAGAAGGCGACTTTTAAGGGGAACTGCAAACATTTAAATTGAAAAGGCAAGTTTGTTGGAATGATGGGTATTCGCGGTATTAATACCGTCTCTCCCTTTGCACTGCCAGTAATGATGGTGGCCTGCACAACATTCCTTTTCAGCTCTATGATGCGCAACCTTGTGCCATTGCACAATCTTGGTGCATTCAAGTTACGCATCAGTATAACAGGCACACCCACCTTTAACTCCAACTTGTGGGAGGACACACCCGACAGCTCTAATGAGTTTAAAAACTCTACGGGGTAAGCAGTTGTGTCATCAGAAGCCATTACTGAATCTATTGAGGAGTAGATGGTCACCTCACCAGGTAATCAATGAATAATATTCTTATTAATTTTCGCTACCGTTTCATTTCTAGGTGCCATTATTGCTCTCTCACACAACCATTCCTTGTTGCTGAAGTTTAGTTGCAAGTTCGGAAAAACCTTATTAATTAATTCACTTTCCGAGCATACAACATTACAGAAGGAGCTTTTAAACTCTATGAACCCTTCGGCATCCATTGGCATGCGACCTTCGCTGATTTCCAGGAGACACTGAGCAAAGTTCCCCGACTCACAGTCATTGAAGAGTTGAACTCTCATATTGGTTCTGAATTGTAATCTTTCTACTTTTGCAAATATAGGTGATGATTTCAGGCATGCATTAATTTCATCTGCTGCAGTACCTCGCTCAATTATTGGCAGTGTCTGCCGGAAGTCGCCTGCAAGCAAGACGACCACTCCACCCATTAACATTCTATTGCCGCGGATATCTTGCAAGGTGCGATCTAGTGCTCCGATTGCACGCTTGTGCGACATCGTGCATTCATCCCACACGATCAATTTACACTGCTGCAACAGAACGCTCCGATTACTCCTCTTGCTTATATTACATGTGGGTGTTTGTTCGCCCGCCAGGTTTAAAGGTAGCTTGAATACCGAGTGAGCAGTTCTTCCTCCACTAAGTAAAGTTGCAGCTATTCCAGAAGATGCAACAGCTAGCGCAATATTTCTGTCCTTGCGCAACTGTGCAAGCAGCAAATTCAACAGGAATGTCTTGCGTGTGCCACCTGGCGCATCCAAGAAAAAGAGACCCTCTTATCCACACTCTATACGATTCACAATTTTCAAAAAAATTTCCTTTTGCTCTGTTAATAACTGGAGTTCAGTTTCGGCTACTTGAGCCTCCAAAGCAGCAGTGTCATAACTGAGCTCTCTGATCAAATCGGTGGACTATTCTCCCATGCGTTGTGGAGTGGGCATGACAAAATCAGCAAGCTGCTTACCTACCATTGAAAAAACTTTCTCTTCAATAAGTTTCAGAGCCTCATTAAAATATATGGTATCATCACTGGCAAGTGCTGTACTTTGGTACCTATGAGCAATGTCTTCGGATAAGTGTATTTTATATTTTTCCCAAAGTTTCATTGGGTTTGAGAGTCCACATGTGCTCAACATGATAGCAAAGAGCTCTCGAACCTTAGCTGCTGACAGGCACAATACAGCATCTTCCAAAGTATTGTTCCAGTGATTGTCGTCTTCTAAAAGTCCCAGCACTATACATGCTTCTCGGAATGTGGCTTTTTCATGTCCATTGACAGTTTTGAGTGCCTGAAAACTGGTGGGTCCCCTGACACGGGTCAGTAGCAAACGTATACAGTAACACTCAAAGTGTGACAAATGAACAGTGTAGATTCTGCCCAGAGCATCTGATGCCTTCACACCATGCCAGTTTTCGATAGGGGTGCCCTGCAGACTCCGCTTCCATTCTTTTCGTGATGAATTCCAAGTATAATATTTTGGCACTTCTGTATACAATAAAGTTTGGGCAAATTCATCAATCTGGTACAGACGGAAGAATGCAGTAAGGGTGGTTGTAGGTGGGGTCGCGATTCGATCATGTAAGTTAGCTTCTGTGAAATACACACGCTCACCATTGGGGAGGTGCACTGCAAGATAAGTCACAGTTGGGTGCCTCTCGTGAAGTGGCACGCCCAATATCCGCCACGCTGCTTCATTGCTGCTGACATAGCGGCCTGCTCTGAACATTTGAACTTCATTTCTGGGTTCAGTATTAGTATTGCCCTGCTGCTGAACAGTAAATACTGCCTGGTCAGAACCCGTATTAGTATTGCCCTGCTGCTGAACAGTAAATATTGCCTGGTCAGAACCCTTATTTATATATTTGCAAATGAATTTAATTGCTTGGACTGAGTTACAAAATTCCACATTAATGTGAGCATTAAAGGTTTTTGAAAGAAGTGGTGAATAAGGGACCACAAAGCTGTTGTCTGCTATAACGTCTTTTGCAGTACCTCTGACTTTAATTGTGACTGTATGCCCTCCATCCTTTGGTGCTCTGCGTCTGTACAGTGGATACCCATTTTCCATTGTTTGTGTGTCTTTTAACAGTGCCCGAGGTGCACTGAAAAAGTGCACTAAAAAGGAAAGTGGAAAGTGCACTAAAAAGTATCCTCGGGCCGAGGATACTTTTTAGTGCACTTTCCATCCTTCATGCATGGGGGCATAGGGTTCAGCAATCCACAAGGACCATGGATCATTGTTTTAATGACCATATCATACAGTTCTTTGTCTATGTTGGGGTCTGGCAGTTCTGCTGATATCACCTCATCAATATGATTTGGCCACAATTTTTCCTTTAACCATAGCAGCAAGTGTACATGTGGTAGGCTGTGCTTCTGCCATTCAATTGAGTACATAAAGCACAGCACCTCACCAAAAACAGCACCTCACCAAAAATGCGGCCTTTGGTAAGAAGGGCCACCAGTTTTTGCACTTTTATTTTAAACACTCGTGCTACAATATCATGACGGTCCACTGGTTTCTGGCCAATCATTAGTTCTTGCTTTATTTCAGTCCAGGCTGAATTACACGTGAAAGTTATAAATAAGTCCGGCCGGCCATAGTTTCGGACATAGGAAAAAGCATCCTGCGTGTATTCATGCAGATACCGCGGTCTATTCACGAACAATGAAGGGAGGATCACCATCTGCCCTAAGTTGTTTGCATTCACATTGCCGTCATTTGCAATGGCATCTTGCAGGTGGATGTAATTCTCTGAACGTAACTTTTTTTGATTTAGTGCTATGAACCTCAGACGTTCATTCTTCATTTTCACGTACATGTCTACAGGGGCGCGCCGACCCGGTGTGCGAAGTGTGCGGCGCACACAGGCGCCAGGTAAAGAAAGGCGCCAGCCGAGAATAAATTATTTGAAAAAAACAGAAAGAAAAGAAAAAAATATATATATGTATTGCTTTATTAAATCTGATTTTATAATGCCGGTCTGAAGTCATGTGACTAGTGTGGCTAAATGAGGCGCCTTGAAATATATACTGGAAAAACTTGTGGTTCTCAACAGTGTAGGTGTTTTTTTGTGAAAGGACACACTACAAGTGGAATAACTTTTTAAAGGTGCGCCTACCTTCAGCAAAATTTTCTTTGACTTTTTTAACATATCAAAGCATTCTATTAAAATTTAAAAGAGTGCCTTCTGTCGGAAAACGGCCACTTAGATTAGTAAAAAGACAACATAACTGGTTTGCAAAAGTGAAAATTAATAGAACCGGAGATTTGATTCAGAGTAGTTTTTTACCTTTTGCAATATCGATGTAACATCCATATTAATAAAATCAGATTTTTGTCAGTAAATGTCTCAAATTCGAAAAACATTGCGATATCTTCATGTTTCACACATCGAGAAAGCCAAATCCGATTTCAGAAAATTTTCTCTGTGTGTGCGTGCGTATGCGGTCGTTGTGTCTGCATGTTTATAACATTTTTGTCTGGGTATCAAGTGAGAACAGCTGGACAGAATACAACAACACTTGGCAGGAATTACCCAACTTAAAATTATATCTATGAACTTTTATAAATCCCCCCCCCCCCCAATCAGGAGACAAAAACCCGTTTATATGCATAACTAGGCTTCAAATTATTTCACAGTGAAGAAATTGCATATGAATCTAGATTTGAGTACAAATAAATAAAAAATATAATAATAATTGTTTACGATTTTGGAATTTTTGATTTTTAAGAAGTGAAAAAGAAAATCAATTTTCGGGGGGATATTTGTAAATTTCGGATTTTTGAGTGGAGATACACCAAAAATGGAACAAAAATGTTGAAAACATCCATGCATCTCTTTAAGGATATTTCCATAAATCCATTTTTGGTGTTTATGATATTCGATCTTGGGGAGTGGGGGGGGGGGGGGGGGTACGAGAGAGCAAATTCGAGACCACTCTTTTAGCACTAAATTGGTCCAGGAAAATTTATGGGAGTTCCAGTCACGAATTTTGGTGCGTGCATTGTTTAGATGCATTCGATGCCTATACTGACGGGATTTTACGAAAATCTCTTTCACCTTTTCCAAAGAAAGGAAGCAAAAGACACGCTTATAAGCATAACCCGACTCCAAGTTACTTCACGGAGGTTAAATTGTATATGGGATGACTAGACTTGAGTACAAAAAAAAAAAAAAAAAATGCAATTTTAGAATTTTTTATTTTTAAGGAGAAAGGGGGGGAATTCGCAAATTCCGGATTCTATCGAAAGAATTCTACTAAAAATGGTACAGAGATGTTGAAATGTTGAAAACAGGTATGCGTCGTCTTTAGGATTTTTCCCAAACCCCATTTTTTTTGTAATTTTCGAACATTATTATTATTATTATTTTATTTCATTTATTTATTTATTTTATTTTATTTTATTTTATTTTATTTTTTTTTTTTTGGGGGGGGGGGGGGGGTTGGGGGAGGACGCAAAGATGGGGTGAATTTGAGACAACACTACCCCCCCCCCCCCTTTTAGCGCGAAATTTGTCATGTAAGATCTATGGGAGCTGCAATCACAGATTTTGGTGCGTAAATTGTTTCTATGTATCCAACACCTATTGATTCTACGAAATTCCCCCTTTTCTTCCTTGATCTCAAACACGTTTTTAAGCGTAACCTTACTCCAAATTATCCTATCATTAAATATTTTGGAGATTATTCTGTCATAATTACCAGTAGCATCAGTGGAACAATCTTTTTCTAAATTTAAAATGATCAAAAAATACTTACGCTCTACAACGGCATCAGACAGATTTTTAAATTTTGTAATTACATCGATAGCATAAGATACTTTGGATCAAATGGATATATATTATTCCAGAATTTAAAAAAAATTAATCAAATGAATTACATTTCACTAAATAATATTATCTGCTCAAATGTTCATATAATCTACTTTAAAACATAATAATTTTTATTATATATTCTTATTTTATTTACTTATAAATGTACCTATTATTTATATATGTGCAACGTACAAACGTGGCGGAAAAATAGTTTAAAACAGATTTTTGTATCTTACTACTATATGGAAAAACACATATAAATTTACATACAAGTTACATAAAAAGTTTAGATAATGAAAATGGGCAAAATTCCTTTCAGTAGATGTTTTCTTTCCCTATTAAGTATTTTTTTTTTTCTATATTTACCAAGTAATATTTATTATATGCTCTTATTTTATGTATTTATAAATTTATTTGTTCCTTAAAAAAAAAAAATATCTTCCATAATTAACCAAGTTAAATCTTGTCGTTATATCGATAGTCATATATTAATTTGATGTTAAGAGTATTTTGAGAGTTTTAAACAACGAAATTGAGAACAATAGAACTCACTACGGGATTATTATTCTTATTATTATGAGTTCTAATTTTATATACTTATAAATTCCCTTTATCTGTACTAGTGCAAAATGTTAAACTCATTTATATGTGCAAACGTACTGCAATAGTACGACTGATCAAAAATTTTGTTCATTATAGTATTGAAAAGAGTTAAACCACTTTCCTAAATGAAAAGTGTTGTTGCAATAAAAGCAGATTTACAATTGAAGTGCAAATAAAAAGCAGTTCATTTAATTTTAACGGGAGTGGAATAGGAGGTGATTGTCAGCCTTGGATACAGACTTTGCAACTTAGCGATGGATTTTGCGACATGGCGACCAAACTTTGTGAAAAGTAATAGTTTAGTGTTTCCGAAATTTAGAAGCTCTACCTTCAATAAGAGCCGATTTCTGGAATTTTCTGGGTTCGTCAACTGGCTTCTGGCGCAGAATAATCTCGAAAGTTCGCCAAATCATGACAGAAATTATTCAAACAGAAGAGACACACCCAAAGATGAATTGCATTCGGACATCTGTTCTGAACGTTCGTTTCCGTTTAAATGGTTTATATTTATTCTTAAATGAGCGAAATTCTACACTGTGGTGTTTTTAACGTTATTTTACGACCTTTTTGAGGTATGAATTTGAGTATGATAATTTACTGGTTTTTTTTCGAGAACAGTTTGAATAAAATGTATCTACAAGAAACTGTCCGTTTCTTTACAATTACTTTTTTCATATAAGAAAATCGACATTTTGGTAACAATATGGATAGAGACGGATATATTGGATCAGTATAATATGCGTAATACTCGCAAAAGTTGCAATGAAGTGAAGGAAGATTTAGTTCACAAAGATTTTTTTTTGTGTGTGAGTGTATTTAAATATTTACTTAAAAATTAGACCCAAACAAATAGAAACGTTTCCACTTACAGCTTTCATCTAAGCCATCTACTGTAATGCCTCAACGCATTTCTGCACCCACATTAACACTAAATATGCCTATTTTAATTTCCTCTGTTTACCTTCACAATTTCCTCTGTTTACCTTCACAATTGTACCTCGGATTTTTGCAACTTCTTGTATAAGGGAGTTTTTCTCTTTGTGCAAGATGCACTTTTTAATTGTTTCTTTTCAAATTTCATTTTATTTGATACATTTCTCTTTTTACTAGCCATTCTATAAACTTATTACTATTAAGGTTCGAGATTCAATTGACTTGCTAAATAATAACATTTTATAAAATGATTTAAAAAAAAAAAATCTGGTGTGAAACAACCACACGACTTCCATTACCCACTATTACACATATTATATGCATTTTTGAGAGATAATGCGATCAGAAAACATAAAAATGAACTAAAGAGAAAATCGTTAGAGCCGTTTTTGAGATACCAACTTTTACAAAAAATCAAATATTGACCAGAAAACAATAATTACATACAAAAGGATATTTAAAAGTGAGTTAATATGGTGAGTTTGAAAAAAATTCGTACAGCTGTTTTTAAAGGAACGCCCTTGGGAGACCTGAAATTGAGCTATTTATACAGGACGTCTATCAATTTTCCTGAACTAACCAACTATATCATTCGAAAGGACATCTAATAGAGTGTTTATATAGCAAATTTGAAGAAAATCGTTAGAGCCGTTTTTGAGATACGGACTTACGGTCCCACTTCCGGTTTCCGATGTCCCACTTCCGGTTTTTCAATTTTCACCAAAATTTGGAAATTTCATCTGTACACCAGACGTATTTCAATTCTAAAGTTTCGTAGCTCTATCTTATCTTTATTAGTTTCTGAGCTATAATAGCCAGAAGATTCTCAACATACATACATACATACATACACACACACACACACACACACACACATACACACACACTGACCAATTGCCAAAAACCTTTTTTTTTGACTCGGGGGACCTTAAAACGTGTAAATCAGGTGAAAAACCGATATCGAATTTTCAGACCGAATATAATACTTCCATTACCCTACGGTAGTAGGGTAATGGAAGTAAAAAAAGGGGGGGGGGTTAATATAGGGCGCCAACTAAAACTCTGCACACAGGCGTCTGACAATGCTGGCGCGCCCCTGCATGTCTACCAAAAATTGGGACAGAAGTGTTCTACACCGCAGCAGCAAGTTGAAGTTATGTTCACGCACCATCAAGTGAAATGCATAGAAATCCATGCATGATACTTTTTTCCTTGGATTCGGTTGTCCAGTCACTGGATTTGTTTGAAGGATACTGAAGTGATATCCCTCTTGCCCTTTCCAGAACATAATAGGATACTGTAGAGCATCATAAAAATGATGTGTGTCTGCAATCCTAGTGAGGGAGTCATCATGTTTGTGCAAAACGATATCCCTTGGGGCAGTGAAGTCGGTGCCTGCGACCACAGCTGCAACCTCAGAGCCGGCAGGAGCATTGTAGCGACGTGCATGCTGTCCGCTCGGCATACGATCACCATGTATCACCACTTTACAACTATCATCTGGCATGTTCTCAAGAGCTGTTTTGAACTTGTGCACTAACACATTGTGATCATGCATAACTTTTTGTATTTTCAAAACAGTTGCACGTTCAACACCCTGAATAATTTGGCAACGTCTATCAGTCTCAGTCTCATCATCATCTCCCATAAAGTAAACCTGCAAAAATTGTGCTTGACTGTTGGACGGAGGTAACAATGACACTATTTTATGATGCACTTGCCCCTGTACTGTAAATGTAGGAGAAAATCCAGGCATGGCAATAATTCTATCAGCCCCAAAAGAGGTCATGTGAAAACAGGAATTATATTTTTTGATACAGTTTAAAAAGTGTCTTGACTCATAAGTCTCACCACAAAACAATTTCTTTAAAGCATCTATTGGTTCTTCTAATATGGGAATGATTACCTTGCCCCGAGAGCAACACATTCCCTCAGTCTCTTCCTTCCATTTCAGTGCTTCACAATATCTGCATGTCTTATTCATATGATCGATTTTTATGAGGCTGTGATTACTATAATCTAAAGTTGGGTCATAGTCAAAAGCACAGTTTTCAAAGAATTTACAGGTATTTCTTGCAAATATTTGATGACGTTCATGGCGGTGTTGAGCATCAGAAAATCGGCGCACGTGTCTCTATTCGAATGTTTCAGAGGCACAGAGAGAAGCCATAAGTTCCGCGTGTTGCTGACGTCGAAATTCTGTAACTTCTGCAGTCTCAGAGGCACGTTGAGAAGCCATGCGTTCAGCCAGATCCCGAAGTCGAGCATGAGACTGGCTCAAGGTTTCAGCCGCTCGAATATTTGCTTGATACTCAGCTTGCTCAATTCTCCGTATTTCAGCATCTTCTGACGACTCTTGCTGCCTAGCTATTCTCAAAGATCGAGCATTTTGCAAGACATACATAAGATTTGATTTTCGCCTGCGTGGCATTGTATTTAAATAAATTTGTTAAAATAGTTTAATCTAGCTTTTTAGCGCCATATCAAAAAGTATAAATAGTCAGCGCCAATAAACTAAAAAATAAATAAACTAAAAAGGATGGAGTTGAGAAAATTACTTCCTGACATTTGATACATTAAATGATTTTTAAGAAAAAAAAAATATTAAAAAAAGAAAGAGTTGAGAGAGTGAATAAAAAATCTATGATAAAAAAATATAAAAGCATTTTCTTTTTTTTTTTATTATTTATTTTTTTAACATTTGAGGAAAAAAAAAATTAATTCAGCTCTAAGGTAATGAATCTTTATTTAATTGCTTTGACAGGTAGCACTACCTATGATCTTATAAAAGAACTATTAATTATTGAAAATATACATTATTTTATTAGAACTTCGTTAATTTGCGCATAAAAATCACAAAACATATTTTTTTTTATGAAAAGGTAAATAAAATCAATAATCAATGTTAAAAAAAAATGTAAAAGCATTTTAGTTTTTTTTAACATTTGAAAAAAAAAAAAAAAAAACACGAAGTGGTTCTTTTGAGAGGTAGATTTTTCATCCATGTTAAAAAAATATTAAACCATTGTGGTTCTTTTGAGAGGTAGATTTTTCATCCATGTTGAAAAATTATGAAACCATTTTCGTTTTTTTTTTTCTATCCCCTTAACAGATTTAATTCAATTTTAAGGTAATGGAATCATTATTTAATAATCGTTTGCAGCGATTAATGAAATTTGATAAACAATACACATTTTTTTTTTTTCACATCTTTTGAATATTCTTATTAAGATAAGTACAGAGAGACTATTTAGTATTTTTTTGTTATCAATCGGGGTTTTTTTTATGTCATTTTCTACGTGTTAGAATCGTTTAATAAAATAATCCCAAAAAATGTTTCAGAATAATTTTTTTGCGTTTGTGACGCTAGATAGCGCCACTAATCAATATTTTTTTCTCAGAATACAAAATTGCTATTTTATACATAAAAATCGCAAAAACAAAGTTTTTTTTTCGGAATAAAAGGCAGCCAACTTTGTAAGTTAGGGTATAAGCTATCTCCATTACAAATTTCATCGAAATCCGTCAAGCAGTTTTGGCGTGAAACTCAGTCAAATAAATTCACAGACATTCACATTTATAATATATATAAGATTATTAGTGCCTTTTTGTTCTTAAATTGCATTTTTGTATGCGTGAGTTTGGTTATTAAAATGAATTCCTTATATTATTAAAATCTGTGTGCATCTGTGTGTCTGTCTACAAAGACGTTGTAACGGGTTCGTCTCCAGCTCTAATGGTCGCAGCGTCTTGATACCAGTGCCATTAGACGCAGAATTTCTTCATCTCGACTAATCAACAAATTTCTAAGCGATACGACCCTAATTAGCGGAGATATTAATTAAAACGTCCACTTATGTCAAATCAAAAAAGTGTCAAAAACCGAGCCGATCGGATTTTCCACTGTCCAGCGCCTTCCTCAAAAGAAAAAGCAGAGAGGGAAATTTTTGCAGCTTTTTGTAAAGCTATTCCAGCTCAACGGTTAGAGATATTGAAAATATGCCTGTACTATGAGAAAGAGCATTTATTACCGATTCTTACGGTACAGCGTCTAGAATAAACAGTGTGGATATCGCCTATAACCGTGATGTTAAAATAATGCTACAAAAATTAAGCTTACCCAGATGTCGCTATGATCGAAGCATTTGCTCGAATCGAAAACCTGATTGGCTTTTCTCAGTTTCGTCAGATTGATCACGTGATCTAAGCACATAATTAACCAAGGTTTTGATGTCATGACACTAGCTTCGATTACAATGACATCTGGTGACAGGCTTAATTTTTTTAGTACAATTTTATTTGTCACTTTCCACACTGTTTGTTCTAGACGCTGTACTTACGGTACAAATTTTTTTGAAAAATACAGATTTTTTATATATTTTTTAAAAAGTTTTAAAAAGGGTCCAAAATTTATCTTTTTCTCAATCGTCTTTTTTGAAACGCCCTGTACAAAAGAGTAACAGTCCCAATTCTTAACAACCAGTATATTTCGAAAGGTCATTTAATCCTCCAGTTGGAGAGGTATTGGCAATAACAGGGCAGATGACAGACGACAAAAGGTCAGCTTGGAGTTAAAAGTCTGAAATAATTATAAATAGTCGTTTTTCAACTCTTACATTTCTCGGGCTCTTAAGTACACTTCTTTCCAATTTAATGAAAATAAACAACTGAACAAAATTCTACAAATCAGAAACTGGCTACAAAAAAAAAAAAAAAAAAAAAAAACTACTATAATTAAAATTATCTATAAAATTAAAAATAACCTTAATTCTTCTAAAATAAGTACTTCTACATTAACCCCTAAAATTAAATTTAGTAATAGTCTTCCTTTCTGTAATGAATTTATTGATTTTAAACATTATATTTCTCATAAGTTCAATATACTTATCCCTTTTAGTTCTAACTATTAAACATTTAAGTTTAAACGATCGCGATTTAACTAGACACACTGGGAAAGTTTATAAAATCTCAATAAAACTAAATAATGATGCTTTTTTCTATATCGGTCAAACCAAAATAAACTTAAACAAAAGAATTCAAGAACATATTCGTAATGGCAAGGAAGGAAAGAGTTCTGCCTTAGTCAACTTTATTTATGAAAACTCAGCTACACCTCTTTGGGATCAAGCAGAAATTATCTCATCTCCGCCAATTATTTCAGAATTATTAATTTCCTAAGCAATAAATAAAATTAAATATAATAATTCA
The DNA here is from genome assembly GCA_963930645.1 of Salticus scenicus. NCBI lineage: Eukaryota > Metazoa > Arthropoda > Arachnida > Araneae > Salticidae > Salticus > Salticus scenicus. The sequence continues at coordinate 57,194,041 of OZ005655.1, forward strand.
ATTAATTCTAAAGATGCTGCTTTCCTTCCAAAAAATATGGAATTTCCTAATAGGGTAGGTGCACCAGTGATTGGTATGTTCCAGTAATTGACATCTATCCCGAAATAATTAATAAATAAGAAAAATAAAATAATATATTTTACATATAAGAATTTTAACATTTTATGTCAAACACTGGAGCATAGGGTGCTAATAACTGGTAAAATGAATAACTAGCAGTGTCAAACACTAGAACATAGGGGCCAATTACTGATAACATGAAAAACTGGCAGTGCCAATTACTGGAACATTGAGTGGGTGTCAAAAAAAAAAAAAATAATAATAATTGTTATCAAATGTATATATTTTAACATATATGCGGTTCTGAATGTCTTTCATACCATATGTACTAACTTAAGATTTCTAAAAATATTTTCTGATGACTAGAATATTAAAAACATCAGAGATTGCTCTAAAAGTGTCAATCACTGGTGCACTTACCCTACAACCATGTATCTAATTTGAATTTCTTTTCAATGGAATGTTTGTCTCAATAGGTGCTAATAGCAAAAGTTTTTAATTGTTCTGGTTTCCTGTTACTGCTGATCCAGCCTCTCCTAATTTTAATGCAAATGATCCAAGAAACTTCTACAGTCATTCAAGGTCTCAAGGTGGCTTCAGGTCACCCCAAACAGCAACTAACTTCAGATTCTTAACTCCAAGCTGACCTTTTGTCGTCTGTCATCTGCCCTGTTATTGCCAATACCTCTCCAACTCTACCCAAGGAAATCTCCATATAAAAGAGCCTCAACCGTTGCAGTTTCAAAGTTTCCTGTAAAATTCCAAATAAATACAAGTTCTTTTACCTACAGACAGTAAGTGGCTCCATAGTGACCTAGTAAAGCTCAACTAAATTTTTGAATTTATAATTTCAGACTGTTTTATCAAAATTAACTGTAACTGTCATATGTTTTTATTGATATATATAATTGAACTGTTGCTGCACTTGTAATTAAACATGGCTTGAATTCGTCCTGATGATGCTCTGATAAGCAGGGCAAAAAGCTTTCGCAAGATGAATTTTTGTAATTTTTAATGATTTTAATTAAATTTGTCTTTCTTTGTACGTGTTTTAAAGTGTAATTTTTATCAAATTAGTAGATTGTAATTACTGGTGAGTGGTGGGGGGCCAGTCGCTTTTCAACGATGAAACTGTCATTTTTATTGGTGCAAGATCAGGAGAATGCGCTGGGCAGAGCAACAGTCAAACATATTCTGCATCAAGGAAGGTCTGGACAATATGGACAGCTTGCGGTTGTGCATTACTTAAATATTGTGCTTCGGAGGCCTTGAATATAGGGCAGAGCGATGGGCCTTAGCACGTCAGAAATGTAATGGCGGGTATTCAGAGTGGCAGGAATGAAAACAGCAGTTGATCGAGACGTGTATCCAATGGTACCGCATACCATCACTCCAGGTGGTGACCCAGTATGCAGCTACCAAAATTTTTATTACCCTCAAATTGCATCATTGATATGGGCACCTTTAATGTATGATCAAAAACGAAAAATGTTTGTTATCCAAAGTCATTTTATTGAGCTACTATATTTTAAATTTTAAATTACTTATGAAAGCTAGGCTAAATAGATTCCACTGTGTAATCATGCTCTGCAATATGAGTTTTTAACAAAGAGTTTTACTTTTGTTATAATAGAGGTTACGGGCTTTTGGTATTTTATAGCCAGCTCATAGTATAATTATTTTTAGTAGCTCATTTGGATAACAAAATGGCCGTAAGTTTAAGTCCTTCGATTGAGAAATTAAATTCTCATAATTATGTCACTTGGCCGAAGGACATGCGGTTTATTTTAATCAGAGATAATTGCTGGGATATAGTTAGCCAGACTGAAAAATTACCTGTTGAGGATGAAGAGAAGAGAAATTTGAAAGAGATTGCAGACTTTAAGATATGATCATGTTTAGCACTGTCCACAATTTATCTTCATATATCACCAGAAATAAGATGCACAATTGAGAATACTAGTTGTCCAGTGGAGGCATGGAAGACTTTAAAGAAGAATTTCACTTCAGATTCAAGGTCCCGGCACATGAAGCTCTTTTGGGAGTTTACTCAGTGTACAATGAATGAACGGGAGTCAGTAACCTCATTCGTAAACAGATTAACCAGGATCGTGGAATCATTACGTGAGATTGGTAAACCCTTAGATGAAATTTACACATGTCATCAGTTGTTGAAAAGCCTGCCTGAAAGTTTTGAATTTACAGTTCAATATTTGATGAGGTGGAAAGATGAAGATTTCAAGTTTGCTACTCTGGTTTCAGAGGAAATTAAGACTCCAGTTGAAAAAGGACAAGCAAAAGTCTGAAGTTGAAATACAGAGTGTCAAGAAAGGTAAAAGACTTTTAATAAAACTGTTAAATGTTTTCTTTGTGGCAAACCTGGCCACATTAAAAGTAAATGTTTTGTTAAACTAAATAATGTTAAAAATGTCGTAAATCCTAAATCTAAAAATTCTAATTGTTCCATCGATCAGGAAAAACGAAAATCCCCCCCCCCTTTTTTTTATACAGTTTAAGCTAATTTTAGCAATTTTGGCTGTGATAGTGATTGGCTTTTTGACACAGCCGCTTCAAATCATTTCTGCCGAAATTTAGAACTTTTTGAGGATTTTACTCCTATTGAGGGTGAAAAGTTATTTGTTGCAATCGATGGAATCAGTTTCCCGATTGAGGGAAAAGGAATAGTACAATTAAAATTTGGTAAAAATGTTTTCTTTAAGGATGTTCTGTATTCTTCAAAATTAAGGAAAATTTTGATATCTAGGGCTAAACTAGATGCAAATGGTGCAAAATTTATTGGCGGTGGGGGTAAGGTGACGGTGTTCAATAAAGATAACTTACTTTTCTATGCTAAACTAGTTAACAGGATTTACCATGCATACCCTAAGGTTTATAAAGTGAATGGGGGGCACACTGAAAAACCTGTTGTTGCCTTAACTGAAACTAAAGATTTTGAGTACTGGTATACTCGTTTTGGACAAGTTAGTCCAGAATTTATCATTAGTATGAGTAGGCATGACGGTGTAAAAGGGCTCCCAAAGCTTAAACTTCCGAAAAACAAGAAGCAAAATTATAACTCAAAATTAAAGAAACCTTACATACTTCTTGGAAATTAAGCCTTAGTACTTGTGGGAAGGGGCCCCTCCCATCTTCAGAGGCAGCACGGTGGCGGCTAGCTTTGTTGTGATGACTTGATCTTCCAAAAATATCAAGTCATTGTTATAATTAGTTAGTTTCTTAACGTTATCAAAATCAATATTTACAGGTTGATTCAAAATTAGTGTGACCAATTTCAGAGCATCAGAAATGTTTATTGAATTAAGGGGGTATTCTGGTCTAGAAGCCTGAATTTTAGGCATTTTTTAAAGTAAGATAAAAAAAAAAATGAAAAACATTTTTACTATCCATTTTTTTATATGTTTTTTATTGACATTTTGAGAATGTAAAAAAAAAATCACAAAAAAAAAAAAAAAAAAACCAAAATTCGCCGAGATACAGGCCGATGGAGTGGGGGCTTAAAAAAAAAAACGGTGCGTCCTGGTTGACATGATTTCAACCCTTGTAGTGATCTAAAACAAAAAAATCAAACAAATTCTTCATTAATAAAGATGTCGCTATCGGGTTGACCAGTTTAAAAAAATAATAAAAAAAAAAAATGACAAAATGGCGTCGACTTGAAAAAAAATTTTTTTTTTACCCGACTTTTTTCGACCTTTTCGAATTTTTTAAAAATATTGAAAATCAAATTTTTTTAAAATCCAAGGCAGACGCGATAGAGAGTTGTATAAACAAGATATATACCAAATTTCAAAGCAATCGGTTCAGTAGAACTTGAAATATCATGTCAACCACCTCAAAAAAAGTAGTTTCGAGAAAAACGCGTTTAAAGTTTAGGAAACAATTCTAATGGAATAACTCTGAAAATAATATGTTATACTCACTTTGCATCAATCGGCGATGCCAGATCCATACATTGGGCCTTCCTCCTTCTCATAATTCAGCTCTTGAGAAGTTCTTGATTTTTTTAAATTTCTAGACCAGAATACCCCCTTAAGTTATTTACATGAAATTTTCAATGTAGTTTCCTATAGCATAGTACATTTTACTTAAATAGTACATTTAAATCTTTAGGCCACGCCAAAAGAGCTTTTTCGACCATTTTTAGAAGTATTTTTCCAACTTCCTCTTTGATTGCTTTTTGAAGTCCTTGAAGTGTTCTTACTTTACATCTACTTAATTGTTTTTTTAAGTATCCCCATAAAAAATAATCGCAAGGAGCACAGTCAGGGGATGATGGTAGCCATTTCTCAGGAGGAAGAAAATTTATTTATTTTTTATCTTTTAGCAATTTTATAGTTGATTTTGCAGTATGACTTGGTGTAGAATCTTTGTGAAAAAAAAAGCTTTCTTGGGGGTAAACAGAGATGCCAACATACAGTTGTTTAAAATTTAAGTCAAAATAGACAGATTTGATCATTTTGCTCCTAATATAAAACAATAAGAATCTTAATTATCTTTGTAAAAGAAAAGGTAATAAAGAAATGAAAATATCAGCTATATTCTAATGAAATTTGAATTCTTTAAGTTTTCAATAGTTATAGTATTTAAAAAAAAAAAAAAAAAAAAAAAAATCTTTTGATAATAAGACATTTTTCATTATGCAAAAATGAAAGTTAAAAATTTATTCTTAGCAAAAATTAGTTTCAAAGCATTGTATAGTAATTCACATTCAAATTGAACTTGATAAATTGCAGTGCAAGATAAATTTCAATTTTCTTTCAAATTTTTTTACCCAATCCCACAAATTTTAAGCATAAATTATGCTAAGAGGGATAGATAAAAATTACATCAGAAAAGCAGGAGAAATGAGTGGAAAATCAGAAGCATAGAAAAACAAGCAAAAAGCAGGAGACTTGGCATGTCTGGGTAAAGATGTTCACTTTCTTTGATCATATGCTTCAAAACTTTATTCTGATAGTATTTAGCATCAATTTTAGCCTTTGGTTCTACAAAAAATGGTTTAGTTAAGCCTTGGGAGGACATTCCCATCCATACCATAACACCTGACGGCCAACTTGCCTTTTGCAAAACAGTTGCGTCTTTGCGACGCTTTTCGGGTGAAATACATTGTATCTTAGTTTTGCCAGTTGTGGATGACCGATAAAACAGTGCTTCATCCGATGCTATCCATGTTTTGTATTTACATTTGCGTAACATTAAATACAGAGGCCAAGAAAATTTTCTTAGTTTTTCTACGGTCTTTGCAGACATATGATAACAGACTGGTTTATTCACTTTTTTTATAGCCAATTTTCTTTGTCTGACGACAAATTGTCAATTGCGATACCTGTAGTTTCTTTTCTAGAGTTCTTTGGGGCAGAGGATTTTCTACAACGATAAGTCTTTTCAGCTTCTTTTTTTCTTTTTCACAAGGATGTCCTTTCGTCTACATTTTTTCCCTGGAGCTTTTGATTTCCAGCCAAATTTTATTTCTTTTCGAAGTTTAGATAGTAATCCATTAGAAAAATGTCTTTTATGATTTTTAAATGCTTTATTTATAACAGAATTTGAGCAATCATCCTTCAAAAGCTTTAAAATTTCGTTTCGAGTTTGAGGATCTAATTTCGGAACCATAATTTACTCCCACTAATAAAAATAGCTAGATTGGTAATTTAAACGTCTTACTTTTAAAATAAAACTGGTGGTAAAGCTATTAAAATTTACCATAAATAGTTACATTCTTTTAAAATTGGTCGCACTAATTTTGAATCAACCTGTATGTTTTGTTCACGGTTCGTTTTGGTTAGTGCTGTGGTTATTTTATCATATTTGATGTCATTCTTATGTTCTTTTATTCTATTGATTATTTTTCTTTTAGTCATACCAATGTAATATCCGAGGTCGTTATTTTCGTTTTCATATTGTATTTCATAGATACCTGTAGTTTGTAAGGAGTTGATGGGGGTCTTTATTGTTAAGTATACATTGAAAAATAATATTACAGTATGAAGCCGAAAATCTGGAATCGTCGGGACTGCGGCGATTCCAGATTTTTAGATTTTCTGGATTTTTGGTCATGCTTAAAAAATATAATATTTTGGTTTAAGTACTTGGATAATATGCAAATTCAAGTAAAAAATAATATATTACGATTTTTAAATATATTCTGTAATATTTTTTTTTATCAACTTTAACAATAAATAAATAAAATTAAAAATTAAACTTGAAAAACAAAAAAGATTTATTGAAATATTTGCATACAAAAATTAGTACAAGTTACAATAAAATAAAATAAATAAGAAAAACATACCATTTTTGAAATATTTCCATTTTTTTTTTTTTTTAAGTACTTTAGGTTTCTTAATTAAAAATTTGAGCATAGTGGAAATAAAATTTAGTTCTCAATTAGATAAATGTTTAAGAATTGTTATTATTATTATAATCTTCTTCTCCTTCTTCTTTCAGACATTGCAAATACCTGTTTTGAAGATGACTAAGAAATAAAATACTTTTTCAGTTCTTTATTTTGATATATTTATACTAAAAAAAAAAAAAAAAAATGCTGTTGATGATGATGATTAACACCGCCGAAATTGTCCGGATTTTCGGCCTCGTACTATATTTGGTTTAATGGCTATATTTACATCCAAATTAGTGCCTTCATTTTTTATTTTAATTGGTGAACTTTTATCGTAAGGGATTGCAGTTGTATATTTATTTATTTTTTGTACGTTGTTAATTTTATTTAAGCTTTTAATTCTTTTTTTATAGATTTTTATTTATAAGTTTTTTATTATAACCAGCTTGGTCTGCGATTTCATAAATTTATTTAAGTTCATATATAAGTAAAGTTTCATTTGAACAAACCACTATGGCTCTATTGACATATGACTGCAGGGCATTTATTTTATATTTGTAAGGGGTTTTACTTTTAATGTTTATTATTTCGTTACTGTTATTAGGTTTTTTATAGACAGTAGTTTCTATCATATCATTTTTTCTGATTATAGTTGCATCTAGATAGTTAATATAGTGATTTTCTTCTAATTCATAAGTGAACTGTATATTTTTATCAATTTCACTGATTTCTTTTAATAATTCATCTGTTTTACATTTATTGTCGACAATGGCAAACATATCATCAACATAACAGACCCAAAATTTTATTTTATCTTTAAATTGATTACGGATTGTGTTTTCAAATAATCAGAGATTTAATTCTGCGATGATTTTGCTGAATTTGTTACTGGCCCCCTAAATGTTGTCTTAAACCAACTGTCACTGAAAAAATGAGGAAGACCCAGTTCTTTAAATGCCCAATATTTAAAAACATTTCATCAAGAAATAAATTTTTAAATTGAGAAAAACTGGTCATTTGCAAATCTTGCTAAACTTTTGAGCAGGAGTGTATTATCTTATAAATCTCTGCTACTCAGACTTACATTAAAAAAAAAAAAAAAATGTGCTATTTGAATAAAAAAATCCCATAATCAGCTTGTAAATAACATTTTTATTCACCTTTATTTTTTAGTATGTTGAGAAAATTGTTAATAGCTTGCAGAATTTTATTTATTTACTTTTTTTTTTTTTTCCCCCCCCCCCAGATAATGGCATTTTGGGAAGACCCAAAAAAAGGTTGGCCACAATTGTCCCAAAGAAACTCTTAAAAGTATTTAAAACTTAGCTAACAATTTTTTACTTTCTTAATTTCTAAAGATAAACCATACTATATAGGTTTATATATGCAAACAAGAAACTCTTAATACTCAAGTTGTATAATAACCTAAATCATTTACTTGTTTGCCCTAGCTCGTTCTATCTGTCAATGCAAAAGATTAAGAAATGTACAACAGTGTGCAATATTATTTTAGTATAAATTGGAAATATGAAATTTTACATTTCTATTTTGATTTTCTTTATTATCATACTATATTTCTTTATTATTAATCTTGTGACCAATGAAAATTTTCTTGATGTCCGAAATTAATATCAGAGCTGCCAACCTCATACTAAAAATTTAGGAGCAAGAGACTTAAAAAATCGGAGCAAATAAGAAAAATCATTTAACAATTACATTATGATATGAAAAATTTAAATAAGATTCCTGTATGTAATCTACATATACACAATCTTAATACAGATTTCTTTAAATCAATGAAACTATCAAAGAATGATCAAATAAACAGCAGTAAAAAATATTAATATATATATTTACCTGAGGCAAGTTCTAAGATAATTGTACTCAGAATATTTTTCTAAAATTAGTTTCAAAATTTTCTTCCCAGACTGCATTTTTCTTTTACGATATGTTATTCATACTGTTTGTAGGTAAAGGACAAAACTGGGAAAATTCATTAGCGGCCAGCGGCCGGTACTGTCAGTTTTGTTAGTAGCCACTTTTTTAAGTTAGTGGCCACTTTTTACATGACGAGACTATTTCTTTCAGATTGCAAAATGATTTGTCACCATTTTGTGGTATAATAAAATTAACACATGGACAATGGAATTGTAATTTGTAACTTCGCTCTTTTTAAAAATCCTAAATTGCAAATCCTAAATTAAAATCTGTTTAAGGCTGTAATAATAACAGCAAAAGTTTTTATTTTTATTAATTCAGTAGTACTTTTTTTTTTTTTTTCAAATTTATTTCAATGAAATAACCTGTTATCATTCACAATTCATATTGATATTTTCTAGTAAATGAATCAGATGATTCATCACCATCACTATAACTTTTGCATGGTCATGTGTAAATACAGTTAGCAATTTTATTATTTTTCCTTATTTCTAAAAACACACCTTTTTAAATGACTTTATTTCACTAGAGTTAAAGTATTTCCTCTTAAAAAGCATAGATATAAAAACTTAGCTGCTTAATTAAAAATAACCTACTTAGCTGCCAAATTTGCAGCTTTAAAAATAGGGAGATTTCTACTTGAGAAAAAATAGGAAAAATGAAGATTTCTACACTAAAGAAAGCAAAAACGAAAATTTTTAAAAAATACACATTTAAGCCAAATCAAATTTTGATGCACACATTTGCCAAATAGCTTAAATGGGTTAAATATACACTAAATACTACGGAGAAAATAATAATAAATTGTGCTTTGCAGGATATCTGATCGTTGACAGCTAGTTGAAAATGGAGAGGGGGGAGGGGGGGGGGAGTAAAAAAATACATGAATGAGAGCCCTGTGGCAGAAACACGGCGACAATGTCTCAGAAACAGAAGTGTTCTTGCAGAAAGATTTTAGTTAGGTCAAATAAATTTTGCCATTGTGTTTAAAAAGAGAGAGAGAGAGAGAGAGAGAGAGAAAGAGAAAGAGAAAGAAACTCAAAGAATGGTTTATAAACTGCTCTGCAGAACGAATTTTCGTTTCTGCAGATACGATCGCCTCAATCCTGAATAAGGAGAGGAGATAAAACGGATGTAACTCACTTGGGTTAGCTTTGATACGGCATGCATTAGTGATTTGTGATGCGGTGATATGATTCGGTGTATCGACACTTTTCACTGGTAACCTCTTGACATCGGAACTTCATTTTCGTGTCTTCAAACTTTGTTTTCGCGCCGCGCCTGCCGCTCGTGTCGTGTGTATTTATTGTATTGCAAAAAAATGTTTTTTCCCAAGAATGTGGCTTTGCGACCATTTTCCGAATTTCATATTTTATGCATTTTCAGATTCATGCATAACAAAATAGCTGCATCCAGTGGTTTTATTTTATTTTTTTTTTTTTTGTGATTTGCTGCACCGATTTTCATACATTTTCTGATTTACGCACGACAAATTAGTTGCATCCAGTGATTTTCTTTTTCTTTAATGTATGCGAAGCGTGCATACGAGCGTGATAGTAAATACACGTAAATTTTTTAAAGCTGCATTAATTTGAATGTTTGGTTCAAACTATGCAATACATTTAACAAATATATACAGAAATAAGACTATGGGAAAATTTGTAACGTCTGTAGTTGTACGCAAAATAAAAAAACCTTGCTTCAAAAAATAGAAATTTAAGAAATTAATCTTAAAAATACTTTATTGATATTTAGCATTTTATATGTAGTAAAAGATCTTAGCAATAAATATTAATGGGTATCTTAAGTTATAAAATTAGTAACTTTTCTAATTTTTTTCTTTACTAATCTTTAATTATTTTAATTGTGATTAAAATTCTCAGCTTTAAATTTTGTTGTTTAAGCATATGAAATAGTTAAAAAAAATTATTAATTTATTTTACAAAAATACTCTTATCATTAGTTTCTACAACACAACTTATTCGTTTCATTATTTAAACATCTGAATTTTTAAAAAATGTTTATTTTTTTAATTGAAATATTGCAAATTAAACAGTTATTTTGAATAAAAATCAAACCAAAGGTTTTGTTGATTTTTTTTTTTTTTTTTTTTAAGCAAAAGGAATTTTATCTAATAGTAGTTGTTTTGAATAAATACTAATTAAACAGCGAATGCTTTTATTTATTGATTTTAATTTACTTATTTGCATAAATATCAATACCAAATATTACTTTTAATTGATTTCTATTTATTTCATTCATCTGTATGTAATCATTATTTTCTATTATAGATTTTATCCCTGAAATCTGTTACATTTCAGGTTTCAACATTTCATTAAAAATTAAATATTTCACTTGCCTCAATCTTTATAAAAATATTTCGACTATGCTTTGTCTATAATTGTGTTACTTAGATCTTGTATTCTGTTTTACTTTATGTATTTAAATGATGGTATAATTATACATTCTGAATTCTTTAATGTCAAATCACATTTTTTAGATTTCAAATAAACATCTTTATGCTATTTGTATATAATACAAAAAATGAATCTTGTGTATTAGAATGTTATCGTGCATATTTCTAATAATCACAAAAACTATAAATGTTGTAAATTATTTATATTTCATTATAATATTCAGTGTTCTATATAAATTTTTACTTTTAATTTGTTGTGTTTTAATTTTGAGTTCTGTATTATATTTTATGTTGTTTGGTTTGCACCTTATGAAATAAGTGCATTTGTGTATTTAAATATATATATTTATTAAATTAATAAATAAAACACTTTAAAACACGTATAAAAGTTTTTAATTAAATATATGTTTTAAAAACTTTTATACGTGTTTTAAAGTGTTTTATTTATTAATTTAAAACGCTACACATGTTTTTTTAAAAGTGTCTCTAAATGGGATATATTTTTTCTATATATATTTATTATAAAAAAGAAGTAAAGAAATTTTAAAAGTGTTTGTAGCATTTGTTTAATTTAGACATTTCATAATTTAAATGCCTTAAAAAAATTTGCAGATTATTTTTGATGTGTTACTGCATTTTATGGTTTGAATGCATTGAATATTTTATAAACAATATTGTATATTAATGTGAACAAAAAATCTGAAGCAATTAAGACCAATAGATTTATTTTCACCTTTCTTTAAAAAAAAAAAAAAAAAAAAAAAAAAAAAGGAGTATTTTCTTGCAATAGTGCAGATATATGCATTTGTGCCTAGTTAAAATTTAAATACATTGGTTATACTGAATATTATTTGCTAATTTATTTTGAATTCGTAAATGTTAATTTCACAAACTATTCCTGCAGAAAGATTTTGGTGTTGATGAAGCTTGTCGCAGAAAGCATAATAAATTTCTGCCACGGGGAATGAGAGTAATTCTACCCCTTTATAGGTTCTAGAATCCAGTTAAGCAAGTTTAAAATTAATATTTACATTTATGTTATGGATAGAGAAAGATTGAAAATCACAAGGCATCAGTGGAGTATGGGATTGCCAATCGTTAGCAGAGGGGGAAGGTAGGGAATAACAAAAATTATGAGTAAAAGATATGAAGAAAACATGACATAAAGAAAATGAAGATTTCTACCCTAAAGAAAGCAAAAACGAAAATTTTAAAAAAATACACATTTAAGCCAAATCAAATTTTGATGCACACATGGGGAAACAATTCCAGGGTTACCACTCAATTTCAAAAATAAAATTCCCTGACTTTTCCAGGTTTTCCAGGTCTATTTTTAGAAAATTCCAGTCACAAAATTTTGTTTGAGACATAAAAAATAGCTCACGGTATGAAACAGAACTTAGCTCGCGACATAAAAGGCAACATAGTAACATGACTTGAAATATAAATTGAATGCTCAAAGGTTTGTATCATCATTTTTACAGGTTTTTGAGCAATATTTACAATTTTCCCTGACTTTTTTTCGTAATTTCAAATTCCCTGACTTTTCCAGGTTTTCCCTGTTCTCCCTGACCCGTGGGAACCCTGAATTCTACTTCTTTATAAATTCTGGAATCTAATAAAGCAAGCTTAAAATAGATATTTTATATTTATGCAGCAAATGGAGAAATATTAGAAATTATAAAGCTTTCTGTAAGCTGTGAGATCACCGATCGTTAGGTGGAGGGAAAGGGGGTCCAAAAAATTATATGAGTGAGAGATATTAAACAATTCTACTTCTTTATAGGTTGTAGAATATAATAAAGCAAGTTTAAAATGAACATTGACATTTATGCCATGGATGGAGCAGTGGCGGATCCAGAACTTAACTTTGGGGGGGGGGGGGGGGGGCTAAAATTTTTCAAGATGTAATTTCAGATCAATGAAAAGTTTGCAATTGTACTATTCAATTGGGAATGTCAGTACTTTTTTTTTGGGGGGGGGGGGGGGCTTCAGCCCCCTAGCTCCCCCCTTAAATCTGCCACTGGGATGGAGAAATATTGGAAATCACAAGGCTTTGATTGCCAATCCTTGCTCGATTTTTAAAAACTTTCAATGATCACAGGAGTGAGTGGTGACTTTAGTGGCGATTGATGCATAATTTTTAATCGCCATCTTTTTTTATTTAGTCGCCATGTGGCCGGTGGCGACCATTAATTTTGCCCTTTATTTGTAGGTAATTATAAATTCTAATCTAATATATTATAATTCTGACTCATACTACAAAAACTTACCTTTATAGATGCTATATTAACTGGAAATTTAAAATCATGTTTTTTTTTTTTTTTTTTTTTTTTTTACAGTCGGTAACAAAAGTGTCCGAACACTAGCGAAAATTCCTATGTAATAAAAGTACATTTCATACGGTTTTGTTAAATAAATCCTTATCGAATCATGTTCTTACACTGACTAAGTACAGGTTTCGACAAGGATTTATTTAACAAAACCGTATGAAGTGTACTTTTTTTACATAGGAATTTTTGCTAGTGTTCGGACACTTTTGTTACCGACTGTACAATTAACAAGAAAACAAAATTATAATTTTTCTTTTGAAATAGAACACTACGTGAGAATATTTTTAAAAATTCATTAAAAAAAAAAAATCCCTCCCATTTCTGTGCGTTGCTGCATGATGAAAAGCAGTCATTCAGGATCAGAAAAAAAGAAAATGCAGAATCAGAAGTGATATTTCCGAAATTTTTCGCATTTTTATTCAGCAAAAAAGATGAATTCCCAAAATGTATAAAAAAAAAAAAAAAAAAAAGAGATAAAACAGAAATGGAAAAAATAAAATAGAAAATAATAAATAAATAAACATCAAGTTTGAAAAATTGGAATTTTGCGATAATTTTCAGATTAACAGAGCATACTGATAAAAATCGGAGTACCTGGCAGCTATGTAATATGCAGATGGATCATTAAGGGTACTGCTGCTGTTACAATGAAGTTTAAAACTCGTTATGGCAAATAATCATCAGCCAAATGTGAAGTAGATAAAATTTTGATAATAAGAATATAATAAATATTTTTTTAAATAATAATACTCTGAGAAAATATAATAATAATTTTACACCAAATTTCAATTATGCAGGGTATAAATATTCAGAATATATTTGTTTACCTCCAAAGATTGCTGTTTCTTTGACTGCCCTTTTAAAATGTCCATGAAAGAGCCTTTTACAGCGCCCAAATTATCCCTCTTTTTAACATTCTTTTCTTTTTCACTTTTCTTGCTCTTTTGGTGTTTTTCTACTGTGTTGAACAAATGGACAACACCCCTAGAATATTAAAAGACAATAAAAATTAGTACTTGAAACTACATATTGCCATTAAGATACAGAAAAATCATCAAAAATATTACTTCAAGATTTAATTAATTAACTTTCAATATTTTTTCCTACACTACATTTGTGAAAACTGAAAAAATAAAGTCAAGCAGATTTTTGTCAAAACTTTCATGAGGACATACATAGGTTTTTGTGTAGCACAATAATTGCAAATATATAATAGGTTTTTTAATATGTTTATATTCTAAATTCACTATACAAACTTAACTATACAAAAATATCAGTGATTAGTCCACAACATCACCAAAAATAAACATTAAAATCAATTATATTCATTTATTCATTCAAAACAAAACAGTTTTTGCAAGGAAGTTTAATTAACCTGTAACTTTACAGATAAAATACATTAATTTTTATTTTCTGTACACCAGTGGCGGATTTAAGGGGGGGGGGGGGGGCTAGGGGGCTGAAGCCCCCCCCCCTCCCCCCAAAACACTGACATTCACAATTGAATATTGCAATTGTAAAATTTTTATTGGTCTAGAATAGCACTTTGAAAAATCTTAGCCCCCCCCCAAAAGTCAAGTTCTGGATCCGCCACTGCTGTACACTGATAATTTTTTCTATTATACATAGATGAAAATCTACAAACATACAAAATTATTTACATTTAGCCAAATCACAGGAAATTTTCAAACAAAATTCAGCAGTATTCTAGAAAATTTAGTATTTTAACACAATACACATATAAACACAAAATACCACTGATTCATTTATGAATGCCAAGTCCAAACCGCTAGATCTAAAATCATGACATATGGACACTAGATTCCTTTTATGACATAAGGGTGCAGTAAGAATGGACTTAACGAAATTTAACTCTTAAAGGGAGTGTCAAAATTTTTTAACCTTTTCACCGTATTTCTACAGTGGTTTCCAATAGCAGCTTAAAATTTAGCAAAATGTGTCCTCTTAGGCCCCAAGTAAGATAATAGAACACCCTTTTTTTTTTTAAGATGGAATGAGGCTGCTTACTACTATGCAATGGTGTGAAGTGATTTTACGCCTCCCCCATAGATGATTTTTTTTTTTTTTTAATTTAACCCTCAGGAAATTAAAAAGGGGTGTTGATTTTTTTTAGACTTATTACCATATATCTGCAATGATTTCTTGTAGAAGCTTAGAATTTAATAAAATGTCTCCTATTAAAGTCTAATTAAGGTAAAAGATGAGAATATTTTGAAATTTAATCCGAAAAGGGATGTTGAACTTTTTAAGCATTATCTCCGTATCTCTACATAGATTTCCATTAGAAGTTTGAAACTTAAAAAATGTCAATTTAGAAATTTTTATTCATGAATTCATCAACCGTGAATATTTATTTAAATGAAATTGGAGTGTACAGGTTGATATTTTTATTTATTACCAACTATGTGAAAAATACCAGAGCCGGGAATCGAACCCGGGCACCTCCGCTTAACGCACGGATGCTCTACCACTGAGCTACCCTGGCCGACAACCAGCTAGGCATTTAGTTGTGCTACGATTATTATTGTCTCACCTGATATATCTGTGTTTGCAGACTCGGTGACTTTGCCAATGTATATTATGTGAGAAATGCCTAGCTGGGTGTCGGCCAGGGTAGCTCAGTGGTACAGCATCCGTGCGTTAAGCGTAGGTGCCCGGGTTCGATTCCCGGGCTCTGGTATTTTTCACATAGTTGGTAATAAATAAAAATATCAAGCTGTACACTCCAATTTCATTTAAATTAAAAAATGTCTCCTCTTAGGTTCTACTTTAGGTAAAAGATGAATATCTTCTGAAATTGAATTCTTAATGAGATGAAAGGGAATTGCTGGAGATTTTGAATCATTTTGCCATATCTCTGCAATGACTTTGTATAGAAGAGTGAAATTTAAAAAAAGAACAAAAGCACACAATGGAAAATAACAATGTAACACTCTAACTGAAAGGTTTGGAAATTCAGAAGTACTGACATTCAATAAAAATCAAAATTAATTCAATGCATGTTGCTTTGGATTTCCAATGTGATATAAATCAAAATAAAATGCCATCTGGATGCAGATTACCTCCTGCAACCCTCCCTTGATATGCCACTGCCTCTACTAACAATAAAATTGGCATCCTAGATCCACCAAAATCTGTATAGAAGTATATTTTCACAAGATCTGATTGTGTACAAAATAGTGATGTACGAGGGTTGCTATTTATATTTCTGGCCTTGGCAACAGTAAGTGTTGCTAGGCGACCGCAGACGATTTTAATCGAAAGTTTGATATTTTTAAACGTAAATTCAGCAGACGATTTACCATTATAGCTTTATTTGTGTTGTTGACAGTAAATTGAAAAGTTCTTCTCTTTCAAAAAATGGAATTGAATCGTGGAAATTTTCGTGCGATTATTTTTCATAACTTTCGACGTGGATTGTCAAGACAAGAGTGCTTCGATGAACTTAATTCTTTATACAGCGATAAAGCGCCATCCTACAGCACTGTAAAAAATTGGTATAACGAATTTAATCGTGGTCGATGTTCGATCCAGGACGAATCCCGTGCAGGTCGTCCGAAATCCGTTGTTGTGCCAGAAAAGATCGATGCTGTGCGTGAACTGATAAAGCAAGATCGTCATGTGACATACCGTGAGATTGAGGCGTCTTTGGACATTAGTATGACTAGCATCAATAAAATATTGCATGAACATTTGAGCGTAAAAAAAATTTGTTCGCGTTGGATCCCGCATAATCTGACAAACGCTCAAAAAAAGGCTTGTGTCGATTGGTGCAAGGAAATGTTGGAAAAATACGTTCAAGGTACATCAAAGGCTGTGTATAACATCTACACAGGTGACGAATCATCTTCCAAGGCGAGGCAAAACCAACAAAAGTTGTTCGAGGAAGAAGCACATCGAAACAAATGATTGCCTGTTTCTTCGGCATTAACGGTCATGTGGCAACAGTGGCGTTAGAGCAACGCAGGACGGTCAATTCTGAATGGTACACGACCATTTGTTTGCCAGAAGTCATCGGAGAAATTCGAAAAAAGCAGAAGAACAGGCGAATCATTCTTCATCATGACAATGCGAGCTCTCACACATCGACTCAAACAAATGCATTTCTGACTGAGCGAAAGATCGAACTGATGGGTCATCTGCCGTACAGCCCTGATTTGGCACCCAATGACTTCTTTTTCCCACACATCAAAAATAAATTACGTGGACAACGATTTTCGACCCCCGAAGAAGCGGTTGATGCATTCAAAACGCATGTTTTGGAGTTACCTCAATCGGACTGGAAAAAGTGCTTTGAAAATTGGTTCAAACGCATGCAAAAGTGTATTGATCATCATGGAGAATATTTTGAAAAACAATAAAACCAATTTCGATCCTACATATTTGTTTTTTCATTATTAGGCCAGAAATATAAATAGCAACCCTCGTAGCTCAGCTACTCAGCTAAAGTGCAAGTTGCATTTTGACCGAGTAGCTGAATATCAAGTACTTGCAAGAAAGAATAATTGATGCACATATGAAGAATTTAGCACATCTTAACATAAATAAAAAGCAATTACCTCCTTCACTTGTCACTATATTTAAAGGAATTTCCAAAAAACATTATTCACTATATTTTGAATCACATTATAAATAAAAACTAAACAAAATTTCTTGAAATCACTTAAAACCTCACTTTGGGTCCATGCTACCTTCAATATCTTCCATGTCTGCATTGGTTTCGGGTCCCCACTGCTTGTATTTGCACCTTAACCAGACATTTTATTTTAGGTGCTAAATGGACAATAAGTGACACTGCTATTATTTAAGAATTACAATTTTCGGACAAACAATTTTCAGACAGATTATAATTTTTACTCTTTGACAATAGGTGGCACCACTAGACAATCTTCCCAGATGAAAAAGAAAAAAAAAAAAAATTCAAAAATTGGGCTTCATGGTGCATCAGGAAAGGTCAAAATGGTCCTCTTTGAAAAATTTTGTAGCTCTACACAATCAGCCATTTGCCTTAAAATTTATTAACATACCTCTAAGTTTAACTTTGTTTTTTGTTACGTTCTTGTCCTTCTTATGGTTTAACATACTGTGAAGACACAGAGAAATTTTCTTTTATCAACTGGCATCTTTTCTATTAACTATCTACAAAATAATAATAATAATAATAATAATAATAATAACACATTGGCCCTTGGAGGATCGAACCCATGATCTTTGCATTATTAACATGATGCTCTAACTGGTCAATGGGCAACGGACAGTCTTCTCACTTTGATGTTTCTATCTACAGAGCTGATCCTTTCTTAAATTAACAAAAAATAAATAAATAAATAACCAAAATTTCAGAAATCACGCTTAAAAGTGCATCAATAGAGTTCAAAACAGGATTCCATACAAAATTTTGTAGCTCTGTGATCAGTCGTCTACATATAAAGTGACCAATACACCTTTAAGCTTAGCTTTGCTTCTTGTCTTACTTACAGTTTAAGATACTACGATACACTGAAAAATTTCCTTTTACCAATTGAAAAATTTTCTTTTAACTATTTTAGTAATTTAACTAACATACAAGGTCATATTACACAAAAGGTTATTATATTATTTGAATAATATATTAAAAAAAAAAAAAAATGAAAATTTAAGTTAATTATCAATGACTGAACTTTTTTTTTTTACCTAATCCTATTTTTAAATAGAAAAATAAATAAATAAATAAAAAAATACTGATTAAAAATAATAATTCTGATTAACCACATTGGTGTGAATTTCCAATAAATGATAGAATGTTGTTTATTATGCATGTATGTTTTTTTTTTTTTTTTTTTTTTATATATACATAATTGATAAAATATGCTAGCCATATTTTCACAGGGGCAATTTTTTGCTGCTAATCAACGAATTTTGCATTTTTTATAAAGCTGGTTCACAAGATACACAATTATTTTGTAAGAAAATTAGTATGAACCCTAATTAGTTAGGTCAATTTTGTTTCTCTGTACCACAATTTCTCTAAAGAGAGTTTATAATATGGTGAATAGTGAGTAATAAAAGTCCTGTGTTAGTTACATCCCAGATTTTTCAAAACAACATTATTGTAATAAATGGCCAACAATTAAAAATTTGTATCTAAAATATTAAAATCTAAAATTGTTTATGAAAGTTTAATTTATTGTTTGAAGGGTAACCTGATGTATTACAATACATTTAAATTGCTGTCCCTAAGCTTATGATATTTTTTGATCTGGCAATCTTTATGTTCTCTTTAATTTACATTTGGTTTTGTTTTCAAAGGAGTATATTTGAAATATAAATATACAGTCTAATTCTAATACTTAAATTAAAGTTTAAAAATATTTTATAACAAAAAAGATTAACTTAAATATTTTACTGAAAACATACTGGCAACTTAACACAAATGAAAATATTTTTAACAGGCAATTCAATTTACCTTGTAGCTATACGTATTAATTCTCTCTCCTTGTCTTTTTGGGTAACATCAGGTTTTACTCTGCACATAGCTTCCCATTCTGCTTTCTATGACATTAAAAAAGGCCCTTAATTATATAGAAATGAAATAAAATCTTTCACAACAATATTTGCACCTTTATAATAAAAAATAATTGTAACAAATGCATTATTAAAAGATTGTACAAACATACATTGATTCTATATTTAAAGTGGTTCAAAATTAAATCCCCTCAGATATAAGCAAATCTTTACAATTTTATAGAATTATCAGTATTTGAATATATATTTTTTTTCTATAACCATAAGCAAAATTTCTGCCATCAGTCGACGAGCAATCCAATAAAATGACGATAAACTATAAAATTGAGGGTAAAAATTATCTTCCATAGAATTGTTAATAATAAAATTCAAAACAATATGGTAGTTCTTGAGGTGGTCAACATCTACAACGGTGACACAGAGGGCAACAAGCTGACTCTTTGATACCTATCTGATGTAAATGTTTTTGTAAGTAATCATGTCCAGTAGTCATACGGAAGCAAGCAATTCAAACTGAGCTAAGCAAGAAACTGAAGCAGCAAGCAAGAAACTGAGCTGATTTCAGCTAAGCAAGAAACTGAGAATTTTAGTACCTAAATATTGAATACAAATATCAAGGAAAATCATGTTTCGAATCCTCACTTGGCATGTTTTTAGGATGTTGACTGCAGATATTTATATTCCCATGTATTCCAATTCTAGAAATAATTTCATATAAAACTGCAGAAAAAGTGACCCATCAGTGGTATATGTGATTACATAATTATTTAAAAAAAAAAACTTGTTTAAAAATTATCTGTTTGAATTTATTGTAAAAAAAGGACATTACTTTCCAATCCTCCTAATATTTTAGCTTATAATTAGCCCTTTAATAATTCTGGAGTAAATTAGGTATATATAAATGTGTATAAATTTGCTGACCTCTCAGAAAGCTGTTTCTCTATAAATCATCTTACAATCCAAACGATCTTAAAAAAGTAGAAATCTTAAAAGTGCTGACATTTATGCTTTTTGCAATCCTACAATTTGAAAATGCATATTAATTATGGTCCGGATTGTCAATTTCAAATTAATCAGCCAATAATGATTAGTAGGAGGTATTTATCCCTCTAGCAGTGAGTTGATAAACTACGAGGATATAACCAATAAATGAGGAGCAAGATTTACCCATGTAAGAGCTGTTAAATACACTACAGCCCATATGGAGGTTCAATTTCTAGGCTGGGATTCAGCAAACTTAATAGAAAGATCGCTTACTGTACTTAACATCAGTTATGACGCAAATACAACTTTTAATAAATGGATGATTTGTTTCACTTTCCAGAACCCAGCAAAAGCATTAGTACATACATATATATATATATGTATATTTATGCATAATTGTATTTTGTAGGAAAATACACTGAGATACTGGTGTTAACCAGGGCCCGCTTTACCATTAGGCAAACCTAAGCGGTCGCCTAGGGCCGCCGAAAAAGGAGGGCCGCCAAAAAATTTTAAACACTGCCTAAAATTTAAGGGGGGAAAATGTGGATGGAAGAAAAGCGAAATTCATAAACCAATTTTTGATTTTTTTTTCTCTTTTAAGGAATATGTGTATATTCAATTGTAAGTGAACAAAACGGGAAATTATGCCATAGGCGCCCCCAAACAGGAATTTGTTATGATAAGATTTTTTTAAGCGTCATGAATACAATGAGAATTTTCAAGGGTCATTTGCACGGTAGGAAAACAGACTGTTTTAGGCATCTTAATTAGTTTAGAGGGCGCCGCAGGCGCCACCTAACAGGAGTTTACTACAGTCAGACATTTTAATACAAACTTTTTTTCCTGGTCAGTGAACCAGTTGGTCAGCTTGTGATGCATAAAACTCTTAAGTGTTTTTGGTAACTAACAATAATTAACAAAATTATGATCCACTTTCAAATGAACTTTAAGTCGCAAAACAGCATCCCCAGAAACTTCAATATTGTGCCCTATTTTTAAAACATTAGGGGGGAGACTCCCCCCACTCAAGTTACGCCCCTGTATATTACTATTACACTATATATTATTACACTATTAAATTTATAAGTAGGTATATCTAAATAAAAAATTCCTGACAGTTTTGTACATTTGAAAAAAAAAAAAAAAAAAAAACTTCGTAAACAAGTTAGAAAATAGTTCAGATTTCAGAAAGGTCCTAAGAATATATTTAAAATACGCAAAATATATAAATTAAGATTAAAAAATAAATGAGTGTAAATTTAAATTATTTAAGGACGACCTTTTCTCGTCTATGGTGTCTAGAAAATCTGTTTTATGCATTGACTTTAGATAGTCTTTTTTCTGCAAATGGCTTTACCTTTATAAGGAAAAATTAAATGCTACTTTGATTCGCATTACAGGCCCACCAGTGGCCGAGTGGTTCTGCACTCAAAGCTGGTAGACGGGAAGTGCCCGGTTCGATCACAAGTCGTGCTCATCAACCTAGCCGTTTGGAATTTTCTGCAGTTTTCTCCTAAACTCGCATAAATACGGGCTAGTACCTCTTAGAAAGACCCCCTTGGAGTCGGAGGGCTTTCTACCTATAGACCTCGGACCTTAGCGTAGTCAGTCTGTCTTAAACCCTACCAATCGATTCGTATCACCATATCTAAATAAGAATACCTAATTATGTCGCACGTTTATGAATAAAAAGGCTTCGTAATTGCGTTTAAAAATGATTAGTTTGCAATTAATAATAGCCAACACAAAATTTCCTCTGATAAGTCAATCCACTAAGATATGAATTAATAAAAAATTTATTTCACATATGCATTAAGGAAAAGGTTCAAGCAAAAGTGAAGGGGAAAGCATTTTTAACACTTTTCAATAAAGTTTTAAAATGTTGACGACTTTGGTTTGTCAGCACGGCCATAGCTAATCTTCTTTATTTAAAATGGTAGAAATTAGGATAACTAGCTTGTGTATAGGGACACCCAAAAGAATGACAGTTAATTGCTTTCTATGTGATGTATTTTTATAAATCACATTTAAAAAACTTTGTACTGCGAAAGTCGTATTAAAATTTAGAATTATTTTTGATTAGATTAAAAAAAAGAAAATTACATATTTATAGAATAGGGTATGTTTAGCATTAAGATTTACAGGATCACACCAAAATATTCAAACACATTATAAGAGCTTAAGAGCTGCAATTGGAAATTGCTAGAACTGCATTTCTGCTTGTGTTAAGGTTTTTAAATACTTTTCAACGATGTTTTGGAGTGATTATGAATTAGTTTGTCTATCTGTATTTTGTTCCGTTGTGTGATAATGTAGGTAAAGTACATTGAAGGTTAAACAAGGCATACAGTTAGAAAAATATTAATAGTCTATGCGAACCAAATGATTTTTCGTTCAAAAATGAAACGAATTCTTGCTATCATCTGGTTTAATGTAAAATTGAAAAATATCATTTATTATGGAAGGACTAAAATTATAATAAAAATAAGAACTAATTGAAAAAAAAAATAATAACAGTAGTATTTTAATATTGTATTATTATTCACTCTGGAACTTTTTCGGTGGTAAAAACGTAGCAACTTCATAGATTCACTCTGTTTTGTGATGCGATGCCGCAATCTGATAGCTAAGCAATGGTGAGGGAATGACGGATTTCAAATTTCCTTTTCTTCTGGCCATGCAAAAAATTTCTTTTTCATTCCATTGTAATAGTTTTTACTCAAATTTTCGGCCAAACATTTTATGATACAAGGTACAAGCTGTACATAGTATGTTAGTGCATGTAGATATAAAAGTATTGATATACAGTAGTTCCATTGTACATCAATACGTGCAATGTCATGTAGAGAATGGAGATTAGTATAAACAGAAATTTTAAGACATTTTCCAATCAAACGTTTAGCACAGTCAGGTAGAAAAGATAAAGGTTTGATTCAACTTGCTTATTTTTTCTTATTTCTAAATATGCCGGATCCAATTCAATTTTTACAAAAAAAAAAAATGAAAATGTTATTTAAATTTAAATCTATATTAATAAAATTAGACTTTTGTCTGTAAATTTGTCAGAATCTAAAAATTTTGCGATATCTTCACGTTTCACACACCAAGAAAGCCGAAAATGACTTCAGAAAATTTTACCTGTGTGTTTGTGTGTGTGTCATCGTGTCTGTATGTCGCTTTTTTTGTCCGGGCATCACTTGAGAACGGCTGGACGAAATTTAACGGCACTTGGCAGAAACTTAGATCTTTACCTAACTTAAAATTATATCTATCAATTTTTCAGAACCCCCCCCCCCCCTCGAGGAGCAAAAGACAAAAATACGTTCGTCCGGGTATCACTTGAGAACGGCTAAACAGAATTCAATGGCGCTTCGCCGGAATTTAGGTCTTTACCCAACTTAAAATTATATCTATCAACTTTTCAGAAATTCCCCACGTTCCTCCCATGGGGACAAAAGACAAAAACACGTTTGACCAGGTGTTACTTGAGAACAGCTGGTCAGAAATCAACGGCGCTTCGCCGGAATTTAGGACTTTACTCAACTTAAAATTATATTTATCAACTTTTCAGAAATTCCCCCACGTTTCCCACTGAGGAACAAAATACAAAAACACGTTTGTCCAGGTATCACTTGAGAACGGCTGGACAGAATTCAACGGCGCTTCCCATGAATTTAGGTCTTACCCCTTTTAGGTCTAACTGTCAAATATTCTTTACATCATTAATTTTTTATTTTTATTTTAGAAAACAAAAAAAGGGGGAAAGGGGGGTACTTTTGTTAGATGACTGACAATGGCAATCTGTCAAGTTTATTTTACTCCCCCTGCTGAAAACTGTCAAATCATCATCATGCTCAAAAGACTTATCTAAGTTACAGGGAACCCTAAAAAATAATTAAAATAACTATAACAGAAATTAATAATAAATAATATAAGGAGATTATTATAATACCTTATAATTTAATAAAAAAATAATTCAATAAGTAATAATAAAATTAGCAAGTGGTTTACAAGTGTCTGCCCAGCGGTAAAACTGGATACAGTAAATTACCCTTTACAAAATTAAATTTTATGGCTTATGACTTATAATGGAGGGCAACAGAACAGCCCTCAGGAAGACCTCAGAGCTAGGCACATCGACCAGAGCTCTATTGTACCCATACCCAAAAGCATTCTTAAGAGAAAAGTCTTGTAGCTGAAGCAAAATTCAGCAGACACCAGACAGGAATATCCTGCAGTTCCCAAGGCTCAATGAGATGTCGACCAAGATGCTCAAACATGTAAGCAGAAAAAGCCTCACAGTCACATAAAATGTGCCGAGCAGTTTACTCTTCCAGACAACAACCATGACAAATGGGATCAGAATTAATACCCATAATGTTCAGATGCCTCTTAAGGGTACAATGACCAGTGAGAAGGCCAATAACCTTCCTCAAACTATTTCTGTTAAGCTTTAAATGCTCCTTATGACGAAGACCAGGACTGTCATGATTAAGCTCTTTTGCTTGCCTTTGACCATCAGACTTAGGCCACTGCCTTACCAAGGAGCTTGAAGATAGAAGCCCTGAAAATAGTGGAAGAAATACCTAGAACAGGCTCAGGGCCACAAAAATTTTATATCTTAAAAATTGACCAATCACAAAATTTTTCTTCACAAAATCAAAAAATCTTTTCTTGTCAATAACAGACCTTTGATAAATATCTCTCATCTTGAAAACTAATCTTCTGTGGAATGAAGAGGCCACTCGAATAATTGGACATGCTTTGCTTTAACTCCTTGAAAAGTTGATATTCAGTTTGTAATTTATAAAAGGTTTCTGTGTTTCAGACTTGCCAACCAATTTTAATAAAAAAAGGAAAGATTTTTTTTTCTTTGATCTGTTAAACAATATAGTTTTAATATTTTGAAGCAATCTATAAAAATGTTTTACTATAGATTGATTATACTAAATATATAAAAGTTTTAAATGAAGTTATTCCTCTTCAACTTATAACTATCTACAAAACAGAATCTGTAAGAAATTTATTTAACAATAGACAAAAAAAACTTAGTTAAGCTAAAGTATAACTAATTTTTTAAACAAATATAGAATATGATTTTTATGTATGTACAGTCACCCAAAAAAAAAACGCCACCCCCCCACCTAATTTCGTCGTAAATTATCGTAGAAACATTTGACTGGTACCGATCGATTTGTAATAACGTCTAGTTTATAACGGTATAGTTAAATTTTGCCTAAGGGGTCGTCTACATATTAAAACTGGCATTAACTTCATTTTCTTCAATGGCAACCCCTATTTTTGACTTCATATTCAGATTTCTGAGATCAAGGCGGTTCGAAAAACATACCTATTTATATACCTTAAATCAATTTTAAATAGAGTTACACGTGAAAATGTATTAGGGGTCCGTCTATACATTTAGAAAATATAAATCACGATCTACCACCCAGTATACATTATTTATTAAGTTTCACACCGGAAAAAAATTTCAGAAATGTTAATTATAGAATAAAAAAAATAACTAATTCACAGAACTTTCTGAGTTAGTTTATGAATTAAAAGATTTTTATTGGTTTCTATTGATTAAACAGCAGATAGTTCACTTCATACGAAGAAAATTAAATAGCTTGAATAGATATTAAAATATCTATCAAAAGAAAAAAAAAAAAAGGATGAATGGTTTTAAATTTGTTTGAAAATTCAAAATTATTTTAACTCAATTTGCCGTATAATTGTCTGAAAAGGCGGCACTCAACCTGGTTCCCACGGCCGTTTCACAGTGACAATGGGAGTTTGTTCTGATACTGCAGTACTTTCATTTTCTTTAATTGACTTTTTTAAAATATTAAAACAGATTTTTTAATTTTTATTTATTTTTTTTTTAATTAATTATTATTTTTATGTTTTTCATGACATTATTAAAAACTTTAACATAAATCTCCACGATATTCTTTTGCTTTTATATTTTATAATGTGTAACAAATTAATATGTAAAATAATAAATCCTACTACTTAATGGGATGTTCTAAAATTCTACACTTTAACACAGATACCGAAGTGGACGGTGGGTGTAGAAAGGCTGACTACCCTTAATCTAAATCTTCACTTGAAAAGGTCAAAATGTTACATAACTCTTTTTTTTTTTTTTTTTTTTTTTTTTTTAAGGAAAAAAGAAGAAGAAAAGGAGGAGAAAGAAAGATCAAAACGAATATAAAGCATATTAAACGTTAATACCCTTTAAACACTGGAAAAAGGCGGGGTTTTCTATTGTGTGTCATTTGGGAGCTGTAGAGTGCCAGAAAATTCCTTTATGTAATAAACCTTTTCATTTAAAGGGTATTTAAAGCAGCATTATATTTAATACATAGACTATTCAGAAAAAAAATACCATTCATCTGGTTCATGAAAAATAAAGAACATTTTCTGGCATTGCTCTATGTATATACATTCTTGTCAACCTATCCCGGAAGATTACTGGTCCCGCCCCTTTCCGTACATTTTTTTCACATCAGTCTTTTTTAGAGCCGTGTCAGCCATCGGTGGCTGACACTGATCTTTCCATTTAGGCTAAGTCAGGAGGCAGTGTAAAATATGATATAAAACTACAGAACTTACATAGTTTTAAGTAATTACTGACAATTTATTTAAAATTTACTTCATGATTTTTTTTTTTTTTTTTAATACGATTTTTATAGGATTATATCGTTAAGGCCTAATGGGGTTTATTGAAACTCGATAAACATAACACGCTTCTAAGCAGCACGTGTGGCCTGAATGGGATTTCCATAAGAATTCGCGTGGCGCTCAATGAGTTAATCGTAAATGTATTTGAAGTTAATTACTCTAAAAATTAAATTGTGTACACACAGGGGCGGGAACTAACAATGTTACGGGTTAGGTTGGCAAGTATGCATATATATTTTACTTGATTTATAAAAATTTATAACACATTTTCTTCTTTTTTTTTTAGTATTTTATGTTTATATCACTCATTAAAAATAAATACAATATTCATATATAAACATTTCATACAGTAATGTATATAAACATATTGATTCAAGAAGATTTGTTGATATTATATAATTATTCTTCTATCTGTATAGTATATTAACACAAATATATTTTGTAAATTTCGCAGCATCGAAAAACAGCAACATAGCTTCCATATCAAGGCTTAATGTAAATAGCCACGCCTTTTCACAAATTTTCTAAAACTTTATAATATAAAGCAAAATAATTTTACATATTTGTAATTAAATCATTTAAGTTTTGTCTTCAATAATCGATGTAGTAAATACCATTGTGAATTATGCATACCAGCGTCACATATGGAGTCAAATAGGAATATGCAAATTTGTCTTTTTTTTTAAATAGTGTTTCAGCGAATCAGAGGCGGGGCTTCTTTTCTTTTGAAATTCTTTCACAATCCCTCGCCTACATTAAGATAACTTTACAAAAATATGCCAATTTGTATAATAAACATCGAAATATTGCTTAGGAAACAATAAAAATAACATAAAGGTAAATTAAAATAATTTTCCGTCAAATTATATACAAACATTTACTTATAGAGGATACAGATTATAACAAGTGACGGCCCCCTAACAGGAATAAAAAGTGAAATATCACTGTAACTCAAAAAATAATGTTAGGAACGAGCTGTAAATTTGGAAACCTATGTTTTTGATGATGCCCGTTCTATTCGTGCAAAAATTAACATAGGTCATAATTCATAATTTTTTCAAATATGAATTTATTAATAATTTTCATAATTCAAAAAATGTTTTTTTAGCAAAAATTTGTATGGAATATGTTTGGGTTACTTCATTCTAACGAATAAAAAAAACAGAATTTAAATATCATAATTATTTCGGAAGATATGATTTAATGTTTGTCACATT
Organism: Salticus scenicus; assembly: GCA_963930645.1. Taxonomy (NCBI): domain Eukaryota; kingdom Metazoa; phylum Arthropoda; class Arachnida; order Araneae; family Salticidae; genus Salticus; species Salticus scenicus. The sequence goes on from OZ005655.1 coordinate 57,222,562, forward strand.
CATTTAACATTAGCACCCCCAAACTTTGACAGCTTATAACTCTATGAAAAATTGAGCGAAATATATAAACTATACCATTTTCCGTGATGATTTGATCCAAAGAATTCAAATAAATTATAAAAAATGGGGTTTACCATTGAAAAAAATGAAGTTGATGTCAGTTTTAATATGTAGACGACCCCCTAAGTAAAATCTAACTATAACATTATAAACTAGACGTTATTACAAACTGATTGGTACCAGTCGCATGTTTCTACGATAATTTACGGCAAAATTAGGTGGGGGGTGGCGTTTTTTTTTTGGGTGACTGTACATTAATCATACATATAAAAAAAAAGTAGCAGTAGCTAATTATCAGTTTCAAACGTGCATAAAACCAACTGAGTATTAATTTTCTTAAATTGATTTGGGGAAAATTTTCCTACCTGAAAAAATTATTCTTCATTTTTTTCCCATGTTTACACATTTGGTATAAATATGACATAAAAATATTTAATTTAATTGAGGAAAAATAAACAGATTCATTAAATTCAGCAATAAAGATCTAAAAATAATTACATACGTGAGAAATATTGAGCACTTCCATTGCTTCATTGTTTCTAGAATTGATCATTGATCACAATCCGGGGAAGTTGAGGATGGGGGGGGGGGGGGATACAAAAATAATTACAGAGTAAGAAATATTAAACTCTTTCAACTCTAATTCTAGAATCTAAAGAAAGAAGTTTGAAATTAATATTATCATTTATGTTGCAGATGGATAAAGATTAGGAAACAAAAGATGTAGAACATTTGATTGCTGATCACTAGTTGGAGATAAATAAAGAGGAGTGGGGGGGGGGGGGAGCAAAAAATAATTACATCAGAAAGAAATATTTAACAATTCTATTTCTTTACATGTTCTAGAATTTCATAAAGCAAGTTTGAAATGAATATTGACATTTATGTTATGGATGGAGAAAGATTGGGAATCAGGAGTTTTCGTAGAACATTTGGGGTTTCTTTTTAAAACGAACGATATCCGTGACTTTTTTAAAAATGGAAGATTTTGATATCTATCAATTGTCCTCACACATAAAAAATTGTTAATTTTATATATATAAATGCTTATTTTTCAAGATATAACTTTTAGCTTACCTTTCTCTTTAAGTTTATTAAAAGTTTACTTGTTTTATTTACTTAAAATTCGGTCAGCCATCTTTGCCTGCATCACACCCTAAAGATCGATGTTTGTTTACATCTTTGCCGTTGCCAATCTTGATCTGCATGATTTTTCTTATTTTGACTGTTGCCACTTCTATTGAAATAGTTATAGTAAATTATATTTTCGGCTATGACCGTTGAGTGGCAATAGCGATGTATTGTTTATATGCAGATTTTGACTTTTCAGTCAGTATAAAAGGATCGCGGCGTGTGTGTTAGATTGCAGTCGTCAGCCTGTCTTCAATTAGAAATGAAGTAGTAACAGTTTGGAATAATTGAGCAGCTTTAAGCTGTTGGTGAGCTAAGCACTGGCAGGTGTGCTTTTAGCATGTTACAGCAAAGCTTATTGAGTTCTATTTGGCTTTCGCATTTTATATTTTTGATGGCTGCCATTGTTATAAGTTTTACATATGTTAATTGTTAAATTTTGTTTAAATTTTGTTAAGTTTGCTCCTTGTTAAAAAGGATAAAGTTTAAAGTTTTTCGTCGTTCGCAAATGTACGAAAACTAAAATTAAAATTGATAATCGATGTTTAAGATGAGGCTGTTACATTTGATAGTTTAATTGATGTTGAGAATGTTTAGTAACTTTTTAAGTTACATTTGTTCAAGTTTGAATTTTTTTTTTTCTGAATCAGAATCTTTACTTAATAAAGCTATAAATCTGCTGGTATTCAATAATAAATTTAACTGAGTTAAGGAGTTAGTGATATATAATGGTGATCTCGATCTGACAATAGAATTAATAATGTGCAAGTTATAATATGCAACCTTCAGCTACATGATCTTGTTTCTGTGATCAACTTGTTGATAGTGGAAGTGTAGTTCATCATCCTCTTTCCAGCTGGTCAACTCAGCGATCGCGGAGGCTTTGTAGTTAGACAACGAATTGTGATTGTGGTTCAAGTGTATTATGACAGATGTTCCATTATGGCTTGTTATCAACTATAGAATGAGGTAACTTTAAATCTGTTATACTTTGAAAATGTTTTGATATATTTTTTTTGTGTTTTACTAAATAAAATTTGTTCTTGTTTAAAACTTTTGTATTTGATGAGTCATCTAGTTTAAGACACTGGTTAGGTTATTATTATTGGAACCCTTAAAACTAATTAAGTTTTTACTGCGTGTTATCTGCATAATAAAAATTAATTAAAAGATAGACCTTTAGTCTATGTCATTTGGTTATGGGCGTGTTTTTTGAGGGTGTCATTTGTTTTAAACTTGACCAGTTGTTTTTCTTGTTTACTGTATAATTGATAATTTGTAACTATTTAAAAATGGCTTATAATATTATGCCTCAAATTACCAGGTTAAATTCAACTAACTATGCTGGTTCGAAGTGTGACATTAAATTTTTGCTTATGGAGAAAAACGCGTACAACATCGTTATTGGTGTCGAGAAAGAACCTAAAGTTAGTGAAACCGTGACTGAGGAAGCAGTGCATGACTTTAAAAGAAGGCAGAATGCTGCCATGTCAATTTTATATCTAAATATCGATACTGAGTTTAGAAGTTTAATAAGTGAATGTACTGACCCCTCAGAAGCGTGCAAAATCTTAAAAGTTAACTTCCAGCCAGATAGTAGAAGTCACCATATGAAACTTTTTTCTGAAATTATGACATGTTTTTTAGAACCTCGCGAATCTATTGGTGTTTTTGCAGCTAGAATATCTAAAATTGCTGATCAGTTAAAATCCATTAATAAACCTATTGCAGATGAATATATTTGTTTTCAAGTGTTGAGATACTTACCTGATAAATTTGATCAGGTTGTTCAGCAAATTCTTCGTTGGCCTGATAAGGACTTTACATTTAAGAAAATTATTATTGAACTTTGTGCCGAGGAAACACGTCTCCAACTTAGGAATTTTGATAAAAGTAGAACGGAATGTTCTATTGAGGCCCAAAATGTAAAATTTAAACGTAGGCCTGTTTTTACTTGTTGGAGGTGTGGAAAAAAAGGCCATGTAATTAAAGATTGTAAAGTTAAATTAAATAATGATCTAGCTGCAAAGGAAAAGGAAAAACCACTCAGAAGTAATTTTTCTAAGAGGGGTGGCTCCAGTCAACAGTCAAAACGTGATAAAACTCCTACTCGTAAAGCTCAAAATTTTATTGCAGAAGCAAATTTAAGTAGTTTTGATAGAGAGGGAAGCTGGGCTTATGATACAGCGGCCTCTCATCACTTCTGCAAAGATAAATCTTTTTTTTTTGTAACTTTTCTGAAATTTCTGGTGATGAGTTACACGTGGCTGTTGATGGTGTCACTTTTCCCATTACTGGTAAAGGTGAAGTGGAGTTAAGTTTTAATGGGACTGTTATTAAACTCTGGAATGTTTTGTACTCGCCGAACTTGAGAAAAAATCTTTTGAGTGGTTCTAGATTCGACCAGGGTGGTGCAAAATTTATTGGCGAGGCTGGCAAAATAAACGTGGTCGACAAGTACGGTGATTTTCTTTTCTCAGCTAAACTCCATGACGGGATTTACTACACTTTTCCTAAAGTAATTAAAAGTAAGCATAATGTTAAATTGAATGGGGGGCAGAATTCTAATGAAAATTTAAATGATAATGCTGAAATTTCAGCTTCTCCTGTAATAAAACCTGTTAATATAAAAGATTTTGATACCTGGCATCTTCGCTTTGATCATCTAAGCCCTGATTTAATTTTTAATACTATTCGTAATTCTGCTGTTAAAGGTCTGCCCAATTTAAAATCAGTTGATAATTTTTTTTGTGATCCCTGTCATGTGAATAAGCAAAATCGTATTTCTTTCAAACCTTTAAGTCATTCTTCTTCCAAAAAACCTTTAGATCGACTTTTTATGGATACTTGGGGTCCAATTAAAATTCCTGGTAAAAAAGGTGAACGTTTCTTCTTGTCTATAATGGATGATTTTTCTGGTAGATCATCCGTTTACCCTATCCAGGAAAAATCTATGTGTTTTGAGGTCTTTAAGAGACATGTTTTAAGGGCCGAAAGGTTTTTGGGAACCAAGTTGAAGTCGATTAGAACTGATAATGGTAAGGAGTTTGATAATGATTCTTTTAAGGTTTTTTGTAGAGAAAAATGGAATAAATCATGTATTGACCAACTTTTACACACCAGAAGAAAATGGAGTTTGTGAAAGGTTCAACCAGACAATCATGAACTGTGTTCGGGCAATGTTGAAATCCAGTGGTTTGTCTGATGATTTTTGGCCTGAAGCATGTTTACATTTTAATCATACATGGAACAGGGTTTGTCACGGTGGGAACTCTAAAACTCCATTTGAACTCTATTCAGGAAACAAGCCTTCTGTCCAACATTTAAGACCATTCGGTAGTTTGACATATGTGGGTGTCCCAAAGGTCAGGCGCAAACACAAGTTAGACTCCAAATCAAAACGTGGTGTCCTTGTGGGCTATGCATTACGTACTCGTGGTTACAGGGTCTGGTTGGAAGACGAGAAGAAAGTTGTGGAGACTATAAATGTTTCTTTTGTTGAAAGCGGTGATGTTTTACGCAGTGGAGCGGTGATGTTTTACGCAGTGGAGCGGTGATGGGCGACTCTTCTTTTGAGTTGGTGCTTGTCCCAGAGGAACAACCACGGCCCGTTGACCGGTACCATCTTCCTGGTCCGGAGCCTGGTACCTCTGGGGTCTTGCCCAGCGAGACTGAAGGTGTCGTCCCAGCCGTCTCTCCTGTTACTCCTGCTCCTCAAGTTACTCCCCATACTACTTCTCCTAACTGGATGACCAATCCTACATGGTACCGGAAGGTTGTACCTCGACCTAAGGGAAAAAAGGTGGATATTTACTATTATCCTGATGGAGAGGGTAAAAGGTGTTGTCTAAGGTCACCTAATGATGTCGAAAAATTTTGTAATTCAAATAGTATTGATTTTAACCCTGCTGATTTTGATTTTTCTAAGTTTAATAGTTTTTCTGGTGTTGTTAATCCTAGTATTATACCTTCCGCGTCCAGCACGACTAGTTGACTAGATGTGGTGGTCCCGAGAACGTATAAACAGGCTTTAAAATCTGCACAGTCTGAAGAGTGGCATGGGGCTATGTTGGAGGAATTGGAATGTATGGCCACGAGAGGTGTCTGGCATCTTGTGAAACTCCCTGAGAACAAAACTGCGTTGGGAAACCGCTGGGTTTACACGGTAAAGCATGACGAGTCGGGCAACATTGTCAGATACAAGACCAGATTAGTCGCGCAAGGTTTCAACCAGGTCCAGGGTGAATCCTATGATGAGACCTTTTCGCCTGTGATAAATTTTTCTGTTGTTCGATTCTTTTTCTCCCTTTTAGTCTCATACTGCGGCTGGTTTAATGTACAGTGCGATGTTAAGTGTGCCTATCTGTATGCTCCCTTAAAGGATGAGATTTACATGAGGCAACCAGTTGGCTTTGCTGAAAAAGGTAGAGAGGACTGGGTCTGTAAGCTAGATAGAGCACTGTACGGTTTACATCAATCAGGCAGACTGTGGTTTTATGAATTAAATAAAGTATTGTTGGAACTTGGTTTTAATAAGTTTGAAAATTGTAACTGTGCATATTCGTATTATGATTTCTCTGTTTTATTGGTTTATGTTGATGACATCGTTGTTTTTGCTAGGACTGAATCTCAAGCTAATGATATTTTAAGTTTATTGAAATCAAAGTTTGATTTGAAAATTTTGGGTATCACTCGCAAGTTGTTAGGTGTGGAGTTTGAGTATACTGATACAGGGGTTTTGATCCATCAAAATCAATACATTGATGAGGTTAGTAAAAGGTTTCAAAATCATCGTGTACCTATCTCCTCCTTGCCTATTGTTAAAGATATCCAGTTTTCAAAAAGAGATTGTCCTGTTATTCAAGCAGACATCGATGAGGCTTCTCATTTACCTTACAGAAATCTTTTAGGTTGTATTTCTTTTATTTCAAATCGCACAAGACCTGATATTGCATATGCCACTAACATTTTCTCACAGTTCCAACAAAATCCAGGCATTAAACATTGGCAGGGCTTACTTAAACTCCTAGGATATATAAAATTCACCAGTCAATATAAGCTCCATCTTAAATGCACACAAGTTAAATTAATTTCTTATTCTGATGCTGATTTTGCTGCTAATAGGGACGATTATGTTTCTATGGGTGGCCAGTTAATTCTTTTGGATAGTGCTGCTGTTTCTTGGCATACTAATAAACAAAAGGGGATTACCATTTCTACAATGGAGTCAGAATTTGTTTCTATGTGTGATTGTGTTCGTGAGCAGGACTGGTTTTACAATATTCTATGTGAGTGTTCTGGTTTAAATCTTATAGAAAATAACTTTGATATACCTACTTTATCTGCTGATAATCAGGCTGCCATACGTTTCACAAAGTCCAGGATTGAGAATTTCCATACACGTCATGTTAATATTAAACTATTTTTTATAAGGGATTGGTTTGATGAGGGCAAATTTCATATTGAGTATATTTCCTCTAAATTAAATCTTGCCGACCCGTTTACGAAGCCGTTGACAAAAAATGATTTATTAAAATTTATAAAAGTAATTTTTATATAAAACTTTTGTGTTTGAATTGATTTCTTCGCTTTGCAGATGTTTTTCATAATTTTTTATGTTATTATGCTGTGAATGTGTGTGTGAAATCGTGAGGCGCCTTACGTATATGTACATTTGTATATATATTCCTTTTTCATAATTTTTCATATATTGTATATATCCATCATATTTATTCTTGTACATAAATTGAATTGCATAATATAATTGTTATTGTATATAATTGTTATCAGATAATTAATATTGTATATAATGTGTGTTTCATATCACCTTTTCTTTAGTATGTCTGTGGGGTGGAGAATTGTACTTCATCACTTGAAAATCTGAATGTTTTGTCAATGGTACTCTTTGTATTAACTAGTTTATTGTATCGTTTAGTGATACTCTTTTCAAGACCTAGGATATATAAAATGGACTATGGGAATCTCATGATGGTATTTTGTTAACTAAATTTATATTTTTTATATGCTGCGGTGGGGGGCATTGATATCTATCAATTGTCCTCACACATAAAAAATTGTTAATTTTATAAATATAAATGCTTATTTTTCAACATATAACTTTTAGCTTACCTTTTTCTTTAAGTTTATTAAAAGTTTACTTGTTTTATTTACTTAAAATTCGGTCAGCCATCTTTGCCTGCATCACACCCTAAAGATCGATGTTTGTTTACATCTTTGCCGTTGCCAATCTTGATCTGCATAATTTTTCTTATTTTGACTGTTGCCATTTCTATTGAAATAGTTATAGTAAATTATATTTTCGGCTATGACCGTTGAGTGGCAATAGCGATGTATTGTTTATATGCAGATTTTGACTTTTCAGTCAGTATAAAAGGATCGCGGCGTGTGTGTTAGATTGCAGTCGTCAGCCTGTCTTCAATTAGAAATGAAGTAGTAACAGTTTGGAATAATTGAGCAGCTTTAAGCTGTTGGTGAGCTAAGCACTGGCAGGTGTGCTTTTAGCATGCTACAGCAAAGCTTATTAAGTTCTATTTGGCTGTCGCATTTTATATTTTTGATGGCTGCCATTGTTATAAGTTTTACATATGCTAATTGTTAAATTTTGTTAAGTTTGCTCCTTGTTAAAAAGGATAAAGTTTAAAGATTTTCGTCGTTCGCGAATGTACGAAAACTAAAATTAAAATTGATAATCGATGTTTAAGATGAGGCTGTTACATTTGATAGTTTAATTGATGTTGAGAATGTTTAGTAACTTTTTAAGTTACATTTGTTCAAGTTTGAATTTTTTTTTTCTGAATCAGAATCTTTACTTAATAAAGCTATAAATCTGCTGGTATTCAATAATAAATTTAACTGAGTTAAGGAGTTAGTGATATATAATGGTGATCTCGATCTGACAATAGAATTAATAATGTGCAAGTTATAATATGCAACCTTCAGCTACATGATCTTGTTTCTGTGATCAACTTGTTGATAGTGGAAGTGTAGTTCATCATCCTCTTTCCCGCTGGTGAACTCGGCGATCGCGGAGGCTTTGTAGTTAGACAACGAATTGTGATTGTGGTTCAAGTGTATTATGACAGATGTTCCATTATGGCTTGTTATCAACTATAGAATGAGGTAACTTTAAATCTGCTATACTTTGAAAATGTTTTGATATATTTTTTTTGTGTTTTACTAAATAAAATTTGTTCTTGTTTAAAACTTTTGTATTTGATGAGTCATCTAGTTTAAGACACTGGTCAGGTTATTATTATTGGAACCCTTAAAACTAATTAAGTTTTTACTGCATGCTATCTGCATAATAAAAATTAATTAAAAGATAGACCTTTAGTCTATGTCAGATTTCATCATCTGTGCGGAAGACCAGAAGTCTTCCGGGAAAACCAGAAAAGTTGGCAAGTATGGTGTTTATATGTGTGCGTTTAGTTCTATAAAAGTGAACCTTCATTGTCTAAAACCAGGGTTGGCAGATGTGACAGCTTTTAACGTTTTAAACTGTGGTTTAAACCATCATGTCAAAAACCTCCTTGTCAAAAATCTATATTTATAATTTAATTTTTAAACAAAAATTTAGTTTAACAAAATTCAGTTTAAAGACATTTTGAAAAGTAAATAGATTAATGTTCTTTGAAAAACACATTGTTATAATATTTTCATTAAAATATAAAAAACAAAATTTTAGGCTTTTAAAATTTCATTAGGAATTATTGTTATGCTTATTCAAAATATGCTGCGATACTTTCATATATTACTATGAAATTTACTTATAACTATGTTTAATATAGTATATGTTAAACTTAGTTATGTGACACTTTAAAAATTTAGTTGTTTTTAATAAGATATTATATATAAGTATGTTTTAAGAAGCAAAGAAATTAAAGTTTTTGGAGAAACATTATTATAACATTTTGATCAATATAAAAACAAAACTTTAGGCTTTTAAAAATTTATTAAGTATTAATTTTCATGTGCATTTTAATATATATATATATATATATTTACATAATTCAGAAATTAATGTATAAATAAGTTTCATTTATAAGAAATTAATTTACAATTAAACTTCTTAAATTCTCATAATTATTGTGAAATAAGAGAAATATAAATACTTTCTGGACACGTATAAATTAGTTCATATTTACTCGTACAGATTTCTTTTAAATTTATTAGTTCAAGCTGTAAACAGGCACAAATATTTATACAATGAATAATAATAATAATAAATAGATTTAAAAAAAATATTGATAAATGATAAGTGTAATAAATTAAATATAATTTATAAATATATAATTATTTTCAAATTAATATTAACCTACTGCATATATTATATTTATAAAATTCATAATTAACTTTGGACTTTTAAAATATCATAAATATTAGTATAAATAAACATAAAGATACAACATATGTCTATTCATGCTTTATATTATATACATATATATATATATTTTTTTTTTTTTCTTTCTTAGGTTTGAAACCAGTATACTTACTTAAATTTTTATTGACTATCATCTAAAAATTGCTTTAAGATCTGTTAATTTACAAACAGCATAATATTTAGATGTCAACTTACACATGGCAAATACTACTAGTTTCTACTTCTAACCAAATTCTAGCTCATCTACAGATTTTGAGTATTGAAGATATAAGTTTTTGGCGGTAGAAGTTTCTGACGGTTTAAACCAGTATTGTACCCTTGACATGTCAAAAAAATTATTTTAATTGCAGTTTTAATTTTACCAAATTATATTATTCCCAATTACACTTACCAAAAAAAAAAAAAAAGACCATAGTTGAAAAATCAGAAAAACTTAATTTTTACATGAAATTTTAGATTTACAAAATTATGTGTAGATTTTTCACAATAACAGGACCCAAAAGTCTGGATATAAAATTTTTTGTTTATGAATTGCATAAGAAAGGTTACGAAAAAAATTGAAATAGATTTTTTTTTTTTCTGTAAATTTGTCTGTAGCACTATCAATGGGTCTCATTGTATATGAGTTGCCAAATGTACCAAAAATTATGGATTTTGTCAAACTGAAGAATACTAAATTTGAAGAATATTATAAAACAAATTCTTACCAGTTTTTGTTTTTCTAACATTTCTTTTCTCAAAGCCTTGTAACTTTTTATTTCTTTAGATTTAATTTCTTCTGTTTTTTTTACATTCCCACTTTCATCAACAAGTTCAATTTCATATTTTCTTTGAGCTTGCTTGACAATGTCACTGTCTTTTCTGGCTTTACTCAAAATAAACTTTTCTTTAGAAATCTTTGTATTCAAAACTTTACTCATAGCATCAGCCCAAGCAGCATTTCCAGGGCTTTCATTTTCTAAATCACTCTCGTCAGAACCAAGATTGCTTCCTACTGAGAATTCATCACTGTTGTCCATCATATCATCACTTTCTTCATCCATAATTTCTGTTTTTTGTTGAGACATAGTCTAAAAATAAGAGTTGATTAGGTGAGAAAAAATAAACTTGCCTGAAAAAGAAAATAAAGAATATAATTAAATATTTTTCATTAGAAATTATATAAACTAAATGAGACATTACTATAACTAAATTAAATAAAAACCTTTTAACACTTGCCTCATTACGGCACAGTAATGAGGCAAGTGTTAAAAAGGTTTTTATTTAATTTAGTTTATTTTTTTATTTGAATCAATTGCAGTGAAATTAAGAAAAAAAAAAAAAAAATAGAATTTTAAAGTATTAAAATAAGTAGTTAAGAAGTTATAATTTTTAAGTATAATGTTATAAGTTATAATTTTTGAAGTATGACAGAATTCCTACACTTACTTGGAAATAATCTATTTAAAAAAACTTTTAAAACCCAAATTCTTAATGTATCGTATCACATAAATCTTTTTGAAGTTAGAATAAAATTTAATTTGAAAAAAAAAAAAAAAAAGAGTAACTTTTTTGTTTATTAACCAAAAAAATTGATGAAATTTGAAATGCAAGTTGGTCTTGTGGGGTACAGGCTGTACATTATATTGTGTTCATGAGAGAAAATTAAAAAAATTGAAAACTGCAATTTTTAATCCCACTTCAAAAACATGTGACTTAATGTGAAGCAGATTTTTTTTTTTTTTTTTTTATTTCTCCTAATGGTTTCCATACAATATTCTGCTGTTGCCACCTAAAATTCATACTTTAGTAAATTTAAAAAAATCTAATTGTCCGATCGATAAGCTGTTTAATCAATCGGATTCACAAAAATTTTCCCTTTCATTTGGCACCTTATTTGAAACTATACGACTGGTATTTCTAATTTATTTTCCTCATTTTAAATAAATGTACTTTTTTTTTTTAATTATTATTCTGTCAAATAAATAAATAAATAAATAAAAAATGGCAACAATTAAATTATGAATAAAATTTAAAGGGCTTATTTATTAGAAATTAGAAGGTTATTATTTTCACCTTTTAATTAATTAAGGAAAATCTAATCAAAAATTCAAAAATCGGGCTTTGAGGTGCATCAGGAGAGTTCATTATGAACCTCCATGCACATGTGTGTAGCTCTGCGATCAGCCTGACTTGACTCTGGATATGCATACACAATGATACACACATACACACAAACATCTTATTTTATTATATGTATAGAGAGATAGATGAAACTTCGTTAAAATATTCAAATACAGATAGTTTTGTTTAGATGAAATAAAACCTGGAAACATTTGTTTGTTAAAAGGAGTAAGTTTATATTATATTTATTTTGTTTATAATTTTAAACTAAAGAAATTTTTGTTTATAAATTGATTTATCTGGTATACCCAGTAGCAGAAAATTTTCTGTCAATCTGCGACAACTATTTAGGCATTAGAAAATAATCTGCAACACTGTAAATAACAGAAAAAAAGCTTGCGAGATTCAGTAAGTATTTCTGTCAGAAGTTTGTATTTATGTAATACTCATAGAATAATAATAAAGGAAGAAGGAGCATAAGTGTTTCTACGTAAGCTGTTGTGTTGCCACAAAAAACAGCGATTATTAACAAGCCTTTATTAACAAACTTCAATGTTGAGAGGAGCAAAAGTAGCTTTCGCTGGCATTTCACTAGAAGGGGTTTGTAAGCATTAAGACTATTGGCGTGCTCCTTCTTTCTCTATTATTATTCTATGGTAATACTAATAAACTTTGCTTGTCACTATAATTAAATAAATCTTCAAAAAATTTAAATCACTATTTTATTTTATTTTTATTTAATCATTTTATTAAAAAATCCTTTAAAATCATTCTTTACCTCAGTTCAGGTAGCATCTTCAATGAGCATTTTAAATTGGGTATTTATCGGACAACAAAAGCTGCTATTATTCAAGAACTAAGATTTGGCTGTATCTCAGCACTTATTGGCACCATGTATTTTATATCTCTCGCTCGTTCTACTATATTATCATTTGATTATTTGATTTTGACTTACAATTAAAAAAAAAAAAAAATAAGAGAGAGAGAAGCTATTCCTTTCAAATGAATTATATTATATAAGCAAAAAATTAAAAATAAAATGAATTTTAATTAAACTTAAATTGTAATCAGTTTAGTCATTTCTACTATACTAGCAAAGCCCCGGTTCGGGAACGAACCGAATTCCGATAGCTGGAAAAATTTCAAAATCAAACTCAAAATGTACAAAACTCGGCCTGATGCTGCCTGCATGCCAATAGATCAAAGTTTATTAACAAAACCATTTTTTAATTCATGAAATCAATGAAGGTAGTGAATCAACGAAGGCTTTTATCGCTTCACTGGTCGCTATATTTAAAGGAAATTCTTTTCTATATCGCTTTACAAACAAAAAAATTTAAAGAAATCATGAAATTGCTTTAAAGCCCGCTTTGGTTTCCCGTTGGTTTATGTTATTATTATTTTTTTTTTGTTTTTTTGTTTGTTTGTTTCTTTTTGTTTTCCTTTCCTTTCCATATTTACTGAATTGGATTCTTTGTTTTCAATATCACGTGATTGAGCAGACGACTATTTATTTAACGTTCATTTATATTTCCATTAATTTTTGAAACTCTCGTGCAACTTCATCTAAATTGTTTTTTTTACTCCATTTTCAATTTTCATTTTTTCATGAGCATGAGTAAAATATTTTATAATTTTTTGCGTGAAAGCATATTTCATTTTATGTTTGGGAAAAAAAAAAAAAAAAAAAAAAAAAAAAAAGTTTTTTTCTTTTTTTTTTCTTTTTAGCAACAATTAAAATTTTAAATGTCCACATTTAAAGCTTTTTCCAGGTTATTATTTTCACATTTTAATTAATTTAAAAAAATCTAATCAAGATTTCGTTAGAAATAAGGTACCAAATGAAAGGGGCATTTTTTCTGAATCCATCAGTTTAATTAACTTATCGATGGAACAATTAGATTTTTTAAAATTAACTAAAGTATGAAAAGCTGGTGGCAACAACACACAGACAAACAGAAAAAAATCTCTCTTTAAAGATTTCCTTTCAAATGAATGAATTAATTAAATGAAAAATATTCTGCTGTGCCACTTACACGACTTTCTCTTACCCTGCATTTCAATGCTGAAAAAGATAGATTGCAGATAAAGTTGTGAGATCTATGCGGTAATAAATATCAATATATTTTTAAAATAATCTAAAATAGATTTAGGAGCAGTTTTATTTCACATTCTGAATCCCCTTTTAACACAGCCCCCTGTTTAATTATAATGCCTACATTTACTTTATTTTACTTTATATATTTTTTAAAGGCTGTAATTAGTTTGCATTCAAACTTGCCAACCTTAATAAAAATTTTCAAGTGGCAATCCAGTATGAATCTAAAAATACTAAATTTGAATATCCTGCTGCCATTTGTTTTTAAATTATGCTGATAACAGATATAAATACAGATCAACTGCTAAATATTAGACTTTCACATTCAGGGCACCTCAAAACATGATATTATATATATATATAAAAAAAAAATAGAACTTAAAAGAATACTTTGTTAAAACTTAAAAAAACTTAACAAAATACTTTGTAGGTGTAAAAAAATTATCCTTCCAGAGCAATGTTCATCAACATAGTAAAATGTAGCAAATCACTTATATTACCATCAATTATATTCAACAGGAAAGAACGTTAAGCTTAATTTCGAGTATCCTGTATATTGTCTATAAACTATATGCACATCACATAGTGCACTTTAATTTATTTTTATATGAAAAACTTGGAACATAGAATGAAATACATTTCAGCCATTTTAAAGTATAGCCTCAACCTATCCAAATACTTTAGATAATCCTTTAAACAACTATCTGTTTGATCCCTGATTGTTAGCATGGGACGGGGGGGGGGGGGGAAATCACAAAAAATTTTTATGAGTGAGATGTTGAACCTACTTCAATATGGGTTCTAGAATCTAATATAGTAAATTGAAAAAAAATTGTAAATCAGAATACTTTTACATAGCAATTGTTTGCTGTTCATTAGCGGGAGAGGAGGGAAAAGGGGGGAAAGTAGCAAAAAAAGAAGTGAGAGATACTGGACAATTTCACTTTTTTATAAGTTCTGGAATCTAATTAAATAAGATTTAAAAGAATATTGACATTTATGTTGCGGGTGAATAAAGATTGGAAATCACAATGATTCTGGAAGATGTCTAATTGCCAATCGTTACAGAAGAGGGGGGGGGGGATAAATACGTAAGTGAAAAATATTGACTAATTCTACCTCTTTGTAGATTCTATAATCTAATAAAGTGCGTTTAAAAATGAATATTGGCATTTATGTTGTGGATGGAAAAGGATTGGAAATTGCAATATTTCCGACCAAAATCGGGAAACATGAAATTTCTACACAATACTTTTTTGAAAATAATCTGCAGACTAAAGAAAAATGTGCGACGTACGTCGCGCGTCTCACATTTTCTGCTATGGGGCTGGTATATTTTTATTTTTTGAGCAAATGATGTATTAGAACTTAAATAAGGCCGTTACTGAGGTATTAAAATTCTTCATTCTAAAATGTTAAGCAAGTTTATTTATTTTTATTTATTATTAGTTATTCCTTAACCTAAAAGTGCATGGGTGGGGAAAAGGCACAATTTTCTTCCAACATTTGAATAGTTACAATATAACCCCCTCAAAATAAAATTACGCAATAAAAATACGAAGTATAAACTTTTACGTTTATTATAATTTTTTTTTTTTTCACAGAATAAATAAAATGTTTCTCTTACATTGCATTCTAGTAAATAAAATAGGTCTCATGGACCTAACCCGTGTACTGGCGGGTTAATTTACAGTACAAAATGTACATAGAAAAACATGACTAATATATTAGATATAAAAAAAAAACTTCAAAAATTCTTAGGATACTGTGTAGTCAACAATAAATTTTCTTTTATCAATTGACATCTTTTCTACTAATTATCTGCAAAAATTAACACTCCGGACCTTCGGGGTATCAAACGCTCAACTACCACGTTACTAACCACCTGAGCCACAGAGAGACAAATGAAAAATCTTATATTTACCTTAAAATGGAGGTGCATTTTTTATTAGCTTGAGATTAACAAACATACCGTAGTGAATGACAGTAAGTATATAAAAATTTGGGGGGGGGGGGGGGGGGGAACTGGCCTTTACAGGTTTTTCTTGATTTTCCGTAAAAATAGTCTTTGACCTTACATTTCAATAATCACACTCATCACAACTCAATTTCTGTATTTTTATTAGATTTTAAAACTTTACTATAATAAAAATCTGGTATATAGCAACCATGCATCTACCATTATACACAGTCACTATTAGGATTTTTTTTTTTTTTTTTCAATTTCTTAGCTTATCATAAACAACATTGAAAATTATATTTATCACAGTTAGAAAAATTATTAATGTTTTTCTTTACATAAAAAATCAAATGGGTTTATGTGGTCTGAGGTCTGATTGAAACTAGTATGTTGTGGCCATCGTAAAACTTTCTTCTATATTTTCCTATACAAATACAAACTCACACAATAAAAATTATTTATTATTATTTTTTCCATTATGAATGCAAACTTTTTTCATCTCAGACAGGTCTCACGAAATGTCCAATGAAAGTGGCATTTTACTGTGCAGATGACATTCTTCTAATTCTTAAGGAAATTTTCAGTATAGTAGTGCCAGATTAGCTGATATGCATCCAATTTAATTCAACATATTATGTCTCATAATAGCACTTTCACATATCAAATTTTGTTCAATTTATACACAATAGACCCTGAGATATAGCCCTCCCTTAAACTGTGGAAATCGTTGTAGGGTGAAGTGGGGTCAATTATGGCAGGTAAACGTAAACCTTAACTTTAACTGCTTATAATAAAAAATATTATACATTTTTTTTCATTCTGACAAGTACCATAGCAATTCTATCTTATTTCTTTATTATTTATATGAATTAAAAAGAAAATCTCTTACTCCTGTAAGAGGAGTTAGAGAATATTTTTTTGAACACCCAACTGTGAGAATTGCTCCAACCCTGGGGCAATTATAACAATGTCCCTTAGTTTCTGCTGTATTTATACTGTGCTGATCCTATAGTAATCATGGTATAAGACTCTTTTAACTGTTTAAAAGGATGTTTTAAAATGTCTTCTAGGTCCATTTATAAGGAAGTTATGAATAAAAACACCAGACAGTACAAGCAGCTGTTAAAGAAAAAAATTATTCTACTCAATCAAATAAGAACAATTTAATAAAAATTCACAACTAAGCTTAAAATTCTTCAATCACAATTTATTTAAAGCATTTAGGTACAATCTCTACACACTTTGGAAAATGTAAATAGTTTATAGAGTCAGCTGAATTAAGACACTTCAAGCCACAACATAACTATCAAATTCTTAATCAAAATTTGAGACTGGGAAAAGTTTATCTCTGTACTTAGAAACAAATTTGTATATTTTTCCTGCATCTTCACTTTGTTTTATTATAAATGGTCCATGTCCATTTAAGGTAAGAGGAAGAGGGACAAAAAAAAAAAAAAAAAAAAAAAAAAAAATACAAGCAAAGATTTATGAAATACAAACAAAGATTTATGAAATACAAGCAAAGTTTTTAACTACCTATTTTACCCCCCCCCTCCCCCCCCCACATATTATAAGTGTTTACAAAGACATAAATTGAGCTGACCTCAATCTGAATCTCAATCAGTATTATTTTGATACAATTTATTCTTCAGTTTTTATATTCTTCAAAAAGAGAACACTGCCATAATTGCCCCAGAGCATAATAAAATGAGGCAATTATAGCACCCTTGGTAATTTATATCAATTATTCTAATAACTAATTTTATTATTATTTTTTTTTATTGTGCTTTAGATAATGGTGAAAACACCTACATCAATTAATTTTTTTTAAAAGAAATTCCTTAGTTAAAAAATTAATGCAAAGCAATATGTAATGAAACCCGCCATTGGCGGGTGGAAACAGTTTTTTTTTTTTTTTGCTTATAACAGCTTCTGAATTCAATGTTTTTTAAAAATTATGCTTGCATTGTGTAGATATTATGCTAAAATAAGACATTCTACACAATTGAGCTATAAGACTGAAATACATAGAAATTATAGCCCATTGCCACAATTGCCCCAAGTCACTAGGGACCCTATATATAGAGAGACTGGACATTGACCGAAAGTCGGCCATCTTAGTGCCAATTCGGAGCGATCCCCGTAGAACGTAATGCTTTTTTCTTCGCGATTGACGCTTTACTATACAACATAAATGAAAAGAAATTGTGCTGAATTTGTGCAGAAAGTAATGCAGAATATAAATTTGTAATTTTTTTCGTCTTAGAGAAAAATAATTTGAAGAAAAACGAATTTTATTTTAACCTTCGACATGGTTACTTTTTCAATTCCTATCGGAAAACAGAGGAATTTTTTGTTGTATATTTCTATATTAAGCAGAATACGTTGATTGTGAAAGCAATTATGCCTTAGTGAAAGTAATTTTACCTTATTTTTTCTGAGGACATACATTCTATATATAAAAAGTTAGAAAATTTTTAACAAAAATATCAATATGGTAATCTTAGTTTTTGTCAAGTAATTCGGCAGAAGAACAGAAATTATTTTTTATTATTTTATAAAAATATTTACGTAATATTTTTACAAGAATACATATTTTATTTATTTCAATTGCACATTATTAATAATAATGACTTAGTTAAATATTAAAAATAAAAATTTTATTAATAATAATTTGTAAAAATATTAACTAAATATCTTTAGAAATTAAAAAATGTTTTTATTTATTTTATTTACATTTGCTTCTTTCTTTTTTTTTTTTTTTTTTTAATATTATGTAAATAAAAATAATTACTTATTTAAATATTATTTATAAAATTTATTATGGCAATTATTATTTAAAAGAAATTTATATTTCATATGTTAGCAAATAATATACACCTTATTTCCTTTACTTTTATTAATTTATTTTAAGAAATCTGATACATTTTGCGTACTAGCAAAAAATCAAAAAATATATTTTTATATAATTATTTTATATTCGTATTTTAAAATATATCAGAAAAATACATTGAGATCTAATATATTAAATATACTGCACAACAGAACTTAAAAACTAATAGCTAGCAAATAAATAATGTAATTATCTCATATGTTAGGAAATAAATACGTAAAACAGCATGCAACAAGAGAATTCAAAGTATTTAAAGCATGATATAAAATAAATAATTATGCATCTTTATATTTTAAAAGTATTCCAAAATTAAAGCAATTTATCTCCCAACAAAGTAAAAATGTAATAAATAAGTTCTTTTTCGATTATGACGTAAAATAATCAAAATTTCTTCTCAGCGTAATGGTAAGCAATGGAGCAATTGGCACTAAAATGGAGAATTTCGTCAAGAAGCCGGCGTGCTAATGTCCAGTCTCTCTCTATCGAGGGTCCCTACAAGTCACCCTATAGCAGTGCCACCTGTTAAGCGATTGACACCAAAAGTTGACAAACTTTAATTTATATTAAGATGAAGCTACATATAAATTTATGTCAATTCCGTGCATTAATTCCTTAGACATCGCCTTCACTGAAATATTGGAAATCGCTGTATAGCAGTAAAGGGCAAAATTAACGGTCGCCACCGGCCACATGGCGACTAAATAAAAAAAGATGGCGATTAAAAGTTATGCATCGATCGCCACTAAAGTCGCCACTTTTTGTGATCATTAAAAGATTCTAAAAATCGAGCGACGATAGGCAATCGAAGCCTTGTGATTTTCAATCTTTTTCCATCCATGGCATAAATGTCAATGTTCATTTTAAACTTGCTTTGTTATATTCTACAACCTATAAAGAAGTAGAATTGTTTAATATATCTCACCCATATAATTTTGTGGACCCCCCCTTTCCCTTCCCCTAACGATCTGTGATCACACAGCTTATAGAAAGCTTTATAATTTCTAATCATTCTCCATTTGCTGAAAAATATAAATATCTATTTTAAACTTACTTTAATAGATTCTAGAATCTGTAAAGAAGTTGAATTGTTTACTATCTGTTACTCATAATTCTTGTAATCCCCCCCCCCTCCTACCCTCCAACGATTGGCAATCACATGCTCCACTGAAGCCTTGTGATTTACAATCTTTCTCCATCCGTAACATAGATGTAAATATTCATTTTAAACTTTCTTGATTAGATTCTAGAACCTATAAAGAAGTATAATATGGATGTATCACCCCCCCCCACACACACACACACACGTGCACTCCATTTCAACTAGCAGTTAATGATCAAATGTCCTGCAAAGCAAAATCTTTTTCCATTATTTTCTCCATACTATTCAGTGTATATTTAACCCATTTAAGATATTTGACAAATGTGTGTAACAAAATTTGATTTGGCTTAAATGTGTATTTTTCAAAAATTTTTGTACTATTTGCTTTCTTTTGAGTAGAAAACTTCCTTTTTCCTTCCCATTTTAAAGTAGAAATATCCCTATTTTTAAAGCTACAAATTTGGCAGCTAAGTAAATTATTTTTAATGAAGCAGCTAAGTTTCCATATCTATACTTTTTAAGAGGAAATATTTTAACTCTATTGAAATAAAATCATTTAAAAAAGTGTGTTTTTAGAAATAAGAAATAATAATAAAACTGCTAACTGTATTTACACATGACCATGTAAATGGTTGTGATGATGATGAATCAGCTGATTCATTTACTAGAAAATATCAATATGAACTGTGAATGATAATGGCTTATTTCACTTAAATAAATAAAAAAAAGTACTACTGCATTATCTGAAAGATGAAAACTTTTGTTGTTATTATTACAGCCCTAAGCAGATTTTAATTTAGGATGTGCAATTTAGGATTTTTAAAAAGAGCGTAATTACAAATTACAATTTCAGTGTCCCTGTGTTAATTTTATTATTATATGTACTATTTCTTATTTTCATATTTTTCTTGTGGTGATTATACCGCAAAATGGTAACAATGCTTTTTGCAGACTGAAAGAAATAGTCTTATCATGTGAAAAGTGGCCACTAACTTAGAAAAGTGGCTACTAATGAAACTGACAGTACCGGCCACTGGCCACTAATGAATTTTTCCAGTTTTGCCCTTTATATAGCAGCACTACCTATTGAGTTACTAGCACCAAATGTTGATAGGCACTAATTCATGATAAGGTGCATAGACATATAAATTTTTGCAGCAATTCATAAAATATAGTCTTCCCTGAAACTGCAGAAATATCACTGTACAGCAGCACCACCTGTTGAGCCATTAGTACCAAAAGTTGATAGGCACTAACTTATCTAAATGTGCAACTACATATAAATTTATGCATAATTCTGAAAAGTAGTTCCTGAGATAAAGTTGGAGCAAATTTTTGTCACACAGATATTTTCTAAAAATGGTCAAATCATGTTCTGGACCTCTCAAAATGCATAAATTTAATGAAAACTAGAAGTCGAAAATTTTTATGAATACTTACTATTAAATATAAAAGAAAGTAAATAATAAAATAAAATCACTGTCACATGATATTAATTTGTATTGCAATGCCTTTCGAACAGACATTCTAAACTGATTTGTAGTGTTCCGTAATTCAATTACTTTCTGAGCTGTGCTTATTCATTTTGTGGCTCAGTGTAGATAATAAATTTGCAGCTCCTTATAGAATATAATATAATGTACACACTATGAAAGCAATCTTGCTCTGCTCTTTGCTGTCTTCATAGGTTGTCAAAACAAATTCTTATCCTTTGCTTATTATTAAACGAGTTAATCATGGGACCAGAGACAAATTTAAGTTGAATTGTGCCTAAGCCCATTTTGTTGTGGCTTCCCCCTCCCCCTCATATTTTGAAATACTATCTATGTATATATTTATAAACAATACTAAGGAAAAATATACTATTCTTCGATATATCATTCAGTGTGCAACATTGCATATAATAATCAGCTCATAATTTACCCTTTAATTTTTCCCAACAGAAAAAAAAATATTCTTTGCTATTTTACTATTCTATTAAAGTACTACACGTACTGTAGGTAAAAAAAATATAGCTGTTTTAATTCATGTAATTTGGCTGTTTAACAAACACTAAAGTAGAAACCAAAACATTGAAATTAAATAATTGCAGACTAATTGTTTTACATTAAAATGAGCTTTATAATAGTGTAAAATTACTTTAATGAAATTATAATTAAATAGTAAAATTTTTACTCCTGTTTTATAAAAATTTAAGCATTATTTCCACATTGAATATTGATTGTAAAAAAAAAAAAAAAAAGAGCACTGCCCATTTTGAAGACTTATTTGTATTTTTCCACACCAACATTACAATTAATCTACTTTGTCATCCTATATGTTGATTTTTGATAGCTGATACAGCAAGGCTTGTTTGTGAAAAATTTTGCTTGATTCTTCACAATAGTTTTGTTTGGTGTCCTATCAAATGTAGAAATTGGAAAGCAGTATTTTTGGAATATTTTACTTTTTTACTATCAAAGAGAGAGAAATGCTTTTCAAGCAAGAAAAAATTCCGAGGTCTGTCCAGACTTTTATTTAACATTTTTTTCACAAAAATCATATCTATAATAATGTAAATGTGCACATAAATGTATTATATGTATGTGTGTGTGTATAAACACAGCCAATTTGGTGAGCATGCAAAAACTTTGAGAAAAATAATAAAAATGTCAAGTGACTATATTTGAATTTCTGAGCATTAAGTAGTGTTTAAATAAAATAAAGAGAAATCGTTAAATAAACAAAAGAAAAAATTATAATAGGTATTTGATTATTTTCTCTGGAATAGTACCTATATTGTTTAATGGAACATAATATACCCAGATTATTTTGTGCACCTGTGCAAAAGAACTATCAGTGCTAGACAGGGTTGGTTTTTGACGTGACAAGTGTCAAACACTGGTTTAAACTGTCGGAAACCTATGCATACTTGCCAACCATCTCATTATGAACCGTACAATTTTTAGTACCTGCCTTTTTATTCACACCAGTCAGATTTTAGAGTAATTTTATTCTTATTTAATCGTAACAATATTTGGAGAGAATTACTCTAAAATTAAAGTGGTGTGAGAAAATGGGCGTTTTTTCAAGGGGCATTAACAATTGTACGGTTATTAATGAGATGGTTGGCAAGTATTCTTATGTGAAAATTGGAAACTGTAATATAAAATAATTTAATTCATATTTTTAAGTTGCAATGTACTAACATTGGTTATATATATATTCAGAAAAAAAAAAAAAAAATGTGTATGTTAGGAAATGTATTTATTAGTGTATCTGTTACCGCTAAAGTGCAGAAATCAGTTAATCTGCAGATTAGCTAGGTAATCTACACATTAACTAGGGCGATCCGTTAAAGTGAGGAAAATTGTTTTATTTCTCAAATTACCTAGGTAATCTGCGAATTACCTAGATAATCTGCACATTACCTACTAGGCACTCGTTAAAGTGAAAATAAGATCTCTGGTGTTGTAATTTTACAGCACGCTGTGTTGTATTTCTTTTTTTCATTCGGGGAAAAAAATAGTTTTCTTTCTTTACTTATTTTAATCTGTATGTGTTTTAATTTTTATGTCTTTTAAAGTTATATTTGTTTTAATTTTTTTACTTATTTCATCTTTTTTATTCTGTCAAAATAATTTTGAAGATGTTATGCATTTTTAATATGAAATATAATAACTTTAATAGCTTTCAATAAATTCTATTTTATAAATGAATGTTAGAATTGTAATACAGTAATGATTTCTTTTCAAAATAAAAATATTTATCCATTTAAATTAAAAAAAAAAAAAGTTTTATTAACAACTTACATTGCTATTACTATTTTTTTTTTTTTTTTTTAAAGTTATGCATCAATTTTTAATTCGATAAAGAAATATTAAATTAGACAATTCAGAAGCATTATTTAAGAAGTACTTCAAATAATTATAACTGCTTTAATAATTTTTAGACCGCAGGAAAATTAAAATGACTGTTTTCCAAAGCTTTATTAACTATATTTTGCAGCATACATATTACAACAACAAGTACAAGTGTAGCAAATATATTAATTTTACAAGTAAAAAAAAAAAAAAAAAAAAAAAAAACTTTATTAACACATTTTATGCGATAAACTAAAACGAAATTATCTGAAAAAGCGAACAAAATAAAAATAAAAAAGTAATCATGATATATAAAATATAAAAGGGAACTTGAAATTGAAAGAAACAACAACAAAATCTAATGAAATGCTAAAAAATGCATAAAAATTTCATATTAAGTATTTATTAAAGAAAGCCATAATATTGAATGCCATATTTTTCAGAGTTAAAAATTAAAACTTTTTTTTCAGTAAGTAATAGTAATTTAAATCAATTTTTAAATAAATTAGTTTTAAAAAGTTGTGTTTTAATAGTTTTATTTCGGGAGGAAATAATTACTGCGGTGTAAATTTTAATATTCATAATTCAAAATAAAGTTTCAGGAGATAGAGCGTTTAGATTAAGATTACATTTCAATAAAAAATGCAGTGCAGACCCTTATCAAACTTATATTGACAGAATTAAAAAACAGAAGAAATAAAATCAAAATTAAAACAATTATAACTTACTTGTTACTTTAAGTTTTGTGTTGGTCATAATAAGAAACCTATAATAACCATGTCTTCGATGCTCCTAGTTTTGCGTTTACCAATTATCATAGCGGAAGCGGAGCGGAAAGGATGAAAGTTTTGGTTTGTGTTTGAAGGTCATTCGCGTATCTGTATCACATGACTGTTCGACGTCATAGTAAATGTAAAAAAACTAAGGCTCAAAACAAACATTTGAACTTTAACGACACAGAAGCCGCTAATCTGCAGATTACCTAGTTAAAATGCGGAAAACTCTTGATTCCACACTTTAACGGGTCATTTTAGTTAATCTGCATATTAGCTAGGTAATCTGCACATTAACGGATTTCGAGCTTTAACGGTAACATATCATCTTAAGAGGAGAGTGAATGTTTATAAATCTTTTTTGTATATTGACATAGAGGTACGAAAAATTGCATATACAGATGGTAAATAATAGTATGATGTATACAAATAAACATATTAAAAATTCTTTAAAACTAATTGAATTTGATAAAAAATAAATAAAAAATTACATTAAATTTATTTTTTAAATGATTTCTGTTATTTTTTTTCCTTCCTCACTTTAACATTATGACTTAAAAATATAAACTAAACGTATTACGTTATTCCTTAGTTTGGGAATTCAATGATAAGTTAACTTTTAAAATTATGTTGAATGCTGAAATTTCAATGAAAATTTTTAGCATTCAAATACAGTATTTTATAAAAAAATTAAATCATATCATTGAATCCACAAAGTAATATCCAGATATTTTAGAATATATTGTTAAACTTATAAAAATGTAAAATCGAAATATAAAATTAAAAGTTAATTAGATATGAGCATTTTTAAAAAGTAAAGGAAATTTATTTATTTTTATTTACATACAGTTTGAAAATTTTTAATGTACTATTTATAATATTGCATTTTAATGTATTTAATATTACATTTCAATGCATATAAATGCAAATTTTCATACTTTTAAGACATTAATTCACAAAAGAGCAATATACTATCCATTATCATCTTCATTAAAACTAATTAATTTAAAATTGCATTATGTAATAACTGATCATGCAATACCTCAAAAATTTTTAATCATACAACTTTAAAACATGATATTGATTATAACCCAAAATGAAAAGACATTATGCAATATTGCACAATAATTTTATTCATTGGGATAAAATACTTATGGCACCTTTTAATTATCAGTCAGTATATATTCAGTAGAGCTTACTTTTTAAAAACAAAACTTTGTAAAATTTTTGGTAACTTAAAGTGCAATAAGTAGTTTCCCTTAGACTATACAAATTACTATATTCCAATTTTTGTACATTGTAAAGGTAATAAATACCAATTTTTAGTACTTAAACAGAAATCATTGACATTCATAGGAAACAAATAATACTTTTTTTTAAATTATTTTTGACCATGAGAAACTTATAAAGTAACAACATTTTTTAAGACTATGTTATTTTATTTCTCTAAATATGACTACTTCATTCTTAAAATGTACTAAGAAATGTAAAATGTGAGGTTTTTGACGTGAGTTTAAACTGTCAAAAACTGTCATGCGTCAAAAACCTGCCAACCCTGGTGCTAGATTCACCAAAATCCATATAATTTGTGTGACATAGACCTATAACAAGTATATAAATTTAAAGCTCAATCAAATAAGGTATTTAGACATTATTGCACTTTAAATAATTTCAGACTATAGGCCATAAAGTTACAGAATTTCTCATTGTGTCTCTATAAAAAGAACTATAAATCTAGATTCACCAAAATAAATCTGTACAGCTCCTTCGATGATGACCTATAACATGCATATAAATTTTCAGCTGAATTGAATTAAGTATTTAGATGCTACCACTAGAGGTCATTACTCAGTCGCCACTCGCCATGTCCATGTGGCGACTTAATTTGAAAAAGGGGCAATAAAAAAAATTGGTATAATCGCCATTTTTTCAGCAAATTCGCGAAAATATTTCTTCCATTTTTAAAATATTTCTTCCATACATACATCATAAAAATAGCAAAAGTGAACTCATGGGACCTCAAAGCATATAGAAACACCAACATATCAAAGTCAAATTTTTGTCAGGATTACAATACAATACTTTCCTGCATTTTCAGAAACTAAAAAATTGCATGAAAGATATGTGAAACATTCAATTTTATTGTGCCTAATAACAAATTTTTAAAAGATATATATGACTATGAGACATGAGAGAGGAAATGGCAGTGTAGCTTTGGCAGTGTAGTTAAAATCAGTGGGGGGAAACGGGAGGAGGAATTGAAATTATAAAGTATCACTTTTGCATCCAATCCACTCTTAGAAACATACAGATAGTATTTTTATTTATTGAATATTGTTAACTTTGTTGAATTTATGTCTATTTTGAAATATTTAGATTGATTATATACACATATTAATAAAGAATTGTCTTATATTATATACATGGAAAAAAATAAAGATAATTTTTAATTTATTGCTCGCAAATAATTAATAGTGGACAAAAGTGGGCAAAATGGTATTTTGTCCGGGAAGGTTTTAATCAGGTTTTTTCCACTATGAAAAAAAACAAACAACCCTGACGTTAACAGTGTTCACGTTAACGAGGTTTGACTGTATATATTGTTCGAAATGCTGTTTCATATCATTGATTGCTCTCTTAATATACAATATTAAAATAACCATGATTTTTAAAAGGAATGAAGAATGTTTACCAGATAATGTGGCGATCTTTTATAATTATTATTTTTTTTTTCCGCGACAAGGACGGCAGGACAGATATCAAATCTGCTACATAATATTAATAATAAATAAAAATATACATAATATATATTAAAAATAAATAAAATATACATATTTTTAAAAAATGTGCAATGGTTTTTGAACAGTCTGCGACTTTTAAACATATGCCCTTTCATCATATCTAAATTTCATTCATAACATTAGGAACTCACTTGAGTTTTTCTTCACTTGTTATTACTATTTAAACAGAAATTATATTGTTTAGAATTAATGGCTTTTAAATTAAAGAAGCAGAAAGTTATAGCATTAGAATTTAAAGAGGAAAAACGGAAGAAAAGAACACATAACGATGCATGCAAGAATCACGCATGGTTCGATTCCTTCGGAAAACGGAAAATAAATAAATATAGCGTGGCTGTTGCCAAAATGTTACTAGTATATACACATTTATTGTTTTTTCTCTTATTGCTCTTTGATAATTTAAGTTAAATCCATTTTAATATATTCATTAAATATTTTTATCTCAAAGAAATCATTGTTATTTTAGTATTAATGCATGAAATTATTTGAAAAATATGCGATTATCATCATGACATGCACATGACATCTCAACTTATGCTTCATTTTGCTTTGTAATTGTTTGGTCTGCGCCGAAAATGTTTATATTTAGCAAAATATATTTCGAAATCGATAAAATATTCTGTTTACTAGCAATTACGTTTCTTTATGAATCCCTTTTTATTTTCTTTAGGTGAATAATATGGTTAATTATGTCTCTTTGATGCAATGTAGCTAATATATATTTTTAATATTTGTTGGTTTAATGATTAGTGTTGATATGAAATAATTGTATTTCTCTGTAATTATATATGTTTTCCTGAAAGTAATTTCTATTGTAAATATATTTAAAGAAAGATGGAAGAGGTGATTAATCATTGTAAAGAAATATGGGAATCTGCTAATTCTCATCCAGAATGTTTTGCTGCTTTATTAGCAATTGCCAAACTTTTAAGAAATCATAAAGTGCCAGAACTTAATAGAAAAGATATTTTTGACATCATTGGGTTTGAATATTTGCAGTGTTTATTTGATGCGGATTATGAAGAAGAAGACCCGCTATCGCACGTCAGTCCTTATAAAGCATTATCAATCGCTACTTTCTCTTGCTTTTGTCATGAACAGGAGCTGCTAAATGATGATAAAATTCTCCATTTTATACCTCATTTGTGTGATGTATTAAATTCAGCATGTGAACAACATGAAGATGGTGTAGTTAATGATGCACTTGAAATCGTAGAAGCAATGATAACCAATCAAAAATGTCGAAAGAGATTAATTGAGTGCTATGCATTGAATGTTTTGGTGAATCGATATAAATTGTACAATGAAGAAAAAACTTTATCTACGGTGATGGCAATTGTTAGTCAGTTTGAAATCAATGAAACAGAAGAAGAAGTGGTAAAGGATCTATTAAAATATTTAGCCGAGAAATTTAGTACTGAAACCTCTATGAAAAAATTTGAAATTTGCAATTATATTATATCAATCCAGCTCAAATATTCATATTTAGATCTTGAAACAAGTTCAGTCATTCTTAAAGGTTTGAAAGATATTTTACAAAGCAAAGTAGGAAAGGCTGAAAGAGATTCAGCTCTAAAATTGGCTGGCATTATAGTTCATAAATTCGGATCTCAGTGGTTTGCTGAAGATACTGAAAACTCAAAGTTATTTTTCACTATTCTTGTTCAGATAACAACTGTTGAAGTATGTATGTTGTTAGAAGATAGATCTATTGATGAAGTTAGAAAAGAACTTTTCTTGTTAAGTTCTTGTTATTGCATACTGGAACGTATAATTGGTATTATGGTTGATGAGAATTTATTTCAATCCTACAAAGTGCCTATGGCACAGCTTTGTGATTCTGTGAGCTTGGCTTTTAAAGCAATAGTTGGATTTTTAAAATCATTATATCGAGAGTATAAATCTAATCTTTCACAGTTATATACTGATAATTTGCATGATGTTGTTTTTGCAACAGTAAGAGTATTATGTTCATGGTTAGCTGAAGAAACTTTTGCATTGCAAGATGAGGTGATAGAAATTTTACCATTTATTCTTGACATTTGTAAAAGACCAGTTCCTGCATTTGAAAAAGATTTAGCTGATTTCAAAGTTATAAATTTTTTCATTCCTCCCTTGTGTCATTTAACAGCAGATGATGAAGCTCGACGAGTTCTTCTGGAAAATGGTTTATTATCCATATTATTTGAGCATCTGGACTGTCAGTGGACTCAGTATCAAAGTAATCCCACTCCTGAAAAAGAGGTCTGCATTAATACTACATGTGGAATATTTTTAAATATTACTGTTTTAGAATCAAAATTAATTGCCGATACTGATGAATTCTTTTTGTTTCTGAAGTTCTTATTTAATACTTTGCCACAGCTGACACCAAGACTTGAAATTTTAGCTTTGAAAGCTAATTTTTCTGTATTGGGTTTGCTTATAACTAGGCAATTTTATAAAAGAGTTAAAACATGTGAAACTAGTTTTTATAGATTTTTGAGCTCAAGTGTTAAATTTTTATGGGATGCTCATAATACAGAAGACATAAATGGAATGGCTTCTTTTATTACTACAAGAGAATACAGGGAAGTTTGGTCTGATATTATGGAATTATGGTTTTTAGGAATGCAAGCACTTTCTACTTTATTGCCTCTCATGCCTTGGATAACAGGATTCTTATTAGAAAGTGGGTGGCCTCAACATATCATCCAGTCATTTTCAAGAGTGTCTGAACGTGGTTTGGAAGGAAATATCAAATCAACCTATCAAGCATTTTTAAGCACTCTTGTGCAAGTTAATGGTCTAGCTGGCAAAACATTACTAGAAAATGATGCTATCACTGTTTGCAAAAAACACAAAATGACAGAACTTGAATCTGTGCTTATTAAGCTACAGGATGTTTAGTTATTTTATGACTTTGGTAACTTATGTTTGATTTCTTAACTATTACTGTTTCATTTGATTTAAAAATTAAAATTTTAAACTGAGTTGCTTTTACCAATTTTCTGTCCTTTATTATACAATAATAAACACTATTGCTTTCTGAAATTGAATTATATACAGGATACAGGTGTCATTCTATGATGCCCTTCTCTGATAAATTCCCACTCTCCTTTTCTCCGATAGTTTCACTCTTTTTATTTTAGAGCCCTAAAAGTCAGTGAATGAGCTGCAGCCTTCACTGATCTTTTTTTTTTTTCCCCTTTGTTATGGCTAGAGATGTAAAATTTCCAGAAATTTTGAGGCAGTGGAAAAAAAAAAAAACTTTTTTTTTTTCTGGAAAAAATGGGAAAATTTGAATTTTTACAGATAAAAGTAGGGTTTCTTAATAGTTATAATATCTTAGAAAATATAAAGTGTTAAATATTTAAAAAATAAATGCAATCCATGTTATTTTTTCTTAACAGAAATGTATAAAAAGCTGTCACTAATAAAAAAATGAGCCTTTCTGTTTTATAACTACACTACCAGTACTTTTCTTTGTACGAAACACCAAAAACTACCGTCAAATTATCATTCAACCATCAATTTTGCATAGGGTGTACATTCCTATGGAATGTTCATCTCCCAGCAGCAATGATACAATGAATTTGGATTAGAATCAAACCAACAAAAAAAAAAAAAAAAAATCATCAACCCGAACTTGATTTCTTCGTATCTGAAAACTAAATTATCTGAAAATCATGCAAAATTTTTTAAAGTTATAAAATAAATTTTCATTCTCACAGAGTAAATCATTTAATTTTTTTTTTTTTTTTTTTAATGGGGTTACTGATACACCAAGTTGTAAATTTAAAAATCTGAAAAATAGATTAATAATAATGTTTAACCATTTATGTGTGTTATATACTTCAAGAGTACAAAAATATGCTTCAAGTTTAGTATACCGTATAAGCCGAGAATTTAAAAAAAAAATTCGGAAGCTGAAGTACAGGGGTCGGCTTATATAGCTTCTGATAGCTGACGTCATCGGCAGTAACTTTTCTGTCTGATTCGTAAATAGTATAAGAGAAACTTGAAAAAACAGGACTCCCAATCATATTTTTAATTTATACAATTAAATCATCTCTGTTTAAAATGTTTCTAGGCTTACTCAAAAGAAGTGGCAAATCTTCATTTTTTTTTAATAGAAGTATTTTTTTTTTTTTTTGAAGATTGCCTTGAGGCACTAATAAAAATACTCAAAGTAGAAATATACAAAATAATTTAGATACGTCATTAAAAAAAATCGACACAATCGGTCTTTAAATGGATTATTTATACAAACATCCAGCAGCTGCAGCATCGACTTTAAGCCTCCTGGTATTACGGCGACTATCATTTTCAGCTGCCGGCACTTGTCTTTAGAGCACGTCTGTTTGATGCCTGTGCTAGCCTCCCTTCGGATAGGATTGCCAGAGTTAAAACTATTGCTGTTGGCGAACACAATGCGATCGTTTTACATCATAGCTAAGCAAGGTAAGGAATTCTATTAGATAAGCACACAATTTCATTGGACAGATTATCCTGAAAGTTTTATAGATTGGCAATATTTTCGCCGTTTTGGCGATAAACTCGAACTTTAAAAGAGTATTTTTTCAATTCGGCTTTTAAACGGATTTGCAATTTTGGGCAAATTTCTGAAGGGGAGAACGTACTCTCAGCTTATATTCGGAAATATACGGTATATACCAGGTGTGCCAAAAGTTCGTGAAAACTTTAAAAAAGAACAAATGATGATAAAAAAGTGCAGTTTGCAGGAATGGCATCAGAAAGAGGGTGGATTTTTTTAAGAACAAAAAAAGTTAGTTCAAAAAATGACCGTTAGGTGGCACTGATGTTGAACACGTTAAGCAAATTAATACATATAAGTCATACATTAAAATATAATGAGCAGAAACACAATATATCAATACAATTCTACATTGTCAAAGATTTATTTAAGCTGAAGTTGTTCAAAATGACCTCCACCACATTGTATCGAGCAAGTATGGTGAGTCACAACACATGTGACAGCTGAGTACATCATGTCTGGATGAATCCCAGAAGAGTCCATGTACATTCAGGTGTTTTATTGACAACCTAATTTGCATAAATGAGCTTCATGTATTCACTGCAGTGCCACCTATCGGTCTTTTTATGAACTATTTTTTTTTTCTTAAAAAAATTTGCCCTCTTTCTAATGCCATTCATGCAAATCGCACTTTTTTTATCATCATTTGTTCTTTTCTAATGAATTTTCAAAGTTTTCACGAACTTTTGGCGCACCCGGTATATATAATGTTTCTTTGTTTATTGCCTTTCTGCAATATGTATATAGGTAATAATTTATGTACACATATATTTAATCATGAGAATATGTAGTATGTTTATAATTATATGAAATAAATTTCTGTTTATTATGATAAAATTTTTTGAAAGATATTCTTAAGTTGACCCGACTCATTGGAAACTTAAACCTAACCTGCAGGAAAAAAAATTCAGTCAATCTAATCTGAACCGGACCCATAAAAAAAATAAATCGGACTACGCAGTCTGCAGAGAAAAAAAAATCAGTCAACCTGAACTGAACCTACTGCGCAAGATAAAAAGTTTGGTCAACCAGACCCAAACCTGATTGCAGGTCAAGCTCGGGTAAAATCGGCTTACTAGACCTGATGCTGGACTCTAATTTAAATTTTCACTTAAAATTAAATTAATCGCAAAGATAAAATAAAAGTTTAATTTAAAGTTAATTGGACTTAAATTTAAAACATTTTATTATTGATTTATTATTGATTTTTTTTTTTTTTTTTATACAAGGTAAGGTGGATAGTGTTCATGTTATGCGTTTTTTAGAGGGCACCGCACCCTGCCCTATTTAATTTTAGTGTCGATGCACTCTGCCCTTTTTTAAAGTGAAAAATGCACCCTGCCCCTTTTTTTTCAAGTGAAAATGCAACTTTCAATTTTTCTAAATGAAAATATGCCCTGTATTTTCCCATCTGCTATATCATTAATTTTTTAAGATATTTTACCGTTTTCGCTGAGAAACATACATTTATAATATATTTTTATCTGATGCAAAATCGGATTTCACATACCTTCAAACAAACGCAATCTGAAAATTTTATAAGAAGTCTGTTAGGTTTTTAATGTTTTTGCCATGCTATTTCAAAAATTTAAGTTTCACTTTTCTTTAACTTAATTGTTTCTTTTATAAAAAAAAACTTGCTGTGTTTAATAGCCATTAACTTTGCTAGTTATCATAATTGAACTTTTGCAATATCATTAATAGTTTACTTAAATATATTTTTAAAGTAATTTATATAATCTTTACTTACAATTATCCAGCACGTTTACTTGATTAGCTGGTTTGTTTCTCAATTTATCTTTCAGTATCAGTCATTAAAACTTTCCACTAGCACTAATAAATATAAAATACATCGTTTGTTTACACTCCTCCAGCATTTTGACCAGGAGTTTTTTTTGCTTATCGCTACTTGCTACTTCCATCCGTCTGCGAGAAGTAAAGGGCAAAACTGGGAAAATTCATTAGTGGCCAGTGGCTGGTACTGTCAGTTTCATTAGTAGCCACTTTTTTAAGTTAGTGGCCACTTTTCGCATGATAAGACTATTTCTTTCAGACTGCAAAAAGCAATTGTCACCATTTTGCGGTATAATCACCACAAGAAAAATATGAAAATAAGAAATACATATAATAATAAAATTAACACAGGGACACTGAAATTGTAATTTGTAATTACGCTCTTTTTAAAAATCTTAAGTTGCACATCCTAAATTAAAATCTACTTAGGGCTGTAATAATAACAGCAAAAGTTTTTACCTTTCAGATAATTCAGTAGTACTTTTTTTTTTTCAATTTATTTAGTGAAATAAGCTGTTATAATTCACAGTTCACATTGATATTTTCTAGTAAATGAATCAGCTGATTCATCATCATCACATCCTTTTACATGGTCATGTGTAAATACAGTTAGCAGTTTTATTATTTTTTCATATTTCTAAAGACACACTTTTTTAAATGATTTTATTTCAATAGAGTTAAAATATTTCCTCTTGAAAAGTATAGATATGGAAACTTAGCTGCTTCATTAAAAATAATTTACTTAGCTGCCAAATTTGTAGCTTTAAAAATAGGAAGATTTCTACTTAAAAGAAAGCAAATACAAAAATTTTTGAAAAATACACATTTCAGCCAAATCAAATTTTGATACACACATTTCTCAATTATCTTAAATGGGTTAAATATACACTAAATACTATGGAGATAATAATGGAGAAAGATTGTGCTTTGCAGGACATTTGATCATTAACTGCTAGTTGAAATGGAGCGCACATGTGTGTGGGCTGTGGGGGAATACATCTATGTACTTCTTTATAGGTACTAGAATCTAATCAAG
Organism: Salticus scenicus; assembly: GCA_963930645.1. Taxonomy (NCBI): domain Eukaryota; kingdom Metazoa; phylum Arthropoda; class Arachnida; order Araneae; family Salticidae; genus Salticus; species Salticus scenicus. The sequence continues at coordinate 57,257,090 of OZ005655.1, forward strand.
AAAGTTTAAAATGAATATTTACATTCATGTTATGAATGGAGAAAGATTGTAAATCACAAAGCTTCAGTGGAGCATGTGATTGCCAATCGTTGGAGGGGGGGGGGGGGAGATTACAAGAATTATGAGTAAGAGATAACAATTCTACTTCTTTACAGATTCTAGAATCTAATAAAGTAAGTTTAAAATAGATATTTATATTTTTGCGGCAAAGGGAGAATGATTAGAAGTTATAAATCTTTCTACAAGCTGTTTGATCACAGATCGTTAGGGGGGAGGGAAAGGGGGGGGGTCCAAAAAATTATATGAGTGAGATATATTAAACAATTCTACTTCTTTATAGGTTGTAGATTATAATAAAGCAAGTTTAAAATGAACATTGACATTTATGCCATGGATGGAAAAAGATTGGAAATCACAAGGTTTCGATTGCCTACGTCGCTCGATTTTTAGAATCTTTTAATGATCACAAAAAGTGGCGACTTTAGTGGCGATCGATGCATAATTTTTAATCGCCATCTTTTTTTATTTAGTCGTCATGTGGCCGGTGGCAACCGTTAATTTTGCCCTTTAGCGAGAAGTAGGTCATTGTCAGTCATCGGGATCTCCCGTGTTTTGTCTATCGTGGTAGACGCTGATTTGTTATAATGTTTATCGTCTGCTGTTGGTTGTATCTTTCGATTCGGGAATTGGTATAAAAGCAGTAGTTAACGTTTGTTCATTCTCTTTTGCATCTCTCTACTTAGAGATGGTTTATTGCTGTTGAAGCACTGCTTTTATTTTGAAACGCCGGGTCGGCGGTTTCTCATTTTTTTTCACACTGGTCGTGATTAAATATGTGTGGTTTATAAAAGATGTTTTTTTTTCAAGTTTTGCTGCCCTGGTTCCTGGAGTTATCTGATTAAGTATTGTTTGAAATTATTTGAATTAGTGCTAGTGATAGAACGATATAATGTTTTTAATTGGCATTTAAAGACATCGTTTTTTTTTTTAAGTTTAAAAATGTCTTTGTTTATTTAAGTAGCCTAACAATATATATATTTTCTTAAATGTTAAATCCTTTATTGCCATGTTGCTTGTTATCCAAAAACTCTAACTTTTGTTACGTTTTGAGTTCAAATAAATTTATTTGTTGTTAAAATATGATTCTGTTTTAATTGCTAAATCATTTTAATCAAACAGTAATTTTAAAGCAACAAAAATCTGGCTTCCACTTATGCAATTGATTTATCTGCTATTAAATTTAAATGGAATTTAAATTTTTCCAACAAAGTCACTTCTGGGCACGATCTATGTGTCATCGGTCTGTATATTCCGGTGGTCAACGGAAAAAATGATCGTTAGCCGCGGTTTCTCAGATGTTTTTGTTCACGCCGTTGCTCGAAACTTGTGTATTGGGGATCTTTTCTGTGTATCCAAGAGGAGAAATGACTTATGGAAACAATCTTAATAAAATAAAGAACCACAGAAATTATGTTAAAGTATTAAAATCAGCACCCAATTCTCATATGCAGAATTTCAAATATTCTGCATATTTTGTATTTTGTGCTGAAGCTCTAAAACTAATTTACGTAAATTGAAATCAGCGAACATAAAACAGATCTTTGACAAAAGTTTTTTCATAATTTTCGGATGAGGAAATTGCATATATTTTGGTAATCGGACATAAAAATTATGGATATTTCGGCAAATACACGCCAAAAAAAGGTAGGAATTAGGAATCTTGCTGATTTTTTACTCAATATATATGTATGTATTTAATATTTGTGATATCAATTTTCTGAAATAGCACGAATTTTGTCGATTATAGCTGCGAAAATAGTTGCCTATCTTTATTTAGAGAAACAATTGCTTATTTGAGCAGTTAGCCGTGATGAAGATAAATTTTGTTAATAAGATGTAAAATGATAAATTTTGACAATCCACTGCAAGAATATTATTTTATTCTGCAGTGAATTGATGGCTTATTTCAGCACATAATTTAAGTGATAAAAAGTAAATTTTATTGACGAAACGATCCCTTATTTAGATAGACTTTCGTATTGCATATTTCTGCAATCACGCATAAGAAAAAGTAATTTTATTATTAGGTATTATTATTATTTGTGAAATAATTACATATTTTGGTATTAATTTTTTTGAAAAACATACAAAATTTAAAAATTAGCGGTAAAAGAATAGCCTATATTAGCAATTAGTTGTTATTACATAAATTTCAAAAAATCAATATGATTAATTCCGTATTTTGGAAAATTTATTGCGTACATCGGTTATAGACTTCGCAAAAAAGCACGGATTTCATGAATTAATATAGAGATAAAGCTTATTTCAGCAAACAATTAGGATTAAAGTAACCTTATTAGGTAGTGGCGATATGATCATGTGATTCAACAATCAGCCACAAAACATCGAAATTTTCGGAAATCACCTTTGAAAAGAGTGCAAATCTGATCGATTAACGCCGAAATAATATCGTATTTTAGTAATTGCATTAAAACATAACTTTTTGACAGTTAATAGTGAAATGATCCCATATTTCTGAATTAGGCCGTGAAATTATTGTGTATTTCGGGATTCAACTTTGAAAAAAGCGTACATTTCATCGATTAGTGGCGAAATATTTGAGTATTTGAAGATTCAACATTATAAAGAACACTATTTTCATCGATTAGGGGCGAAATAATAGCAGGTTTCAGCAATCGGCTGCAAAAATATCGTTAATTTCAGGAAAAGCTTTAGGGGGGGAAATCACAAAATTTCATCAATTAACGGCGAATTAATAGCAGAATTTGGGAATTACTTGTGATTAAATGTAAGTTTTGACTATAAGAATTGACAGCGAGGGAAAAAATCCTGTATTTTCAAAATCGGCTGCAAATCTATTTCGTATTTCAGTATTCAGCTTTCAGAAAAAAAAACTCAAATTTCATCTCTTGCCAACGAAATAATTGAGTATTTGGGAATTTAACGTCAAAAACCGCAGAAATTGCATTGATTAGCGACGAAAAAAGATCGATCATGAAAACATCGGGAATTTCGGAAATCAGTCATAGAATTTTATCGATTTTTGACAAAATTATACCAGATTTAACAATTAGTTATGACCATAAATATTGCTAATTTCACATTTATATTGCACATGCTGTGTAGTTTTTTTTTTTTTTTTTTTTTTCAAAAAAACTAGGTGCATTTATTTATTTATTTATTTTTAAATAATAATGCAAACTTTAAAAAAAAAAAAAAAAAAAAAAAAAAACTTTTATATATCTGATTGAGCATACATCAGAGAGAGATAAATAGATACCTACTATTCTTCATAGGATTATGTGTAATATAATTATTTATGGGAAACAATGCTTAAGGCATTTACGCATTAAAGCGTGCACTAACTTTTAAAATATTTGTAGATTACTATTTAAAAATTTTTAAATAAACTTATCTCAAAAATAAATATTTTGAAATTATTTAAGTAAAAATTGTTGAATTGTAAATTAGAAATATTTTACCGGACCCTAATTATTTTAATTATAATTTTTATGAAATTTCATCTCTTTTGGGCAAATAGATTTTGAGATACATCTAAAAAAACTATTGCCACCAGGAGACCAGGTTTAAGATTAAAAAATACCAAATTACTTCAAATTTAGTAGTCGGAGGTAAAATTTTCTCTAGAACTAAAGTCAAAATTGTGTGTTTGTTGAAAATATAAATTTTAACATTGTTGCATGCTTACATCTGTAAATGGCTGCTAAGTTTACAATTTTAATAAATAATTAAATTAAAATAGACATGGGGCCAAGAAGGATGGTACCTGCTGTGTTTTTCCGTTAATTAGGTGATGAGATAGATGAGTGTTCTCCTTTTATTTGTATTTATTTTATTTTGTGGACTGTGCAATTTATAAACCATTTAGTGAGTGGTGAAGAAAGTGCCCTTTCGTCTATCAATATGTGCCCTTTTACTCACAAATGTGGCCTTTTCGATAAATTTGCCCTGCCCTTTTTTTGAAAAAATGTGAACACTAAAGGTGGCTAATATTAGAACTTTTCCCAATTCCCTGACTATTCCATGACTATTTTTCAGCATTTTCCCTTACTTTTGCTGTTTATTTCACAAAATTTACAAACAATTCAACAATTTAGAATAACAAGCTTTCAAATATGGCTTCTTTCCACAAAATTTTCCTTACTTTACATGAAATTCCTTGACTTTTCCATGATTTCTTGACTTTCCCCAACTAGTAGTCACTCTGTTGTAATATAAAACTTATTAATTCAGATGTAAAGGAGGTTTTCGAACATATAATTTTTATAACTTGTGAAATAAGTTTTTTGACAAGAAGTACGTAGTTGCTTAATTTATTTTTTTTTTTCTTTTTCTTTTTTTTTAATTGTTACATGTATTTATATGTATGTGTATATATTCACATACAGTTAGAGAAGTCTAAGGATATATATTCAAGAAAAAAGACGAGAGTATAAAGGAACTTGAAAAAAATAAATAATTTCAAATGAATGTGATGCGAGGGAGGTCATTGTAATACTTAAATATTTTAAGATTACCATTTGATTACATGGTTAAAACTTTAATTTTAAAATATGAACATTATCAGAATCACTGTTTTCACGTAAGATACTGAACAGGAGAAAAAATATTTCAAGAAAAAAACATCAGCGTGTAAATATTATAAATTTCTAAATACATTATTTTATGCCAGAAATTTCAAAATTTTCCATTTTTCAGGGCAGAAAAAAAAAATGAAAAAAACTTTTTGTTTTCCAAAATTTCCCAGGGGGGGGGGGGGGGGGGTCGTACCATTCACATCTCTAGTTATGGCCCTTGCAAAAAGTGTGGCTGATACAAGGCAAAACTGGAAAAATTTGTGGCCATGTGGCCAGTACTATCAATTTCATTAGTAACCATTTTTTACATAAGACTATTTCTTTCAGATTACAAAAAGCATTGTCACCATTTTGTGATATAACCGCTACAAGAAAAATAAGAAATACATATAATAAAAAAATTAACACATAGACAGTGAAATTGTAATTTGTAATTACGCCCTTTTTAAAAATCCTAAATTAAAATCTGTTTAGGTCTCTGTTAACAATTCTCATTAATAGCAAAAAGGCAGATCCCAGGCAACAAATTTAAATTCAAAAACTAATATCAGCAACCAGCATCGCTAACAATGAACTATTAAAACTTAACATTAAATTCATAGAAAAACTTAATACGATGCTAACCCAAGGTCAGTGAACATTGTTCACCTTCAGCACTAACTACCAAGAACCAATTACGGAGAAAAAATGTACTTAGCTTAAAACATATAAACAAGCTGCCCGAAGATGAAGATATAACTCCACAGGCTCAAAAAACATGGCTGTAGAATCTTCAAAACATACTCAGTCGAGGAACAAATGTCAATACCCAACAAAAAAACTTATATACACTCATACAGTACAGCGCCGATTATCCGGATAATTGGACAACTTATAAAACTGCCAAGTCAGTGTTTTTAAGTAACTTCCCTTCACACTTTTTCCAGGCTTAAGACTGGCAATTGTAGTAGTGCCTATTTAGCATATTACAAATGGCGTGTTTAGAAGGTAATTTTTTAAAATTTTATTTTCTGTAAAAATGGTACAAATTTTTACGTAAAAGCTCACATAGAAATTATATTACATAATATTACAGTATAGTATTACATATTTAAAAAACAATTTATTGTGATAGTAAAAGGAAATTCTTGAGAGTCTTCTGCTTCATACAGGGCATTCTTTTTTCAACAGCTAATACAATTGATACTGCATTTTTTATCACTGATGCACTAAATCACCCATTGTAGAGTCAATGTTTTAATTCAGTCAGGAAGAAGAAGAAGAAGCCAGTCAAAAGAAAATGAACCAGGAAACGCATTCCTACCCTCTCTAATTCTTGGAAAAAGAAAAATCCTAATCCCTTCTTTCAGCTCTTTCCACTCTCCCACTTCACTGAAACTGTGCTGAAGAAAGCGGGGGAGAAAAAGAGCGATTTCGACCATCTTCAGAGAATCTAATTATAAAAACTGATATTTGGGGGGGGGGGGGGGAGAGAGGAGACCAGAAAATAAAGAAAAAAATTCTCCTTGATCGATCCAGATAATCGGCGCTCTACTGTATTTAATACTGCTGAAATATCTAACATAGTCATTTAAACTTCATTTAAGAAAGATGGAAGAGGTGATTAATCATTGTAAAGAAGTATGGGAATTTGCTAATTCTCATCCAGAATGTTTTGCTGCTTTATTAGCAATTGTTTTTCTGCAAAAGTTTTTATCTTTTAGTTAATTCGGTTATTTTTTAAATTTATTTAAATGAAATAAGTTATCTTCTCAATTCACATCAATATTTTTTAGTAAATGAATTAGCCGATTCATCATCATCACTACCTTTTACACGGTCATGTGTAAATACAGTTAGCAATTTTATTATTTTTTTCCTTATTTCTAAAGACCTTTTTAAATGATTTTATTTCACAAAAGTTAAAGTATTTCCTCTAAAAAAGAATAGGTACTGCTTAACCATCTGACTGCTGCTAATGGATATATCCAGTCACTGAGCTGTTTTTTTTTTTTTTCCTACAATACACTTATGATTCAAAATTATATAATTATGGTTTTTAGCTGTTTTTTCAAATTTGAAGGTCTTAAACAATAGCCACAGGGACAATAATCATATGCACAGTTATAATTTTAATCCCAAACTGCAATGAGTATTATTTCAGTACATATGAAAGACTATACAGTGAAAACAACTTTATAATTTTACCCTTTTTAAAGACAGTCAGAGGGTTAATTAAAAATTACTTAGATGCCAAATTTGCAGCTTTAAAAGGGAGATTTCTCCACCAAATAAAGCAAATAAGAAATTTTTTTAAAAATACACATTTAAACCAAAACAAATTTTGATGCAGAGATTTGCCAAATAGCTTAAATGGGTTAAATATACACTAAATACTATGGAGAAAATAATAATCGAAAAAGATTGTGATTTGTTGGACATTTGATTGTTGATCGCTAGTTGAAAATAGTGTGGAAGGAGGAGGGGTTAAAATAATTACATGAATGAAAGTTATTGAATAATTCTACCCCTTTATAAGTTCTAGAATCCAGTCAAGCAAGTTTAAAATGAATATTTATATTGTGGATGGAGAAAGATTGGAAATTACAAGACTTCTGTGGAGTATGCGATTGCCAACGAGGGGGGGGGGGGAGAAAGGATCACAACAATTATGAGTAAGAGATATTAAACAATTCTATCTCTTTATTGATTCTAGAATCTAATAAAAAAGCAAGTTTAAAATGAATATTTATATTTATGCAGAAGATAGAAAAAGATTGGAAATCATAAAGCTTCTGTAAGCTGTGTGATCACCAATCATAAGGGGGGTCCAAAAACTTACATGAGTGAGAGATATTAAACTATTCTACTTCTTTATAGGTTGTAGAGTGTAATAAAGCAAGTTTAAAATGAACATTGACATTTATGCTGTGGTTGGAGAAAAATTGGAAATCACAAGACTTCGATCGCCAATCGTTGCTCAATTAAAAAGATTTTTTAATGATCACAAAAAGTGGCGATCAATGCATATTTTTTAATTGCCATCTTTTTTTATTTTGTCTCCATGTGGCTGGTGGTGATCATTAATTTTGGCCTTTATTTGCAGATCTTCGTTATTTCTTGAAACTGGTGCACATACATAACAGATTGAGATGACTTGCCTGCAGAGGTGGATTTAAGAGGGGGGCTATATGTGCTATAGCCCAGGGTTGCAAATCCTTCGAAAATATCAAACAATACTAGCAGATAATTTAAGATAAATAGAAAAATAATACTGTGAACTACTTTTTAATAGCATGTTTTAATAACTGTACATAGAAATCACTGAATGTCTGTGAGAGAGGGGTTATAATAGAGCAGGTGCACGTGACGTCACTACGACAGATGATTCCGCACATAAAAGGTGGGATAAAGCACCATTGGAAAGGCAGATATTTTGCCTACATGCACAAAAGTTGCAGAATAGCATCGCTAGTTTATAAACATGCACCTGCTCTATTAAATAAATGACAGATAATATTTTACTATCAGAGCTTGATGAAGTCAAAACTGGGCTTAGGACCTGATTTGCATTCCCCCCCCCCTCCCCTCACCTATAAATTTCTCCACGGTTTTTAACATTCTTTGTAAAAAAAAAGTAAAAACCTTCAATATTTCTACTATTTTGCCCAAAAATATATATTTAAGTAAAATTTTACCTTTGTAAAACTTATTTTGCTGTCAGAAGTAAAATCCTCCTGAAGTGCTATTTTCAAAAGCATTACTGTATAATTTAACTAGGGATGAAACAGATAGTGATTTTGCCGAATATCGGATATCCGCAGCTTTTTTGCCTGCCAGATACGGATATCCAGCATTTGTTTTGTTTTTTGTTGTGTTGTATATTCCTTTTCTTTTTTTTATTTTAAAATTATAAAATATAAACATATTTATTTAATATTCTATTTATTTGTGCAATATTGCCATGAAGAATAAAACTTTAAGCCTAACACACTTATACAACTTACACTTATGGCGAAAAGCACTGTCACAAAAAGATAGGTTTTGTTCAGAATTATAAAACTACAACATATTATTTGCATATATTTTACAATACTAGTATTTGAAAAAATGAAATAAAATAACTTATCAGTATAATCATAGCTGAAGAGTTATTTTTCTTAGAATTAATATGTTGTGGCCATCACAAAATTTTCTTCTATATCATTCTATATAACAGTGCCACTTACTGTTTCAAGTTTAAATTGTACAAAAATTTAACCATACCTTCTCACAATAAATATTTTACATGTAGAGTTTGGTGCAATTTCAGTCAACAGTTGCTGAGATATAGGCTTGTGAAAAATATTTATAGCAGCTCCACCTGTCAACTGACATACACCTAAATAAGATTGGCATTCATTTTCATAATGGTTGTCTTACATATTAAGTTTCATGTCATGTAGGCTAAGTGTCATAGAAGTTGACACTTAGCCTATTCATGGGGTAAATTGCAGTGCAGTATTGCCACCTGTTAGCTGATATACACTCAAAATAAATCACCATAGTGCTTCATAATGGCTGGCTCTTTCACATACTAAGTTTTGTGCAGTTATACACAATAGAATCTGAGATATAGCCTTCCCATTTTGGGAAAAAATTGCAGTATAGCAGCGCTACCTATCGGCCAACATGCTCCCAAATTGAATCAGAAAAATTTCTCATAATGCCCTTCACCCTTCTAACAAAGTTTTGTGTAGTTAAATCATTAGAATATAAGTTATAGCCTTGCCTAAAATTGTAGAAAGTACTATATAACAGCACCACCTGTTGAGCAATTGGCACCAAAAGTTGATAGGCACTAATATATTCCAAGGTGCAAGTACATATAAATTTATATGAAATTCTGTGAAGTAGTTCCTGATATACAACCTTCCTTTAAGTTACAGAAATCATACTACGGCAGCACCACCTGTTGAACCATTTGCACCAAAAGTTGATAGGTGCTGATTTATGTCATGGTGCAACTACATGTAAATTTATATGTAATACTACACAGTAGTTCTGAAGATATAGTTGAACAGAATTTTTGTCACACACACACAGACAGACATTTTTTAAAAGTGATCAAACCAGGTTCTGGACCTTTTCAAATGTGTAAATCCATCGAAAACCAGAAATAGAAATTTTTTATGAATACAATACTTTATTTTGAGACTGTAACAAGACATAAAAGAAAGAAGCAAAAAAACTAAAAGCTTCAAACTAGTATGTTATGGCCATCACAAAACTTTCTTCTATATCATTCTATATAACAATGCTACATGCTGTTTAACATGCACAGAAGAAACTTAATCATAGCTTCTTAAACAATTTAGATATGGAGTTTAGTGCAATTTTAATCAAAAGATTTTGAGATGTAGCCCTGTGGAGAATCACAGAAGATGAGGAACAGCTGTGCCACCTGTTGGTCAATATATACCCAAATTAAACCAGCTTTTGATCTCATATTATTTATCTTACATGTCAAGTTAAGTGCAGTTAAATGTTATAGATGCTGAGATTTAACCTTCCTATTCAAAGAGTAAATTGCACCATAGTATTGCCACATATCGGCCAGTATGCACCAAAATTGTATGAACATGATATTTTATAAAAATGGCCATCTCATATACAAAATTTTGTGCAATTATACACAAATGAATCTGAGATATAACTTCCCCATTCACGGGAAAATTGCAGCATCGTAGCATCTCCTATTGGCTGATATGCATGCAATTAAATAAACATGTTTCATAACAGCCCTGTGCCCTGTGACATACTTAACTTAGCTTTTTATTATTATTATTATTATTACAGTGAACTCTCGTTAAGACAGCCCCGTTTAAGATAGATTTCTCGTTATTACGTACAAAAACAGAATCCCCGGCTAAGGCCTATCGAAATTGCATATAATAAACATTGCTTTATACGTACAATTCATTTATTAAGACGGACACTTTTTTCTCTCAAAGCTTAATTTCTTCGAAAAAGAGTCAATTCCCAAAATCTTTTCAAAGTTTTTTTTTTTTTTTAAACATGAAAAGGTGCAATAATAAAAGGGTTAATATCTTTCACTCTGCGCTATTACACCGTGGAAGGTAAACAATATTGATTGACAGTGATAGTTCAAATCAACAATTTGCACCTGTCTCCACTTTCATTGTGGAGACATAGCAAAGGATTTCGTTATCGGAAATGTACCAGAAGAAAACATAAAAGAGTGGTAAGAGAAATTGTCATGCCTTATCAAAGACTACAAACTATCAAAGCTAAAAACATACTTAACATCGATGAAACAGGACTTTTTTTTATAAAGCTCAACCTTCTCAAAGTTTACACTTTAGAGGTGAAAAGTGCACAAGCCACAAACATTCAAAATTACCCGTTACTGTACTTGTAAGGGCTAACATAGAACTTTAGTTTATGAATTCCTGTTATAATGGACTCTCGTTAATATGGACAAAAATTGCCGGCCCTTGACTGTGCGTTTTAACGAGAGTTCACTGTATACACAATAGAAGCTTAGATATAGTATTCCTTAAAATTGGGGAAATCGTATTATAGCAGCGCCACCTGTTGAGTGATTTGCATCAAAAGTTGAAGAGTACTTTTTTTTTGTTGTTGTTTGTTTGTTAAGCTGCAACTATGTATAAATTTATATGAAATTATGTGCATTAGTTCTTGAACTAGAGCTGCTACACAAAATTTTTGTCGGACAGACATTTTCTAAAAATAGTCATATTGTGTTCTGGTTCCCTCAAAAGGCGTAAATCCACCGAAAACTGGAAGTAAGAAATTTTTATGTATCCAATTCGACCTTCAATTTAACAGAAAAGAAAGTAATAATTCAAAATGAATTTATATATTTTAGATAATTTGGAGTGGAAGGCTGATTTTTATACCAACTATGTGAAAAATACCAGAGCCGGGAATCGAACCCGGGCCTTCTGCTTAACGCGCGGATGCTCTACCACTGAGCTACCCTGGGTGATAACCAGCTAGGCATTTCTCACATAATATTCATTGGCAAGGTCACCAGGTCTGCAAACGCAGCTGTATCAAGTGACAATATTAATCGTGGCACAACTCCAATAGACCACGAAATTCTAATTTAGAAATTCTTTAATCATCAACCTTAATTCATTTTAGATAATTTGGAGTGGAAGGCTGATTTTTATACCAACTATGTGAAAAATGAATTTATATATTTTTTTTCTTTGTATAATTTTTACTTATTTTATATTTTTATATTCCGTATAGATCAGAAACAAAATTTTAGATTATTTATTAAAATTCTTTAAGTATATATATTTATATAAGTTAAGCCTTTGTATAAAATCAAAAACTTGAAATATTGAACTTTTTTTTTTCTAATATTTTTCCCTCTTCTTTAACAATCTGAAAGTGAAAAGTTCAGACAGAGAGCATTTGCAGACATTCTGTGCAGTGAGAATGAATATCATTTGTTCTGGAACAACAATAAATCACTCTTTTTATTGTTATGGGGAGGATTAGTGGGGATGTTAGATCACTCTGGAAAAACCTAGCTAACTCTGTACAAAATTAAAATAGGTCTTCTGTATTTCTTAGACCTGAAGCTACTTTCGGCTAAATTTGCTTGCTAAAGTAGCGAAATTCGACTTTCACAGAAGCCGACTTTTTTTTCTTTTTCTTTTTACCTGTACAAGCTACAACTGACCTAAAAAAATATAAAAGAATTGTCGAAAATTTTCATTTGAGGGGAGTTTAAGCTTGAATTTCCTTCTTCAGATATCTGGCTTGAAACTGCATACTTCTTAACTTTTCCGGTTTTCCCGGAAGATTTCCGGTTTTTTAACGTGTCTTCCAGACAGATGATGAAATCTTCCGTTTTTAAAGAAGTCGCGGATATTGTTCGTTTTAAAAAGAAACCCCAAATGTTCTACGAAAACTCCTAATTCCCAATCTTTCTCCATCCATAACATAAATGTCAGTATTCATTTCAAACTTGCTTTATGATATTCTAGAACATGTAAAGAAATAGAATTGTTAAATATTTCCTGCTGATGTAATTATTTTTTGCCCCTCCAAAGACAGGAATTTAAAAAATAAATAATTAATTATAATGTGACACCTAATGTTTCTTTATGCTAAAAGAAAGTGACATTAAATATTTTAGATTATAACAATAGTTGCTAGACAAAATCATTTATTATAAAGATTAATCTTTCCAAAGATTTGAAATTTTAAAAATAATCAATATTTTATTCTATTTTATTTATTTATTTTTTAAGAAAAGATAATTTTTAAATACATATCTTAAATATAATTTAATCAAATACTGGAGTACAGTTTTTAATTTACACTTTTCCTTGCTGTGTATTCCTAAACTCTTAACTTCTGTAATAGACTATTTCTTATGCAACATACAAAATGGTCTACAGCAATTGGCAATGACACTATATTTCCTATCTAAAAGAAATAGGATCGAGATTCAAAGATTTAAATATATCTAATATTTTGAATATATTCATTTAATAAACATTACTGTAAATTTCACACGCCGAAAGGAATTCCCCATGGATAAAATGATGAAGAAAGAGAAAATAATCATTATTCCATAATTCTCGTGTGAATAATATATTAAGTAAAGATTTATATATATGTATATAATTTATTTGTGTTGTGTGTATGTTTTTTTCTTCTTTCTTTTCTTACAGACTTTGGTTTATAATTCCAAATATTCAAATAAAATTTTCAAATAATTTCATTTTATACAGATCCTCTTTTTACTTTTTTGGTTATCGCTCATATGCTTTTTGCTTCCAAAGGAAAACTTTGAAAATATTGTCTTTGAAATAGTTACTGTTCTAAAATAATTTTGGTTGGTTGCCTTTTAATGGCGCAAGATCCACCATGGGACATACTGCGCCAAACTATCAGATAAAAATAAATTGTAGCTTCTGAATGGGTTCACCCATCCAGATGATCATTAAAGATACACATTGAAAGTTAAAACAAGAAAGGGTATGATTTAAAATATAAAAAAGACAAATATTTAAAAAATAATAGAAAACAGTAAATAGTGTATAAGATAAGATAATGTAAAAAGTTATGAACAGTGTATATATTAAAAACAGATGAAAAGTGTAAATAATAAAATTAGATGTCATGATAAAAACCAGCTTCTTTTAAAAAATTTGTCATGAGATGATGAGGATTAATACCTAAGAGGCTAGTCAGACTTGGTGAAAATGAATTAAAATGTTGTCTATACAGATGACGAAGGCAAGGGCAGTCGGTGAGAATATGGTGAATGGTTAGTGCACTATAATGACTTTTCGGACAATAAGGTTGTTGTTCTCCAAGCAATAAGTACTTATGTGTGAGTCTTGAATGCCCGATTCTTAGTCTAGTAATAATGACATATTTTCTAGGGGTGAGTGTAGGCCAGATTGAAATTTGAGGTTTTATTTCTTGCAATTTGTTATTGTTTTGGTTATCCCACTCCCTTTGCCAAATATTTTTAAAATAGCTTTTAAATGTGTGCTTCAAGTCATCATATGGTACAAGACAGTTTAAAAGTACCGAAGCCTGCCTTGCAGCGTTGTCTGCTGCTTCATTTCCTTTAATTTCAACATGGCCAGGAACCCAGCAAAACAAAATGTTGAATCCCTTTTTCAGAAGGTCGTTGTAAGTATTTAAAATTGATATGGACAGGTTACAAGAGTTAGAAGAGAGAGAATCAAGAACACTCTTCAAGTCTGTATAGATTATGAATTTTCTACTCCGATGAGATGAAATAATGTTAAGAGCAACCTCAACTGCAAAAAACTCTGCAGAGAAAGTGGAAAATGAATTAGGGAGTTGATTGCTAAACGTTGTTTTACCATACCAATGATAATACCACAACCGACTTTATTAGTTGTCTTGGAGCCATCGGTAAAAATCTTGACATAGTCCTTATAATGGGAGCGATGAGATAAATAAAGGGCCTGAAAAATAGAAGCATCTGTGTTAGATTTGTCAAACCCATTGAACGGATGAAGACAAGATATAACCTGGAAATTCCAAAGTGTCATGTTTAAAAGAGACCGAGGATCAGTGGCGGCCCGTCAAGGGAAGTAAGGGAAGAGCCCCTTCCTCATATATTTCATTAAAAAAAAAAATCAAATATTTTTCAATTTTTTCCATGTTTCTTTTCTTTCTTTCTTTTTTCTTTTGTAGAATTTAATAAGGATTTATAACAAATTTTCAATAAATAACAACCAATAAAAACAGCAATTTAAATCTTTTACCAGGGCCCGATCTAGGGCAGGGCAACCCGGGCAATTGCCCGGGGCGGCAAATTTCTAAGGGCGGCAGTTTCAAGTGGCAACAATATTAATTTTTAAATAAATGAAAAACTGAGGGAAGGAAAAAAAAAATAACTTTTTTTTTTTTTTTTTCTTTTTATTAAAAGTAAAAAAGAAAACGCCTTTTTTAATCATTTCAATTTCAATTTCAATGGAAAATTTTATTTTCGTAACAAATGCTTTCTCCCTTTCTTTCTCAGAGAAAACAGCAGATGACGTTTGCACTTCGCATGCGAAAATGAGTAAGGACGGCACAATGGGGTTCAGATAAGAACTAACTACTTCTCAGGCTATGTGGAACCACTAGTTTACACAAAGGACAGGTTGACACATTGTTCCACCCTATAGACTGAACTTAAAAGAAAAAATACTGGAAAGGAAACTTATGACTTTCTTTCTTTTCTTTAATTTTTTTGTTAGGATAAGAGGAGGGGGGGGGGGGGTGTTCTTTTGTGTTTGTTGTAGTTTTGTTGTAGAAACAATTTTTTGTCCCAATGACTGAACTTTAAAATAATCAGCATGGGTGGGAATTTGTATACTCTAGGGATAAAAGAAAAATCTTGACGAGACAGGACGAACTCTGGATGTGGACACTGTTTATGTACATCGTTGTCTTTTCGTCTTCTAGTCATATCATTAGTGTGTACTGTACTACACTTGATTTTTGTATTTTAAAATATTAGTTTTTATAGCAAAAGTATTTCATGTACATCACAATAGAAAAACCTATAAGACCAGCTTTGAAAGAAAGAAGTTCTCAAGTTCATTATAATATTTTTTTTATTTACATATATAGTTCTATTTCTGTGTGCTATTATTACTCTCTAATGTTTCCAGTAGCAATATAAAACTTCTTTGAAAAAATCAAAGTTACAGATAGTTATTTTTATTAATTCATAAATGTAGTCTATAAAATTTAGATTAATTAATTAAAAAAATATCCTATCTATCTATCAAACTATATACACTAAGCGACAAAAAAAAAAAAAAAAAAAAAAAAAAAAAGCCACTTGTATATTTTCCTTTTCCCTTTTTGCAACTGCCAATTTTATCATTTAAAACGCAAATTTTTGAACAGATTTTATTACATTGCCCTCCACGTACACTTTAGGATTGAGTCCAGTGTTAAAAATAAAATGCAACTGTTAGGAAAATTATAATTTTAGAAAGTATTTCAAAAATGTCAAGTATAAGGCATTTAACGATGCCACAAAAAAAGTATTAATTTTTAAATGAAAGTAAAAAAATATTTTAATATGTGAGATGGCAAATTAATTAAATGTTAACGAAATATTCCTGAGATGATTTTAGGAAGATATAAAATTTTTTGGCTGTTTAAACGAAAAATGTGTCTTTAGGCGGTCATGTTGCCCATCCAAGCGAGATGATGGCAAGTTAAGAAATAAAAATTTAAAAAAAATCGGTTTGTATATATGCTCATTACTTAGAAAAGATTAAAAAAAAATGTGCATAGCAAAATAATTTCTTCAAAAACAGTGCGGGATGCAAAGTATGTTAAAAACCAGCAGATATGGAAAAAAAAAAAAGCCATTACTAAGTAAAAAAATTAAAAAAACAAGACTTCAATTGACCAAAAATTTAAAATATATATCAGTTAATTATTAGGCCGAACTGGTTTTCTCTGATGAGTCAAGTTCATTTTATTTTGGGCTGATTAAAAAAAAAAAAAAAAAAACTAGTAAGATGATAAAAATGTGACAGAATGATTAAAAATTGCATTCATAAAACAGTGACACATTCCCCGTGCATTATGGTACAGAGGTGCATAAATTTTGAATGAGTCGGACAAATTTTTATGCTCAAGGGATCTATTAGCTTCAAATAAAACACGACCATTATAAAAACGGCACCTGATTGGCTATTTTGAAGGTATCTCAGACTTTCCCGCAAACAGAATTTCAAGATGATATTGCACCATACGTCTGTGGCGTCTGTGGTGCGTTTATTCGATTCAAATTGTTAAAACTACCTATCCTATCCCATGATCACCTATAATTCTGTAAGCAATCGTATCTTTTTTAATTTTAAGTTAAATCCCACAAAAAATGTCGTAGAATTTCTTTTCATCAGACTTGGAAATAGCCCTAATCTCAATCCGCTCGAAAATGTTTAGTCTATAAAAAAGCGCGGAAAAGGGGTGAGGATTAAAAAATTGCAGCCTACAACTCTGCAAGGACTAGAAAAATTTATTTATGATATTTACCACAGAGAAATTTTTGATATTTATATTAAAACACTGCATAATACTATGACATTGCACATTGAAGCAGTAATTCCATATAAAGGTGGAATAACTCAATGCAGAATACATATTTTTATTAAAAAATTGCTTAGACCTAACAAATAAATAATTTTATTTCATGTATTAAAATGTAACTTGTTTATATCATATAATAAATCGTAACACAGTACAAAGTATATGTTTATTATATTACATTTAAAAAGAATGTTTTATGTAGATTTTTAATAATTACTTTGTAGAATGTAATAAAGGGAATTATTAAATCAAAAATGTACATAGGTATCATTTCATCTCTTTGATATTATGCAAACATGACAGTTTTATTTGTTTCAACCATTAGTTTTAAAGTTATTACAAATGAAAAAGGTATAAGTCAATTTTTCTGCAGTGCGGCTTTATTATTATTATTATTTCTTAGTGTATATGTATAATTAATCTTTGCATTTTGACTATTTTCGTCCTGAAAATCCACTCAAAACGCTATTTTTTAAATATTTACTAAAGAACCTTTCTCTTTATTCTTCATAGGAAATAAAAGCTCTGTTTGATATAATAATGCAGTTGGGATAAAAATACCATTAAATTATAAATATTTATAAATAAAAATGAGTTGAGTTCGTGAATATAAAGTAAGGAATTTGAACTTGAAAACAGCCTTAAGTAGATTATTTAACCATAATTAGTTTCTCATCACACTATAGATATAGAGAACTTGAATAATCATAAAAATTTACAACCTCTTTTTTTTTTTTTTTTTTAACAAAACAAATGATCGCAGAGATATCGCACCAGTTTTAAGATATCACTAATGACACTAGTATAAGAAAGAACCCTACTGATTTACAACATTTTAACTTAAAAACTTAATAAGTTCTTCAAATTCAAGATTCTCTTAACACGGGAGAAACGGCAGACTAGCTTTAAAATATCAGTTATGAAAATTCAATTTTGAAAACGTCACAAATTATTTTATTTTTACGAATTTCTGAACTTTGCAGAATAGGGCAAAATTATACAAAAACGTGCCTTTTGAGGAATATTTTCATCGCAAAAATGTCAGACTACTTTTAAAATATCATTTATCATACTGGATCGAAACCATTGATTTTGAATATTCTAATTTGAAAATTTCGTAAGTTATTTGGAATTAAAGATTTTTTTAACATAGCTGAATAGAGCAATATCTCATTATGGTGAACATTTCATTGAAAATAATATAGAAAGGAAAAATAATATATAAAGCTGAACCCAATAACATTTATTAACAAATTAGGATATGGCAAGTGAATGGAACTAAATGGTGGGTAGCCTATTAGGTAAGGCATTTTAGTCTGTCACCGTGTTGAGTGATCGGTCAAATTCACTTCTCTTAACATGAGTGTAGCACGTACTACAGTAGAAATTTATAACAAATGAGGGGGAATTGAGTAGAGTCCACCTATACAGCTTATTCCTTCTACTACCATATATAGTATATATATAATATATATATTAACGAGGAAAAAATAATGTGAAAGGTTAAAAAACCAAATAAAATAAGCGATATGATTAAAACTAAATTTACATACTTAATACGCAAGAAAAATTTTCAAAAATTTTACAATACATACATACATACATATATATATATAAATAATAGATAACGTAATAAAATTTAATCTTAAAATTTAGCAATTAATAGAACTAAAACAATAACAGCACACTAAAATATAGAACTGAATTTAACATAGAGGAAAGAATGACACAAAAAGTTGCGATATAGATAAGGAACCAATGAGTTACCATATTAACTTAAAATACTTACGCCGACCTGAAGGATAATAAAAAAGGACGATTAAACTTGTAAAAGAGAAAAAAGATAATAAACCACATAATCAATTGGATATAAATGCTTAAAATTAGAAATATACTTATCAAGGGGCGCATACTTCATAAAGCAGAGAAAGCTGCAATGATTTCGTAAAACGATATTGCTAATCATAGCAATTTATATCATCTCACGCCCCGATCAATGCAGCAAAAAAACCATAAAGAATGAGAAAAAAGTGAAAAATTAAATTAAAACAAAAGATAAATAAATATTAATTAAAATCTTAAAGGAAACCAGATTAATAACATGAAATAAGCAGAGTAACCACATGGAAAGCAGTTAACAAAAACTGGAAAAAAGGGTGACGCCAAAACCTAAATTGAAGTTAAAATAATAGCTCGACAGATATCGATTAATCGAAAATACTTCAGAACAATTACATTAAAGATAAAATACACAGAGTAAATATTAAATGATAATGTTAAAATTAATACTAGTAGAGTTAAATTAAATCGTACCAAAAATATTAATAATTAAATCGTTTAAGATAAGGACTGAAGAATGAAGGTTAAAGACTACTAAGTACAAGCGCCATCTTTCGGTTAGCTATAATAACATTAAGTCAGTTATATAAGATGTATTGACTGAAAGATTAAGATAATTTAGAAGTATTAACAGCAAGATTAAGATAATTTTTAAGATTTTTATTTAAGATGTATTGACTGAAAGATTAATATAATTTAGAAGTATTAACAGCAAGATTAAAATAATTTTTAAGATTTTTATTTTGAAGTCAAATTATTAATTGTTAAGTTTTAAGAAGACATAATTACAAGCAATAATGCCAAAGAGCACAACTATAAGGATAAGCATTATAATGCGGCCATCATAAATTAAAATTAAAAATTAAAATTTAAAAGATTTTTTTTTTTTTTTTTTAATATTAATATTTATAAGATTTTATTTTTGTTATGCAAATAGATGGATTGTTCAAACTTAACAACGGAAGCCTCAAGTAGCCAGAAGCACATTGTAAAATTTAATGATAAAAGAGTTCAAAATACATAGTATCAACCAGAAAAAATAAAAGAGTTCAAAATACAGAAAAATAAGAATAAATAAGAAAGAATAAGAATGTAACTTACAGCAATCCCCCCACGTTTTTTTTTTTTTTTTTTTTTTTTTAAATAAATTTTATTCAGCATCAAACCCACCCAGCCAAACAACACCGCCCTTCCTCCTTAATCAAACTTCTGCCCACCCATCCACCTGATTTTTTTTTTTTTTTTTTTTTTTTTTTTAATTTTTAATTAAACCTTAGTTTTTTTTTTTTTTTTTTTTTTTGTGTGTTAGACAGAGACCCTTTTTGATAAACAAGTGAATAAATAAATTTTTTAGGATAACCCATTTTTGTAGCAACATTAATTATGTGAGAGATATTTTTGTTTTTAAACCTATCTGAACAAAGATTATGTATACGAAAGAGGTGATTGAGAATAATATATATATATATATCATCAGTATAATGCACAGAAACCAGGAAGTAAAAACATGATGATTCAATTTATAATTAAATCAATTTATTTAAATTTCAAGTCAATGTTTCTACTTTTATACTGTAGTCATACTTACTTTTTTCTCAAATAAAGAGTTTTGCTTTTTTATTTCAATCTATCTATCTATATATAATCTTGTTGCATTATAACTTAAGATGACAAATTGAAATTTTGTCCGACATAGAATTTAATTTAGGAAGTCTAATTTAATGGGAAATTGGGAATTTAATTTAAAAAGTCTGTTGTTGTATTAGTCAGTTCTTCCTTATAAATTCCTTATTTTTAAATACAGCCAAACCTTATAAAAAGACTATCCATGGAGTACACACAAAAGTGAACTTATATGAAATATAACAATAAACAGAAAAAATGTTTTCTTTGAAATTGCATGGATACTGGGAATTATCGCAATATAAACGGATTAATAATGCGTGACGGTAGCCTTATACTGAGGTTTGGTTGTATTTATTTAAAACCAATCATGAAGGGCGGAAAAATTATACTTTGCCCGGGGCGGCGGATGAGCTAGATCGGGCCCTGTCTTTTACTAAACATCTAATTCTGCACACAAATTCATATAACTGAAGTGCAAGGGAAGAGATGAAAGACATTCGTTTTTAGCTCTGCCTTCACTGCGTAGTTTCCATGGTAACGCTTACGTCACTTTAAATATTCTACTGCGAATTTTCAAAGGACGAAAGAGAAAGGGAAGACTTTTCATGAAAGAGATAATAGTTCTTCCAGCTTAGCTTAAAAGGGAATTCTCATTGAATTTGATTCCCTTAAAATGTAGTGTTTACCTTTTTAATTTTGCGATTTATGCTTTTATAACTAATTCTTTGTCAGATTTTATAATCTTTAAAGCTTTCAAACACAGTTTAACAGATGAAAAGTTGGAGACAAAAAGATGTTATTTACGGGAGACTAACAGAGTCTATAGAAATTATCGTAAAAAGAAAAAAAAAATGGAATATGTCACAATGTTAACTTAAAAACATCTTGGTTTGAAGACTATAAATGGCTTTGTATTTCAACTACACTAGGAAAATTACACATTATGGACGTTTTCTTTCTTTAAAAAAAAAAAAAAAAAAAAAAAAAAAAAAAATGCTGAATTTTTAAGTTTTAAAATTAGTATTTGAAAATGAATGAACACTGAATTCTTTTTCATTTATTTATATATTTATTATTATTACTTTATTGTTTTTAAGAATTTTAAATATATAAGTTGTGGAAGTTTAAAAAAAAATAAGATAATTATTACTATTTTTTAAGGTAAATAAATATCTTCCTTCTTTATATGTATTAATGCCATACTCTAGAATGTCTAAACAAAAGTTTTTGGAAATTTTATTTCATTTAATTGTAATTTTTGTCATAAAGTCAAGTATTTTAAAAATCATGTTTAATTGGGAAAATTGTACTGTTTATTAATTTTTATAAAAGGATAATCTATAGTAGCCATTTAAAGTACCTTTATAATATTAGCATTAAAAAATGCAATCAACGCCCTGTGATCGAAACCTGACCATTTTTTAAGCAGGCATTCAGATAGTAAATACATAATTTCAAAACTTCCATGTAAACAGTATTCTTAATAATTAATTTATTAGAAAAAAAAAAAAAAAAACTATTAGCCTTTTCATTTACATGATGATTCAAATCCCTATGAAAGTCTCTGTTTCTCTTTATTTACTTCTCAGTCCTACTGATAGAAATTCGTTGTCCGCCATTTTAAAAGCGTAGAACATTGAACAGTAAACACTATACCGAAACAGCTTGAAAAAGATTTTTAAAAAAAGAGAGAGAAAGAAATAGAAGGAAAGCCCAAAGTTTATTTTTGTTTTCTAATAGGTATAAAAACCTCTACAAAACAAAATTTCATTTAGTGTGGCAAGATGTTTTCTTAATCTATTCTTCCATATAAAAACATCATTCCTTAGCAACAGTTATTACATCCATTTCTTAAAATTTCTTTGATACAGCTTTAGTATAGGATCCCTTGGCAGATTTTTAATTTTTGTTATCATTTTGTCGATGAATTAAAATGGCTATCGCGGTTGCGTAAGTAAAGATTTTGGCGATAAAATTCCAAGGTACTTTGGTGACAAATTTCAAATTTTGTCAAAGGGTCCAGCTTTTGAATGTTAGTAATTTTACTGCTCTTATTAAAAATAGGCTAAAAATATACAATAAATTGCATGTTTGTGCATGAATATATACATAATAGTTCCCGAATTACAGAGGGATGATTTATGTCAAATAAATGTGGATTTAAAAGTATGAATTATGATAAATAATTATGATAAGGATGAATTATGATAAATAATTTCTTTGTTACAATTTTTCAAAACAGAAAAAATATTTCAAAATATGTATCTTTCTCAATTTCGTGGACATATGGTACATATGATTACCCTAGTTTATTTGGGATTTAATAAATGACCTCTTTGTGATAAATAATTTTTTCTTCAGTAAATGTAGTAGTTTAATCTTCAAAATATGACATTTTTCGCATAGTTATTGATACCATCCTAAAGATGGAATAAGGCAATGACCAATAAAGCTGAACTTTTCCCCGCGGGCAAGGAAATTCTTAACCCCCCCCCCCCCCCACCACCCAAATCCCTACGAAAAAAATTCGTCTTTTAGCTCTTCCCCTGTTTTTCCTAGTACAGGACGCCACTGCCGAGGACAAACTTTGGTATGAATGTGAGATGCAAGATGGGCAATTCACATAAAGATTATGATCATTACTATTTAAAAGTGAATGATTAGGATGTGAGAAGATGCGAAAGTACAATTCAGTGGCGGATCCAGAACTTGACTTTGGGGGGGGGGGCTAAGATTTTTCAAAGTGTTATTCTAGACCAATAAAAAATTTACAATTGCAATATTCAATTGTGAATGTCAGTGTTTTGGAGGGGGCTTCAGCCCCCTAGCCCTCCCCCCTTAAATCCGCCACTGGTACAATTCACATGAAAGTCTTTTTCTGATGTCAGTGAGAGAAGGCTCCACACAGTCAGCATATAAACTAAAGACAGGAGTAGTACGGAAGGCTCCTGAACAAATTATTAGTGCACTATGATGTGTTGTGTCAAGTCTCTTGAGGTAAGAATCAGGTGCTGATCCATAAACATGGCAGGCAGAATCAATTTTAGAGCGAATAGCAGCTCGATATATTTTCAGGAGAGATGATGATCGGCACCCCAAGAAGTATTAGAAAGGACTTTCAGAATATTAAAAGCTTTGTCACATTTAGTTCTTAAGTGTAAAATATGTGGGTTAAAAGTCAATTTTTTGTCAAAAATTACACCTGTCAGGATGAAGACCTCGTTTGCGGCAAAAATGCACACACTGTGTTTTGTCAGTAGAAAATGTAAAACTGTTCTTATTTGTCCAGTTGATGATACTGTTGATGGCAAGTTGCAATTGGCGTTCAATGAAGCGCATGTCATTTCCCTGGCAAGAAATTTGTAGGTCGTCAACATGTAAACTTCCATTTACACATTGTGGCAATTGTTTTAGTATATCATTTATTTTCAAAGAAAAAAGTGTAACGCTCAGAACACTGCTTTGAGGCACACCGTCCTCCTGAAAATAGAAATCTGAATAAACTGATCCTATACGAACTTGAAAGTGTCTGACTCTTAAAAAGTTTTTAATGAAAATGGGGAGATTTCCTCGAAAGTCCAAATTAAAAAGATCTTTTAAAACACCATAGTGCCATGTCTTGTCATAAGCTTTTTCTATATCGAAAAAAACTGACACCAAATGGTTACGTCTCACATTAGCTTTGCGAATATTTGTTTCCATATTGTCAACCGTAGAATTGCCTCATCGGAAACCACTTTGCCATGGAGAAATCAAATTATTTCTTTTGAGAATAAAAACCAATCTAGTATTTACCATTTTTTCAAGTAGTTTACATAGACAGCTTGTAAGAGCAATGGGTCTGTAATTTTTGGGGTCAGTAGCATCTTTGCCTGGTTTAGGAAAAGGAATAACAATGGCATTGTACCAAGTAACAGGGAAAATATTTTTAGCCCAGATCCTATTGTAAAGATGAAGGAGATTTTTAAGGGAAGTCTTAGAGAAGTCTCCCTCATTTCGCTTTATAACAAAGAAATGTGCCTCATTACTTTTAAATATATTCTTATTATTCAAAGTAGATGAAAATTCATCCATCCTCTCTCCCCAAGAACTTGACTGTGTTTGGTTCGCTTGGCCAAAGCCAGGCGCATTATCCGTAATTCCTTTATTTGTAGCCATGATCGAGAAAAAGGGGAGGTGAGGGTTTCCTTAGTCCCACAAGTCAGAGTGTTTCTTCCAACACACAAACACAAAGGTTTTTTTTAAGAATCCTCTCTGAGACACCCATAACCACTCACCAGCTACCAGACCATTGACCCAGCTTAAGAGACACATGTGGTAGTCGTGTTAGTCCGGTGTTTCTCGTTCGAGTAGTCACTGTTGTCTCACATTCACCAAGGGCACCAGTCACCCAGTGTGATCCCAAGGCTAGACTACCGTGAGACTCTCACCAAATTGCCAACCCAACAGCCAGCACCACATCTACACTGGACTTAGCTTTATTAATATATTAGTAGTTTTATGGTTTTTAGCTCAACAAATGAGAACAAGACCAACAAAAGGTGAGTGAACAAGGTGAGTAGTTTCACTTTTTTTTTTTTCAAATTTTATAATTTTTTAAAGATTTTTTATTTTTTTCAAAAACAAAACAACAGGAACAAGAAAGTACCAAAAACTTATTGGCAACAAAAGCAAAATAAACCAAACCAAAAGTGAAAGAAATAAAAGAGAAGGGGAATAAGACAAAAGAAGGAGAGGTAAAAAAGATCACTCGGCCCCGGGGTGCGTGACTCCCCCTGCATACCTGAAGAAGGTACCCCATGGGGGCTAAAATAATTTTGAACTTAGCAGATTTTTTCTTTGTGTACATTTATTTGCACTGTTTTCTTTGGTTTTTAGATGATTTATTAGTTAATTTTTGTTTCAAATACTTTGCATAGAATCTGCATGAAATACATATCTTTTCTTTTTACTTTCCGAACATACACATTACGTAACAAAAGTTTTGTAATCATGAAAAAAAATCGACTATGAGATTTTGGTATATTTCTACACTTCAAGGTCTCCTGGGTTCATTTTTACTATTTTTATAGTGTTATATGTATAGTATGAGTATGTGTATGAATGTGAGTGCACACGATAACATCTAAAAGTTTGGTTCGATTGAGCTGAAAGTTGGTAGACATGTTAAAGGTCACCATCATACGAACTGTACCAGGGTGTCAACTGACTTGACAGAAAAAAAAATTCATGACCTCAAAAAATTTTTCATGACATTTTTTATCGACATGTCCAACCTTTCTTTTTTACCTGTAACTGAGGGGGCTCGAATGGACAGATTCTTCCAGTAGCTTCTTTTTTTGTGACACTGACCTTGATTTCTCATTGGCTAGAAATTTTTGCACCTGCTTCCTTTTGAAATTCTTTTATTTTTTTATGGTCGGTCTGAGAGACCTCACATCCCTCAGTGCGTTACAATTTCGAGCAAAGGGGAGAAACATGGCTTTAAGATTGGGGCCGCAAAACATTATTCAGCCTTCTGATCCCCGTTATGCAGATGAGTTACAAAGGATTTTAAAAGAAATAAGCAGTGATTTTAGTGACATTGAAGAGTGTTCGGAAGAATATAATCAAGAAAGTTCGCATTCCACAGATTCTGAAATTCCCAAATCTGACAATGAGAATATAGAAACAGAGACTGAAACTTCTTCAACTAAATATTATTACGGGCAAAAACAATTCAAGTGGTCATTTCTTGAGCTGCAAAAGAATGTGTGAACTCCTGCAAATAATATAATTTATCTTCCAGGACATTGCTCCTATGGAAACTTAGGAAGAAAAGCGACTCCGAAAGAGATATGAGATCTCCTTTTTACAAATGAAATGTTGGAGAGTATAATGAAATGGACAAATGTGAAAATAGGAAAAAGTAGAAATTTTTCTGATACCAATAAAGCTAAAATTTCTAACACAACCATCATGGAATTGAGGGCGCTTTTAGGTTTTCTTATATACACATCTATCTTCAAATCTAAGTATGAAGATATTGAATGTTTTATTGCTACAGACGGAACTGGTCGAGATATATTCTGTGCAGTTATGTCAATGAAGAGATTTAAATTCGTGATTCTAAATTTGCGATTTGATAATCTTGATGACAGACAAATCTGCAAAATATTGCATCCTGCAACCCTTATCTCCGAATTATTAAATTCATTTATTGAAAATTCACAGAAGGCTTACACTATTGGCCCCTGTGTTTCTGTAGATGAAATGCTTGTTGGTTTCAGTGGCAAATGCCGGTTCAAAATGTATATGCCTAAAATGCCTGCAAAATATGGGCTTAAAATCATGTGTCTAACTGATGCTTGTAACAGCTATATGTACAGTTGAGGATCTATAATCCGCATACCCATAATCCGCAATTGTCTATAATCCACACTCACTTTGCAAATGTAAACAAAAGATTTTACAGTAACAAAAATCTGATATTTTGGATGTATATGAGAAAAAATGATGTTAATTCACATACTAAAAGGAAAAAAAAAATGAGTGTAAAATTTAATTTAAGATACACATAATTAATTTTAAAAGGAAAAAAAAATTATACTTTTATTGCCTTATACTTTTTTAGTGAATCTGAACATCGTCTGAATAATATTCAATAAGTGATCAAATAAAACACATGCAAGTGCATTTTTCTCATTGGTTGAAAAAAAAATGACATCATATGTGTTGATGGGATTGTGTATTTTCACAGATGTTTAAGGACCATTAGTGTAAATGTTCTTTTTAGGGTGGCATTTCAAAAATACACAAAACTATTTAAGGAAAACTTTATACCAGCATTTGTTTTGAAGAAAAGACCTACAATGCAGACATTAAAAACTAATCAGATTGCAAGTATCTGGCTGCATATTGTTAATCACAGTTCAGAAGTAGGAGTACAGTTTTTTTTAATGTATTACTCATTTAAGGGTTTAAATTATACATTGTTTCTACTTCATTAAATAAATTTTATTGTTTTATATATTTATTAGTATTACTTTCATTACATTATATAAAAACAAACAATTCTAATTCTAGCTTCATTAAATAAAGTTTATTGTTTTATGTACCTTATACTAATTCATATAGCAAGGAAATGTCACCATTGATCTATAATTTGCAAAAATCTATAATCCACACAAGTTCTAGAACCAAGGTGTGTGGATTAAAGATCTTCAACTGTATATATAATGTTTACTTATACTGCGGAAAAGATTCCGATAATATTGACATGGACAAAAGTCTGAAGTCATTCAGCCAACCCAAACAAGCTTTTTTACGGTTAAGTAAACCAATTTTCAACACGAATAGAAACATTACAGCAGATAACCCGATTCTCTTCCATGGAACTTTTATCAGAACTGAAAATGAAAGGTTTGACTTATGTTGGAACTGTTAATAAAAAGAAAAGAGAGATTCCTAAAGAATTCCTTCCAAATAAATCAAGAAAGGAAAACTCATCATGATATGGATTTACAAAAGATTTTAGACTGATTTCTTACGTACTAAAGAAACGAAGATCCGTTGTTCTCATGTCATTTATGCATTATTCTAAAGAAATCGGTTCTGAAACCCAAAAACCGGAAATAATTGCTTTTTATAACAGAACAGAAAGTGGGGTCGATCCATTGGAGGAAAAATGTTCTGTATATTCCTGCAGCAGAAGAACAACATGCTAGCCAATGGT
Organism: Salticus scenicus; assembly: GCA_963930645.1. Lineage (NCBI taxonomy): Eukaryota > Metazoa > Arthropoda > Arachnida > Araneae > Salticidae > Salticus > Salticus scenicus. The sequence continues at coordinate 57,285,500 of OZ005655.1, forward strand.
GATTTTCTATAGATTGTTAGATACAGTGCGTTGCATGAATATAAACGCACCTTAGCTTTAAGAATTAGAACGGTATAGAAGTGTAATAAAGAAATATGAATAGGTGACACTTGAGCCAAACTCTATGTGTATGATTCAAGAAATGAAAATACGAGTCAAAACATTGAAAGACTAATATCATTTTATAGAAAATAACTTTATTGAATTTATGACAAAAATACATGTTGCGTGAATTTAAACGCACATGTAAAAAATAAATAACTGAGTAACAAATACTGTATCTAATACTTTGTAAAGCCATCATGGGCTTCTAGAAGAGCCAGTAAACGCCTTGGCATTGACTGATATAATGGCATGAGGCCATCCAAGCTGATTGTCTTCTAAGCTAATAGAATGGCCGATTTTAGTTCATCTTTCGTGTTAAACTGCCTACCGTTTACGTAAACACGGCAAACCAGAATACCCCATACGTTCTCCATTATGTTTAAATCGGGCCTTTTTAAGGGCCAATCCATAACTTTAATTTTATTGTCACGGAATCATTTTTTCACGATAAGTGCTGTATGTACAGATGCACAATCTTGCTGAAAAATATAATTTCTTCCAGCTTTCTTGACTGCTTGACAACGGAGGTTCCTTGTGAGCATATGGACATAATCTACAGAGATCATAGTGTTCTTCACGAACTCTAATTCGAAAGTCCTTTTAAAACCTAAGTCTGCCCACACTATGACAGACCCACCTCCAGATTGACATTTTGAACAGTGCATTTCTTCGGTTCTCAAATCGTGCCAGTAGCTATGAAATCCATTCGGGTCATCGAGATTAAACTTTTTTTCATCTGAGAAGATGACTTTTTCCCAATTTAGTCAATCTAGAATCCATTTTCTTCCCCTTTCCGACCACATATCTTTGTGCTTCTGAGTGAGGGGTGCTTCCTCCTTCATTTTCTTAATTTAATGAATGTTGCAGCTTTGGTGGCTCTCCATATGGTTGCCCGATGAACACCCAGCTTGTACTGAGCCTTTAACTTCGCACAGGAAGTATTCTTATTCTTTGTAGTGTTGCATATTCGAGTTTGTCGTAAGTGGCGAGCTTTCCTGTTCGCTTCTTAACGCTTTTTTCCCATAATTTGCTCCTTTCTTTATATAATTTTGCACAACTCTCTCACTTCTTCCGATTCGTTGCCCAGTTTCACGATTGCTAAAGCCTTTACTACTCATAAAGTCGATTTTTATCCTCTCGTCTACTGTCAAATTTTCCTTCTTGCCATCCTGAACAAACTCCGTAAATTTTTCATTCAAGCATTAAAACAGATTTTAGAGAACTTTAGTAACACAACTGTATGTGTTTTAATTTAATTCCGGTGGCTCTGTTAAATTTTAAACGCAAAATACAGAGTGCGTTTAATTTCGCGCAACAAACGAAAAACAGTGAAAAATAAGAAAATGCTTAAACTCATTTACATAAGTTTGCATGAGCCTAAATATACGTGCTCAAAGCACCTTATTCAGTTGTTAGTCATATGCAATAACTGTAAGTCACATTTCTTCTTTTAAAATTAAAAAAATTCTATTTCTGGTTATTGGAAAAGGTGCGTTTATATTCATGCAACGCACTGTATGAGTGCAGTTAACTCCTACATTTTGCATCAGAGGTACTTCAACAATCCAATTACGATGAGGATTGCATTCTTATACACATTAGCACGAGATCTTGGCCTTCCTCAAATATGGAATAGAATCTGAAATCCAAGAATAAATCACAAATTACGGACGACAATGAGACATATTTTAGGAAAGGAAGGGAAGACAGAAGATAAAACAATTTCCGTTGAAACAAAAATAAATCTAAGAAAAACATGCCACCTCCTGTGCCCCCCCCCCCCCCCCCCCAACCAAAGAAAAAAAAGGAAAACTGAATATTTATGCATATCTTGTAAAAAATCTTGTTATAAATCTCCAACATGTTTGGAATGTTACAGGAAGCTGTGTAAAGAATGAGCTGAAAAACATGATGAATAAATTGTTTCTTTTCTAAAAATAAAAATTGTGATATTTGAGATCTGTTATTTTTTTTTTTATGTTATGTGTAACATTCAATTTTTGTATTTTAAAATTTGTCTTATAGATTAAATTAATAAAAAATACCATTTAAATATAAAAATACTCCTTATTTTGCTTTATTTTGTTTTATATTTGAAAACATATTTTTCGTGAAAAAATTTACATTAATGGCAAAATTGCCTGTATGAGGATTTATTTATGGTTAAAATGTAAAAATAATGATTTTTACCATAAAGTAAATGTTCATAAAATATATGGGTGAAATCTCAATATTTCTATTCATAATTTTTTTTTTTAAATTTTAATGTAACAGTCTTGCAGACCTCACGTCCCCTGCTATGCACAACTTTTCACCTCCCGTGTTACGGGTTAAATTAACATATTCATTGTCTTTTTTTTGTCTTTTGCCTATTAAAGAAATTATTTTGAAAGATATTCTCAAGTTGACCCGACTCATGGGGAAAAAAAATTCAATCAACTCAACCCGAACTGCAAAAAAAAAAAAAAAAAAAAAAAAAAATTGTTTTCGACCCGACCAATGAAATTGGGTTAGTTGAACCAATAGATACGTGACTCAAACCGACAGTTGAATTTCATGACCAATTGTTGATTTTCATGACTTTCATGACTCAGTAGACACCCTGAAATATGATAGAATTTATTGATAAAAAATATTGGTCTAAAAGTTTTGTCTTGAGACAAAAACTCTTGTAACCTTAATTAAAATGGAATAGAGTCTCCAGAATATTTCTCCAGCATTGCTTTAGTTTTGTTAGCTGTTTTTCTACACAAACATATTATCAACAACCAACATTTTCCTTTTTCTATTAAAAACATACTAGCAATCTGCTTTTTACACCAATAGAACTGAAATTATTTGAAATATCATCTGCATATTTTACAAGTGTTACCCCAAATAATAATAAATTAAATATATTATAAAAATGTGAGTAAGGAGTACCTTTCTTTAAGCAAGACTTACACTGCATAAAAAAAGTAGACGGACACTTCTTTACAATTTTTTAAAACCCCGTCTTTGTTTAATAGGGAATTTCAATTAAAATTCTTTAACATGTTTATACTTATCAATCTTCATATTTTTGACAGACAAACAAAAATATTCAATTATTTATAATTTTAATGTAGGGAAATGCAGAAAAGAGAAAATATATACATTTGTGCAATATTTTTTCTTAAAAAAAGTAGACGGACACTGGTCAAAAACTGCAATTAACTAAGTGGGTGTTTCTTGCGGAATACCAGTTTTGCATGTACATGTATATTTGGCATTTTGCCAATTACTAACGTGCTTGACAAGATGGTTTTACGTAGTTAAATTTCTTGGAGATGAATGCACCATGCCACGAGGAATTCGTCTAACTGATTACCAGAAAGGACAGATTATAGTACTGAAAAATGTTAATAAGGGAGTCAGAGAAATTAGTAGGCTACTTCTAATAAGCAAAAGTAGCATCAGCGATCTCCTGAAGCCCAGGATGTAAAGAAAAAGAGTGGCCGGCCAAAGAAACTTTCGCTTAGAGACCAAAGAAAAATTTTTACTGAGCTGAAAAAAACTGGAGCATCAATTCCCAGAGTTTGAATAAGCACAGGAATTACTAACATAACTTCTCAGACAATTTATAACTACATTAAGCACTCAGAGCTCTTTCAGTATAAGAAGAGAAAACATCATCCATGCTGGAAGGATCACCACGTGACAGAACGCCTAAAGTGGGCTCAAAAACATATGTCTTGGACTACAGAATGGATATCTGTAGTTTTTTCAGATGAGAAAAAAATTAATTTAGACGGCCCAGATGGATATCAATATTATTGGAACAGTTTGGAGAAAGAAGACGAAGTGTACTCTACTCGGCAAGTTGGTGGTAGTGGCATGATGGTGTGGCTAGCTGTTGCCTATGGTGGAAGGACAAATTTAGTATTCCTAAGTAAGAAGCAGACTCCCAAAGCTTATATTGAAACACTAAGCAGTGAGCTTTTGCCATTTGCGTGTGATCTTGGAGGAGAAAACTGGATTTTCCAACAAAATGGAGCGCCAATACACACCGCTAACAACGTTAAAAAATGGCTTCATGAGAACAGCTTCAATGTTTTACCCTGGCCAGTCAAGAGTCCGGATATGAATCCTGTAGAAAGCATTTGGGCTATACTTGTTCATAAAATTTATGAGGGTAGACGCCAGTATGAATCAATTCATCAGCTCAAAGAAGCTCTTACAAACATTTGGGAAATTTTCAGTCAAAAAAAGATTCAGAATCTCATTGATTCGATGCCTAACAGAGTATACGAACTTATTAAAGCAAATGGGAGACGAACCCCTTACTAAAAACGTTTTATTTTAGAGATACAAGATGTGTCCGTCTACTTTTTTAAAGAAAAATTACTGTGCAAATATGCATCATTTTTGTTTCCTGAATTTTTACACTACATAATTCAAAAGGATTGCATCTATATCCAAAAAATAATAATATATGATATCTCAAGAATATAATTATATTAAAGAAATGAACCTCATATCTTTAATTAAAGAAATAAACGGCTTTAAAGTATTAAAAGTATGTATCCGTCTACTTTTTTTATGCAGTGTATTACACTATTATCATAGGTCATACTATATAATGCTGAAAACAGAAAATAATGAACTCGGCTGATAGGCAGGCTCAGGAAAAAAGGAAAATAATTTTCTTGCATATTTTAAGTTGTTTTGAACTAAATATATACCAACATTAATTACATTAAGAAAAAAGAAATTATGCTAGAAAATATATCAATACATCAATTTTTTAAAAACTGAAAATAATCAATTTTATATTACTTATGGAATGCAATTTTAAAAATTTAGTTGAATAAGTCTCTTAATTTTTTTAATTCAAAACTAAAATGTGTTTTGGAAATTTATACACAATTTTTAAACATAAAACATCCTTTTTTATTATACTGTGTGTAGTGATAAGTTTCAAAATGTGTTTCAGAAAAATGAATATGTAATTGGGAGCTGTGAATAATACTTTTATTCTCAAAAGTATTTTCCATCATTACCTAACATCTTCCACCATCAGCCAGGCAGTTTACCAATGCCAGCAGTGTAGAACAATTCATCTTTTGATGCAATAAAGTCTGAATTTATATATTTTGTCCACTATTCGGAAATGTACCGAAGACAAGGCATTGTGCATTGACTGAAACAAATAGTAGTCTGGAAGGACTATGTCAGGGCTGTACAAACAGTGTTCTAAAATATCCCAGCAATATGTTACTAATGTGTCCTTCATTGGTTTCACAACATGTAGTCTTGCATTATTATGGACCAATTTACAAAACTTTGCCAGTAAAGGGGCACTTTTGACCAATTTATTAGTTCATTCACAGCAAATGTGAATGAACTGTTTGCTGCATTTATCAATTTCACTTACACTGGACCCCAACAGTTTACAAGAGAGCACATTCTTCATATTCCACCTGATACATGACCTGAGTACTTTTCTGCAGTGAATGGCTTGTTTCAACTTCAATGTTGCTGCTTTATCGGGATTCACCTATATATATATATTAATATTATTTTTTGGATTGACCTAACATATCCATTTTTCATCTCTCATCATGACAGATTTTCAACAAGAAAGATTTTATGTGTTGCTTGTTGAACAGTTCCATGCATTTAAAGACACACTCAACCTTGTTCTTCTGGCTCAGTGCATGTGGTACCCAAGTTCTAAATTGTCCCCATTCTGTGAAAAAGATTAGAAATCACTTTTGTAATAGGCTTAATTATTCAACAAGTTCGTTTTGTATTTGAGATACATCTTTATCGAGCAGTGCTTGCAAATTTTTATACATAACTTTAAGTGGAGCACTGCTACATTCTTGATCAGTAACACCAAAATTGCCATTATTTGCATGTGTTTTTCAAAGAGATATCCTCTTCAACAACCAAACAGGTTGAATGGCAGGCTTTTTTCAGCACCTTTTTCCTTAATGAAATTTTTAACAAATGCAGTAATGGATAAAAGACACTGTATAAAATCTTCCACATTCAAAATTTCAAATTTATTTTCATCTTTCTCCCAACTCCTACACTGGCTTGATAACTTTGAATCAGTTCCTATCACATGACTCAAATTTATCCTGTATGATAAAAATACAAATCAGAATCTTTAATTATTAATCTAGTATATATTAGAGCTTCCCTTTTGAAAATAAAATTTTGCTAACTTAAAATGAAGGCATGAAACAGACAAAAAGGATGATTATAGATAATCAACTGAAAAGATAATCAACTGAAAAGCTTATGACTATTTATATAAACCCTGCTTTTCTAAGAGTAAATTTACAATGAAACACTGGGTAATAGGAATTTTAAATTCTCGTGCTTAAAACTTGCAAGCAATGGAATTCATTATGAAATGTTCCATTTTTAATGCTAATTGATAATTTAAATTGACAATACAAATAAAACAGCAATAATTTTAATTTAAATATATTTTATTCTTAAGCTAATACAAAATAATTAGAGCTGACTCTAGAAAAAAAGGACCACAAAGGTAAACTCAATACAAAGGGCAACCCTGTTTTCAAAAAGGGCATTATTTGCCTAATTTGTTATTTTCTGGTTGTGATATTCATACATGACTAGTAAACCCACACAAAATTTTTGCACTTTATTTCTTTTCTTATTTACCTTTAAAATTTTAAACTCATAAATCTCATACCACTTTCACCATCCAATTTAAACTTTAATTTACCAGAAACGAAATTAATTTTGGAACCAAATTAATATTAAGCAATAATGAAATCAAAATTAATCTTCAAAGAAGCATTTCAAAATAAAATTCATGTTTCATGACCCAGTTTTCCTACTTTTCCAGTGCTGGCCATGCCTTTTTATTTATTTATTTTAGTATAATTAAAAAAAAAAAATAATAATAAACCTAGTACCTATTTCAATTATACTTTTTATTATCACATTTTTTAGTCAAGTTATGACATTAATTCTTAGTCTGTTTCTATCTTCAAAGCATTGCTAGGTTTAAAATGATGCTTTCAAAGATTGTAAAGATGTAACTTTTTAAATACATTCTTTTTATAAAATTATTTCACCAAACAAAACACATCATTTTTATGATTAGATCATTGAACTGAGTTCATTTGCTTAAATATAGTCCATGTACAAATATATTTTTTATCCTCGTGTATTTTATTAAATCACTATCATATTGTTTCCACGAAATTTAAGAGTAATTTTTTTTAAAGTTTGACACTTTTGATAGTTGACATATTCAATTTTCCGGAAACTTTCAGGATATATTAGTAGTACTGTGATAAGAAAAAGTGAAATTTATTTTTTTCTGAATTTCATTTGTTTGACCTAGAGTGGGGGTCAAAGTTTGAGGCCGTAAATAAATGGTGCCATTTTAATATCATTTTACTCCTAAAGCCATGAGTTATCCATGTCAATTTTTTTAAATATGGATACTACTTGATACTAAGTACATTTTAGCATAAACAGTTTGGTTGGTCACTCATGGCTTTAAAGGCCAAGGTCATTCGAAAATGCAGTTTTCGTTGATTTTTTCCATGTTTTCAGTCTGAATATCTGCTAAGGCCATGAGCGCCCCATAGAAATAATTATGGGGTTAATTACACACCTTAGTACAGAACTTAAAAATATTTAAAATTGCATGGGTCACTCTTGGCTTTAGTAGATAAACGGTCTCAAAGTTGAAAATTTTCAAAAAAAGGTCAAATTTGATGGTAAATTACTCTATAAGCCATGAGTCAACTATGAGAGAGAGTTTTAATTATACCCTAGATGGTCTAGTTTTAGACCCAGGTTACAAACCTATGGGGCTTGCAAGATTTATTTAGATATATAGTCTATTTTATATCGCCAATGTGTACCTGTTCTATATAGTACAAAACGCTTGAGACCCAGTTTTGTAATACATTAATGCTTGTTTAAAACTTCCCATTTTACATTACAGAGGTCAGCATCAAAACAAATATAAAATTTAAAAATCTGGAGTGACTCCACTCGACTTTCCGAACATTGAGTAATTAACAGTTTTGTAGATAAAACCTATAAATGCTAGATTCACCAAAATGCTTATAGTTAGTGCAACAGTGATTTATAATATTCATATAAATTTTCAGCTCAATTGAATAAGATGTTTAGATGCTATCACACTTTTAAAAATTTGGTCCCATAGGCCATAATGATAAAGAATTTTTCTTTGTGTCCCTGTAAAAACCTTGTAAGTGCTAAATTCACCAAAATCTATACAGTTGGTACAACTGTGACCTATAACATGTGTACAAATTTTTTGCTCAGATTAATAAGGCGTTTAGACGCTATCACACTTTTAAAAATTTGGCCCCATAGGCCATAATGATAAATAATTTTTCTTTGTGTCCCTGTAAAAAAAACCATAACTTCTAGATTCTCCAAAATCTATACTGATTGAGTATCTGTGACCTATAATATGTGTATAATTTTTTTATTCAATTGAATGAGGCGTTTAGATGCTATCGCACTTTTAAGATTTTGGTCCCGTAGGCCATAATGATAAAGAATTTTTCTTTGCGTCCCTGTAAAAAAACTATAAGGGCTAGATGCATGAAAATTAATACAGTTCATGCTACGGTGACTTCCAGCATGCGTACCAACTTGCAGCTCATTCGAGCAAAGCGTTTAGACGCTAGCGTGTTCACTCACACACATACATACATACATACATCATTGCAAAAATAGTGAAAACGGACTCAGGGGACCTCGAAACGTATAGAAATATCAAAATCTCAAATTTGTATTTTTGACATGACTACAATACTTTCCTCACTATAGTGTTCGGAAAGTAAAAATTTCATAGGGGAGACCGGGGCAAGTTGAAGTACGGGGTAAGTTGAAACATGGAAATAAAAAATACAATTTTTAAGTTATTATTTATTGCTAATAAAGGGAAGTACAGACACACAAAACCTACTTTACAATGTAAAAAAAGATGTGTATGTAAACATCTGTCGATTTTATGAGGATAAAACTGTTTTTGAGTACTGTTTTTTACTGTGAGTAAAAATTCAAATTTTTAAGTGATGTCGTATTTTATGTAACAAAAATTGGTGAATATTTCTGATTGATTCAGCGTTTATAGTGTATAGGTGCAGCTTGCTAATCATATGATTTGAAACGCCCACGAGCATAAGTACTGGTAGCTTAACATCTCGTGAAGTGAAAATTGTGGGCAGGGGCCAGCTGAAACAAATATAGGGGAAGCAACTTGAAACACCTGTTTCAATTAGTCTCATGCGCAATTTTTATTATTATTATTATTATTATTGTATACAGTCTTGTTTTCATCACCCTATATATGTTTTACATAATATAACAATATGCACATTTCAGATGTATCTTAGGTTATTACTTTCCGAACACTATAGTGAGGAAAGTATTGTAATCGTGTCAAAAATCCGAATTTGAGATTTTGATGTTTCTATACGTTTCGAGGTTCCCCGAGTCCGTCTTCACTATTTTTACGATGATGTATGTATGTGTGTGTGTGTGTATGTATGCGTGTGTATGTGTGTGAGTGAACACACTAGCGTCTAAACGCTTTGCTCGAATGAGCTGTAAGTTGGTACGTATGTTGCAAGTCACTGTAGCACGAACCCTATTGATTTTGATGAATCTAGCACTTATAGATTTTTTACAGGGACACAAAGAAAAATTGTTTATCATTATGGCCTACAGGACCAAAATCTTAAAAGTGCGATAGCATCTAAACGCCTTATTCAATTGAGCAAAAAATTTATACACATATTATAGGTCACAGATACTCAGTTTGTATAGAATTTCGAGAATCTAGCACTTATAGTTTTTTTACAGGGACACAAAGAAAAATTCTTTATCATTAGGGCCAATGGGACCAAATTTTTAAAAGTGCGATAGCATATAAACGCCTTATTCAATTGAGCTGAAAATTTATATGAATATTATAAATCACTGTTGCACTAACTATAAGCATTTTGGTGAATCTAGCATTTATAGGTTTTATCTACAAAACTGTTAATTACTCAATGTTTGGAAAGTCGAGTGGAGTCACTCCAGATTTTTTAATTTTATATTTATTTTGATGCTGACCTCTGTAATGTAAAATGGGAAGTTTTGTACTACATAGAACAGGTACACATTGGCGATATAAAATAGACTATATCTAAATAAATCTTGCAAGCCCCATAGGTTTGTAACCTGGGTCTAAAACTAGACCATCTAGGGTATAATTAAAACTCTCTCTCATAGTTATTGACTCATGGCTTATAGAGTAATTTACCATCAAATTTGACCTTTTTTTTTTGAAAATTTTCAACTTTGAGACCGTTTATCTACTAAAGCCAAGAGTGACCCATGCAATTTTAAATATTTTTAAGTTCTGTACTAAGGTGTGTAATTAACCCCATAATTATTTCTATGGGGCACTCATGGCCTTAGCAGATATTCAGACTGAAAACATGGAAAAAATCAACGAAAACTGCATTTTCGAATGACCTTGGCCTTTAAAGTCATGAGTGATCCACCAAACTGTTTATGCTAAAATGTACTTAGTATCAAGTAGTATCCGTATTTAAAAAAATTGACATGGATCATTCATGGCTTTAGGAGTAAAATGATATTAAAATGGCACCATTTATTTACGGCCTCAAACTTTGACCCCCTCTCTAGGTCAAACAAATGAAATTCAGAAAAAAATAAATTTCACTTTTTCTTATCACAGTACTACTAACATATCCTGAAAGTTTCGGGAAAATTGAAAATGTCAACTATCACACCTCCATAGACTTTGTCCAGCTTTAAAAAAAAAGGCTCTTAATCATAATTGGACCATGTTAGAGAAATATTTAGAGAGATTATTATTCTTTCTTGTATGTATGTTGGCTATATGCATTTGTTCTTGAAAAAAATGTTCTGAAACTATCTCCAGAAAGCTGTATCTAAGGAAGAAAAGTATTTAAAGACTTCAAGACATTTAAAGAATTAGAAAGGGCAGCCGGGTGCATGGGCGTCGGCACAATGGGGCAAGGGGGGGGGAGTGCCCCCCCCCCCTGGAAAATTCTAGTAAGCATTTTTTTCTTTAACTTTAAAACTATGCTATCAGAATTTTATTAAAAAACAATTTTTTTTCCAGTTGTGACCCCCCCCCCCTTGAAATTTTTTCTCTGGCCGGGTGCTAGAAGTGTTAAAAAAGGGCCATTTGGCACTTTGCCTAGCAGAATTAGTCTAGAGTCAGCATTAATAATAAAGTAATTTTTCCCTCACTTTTTCTTTTCTGAACAATATATTTGCTAAAATGTATATGTATAACTGATGACTTACCATGTTTCTTAAAAAAGAAAATCAATACTAATAATTTACATTTACTGACATCTTGAACAATACATAGAGTGTAATGTTTAAGACATCAATAATAATATTTATATTATAACATGAAGCCTAACATTAAAGATTTTTGACATGATAGTTTAACCATGGTTGTAACTATCATAAAATGACATATATCAAGAATCTGCTAACACCTACAAGCTTCTTTGAAAATAAAAAATAATTTTAGGTTACTATAAATAAAGGACATAAAATTATAAATGGCAAAACATTAATAAAATAATGTCTGACCAGAGGTAAAACTACGTCCATTGAAGGACCCTTGATGAAATTTTTTATCCTAAAAACATTTCATCTAACATTAAAAAAAAAAAAAAAAAAAAAAATGCTCCTGCTGGCAAAAAATTGAATTAATTTTATTTGTTCAAACACATTCCCATATTTTCATTATGTCATACACAAAATTTCATAACTTTCTCAACAATAGTTTTGTCTGTAGACAACTTTAAAATAGGATCATTTAAATTAAGATACCCTGTATATCAGGTATGTTTTTTACTCTCCTGAAGTTAAAGTAATTTATCAATTACTTTTTAGGCTGTACACATCAGTCAGATTTCATCTTTCTTTCTTTCCATGTAATCCAATGGGATTTACTACTACTATTTACTAAGTTATGGTTCTGTGTATATGGCAATAGAAAATTTTTAATTATCTGATCATAATTATTAAAGTGAGTTTCAGACATTCATTTTGTAAACCTTATTTTCATATTTAAAATAAATTACATGTATAGTTAACTTTATAATAATATCCAAGCTTTTATTTTATCTTCATAATATTGCTTTTAAACATAGAGTTTCAAATTAAACATTAAAACATTTCAAAAAACAACCTTTTCAGCAACTCCACGGCATAGCTGGAACGTTTTCACTGGGGTCCCCCGGTTTTCTCAACAGCTACTCACGGTGCTGGAAGTTTCAACAACTGTGCTGTTTTTTCTGGCCTCCTCTGCTCAAAAGCATATGACGCCACTGTTTGTCTAGCCCGTCTGCATCGTTGCCATTACAGGAATTCAGAAAATAATTATTTCTATTGCTTCACGATACGCGACATACCTATGATTATTGTAACTTGAAAGTTTTTTGACGTTTTCGAATTGTATGTTTAAATTTTCATCCTTTTTACCTTTGTAAGTGGTGGTTTTATTCATGCTGATGTTGTGACTGTGTTCTTTGATACGTGTTTTTATTTTTATTTTAGTTTTGCCGATGTAACACCTGTGATTGTTTTTATCATCAGTGAAGGGAATCTGGTATATGGCAGCTGTTTCTAAAGGATGCATGGAGTCTTTGTCATTTCTGATTATTTGATAAATGCTGGGGCTGGGTTTAATGGGGATATTTACGTTATTTTTGGTGGCAATATTTTTTTACTAGAAGCTCTGCGATCATAAAGGATGGATGTAGTGTATTTAGATTGTGGTTTCTGGTGATTAGGTATTTTATTAAGGCTTTTTATATAATTTATTAATCAATCTTTCAGGGTATCCTGTTTTTTTAGTGTGTTGCCTAAAAATATTTAACTCATTTCGGAGGCCTTCTGGTTTGTGACAAATGATTAATGCTCTGTTTATGTAAGCTTGGATGGCACTGATCTTATATCTAAAGGGGGTTTTATTTTTGAAATGAACGATTTCGTGACTATTAGTTGGTTTTCTAAGCAGAAACTAGTCTAGAAAAAAAAGCACAGTTGTTGAAACTCCCAGCAACATGAGTAGCCGTTGAGAAAACCGGGGGACCCCAGTGAAAATGTTCCAGCCATGCCATGGAGTTGCTGAAAAAGATTTTTTTTTTTTTTTTTTTTTAAATGTTTTATTTTATCTTTCAACTTTTAATTTTCATATTAGAATGTTTTTGTGGTGTTTAAATTATGTGATAATGTTGTTCAGACTTTTTAAGTTATTGGCTATTACTTTATTAATTAGTTGAATATATAAATCCAAATTTGAATTCTTATAATTATAATCTATAAAATTTTTAAACTTGGGTAAGGCAATCTTAAAATACTTTGCAAGGAGAAAATTGTAAAAAGCGAAAACAGTTATACAGCTAATCTATTGGTTTTATGAATGTGTTAAATTAAATGAGAAAAAAAGAAGGGTGTTTTAATTACAAAAACAAATACAAGTCATTTAATCATTGCAAAATTAATGTGTGAATACATTTTAATTCTTTTAAAATCTTTTTAAGGCGAGGACCATTTTATATATTTTTATAGCTTAACTGTCAAGAAAGACACTATCTCTCATGAACACGTTAATTATTGCTTCTGATCGCACTAATTGATTCATATTTAAAAGAAAAATTCTTTCATATTTTTAGTGTAAATAAGTTCAAGAATCAATAAAAATTACTTATAACAATACTAGTTAGCTGAAAATTACAAATCACAAAAAATACACTCCCAGAAAAAGCCCAAAAGAGAACAATTTTTTGAATGCCTTTTAGATAATTTTGTATATGACTGAATTCATTAATATTCTTCAGTGTATTATGTGTACCAGTGGAAATGTATTTTTAAGTTCCACATATTTACTGAAAACTATAGCTTTAAAAAATATTTTTAAACATCTGTCTCTTATGCAAGAGACTTATGTCTAATGGATATATAATATGTAAAATCATATAAATACAGTATAGGATCCGTTATCCAGAAAGCTTGGGACCTGGGATATTCTGGATAAGGGGTTTTTCCATAATTCGGAACACTTTATTATATGTATAAAAATGGTACAAAATAATTTCATAAATAGCAGTGATAAACATGAATAATATATATGTAAACACTTTACCTATACATTTGTTCATTTAATAAATTATTTCCACAAAATAAAAAATAAAAACATTCTTAATTAGAATTTCAAACTATAAATAATAATAGTAATAATAAATGAAAAATAAATAAACATATATAAAATTTAATTTTGGACCTGAGAGTAAAATCCTTTCATTTGGATTTTGCAAAAATTTCTATGATATTTTTTTGCTTATAGTGTGTCTCTGCTCTGATACTAATAGTTCATAAATGTTTCAAATATTTTTAGCACATAATGGAAATTAATAAAAACTATTTAAAAATTTTATAACAATTGGGACTTCATGCATGCGACCTGAGTTCAAGAATAAAATTCATCTGCTATTGGGCACTTTAAGAAGTATGTGCCATTAATGTTTATCTATTAAAAAATACAATAAAAATTCCTTTCTAACCTAAATTTGCAAAATTTTCAGTAATTATTAGGACAATTTTGTGCTTAGCATATTTCCTCAGAATAACACCATAGCATTAAAGAAAGAATGTTGTAAAACTATAATTCTGACCACTGCTATTGTATAACTTTAATTCTTAAATTTTACGATAATTAAAATTTTTGGTAGTTGGCATTTTGCATTCTGGTTTTCGGAACATTCTGTATAACGGGTTTCTGGATAACAGATCCTATACTGTATATAAAAAAAATATTCTATTTTAAAATTTTTAATTTCTACTTTAAACAAAATGTTTGCAATAAATATAATAGCCATACTATGTATAGTGGATGGCCTAAAAATGCCTAATTCTACATAACCAAAAATCCCAAATAATCAATTTTATGTAAATTTTGCGGGGAAAAAAAAAAAAAAAAAAAGATGCACACTTTTCCTTCCTAAAGTCTTTTTTTACACAGTAAATTAAAGTTCCATTTAAGCAATTTTTATAAGCACAATTTTTTGTGCTCAGTATCAGTTTATGAGATTTAAATTTATAGAGTCAGAATTTATAAAGTATTAAGAGAGGTTGTTATATTCAACTGCACTAATCAAACAAAATTAGAGTTGCAGTTTTAGGTTTGGGCTGAGAAAGTTGTTAGGGAAGGTTCATAAAATTGAAAATTTACAGTTGTTAAAAATAGATAATATGATGCTGATCTTATTGAGTGGAATTCAAATTTTGTGATAATAGATGCTGATATGCTAATTTGTTCATAATTTAGAGTGTAAAAGTTCTCTTGGAGAGTTACAAATATGCTTACAGAGAGAGTTGCTTAGATAAGGGTTACTGAGAACTCACATTCTCACCAGTGTTAAGTATTCTATTTATGTGATTTTCATTTATGTAAAATGAATCGACACGGAATAATACTTCATGTACAAATTTAGAATAATACTCAATATAAATGGAAAGAAATAGATAAAAAATATTAAATTATCTTCATAATAAGAATAGCCCAGATTTCATGGTGATTGCAATTCCGGTATAAAACACTCTAATTGAGATTGTGATGTCCTGAAATGAATTAAAGAACATAATGTTTTCACATTTCATAAATTTTAAAGTTCAATCTCCAATTAATATAACGTAAGAATTTTCTTTTACATAATTTTAATATTAAGAGAATTTGCAACTCTCTATGAAATAAATAAAACAGCAGAGAAGTGGATTTGAAGTGATCAAGAAAGCACAGATAAGAAACAAAACCAAATGATTGATTGAAAAAAAGCATAAATATAAATAACTGTAATGTTTTGTACTGTCCAGTATGGTGCTGTTTAATGTAGATTATAAATTCTCTTACACTTTATCTTGGCTTCTTTGTATTACATATTTTGTTCATAGTTTTTACATTGTTTAGCAGAGTTGCTAATTTTTTTTATTTATTCTGTAAAATTGTTTCTATTAGACTCTTTTTCACACCACTTTTTTTGCAGAATTATTTTCCCTGAAGTTTATGATTAAATAAGAAAATTACTCTTCATAAAAATTATGTGAAAAAATGACAAGTACTAACAAATTTACAAAATAAATTTAAAAGTTGACAAGTCTGCTTTAATACAGACAACACAAATATTTTTGCCGTACTGTGAATATTTTCAGTGTTTGTATTATGTTTTATGTAAAATACAATCAAGTTTTTGAGCAAGAATTTTTTTTTATCTTATTTCAACCTTTTTGTGGTTTATCTGCAAATTACATTACTGCAGAACCTGTGCCACTCAATTCAGCAGATAATCGGGAGTTTACTGCATATATAATGTATTTACACAGTTATTTGAAATAATAACACTACTGCAATAATGAATTATCCTTTATTACTGACAGAGAGGCAGTACTGGGTGGTCTGAGCATTCAATTTTGCTCAAGTCTAGGCTTATATCTTGGAGCTTAACTGGCTGAGGATTAACTAGACAACTCTTACAAAGCGAAATCCCTTTCTTCAGATTTTGTTCCTCAGTTTTAATAGTACAGTTTCTCAACAACTCATTGCTAGATTGATAGACACCACTTATTTGCTTTTATTGACTAATCAGCTTGAGATTGACAGTCTGGACTCATTTAGACTTTGAGTCATAATTAATATGCAATTCCATACCCCAGATATTTGGATAAAGCATAAACATCAGTATTTTTATCTTTAAAATTTCTCCATTTTAAGATTGTTTGCATTATAAAGTGATTTGCAGAAAACTAAAACTCATTAGGGAAAATTGCGAATTATTTTCAGTTACATTCAGTTGAATATTTTAATAGGATTTTCTTCTATCTACTATAAATAAACATTAAATGTTCTATTCTTCATAGATAACATGCTCTACAAAAACTTTTTTGCACACCATCAAAATGATTTTATATTTGTCTAACTTGATAGTAATTTACGATAAAGGTAATCATTTTACATAATCTGCTATGTTTATTTTGCTTGGAATGTAGAATAAAAAATTCATTTTCTTAAAATGTTAGAGATAACTTGAAAGTTATGCAAAATGCTCTTTCCAGGAGAAAACTTTGGTATCAACAAATTATAAAACTACATAAATATTACAATGTTTAATAAAAAAAGTTCAAATGCAAATTATTATTTTTTAGTTGTAGTTGTAATTATAGTGCAGTAAGAATAGTGCAAAATTTAAAATATAAATTAGAATGGTATTTGACTTAAAATAAACTTCCACCACTTTAAGTGATCAAATGTATTTGGAAAGAAAAATTCACATCTACATAAATCATGCTATTCATTTTTAAAGAATAAAATTTAATTTATAAAATAAATTAATATAATTTACAGTATATATGAAATGATAAATTATATTTACAATCTTCAACAAAAATAGATTTCAAGCAATAAATATAAAAGAGTGATTTATCTAAATATTGGTGAATAAATTGATTAAATAGGAAATATTAAATATTTTTCTTGTCAAGAATGGTCTGATTCTTTATCATTTATAGATTCATCTATTGTTCCATTTAAATCAGTTACAGTGTGATTAGAATCATTTGGAAATAAAACACTAGAACTTTCTTTTTCTGGTGGTGAATTTGGTCTGCTAAGTGAAAATAAAAATGATTTTCTGGTTTGAAAATTTTCTGCATCATCACTTGTTACTTTTAAGCCTTCTAATACTTGTTCAAGGAGTGACTGTAACTTTTCCTAGTAAAAATAAATAAATAAATAAAAATAAGTAATAGGAAAGAGTAAAATTTATACTTATTATAGAAAAAATAAATATGGGTTCTTTAAAAAAATTATTTCAAAGATATATTTCCTCTTTTTTTAAAATGAAGATATACAAAGTTTCTCCCCAGGTTTAAAAAGGGAAGGGCACGGAGCTGCTAGTTAAAAAAAAAAGCACTTTTTAGATTATTGGGGATTATTTTAGATTTTAAAAGTTTCTTTACTTTTGCACATTGCTAATGTATAAACAAATATTGATGGTTATACGTTACCGCTAAAGTGCAGAAATCAGTTAATCTGCAGATTAGCTAGGTAGTCTGCACATTAACTAGGGTGATCCGTTAAAGTGAGGAAAATTGTTTCATTTCTCAAATTACCTATACTCGGGGAAAGCAAAACTTGACAGCACTGTAAATGCTACAGAGACCTTTTTACGCACTTGGCGTTAATTTGGTTGCCACATCGGGCAATTTAACGATGATTTGAGAAAGATTTTTTTTTTTTTTTTTCGATCAAAGTGAAAATATGTTTTCAGAGTATATTTTTTAGTTTCTTTACACTATACTCGGGGAAAGCAAAACTTGACAGCACTGTAAATGCTACAGAGACCTTTTTACGCACTTGGTGTTAATTGGGTTGCCACATCAGGCGATTTAACGATGATTTGAGAAAGGTTTTTTTTTTTTTTTTCGATCAAAGTGAAAATATTTTTTCAGAGTATATTTTTTAGTTTCTTTACACTAAATTGGATGAATTTACACTAAATTGGTTACTTACAATTTATTGTGAATCCATATTACTGCAAATTGAGTAATATACTAAATTTTACCCTGAGAGAGAGAGAAAAAAAAAAAGTTTAATACGTAAATATTTTGAAAACGAAAAAAGAAAAAAAAATATCTAAATTAAATATTATTTGTATGTATATTTTTTGTCTTTGTTTCCTTTAAAGAGAAATTGACTTTTTTTTTTTTTTTTTTTTTAATTTAAAAATATACTTTTAAAATATTTCGAATATATTTGGCAGAAAAATTATTTTATCATAAGATTTAAACTGTGATTTATAAATGGCAGTATTTTCTCAAGAGAAAATGAGCAAAAAGTTCTGAATGAACAAAATATAATAGATTTTCAATTTGCATTATTATTTACCGGTTAATCAGTAAATGTTAAAAGTAGTAAAAAAATGAGAAAGTGGAAATAGTTTATTGCTTTTATGATAAATTTAAAAATTAAAAAAATATTAATTTAAAATAAATAAATATAGTGAATTTTCATGTGCAGAGGCAATTTCTGTTTACAATTTGTTTATATATTCATTCTGTCTGTACCCTGATTTTTTAAGCTAAATATGAATATGAGAATTTTTATATTCATTTATGAATAAAGTTAAGAAACTCACAATTTACGTGAATAGGAAACGAATTTTAATTTACTTATAAATATGACTTTTTTTGATGTCTTTATTTAATACTGATAAACACATACCTTTGCGATTGCTATTTTTAAAAAACTGAGTTGAAACATCTATTTTCTTAGCATTTTTATGAGGTTGGAATGAGATTTTTATAGATGAGAAAAAGGGAAATGTTACGTTATTCGATTCTTTGGAATATGAATGAAAGCATGGCATTTCACGCATTTTTCAATTTATTTTGATGTATGTAATGGATAAGAAAGCTTTGATATTAATGTCATATTATATTTAAAAGCAATCTTAAAATTTTCAGAAACAATGTTCCCAATTTTTTTTTTTTTTTTTTAAGAACTATTTCTTTCAGACAGCATAGACTAAATAAAAACGATTTATCTTTTTATTTTGTGAATTTTTTTTTTTTTTTCCTTTGGCACAGTTAAAAAAATATTAAAGGTAAAATTGAGAGATAATGTTATACAGAAATTTTCAGAAAATTATATAGTTACCGTTTCAAAGGGCTGCAATTTATAAATAAAGTTAAGGACCCCTCCTTTTTTTTTAAGGATATCTGTATATTTAAATCGAAAAATAACTATTGTAGTAAACTATTGAGCAATTGCAGCAAATGAGTGAAAATTCCGTCATACTTGATACTGAAAAACTTAGCAACTGAATCAATACCAATTTTGTAGCCATTTGAAATTAATTTAGATATCTAAAAATAAAAGTTTTTGACTTTGTGTAGCTTTTGGAAGAACTTCGTGGCATTTTTATGAATATAGAAGGCTTTTGGCTCTAAATCAAATCTCTAAAAGATAGATTTATAAGGACGAGAGAACTATTTCTTTCAAAGAGCCAATAATAATAAAAATAATTGTGTCGTTAAATTTTGCGGTAGACTACCTCGATTAAAGCAGGCAGTGTCAGGAATACAGTCTCATGAATACACAATAAATAAATAGGCCTCTTTTAGAAAATTATACTATGTGTAGGACAGAATTTAAATTTCATTTCAATTCATTTGACCACTATCAGCCTTTATTTATTTATTTATTTATTTTTAATTTAATTTAAACATAATGGTAGTTAAATAATACAGTTTTTATTCATTTGAAGAAATTATTATTTTACTAACTAAATCCAAAGAAATATAAGTAATAATTCTATTCGATGTAAGCTTTTTCTAATCAACATTTTTTCTAATGATATCTTTAAAAGTAAATATTTTAAACTACAATATATAAATCGCTACATAATTGCTCTATATATGTTTAAAATTATTTGTTATAAAATCTGAAACAGTATTTATTTCCTAATTAATTTTCTTTAAGTAAATATCCATTAAAATAAAAATTTGTTTTAACAACGGAATGCTTGCTAATTATGTAATTTTGGCTTTAAATAATTGATCTGTCTCTCATTTATACATAAATTTTACGTACATAAGTCTGATTCTTTTTATATTATTAATATTATTATTAAAGATAATTATGTTTTTCTTTTATTGTTTTGTTAGGGAAAAACAAAAAGAAAGTAAAACCTTTAGGAGATAATACATAGTATAAATTAATGTAAACACCAGATTAGTTGTTGGTATTGGGAATAAAAATATTTTATATAAAAACGCGCCGAATTGAAATTATATTATCATTGTAATAATAATAACCAAAAAAAAAAAAACTTATTTATCGAAATATAATATATTTCTCCTCATTCCTGTAAGTTTGAATATTTCATTGACATGTTTGGTATGAATCTGGTGTAAAAATTTCCGAAACGTTCAAATCCGTCAAAAGTTTTTTTCTATTTTTGTAGTTGTGAAATTAAAGAAGCGGACTGTACATTAATTATCTTCAAATCTTCGGAAAATAAAGCAATCTATTAGCCCCACCAAACTTCTTCGCACTCACAATAGGGGTTAAAAGGTTGCTTCCGGTATTCCCTCTTCCGCCAATATTTCGCCAACAGACTTTCTTCGCGAAACAATACATTCACATAAAATTTATGCTTATCTATTATAAAAAATACCTTGTGTTAACATAAATACGTTTAGTTTAAATAAACAATCATTTTTCAGTTTACCGGAATAAAAAGAATCGAGTAAAAAGTTTATTACACTTAAATATAGTAAAGAACTATTTTCTTTCACGGAAGTACATTTTCTACAGGCTTCCACACACTGTCAACTTATGCTTTCTCCGAGTATAGGTAATCTGCAAATTACCTAGATAATCGGCACATTATCGACTAGACACTCGTTAATCTGCACATTACCTACTTGGCACTGTGAAAATAAGATCTTTGGTGGAACAACAGCAACATTTGCAGTCACGAGGTTTTTGTATTTTCTCACATAGGTTGAGTCCAATTATAACAATAGGTACATACTTTGTTCCATAATATATAATGAAGATCTTTCATTTAAAGTTATCTAATTTCTTTTTCCCACATAAGTTGGGGACTTTGCTTATTTTTTGGGTATTCACATGTGCAAATTTACATATTTTGGCCTGTTGATTCTAAATCCGTAATAAAAGTTTTCCCACATAGGTTGAGGTCAATGTAAAATTTTTTGAATTTACATAAGTTAAGGCAAATTTCCTTTTTTAGGTTTCTTTACATAATAACAATATTAACTTTTCAATACATGTTACTAAAAGTAGTTTTCATAAGTTTGCACCACTTTTACTAATCACACATAGGTTAAAACCTACATCTCCATTTTTTTTTTTTTTTTTTTTTTTTTAATCCACATATTTGTAATTCTCGACTGAAAATTCCAGGATTTAACAAATATTTCAATGTTTAACAACTAACCCTTTAGATTTTGTAATTAATAGAGCACACTGTAAAAAATAAACATGCTAGATTACATCACAATGTGCGGGTAAAAATATCACTAGTACCTTGTGCTTAAATTTCAAGTGTGTTGTAAATAAATACGTGCTTGAGTTTTCAAAGAGTGCGTTGTAATTTTACAGTATGCTGTGTTGTATTTTTTTTTTTTTTTCATTCAGAAAAAAAAAAAAAAAAAAAAAAAAAAATAGTTTTCTTCTTTCTTTTCTTTTCCTTCCTTCTTTACTTATTTTAATTTAATTCTGTATGTGTTTTAATTTTTATGTCTTTTAAAGTTATATTTGTTTTAATTTTTTTTTTTCATCTTTTTTATTCTGTCAATATAAGTTTGAAGATGTTATGCATTTTTAATATGAAATATAATATCTTTAATAGTTTTCAATAAATTCTGTTTTATAAATGACTGTTAGAATTGTAATACAGTAACGATTTCTTTTCAAAATAAAAATATTTAACCATAAAAAAAAAAAAAAAAAAGTTTCATTAACAACTTATAATGC
The DNA here is from genome assembly GCA_963930645.1 of Salticus scenicus. NCBI lineage: Eukaryota > Metazoa > Arthropoda > Arachnida > Araneae > Salticidae > Salticus > Salticus scenicus. The sequence goes on from OZ005655.1 coordinate 57,308,226, forward strand.
TATTACTATTAAAAAAAAAAAAAAAAAAGTATCAATTTTTAATTTACTGAAGAAATATTAAATTAGACAAATCAGAAGCATTATTTAAGAAGTACTTCAAATAATTAAAACTGCTTTAATATTTTTTAGAACGCATGAAAATTAAAATGACAGTTTTCCAATGCTTTATTAAACTATATTTTGCAGCATACATATATCTGTACAAGTTTAGCAAATATATTAATTTTACAAAAAAAAAAAAAAAAAAAACTTAACACATTTTATGTAATGAACTACAACGAAATTATCTAAAAAAGCGAACAAAATTAAAAAATAAAAATATAATCATGATACATAAAAGATAAAATATATAAAGGAAACTTGAAAATGAAAGAAACAAATAAACAAAATTGTAATGAAATGCTAAGAAATGCACAAAAATTTCATATTAAATATTTATTAAATAATGCCATAATATTTTTTAGCGTTAAAAAACACTTTTTTTTTTCAGTAAATAATAATAATTTAAATCAATTTTAAAATAAATTAATTTAAAAAAGTTGTGGTTTAATAGTTTTATTTCAGGAGGAAATAATTACTGTGTTGTAAATTTAATATTCGTAATTGAAAATGGAGTTTCATGAGAGAGAGTTTTTAATTAAGATTAGATTTCATTAATAAAATGCAGACCCTTATCAAACTTATATTAACAGAATTAAAAAAGAGAAGAAATAAAATTAAAATAATTATAACTTATACTTGTTACTTTAAAATTTGCGTTGGTCACAATAAGAAACCTAGTCATGGCTTCGATCCTCTACGTTTTGCGTTTACCGTTTATCGTAGCAAACATTTAAAAGTTTTAGTTTCTGTTTGAAGCTCAATTGCGTATCTGTATCACATGACCATTTGACGTCATAATGAATAAAAAAAAAAAACTAAGGCTTGAAACAAACATTTGAACTTTAACGATACAGAAGCTGCTAATGTGCAGATTACCTAGTTAAAATGCAGAAAACTCTTGATTCTGTACTTTAACATGTCATTTTAGTTAATCTGCAGAATAGGTAGGTAATCTGCACGTTAACAGATTTCGAGCTTTAATGGTAACATATATATTGTGTAAAATATGATACTGTTATATTTTTAGCATATGCTTACAGTATACTGAAATATACACCTATTGCATACAACATGCCGTCAAGACCTCTGATGAAGTATTGTACTGTTGTATGCTTACAATTTAAAAAAGGATTGATTTTCTTTTTCCTCAAATTGTTCATGCGCTCCAGATGATATAATTTCAATTTATACAATGTTTGAAAAGGTATTCATTTTATATATATATATATATATATATATATATATATATATATTAAGTTGTAATTTAATTAAATATTCTTTAATAAAGATTGAAATCTGTTCTTTTTAAATCGAAGCTTCCATTTCCACTTTCCTAAAAACTAAACCATAGGTAAAATTAATTATTTTTATTATTATTGTAACGTATTTCTTTCAAATAGTCTTTTTCCCTCCAGCCAGAAAATATCCCTTCTAGACTTTAATGCCCAGTCTGAGTGGAAAGAAACAATGAATAATTAGATAGCACTAAACTATGCCCATGGGCGTAGTGAGGGGGGTGCACTTGCACCCCCCTAGATCACAGACATAAAAATGAAAATTTACATTACATACAGTGGCTGGCAAAAATTTTGAAATGGACATATGCTATTTGCAATTTTAATCTTCAATGTTTAGAGATAGCTCTGCCGCTTCGTTAATTCACTGAAGTATTAATTTGAACAGAACATGGAGCACATTGCGACTACGACTGATTAAACGTATTATGAGGATTATTTTCATCGTAAAGATATCTGACCAGCTTTAAAACACCATTTATGACATTATCATGAACATTATTGACTATAGAAATTCCACTTTGAAATCTTTGTAAATTATTCAAAATTTACGAATTTCTCAACATGGTAGAATAAGGCAATATTTCCCAACACTTGCTATTTGAAGATTATTGGATTAGAAATAATATGGAATTGCATGAAAACTGGAATATAAAACTGACTTTAACGAAATTAAATTACAAATCAGGAAAAGATAAATGTATTGAAGTGGAAGGCGGAAGGGTAGCCTAGTGGTTGAGGACTACATTCTGCAATCCAGCCAAATGATAGGCAAACTTCATATATTTTAACATGTATATATAGTATGAGCTAAAGTAGAAATGTATGAGAGTAAATATATGATGAGGACCTGAGCAGAGTTCACCTATTCCAACTAGTTTATTTATACGACAATTTAAATTAATTTAGTAAGTGTTTTAAATAAAAATAAATAAATAAAATATTATAAATAATAAAAGCACCAATTTCGCATACTTTAAGTTTAAAAAAATAAAAATAAATAAATAAAAAGTGAAGAATAACTCTAAATATGAATAAGAATCCCTTTTTTATGATACTCTTTGAATGTAGTAGGGCTTGTTGAATTTCAACATTTTAAAACTTTACTCTCTCTCATATTCATACAACAAAAGTTGTTAATCCTGAGGGAGGAGATCCCAGTTGACAACTCCCTGGGAAATCAAATCCATTATAACAGTATAACACAATTCAGTTTTTTACTTGCTTTCTTTCTGATCTAAAACGGCATTTTTTGAACTTATTATATGAATGTAAACAAAACTCTTCCCTAAAGCGACTGAGACCCCCACTGAGTAACGTCGTAAAAGCAGGAAACAGAACGCTTTACCAATCTTTGTTGGTTGAAACTTGAATAATTGTTATCTGATGACCAGAATCAGATATCCAGATGTTGGGAGCCACCGGGCTTAGTGTTGGTGACCGCTTTCGCCTTTTAAATACCGTTATCATTCAAAATAAAATAAAGAGAGTGGGATACTAGGGAAAGGGAATCTTTCTTTTCTTTTCCCATGTGTGTGTATTATAACCGCTAAAATTTATAACTGGCCATTAGTCAAAGCTTAGACAGGAGTGTATGTTTCTCTGTTCGATTTATCTTCATGGGAAAAGAAAGAGAAGGGGGGGGGGAGAAAAAACAGGGATCATTTTAGTTTAGAAGAGTATTCTCATTTCTCAGTCATTCACTTTTAACGCTTTTTACATTCTGTCATAGTCTTTTGCAAAATTATCCCAAACTTCTCTGAGAAAGTAAGACCAGGCGAAAAATATCAAAATACAAAATTTTTTTTCAAGCTAAAGAAAAACATTAATGAAAAGTAGAAATTCTAACAGATAAAGAAAAGGTAAGAATTAAACTATTACTATTTTGATATTTCATTTCAATTTTAATTATAAAGAATATTAAAATGAAAAATGGTAATATACAATTTCATTTATGCCAGAATTTTAGAATTATGGTTTTTTTTTTTTTTTTTTTTATCAACAGAAAATGAATTCTAGAAAAGCAAAATCCATATAAGATTTGATAAATATCTTGAAGAATTCCAAAAATTTTAATTTATAATTTTCATATTTTATTTTATTTTTATAGAAAATATTTGGAATATTTAGCGACATTTTTTATTATACTCTTTAAATGAGACACAATACTTTTTATAAATTTCAATTTAATTTTATTTACATGTTTTTTAAGAATTATTATTTATTATGTATTATTATTATTAAATTTTAAATCAAAATTTTTATTACATTTAAATACCTCAAAATTCTATGAAAGCATATAGCAGCCAACAAAAAATATTAATTTCTATGTTTCTCTATGAACTAAAATTAAAATTATGTTATTAATTAGAACGTAAAAGTCACTTTTAATATAATTTTTAAGGAACATTTACTTTTGTGTGCGATTAAAATATAAGTATTTATTATTTAAAGAAATAATAATAAAAAATAAAATAAAAGATTATTTATTACTTTAATCAACATAGTAAAAATATGTAAAATTACTATATTATATCGCCATTCATTGTAATGCATAGAAACCAGGAAGCAAAACCTTGATGAGATAATAATTATTAAGAATTTAAAAAGACAACATATATATGAGTGTTTATCATAATTATAGTACAAATTTCTTTTTCATAATTAAATATCTTGAAATTCGATAAGACCAACAGTCTGCTTTAAGAATAGAAGATTGCATTTTTATCTATATAAATAGATATTGAAAACACATTTTTCTTTAGAGTCTATACACAGCTTTAAAAATATATAAAATGAAACTTATTTATTAATTTAAGCAAAATGCAAAATTATTTCTACCTATATACTTCTTATTTTTTTTTTTTTTTTTAATAAAATTTTACATTATTTATATAAGTCAAAAACGATGAGGTTTTTTATTCCTTTTTTATTTTAAATTTAATATATTATTTCTTTTATTTATTGTCTTTTTTCTTCTCTTCTTTTATTTGTTGGTCATTATTAAAAAATAAATTACACTAATTTCTTTATCATATTTAAAAACCAAGTCAATAAGAGCATAGCCCGCTTTAGAAATAAAAGTAGAATTATGTATGTTTCTTTAAAAACAGAGATTAAAAATAGATTCTTCTTTGCATACGACAGAGATGTTATATATATATATATATATGTGTGCGTGTATATGTATATTAAGCAAAATGTAAAATGTCTACTGTACGGCATTTCTTAAATATTTGTAGAAACTTTCTTATAATTTCTGCTTTAACTAAAACAAAAATTTATATTCAAAAATACTAGCATAGGATTAGAATTGCTTTGAGCATGTACATGTCGTATTTTTTTATTCTTGAACTCGGGCAACCTCCAAAATTTATTTCTGGGTGTGCCACTGAACGTCAGAAACATAGGCGTGGAGTTATATGGACCCGTGGGGCTTGAGTCCCCACCCCTCCCCCCCTCCAATAATTTCTAAGATGGTGCTCCCTCTTTTCCTGTAAATGTAGCAAAATTTAAAACTTCAAATTGTTAATAATAAAAAAGTAGCATTTTTAATGCAACGTTTTTTCCCTTCGGTTAGCTTTTTTTTCTGTAAATTTGACTTTTTAAGATTCTTTTTTGTAAACAAACTAAGAAAAGTTGTTTCCTCTGCTATTTTTCATGAAAAATAAGTGATAAAGACACACACATACAAAAAGAAAAAAAAAAAAAAGCTATTCTTTCACTTTCACAACAAAAGAGAAATAAATTACGTCTACGGGAGTGATGTGAACCCTAGGGCATGGAGAGTGTACAGTATATCCTGAAACGGTCAAGTATCAGATTACAGCATTTTAAAGGAAAATTAGACAAACCTCCTAGCAAGGGTCCTTCCTCGACTGATTGCCGATGAGCAAAAGATGTAATCTTTTTCTACGAATTTGAGCTTGTCAGTGTGAATGAAAAAGATCTTCAAAATGTTGTACTTTGTTACCGAAATGATAATGACCACTGAATAGTGACCAGATTACATCAGATACCAGAAAGAATTAGCTTCAGAAAGACAGTTGTTAAGTTTAAAGTGCATTTTTTTTAAATCAATATATGCAAATATTTAATTAAAATTTGTCAATCTGTCAAGCCATCAACATCAAATTGCGACAATTTTTCAAAGTGTAGCATCATACAGTGCATATTTGACCGTTTTTATTTATATAACACAGAAAAAAATATTTTTTGTTTTGTTTAAGATTACTGCATAAAATTATTTTAGTTTATGAGAAATAAATTTGAATTTGTGTAAATTTGTTAATGAAATGGTGGGTATTTAATCAAAAAAAAAAATATCATTAGCTTATATTAATAAAGAAAGTTTAATGAGAAAAATTAGAAATGTATGGAGAAAGAAAGAATAGAAATCAAAATTCTATAAATTTTAATTTTTTTTTTTTTTTTTTATGATACATAGTGTAGTTAATTTAAGATAGTAAAAGAAAGAAAAAAAAAAAAACTTTATAGATTATGTACATTTGTATAATGTATCGTATCACTATATTTTGTGCACTTTAAAAAATTAAATTAGTCTTTAAAGAGATACCTCTCATAGGTTATAATGTAATAGTTTACTTTTATCAGTTCTTGAAGAAAAACCGGCACGGTAGTTCTATTTATTCCAATTCCAATAGAGAATATGCTATAGTAAACATGATTCTTATCTATCAGTTTATAAATGCATTCAAAATATATTTAGTGAAATTAGAACTCATCACTTACAGTACTATATGAACGAATGGACAGAAAGACTGACCGGAGCTCCAAGCACTCTTATTAACTTTGTTGGCAAGAAGTTTAAATTGATCATACATTAATTCAGTTTTAACAATGAATTAATTCCAAAAGAACAACGAGCAGTATGTATGAGCTATATTGTTAGTTTTTTTTTAAATCAATATGTCATTTCTCTTGCTTATATGTTATTTATTTCTCATACTAGTAATATAGTCCTTAAAATTATTTACTTTTTATTGAATTGAGTGTAATATTATATTATAATGTTCTAATTTCGTTATAAGCTGAGTCTTTTTTTTTTTTTTTCATGAAATTAAATTAATTCAAGAAAAATAGCCTATGGGTAAAAAAAAAAAAAAAAAAAAAAAAAATGCGGATTTAAACTCTGCGTGTACTTTGAAATATTACAATTGTTTTGATTGCATTCTTGGTATTTTATTAAGTTTAAAATTGCCTTAAACAAGTATTTTCCACAAATGTTTATCGTATGTGGAACTGTTATATTAAAGAGAAAGTCTGACCATCAAATAAATCTTAAATAAATAACTGGACTTGGTATTGGTGGACTTTAGTCAGACACCTATCCCATATTTGTTGCCATAAATTTCTACGATAGATCATGGTATACTTATGATAACAGCAATGAACTCAGTCAATGGTCAGGCTTCACTGGAAATTGAAATGCCTCACCCACTAGGCTACCTTTCCCTTCCTTTCAATAGATTTCCTTTATCTTAATTTTCTGCATAATTTTATTGATGCGGTTTTCATCTTTAGTTTTCATCTAGATAAAGCAAGTTTATGCGGAATATTACCCTGTTCTTTTCATCGCCAATTTTTTAAATAGAATGTTGATATTCAATAATATTCATGCCAGTATCGCCAGTGAAATTTTAAAACTAAACCGACTTGTTTATGATGAAAGCAATATCCTTATATTTTCAAAATATACCTTATTTTGTCCGGGTCCATTAGTTGTCATCTTGGATGCTATATAACATGTGCCAATAAATCACCAAATATTTATCCCAGATAATTCTGTGGGAAAATGATAGATTCAGGACACCAACCCCTTGGTCGGTTTCAATAAAAAGTTTCAAGTTACATACCTACATGATTCAGATTTAAAATACTGGATTTGAAATTTCTGCTAATATTTGTTCTTGTGTTATGCTTACATGATTCAGACACAGCAAGACACATATTTTAGACACATCAATTGCTAAAAATATGTTTTTCGGTTTAAGAGGACCTCAAAATGTTTACCAAAAATTCAATGTCGAAAATTAGTCACAAAAACAATACTTTCTCTATTATATATAAGTAAGAGAAAGTAAAAAATTAACACAAAATAATACCCAAATATGCTTAGAATATATTGTTAAAATATAACACGGTAAAATCCAGAGAAAAAATAAATTAATTATCAGGGAGTATTAAAAAAAAAAAAAAAAAAAGTTTTAATTTAATTCAAATGATTTTCAGGAAATTTTAATATACATGTGTGCAAATTTTGATGAAATTCTAAGACAATAATTTGCAATGAACATTCATAAAGTCCAAAAATTTCACAAGTTCGACCTGAGTCCCTCCAATAATTTGGAAAACTCTTCGCCTACAGTCAGAAGGAAAATCGACAGCTTGCAAATTTTAAAATATATGTGCAAATGGCCTAGAAAATAAATATGACAATAAAATTTTAATTCATTTTGAAAATTCCCTGGAAAATCCCCCAATTTTGAATTGAATTTACAGACTTTTGAACTCTGAACTTATCCCTATTTATAACTACTTTTTAATTTTTGTTACAATTGGATTAAAATTTGAAATTCGTAAGAAAAAAAAAAAGTTTTTATACTCTAGTCTAATAAACCACTCAATTTATTTGAAATCTTGAAAGTGGAGTTGAATACTTGTAAACTATAATGTTTTCAAATGTTAAAGCAAATTTTGTCTGAGAGGGGAAAAAAAAAAAAAAAAAAAAAAAAATCGCATTTCAATTAATTAAAAGTACATATCAAACATAATTATATCACTTATCTAAAAAACACTCCTATTAAATCAGCGTTCTTTAAAAAAAAAAAAAAAAAAAAAAAACATTGAAATCAGTTTATTTGTTTGGAAGCTACTGTGGCACAGACAGACAAACACAGACTGCAAACTTAAAACATCTGCTCTTTTAGGGGCGGAGGAGGGACCAGGGATGTTAAAAAATGGGTATTTTTAGGAAGACCTTCTATCATGCCCAAACTTATACACACACCATAATGATCACCGTTACTAATAACAACTATTTCCCTGTTGTCGCCAAAAATATTTTTTACATACAAATTTGCGCCTGAAAATTTTTGCACCCCCCTAGATCAGATGCTGGCTACGCCCATGACTATGCCCTTTTAGTCACATGATATATTGTCACGTAGGGAGAAATATCCCGGTTTCTCTTCTCATTTTCCCCCATATAAAAGTACATACATCCTTAAATAGACGCTCTTTATCGTCTTGTCATTGCTAAACAATTATGTGTTGGCTCTTTTTTGTTAAGGCATTGTCTAAAGTAACTCCATGATGTTTTTGTTGGAAAATGCTAAAAAGTGAGAGACCCTAAAGTATTTTAAGATTCAAATAAAGTTGTTGAAATGTACAGACTTCTTTTATGTCTTTCATGACTGCATATTTGGAAAATGATTTTCAATACCATTTCATATAGAGTCCTGCATCGAGTCGGGTAACCCGATTTTACCTGACAATTGTTTTTCCTTGCGGGTCGGGTTTAGTTTTCTACGAGTCAGGTGCACTTGAGAACATCTTTCAAAAAAATTTTACAATTGTACGCATAAATTTATAGACATAATTATAGCTCTATAATTGATTTTAGACATGTGTTGGAGCTCCGTATTGGTATCCGTATCCACAGATATCTGCCTAAAAAAAAATAAAAATCCATATTCATATCTGGAGTATAAGCATGAAAAAATAAATATCCGTATAAGTTTCCTTTACTTCAACAAATCTAATACGGACCTTTTGTAGAAAACAGGGGTGGCGTCAGAAGGGGGGCCGGGGGGGGCACAGGCCTCCCCGTCGGGGAGTTCGTGCCCCCCCATCGGGGCAGATTCTCAAAATCTGTCGGGGAAAAGATACCCTTTTTTACCCCTTTGTTCAGCAACAAAATATTTTTTTCCTTTTCCTCATTCGGAGTTTGTCTTTCTAGAGAAGTTTTTTTTCCCCCAGAAAAACTAATGGCATGCAACTGCGATGGCTTTGCTAGCATTGATATACTATGTATTCCTCTTCTATGTCAGTTGGTGGGAACGACAACAGGAAAGAAAGCGGCGAGTATTATTACAAGGATTGACCCATTCCTTATCTATTCCTTATCTTCTAAAATCACACTTGCGATGCTTCTGTGAAGAAGTCGCTTTTTTATTGCCTATTATCCAGCTCTCTTTGAAATGGACAAAAAGCATGTAGGCTACGTATGTTTCCATTTCCCTTTTCGTCTGTGAACAGCAACTAGACCACACACACACATGATTTTTTTTCTTCCCTGGAAATTTTTAAGAATAAGATATCTCTTTAAAAAGTACATCGGAAGAAACAATCTTAATTCCCCCCCCCCCCTTAATAAGAACAAAAAGGAAAGAAATTTCATTCAAATAGATCACGAAAATATAATTTGCATATTGATTTAAGTCACATTTCCTTTAATTCTACTAATTCTTATTCCGGATACTGTTTTCAAATATTGTGTGTCTATGTCTGCTGATGTGTCGCTTTTGCTTTAAAACTTAAAGACAGCTTTAACAATGAGAAATGAAATAAGTAAAATAATTGAGACCTTTTAATAAGATTTGTTTTTTGCATTCTATTTCTAAAGAGAAAATTCTTTTAACTATTTGTGAAATTTTACAACGATAATTTGTTTAATATCTGTCAAATTCAAAGCATTAAAATATTTCGGTGTAATTAAGAGTCGTTTTAATAATTATATGAAGTTAAAATTGATATATTTATTTTACATCACGACAGTCTGCATCACCAACAAATTAAAAATGAATTTGTCTTTTTAAAATTTACTTTAAATTACTTTTTGCTAGAGAGTCGGGGAACAAAAGGGAAGAAAAAAAAAAAAAAAGCAATCAGGGATCAATACAACTTTTACCGATTTTTAATGCTTGTTTGTATGAAAATCAAAAATTTCGGAAACAGTAAAGAATATTCTTGCTCTATTTTATCAATTCAGCCACTCATGGTCATGAATGTTTACATTTTATTATTATCTTCAAAAGTCATATTGAAATTTTTCATTCAGCATTTTTTTTTTTTTTTTTTTTTCATAAAAAAATATTATCCCCTCCGTGGAAGATCAAAATTGTGATGGCATGTTTCCGGGCCATCCTTAAGGATAGGGTGAGTCCCAGACCGTCGCCAATTGTCTATTGAGCAGCACTAGTGCAACTTTAAAACCCAACCAACCGATCAACTATAAAATATATATTAATAATTAAGAAATAATTCAGCCAACGACTGAAACATCTGTCGGTTCAATTTATAAATGTTAGAATAGTGAAAAACTACCTCAGAACTTGCAGTGCAGAAAGCAGGTTTAAATTTGATGATTTTAGGGATTCACAGTGCAAGATCAAAGAAATTAGATTTAGAAAGAATAGTAACAATATTTGATAAAACCTATCCCAAAAGCCGAATTCAGTTACAATAATACGTAAATGGATTTTATTTTTTTAATTTTAAATTTAATGTGTATGCAGGAGATTCCCAGAAATCCACACAAATTGGAAAAAAAATATGTGTATTTTGGAATTTTGTGAAAGTTAGCATTTATGAAACGAGATTTTGATACTGTAATGCATAAAAAATGAGGAAAAATACAAATAAGTATGCTTGGAAAATAATTAACATAATTAAAAAAGAAAAGAAAAAATTAAAGAGAATAAGCAACTTAGTAAAAAATATGCATATAATGAAATTTAATTTAATTTTTTCTTGAATTAAGAAATTAAAATTTATTTAATACAGTAAGATACAAAATTTTACACAACATGTGATACAATATAAGCTTCTATTATGTTACCTTTTATTACTCTTTTTTTAAGTATAGGCAAAAATAGTTTTTTTTTTTATTTATTTATTGTTATTTATGAACAATTATTATTTCTTGTTTATAGCATTAATGCATTCAAAATTTATCATCAACAGAAAGTAATCTGCATAAAATTGACTTTCTGTGTTTCGTGAGATTCAATTTCTGATGAATCATTGTTAATATCAGTGCTATCTTAACCTTTTCATATTAAAAATTTTACTGTTGGTTTGATAGTTACATTGGTACGACATGCGAATTTCTGGAAGTCTACTGCATTTGTTCATGAAGTATTTAACATTATGAAGATTAAATAACGTAATTTTAATGTTGATGTTGTATGATTATGAGAAAATTATACCTTAAGTGCATATTTAAATCAGCATATTGTAAGTAAAATTTGAACATTTAAGAGAAATGTAATATGTATCTATTTGACGGGTCCCGGACAAAAGCCCCACCGGACAAAATCCCCACGGACAAAATCCCCGCCGGACAAAAGCCCCACCGGACAAAAACCCCACTAAAGCTCAAATATACATGGGGGGGGGAGGCTAAAGGGGACCACAATGAGTATAGCAAGATAATATATATATATATATATTTTTTTTTTTTTAAAGATATTAATGAAACTTTAATTATCATTAGAGTTTCAAGTAATATATACTGAGAGTTACACATATGTGATAGGGAGGGGTTTCTGCTAAAATTTAGCCATCATTACTACTCGTTGTATGTGTAGATGAATGTATGTGGATGCTTTTAATTTCTGTCAAAATACTTTGTGTGTGTGTATATATATATATATATATAAGATTATGTGAAAGATTATACATAAACAATTAAAAAATAAAATATATATTAAAAACATCTTTATTTATTAAAAGTGAAAATTTTTAATGTTTAAATTAATTTGTTTAATAGAACTATCTGAGCTTTTAAATGGAAAGCCTATTTAAAAAAAATTAATATATATATATATATTTTTTTCTATGAATGATTAAAAAGTAAAATAAAATAAATAAATAAATAAATAAAAATAAGTTTTAAAAAATTAACTAAAAATTTTAGAAAACTAATTTAACTAATATACATACAATATATACATATAATAAATTAGTCGAGATTATTTAATACTATTGTTTTGGGTTTTAATATTAATTAAAAAAAAAAAAAACTGTTTTAAAATACTTTTAATAATAAAAGATTATATATATATATATATATATATATATATATATATATATGAATGATTATAAGGAAAACCTAGTTATAAAAATATTTAATGAAATATTCTAAGTAAAAAAACTAATTTATTAATTAAAAATAAAATTTTTAAGATTTCAATTAAGTGAGATTGTTTAATACTGCTGTCTGGACTTTCAGTTAAAAAGTTTATTTAAACATCCGAGCGGTAATCGATGCTAGTAGAATGGAAATGTTAAGTTCGATCCGAAGTCGCGTTCGTCGACCAAGCCGTTGAGAGTTTCCCGTGGTTTTCTTCGAAACTTTCGCAAGTATAGGCTAAGGCTCCCGCCCCCCTATTCCCACCCCGGAGAGCATTTCACGCAGGTGTAGGGCACTCAAGTTATCAACCGGCTTTAACACTACCACAATCACCACGAAGATTTTTTTTTTTTTTTTTAATATAAAATGATTCTTTTACTATAAATGATTATATATATATATACATAATTTATAGCAATATATTTTAATTAAAAATTAATTTAATTATTAAAAATATTTTTTTTAATAATTCAATTAGTTCAGATTGCTTAATACTATTGTTTGGTCGTTTAAATAAAAATACTATTTCAAAATGTTCTTAAACATCAAAAGATTTTTTACTATCCTTCATCATAGAAATAAGGAGCTGATTAAAATTATTTAATTTAAAAGACCTAATTGAAAAACTAATTTAATTATTAAAAATATACATTTCAATAAAAAAATAAAAATTAAAAAAGAGATTGCTTGACTAATAATGTTTCAGATTTTAATTGTGAATCTTATTGTAAAATATTTTTAATAAAAATGATTTAAAAGAAAAAAGAATGCTTATATATTTCTTTTTTTCTTTCTTTCTTTTTTTAAGGTTAAAATTCATTTAATAAAATGCTTTAATTGATAATACGTAATTTAATTATTAAAAATAGATTTTTTTTTTTTTTTTTTTTTTTTTTTTTTATAAATTATTGAATTATTTAAGTTAATTCAATATTGTATTATATATAATATTACTGTTTGGATTTGATAGAAAAAAAAAAGAAAAAAATCAAAAAAATTTTTAATATAAAAATGTTTCCTACTAATAATTATCAAAAAAGGAACTAATTAAAATAATTCTTATATTCTATGCGAAGTACATATTTAAAGCACAATTTGGTACCTTTATACTAAATACGATGTAACAAAATTAATATACATATATTTGATGTACACAAAATAATTTTTCCTGTAAAATAAGGGCCCTCTAGCACTCGAGAGGTTCTGTCCTGTAAACTGGTAGACGTAAGATTACGAGTTCGATCCCAGGTTGCTCTCGTCGACCGAGCCGTTCGGTGTTTTATGTGGTTTTCACCAAAACTTGTGTAAAGGCATGCTAGGACCCCTTAGAAAGATCCCACGGAAGGCACTCCCCTTCAGGTCTAGGACCTTAGTGCAATCTTTCGCTTTTACTCCCAATACCAATAGCAATATCTGTGAAATAAGATATGATTAGCGTAATTGATTGACTAACAGGGTGTCAAAAAGTATTTCTGATTCATTGTGAAGTATATAAATGGGAAAACTACTTAATATTAATTTTCAGTGTTGTACGAATTTTTTTTAGTACATCATATGGTGTGCATGTACAGTTTACACGATATATATTCGACATAAAAAGTAATCTGTTTAATGCTTCTCTTATATATACATATGTATATATGTATTATGAATGCGTTTTCATACATGCATAAATATACACGTTTCACACACCATGAAAGCCGAAAATTATTTCAGCAAATTTTGTCTGTGTGTGTATTTGTGTGTGTGTGTCAGCATGTCTGTACGCGTACAACGCTATTTTCATTATTATAAAATATTCCAATATTAAAATATTAAAATATTCTAATTCGATTTGTAGATTAACAGTTATATTCCTATTTTGAACGATCTAACTCAATTTCTATTTTTTTGCCCCTTCGTCCCTCCCCCCCATTCGCCCTTTCTAATAATTTTAGACTTTCGAAAATATTTTCATCCTGTTTGTAGGTTCCGAAAACCTATATGCCCCAATTTTAAACGGTCTAACGGTATTTTTACTTTTTTGCCCCTTCGCCCTCCCTTCCCGCTCCTCTTAATAATTTTACACTCTCAAAAATATTCTCATTCGATCTGTAGACCCCCAAAACATTTATGTACCTATTTTGAACGAGCTAACTCCAATTGTATTTTTTACCAATTTTAAGCCATCTCACACTAATTTAAATTTTTTTGTCCCCCCCCCCCCCCTTTTCGAGCCAACTACTAATTTTGCACTTTCGAAAATAACCTCATTTGATTTGTAGACCACAAAAACATAGTAAAATAAAGAATAACAGAAGATTAAATGTCACCGAAATCCACATTAACCAAAAAGAATTAATTTGTAATTAAATTAATAATAACCCGTGAAGAATTTAGTACAGATAAGAAAACAATTAACAGTTAATATCTTTAATAAACTATGAACTATCACACCGAGTTTCTAGTGAGAAAAGTAACAGATTTATTGAATAATTTATTTTATAACGAGTTTAATTAATTTTGAAATATTAATTTTATCCAAAATATCATACGTAGGGCCTTTGTCCGGGCTAAGTGGGGTTTTTGTCCGGTGGGGATTATGTCCGGTGGGGCTTTTGTCCGGTGGGGATTTTGTCCGTGGGGATTTTGTCCGGTGGGGCTTTTGTCCGTATCCCCTATTTGACTACAAATGAAATGTATACCATGTTAAGAAGGAAGTTTTATCTGACATTTGTTGGATGTCTTTGACTCTATTTATTTTTTTACAACTATGCTCATGCTCTAATATGCATGATTTACTTTTTTTTTTCTTTTTTTTTATATATACATATTACATATATATTATTTTAGGAGGGTAGGGAATAGCTCGATACATCGACGAGATGACACGGCGATTAAGTGAAAACCTAACTTTATAAAAACAATCTACCTTGAATTTAATACTCTAATTTTTCCATAAAATCTCTAATTTTCAGCTGGAATAACACTAGCTTATAAATTATGAAATGTAAATGTGGCACTGGTGATGAATTTAATTAAATATAATTTGTCTTTAAAAACTCCAATTTTCAACTGAATTTAGGAGTTTTTTACTGTGAAATCATAATCATTATTTTTAATTTTTGTCAAAACCAATTAAAAATTTCTTTTTTTTTTTTTTTTTTAAACAATACATTTCTATAATATGATAAATGATAATGATATAACGTGATTTATCATCTAACATAAATTGGAAGTTAAAGGTTGGCAGCTTGTAAAATTAAATTAAAATGTCAATGCAAAGTGGCCTGAAAGGAAAAAAAAAAATCGCATTTTAAATTATTTTAAAAATATCTTAAAACTCAGTAATTTTGAAATGAATTGAAAAAAGTTTGACTGTGAACTCATATTATTTTTAACCAATTTTTAACTCTTACCAAAATCGGTTTACAGTTCAAGAGTTTTAAAATACTTGTTTTTCAGCTCCAATGCCAAAAAAAAAAAAAAAAAAATATGGGATTTATAATCTAACATGATTTAAATTCGGAAGATTGCAAGCTCGCATGTCTTAGCCGAATAATATGAAAAAAGGAATACTGCTGGCACGCAAATTTTAAAATCTTAATGCAAAGTGACCTGAAAAATTACATTTTAATTAATTAAAAAAAAAAAAAAATCTATCAAACAGAATTTTACTAAGAACCATCCCGATTAAATCAGCCTTTATTTATTTTATTTTATTATTATTATTATTATTATTATTTAATAAGGGGAAAATTGCATTAAAGACTATCTATTCGTTTGGATGTTACAGTGCCTCAAACACACAAAGGCTTCAAACTTATAACCCCCTCCTCTTTCTTATCTTAGTTGGTGTTAAAAATAATACGGTACGGAAACACTTTAAAAAAACGGACAAACAAACAAGAAAAAATACCATTGTATATTTGACATAGCGGATAGACACTGACGGGAAGGTGCATGGTGTTAAATATGCCTGTAAAAATGTTTCTACATATAGTGCCCCCCTGTCGGGGAACCGGTGCCCCCCCCCCGTCGGGGAATTTCTGACGCCACCACTGGTAGAAAATGTATGAAAACTAGAAAGTACTATAAATCTTTATTGACTATTATTAATATATATATAACAGAAATAAAATATAACCTTGCTTTTACACTAGGAATTTAAATTATTTTTCAATTTACATTACGATACCTTTTTTTTCTATGAATTTTAATCCTTGCTTTTATATTAACGAAATTTTGAATTTTTTTCCCTCTACACTTTTATATACAGCAAATACAATGGAAATACTTGTGATTTAATTTAAAAAAAGTAATGTAAAATAAACACATTTACAAAACCGAATTCTATATAGGCAGATTACATTCTTTATTGTCTTCTCTAGAACAAATAAACAATGCACCAAAAGTGCAACCGCAGGAAGCTAATTTGCTGATCGTGTGAATTTAAAGTGATCGTAAGAAAGCAAATGTTTCACTACGAATCAAATACATGCTAACCAAATTATTATAGTAAAGTAACTATCCACATCGAACGAAAACAATAAATAATAATACTTTTCCTTTTTTTTTTTTCAGAATATAAGTAATAAACCAAAAATTACTAGCACTTAAATTGAAGTACATTTTTTTACTATTGAAGTTCACAACTCACATAAATGGTTAAAAATCATTATTGATCCATTTCTCAGATTTTTAAATAGTTAACTTAATACGTTTTAAAATAATTTAACAACTGTGTGACAATGAAAATTTACGTTATCTTATAATTAAAAAAAAGTTTTGCATGCTTTTTAGATGAATTAGTAATCTTCTTTTAGTTTTCGGGTTTCGGGTAAAAGAAGTCGGGTGTGGATCATAAAAATTCTCTAATTGTGGGTTCAGGTCAGTTTTTGTGTTGATGAAAAATTTTATTTTGGGTTCGGGTTGATGTAAATTCAGTTTCATATATATTATTTACTCGCAAGTTATTCTTCAATTTAAAAGTTATTTTCTCTTAAAATTGTGTAAATATGAGTTACACTCCTTTAGAAAGATTTTGCATAAATAAAAATATTTCCTTTGACCCATATTTCTCAGACAGATAAAAATTGTTCATAACAAGCAATACTATCAACATCATAGTAAATACATGCTAAAATTCTTATAAAGAAATTATTGCTTTGATAAATAATATATTGGCCGTAGGTATCTTTCTCATTATATCATGAGATAGGAGCAAAAAATGTTTGCTTGTAAAGTTTTTTAAATAAAAGAATACATTTTAAAATTAAAAGGTTGTTTTAAAAAATGATTTTGTTCTGTATTTGAATAAGAAAGCAATTACCACACACACATTCAAGTGTGAAATTCTGTAACATAAAGGGTAATAAAAGGCACAAATTTTCTATATGAGGGACAAAAAACATGCTGTTTCCTTAAATAAAAGGAAGGCAGAACACAGCCTGCTCCTGAAACTGTTTCGTGGAAACTCTGAGACATGCATATTTAATCAGTCTTAACTTTTAATATATTATATCTGTACTGATAAGTATAAAAGATTTAAGTCCATATTCTTGATTTTTCAGGAGACGAAAAATAAAGTTAAACTAATTAAAAACAAATCAGAAGAATCGATTAGGAAAAAGGGATTTCGTTGACTTATACCCTTTATACCATTCAGTGATTGTCAATCTTCATTTAATAAAGGGAAAAATTGAATTAAATATTTTATACGAAAGATTAATGCTAAATTTCTGACTTGAATCTTTTTTTACCAATGGATTTTCTCAAAGACTAAATGACATGGATTTGAATCCTTTATACCAATCGATAGAGAATTTTTTTCTGAGTCTGACTATGTACTTAACTCAAAATCGACATTTTTGGACTTAAATCCTTTATATTTATCAGTACACAGTACAGATATATAGTAAAACTTTTTTTTCCCTTTAAACAACTCAGCCTTCTGTTCCACTCACCAATCAGGGCTTTGTCCCTTATGAATTGTATAGTGTCTGTTTAACCACTTCACCGGCCATCCCGAGGTAACTCGGGGCAAACGTAGCCTTCCACACACTACAGTGGCGAAGAAAAAATTCTACTCAAACTCATTGGAGCTAAAATTTTCTAAAATTCAACTCCAGAAACAAAACTCAACTGAACTCATTGGAACTGAGCTTCAAACTCAACTTTATTATCTCAGAAGTTTGGTTGCTTAAATAGATCATTTTTGGAGTGTTACTTCAAGCATCTGCTACAACAAACTTTCTTAAAAATATTTTCAGATTCAACTATACACAAAAATTTCACTGAAAGCTAGACTTTGCAACTCCCTTTGTAACTGCCAGAGCAACCTTATCTAATTCCATAGCAATCTTATCTGATTCCAACCTTAATCAATTATGAAGCATAATTAATCAGCTAACCCTTACAACTATCTGAACTAAGTAAATCATTCTCAAAACCTTGCAACATTTGACATTCCTGCAAAATAGTGCTATGAGCGCTCACAAGGATGATAATTTAAAAAAGATAAATAATACAAAGCATTTCCTTTATCAAAGCAATGCTATTTTTGATATCAAATTTCCAAGCATAAATTCAGATTTTTTAAAAACATTTTCTATAAAATAAGGTCAATGGAAAAACACTTCTTAGGATCAACATAAATTTATTAATAAATCTATCATCCACACTTAGTGCAAGTGTTTAATTTTTTTAAAAGCATTTTATCAGGATTATCTATTCTAGACTCATTTTCTCTATTCTAATATATATCTTTTTCTTTTCTTAAAATCATTTCACTCTACTGTGCAGCATAAAGATATTAATATATGCTTTAAAAATATACCTCTCATAGATTGTAATGTGTCAAAAATCTTTTGTGAATCCCTGCATACAAACTACTTGTGCTGTTTATATAACATTTTCAATAAAGACTATAGTGCATCTCATAAATATAGAGACAGGTGATTTTTTGAAATAACAGTTTAAAAAATGAAGCTATAATCAAGGAAAAAATAATAAGCATATGGAATAAGAATATAAGAACAAAGAAATATAGTATAGATTTTGCAGAACTTTTATTAAAAAAAGAAAAAAAAAAAGAAAGAAAGAAAAAGAAAATACATTGTCTCAAAAATATATTACTTTTTGAGTATTTGCTATATGAATTCAAATTTTGCATCCATTCCTTTGAATTATCTTGAAAATCCTATTGGGCATGCTTAGAACTAGAGTTTGGAGAATGTGTGGCTGTAAATAGTACTAACTCTGCTCTACTTCTTGTTTTCATTTCTGAATAATCGAAAACTGAAGACCATGGTACACACCTCTCGTACAAGTACTCCCCAAAAGTTTTCAAATGCATTTAGGTCTGGACTGATGATTAACCAGTCTATAGCAATAATTTGATTCTGCATAAACCATGCCTTTGTTGAGTAGGAGGTATGAATCAATGCATCTTACTGTTGGAATTACCAGTCCCCCCTCCCCCCCCCCCAAAAAAAAAAAAAAGAAATTTTCCAACTGGAAGTAGATTGCTTTTGAGAACATTTTAATAATCCTCAGAGCAATGTAGATGATTAAGAAAAGCAATATCAGCAATGTCTGTTGTTCTGTTGAAACAGAATGCGACCCACACCATGAGAGAGCTGTGATGTAAATACATCACCTCTTGTTTAATTCCTATGCCAAAATACATCGTTTTGCAGGCATCTCATCGCAGCCGTTCGTTCCTGGCTCAACGCACCCTGTAAAGTTTGCTTCCCGCGACACTTGTCAACGGGAGAATCGGCGATTGTTTCTCTTGCGTGCGCGAACTGTTTAATTGGTTACTTTTGCGGTCCAATTAACGAATCCAAATCGCGTATCCGTGATTTTAGGTGTGCGGACCTGTTTTTTCTTTAGGAGCGATTTTTAAAATTTAAAAATCAGTCAGTTGGTGTTCCACCTGTGTGCAGAGAAGAATGGCCGGGCACTTGCGTCCGTACGTTGTATTTTACCGTTATTTTTATATATGTGGTCCCACACGGTTATTATGACTTGAAACGAAATTGTGACAGTGACCGGAGATGATTTTTTTTATATAAATATTTTGTGAAGTATCTTGAATTTATTTTAAAGAAGCATGGCTATGTATTAGAGATTTGAGATTTATAACAGTTGTATGGATTCTGCATTCTTAAAGTGGGGAAGCAAATTAATCTTAATAAATACTCCTAAATTGGAATTGAATACTGCCTTTCCTTTTTTTCAAGCCCGGGTATGTTTTACTTTAAATCTTTATTCTAAACTTTAAAATATCTTAAAAAAAAATAAAAAAATTGAATTTATCTTATGCTTGGTATGTACCCATGTATGATCAGATCGAAGCCTAGGGTTAAATCATCATTATTTTATACGATCACAATTTGTTAACATATTTTGTTTTAAATTAAAGGCAACCTCTATCCATTATTAAATCTATATATATAAAAGAAGACTTCCTGAGTGAGGGGGTGATCTATCAACGCCCAGACCAAACCCCTGGACCTAGAAGCATGAAATTTTGTGACAATGTTCTTTCCATGACGTAGGCATCCACTAAGAAGCGATTTTACAAAATTCGCCCCCCCAAGGGGGGGAGGGGGGGAAAAACGTGATTTCACAAAATTCTTCATATCTCAAACAAAAAAAACAGATATCCGTAAAATTTTTGCTTTAAAATATAGCTAACACAAATGTCTAAAAACCAATTTCTGGAATTTTCAAAATTCGGTCCCCAAGGGGGGCGGGGGGGCAAAACGTGATTTCACATGCGTAAAAACGTGATTTCGCATAATCCTATATATCTCAAACAAAAAAATAGATATGCGTGAAATTTTTGCTCTAAAATATAGCTAATGCAAATATCTAAAAACCAATTTCTGGAATTTTAGAAATTCAGCCCCGAGGTGGGGCAGCAGGGGGGGGGGGAGAGGGGGGGGGCAAAAAATAAAAAGAGAGTTAGATCGTTCAAAACTGGTATATAGATGTTTTCGATACTTACAAATCGATTGCGGATACTTTCGAATTTTTAAAATTATTAGGTGGGGCGGGAACGGGGGGGGGCTATGGTCAAAAACAAATAGAAATACAGTTAGGCCGTTCAAAATTGGTACAGTTAGGTTTTAGATGCCTGCAAGTCGAATGGGGATATTTTAGAAAGTGTAAAGTTATTAGGAGGGCCGGGAAAGGGGGAGGGGAGGGGGAGGAGGGGGGCAAAAAAATAAAAATAGAGTTAGATCATTCAAAATTGGTACATAGAGGTTTCCAATACCTACAAATCGATTGCGGGTATTTTCGAATTTTTAAAATTATTGGGAGGGCGGGAAGGGGGGGGGGGGAGTAGAGCGGTAAAAAAATAAAAATAGAGATATATCGTTCAAAACTGGTGCATAGAGGTTTTTGATACTTACAAATCGATTGCGGATATTTTCAAATTTGTAAAATTATTAGGATAGACAGGAGGGGGGGGGGGGCGAAGTGGGAAAATAATAGAAATAAGAGTTAGAGCATTTTGGGAATTTTTTCCGAAGGCAGTGAGAACCCGGTGCGACATTTTTCCTACTCAGATTTTGTTTCTCTTTTTTTTCATGTGATAAAAATTAATGCAATTTTGAGAATTCATTATAGTGATTCATTTAAAAATAGGGACCAGCGAAGCGGGCGTTGCCTGCTAGTAAAATATAAAGCACCACCACATATGGTGCCGATCGTAAAAAATTAAAGATTGCATGAGGTACATTGCCAGTTTTGATCTGAAAGTGCTTTATTTAAGAAATTATTAGAAAGATGTATATTTTTGTTATTATTCATATTTTCATAGCCATAAGGGCAGTAATTATTGAAAGTAGTACTGTTTGGGTGAAATTTGCATGGGTGAAATTTTATTTTAAGATGCCTATTAGCCATTTCATTAATAATAGTAATAATAATAAAATGAAATAGTTAAATAAGAATTCATATATTTTTTTCAAAAACATACTTTTGAAAAGTGGTTTTTCGAAAAAAAAAAAAAAAAAAAAATTCCATAGTGGCATATTGAACTAAGTATTATAATCTAGTCTGTTGAATGTATTTAAACAAATAGTTTATCAAGAATAATAATTAAAAGCTTACTTTCACATTTGAAGTGTAATATATTGGTATGTATTTCTGGATTATATAGGGTATTATTCATTTGCAAAATAAAAATACTGTTTTGATTTAGAATTAATGCCAAGATAATAGAGAGAGAATATTTTGAAAATAGGCTGTATGATATTTTTGTATTTGAAGGAATAACATGTTATAATTTATTGTGTTTGGGAGTTTGCTATCACTTCTAAAAGATATACCTAATAAGATGTGTCAACTTCAATTAGTATGAAAATTTGTTATGAAATATAATAAGATTAAAGTAGATAAGTATGTCTGCTTGATATTTTGAAAATATATGACTATGCATTAAATTTTTTTGTCTCTGCAAAATTTTGACAAATTTTTCTTAAAATCATGAATGCTGAAAAATCTTATTGTCTTAAATTCACAGTAACACCATTTAATGGTGATCCAGATCTTTTGGATTTTTTTATTGAACAGGTGCAAACTAAAATAGATATTTTTAAATGGCATCCTAAACAGGCCCTTATTTTTATTAAATCAAAACTTTGCGATAGGGCTTTAAAATTTTATACATCTTCAATCCCATGCCAAAGAGCCAAGTCTCCTGATGAATTATTTCAGATTTTACGTAAGAATTTTAAAGGTGAAACAGAACAGAGTGTAGCATTACAATATAATGCCATTAAATTTGATGGTTTGGAGAATATCCGAAACTTTGCTAATCGGCTCCAACATCTTGTTTATAAGAGGTTTCCAAAATTTCCACAAGAATCAATGGACCAACTACTCATTGCAAAATTAACGGATACTCTCACCCCCGATTATAAATTACATCTTTTAACGAGAAAGTGTAGTAATTTTGAGGAAATGGTTGACAATCTGGCTGCATATCAGGAGGTTGTTCAATCAGGTGAATCTTTGGCTGTTTCCCAGCCATCATTTTCAAATATAAATCATTGCATGACTGCGGAAAATGCACAGCATAATGCCGCGGATCGAGACTCCCAGCTGCATCATCTTGAATTAAATTCAGATCGGCCCTCGCGGTCTGACGGTCATAAACCGACATGTCAGTGGTGCTCTCGGGTTGGACACACTGCCCGATTTTGTTACAAATTAAAAGATTATCAGGGTGGCAGAAGATTTGACACAGATCGACAGGGATTCAAATCATGTCAAAGAAATAAAATTAGATCCAAATATAAACGTAGACATTCTCCTTCGGATGGACACTCCTCTCACACACACCCCTGGTCAGCACAGGCTCAATCGGAGTCAGCAACTTTTGAACATAAACGTAAAGGGCTCAACTACAAAAATCGTCAGTTTCATAAAGACTGACAAATTTCTGGGAGAGGTCAGTCCTGCACTTCCTCTCCCATTCATATAATGAACATTCGAATGGTCTAAAAATTTGTGGTCAGGATATAATCCTAAGATCACCAAGCACTAGATTAAAATTTCCTATCTCATCAAAAAGATTGGTCAGTTCAGTAAGTACTCAAACCATTGTTCCTGCAAATATATCATCTAATGCTACATCCCAAACAGAAAATCAGCCTGATGAGGATGTTATTTTTATTCATTCATTAAGATTTCTATTGTACACTCAAGCTGCCAGTCCTCACTTACCTATTGTTAAGTTAAACATAAATAAGTCATTACAAAACTTTCTTTTGGATTCAGGTGCGAGCATTTCAGTTTTAGCCAAAGGCTATTTCGATAAATTCAGAAATGAATTACACTTTAAAAGAGTCGCTACAAAAGTTAAAATTGCTACTGTCAATTCAGCGGTATTTTGTGCGGGATGTATCAATCTATCATTCAAAATTGGCAAATTTTTTTTCAGACATACATTTTTTCTCATAGATATTCCTACAGTCTCAAAATTCATTGGTATATTGGGATTTGATTTTCTGAAAACCCATAGGGTCCTAATTGATTTAAAACAAAATCTCGTACAAATTAACGATTGTCATGTTGACATTTATAGCACAATTCCTGAAGATGAGTATGAGATTCCTGAATCCAAAATTTACCTGCTGTTCCTGAGACCAGTAGTTCTACCTCTAATCCTACTTTCGTAAACGATAAAAATTCTCAATTTGACTGTCAAGATGAAGTTAATAAATGTACACTCAAAAACAAAGTGATCATTCCACCGCTACAAACAGTTTATGTCTTTGTTATGTGCAAACAAATATATGCTGATAAACAGGTAATCTTTATTCCCACACTGAATAAAAACAAAGGTATAGGTTTGTACACTGCAATTGTCAACCTTGAAGAGGGTTCACATAGTAAAAATATTGAAGTAATGTCATTTTCAGTTCCGTTAACAAATTATTCTAAAGTAGATCAACATTTAAATAAAGGTACCAAGCTTGGAATAATTCACCAAATTGAAAAAATAGAGGAAATTAAACAAGAGCCCAGAGCACAAGTTAATCTGATTCAAGCATCGGATGAGATTATTCAACTCCGAAAATCTGAATTTAGTATTGATAATTTTTCCTTACACCATTTGTCTACTAAAGAAAGATTGACTATCCAGAAATTGCTCATGGAACATCAAGTGGTTTTTTCCTCATCACTTAAATCACTGGGACACACTGACCATGTGACCCCGCATATACAATTCACAAGTGATGTTCCTGTAAGAACGTTGCCTTATCCAGTTCCTGAAGCTATGCAGGAGGAGATAAAGAAACAAATTGATGCTCTACAAGAGGCTGGCATCATTGAAAGGAGCATTTCTGAATGGGCGTGCCCCATGCTTGCTGTGAAGAAAAAACCCACATCTCCTGATGAAAAGCCATCTTTTCGCCTAGCCCTTGATCTGCGACTCATCAATGCTATGATAAGGAGTTCATCGTATCCATTGCCACGAATTGATTATATCATTAATAACATTTCAAAGTATAAATACTTCACCACGCTGGACTTCCCGTCTGCATATCATCAAATACATCTCCCAAAGAAGTTCAGAAAAAGGTTATCATTCACAACTCAGTGGGGGACCTATTCATTTAGTCGTTTAATGTTTGGACTAAGATCTGCAGCAAGCAGTTTCCAAATGTTGATTGATGCGATAATTGAAGAAACAAAATGTCTTGGTATCTTTGCATACCAGGACGATATTATTGTATGTAGCAACTCATTTCCAGAAATGTTAGAAAAACTGACTCAACTTTTCAAAATTTTATTAAAGTATAACATCACCTTATCTCCGAAGAAATCCCAATTTTTTAAGAAGGCTATTGATTACCTTGGATTTCATATACAAGACCATACAATAAGTCCCATATCATCAAACATCACCAAAATAACAGCATTTCCAACTCCCAAAAAAAGAAAACATTTAAAGAGATTTTTGGGTTTATGTGGTTTTTACAGAAAAATTCTTCCAAATTATGCAAAACTAGTGGATCAACTAACACAGTTAACTTCAACGAAGATCCCGTTTAAATGGACACATCAACACACAGAAGTTTTTCAGAAAATTCAAAAGATATTTTTTACTAAACCATTTCTAAATTTACCTGATTTTGACAAGCCTTTCTTCCTGAATACCGATGCTAGCAATGTAGCTATAGCTGGGGTTCTGTTGCAAGAACGCAACAATGTATTACAACCAGTTAGCTATTTCAGCAAAACACTTTCTAATTCTGAGAAGCACTATCCGGCACTCAAGAAAGAACTTATGGCAATTGTTAAATCAGTTCAAGCATTCAGGTTCTACTTATATAATAGACAATTTACAATTTTAAGTGATAGCAAACCCATACAATTCTATCGCAGTACTACTTCACCTGTAGATCTTACTACAAAATGGCTAATAGAGTTGTACACGTATGATTTTACATTTCAATACATTAAAGGTCAATCTAATGTTCTAGCAGATTATTTTTCACGTGATGACTTTTCAGAATCCACCCAAAATTTGACAACAAATCCAGAGTTAATAAATGATGAAATCATCTTACCTGTATCATCCAATTCACCCAGCATACAGTTGCACAATATAAATCACAGCAACCTAAACCTAACTAATAGAGAAAATAATGACCCAGAACTACAAGTTTCACAAGATACTTTATTTATTGAACAAAAACATGATGATAATTTATTGAAAATAGTACAAAATATTACGTCTGAAAATCCAAAACAGAAATTCAAAAATTATTTCATTCATCCAGATACAGGTCTATTGATGATAAAAAGAAAATTTAATAGCAAACAAGATAGTAATTCCTCCAAGATTCTTGTACCAAATTCACTAAAACCTAAAATTTTAAAGGTAGCTCATATGCCACATTTTGGTATTTATAATACATACCGTAAAATCCTGAAGTCATATTACTGGAGAGGAATATACAGAGATACCAAAAATTACGTGCTTTCTTGTAAACTGTGTATCAGAAATAAGCCTCACAAAATTCCTGCAGCTCCTTTACAGGAAATGTTCATTCCAAATAAACCTGGTGAACTGGTATCTATGGATTTTGTTGGACCATTCTCCAACAAAATGTTTGTACTTACCTGTTTTGATCACTTCTCCAAATTCTTAGAACTTTTTCCAATTAAAAGGCCCACGGCACAGTCTGTTGTAGACTCCCTAACAAAATATATCACATCATATGGACGTCCTGCAGCATTAATGTCTGACCTTGGACCTCAGTTTACAGCAGATATTTTCAACCATTTCACCAAAACCATGAAAATAAGCCTTGTTCATGCTTCGTCTGCACATCCACAGACGCAAGGATCTTCTGAAAGAATAAATACTAGTATCAAATCATCTATTGCTTCATTAGCAGGTGAAGGCTTCAACTTCAAACAAGCCTTGATGATACATAAAAGTATATACAACACTTCTATACATTCATCAACGGGGTATTCACCAGCATTTTTACATTTTGGTAGGTCAGTTTCTAATATATTTGATGTATGTGAATTGCATGAAATGTCAAATATGGAATTCCCCTTTGAGTATTATCAATACATGAAATCGCTAAATAGAGTTTATGAAAAGGTACATAGAAATATGAAGGATGCTCAAAATTACAGAAATCAAAGACAGCACCAGAGGGCTTCCCTCAGAGTGTTCAAGACGGGCGACCTTGTTTACATGAAAACACGAGACACTTTCAAAGCAAGGTTTATCGGGCCTTTTATTGTCACTAAAGTAATTTCTAAGGTGCTGGTTCAAATTAAAGAGTATGAAAGTGTTACAGCAAAACCGTTCCACATTAATATCGATAGACTTTTAATTGTCCCAAAAAGGAAACAATATCTTATACAAGACAATACAAATTCTCTGCTTACAAACAATAAATTACCAGTTCTAGAAAATAGTCAATCTCCTGCTCCTATTGTCAACAAGAAAAATAACACTTGTATACCAGATAGCTTGGCCTCCAGGTACAACCTGAGGCCCAGGAATAAAAAATAGTAATCTTTAACAATATATATATATGTGACGAATTCCCTTACTTGAGTCACATAATAGCTATGAAGGAAAGAGGCTGGAATTCAGTAATAACTCCAAATTTGCAGCACATGTTTTTATTTATCCATCTGGACATATAAGGTACAGTCCATGATTGTGAGTTGAGCAAATGGATGCAGTGCAGTGCAGCCGAATGTGATCACGTGACCCCTCTCGGGCAGTTATTTGACGTAAGTTTACTAAGCAAGAGCACACCAGAAGAGAAGAGCTCCTCTGCCCGTGTTTTCACTTAAATACTGGCATTTTAGGTGGGAAATCACACCACTCCTTCCTATGCTTATTGGATATTAACTTAATGATTGACAGATTAGCTGAGGTCCAGATCTCTCGGGCAGTTATTTGACGTAAGTTTACTAAGCAAGAGCACACCAGAAGAGAAGAGCTCCTCTGCCCGTGTTTTCACTTAAATACTGGCATTTTAGGCGGGAAATCACACCACTCCTTCCTATGCTTATTGGATATTAACTTAATGATTGACAGATTAGCTGAGGTCCAGATAACTGGGATTAATTACTATGCAGCTCCAAACCACAAAAAGCTGCAGATTGCACTTATTCATCACTTTCTTGTCTTAAAGTTGGTTCTCTTTTATGACTTTTGTGTTATGCTCACGCATTGTACTAAAACTTACTTTACAGGGGAAACTTTAGAATTAATTTTAAGTTAAGACTTTCTAATGGGATTTTCTTTAAATTATTGCTCACTATTAATTTAAAATAATAAAATAATAATTTAAAAACTTACCTCTCTTTATCCTTTCATATCCCCCCCCCCCCTCCAAGACAACGTTCCCCTGGGCTTGCCTGCAAGTCCATGGGAACTCATTCCGAGGTGGCAGATAGTCCAGGAAAAGATGGTCTGTATTATTGTGTAGAAGGAGAAGTGTGTATATTGTCTCTTTAATTACTACGTTAATCCCGTTTATTGAATTTTTTTTTTGTATTCCTAGTTCCATGTGCTCAACCCTATACATACAATAGTTTCATAGGAGTAATATAAAAATATAAAATAAAACATAATGTAGCACTCGTATACAATATTATATAAAGCAGAAATTTCTTGCTCCCAACTAGTTGGTGACGCCTATAGTTTTATAATAGTTTTGTGTTCATATATAATGAACCATTATAACAAGGTCCTGTAAATATGTTTTTTAATTGCTCAGTAAGAAAAATAGTTCATTTCTTTGGCGCAAAAGTCTTTTTGGTTTTGCACAGAGTCTTTAACATTACATAAAAATATAATGACGTTGAACAAGATATTACACATCTGCAAGGAATCTATTTTTTAAAAGAAATATACGGAATTTGCAGTTTTCTCTACTGTCCATATATTTGAAAAAATGACACTATAAATACATTTTATCATTTCAGATCATTGACACTTTTTCCTGGTTAATGTAAAATACATTTTCAAACAATTATATAAAAATACTTACTAAAGATACAAACAATAATAATATTAATAATAGCAAAAATTTTTTACAAATTATTTACACCTAAAACCAAGTTAATTACTTTGTTTGAGTAATTATTTGTTTTCAAAGTATTACAGACTGCTATAAACTTCAAGTTTGGCAATCCACAAAAATTATATGGTGGGTACATTAACCCTTGAAACTCTGAGAATGTCAAGCCTTTCCAAAAGTAATTTGGGATAAAGGTGGAAACTGGCTAGCTTCTACAGAGAGGGAAAACACATCAGTTTTCCCGTGTTCTCCGAACACATCACAATGGTGAAGATCAGGAGACCATGAGAAAACAGACTGCTTATAGAAAAGGGGCTTCGGAGCGGAGGATCCTCATTTCACGAAACCATCTACATGATATTTAAGAAAAAAAAATTTAAATAAACCGAAAAGGTATATTTGTAAAAAGAAAAGTTAAGGGCACGCTAGTGCCACTGAGTCAAAGAAAGGAAGATATGTCTCCCGACATCCCTCCGATTTCTTTAACTCAGCCAGGATCCTCATCCAACGTGTATGGGGAAATAGGAAAGCAAAATAAAAAAACTTGGGACTGGAAGCTGATACCTAACTAATTTATTCATGACTTAATTTGAAATTTTTAGGATTATTATAGTATCTTAACTTAGATGAATGGACAATTTCTGAATTTCTCTTAAAATGAAGGCTGGGTTTGTCTATCTCAAAATTAACGTTAGATAATTGTCTTAAGATTTTATATGGGCCTGAATAAGGTGAACTCAATTTACGCGTGTTTGGATATTGAAATTCCTCATAAATCACTTCATCTCCAACTTTAAATTCCACAGGGAGAAATCGAGCATCGTATCTGACTTTGTTTTTATTATGATATTGTATTGTTTTTTCTTTTGCTATTTTTCTAGCTTCATCAACTGAAGGGTAGTAATTATTATTTGCCAATAAGGGGTCATATGGTAATTCTCCTAATAATAAATATTTAGGTGGAAACTGAGTTACTGAATGAGGTGTTGAGTTATATTGATTTAAAACTTCTTCAAGTAATTTAGTCCAGGGAATTTTGTTTGAAGAAGAATTAACTTTACACTTTAAACGCGTAACAATAGTCTGATTGAGCCGCTCGACTTTCCCGTTGCACTCGGGATGATGGCTACTTGTTAATAGGTGTTTAACATAATAATTTCGAAGAAATTTTTTAAAACGGGATGAAGTGAATGCTGCATTTCTGTCAGTTAACAATTTTTTAGGCACTTGAATTTGAAATAATTGTTTTAAAAAGTTTGTATAAGTTTCAGTGGTAACGCTTTTTGATGGAAATCCCCACACATAACGGGTTGCATGGTCCACGACCAAATGCAAATACTTTTTTGTAGAATTATAATAATTAAGTCCACCAACAGTGTCCAAAGACAAACATTCAAAAGGTTTATCTGTTGGTGGTACTTCTTGTAACGAGCCAAATCTTTTTTGCTTACATTTTTTGTTTAATTGACAAATATGACAATGTTTCACAAAACTTTCAATATCTTTATTAATATTAGGCCAATAATACTGGGGTGTAATTAAATTTACCATTTTATAAATTCCAGGATGTCCAAATTTAGTGTGGGTTTTCTCTAGTAGGGATAATCTTAATGACATAGGGACTATTATCTTATACAAACCTTTCTTTTTAATTACATTTACATCATCAATTTCAATAATTTTCTTACCATTAATAATTATATTTTCTTTTTTCTGATTGTCTTTAATTTCATTTAAGTCAAGGAGGTGTACATGGTGTGACACATTTTCCAAAACAGGCAATCGGGATAACATATCAGCTTCAATATTAGTTGAACCCTTTTGATATTGAATTTGGTAGTCGAACATACTAAGTTTAAGGGACCAGCGGAACAATCTTCCTCTTAAATTTTTAACATTTTTTAGCCAAGTGAGAGCCGCATGATCTGTATGTATGACAAATTTTTGACCGTGCAAATAATGATAAAATTTATCTAAAGCATCAATGATTGCTAAACATTCTAATTCAGTAATGGCATAATTTTTTTCATAATTACGTAAGTTTCTAGAATGATATGCTACTGGATGTAAAGTGCCATTCTCATGTGCCTGCTTAACAACACATCCCACACCATGACTCGATGCATCAACAAATAAATGACAGGGACTTTTGGGATCATAGAGTCTTAAAATGGGTTTACTTATTAGAGCATTTTTTAATTTTTGGAAGGAATTTTCGCATTTTTGGTCCCAAACATAGGGGACATTTTTCTTTAGCAAATTATTTAATGGAGCTCTAGTTTTTGCATATTGTGGAATAAATCTAGCATAAACATTTACGGATCCCAAAACTCTCTGTAATTCCTTGACATTTTTTGGCGGTTTCAAATTTTTTATGACCTCAATATTGGGATTATCAGGCGTAATAAGTCCATTAGTAATTTCATATCCTAGAAAATTAATTTTTGTTTTGACAAAATTACATTTTGATAATTTTAAGTTTTCTTTAATACAGATTTCAAAAAGTTGCTCTAAGTGCTTGAAATGTTCTTCTTCTGACTGTGAAAATACAATAATATCATCAAAATAATTACATGCAAAATCTATTTTGTATTTATTTAAGATTCTTCTAATTGTTCGATTGAAGATAGCGGGGGCATTCTTGAGGCCAAAGGGCAGGTATTTCCATTCATATAATCCAAAAGTTGTAGCAAAGGCCAATTTTTCAGTATCTCTTGGGTGGATAGGAATGTGCCAATATCCACTTGCCAAGTCGAGGGTGGAAAAGAATTTTGCTTTAGCTAATTTATCTAATAAAGTATCTATTCGGGGAAGTGGTTCAGCATCGGTTTTTGTTATCGAATTAAGTTTACGGAAGTCAACACATAATCGACTCTTTTTTCCTTCTTCCTTCTTATACACCAGGGTTACAGGTGCCGAATAAGGGGAACAACTTTCTTTTATTATACCTGCCTGTAATAAATTTTGAATTTGGGTTTTAATTTCTTCTTCTTCCTTAGGGGAAGTTCTATATGCTCTGAGTGAAATAGGTAAATCAGAAGTTAAATAAATTCTCTGGGGTTCCATACGAATTCTTCCAACGTCATATTTTGATTTAGCAAAAATTTTGACATATTTTGATAATAAAGTAGAAAGTTTTCCTTCTCTAGCAGACTGAGGAGTTACGTGATTTTCTTCAGTGGCAGGAGTGTACTTTATCTTCTCTACCCTATTATTTGATTGAACATTAACATTTTCACTTCTAATTGTATTTTCACTTTCAGGAATTAAATGTAAGGTTTGAGAGCAACTTGGTATATTTTTTAACAATGGTAGAATATTGTTATTTTGTGTTACACATTTTTTAGCACAATCAAAAGTTAATTCAAATAGTCCACAATGATCTAAGCTAAGGAGAGCATATGGTAAGTTATTATTCAAAATAAACATATCAATATTTTTTGTAATATTACCTATTTGTAATAACAGGGAACATTTTTTGGTAATCTTCAACATCCCTTGTGTTTGTACAACATTTATTGGCGAGATATTTTTTGTGGGAAGTCCATATTTCTGAACAAAATGTTGAGGAAGAATACTTAAACTGCTGCCTGTGTCGAAAATTAAAGGAATAGGATTAGAGTACGAGTTTGGGTTTTTAACACTTTGACTTGTTTGCTGATTCTTTCTTTGGGTACCCTTATTTTGAATTATGCGACCGGTCGCGGCAAACTGTCAATATGTGTTATTTACACCTTCTGTCGTACTGTTTCCTACTGTGGACTCTTCTGTATTATGAGTCGGTTGTTCCTGCTTGAAAGGGCATTCTCTATGCCAATGAAACGCGTTAGGGATGTTAATTTTAGTACAATATTTACATGGAAAAGGAGGTAAAGATCCTTGAAAATGTAGTCGTGCATTTGCGTTTGACTGCTGGGGTCTAGGCCCTCGTAAATTGGGTCGGTTATCATGAGTCCTAGTGGGTTGATTTTGATTAGAGTATCCCATATGGGGTCTATTTACATTAGGAAATCGATAACTCCAAGGTTGTGGACGGGGATTGTATTGCACAGGGGCCCTATTGAAGACTTGAGAGTAGTTATATTTTGGATACTGATCCGACTTAGGTGGGAGTGTGTCAGCTGATTTTCCTGATAGTTGCAATTTATCTAATCGATGAACCAAATCCCTCCATTCATTTAAGCTTTTCGGGGAATTAACCACCACAAGTTGTTTTAACGTTAAAGGCAATCCGTCTGTTAACCCATCCAACAGGAATTTAGGTTCTAACCCTAAAGCTCGTCCCACTTGAAGTTTTTTAAGGTAGTAGTCTATAACATTGTCACCCTGTTTGAATACAATACTTGAAAAATCATTTAAAGAGGTCTCTCCAGGTGTAGTAAATTGCTCATTAAAAATTTCTACTACTTCTTCCCAGTGCATCATATTTAAGCTATTATTAACAAAAACTGTTAGGGCTCTCCCTTTTAAAAACCTTTGTATGTTCCTAACCTTCCAAATCGCGTCTTTTCCATTCTCCTGACACCACGCGTCAAAATACGGTAACCATGCCGTCCATAACATTCCATTTTCAGGGCAAAATTCAATAAGCACATTTTCCTCTTTTACCGGTGTGTTTGTAGAAGAGGAAGAGTTATTCAATTCATTTAAATTACCCTGCTCTGTCTCTGAAATGGCACCTAAATTATCTCCACCTGTATTCTCAGGGACCACTGGATCTTCGGGTGGGTCCTTGGCCATTTTAACTTCTATTTTTTAACTTCAAATTTAGAAAATTCAAAAATTTTTTTTTTTTCTTTTCTTTTTTCAAAGAAATTCAACCTTTATGAAATATATTCAAGTTTCAAATAAAAATAAAAATTTAGAAAATAAGACAACTTTTTGAAAATATCAGTTTTTAAATTAATTATGCAGAACATTAAAAACAAAAACTAATTTAGATAACCCTTAAATATAATAATATTCAAATTTCAAATAAAAATTCAAAAAATAACAACTTTGAGAAAATATCAATTTTTTAAAAATAATTATGCAGACATTAAAAACCACCACTTATTTAGATAACTCTTAAACATAATAATATGCAAATTTCAAATAAAAATTCAAAAAATAATACCAACTTTATGAAAAAATCAATTTTTTTTTTTTTTTTTTTTTTTAATAATTAGGCAGAACATTAAAAACCAAAACCCTCAAATATTATAGTATTTAAATTTCAAATAAAAATAAAAATTCAGAAAATAATACACTTTAACTTTGAAAATATCAATTTTTTTTTTTTTTTTTTTTTTTTAATACTTATGCAGAAAATGAACAATCAAAAATAATTTATATGCTCTTTAAATATAATAAAGATTCATTATTAAATATGGGAGAATTGCAAAAATACTCATTTTTAATATAGTAATTAACACACATTAAGTTCCTTTTTATCTTAAAATAAATAAATAATTCACTCACTTCAGTGCCAGGAATAAAAAAGAAAAATAAATAAAAAAAATTTGCTACTTCCACTTTATGTCTGCAGTTATTTATACTCTGTTATCTTTGTTTAATTCTCCATCCAATGAATGAGGCCATTGACCTTGATGAACCAACACATTTGATAATGAAAAATCATCTGCTCTGGTTTTCCTTCTTTTTATCAACACATGGCTCTGACCTTGATTCCACACTCTTGATAACGACAGAACACATTATGAATGCAGAGAGATCCATACAATTTGACCCACTTTATTTGAGAGGAGATTAATTCTCTTTTGAATGAAAAATAGTAGGAAAGCTCTTTTTGACTGATTAAATGAATATATTATCCTTTATTTTCTTTTCTTCATTAGGTATTAACAGATAAGGAATAATATTTTTCTTTTGAGAAGGCTGCTTTTATTGATATAGATTTAATTTATTATTTTCTTTCCTTCTGTGTATTTAGTTTATTGTTTTTCTTTCTATGTGCATCCAGAGAGGGCCACGAAATAACATAATTAATTTTCTTGCAGCCATAACTTATTGAGTACCATTATTTTTTATTTTATGCAGGTGTCCATGCCTGTCGACTTATTTTAATGTGACGAATTCCCTTACTTGAGTCACATAATAGCTATGAAGGAAAGAGGCTGGCATTCAGTAATAACTCCAAATTTGCAGCACATGTTTTTATTTATCCATCTGGACATATAAGGTACCGTCCATGATTGTGAGTTGAGCAAATGGATCCAGTGTAGTGCAGCCGAATGTGATCACGTGACCCCTCTCGGGCAGTTATTTGACGTAAGTTTACTAAGCAAGAGCACACCAGAAGAGAAGAGCTCCTCTGCCCGTGTTTTCACTTAAATACTGGCATTTTAGGCGGGAAATCACACCACTCCTTCCTATGCTTATTGGATATTAACTTAATGATTGACAGATTAGCTGAGGTCCAGATAACTGGGATTAATTACTATGCAGCTCCAAACCACAAAAAGCTGCAGATTGCACTTATTCATCACTTTCTTGTCTTAAAGTTGGTTCTCTTTTATGACTTTTGCGTTATGCTCACGCATTGTACTAAAACTTACTTTACAGGGGAAACTTTAGAATTAATTTTAAGTTAAGACTTTCTAATGGGATTTTCTTTAAATTATTGCTCACTATTAATTTAAAATAATAAAATAATAATTTAAAAACTTACCTCTCTTTATCCTTTCATATATGTATAAATATTTTTTTTTTTTTGCTTTCTGTGTCTTTCCGGGAGTGCTTCAGAATAGGACTGATCAACCTGCTTGGGAGTACTCTTGGAGAGTCACAGCCAGTAAATTATGTTTTATAAAAGAGTTAATTTTTGAAAATATAATATTAATATCTCAAGATTATCATAGTAAAGTATACAAAAAAAAAAAAAAAAAAAAAAAAAAAAAAGTGTTCAATGTGTTAGATGGTTGGATTTTGCTGTACCACACTTCTGTTAAATAATTCCTCATTCATATATGTATATATATTTTTTTTTAGAGTATTATTCAGATATAGATATATATATGTGAAAATAATTGTGTAATAGTAGCAAGTCAATTGGAAATAGCATTTTTTTTTGTAAAGCACATTCTTTTATTTTCATTTTAGGGTTATTATTTTAATTGGGTTTTAATTTCGTTTGATATTTTCTTGGTCTATTTCCAAGGGGCTTTCTCACATGTAATAATTGGGCCCAAATATATTGCTATTTATTTTATAAACAATTCTTATGTTACTGGTAACAAATATAATATTTCTTTCATGACATGTCACTTGTGTAATATGATTTCATGTTTATATTCATACTTATATATATTAATAGATATCTATTTTCATGTGCTGTGTTTATATTTAAAATATTACATTTATATTTTATGTGTATCTTATTTTTCTATAAGAATTGAGATTATTTAATTTTATGAGCCATGTTATTGTCATTCGCATGATTTCCTTTAAAGAGAAATTAAGAAAAAAAAGAATTTTTTTTTTTTCTCACGTGAGTGTTTTCAAATAACAAGCTTATGTGTTCAGTGATTTTTTTTTGTTGATATTATGATTATATTATTTCTTCTTATAACAAGTTCGTATGTGTGATAACGATAAGTTTCTTTTTGTTGTAAAATAATTTATATATATGTTATATTTAGTAATGTTTCTGAATTTTTTTTTTATATTATTCTTTTATACAATTTATTCACAAAAAATTTTATGTCTTTTGTCAACAAAAACCGTCTCTGGCTCTGTTCACAATTTCACCATATCCGGTTCATGTTTCCAGTGCCATAAAATTTTTTGTAATTGGTCATGTGGGGATATGTGATGTAAATACATCACCTCTTGTTTAATTCCTATGCCAAAATACATCGTTTTGCAGGCATCTCATCGCAGCCGTTCGTTCCTGGCTCAACGCACCCTGTAAAGTTTGCTTCCCGCGACACTTGTCAACGGGAGAATCGGCGATTGTTTCTCTTGCGTGCGCGAACTGTTTAATTGGTTACTTTTGCGGTCCAATTAACGAATCCAAATCGCGTATCCGTGATTTTAGGTGTGCGGACCTGTTTTTTCTTTAGGAGCGATTTTTAAAATTTAAAAATCAGTCAGTTGGTGTTCCACCTGTGTGCAGAGAAGAATGGCCGGGCACTTGCGTCCGTACGTTGTATTTTACCGTTATTTTTATATATGTGGTCCCACACGGTTATTATGACTTGAAACAAAATTGTGACAGTGACCGGAGATGATTTTTTTTATATAAATATTTTGTGAAGTATCTTGAATTTATTTTAAAGAAGCATGGCTATGTATTAGAGATTTGAGATTTATAACAGTTGTATGGATTCTGCATTCTTGAAGTGGGGAAGCAAATTAATCTTAATAAATACTCCTAAATTGGAATTGAATACTGCCTTTCCTTTTTTTCAAGCCCGGGTATGTTTTACTTTAAATCTTTATTCTAAACTTTAAAATATCTTTAAAAAAAATAAAAAAATTGAATTTATCTTATGCTTGGTATGTACCCATGTATGATCAGATCGAAGCCTAGGGTTAAATCATCATTATTTTATACGATCACAATTTGTTAACATATTTTGTTTTAAATTAAAGGCAACCTCTATCCATTATTAAATAAAATATAAAGCACCACCACAAGAGCCCCTTCTTTTTGGACCAAAATTCAAACAACATACTTTTTAAATTGTTATAATATCCATCTAATATGCCAAGTTTGATACATTAAAATATATACTTTTTTCTTCTTTTGAATGGTGCAGTACTTTTGACTAAGTATTTGCCATGGAGGGGGGGGGGAAGAGGGGGGCTGCCAAATTGATGGTATACGGGGGAATCAGGGACACTAAGTACTACACTGTATGGG
Source organism: Salticus scenicus (assembly GCA_963930645.1). Classification (NCBI taxonomy): domain Eukaryota; kingdom Metazoa; phylum Arthropoda; class Arachnida; order Araneae; family Salticidae; genus Salticus; species Salticus scenicus. The sequence goes on from OZ005655.1 coordinate 57,346,719, forward strand.
CAGCATTTATATATTATAGAAGTTGACATATTGCCTTCCTGTATTGGAGATAAATTGTGGCATAGTCAGGGCTGCCAACCTCTGGGAGTGCTAAAGTGTAGTTAAAAAGCAAAAAAAGTGTAGTTTTAAGCTACAAAGTGTAGTCGCTAAAAAATTAGAAAATACTTAAAATATAAATAAGCATAAAATCTTTTGTTTACATTATGACTTACTTTCTGAAATTTATTGATTTTTAATAATCAAACATTAAAAAATAATAGAAATTTTATCCAAATTTACTTTTTATATTAACATGGATACATGAAAATACACTAATTCTAATATAATACACTAATATGCAGGGTTGCCAACTTTTCAAAAACAGTTTGAGGAGTATTCAGAGAAATTTTGAGGAGCATTTCGGCTACTTTGAGGAGCAATTTTAAAAATTAAAAAAGAAAAAGAAAGAAAGAAACTACTAACAAAAATAAATTAGCAATAATCATATGAAATTAAGTAAAGAAAAAAAAAAAAGGTAAGATGTAGGTATGCATCAAATTTTTAGTTATTCAATATACTGAATATTCATTATTCAGTAATAATCAAACATTTAGTGCATGCCTATTCAAAAGAAACTTGTTTAATTACAAGAACAAGACAATTGATGTGAAAATAATTTCAATGCTATACTTCAAACAGATACAAAAATTGGATTTTTTTAAACAAAATCTTAAATTTTTGGAGTAACAAAAGTCAAAATAATGAACAATTTTAATAGTTTAGATATTAGAAAATGTAATAAAACTGAATCTACAATAAAATAATCATTGTTATTAAGGATGGAAAAGGATTGAAATTGTACAACATTAAATTCAATTTCAGTGCAAACTGACAGCCATCAACTTTTCTGAAACTTTTTTTCCCCCTTGAAATTATTGCTAAATATACCTAAAAAATCGAGTTTCCGTAGAGGGGGGGGGGTAGAATTACGTTTTTATCATTAATTAAATAAATATGCTATTCTTCTCGTATTTGACAGAATTCGCAATATTTTTACGACCGATTGCCGAAATTCGTAATTATCTCACTGCAAATTTACAAAATCTACGTTTAATAGCAAATAATTGCTAATATATACTATAATTTTGCTCTAATTGATAAAATTCACTCTTCTTTAAAGGTAAATCCTAAAATACGCGATTATTATGCGGCCGATTGCCGAAACACGCTATTATTTAGCTACTAATTTGTGCAAAATACGTTCATCTGAAAGCTGAATCTTAAATACTCAACTATTTTGCCACTAATCAGTGAAATTTGCATTTTTTTTTTTCAAAGTGTAATCTCGGAAATCGGGAATAATTTTGAAGTAGTTTTCGCTAATACGGGATCGCTTACCCATTAATAATCAAAAATTTACGTTTTATATGCTATCATTTGGCTGCTAGCCAATAAAGGTTTTTTTTTTTTTTTTTTTCCCCAGTTGATTTCAGTAAATCGCGATATTTTTGTAGCCGAGGACGGAAATACGCAATCATTCCGCCGCTAATTAACAAAATTTATGTTTAATCGCTGAAAAAGGCTTTATTTTGATGCTAATCGATGAATTTCTTGATTTTTTCAAACATGATTTACATTATAAGTATAATTTTGTGGCTTTTTATAGAAATACGGAATTATTTTACAGCTAATTTTCAAAATTACGTAATCGTAAACTAATTGCTAAAATAGATGTTATTTTTCTAAAAATGTCTAATTATTTAGTCATAAATCAGCTTTTTTTTTTTATTACTGAAATGTCATTTTTTGCGGCTGATTTATAAAATACGCAATTTTCTTGTGCTATTTTTGTGATGAATCCATTTTAAATCCGGCGATTTTTGTGAAAGTCCCATTTTCAGATATGAAAATTTCTTAGAATCACCCAATAAAAACTAAGTTATCGCGTATTCAGTTATCCTAAGAAAAAGCACAGAAAATATTCTTTTTCTTTCTCCAACGGTAGATACTTCGTACGATAAAGTTCGAAATTTTCCATGATTTTCTCAGAAACTTGTATATTAAAACACTTAAGAAAGTTTCCTATTACAGAGGACAATTCCTCCGTTAAAGTCCGACTTTATACTGTTTTCTCCAAAACTCGCGTGATTACGGCTTCAGACACTTTAGAAAGTCTCCCACGGAAGATAGCTCTTCCTGGTCTTAGTTTCCTTGCGTTGTCAATCGTACTTAAAGTTCAGTAACTTTGAATCCATTATTTTTATCGATAAATAATTAAAATAAACAATTTTTTTCGTTAGAAAGTATTATTTTTTAGCGACTTATTAAGCATTAAGTTAACTGAAACATTGATAGAGTTTAAATGAAAATCAAAATACAGCATAATCATAGCCATGAAGATAATCATAGCAATCGGTTTCTTTCTCCCCCCCCTTTCAGCTTGCGGTGTCTGTGCTTGCGGTTTTAATTAAGCACACTCTCAGCTAATGTAAACAAATATGTGTTCCCGTTCTGAGTCAGCAATATTTCGATTACGCAATGCCTAGCACTAGAATGTTTTTTTTTTTTCTTTACTATTTATTTATGAGTATTTACGATGAAGCATGTGGTTCTTCAACTAGATTGTAAAAGTTAGTTTTGTTATTTTTATATTTTCAAGAAGCACTTTCATAGATAAAAAATAAAATTCAAAGAATAATGTTTTATGCGGCAACTGTTGGAAATGCAAAATTAAAAGTTGATAAGGATTGGATTGGGATTTCTGTCTAGATGTGTGCAAGGAAAAAAAAAAAAAAAAAAAGAAAAGAAAGAAAGAAAAAAGATAGTAGTTTATTTTATTTTTTTTTTCAGTGTCTGCCACTATTTAGTTTTATATTATACTTTTTTAATCCGTGGTGAAATCGGAGTTCGCTCGTTGTAAACAAGATGACGATGGGGAAAGGAAAAGCGTAGCTTTAAGTATACGATGCGTAGACTGTAGTAGAAGCAGGCTAAAGCGTAGTTACTACGCCAATTGCGTAGTTGTTGGCAGCCCTGCATAGTAGTGCTACTAGTGGGCCAATATGCACCCGAATTGAATCAACATTGTTTTCATCATGACCCTGATACACATCAATTTTCATTCAATTATACATTATAAAAGCTGAGATGTAGTCTCTGCACTTAAATATAGGATATTGTAGCATAGCAGCAGTCCTTTAGGGCAATATACTATCCCCAAAATTGATTAACACCTATTTAAATGGAGGTCCAACTAAATATCAAGTTTGGTTAAATTTCATCAATTGATTCATGAGGTATAGCGTTCACAAAAAGTTGCTAACACACACAGACAGACATTTTCTAAAAATGATTGAATTATCTTCAGGATATTGTGGTGAACCATGGACTCATGACAAATCGAATTTTCAATCGAACTTTAATTTCAATCGAACTTTAATTTTGAACATTCTTTTACTTTTTCATTTTCTGGCAACACTAATAAAAAAAGCCAGTTGGTAATGTCGCGGTTATGCAGCAAGCAGCATGTTGCTGCGATTTCTGATTGTGCATTGCATTTTAGCTCTTCTTATGTAATCTCTACTTGATTTTTATCGGATAATTTTATCCGCTTAGTGTAAATTGTGATTTAATAATAATAATAGAAAAATCAACGATCTTCGTCATCTAATTTGTAACTGATCACAACTTAGCAACCAACACTTACAAAATGTGGGATACAACGTGAATCCATATTGGTGACCCTTTTGTATTTCATCTGAAAACGCACCTTCGCTATAAATTCTCAACAATCTTCACTGATGTCAACATGTGTTTTTTTAACAAAGCTCATAACAGTCATGATAAAAATATTGCGCTTGCAAAATGGCGAGTTATTACTAGCACGTGGTGAACGGTAAGATTTTATTTGATCCCTCTTCCGATATATTGCCAGTACTTTTTTAATAGCTTGAAAAGGTCCCGAATTACCTTTATATTCTGTATATATATTTTTTTCTTTGATAGGATAACTTGTTTATTTTTACTTGTATGAATATATATACATATTTTTTTGTTTTGCATGCACACTTGTATTTACGATTAACCCTAACGCCATATTTGAATTTTTGACCTTGCATTTTGTAATTATTATACATTTTAAGACCATATTTTATTCCCTTCATCCAAAATGCCAGACGAAAACGATAATGGCAGTCAGGGCAATGCAGTAGCCCGCGTTGCTATTAAACCACCCCCATTTTGGAAAAATAATCCTGCACTGTGGTTTGTCCAAATGGAATCGAACTTTTCTTTATCGGACATAACTGCTGATGTTACTAAATTTAATTATGTAGTTTCTGCCCTCGACGCAGATGTACTTAATTCAGTAAGCGATCTCATTTTACGCCCTCCTGACGGAAATCGCTACAAAGCTTTGAAAGATAGGCTTATTGAAGTTCACTCCAAAAGCGAAGCATCAAAAATACGTACCTTACTACAAGGTTTAGAATTAGGAGACCAGCGGCCTTCTCAATTGCTTACACGGATGCGTGCATTAGCTGGTGATACTGTAGGTGAACCTCTTTTAAAATCTTTGTGGCTTGGCAGACTACCTCACTCTACCCAAACAATTTTAGCTGTACTTAATGAGGACCTTTCTAATTTAGCAGCTGTAGCTGACAAAGTTAATGATCTCACAAGTAATTCTAGCATTAATGCCATTTCAAATCCTAGCACTTCAGCTACATCAATCTCCGATCAAAAAATCACTCAGCTCGAACAACAAATTTCTCACCTAACAACCTTAGTTAATGAGCTCCGAATAGAAAAACGTTCATCCCGTACTCGACAAAGATCAAATAGCTTCAGGCGTAATCAGTCCCATGAACGTCCTAGAAAATATAAAGAGCCGGCCAATGGGTTTTGTTTTTATCACACTAACTTTGGAAAAAAAGCAAACAAGTGCAACCCACCTTGCTGTTTCCACAATCCGGAAAACTAAATTGGCGCTCACTCACTGGCCATGATAGTGACCGCCAGATCAGTCGACTCATGTTGGCCGATAAAAAATTAAATAAAAAATTTTTAATTGACATGGGAGCAGATATATCTGTTCTGCCTAAGAGCTTTGCCCCTCTTGCAAACCCATCTACAGATTTACTTCTTTTTGCTGCCAACGGGACGAAAATAAAAACTTTTGGCACCAAACTTCTCAGTCTCGATTTAAACTTGCGTCGAGTCTTCACATGGTCTTTCGTCATTGCGGATGTGAGTCAGCCAATAATTGGAATAGATTTTTTAAAACATTTCAACCTCCTTGTTGATGCTAAACATGGTTCTCTGATTGATGCCAAAACTAAATTGACTTCTCGCGGGAAATTTTCAAACTTAAATTCTTTAAAATCTAACATTTCAATTATGCTTGGTGACTCTGAATTTGACAAAATACTCGCTTGCTTTCCAGAGCTCACTAACCCATCCCAACCGACTAAACAACATAAACATACCACAGTGTATCATCATATAGAAACTACTGGACCTCCTGTTTTCTCAAAACCTCGACGTTTAGCTTCTGCCATGTTAACAGCAGCTCGTCAAGAGTTTGAGTTCTTGATGACTCAAGGCATAATTCGCCCATCTAATAGCCCTTGGGCAAGCCCATTGCATATGGTTAAAAAATCTAATGGGGAATGGAGACCATGTGGGGATTACCGTCGGCTAAATTCAATAACAGTACCTGACAGATATCCAGTTCCACATATTCAGGACTGTACACAACTTTCCCATGGTAAATCTATATTTTCAACTCTTGATTTGACAAGAGCCTATCACCAAATTCCGGTAAACCCTCCAGATATACCTAAAACTGCCGTTACAACTCCTTTCGGTCTTTATGAGTATCTTTTCATGCCATTCGGCTTAAGAAATGCTGGTCAAACATTTCAGCGATACATACATACCGTCTTATCTGGTCTTGATTATTGCATACCCTATTTTGATGACATTTTTATTGCTTCTGCTAATGCTGAAGAACACAAACAACATCTTAAGGAAGTTTTCACTCGTTTATCACAACATGGCCTAAAGCTTAATCCTTTAAAGTGCGTTCTTGGAAAACCCTCTGTTAGTTTCCTTGGATGCCTTATTACACCTGATGGTGTAAGGCCGCTACCTCAAAAAGTGCAGACTATCGTAGAGTTTCCTAAACCTGAAACCATGGCTGAACTAAAGCGTTTTCTTGCTATGGTTAATTTCTACCGTCGTTTTCTCCCAAATGCCGCTAACACTCAAGCCCCTTTGCATGAATTTCTCAAAAATTCAAAAAAGAATGACAAGCGTAAAGTCCCTTGGACTGACTCTGCTTTTGCTGCCTTCGAAAAATGCAAACAGGATTTATCTAATGCAGCCACACTCCACTTTCAAGCACCTAATCAAAAACTCTGTTTAATGGTTGATGCATCAGAAGTAGCTATAGGTGCTGCTCTGAATGATTTAACACCCGATGGTTTTAAACCCATTTCATTTTTTTCAAAAAAGCTATCCCCAGCTGAGCGTAAATATAGTGCTTATGACAGGGAACTACTGGCAATATATTCGGCGGTTAAACATTTTCGCCATAACTTAGAAGGTCAAGCATTTATAATTTTTACAGACCACCGTCCTTTAACTTTTGCTTTTAGCAAAAATTCTGAATCTTGTTCACCACGGCAGCTTCGACATCTAGATTTTATTGCACAATTCTGTACTGATATACGACACATATCAGGGTCAAAAAATGTTGTGGCGGACACCTTGTCTAGAATCAATGCCATTCATTCACCACCCATTGACCTCAAAGCCATTGCAGAAGCTCAAAAGTGTGACAAAGAGCTAGCAGATCTGCTTGTAGACTCTCACCACTCATTAAAATTGCGACCATGGACTGTAGACTCCAATGTACAACTCTATTGTGATGTCACCAACACATCAATCAGACCATACGTTCCAAAAGATTTCCGTAAACAGATCTTCGAAACTTTACATAGCCTAGCACACCCTGGTGTACGAGCATCCAAAAAACTAGTGCAAACTCGCTTCGTTTGGCCTTCTATTGCCAAAGACATTACCTCATGGACTCGTTCCTGTCTTAAGTGCCAACAGTCCAAAGTAATACGGCACACTTGGAGCACTCCACAACCATTTGCACTTACATCACAAAGATTTGACCATGTGCATATTGATATAGTAGGACCTCTACCACCTTCAGAAGGCTGCGAGTACATCCTCACCTGTATTGATAGATTTTCCAGGTGGCCAGAAGCCATACCTATTCCAGACATCACAGCAGAAACTGTGGCACGAGCTTTTATATCACACTGGGTGTCACGTTTCGGTAGCCCTTCCAAAATCACCACAGACCAAGGTCGGCAGTTCCAAAGTAACCTTTTTGCAGCACTGACAGATACTTTTGGTATAAAAAAGATTCGTACAACACCTTACCACCCATCTAGCAATGGTATTGTCGAGCGATTCCACCGTTCTCTCAAACAGAGTCTAAAATGTTATGACAGTGCAAAATGGACAGAATCTTTGCCTCTAGTGCTGCTAGGCCTTCGTTCTGCCTTTAAAGCTGATCTCCAGTGCACAGCAGCTGAATTAGTATATGGCTCACCTTTACGGTTGCCTGCAGACTTCTTGGATCCACCCTCTTCTCAGGTTGACCCTCACTCATTCCTCCAACGACTCCGGTTTACCATGAACAACCTAAGGCCTACCCCTGCAACCGCACACTGCAAAACATCTATATTTGTGCACCCTGCTCTTGAGAGTTGCACACATGTCTTCGTGAGACATGACGGTGTGAGGAAACCACTGCAAGCACCATATGATGGGCCTTATAGAGTAGTGTCTCGCACACAAAAAATATTTACCCTTGAGATAAAAGGAAAACATGTGTCCATCAACATAGATAGGTTGAAGCCTGCTTTCCTTGACAGAATTTCCACTCCGACACCTGTGGCTCCAATTGCTGAACAGCAAACTGACATACCCGAAATGCCCAATTCAACTCTTATTCCAATTCCTGAACACCAAACGGACATACTCAAACCACCCACAGTGACCCGCTCGGGTCGAACAGTTAGATTTAACCCACGATACCTCTAACATGGTGCTCAGCACTAGGGAGGGGAGTACTGTGGTGAACCATGGACTCATGACAAATCGAATTTTCAATCGAACTTTAATTTCAATCGAACTTTAATTTTGAACATTCTTTTACTTTTTCATTTTCTGGCAACACTAATAAAAAAAGCCAGTTGGTAATGTCGCGGTTATGCAGCAAGCAGCATGTTGCTGCGATTTCTGATTGTGCATTGCATTTTAGCTCTTCTTATGTAATCTCTACTTGATTTTTATCGGATAATTTTATCCGCTTAGTGTAAATTGTGATTTAATAATAATAATAGAAAAATCAACGATTTTCGTCATCTAATTTGTAACTGATCACAACTTAGCAACCAACACTTACAAAATGTGGGATACAACGTGAATCCATAATATCACAAAAGATGAAAATCCAAAGTCAAAAAATTTCCATGTATCCAATACTTTCTTTTTATGCATATAATAGAAGAAAGTAAAAAAAAAAAATATATGAAAACATTGCAAATATTTTGGAAATGTGTAATAAAAGATTATACTTTGAAAAAATTGCAACAAAATACTAATCAAGTAAGAGTGCAACTGCTTAAAATGATAAAAGTTTGGTATGAGATTTCAAAGAGCTGTTAAGAACAGCTAAAATCAAGTCAATCAAAATAGGTTAGAGTACTTACAATTATAAATATAAAAAAAAAAAGGGGGGGGTGGCAGGGAGAGAGATTTTGACATAATGTAAAGGTCAAGATTAAAGACTCACCATGTGGTAATGAAGATTTTTAATTGAAGTTTTTGATAAAAATTTATGATCTTTAGGTGGATCTTTCATACAAATTGATAAACTTTTATTTTTGATAGAAAATTAGACAATTTAAAATTTTCTTGAAACATCTGGACAAGAAAATTTTGTTTTTTCGTAACAAGGCTAAAAGTATATGTGGTAACAGTATGAACTGATATGGCATAAGCAAACGTAAAAGAAAAGCATAAATTTTGTTTATTTATAGCTAAATAATCTCACATTTTAGCAATCAGCTTTAGAAAAGATGCAAGTTTTATCAATTAATGGTAAAATAAAATATAATTTTTCTATTCAATAGTAAAATAACTTTTCTTTTCTTTTTTTTTTTTTTTTTTTTTTTTGGGGGGGGGGGGGGGCAATGACTAAAAAATCATTGCATATTGTTTGCAAATCATCTTAAAAATAACCAAATTCAATAAACTGACAACTGGAAAATGCCACATTTTACCAATTAGTAACAATAAAACCACATATAAAACAGCATTTTATCATATATTAGGAAATGACATTAAAGAGACTATTTTTTCTACAAAATTAAATATGTTTTTTAACAAAATAAATAGACCACTATATAACTATTTGTTTTACGTTTCTAAATATTGTTTTTTATACAGGCCCTAATTTTAAATAAGAAATTTAAATTGAAAAAAGTACGCAAGTTTTTAAGCTTTTTTTTTTTTTTTTTTTTTTTTTTTTTTTGAGAAGCATGCACACATCTGAATAATTTAATTTTCTGGTCATATAAAATGTGTTTCAGATGTGTGTATGCCTATACATATTTTTTAGTTAGACCTTAATTCAAATATGATGCACAAGTGGCCACTGTGGTAATTTTTTTCAGTGACCACTGACCAGTGGCGCACCCAGAATTTCTGTCTGGAGGGGGCTGAAGAGTAATTGGGTCCTACAGTATAGTAATAGGTTTATGTCCATATACGCAGCAACGGCGGCTCATGAACCGAAAATAGATGAAGAGCTGAGAAATAACATTTAAGTAGTTTTAATGCATAATTTTAATTAAAAATACTCATTTTATTTAAATGTAAATTTATACTCTATAAATGAATACAGTGTAAAATATTAGGTGAAATGGCTCTTCACTATTTTCGGTCCATGAGCCGCCACTGGTACTCAGACATATGCATAGTAAAGAATCTGTTTTAAATGTTTCTTTTGAAATAAATGAATGAATGAATGAAACTGAATTTAAGTTGAATAGCACAATTGTGGAATTTATCTCCGTATATAATGTGCAAGTAATTCGGTCAGTTGGGGTTGAAATTGAACTTTCGAACATAAAGTTGTAGATTCAACTATGATCAAAAACTGTCTACGATCAAAATCTTCTAGGTCCATCTACGATCAAAAGAATATGACAAGCTGGTGAACATAAAATTTACTCGAAATGAAATGCTCCCACCCAAATATTTCCATTGAAAATAAAATTTGATCAATTTTAATACCCTTTTGTGATGCTTTATTTGTATATGCAGTAACACTTAAGTAATTAAGAAATCTTAATAATTATAGCCAAATAAAAGCTGCAGTTGTTATAAGTATGAATTAGAACAGAATTTCAGTGTAAATTTTTACATGGCTATTTTTATTTAATTATCTGGAGTGTGGGGCGATGCTCTTTCAAGGTTCGATTAACAGAAACAAATCGGACGTGTAGTCTTCGTGGGGGTAAGCCAACACAGCAAGCAGGGGGCAGAACCTCTTAATATCCTAAAACATATATTACTTAGAATAGTTTGTTCAGTTGGTAAATATTTCAAGCGTTACCTTTCTGAGTAATATCATTACAGGATATTGTATTCCAATAATATAATATATATTTATGAAATTTGAATTTTTATAACAGGCAAAAATTTTATTATCCAAGAACGGAGCTTAGATCTCAGTGACATCAGAAGCAAAAATGAAAATTGTGCTTGGACCCTACTGTATTTTCTACATAGTGTTACAAAAAAAAAAAAAAAATAATAATAATAATAATAATTAACCCCATCCTCCCAAGCATCTGTAAAATATCTCAAAATATTATTATCAGGGTATTTTCCTATTTTGAACAGTAAACTACGCTTTGTGGCATTTCTCTAAATCGGTATATTTTTAGAAAAATATTTTACTCATTTGTGATCAGATCAATTAAATTTTATCTTCAGCAATTGATGCGAAATTTCACTAGCATGTATTTGTACTAGATGCATTTAAAGGGTTTAACACGAATATGCAAAGTCCATTTTTAATTTAAAATTTAGTTTTAGAGGAACGACTATAAGAGCAAAGCTAATTTTTATTTCATATCAAACGAGAATTTTCATTTGCCGATGTGAATGTGTTAATTTTGTCCAGGGACAAAACACACTTCCACAAAGATGCTATAAATACTCATAAATTAAGATACAATAACTGCATGAGCTTGGTATCCCCTTTTCCTGAAAAATACATCCCAGCTTATTTCCACGTCTGATTGCTTCTTCTGTCTGATTTTTTAGATACTTACTCGATTTCGTGATAACAGTATATTCTCTAGTTTAGGACCTTAGAAGCCCATCCCTAAAAATTGCAACTTCTTTCAACTAAAAATCAAAGAACTAGTTCATTGTTTTTGTTTTTGACAGTAAGGATTTCAAAAATTCCTAATATTTAATGCATAATTTATAAACTATTTCTGCTTACAATATCTGTGTTTGAGTAGTATTTTTTTTTTCATGCACATCTGAAATTTTTTACTATGTCAGCTCGTTCTGGAGGGGGCTTCAGCCCCCTAAGCCCCCTCCGTGGGTGCGCCACTGCCACTGACCATTTGCAAAAATTTTAAATCTTGACCTTTACTAGAATCATTAAAAGAGATTAAAAAAATTATTGTTCAAAATAGCTGAAAAAGTTCTGAAAATATTGAATATTATTTAAAACTTAAATTTTATAAAGAAAATATCATCATTGTATATTATGAATCAATATAAAAGAATGAACATAAATATATAAAAAATCTTACTTTGTTTGGGTCGTCTTTATAGAACTGCATATGGAAATCAAAGGCTTGTCTGATTGCTCTGAAATAATTAAAACTTAATGTGTAAAGTTATAAAGTTTTTATATTATTCATTTGAATAATTTTAGTTTGAAGAATATAGTGTGATGGGGAAAAAATGTTTTTGTTTCTTAAATAAAAATCTGGTGTGAAACAACCACACAACTTCCATTACACATATTATATGCATTTTTTGGAGATAATGTGATCAGAAGATATAAAAGTGATGGTGACTTAAAGAAGTAGAAACCTAACATTTTTCCTGGTAAGATAAACTTTACATACATTTAAAAACATATAAAACGAAGCTTACATTATAGCACGGTAAAAAATAAGAAAAAAAAATTGTAGAGTTATTTTTTGAAACATCAATTTTCGAGATCTACCTAAACTGCTGACCTACCTAAACAGGGTAGCTGTTAATTTTCCTCTCATAACTACGTGATACATAAGAAATAAATGGATAACAATTTTCAAGAAAATCGTTAGAGCCGTTTTTGAGATACCAACTTTTACCAAAACTCAATTATTGACAGGAAAACAATAATTACATACAAAAGCATATTTAAAAGTGAGTTAATATGGCGAGTTTGAAAAAAATCCATACAGCCGTTTTTAAAGGAACGCCCTTATGAGACCTGAAATTGAGCCATTTATACAGGACGCCTATCAATTTTCCTGAACTAACCAACTATATCATTCGAAAGGACATCTAATACAGTGTTTATATAGCAAATTTGAATAAAATCTGATAACTATCAATGTCCTCACATATAAAAAATTTTTATTAATTTTCATAGATATGAATGTTTATTTTTCAAGAAATAACTTTAACTTACCTTTTCTTTTCAAACTTGTTAAATATTTACTTATTTTCTTTATTTAAAATTCAGTTCGCCAGCTCTATATACATCACGTATTAACTATCGATGTTTGTTTACTTTTCTGCCATTGCCACTTTGAATCTGCATAATTTTTCTATTTTTGCTGTTGCCACTGCTGTTGAAATAATTATTATAAATTATATTTTGGCTTTGACCGTTGAGTGGCAATAGCGATGTTTGTTTATATGCAGATTTGATATTTCCAGTTAGTATAAAAGATCGCGGCGAATGTGTAACGTTGCAGTTATCAACCAGCTTTCAACTAGCTATGTATTTTTAAGTAGCTGTGCAGTTTCAGGCAGTTGAGTAGCCTTAAGTTATTGATAAGCTAAGCACTTTAATTATGTGTGCTTTTAGCATCTAACAGCTGGATAAAATTTTAATATGGCTATTTTTTTAAGCCTGGTAGCTGCCATTATTGTTGTTAATTTTTATCATTGTTAAGTTTAAAAAATTTAGTTTAATCTCGTAATTTTTCGTCATCCATGGATGTAGAAATCTTAAAAATAAATTTGATAAACTGAAAACTGAAATGATGTTGTTACATTTGATTTTAATGTTTTGCAGCTTTAGCGCTGTTTTGTTAAGTTTTTCAGAATGAATTAAATTTTTATACAGTTAAAATCTTGCGAGTAAAAATCTTTATTCAATTAATCGTTTAAATGGTGACAAGTTCATGTCTATAATAGTGCATTCTTCTATGAGGGACTTCAAAGTTTTGTGATATATATTCTTCTACAATTCTTCAAATGTTTCTTTTCTCGTTGGTCAACATGGCGACCACGGGATGTAGTGTTTGCGTTTTCCCTTTTTCTCGCTGGTCAATGTGGCGATCACGAGATGTTATGTCTACATTTGTATTAGTCACAATGTTTTTTTTAATGTTGTCAAGAGGAATTGTGTGTCTACAGATTTGCCAATATTGTATGGTATAAGCTCAATAGGATGTATCTATTTATCATTGTCGTGTAGTACGACATCGTGTTTATTTAATTTCAATCAATTCCCCATTAAACTTATCAAAATCGATCCATTATTGAAGCTTCAGACTAAGTTCCATTAAGTTTCACTATTCTACCGTTTCGCCCCTGCACAATTGCTTTGCAGCAACGCTCGAATTTTCACTCTTTCGTTCTTCCATAGCGGACCCTACTAGCTTTACGGTAAGATACGTGAGCGCTCGCTCTGATTGGCCAGGCAGCGCCGTGACGTTTTAGGAAGCTGGTTCTCATCTACCGCGATCTTCTAGCAACAGAAGAGGACTTGCCATGGGATAGTGAAGACGTGTTCGGGTATGGTCGCGCTCGCGCACCATGTGCGTTTTACGAAATTGTTCGCATGCTGATCTCTATCTACTTTTTCATCTTCATTTATCGTTAAAATATACAGAGTTGTCAATAAATTAATTTAACATATCTAATCAGTAGTGTACTATAATATGTATTTTCAAGTTTTAATGGAATTTAGTTCGTAAATCGCAAGGATTGAAATGGATTATAATTCCTTCTGTGGCTACATCATTGCGTGCAACCAAGATGACACTAAGCGGTCCAGAGCCCATTCCTGATGATTATTGGTCCATTAAAGTATTATGAAAAATCTAGCCATTGCCTTCGCCTGACTTATTTTGGAATTTGGTAAGACCTGCCTTATTTTTACTCTATCTCGACTGAATCTCCCTACAGTGCATCATAGCGAATCTAGATAACGCCGAAGGGTTTTGGTTCTACACAACGCGCCTCTTTCTCGTCAGTATTATAGTCCACACGATCACAGCTTGAATTATTAAGCCATTAAATTTTAAGCCCCTTTTCTTTGCATAAACTCTAGATATTATGTAATGATAAACTCTAAAAATTAAGTCGGTAGCAGTACCCAGAGTCTGCTATTCGACATGTGGTGCACGTGCCATTTTCGCACGATGTACGGCTATCCGACAGCGAGATTTATTTGAGAAGAAAGTAGTTATAAAAACATTGAAAAGCAATATCTCAGAACTCTCAAATTGAAGAAGAGATTGAGTAAATTAGTACATTTAAGATAAAATTTTTTTCGTTCAACCGGAACTTGACTGTTAATTCCGTTTTATTAAATTAAGCCAACATACAATAAGTTGACGATCTTTTAGAAGTTATAAGATCACGCTACTAATGGCATTCAACATGATAGCAATGTCAGTTAAAATTTTTTTCAATTCCATCGACGACCTTTTGAGTGTTTATCAAAGAAGATATGGGACGCCGTATGTTTCCTTGAGCCCTCTCTACAAAGTTTCGAACTCCTGGCCAGTTTTTTTTTAACAAGTATTGAGGAAGTAACACTCTGAGGATTGACGGTGGAGACCTGTTCTGATGAAATGTTAATTTCTACTGTATCCTTTTTTTAACACCCGTTAGTTTTGTTTTTTTCTCCAATAGCACGAACGGTATGAACAATAGAACTATTCAAACAAAAAAAAAATTATTACTTCAACGGAAATCCGGTCTGTGCTTAGCTGTGCTTTGGACATTTTACGTTATAAATGTCCAGTTTAAAATTTTTCTCATTTTATATCTATCTTCAAAGATCCAGTTTTGCTCGTTTTATGTGTTGTATTAATGTATGCATATATAAAAAAAAAAGGGAAAAATGTATGTTATCATGTATACAGGGATCCAGTTTTTTTTTCCCTTAATGTTTGGCTGACAAATTTTTTTTTGTAAATAATTTTTTTTATGTGTGTTTTATATATATTTTTTTTCAGTATTAGAGCCTTTCAGACGCGCTGATGGCAATTTTTTTAACGTGGTACATATATATTTATTGAAATATTGTGTTTTTTTATTAATATGTACAAATGCATATGATATACAATTATTTTTTTATCTTTCTAAGTGTCATGGTTTATATAGCTTTATATTTACAAGTCACGAAATGTGAATTAATTTTTCCATTTGATTTTTTTTTGTATTTTTGATCATTTACAATTTAGTTATAATTACATGGAAAGAGCCAATTTTAAGTCACAATTTTAAGTAATATTGATTTTTGAGTTAATTGTGGTGGCTCTACGTCATGCTTGGTGACACGGAGAATTTAGGTGTTTTTATTTATTTTATTGATTATGTATATATATATTTTTTTTTTTTAGCCTTGCTCATATATTCACATTCATTTTAATTTTTGAGTTTCGTGGTGGCTCTACATCAAGCCATACTACGTAAAAAAAAAAAATTCTATGTGTTATTTAACTTATTGTTTACGTAACCTTGATCATAGATACACATTTTTTTTATTTTTTTTAATGTTGTTTTTTTTTGCCAATTTCTAATAGCTACAAGGTATGAATTTTAGTGTATTTATATTTTTTTTTTCTCATTTATCACATATTTATAATACATGAATGGATTATATTATGGCTTTTACATAGACTTTAGGGGTAGCTAAGTTTCCCAGTCAGTTATATAAAAAAAAAAAAAAAGAAAAAGAAAACAATTACACAAACAAGATTTTTTTTCACATTCTTTTCACATTCACATTAATAGAATGACTTGTTACGTAAAAGTAAGCTCTTTACGTCATTTTAACCTCAAATTTTTTTTTGGCTTCTCACATTATAATGTCACTTAATTAAAGGTCTTTTTATATCATTACAAAAAAAAAAAAAAAATGTCTCAATTTTACACATGTGTTTTCTTGTAAAACTTACTTGTGTTTTCCCCATATAGTTTTTTTTCTTTTTCCAATTTATGTTTTTGTGCGTCACATAACTTCAATTTTGCTTTGCATTTCCAAAACTTTATTTCATTTTTAAAATCTCCATATAACCTGCACATTCAATGCATTGGGTTAGGAGTCCTCAAAATATTTGTATTTACATTTATTCACATTCAATTACCTTTATTTGTTTTGTTCATTTTTCAAAAACTTCAATTTATTTCTCTAAATCTCCATATAACCTACACACTATAATGCATTGGGTTAGGAGGCATCAATATACATGTTCGATTCACAACTATTTACATTCATTTAACTTTAGTTCCGTTTTAATTAAGTTTTACACTTTTAGACTTTAGTTTTTCTTGTTCTGTGTTAGATTTTGGACTTCAACTTGTTCAACTATGTTCAATAGTTTATTTTCACACTTTTTGGACAGCGTTTATTTTGGAAGGCGTAAACGACTGTACCTTTCACAATTTATACATTTTACACATTTTCACTCACATTCACCAGTTGTTTTGGAGGAGACAATTTGGTGGTGAGATTGCATAGATTGTTATGGGTTGATTTCTGTTTTCTTTCATGGTTCTTGATTTGCTTTTGTCTATTTATCTAATAGGTGATCTTTATTTCATTTATTACATACACGTTCATTTTGGTTCATTGCAATAGTAGTTTTTTTTTTACCTTCGGGTGCTCTTGTTTACATTAATATAATAGCTCTTCATGTGGTTCTCCTTTCCTGCACTCATTGGCAACCCATTGATGGGAACTTGACGTCCTTTGGTTCCTGTTTATGGATAATACGCTATGGTACTGCTGGACAGACCTATGCGGTATTGTGTCATTCGTGCAGTATAGGCAATGACCACTGTTTAATATTGTTACCATACACCTTTTTATTTATTCATTTCAATAGTCTTTTACTTTTATAGCCTTAGGATATTTTTTATGTACATTAATAGGGGAATATTTTCCTTCTTACTTACACACTCCTATTCACACATTCAATAGTTGATTTATTTTATGCTATATGCAGTTAAATTTTTTTCGGGTTTGATTCTTGTGTGAAGTGCTATGTTCATTTTTGGCATTGTTTGTGGTCTATACAGGAGCTGCACATAAGGGGACCAATTTTTACCATCGGTAGATCCACTTACTCTCCATGGTTGTTCATGTGTACTTTCACAGTCGAGTCAACCTGTTCAATTCATTTGTTTTTTTTTTTCTCATGCTACGTCATATGTTGTTACATAATTTTCACATTTACACATCCACACTTTTCAATTTTACTTTTGAAATATTGTTCATTTATTTACACTTCACACATTCCTATAATATGACATTTTCTCATAAGCAATAGATTTATTCATGTTATGTGACATTTTTTTTTGTTTATTCAATCTCAGTACTACTATTCACATGTTACTGTACACTTATGTAGTGTTTCTCACAGACACATGGTCCTCATGTGGTTTGATTTTTTTTTGTTTACAGTTTACTGACATAAACAGAGTTGCTTTATGTTCGATTAGTTGTATTCATCTTCCCAACCTTATGATATATTCAATAGTATTTTATGGTTACACAATTTTTCTAGTTACACTTCCACATTTCATTTTTACATTGGGTTAACGACACGTCATAACCCAAATTTATATTTTCACATCCTATAGTTTTTTTAAAATATGACATTGTTTTAGTTTAATTACCAATGTATTCAGGTGCATCTTAAAGTTAGATGTGTACAATTTGATTAACAGATAGTTTCTTTTTACCAGTATTTTCATGCAATATTTATCAGAACACATATCATTGTTTAAAAAAAAAAAAAAAAAAAAAAAATGTGTATGTTCATTTACTCAATTTAATCTGATTTTTTTATATTATGTGTGTTCATCAACATTTGATCTCAAAATTTTTCATTAGGCTTTGCTATAGCTATATATATATATTTGTGTGTAATTTCATTATTTTTGATATGATTCATATTTTAGTCGGAAATACTAGATGTTTTATTGTGTGTGTATTACTTATTTAAAAATTAGTTATCATAATCCTCTTCAGCAATTAGATCACTATTATGTAAATGAATGATCTTGAACTAAAAGGTTGGACTATACACTTCATAGAAACTTTTAGTGATGATAAAGACTGTAATACAAGGGTTACTTTTAACATCAAATATTACATATTTATTGGACTGCCAACGCATCAAGTAGTGATTGCATATATCATAAAATATTTTAATAAATTTGTCCAAATGGCAGAATGATTTAAAACAAGGCACTGACCTTATGTTTATATATTATATAAAAAAAAAAAAAAAAAAAATTTTTTTTGAATTGACATCTACAGCAATGGTTTTATTCATATAGCCATGTAAAGCTCGTCTTGTGTTCATAATTATTTATGTATGTGTGATGTTGAAAAACATCACATATCCCTTTTTAAAATAAAATAATAATAATAATATAAATTACATTTTATTTATTTATAATGCAAGCAAACATTATATTTCTTATTCTAAAAGAATCTAGTCTTTTAACTATTATTTAGGTTTACCAGATATAAAATTTAAAATGTGTTCAGCCAACTTGATTTTTGATGCCAATGAGATTTGGCGAAATAAATTAATTAGCTTGCTGTCTGTCTTTCTGTAAAGATGTTATTTTTTTTAATCTTTGAGTCAAAAATGTCGAAATGCTTTCGGTTTAGAAAAGTATATCAAAATGGCTTCCATTCTTCATTCGATGTCTCTCTGATTAATAAACTGAAATTCATCATCATGAATGTTTGCGAATCTACTCATTCGTTTTTGTTCAAAAATGCATTATATATATCTTATAAGAGTAATAAAGAAATGTAATTTTTCTAAATGGAAAATGACTTCATGCTATATTTTACGGAGCTGAGTGAACCTGCTACGCTGTACGTCATGGCCGCTTCATACTTTAGATATCTCCATCCCAGCTCTTCATTAAATATATGTGGTGCCAGACTCAGGCCGGATAATATATCCGGATATCCAAAATTTTTTTTCGTCTTGAAAAATTTGGGCATCGACATTGAACTACTGTTTAACGAATATAAACAAGTGTACTGCAATACTCGAATTTCTGTTTAACGGATCTCTGCTTAGTCACCTAATATCGACGTGATATCGACTACTGATTAATTCATGAATGCGAAGTTTTACGTTGTTGAAGACTGTTATGTTTTAAAAACAGCTGCCCCAATGATGATCCAAAAAGAAATTAACTACGTTACGGTGAACAGCACCAAATGTACCGATTTGTTGATTGTTGTTCATCTTTACTAAAGGCTAGTGTGCTGCGGGATGTCATCTGTGATTTTTTTTAAAAAAGAGATTACTTGGTGTCTACGGTACCGATTCTTATCGCCGATATTGTGTGATGCCATGCCGTTGGACTTTCTACGGTTTCATTGAATAACATCCTCTCTACAGTCTGCAATGTTCGCAATTTGTGACCGTCTTATTCACTTACCGTTCGGTATTAAATGATCGTTGATTCATCGGTGCAAGGAGAATTGCCAAATATGGGTCGTCTTTCTAGAATATGTGCAGTTAAATTTCTACGTTGATTTTTTTTCTCGCGCACTCATACAGGAGAAGAGCCTTACAGTTTTAAATAAAAGAATAAATAAAATACCGTAAATAAATAAATAAATATTTCTTTTTAGCAAAAGAAGATACGGAAAAAGGGTAAGTTTCCTTTGGAATTATTTTATTGAGCCAATAAAAAGAAATATTTCTCACATATTTTCTCTTAAATATTGACAATAAGAACTTTTCGTACATTTTTCTTAAATATTGACATTTATTTAAACTTTATATATAAATTTTTACTTATGGGTAAAGTCTTTTATTCTTCATATGAGTATTATATTCTACTTTAACTTTTCATTTCAATTTTTAAGAACAGTTAAAAAGTTATATAAATGATCAAAATTTGCTTATATTATTTTTGAAATATCTAGTTTTTGGATATTCAAGTAAAGATTTATTTCATTTGTGAAATTAAATACCAGATCATAGTGATATTTTTTTTTTCTTTTCATCATACTGCATTAATTTTTTTTAATTTTTTCATATTTTGATTTTTGTGTTTACAATTCAATATATCTTGACAATTATTTTCATTTGCATATATATCCATTTTTAGTATTATTCATTATATATTTTTAAATATATCTATAATATATATATACAACAAGACGTATATAAACCAATTTCATGGTTGCAAGGCATAATGTTATACAGGAAAATATTACAAATAATTTCTACATATTTTTATTAATCTTGAAACTTTATCATCCAACTTTTGCAGGCTTAAGTAAAAAAAGAAAGTATTTAACAATTTTATTCATTTTTAAGTGTCTTGGTAATTTATTTGTTTATATGATATTCAATTGAATTCTTATGCATATTATTTTTTATTTAACTTAGTTAACACTTTTATTTTGGAAAGAAATGGCACAGAATCGAAACGCGTTTTGCTCCGTTCCTAATTTCGATGGGGACGCGAGATTTGTCAAATTTTTCTTTGATCAATTAAGATCCTTTGCCATGTTAAATAAACTAACAAATGACGCGACATTACATGTACCGAAAAACTTCGTGATGCTGCGTTGGCATACTTTATTGAAAATGAAACACTATATAACTCGACAGATCTTAAATTTATCGAGGAAAATTTCTGTAAGTTTTTCAAGGAATCGTCATATAACACTGGAATATCAGAATTTCATAATTTAAAAATTTTGCCGGGAGAGTCTATTAAAAATTTCGCCCATCGTGTAAATGTTGCTGTACCTAAGGCTTTCCCTGACCTTAAAGACAAACAATCCCTTGATAACATTAAACTTCCGAAATTTTTAGAGTGTGTACCATCAAATATTAAAATTAAGTTAATGGAGGAAAATATAAGAGACTATAATAAGGCAGTTGAACGTGCTCAGACATTATCCGAAATATATGATTCTTTCAACAACACTACTAATACTAAGACTGTTCTTTCTTGTGATAATAAAAATGACTCTGTAATATTAAACACATTGAAAGATTTATCTGAAAAAATTAATAACATTTCACTTACAAACAACAATCCACCCTCCCATAATGAATCTTTGCACGTAGTTCAGTCAAGCAGACCCAAATTTGATCAAAGAAATTATAGAAATAATTACAAAACTAGACAGACCAATTTTCGTCCTTCCCCTAGAAGAAACTTTTCTAGAAATAATTTGATTTGTCAACTTTGTTCCAAACATGGTCACGTTGCTTTAAATTGTTATAAATGGAGAAATCGAGATAATTTAACTTATAAAACACGTAATTATGAAAACCGTAATTTAAACTAGAAAAGAGGTATGGAGATGCTGATGCTGCCATATCTCGAAAACTAAGGGTCTCATCAGCAAATGAACATAAATTCCCGAATGTGTCATCTTCAAATTCTCTTCCGAAAATTTCACATATTAGACTTGTAAATTCAGTTGGATCTCAAACTGTTGCTAATATTACTGTAGCAGATAATAAAGCTACCCAAACATTTCAAAACTTTAGTCATATTTCTAATACAGGGTATATTTCAAGTGACAGCAATGAGAGCTGCACAGATAATATTGAAGATCATATTTTATTTAATGTAAACAAAAATTCACATACACTTCCTATAATAAAAGCTAAATTAGCCAATAATGATATAAAGTTTCTTATTGATACCGGAAGTAGTTGTTCACTTTTAGCCCAATCAACATTTGATAATTTAAAAGCAAATTTAAAATATAAAAGACTAGGTTCGTCTATTACTCTTAAAACGGTCAATTCTTATGTTGAATTTTCTTCATGTATTCGTGCAACTTTCAAAATTGAAAAAAAGTTTTTCCAACACAATTTCTATATTATTGACATACCACATAGCTCTAATTTTCATGGAATACTTGGCATGGATTTCATTAAAGAAAATCATGTCACTATTGACTTTTCAAAAAATTCCATGAGAATTGGAAAATTAGACTTTACT
The DNA here is from genome assembly GCA_963930645.1 of Salticus scenicus. Lineage (NCBI taxonomy): Eukaryota > Metazoa > Arthropoda > Arachnida > Araneae > Salticidae > Salticus > Salticus scenicus. The sequence continues at coordinate 57,369,291 of OZ005655.1, forward strand.
TGTTCTTTATTTGATTCGCAAAATGAAAAATTAGATGTATATAATGTTAACTCTGACGATAATAATATGAATGTTTACCTTCTAAAGAAAGTTATAATACAAACTGGTGAAAATATCTACATTACTGCAAAAACAAATAATAAGTTACAAGAAACGAATTACATATTTTGTACTGACTTAAAGGATCCTGATATAGAAATTTTAGATTCTATTGTATCACCAAATTACAAAAGTGAAATTAATTCTGAAAATAATAATTCTCTTTTTACGTTACTTATCTCAAATAAGGGTAAAAATTCAATTCACCTCAATAAAAATATGCATATTGGTAAATTATTTTTAATTGATGAAATTAAAGAACCACATTTAGATAAAATTGAAGACTCTTGCTCTAGTAATAATAATATACAAAATATTGAGGACCATATCCACTTAATTCAAGCTTCTGAGGATATATTACTAAAACGTAAAAATGATTTATCAAGTAAAGATTTTTGTTTGAATCATTTAACCCTTGATCAACGTAATACACTAGAAAATTTATTTTTAAGCAAATTTGCTGCTTTTTCCAAATCTCTCGGTACTCTAGGACATACTGATAAAATAATTCCTAATCTAAAATTAATTAATGATTTCCCTATTAAAACACTTCCATTTCCGATTCCACAAGCTTTACAAAAAGAAGCCCAAGAACAGATCAATGAGTTAGTAAACGCCGGCATAATTGAGCGTAATTGCTCCGAGTGGGCTTGTCCCATATTGCTAGTAAAGAAAAAATCTGATGGTTCAAAGAAACAACGTTATAGACTTGCTTTAGACCTTAGAATGGTCAATACAATCATACAAGGTTCCTCATATCCTCTCCCTAAGATTCAAAATATTATATCAAATCTTTCGTCATTCAAATACTTTACTTCGTTGGATTTCATGCAAGCGTACCACCAAATTGACCTTCCTAAAAAATATCAAGATATGCTAACATTTACATCTATTTTTGGCAGTTATCGATACAAACGTGTTTGTTTTGGTTTAAAGAACGCCAGTTCTATATTTCAGTCTCTAATGGACACAATACTCGACGAGATAAACATTAATGGCATATATGCTTATCAGGATGATCTGATTATTGGATCAAATTCATTTGAAGAGACTTGTGAAAAAGTAAATAAAGTGTTAGAAATTCTTATCAAATATAATTTAACATTATCCCCATCTAAGTGTGAATTCCATAAATCAGCAGTTAATTATTTAGGTTTCCACATTGAAAACCATACTATATCACCCATCACCGCTAACATCGTAAAGATCAATTCTTTTCCACCACCAACGACAAAACGACAATTAAAAAAAATTCTTGGACTTGCTAATTTTTACAAATGGATTTTACCATCTTTCTCAGAACTTGCACAACCCCTTGTGGAACTCACAAAACCCAAAACAACATTCAAATGGACAGAAAAACATCAGAGTATTTTTCAAAAAATTCAAAAATTATTCTTTCTTCCCCCAATGGTTCGACTTCCAGATTGGGAGAAAACATTCTATGTGAACACGGATGCATCAAAAACAGCTATTTCAGGAGCACTCATGCAAAAATTTAATGGTAAATTACTTCCTATAGCATACTTTTCCAAATCTTTAAAACCTTCTGAAAAGAAATATCCTGCGTTAAAATTGGAACTTATGGCAATTCATAAAACTGTTACCGCTTTCAAATACTATTTATATAATCGTGAGTTCGTAATTTTGTCAGATAGTGCTCCCCTTGAAAAATATAAGAAAACTACCAATCCCGCTGACGTAACCACCCGCTGGTTAATGGACTTATCTGAATATACATACGTTTTTAAACATATTCCTGGAAATTTGAACATCTTAGCGAATAATTTATCACGTTGTAATTTTGAAAACAATCAAGAGGATCTCAAAGCTAATCCAAACTTAATTCATGACATACAACCACTACCAATTGTTGATGTTGATGAAAATGAAAACAGACTTAAAATTAACAGTAAGGATAAAATTAATAATGAAAATCAAAACAAATGCTCAGAATATGTTAATTATATGATTTCAGGAAATTCGAACTCTAAAGACCCCTTGCTAGAAATTTCAGACCAAACATTTGTGTCCGAACAAATTAAGGATTCTGAATTAAAAGCAATTTACGAAGAAATCTTAAAAAACGGAAAGTCAGAAAATTTTCCCAATTACTTTATAAATCCTGATTCTAAAGTATTAATGCTCAAGAAAGAGAATATTCATAACAATTCATTCAGTTATTTAATTATTGTCCCAAATTCTTTAAAAGCGAAAGCTTTGTCCATTGCGCATTTATCTCACTTCGGTTTGGCTAAAACCTATGAATTTCTTTCTAAAAGATATTTTTGGAGGGGCATTTATACTGATACCCTTAATTTCGTCTCTTCATGCACTAAATGCTTACAAGCGAAACATCACAAAACACCCCCTGCTCCATTACAAAAAACATATACACCCACTCATCCAAATCATACAATCTCCACAGACTTGGTGGGTCCTTTTAGTAATGGTCAATACGTCTTGACAATAATTGATCATTTCAGTAGACACTTAGAACTTTACCCGTTATCTAATATTACTTCTCCAAAAATAGTTCAATGTTTGTTTTCATACATTACAACCTTTGGTCGCCCTGCATGTATTCTATCAGATTTAGGTCGACAGTATACATCTCAAGTTTACAATACATTTAATGACACTCTAGGCATAAAAATAATACATTCGTCTGCTTTTCATCCCCAGTCGAACTCTATTAGCGAACGTGTAAACACATCAATTAAGTATTCAATTAATATATTATTAGAAGAAGGTCATTCATTTCAAAATGCACTATATATACACAAATCTCTCTACAATGGATCTACGCATTCTTCCACTCAATTCTCGCCAAATCTTCTACATTTTGGTAGAGAACTGGCACTAATTTTTGACACTTATAATTCAAATTATAATTACACTTACCTGGATTTTAATGTAAACATCTATAAATTAATGCAAGACCTTCAGGAAATTTATAAAAAAGCGTACAATAACATTCAAGATTCCCAATCAAAAAGAAATAAATATTTTCAAAGAAAAGCTAAACTAAGAAGCATCTGCACAAAAGATATTGTGTATCTGAAGTCTATGGATAAATTTAAATCTAAATATACAGGTCCTTTCATTGTCACAGTTAAACATTCCCCTGTTTCATTTTCAATTAAACGGTTACATGCTAGTGATGATAAAACATTTCGTGTACATATAGATAGAATTTTATTGGCACCTCCACGTAATAATCACTTATTTGACATTTATAATAATTCTAATTTTAATAAGAATCTCATTATTTCCAATGATACACATCAATATAATTTACGAAACAGAAAGTAATTTTTCATCATTTTTTTTTCCTTAGGTTAAAAGTTACACAGTGTAAATTTTTAAATATTTATAAAGATTAAAGATAAATTAAATAAATTTGATGTATACTTTCATTGCAACAGACCTGATCAACCTGTTGCGATTTTTATTTGTTGTGAAATTTCGCAGCTTGGATAATCAATGGCTGGTCCAGGAAATTATATTCTAAGCTGCATTGTCTTACAACAGCAGTGTATATCACTTTTATCACTATCTCTTTAACTTACGTGTTATTTATAATTGAATTTTAACAATAGTTAACATACTAGAATAATATTGTTTATTTAAAAAAAAAAAAAAAATGTGCTAATGGAATTAAAAAAAAAAAAAAAAAATGTTTACGTAGACTTTTGGTGCAGGTAATATTTTTATCATACATATACATGCATGTCTCATATATTGCAATTCCAATTACCTATTTAAAAAAAAAAAAAATGAATATATAAAAACATATGTTATTATTACTTTCTTTCAACATGTATTATTTATTTAAACCTTTTATTAAATATAAAAGGCTCACTATATATTTGATAACATATAAATATACTTGGTTTTTATTTTGTGAAACTTTCATATTAAAATTGCTTATACATTTGAACTATGTATTTATTACAACAAATCCTTGTCCTACATGAACTGAAATAGACTCGTCAAAGTTTCTCGCCATGCATGGTAACATAAAAATTTACTGATTTCAGCATCTTACCACGAACTGATAAAGTATATGATGACTGAATTATTATGATTTTAAATCAAAGGACTTGAGCTCATTTTGTTTGTGAATATATTCTAAAGACTTTTGTGTACACAGATTTATGGCCATACAACATTATATCACATCACCTTATAATATCCTTATTTCCTGTATTTGCATTTTATTATTGTATAAGAATATTATTTTTTTTAAGTATGCATACTAGATTTTCTATTGATAATATGACAATGTACGTATTTTATTTGTATTGGAAGCCATTCGTTTTTTGTTTTTGTTTTGTAATCAATCTATTTTACAAGATTGGAAATAATTTGATTTAATTTAAATTTTTGCTTAGCTGTCATATCATAGACGATGTAATGGCTGAACCCATTTTTTTTTTTTTTTTTTTTCTCGGTCGACGGGGAGAAATATGTGATGTTGAAAAACATCACATATCCCTTTTTAAAATAAAATAATAATAATAATATAAATTACATTTTATTTATTTATAATGCAAGCAAACATTATATTTCTTATTCTAAAAGAATCTAGTCTTTTAACTATTATTTAGGTTTACCAGATATAAAATTTAAAATGTGTTCAGCCAACTTGATTTTTGATGCCAATGAGATTTGGCGAAATAAATTAATTAGCTTGCTGTCTGTCTTTCTGTAAAGATGTTATTTTTTTTTATCTTTGAGTCAAAAATGTCGAAATGCTTTCGGTTTAGAAAAGTATATCAAAATGGCTTCCATTCTTCATTCGATGTCTCTCTGATTAATAAACTGAAATTCATCATCATGAATGTTTGCGAATCTACTCATTCGTTTTTGTTCAAAAATGCATTATATATATCTTATAAGAGTAATAAAGAAATGTAATTTTTCTAAATGGAAAATGACTTCATGCTATATTTTACGGAGCTGAGTGAACCTGCTACGCTGTACGTCATGGCCGCTTCATACTTTAGATATCTCCATCCCAGCTCTTCATTAAATATATGCTTTTATTTATATTCACCTCTCATTTTTGTTTTCATTGCCTTATTTTTAGCAACTGACCTATTTCAATATGTATAAAAATATATAATAGTTATTCTTACCTTTAATCCCTTCTTACGGTTGTATCGGGATTGCATCTTCCTGCAGGGATGTGGTCCTGATGTTCGCCGTCCTCTTGCATTCTCTCCAATCTGGGAATATCCTAGGCCCCATTCCCGAGTTGAAGAGATGCCGTCCATACCTTTTTAGGCCTCATTTTTTTGTTGTGTTTATATGTTTTTTCAGCATAAATGGTCGTTTGTAGTCACAGATGAAGACCTATTTTTTTTGTACAATGCAAAATGTTATAACATACTTACTTCTCAATTTCTGTGAAGGTTCAATAAGACTGTAGTACGTTTTAGCAAACTTTAAATTTTTTTTCTCAACTACAATCTATGGCAATGTTATGTGAATATAAAAATGTGAGTTGTATGTTAACGTTAAATAAGACACAAGACTAAGGTAAAAAATATGATTTTATTTATATCAAATCAAATCTTAGTAAGAGGTATACTTACCTATATGCTGTCATATTGCAGCTCATTATGTAACATCAAGTTATGTCAATTTTTTTTTAGACACTATGTGTGTCGGCCTGTAACCCTTTGTATAGGGCTCGTCCGTGACCGTCTGACCCGTCTTCTTGGTTGCCCTTGCTCTTGCTCTGGTTGTTTCTTGGCTTTTCCGCCCTGTGCTTTTTGTTTTTTTTCAAATCCCGTTTTTGGGGAGAGTGTCGTGTAGTACGACATCGTGTTTATTTAATTTCAATCAATTCCCCATTAAACTTATCAAAATCGATCCATTATTGAAGCTTCAGACTAAGTTCCATTAAGTTTCACTATTCTACCGTTTCGCCCCTGCACAATTGCTTTGCAGCAACGCTCGAATTTTCACTCTTTCGTTCTTCCGTAGCGGACCCTACTAGCTTTACGGTAAGATACGTGAGCGCTCGCTCTGATTGGCCAGGCAGCGCCGTGACGTTTTAGGAAGCTGGTTCTCATCTACCGCGATCTTCTAGCAACAGAAGAGGACTTGCCATGGGATAGTGAATTCGGGTATGGTCGCGCTCGCGCACCATGTGCGTTTTACGAAATTGTTCGCATGCTGATCTCTATCTACTTTTTCATCTTCATTTATCGTTAAAATATACAGAGTTGTCAATAAATTAATTTAACATATCTAATCAGTAGTGTACTATAATATGTATTTTCAAGTTTTAATGGAATTTAGTTCGTAAATCGCAAGGATTGAAATGGATTATAATTCCTTCTGTGGCTACATCATTGCGTGCAACCAAGATGACACTAAGCGGTCCAGAGCCCATTCCTGATGATTATTGGTCCATTAAAGTATTATGAAAAATCTAGCCATTGCCTTCGCCTGACTTATTTTGGAATTTGGTAAGACCTGCCTTATTTTTACTCTATCTCGACTGAATCTCCCTACAGTGCATCATAGCGAATCTAGATAACGCCGAAGGGTTTTGGTTCTACACAACGCGCCTCTTTCTCGTCAGTATTATAGTCCACACGATCACAGCTTGAATTATTAAGCCATTAAATTTTAAGCCCCTTTTCTTTGCATAAACTCTAGATATTATGTAATGATAAACTCTAAAAATTAAGTCGGTAGCAGTACCCAGAGTCTGCTATTCGACAATCATCTAAAAGGTAATTTAACCTTGTCATTATTTTAAATTGTTTATCTATTATCTATATATTTGTTTATGAATAAAATCAATTTGTTAATGTTAAAAATTTTGTTCTTATTGAGTTATAAAAATTGTTTTCATTTACACTGGTCAAGTTATCTTTACTGAAACCCTTAAACTTAAATTTAAATACAGCTTTCACTGTTGTTTTTCTGCTTAAATAAGATTCTTAATAGATTGACCTTTTTGGTCTTTATCAAAATTGTTAGAGCCGTTTTTGAGATACAGACTTACGGTCCCACTTCCGGTTTCCAATGTGACATAGACTAAAGGTCTATGTTTTTAATTTAATTTTTTATTAAGCAGTCACATACAGTGGAAACATTAATCTTTTAAGTTTTAAGGGTTTCAATAAAAGTAACCTGACCAGTGTTCAACTATTATGACACATCAAAAACAAAAATTTTAACAAAAAAACAATTTTATTCAACAAAGTATAAATATATAGTAAACTTTCAAAAATATGACAAAAACAAGATTACCTTTTCAGGTGGTGAACCAGACATAGCAATAAGCACAATCTATAATCATGCACTTGAAGAACAATCACATTTCGTTTTAATGACAAAATATCCGCGATCGCCAGGTTGATCAGCGGGAAAACGGGATGATGATAACCATACTTCCGCGATCGCCGGGTTGACCAGCGAAAGTAAAACGAGATGTATTAACACAAAGTAGCAACGATGAGGATTATGCTTACACACTGTTAATTATACGATTTAATTTAGAAGAAGATTTTAATTTCACTTTTACTAACTTTAGATCTTTTCAAACTTAACAAATGCTGTTTAAAAAACAGCTAAACAATATATAACATCAATCAAAAATAAATTTAACAGCCTCATTTAAAAAAAAACGTCGATTATCAATTTTTATCTCAAGAATTCTCATCACCTGCGAATGACGAAAAAACTTTATCCTTTAAGAAGGAACAAATTCAAACAAAAACTTAACAACTTTTAACATATGTAAAATAACAACGGCAGCCATCGTTTCTAAACAAATTCAATAGCCAAAAGAGCATAATTTAGCTTAGCTGTAATAACGCTAAAAGCACATACTCCAGTGCTCAGCCAACAACAGCTTAAAGCTGCTCACAAAACTACTACTTCATTTCCAATTGAAGACTAGCTGGCCATTGCTGACAACTGCTGATAACTGCCTCTTAACACACCTGCCGCGATCTTTTTATACTGACTGAAAAGTCAAAATCTACATATAAACAATACATTACTATTGCCATTCAACGGCCACAGCCAAAAATACAATTTACTATAACTATTTTAGTAGAAATAGCAACAGTAAAAATAAGAAAAATTATGCAGAACAAGATTGGCAACGGCAACGATGTAAACAAAACATCGATCGTTAAAGCGTGATGCAGGCAAAGATGGCTGACCGAAAATTAAGTAAAGAAAACTTTTAAATTTAAAGAAAAGGTAAGTTAACAGTTATATAATGAAAAATAAGCATTTATATTTATAAAATTAACAATTTTTTTTTATGTGTGAGGACAATTGATAGATATCACAATGTCCCACTTCCGTTTTTTCAATTTTCACCAAAAATCGAAAAATTCATCTGAACACCAGACTTGTTTCAATTCTAAAGTTTCGTAGTTTCTTTATTAGTTTCCGAGATATAAATAGCCAGAAGATTCCACACACACATGCACACTGACCTATTGCCAAAAACCACTTTTTTGGACTCAGGGGACCTTAAAACGTGTAAATCAGGTGAAATCTTGATATCAAATTTTCAGACCGAATACAATACTTCCATTACTAACAGTAGTAGGGTAATGGAAGTAAAAATATTATTAAAAATATGGTGATAATTATTCATAAAAAATGGCAATAAAACTTTTTGCAGCTAACAACCATTTAGAATTAGCAATAAGATTCACATTTTATTTAGTGTCATTGATGAAAAAAAAAAAAAGATACACCCAAAATTTATCTTAAGATAATTTTCTTGTATGTAATAAAATGAAATAAATAAATAATTTTATGAAAATTTGTTAAAACTAGGGATGGACTGGATATGAATTTTACCAGATACGGATATCCGGCATTCCGGATATTTTTTTTGATAACTTCAGTTATCTTTTAGTCCTCACATTTAATGTAAAAACATTTCTTAATTTATTTTTTATATATATACAACTTAAAATATCTTTTACTTATTATTATTTCAAGTTTAATTCATTCTTTTAAATCTTCTATTTACTCCATGCTACTTCACGGCAAACATTGCGGTTTGTTTACTTTACAGCTGTTGCCATTCTCTGCACTGTTAAAATAACTTTTTCTCCTTGTTGCCATCATATCTTAATTCATTAAATTAATTATGAAATGTTTCAACTTTGGTCATAACATAGGCGCCGACTTAACGGGGGCAGCGGGGGCGGTCGCCCCCGCTGTAATTTTTCACGGGGGCGAAAGTATCTTTTCGCCCCCGTGCTTCCAACGGGATTTTCAAACACGAAAAATTTTTTTTTATCACAAATTTGAATTTTAATGAACATTTTCACATTGTAAATTTATTGTTTTCTTCTCTCCTCCTTTCTTTACTGACGGATTAGCAAAAAACAGGATATACTTTATACAATTCTCTTTTTGCGCGACAGAAACTGACCGAGATTGAGAGAACAACTTTTCAAAGTCAGTCCCTGTCCCTCTATAGTCAAAAGGTAGGTTGACGCAGAAAGACTAATTTTCATGTTAATGTCCATGTCCATTTGAAGTCCGACAGTCCCAGTTCTCAAGAAAGTGTTCATATTGACAAGTATTAAATGCAAAAGCTTTTGTTCTGAACATTTGCTATTCATAACACAAAAATTATAATGCTGTTAAAAACACAGAATTTTATGTTTCTATTTATTTTAAATTTATCGGTATTTGTGTATGTATCTTCTTCTTCTTCTTTTTTTTTTTTTTTTTTTTTTTTTTGTAAATCTTTGAATTTATTGATGTTGATTATTAACAATCTTGCACGAGACAGGGGAAGAGGAAGGTTAGTTGTTAAAATTAAGGTCGATTAACTACACTATATTCCTAGAGCTATAGGTGGAATGCCTTCCATGGAATTATTTTTAAATGGTCTTAGCCCGTATTTCAGCGAGTTTTTGGAGAAAACCATGAAAAACTCCGAACGACTTGATCGACGAAAGCAACCTGGGATCCAACATCGAACCCAGCAATTCCCGTCTACCAACTTTGAGTGCAGAAGTACTTGGCTGCCGGTGGGGCCAGGAAAGAGGAAGAATTGTTAAAAATGATAATTGGTTAAAAAGTGTTGTCTTAGAAAACCGCATCTCATAATTAACATTTAGTGGACAAGTAAATACGGCAAATTTTTACAAAACGTCTTAGGTAATAAATTTATGAATTTAATAAATATTCCTAACAGCACATCTCATCCACAAGACATCATCAGGATATCCTATGGATGAAAGTACGTCTAAGTGATATTCTCAAGATGTACTAGGGATAAGTGTGCTGTTAGGGAAATGCGTGAATTGAAATATGTCATAAAAATTTATAATATCTAAGTTGATTTTAATTTTCTAAATATGTTGTTCACATATTAAGTTGTTCACATATAATTATACATGTAAACAATTTGAATTTCAGATTCTCTGTTGTTCTTGCATATTTTCGATATAAATAACAGCAACGTCCGTTGAAAAAAAAAAAAAAAAAAAAAACATTAATAAGAAATGGATGTGGAATTCTTTTCTTATTCATTATAAATTCGATAAATGAAATAAGAAAACACGGTACAACTTAAATAATTCATTTCTGGAAAAAAATAAATCTGAAAAAATTCTTTGAAAATTACCTTGAAGAAAGGGAATAACAAACAACATAACATTTAATTTAAGAGTAAAGTTTGAAATAGAAGACGTAATATATATAAGTAATTTTTTTTATATTTAAAATTTTTTCTATACATACACATAAAAAGAAAGTATTCGATTTGTGGAAATTTTCGCCTTTTAGTTTTTGATGTATTTACTCGTTTTGGGATTTTCTAAATCTGAACCCGATTTTACCATTTTTCAAAAATGTCTGTGTGTTTCTCTTGTGTGTATGTATAAAAAATTTTGTAATTGGTCAGTGTATCTCTCGAACTAATGGACGAAATTTAACCAAATTTAATATTTATTTAGATCTTGACTTAAACTAGTGTTTTTAACTGAATTAAATTGAACTGAATTTAAACCTAATTCGGGAATCAATGATTTGGGAATTAATTGCTCAATAATTGATTACCTCATTTCTTTCTTTTTTTAGGACTGAGGGCTTATTAGTCTCAATCTGCGTTGTCGATTTCGATAATTGTACATTTGTCGAAATCTAAAATTTATCGAAAATATAATTGAATAATTTGAAAGCGATGTTATAATTTGAAAAAAGGAAAAAAAAAAAAAAAAAAAAAAAAATCTAATAGTCCTTCGTCCTAAACTAAATTCTGCTTTTGCCAGAATTTCATCAAAATCTTTTTTATTATTATTATTATTATTGAAAGAAAAAGAAAAGAAAATTAATAATAATCAGTATCGTTACAAGCGATATCGAAAAAGTTTTTTTTTAATAATTATGAATTAGGAAATAAAAAGTGCCCGTGAAATAATATGAAATAAAAATAAGTAAAAAAATGAATTTAATGATTTAATGTTTTTGTTTTTCGGGGGCTGCTCACGCATATAAAAAATGCGTATTAAAACGAGTCAAAGATGGAAGCCAAATAAGTATTGAGTTATATTACGATAAATACGATACGATATATTAGACCTATCGTTCAGGGTTAGTAGGCATTTTCGTTGAAAGAAATAGTTTGTTCGTTCGGTGCAACTTGCACATTAGTCCCTTGAGGTACAACTTTTTTTTTTTTTTTTTTATCGAATTATAACATTGCTTTCAATTTTTTTTTTTTTTTTTTTTTTTTTTTTATGGCAGAATAGGAGAAAGTTTCGAATAAATTAATTTAATGAAATTACTTTTTTAACTTTTCAATATAAAATTACATATATAATAGTAATAATTAACCAAAGAAAACATTTTTCTTTATGTGGGGGTATCGTCCCCGACATCCCTCGGGAGCATGAATTTTTAACATAGATACCTTTTTAAAGAACATTTCAATACATTTAAAACAATTGCTTAACCGTATATTGGTGATAATTAAAAAATATATATTGGTTTAGGTTTTTAGATATCAGCACAAAACTGATTTCTTTTTTTATTTTGTGTTATACTTCTTTGAGATGAAAATCGTCTGCATTCATCATGGAAAATAAATTTAATAAATAACTTTTACTGTGTGAATTGGTATAGAAAATTTTGAGATGGCTACAATATTCTAGCAATTCTTTTTTCTTTTTAACTACAGATAAAGCAAAAGAATGGTAGTGAAATAAAGTTGTTTTAATGACAGATTTTATTGGGCCTCATATTCATTGAGAATTATAATTATTATTATTTTTAATGAACTTAGAAACAAAATTACAATTTAAAAACAAATTACGAAGATGCCTATAATACGAAATTTTATAAAGTCTATAAAAATTTTAACGGGATTTAATTTTATGATTAAAAAATTTTAAATTTTATACTGTCATGAAACAAGAAAATGTCTAGTGATTATATCTTTTTCCCGCTTTCCGTTTACTCCACCCTCCTTTTGCTTGTTTCAGGATATTTTTAAGATGTATTTTCAATAGGGAAATGCAATATGTACCTGCTGTCTCATTCCTCTTAAAAGGTGCATGCATTGACCTTTTAGGAATGCACCTGTTAAAAATTTGAAAAGCAACGCTAACCTTCACATTTTATAAAGGGTGTATCTCTTCACAGACAGGATGAGTTGAGAATTTAAGCCTTTTTCAATTTTCAACCCTTGATCTCGCCGCAAAATAGAGCCGGCGACACCTTTTAAAAATGAGTCTGCTACAGTTTGTTCAAGTTAAACGTATAACAAAAGTAAACAATAACATATGTGATTTAATTCCCTGAAAAATATCTCCCATCGGCGACAGTTATTTTCAACTTTTGTTAAGGTTTTTGTACGTCTCCTTTTGTTAACTTTATGACTTTCTGTAACTATGGGTATATCATTTATCATGTATTTTTTAAGTACAAGTCCTTACTGTAAAGTGTAAACCATAAAACACACAAAGAAGGGGTGGGATCTGGGATACTTTTCAATTTTCATATCTTTAACATAGGCTGGTGGGACTATAAGCTCTTTGCTCTTTAAGGATGGGGATTAACTAAAGTGTTAAACACAACACATCAAAGACCTTCGAAATCAAAATAAATTCTATAGATAAAAGAAGAGGACTACAATAGAATCGTCTGTATGTCTACCTCCCCCCCACCCCCACCACCACACACACATCCCAACGAAGTTTACTTGGATGGAAAGAATGAAAAGAAGAATTCAGTTGAGAAATTTTTAGACCTGAGAATCCGTGTTTTATTTATTTATTTTTTAGCTTTTAGCTTATCCAAATTATTCGGTTATATCTAATGGAGACAAATTCGAGCAACGGTTCTTTTGAAATTATCTTCATTGTAAATCTCAATCACTGAATCTTCATCCTACTTCTAAAACAAAAAGACTAACTGAAATTTAACTCTTCTTTCTAAGTAGTGGAAACTATTTTAAAATTTTATCTAATGAATTCAAAAATTTTTATATTCTTCGATTTATTTATTTACTACTGAACCAAAAGATAGAGTTGCGAGTGTCTTCCTACTGCATCGACAGTTAAAAGTGTATTCTAGGATCTTTTAAAGAAAAACCGGAGACTTGTAATAAAATTGAAAAACAAGGTAAGCTTTTTCAATGTTTTTTTTTTTTTTTTTTTTTTTTTTTTGAGGAATTCTAGACGCAAAAGTAGGGGTTTGTGCATCCTTTAAATTTTTGAAAAATTCATTAACGCTTTTAAAGTTGTCAGAATTACAAAATGGATTTAGAAAAAAAAGTAGTGCATTATTATCAACAGGTTAATTATTAAGGAAGTTTATAAATGATATTTTGAATTACTTATACACTTATTAATTATTAGTCATTATTATTGTTATTATTTTCAGGGGAAAAAAAATCAAGTATTTTGAAAATTTGGTTAAAGTATTTTGAAGCTTTTTGAGAATCAAAATGAGAGTTAATCAATATAAACTGATTTATTTTCCCCTCACAAAATTTGAATTTTGTGGCTATAAATTTATTTTGAAAATATTTTAATAAATGAAAATTGTTGAGTTATCAATATGAAATAAAATAAAGAAAATTCTGTTCCCAAAATTTAAAATTTTGCTGCTGTAGTAAGAAATTTATTTTAGAGAAAACACGATAAGTTTGTCACATGTTTTATATTTATTTCCTTATGTTCCATTTTTTTTAAAGGATGACTTTTGGTGGAAAACTCAAAATACTGGAAAATTTTTAATTCAATTTAAATTTCAAAATCTGACATTTTTACATTTTTTTAAAGTTATTTTTAAGAACGGTAAATTGATAAATAAATTCAGTTTATTTGTTATTAATTTCCTGTACAGGAAATGTGTATTAAAATAAAAAATAAAAACAAAAATATAGAATAACTCATATGAGTTTTTTCTTTTTGAAATCTTATAAATCGTAAATTTTAAACTTCATTCTTCATTAGAACTTCATAACAAAAATAGAAAAATAAACTAAAAAAAATAATACATGATCTTCAAAATTGGACATGTCGCAAACTTGCAGATATGAAAAAATAGATCTATGATAGTAATAAATGAGTCAGTGGTAAAATAATGAGTGGATATAATATGTGCACAAGAAAATTTATTTGTCATTATTTTAAAATAATTTTTCATTATTCTAAATTATAAGTTTTATAATTTTTAAAAAGACACCAAAGAGAAAATTTTAGAAATAGCATTAAATTAGTATAATTAAAGAAAGCATTGTACATGTACGCTAACACCATGAATTACAAAAACAAGCAACTGTCGTTTCGAATCGAAATAATTAAATTTGACCCTTAATCAGGCTTCATTATGCAATAAACACAAGTTCTTTCGGGATATTTTTTTTTCCCCTCTGAATGGGCTGAACGCGATGTTCTAAAGGTAATGCTTTTCTGCTTTCATCCTGCCCTGTTTCTATATCTTTTCGCCTAATGAAAAGTTGTGCTCAGTTGTTTCGATTCGAAACGATTACAACGACTTATTGAAATTTTATTGTGATCGCAGAGATTTTATTCATTACCTTTCTGAACAGCATTTCGGTGCATTTTTCTACACTAATTTACGATTGTTTCTGGACATTTCAAAAATAAAAAATCAGTGAAAATATTAATTTTTCATTTTTTCGCTAAAAATGTACTTTGGCATCTCTAATATGATTAAGGAAAAATTTCAATTGAATTTTAAAATTTAAAATTTAAAAATTTATTTGATCTTTATAAAGATAGTAAAAACGCTTTTAAAATTTTCAGTTGCGTTTTCTCAGTTTGCAATTTTCTGTATTCATGATCTTCAAAATGGTATAACTTCTACAGATATTTAAGAACAGATCTAATGCATATATTTGAATGATTAATAGGGTTAGGGATGAATTTTTTGTAACATTTTCACAAGAAAAATATTAATATATATATATATATATATATATATATATTTTTTTTTTTTTTTTTTTTTCAAATTTTTGCGTAGACATTTACTTTTAATTTTTTGTCTCAAAACTAATTAGTAAACTTCAAAATTCAGCCCTACAGTTATAACACATATTCTTATGGCTACAAAAAAAAATTTGGTGAAAAAATACAGAAAACTGTAGAAAAAGAATGTAAAAAATGTTAAGTATATATATATATATATATATATATATATATATATATATATATATATATATATATATATATATATATGCGATTCTCTTTATTTTTATTTTATTTATTTATTTTTCCTGTAAAAATCACTTTGCTTGTTAATAAAATTTCATAATACACATATGAATATGAGATAAATATAAGTTTATAAGGGGAAAAAAATTAAAAAGTGGTGGGTTCCCTTAAACGTATGGGGCTAAAGTGTAATTATATTAACTTAGTTTACTTTAAATTATGATATTCCTTGAAAGTATTAAAGCAATTGTAAAAGAATGAAATTTAATTAATTACTATATAATTAGCAGCATCAGTATCGTTATTAATTTCTAGTAATTGGATTTTTTAATTTATTCCGGTACTTTACCCCCCCCCCCCTCCTACACTATCTTCAGCCGCCTGTAAGCAATAAATCTCGCCCCCGTAGTGAAAAACAAAAGTCGGCGCCTATGGGTCATAAGGTGGCGTCATCGTTTTTTTTACTGTTTTGGCTTTGACCACAGGGTGGCGTTAGTATCAATGTTTTTCTGATGGTTTTATGCAAATATTGCATTTATTAAAGATATAAAAGATTAATTCCATCGTAGTACGGTGCGGTAGCAGCAGTGCAACAGCAACAAGATGCATTGGTGTGCTTTCAGTGAGCTGGTTTCCTGTTTAGATAAGAAGTATGCTGATTTGGAGTTAAAAGTTTGTTTTATTTAATTAAAAGTTTAAACAAATGAAATTTATTTACGAAGTTAAGTTTTTTTAAAAATTAAAAGTTGATGCTGCAAATGAAATTTATTTACGAAGTTAAGTTTTGATATATTAAAAGTTGATGCTGGTTTTTTCCATGAAGTTAAAATAGTTAATTATGAAGTTAAAGTTTTTCTGAACTTTTGTCCTTGTCTTCTATTGTTTGAAAGATGATAAATTTCTTCTGCTAAAGACTTTTGATTATCATTTCATCTCAGCGGTCAACTTGGCGACCGTTGGTATAAGATAAATTAGTTATGAGTTTTACCTACAATAGTTATGTGTTCTTCAATTGATATCATCGGTTTATTTTCTTAGTGGTCAACTGGGCGACCATTAGGAAATTAACTTAGCTTCTTGGTTATTTCCCTGATGGTCAACTTGGCGACCATCTATCTATGATTTTCATTTGTCTTAGTTATATTCTCTTCAATTGGTATCATTAATTTTTCTCAATGGTCAACCTGGCGACCTTGAGATTTATGTTAATTGTGCTATAAAATTTGTGTTTAAAGGGGACTTTGGGACAAGATGTTTTTCTTCAGAAATATTGTATTGTCATCAAGAGCTGAATGCTTTTATACTATATCAAGCTAAATGTTTATTCAAAGGTAACTATCCAGCTTATATTGCTACTTTATGTTAATGTATTTGATTAAAAGTTTGTTAAATATATTTATATATGTTTTTTTGATATTAATAAATTTTGTTAAGTTTTTAAATTTTCCTTGTTTTTACTGAGATCAAGTTTCTAATCACTAGTCATTTTCCATTTACAAAAACTTAAAGTTTAAACATTTCTATTGTGCAAAACTTTGCTTAATATTAAACTTAATAGATAGACCACTTCTAATGGTCTTTATCATTTTTAATTTGCCGGATCCGGATATTCGGCAGTCTCCTTCCCCAGTACACATGAAAATTTCAGTTTTTTAAGAGCACACAGTAGTTACAAACAGGTATTTGTATTTGATTTTTATGCAACTGGATTCCATTCACATACATAAAAAGTCAATACCATTGGGATAATAAGCCATAATAGTTTTATTTTATTTTATTTTTTAATATCAATTCTTATGCTTATGTGTCACTTTTGATAGTTAGGTTAGCAGAATATAATGTGTAATGTTGTCTTAAGTATGTGCTTTGTCTGCCTTGCTATGCATATAATTGACAATACATACTATAATAATATGGTGTGTCCCTCACACGACTTTCTCTAATGCTGAATTTTAATATTATAAATACAGATTGGAGATTGGGGGGTAAGAAAACGAGTACTGCTGTGTAAACCTATGTTAAAACAATTCAAATTAGGCTTCGGAACAGATTTATTTGACAAATAATATATGAGGGGGCCCCCTCTCTCCAACCCCCCTTTCGTTATTATACAATACATTTATATAGATTTCAAGTTTATTATTAAGTTCAAAAGTTCATTTAAAATTATTCAAACAAATTTCACATGCAACATTTCTTAAAATTTATCAATTTTGATAAATTTTTTCTACTAACAAACATATTAACTTCAAAATACAACATTTTAAAAAAAATTACTTGCTTATTAAAAATTGTTGTTACTTGTTTATTAAAATTTGTTGTTGTTTAAAGGTTTCTTGTTTATTAAAAAATACTTACCTAAAATTACTTGTTTTTAATTTAAGTGATACAGGCAAAGATCAAGCGTTAAAACTTGACTTCGGTATTTAGGAAGCCTTAAAACATTTAAATATTAAAAAAAAAAAAAAAAAAAAAAAAAAAACAAGCAATGAATATTTAGCTTAAAAAAATACATTATTAACCATATGGCCATGTAGAATTACTTTCAATTCCTAGGCAGCTTTCCTGGACATGGTAACAATAACAATAAAAAACTAGTATAATGTGGCCACCACATGACTTTCTTCTATACTTTCCTATACAAATTACGCTCAATAAAAATAATTTATTAAAATTATCATTTAAAAAAATTATTTTTCATAATAATGCAGACGATTTCCATATAAGAGAAGTAGTATAACACTAAATATCCAAAAAAAAAAAAAAAGTCAATTTTATTGTCAATATTACATAAAAAAAAAAAGATAACTTTATTTTAAGTTATTGCAGATCGATGGTTCAACCATTCATTTTCAAAGTATTGGCGAACTCTTTTGAAAGATACCCATCATGAAAATTTATTCCCTTCGAGGGAGACTTTCCCATACAATTTTTTTTTTCCCCACTTGACTATCTCTATTATAAATAATTCTTTTAAATTTCATAATGATTATGAAGAAATAATTCTCTTTATGCACATTTATACAAAATTTTGTACTACATACCAATTTGTATGAAATTCTGTGCAGTAGTTCCTGAGATACAGTTGTCACAAAATTTTGTCACACACACTCATACACAGACAGACATTTTCTAAAAATGGTCAAATTGTGTTCTACACAGCTCTCAAACGTGTAAATCCATCAAAAACTCGAAGTCGAAAATTTTTAGGAATCCAATACTTTCTTTTATTGAATATAGAAGAAAGTAACAATATTATGGTTTAAATAATGGCAGCCCTGTATATCTTCTGAAGATTATATAAACGCCACATGGTGCACAGAAATATAATCCGATATCAATAACAGACGGCACAACCTGAAATACATTTCCATATATTTTCAAGTATTGTCATACTATAATCTAGTTCTTTTGTGTAGCTCTGTAAATGAACAGTAAATGATTTCCATACCATATTCAGTATGAAACAAGTTTTTACGTGTATAAAAAATATAAATTCATTTCATTCGGTTTAGTGCAGTTTATAGTTGTTAAACTCTACTAACTTACAATTTTCCCCATAGATGTAATATATTTGAATTCTCTTGGGTGTCCCTGTACACAAATCATTTGCTTGATCTCCACGAAAAGTTTAGTGTAGCAGCCCTATATGATACACATTTAGAATACTAAGTTTGAACTTTCTGCTATTATTTTTTCTTGAGATATGCTAATAACAGACACACGCACAGACACAGACCAACCGCTAAAAATATTATTTTTGGATTCAGGGGACCTCAAATCGAATAAACATAACAAAAACTCGATTTCAAAAATTTGACCCAAAAATAATACTTTTCTACCATTTACATGGGTAAGAGAAAGTAAAACTAGTGTGTCGTGGCCACCACAAGACTTTCTTCAGTTTTTTCCTATATAAATTCACTCAGTTCAAATAAATTACAAAAACTATTATTTATTAAAATTATCTACCATGATGAATGCAGGTGATTTTCATCTTAGAGAAAGCTAACAGTAAATATCCAAAGAAACACAGTTTAACTAACATCTTAAAAAAAGTGTTTTCATAATGGTTATCTCATGTATCAAGTTTCGTACAGTTAAAGTTGAAATATAGCATTCCCGTTCTCAGGAAAAACCGCCCTATAGCAGCGCAACCAATTGGTAGATATACATTCAGATTGAATCGGCATACTGTCTCATAATGACTTTCTCACATATCAAGTATACAAGTATTGTTTGATTATACATATTAGAACCTGAAATATAATTTTCCCTTAAGCTGAGGAAATAGCTGTATAAAAATGCCACCTGTTCAGCAATTAGTACCAAAAGTTAATTCGCAATAACTTATATCAAGGTGCATCCGCATATAAATTTTTATACAATTTTGCGCAGTAGTTCCTGAGATATAAAATCTATTTCTATTTTTTTTTATTTATTTTATTGTAGTAATAATTGTACCAGCTTTTTAATTTATGATGTGAACTTTTACCATTTGGATATAGCGGTTAGCATGAGACCTACGCTTTTCGACGATAAATAACCAAAATAAACCAAGAAGAAAAAATAGAAATAGATTTTAAAAATTATAAAAAATTATCTAACTACAATAATTATTTCTATGCCACAAAACGCGAAACAGTCGAAATTTTAGCGAATAAGGGATCATGCAATACCGACCAAACAGAAATCGACGCAAGGTGGCGCGATGTCTTGGAGAGAGGAAGAGAGAAGAAGATATACGGCCGCCAAGAATGGTTCACAAGAGCGTAAATGCCTGAAGAAGGCTGCGTGAAGCAGCAGAAAGCGCTAGCGAAAGGTAATTTTTAACGGGTTTTTAATGTTTTTTAAAGTTTTAGAGTTATTTTCATGAAACAGGGTAGCTACAGAAATTCTGAGAAAAAATTCCCTGATTTTTCCATGACTAATTTTGACAAATTTCCATTACGTATTATAAACATTCCACAATTTTGTGTATAACACACTCTTGTGTAACATGCCTCGCTAAACCACTGTAATCCAAAAAACCAAACTGATGGGCAAAACTATCTCAATCGTTTATTCTTTGTTCACTTACAAAAAGGAAAATATAATGAAAAATTAAAAATTTTGGAGAAATTAACAAAATTATAAAAATATGACTCATTTTAATTGCACAACATATTAACATATAAAATATTTTAAAACCATTATGTCTCGTATAGTTATATTAAATTTTAATCACATAAAAAACCCAGGCAATATATATCAATACAAAAAACCCTTAATGGGTTAAAAGTTTGTGACGCAGCACTGTACTTTATGACTATAAGAATTAGAAATACGGGTCTTAAAAATAATATCATCAAATTTTCAGTGACGCTTTGATATTAATTAAATTATACATAAATTTTCTTATTTCAATTTGCTTTTTCCTTTTATTTATACAATTTACAGTGTAAACGTTATTTTCAACATAAAATAATATATAGCATTTACTCATTGATACCTTTCCATTCACATCTCTTACACTATGAAAGCATGTGTTTTAAAAGAAATTATATGAAATTCCAGTAACACAGTGGTGTTACATTAAATGATTTGTTTTTAAATTTCACTGCAATTATTTTGTTTTGCATATTAAAGTATATGTGCACATTGAAATATTGCTTTTTAATTTCAAATACGCTATCAAATATATCACTTTCATTAAGCTTATATTATGTACTGAAATATATTTATTTCAATGAATTATTCATCTTTTGCATCACGCCATCCAAAACTGTAAGTAAAATATATGGAAATGTTTACTTTGTGTCATTTCATTCAAATAAATTGAAAATGCATGCAAATAGATATTGTGCTGCAAAGAAAAAAATTGTGAAAATGTTTTCCTTTCTTTTCTCTTTCTTTTTCTTTTTTTTTTTTTTTTTTAATAAACCAAACGAGATCAAACGACGTGATCCTGAAATAGGAACATAATGGAGACTATTTTCAGTATATTTAATTAAAAAAAAAAGAGGCAAACAAAATATATTAAAAAAATTTTTGTTTGTAGAAGTCATTTCCAACAAACTACAAAAAGAACTTCATTTGTTTAAAATTTCAAAGATGTGCCTTTCGCCCCCCCCCTGTTTTTACAGTTCGAATTTCCAAACAAAACAAAGATCCTTCAAACTGATTAAGCTCCCCCCACCTCCTTTTTTTTACAGTTTTTAAAATTTCCAAGGTGTTCTCGAGACACGGGGGATGACTTTAAAAGAAAAATTTTCTTTCTTATTTTCCTAACAAATAATTATAGAGAAAAACAGTTTGTGTTAAAATGTTGTTTTGAAAAGGTCTTTCCATCAAACTGACAGAGATTCCCCCTCCCTCCACCCAAATTCCACATTTATAAAATTAAAATTTGCCCATCACTGAGTCCTTATGCCCCCCTCCTTTCCCCTACCATACACATTTGTTTTCTTCTTAACTAAACAAAATTCCATAAAAATTCTCGTAGACGTGTTTAGGAATTCCGAAAATTACTAGATAAAAACAAATTGAATAATTCGTATTCGACACTGTTTGGCAAGATTTTGTATGAACTTTGGAAACACACTTTTCTAAAATCGATGAAATTAAATTAATATAAAAATTCTACAGAACAACTTGATTAGTTTTTTATATAATACAAAATGAGTTTAAATCAGTTTAATTTAAAGTTGTTTTCGTAAAGAATTTGCCTTTACGATTTTTATAATATAATGCAAACTCAAGTTACTGTAACAATGTTTGTGTTAACAGTAATTATTAAGCTAAGGAAAAATCATTTAATTTAGTATAAGTATTAATCGTTATTACTGTTGGTTTGGCCACGACTTTTAAGTTTTAAAACTGATTAATAGATTAGTTTTACAAAGTGAAAACAGTTACATATTATAATTTTACTTAATTTTTTGTGTTTAATTAAAAGCTTAAAATTACCTCAGTTTACCTCATAACACTTTTAAGATTTTATGGATATTGTAGAGGAGAGCTATATTAAAAAATAAACAAGTACTTACACAAATTTCAGAACAATATGTTGTACTAAATAATGAATAACCGAGGTTTTAAAAAAATATGTGATAGTAAAAAAAAAAAATATCCTTTGTAATGGAAATAAACATTCTTGAATCCTATTTGAACCTCTATGTCATTTAATCATTTGAATGATATCATTCACCGAAAAAAAATTCCTCAAAATTTTATGCCATATTTTTTAAAATAGTATGTATAATATTTACAATGTTATTATTAATTTCTAATTTAAAAATTGCAGATGCATGGTAATTTCAATTTTATTTTATATCACTATTATATCTAAGAAATAAGTATATACAAGTTAAGGAGGATATTTTTATTTATTTATTTTTTTCTGGAGTAGTTTTTATTGCTATATTCATGCCACCTCCCTACTGTTAAATTTAAGAAAGAAAGAAACGCGAATAATTTTTTAGATATAGATTTGATTTAAAAGAGAAAAATAAATAATAATAGAAAAATCTTTAAAAAGTGAAATTTTTATACTGGTAAATATTTAAGTAGTATAGTTTGTTATGAATTTAATTTTAAAAAAATCTTATTCCTATTCAAAATTTTACTATAGCTTAACATTTTGTAATTTATATATATATATTAGAAACTTAATGAGCAAATTAATTATTTTCAAATTCTGTTTTAAGAATTTTTTCAATCTGTAGTTTAAGTGATTTATCACCTAATTTTGAAAATATTACAAATATTTGCATATGATTATCATATTATTTGTCATTTTTATGAAAATAAAGAAAATATTTTTTGTTGTTGCAATCACTTTTTAAAATAAAACCAATTTTGAAAGTTAACAACGTATCAGCATGAAAACAATGTAAATACAATAAATATTTTTGATAAACAAATGTCATATAAAATACAAGTACCTAAATAAATAACTCATTTAATATATATATTAAAGAAAGAAAAATATTTTTTTTTATATTTTTGTGTTTATTTTTGACGCTAATTCCTGATAGAGGGAGCCAAAACAATTATTTGAGATTGAGTATTTCAGATGGAAGAGAAGTCTGTATTCGTCCGCGAAACTGCCGCATCACAGTATTTTTGGAGTAAAAAATAGTTCGATTTTCAAACTGAGTTATAAAAAAAACAAGAGTTTTCCGGGGGAAAGGGGAGATGTCAGGCACATCAGATAAAAGTGATTAATATCATATATCAATTAAACGACATTCGCCCGAGCCATATTCGAGAAAAATTTAACCACCCCATAGACCGTCCATTTACAACTTAAATAAGCCAATTCATATCTCAAAATATATTGCACACAGAAATGTAGCGATTTCAGGGTAGGATCAGACAGAAGGTAAAAGACTATTTTTAAAATATCAGAAAAAAACATCCCATATTTCCTGAGATATTAAGTGTCGGCTTTCAGCTTTTTCTTTGATCTCAAACTAGCTGTATATATGTGTCGCAGTTTTTGTTCATATTTTCCGCTGAGTGTTGCCGCATTCGTTTGTTTTTTTGCTTACGTCACTGAGACTCTAGCGCATCTCATGATTAATAAGTATACAATTTTAAATATTAAAACACACAAAACATAAATTTAAACGTTTTGAGCCTTTTACAATCTCCTCATCAGTTAAAATATCAAAAAGTAATCACTGAGAAGAGCTTACTGTACAAAATAAAAATATACCCAACAGAAGTAGACAATTTTTTTCTTAAATATTAACCCCCTTCTTTTTTTTTTTTTTACCACTAATATTATTACTATTATTCTTTTATGTTGCTATCTAGATTTTTGTAATTCAACATTAGAGAGTTCATATGACTCAAGCTATTTAAATTTTTACTTATGAAGTGACTAAACTATTCCATGTTTATTAAAAATAAACTATTTAATAACTTTTAATTCATAAGCAAACATATTCATAAGCAAAATTTAACTATGCCATTATAAACTAGACGTTATTACAGATCGATCGGTACCAGATGCATGTTTCTACGATAATTTATGGCGAAATTAGGTGGTGGTGGTGGGGGGAATTTTTTTTTTTGCTGACTGTACATGCTTATAAATATATTACAATTTATTACATTCAAAACAATTTAATTTTTATTTATTTGATTGTATTAATTTTACTTCTTTTTCAGTTCTCAAGATTTGAATTAATGGATACATTTTTTTACAATGTTATTTCATCAGGGCTGATTGTGTCCCTACTTAAAAAAATCCTGAAATTACATAAAAAGAAAAAAGACCAGGATATATTTTTTTAAACTGATTGTAACAATTAAAATACATTAAATTTCCATTATACAACAGTTTTCTCTTAACAGTTACTAAAAAATAATTTTAAAAAATCCTGAAATCAGAAAAAAAAAAAAAAAAAAAAATCCAACACACAATCACCCTAGTTTTATAAATAAGATAAATAAACCAAATTAACAAGTAAATTGGTTACAAAAATAAATAAAAATACACATACTTATCTGAAAAAACTCCACTCCTCAAAATATCTTCTGTAACTTTGCAGAGAAAATCTAGATATTTATCTTCTTCACTTCTGCATTAAATATAAACAAACACAAATAAATAAAAATGTTTATGTATCTAAGTTTATGTTACATGTTTTATATAATTCTTAAGGTTCATATACTTAGACAATCAAACCCAGCCATAGTAAACCCAGAACAGAGTGAACATTTTTAGTGGTCCTGACTGAACATCAGTTTATTTAACCAATGTTAATTTAAACACTTATAGTAAACTGATGCAAAAAGTGTAGTCCACAGATAGTAAATAGATTCCCTTTCACAATTTTTTTTCTTTCAAAAGTGATCTTATATATACATATCAAAATCCTGAATGATGGCATTACTTGTATCAGGTATTCACAGCCTTCATTGTTGCTATAGGAAGCAATTGGTTATCATATTTTGGAAATTTATGAAAATTGAAAGATGCCTCTGAGTGGGAGACTGCTGTCAGAATTTTCATTGGTTGCAAACAACTAGTTACTAAAAGTGGCTAGTCTGAAATAAAGCAAAAGAATAATGATGATGAACTAAAATGGCTTCCTTATCCTCATACACTTATCAAAAAATAATGAATTATTTCCAAGGAGTGTAAAAAAAAAAAAAAAAAAAAAAAAAAAAAGGTGAGTATAGTATATAAATTAAATTTCTTCTTTTCTAATTTTTTTTTTTTTTTTTGTCTATTTAAGTTATTAATAATTTATAATTGTATATTATTGTAGTGAATGTTTCTAACAGAACCACCATCAAATTCTAAGAAATTATCTATTTTTTAACAAATCTGCATATATTGACCCACCAATTATGTGTGAACAACTTTATGGTTCTTTCATGGTTCGAGCATTATACATTTATTAAATGTTCATCATACTATAGGTATGGGTAACTTAGGTATTGGCAAATTTTTTTTACCTTAGTTTCTTTTATGTTTGTACAAGTTTTCAGGTGTGGGAAAAATGAAAATTACAAAATTGATGTGGTGTCTGCCCGTTGGTCAATTAGTTTCTCAATTAGTTTGTTTGTTAGATATTTAGTTTGCTTGTTAGGCTGTGTACACATTCTCTCAAGAACAAATAATCATAAGAAGGTCGGACTGTTTTTAAAATATCAATTATGATACCGACATGAACATTGTTAATTATGAATATTCCATTTTTGAAAACTTTGTAAGTTATTCAATTTTTACAATTGCCCTTGAAAATGAAAATACCTGAACATAAAGGAAATTTCTTTTAAATAAAGATTTTAATAAACCAAAATAATAATAATAATAAAAGGAAGGAAGGAGATGATTAAATAAATAAAAATCCATTGATAAGTTGATGCTGATGATAATTTTAAATTAGCCTTGCAAATAAAACTTTAGAAAAGAGACTGCAATTTTAATAATTTTAGGACATATAAAAAAGAAACAAATATCTAGATATTTATTTGGAATACTTCAAATAGAATTTAAATCTAAATTTACAACTCTTTCATATGTTCAACATTTCGAAATTTTGGCTCATTAGTTATCAAATATGTTCTTCTGATTAAAGTAGAGGCAGTAATAATTAGGAACTTCCCAGCAAAATGTTCAAGGGAGTCCTTCTCAATAAATAATGTCTGGTGTTTTGACTAATTCACTTCTAGCTATTTGTAATTTATCAAATGGTACATATATTTTTTAAGAAACAAACACACTACTAGTAAACAAAATATCAAGATAAACAGCTTTCACAGTATTATGGTTGACATTTATTTCAAGTTATGACAAAAAAAAAAAAAAAAAAAAAAAAATTCCACCTTATTTAACATTAAAAAAAAAAAAAAAAAAAAAACCTTTGAAGTAAATTAATTATTAATTTAAAATAAAACTTATTATATATATATTTGTCTTAAATTATCACAGATATATGTTTTAACCATTTGTTTCAAAGATATTGATGAATTCTTCTAAAATTATTCATATTAAAAATTTATATTTTTATAGGTGCTGGTGTTATGGTTAAAGCTAATTGCTTGCACTAACTAGGGATCTGGGCTTAAGGGGGAATGCCCTCTGTCAACAGGCTGTTCTGAAGGGTCCTAAGCTGTGTAGAGGATATTCTTCTCTTTCTGAGGGAAAAGGAAAGCAATGCAACCATATGCATTAAAACTTTATCATGGTTAAGTACGGAAAATTCCATAATGATTGGTTACAAATATTTTTTATTGTGTACATTTTTACAAAAAAAAGCACCGCCTGTTAAGTCATACACTTCAAAAATTGATAGATTCAAATTTATGTCATGTGGCAAGTAGAGATGTAAAATTTCCGGAAATTTTGATGCAATTTTTTTTTTTTTTTTTTTTTTTTTTTTTTTCTGGGAAAATTAGAAAAGATGGGAAAAATTGAATTTTTACAGATAAAAATAGGGTTTCTTAAATAGTTATAATATCTTAGAAAATATAAAGTGTTAAATATTTAAAAATAGATGCAATCCATATTATTTTTTCTTAACATAAACATACAAAAAGCTTTTACTATTAAAAAATAAGCCTTTCTGTTTCATAACTGCCACTACCTTTCCTTGTACAAAACACCAAAAACTAATCAAATCATCATCCAATCATTAATTTTGCATAGGATGTGCATTCCTATGGAATGTTTATATCCCAGCAGCATTGATACAAAAAATTTTGATTAGAATCAAACTGACAAAAAAATTATTTTCATCGACCTGAACCTGATTTCTTTATATCCGAAACCAGGGTTGTAGTGATTTAAATCAATTACTGATTTAAATCAATCACTTTTTTTTTTTTTTTTTTTTTTTAAATTACTGATTTAAATCACTTTTTTTAAATATCAAAGTTATTGGTTTTAATGGAATGAAACTGTTTATCTAACTTTTAAAAATGAGGTTTTTAAATATTTCTTATGTAAATTTAAAAATACAATTTGTAAACTATAACAAAATATTTCATTAAATGAGCTAATATTTCTCATATCTTGACTTTAGATTCATCTCTACTAAGCAACATTAATAAACACAAAAATAAATTATACCTTAACTTTCTTAATTATTTATACATTTTATTATATATTTTAATCATTTATTATATTTTGATTATTTATACAAGCACAACCTCATGACTGGTGTATGAATTGAAATATGTAATTAGTGTATATAATTCATTGATTAATATATTTATATATATGCTAGTTCGCCTTTGCTCACCTTGTAGTTAATAAAGAAAATATTTCCTTGCTTATTTAGCTCTAATACCAGTTTATCATTTAACATTGCCTCACATGATATTTTAAAAATAATGGCATATTTTACATTGTAGTGTTTAAAATGCCCTGAAGGCTCCAAAAAGTTTTTAAAATATCATAACCATTTAATTTAACTACATATAATCAGTTAAATACAGTTTGAGGTTGCTGTCACTGCTTGTTTAATGAATTGTACCGACTAAATATAGAAAAGATAAAAGCTAAAAACTAAATGAAATTTAATGATTCATCTGAAAATCATGCAAAACTTTTTTAAGTTATAAAATAAAATAAATTTTCATTGTCATGGAGTTAGTAAATCATTTCAAAAAATTTTAAATGGAGTTACTGATACACTAAGTTAAAAATTAAAAAATCTGAAAAATGGATTAATAATTTTTAGCCATTTATGTGTGTTGTGTACTTCAAGAGTACAAAAACATGCTTTAAGTTTAGTATATGTATATATATGATTTTTCTTTGTTTATTGCCTGTCTGCGATATGTGTGTAATAATTTGTGTACACATATCATGGGAATATGTAGTATGTTTATAATTATGTCAAACAAATTTCTGTTTAAATTAAAATTGGTAAAACAAGAAGCAAAATTATAACTATTTTAAGTAAAGAGACCTTACATACTTCTTGAGGAAAGCCTTAGTACTTGCGGGAAGGGGGCCCCTCCCATCGTCAGAGGCAGCACGGTGGCGGCTTGCTTAGTTGTGTTGACACTGTTGACTTGATCTTTTGCAGTCTTGATTGTTCTATACCAGTTACGGTTAATTTCCTCCACTGGGTCGTTGCCATTACAGGTAAGTGGATTAAATAAAATTTCGACCCGTTTCGCGATTTGCAGCGTATATTGCGTTGTTGTAATCGGCTAGTTTGCGAGTTTCATTAAAATTTATATTGATGGGTTCGGTAGCATTTACTTTAGTGAGTGCGGTAGTTATTTTTCCAAATTTGATATCTGCAGAATGTTCTTTAATACGGTTTTTGATTTTGCGTTTAGCCATGCCTATGTAGTAACCGGTATCATTGTTTGTTTTGGAGAAAGGAATATGATAAATTCCGGAGGTTTCAAGGGGATCAATTTTGTCTTTTTCATTTCTGATTGTTTGGTAAATATTTTTATTTGGTTTAATTGGGATTTTTATATTAATTTTGTTGGCTGCATTTTTGATTTTTTGGGAAATTCTGCGGTCGTACATAATGGCTGGAGTGAATTTTTGTTTTGGATTTTGAAAGTTTTCTATAATATTAAGTTTTTTGATTCTTTTACGGTATAATTTGTCAATTAAGTCTTTTTTGTAACCTGCTTTAGTTGTAATTTTTCTGATGATATTGAGTTCTTTGTTTAGTAAATATTTATTAGAGCAAACGGTGATGGCACGATTGATATAGGATTGAATAGTGTTTATTTTATATTGATAGGGGGTTTTACTATTGCAATGAATTATTTCAGTACTAGAATTTGGTTTACGGTAAACGGTTGTTTCTAAGGTATGATTATTGGTTTTAATTATACTAACATCGAGGTAATTAAGGATATTGTTATTGACTTGATCTTTTGCAGTCTTGATTGTTCTATACCAGTTACGGTTAATTTCCTGTGCTGGGTCGTTGCCAGTGCAGGAAATTTATCCATATTATCCAGCGCAGGAATTTTATCCATATATTTTTCTAGGAAAAATATATGGATAAAATTTATAATTCTATTCTTCCCCCTTCAGAAAACAGTCTACATTCAACCGAAGACTTCATCAAAAAACTTCGCGATATCAAAATTAATCAGAACCAAACTCTTGTTTCAACGGCACGTTTTACAAACAACAAAAAGGCGTCCCAATGGGATCCCCCATCTCGGGTACTGTAGCGGAATTAAAATTGCGAATTTTAGAAGACTGCATATTAAAAACGTTCAACAAAGAAATATTCTGCTGGCTCAGATACTTCGATGACGTATTTGCAATTATCAACCATCAATATAATATTCCGACAATCCTTGAAAAATTAAATAAACTCGATAAAAATATCCAATTCACCCATGAAATTGAAAATAACAATATCCTTAATTACCTCAATGTTAGTATAATTAAAACCAATAATCATACCTTAGAAACAACCGTTTACCGTAAACCAAATTGTAGTACTGAAATAATTCATTGCAATAGTAAAACCCCCTATCAATATAAAATTAACACTATTCAATCCCTTCGTGCCATCACCGTTTGCTCTAATAAATATTTACTAAACAAAGAACTCAATATCCTCAGAAAAATTACAACTAAAGCAGGTTACAAAAAAGACTTAATTGACAAACTATACCGTAAAAGAATCAAAAAACTTAATATTATAGAAAACTTTCAAAATCCAAAACAAAAATTTACTCCAGCCATTATGTACGACCACGGAAGTTCCCAAAAAATCAAAAATGCAGCCAACAAAATTAATATAAAAATTTCAATTAAACCAAATAAAAATATTTACCAAACAATCAGAAATGAAAAAGACAAAATTGATCCCCTGGAAACCTCTGGAATTTATCGTATTCCTTTCTCCAAAACAAACAATGATACCGGTTACTACATAGGCATGACTAAACGCAAAATCAAAAACCGTATTAAAGAACATTCTGCAGATATCAAATTTGGAAAAATAACCACCACACTCACTAAAGTAAATGCTACCGAACCCATCAATATAAATTTTAACGAAACTCGCAAACTAGCCGATTACAACAACGCAATATACACCGCAAATCACGAAACGGTCGAAATTTTATTTAATCCACTTACCTGTAATGGCAACGACCCAGCACAGGAAATTAACCGTAACTGGTATAGAACAATCAAGACTGTAAAAGATCAAGTCAACAGTGTCAACACAACTAAGCAAGCTGCCACCGTGCTGCCTCTGACGATGGGAGGGGCCCCTTCCCGCAAGTACTAAGGCTTTCCTCAAGAAGTATGTAAGGTCTCTTTACTTAAATTAGTTAAAATTTCTGTTTATTAAGATGTTCTCAAGTCAACCCGACTCGAAAACTTAACCAAACCCACAGGAAAAAAATTTAGTCAACCTGATCCATAAGAAAAATAAATCAGTCAACCTGAACCAAACCTAACAAGCAAAAGAAAAAATTTAGTCAACCAGACCCAGACCTGATGCTGGATTCTAATTCAGATTTTCACTTAAAATGAAATTAATCACAAAGATAAAATAAAAGCTTAATTTAAAGTTAATTGAACTTCAGAAATTTAAAACAACCTTTTATTATTGATTTATTTTTTTTATACAGGATGGCTAACATTAGAACTTTTCCATGACTTTTTTTTCAGCATTTTCCCTGACTTACGCTGTTTATTTCCCAAACAAAATCACAAAATTAGTGACAAATTTAGCAATTTACAATCACGAGCTTTCAAATATGGTTTATTTCCACAAAATTTCCTGACTTTACATTAAATTTCCTGATTATCCCATGACTTTTCCAGACTCACTTTAATTCCTTGACTTTTCCATGATTTCCTGACTAGTAGCCACTCTGTTATAATATAAAACTTATTAACACAAATGTAAAGGACATAAATAAAGTAGGTTTTGCACATATAATTTTTATAAATTGTGAAATAAGTTTTTTGACAGAAAGTATTTGCTTAGGTTTTCTTTTTTACTGTTACATGCATTTATATATATGTGTGTGTGTGTGTGTGTCTAATATACATCCACACACATTAAAATAATACAGTTAGACATTTCTAAGGATATATATTCAAGAAAAAACATTGAAGTATAAAGGAATTTGGAAATAATAAGTAATTTCAAATGAATGTGATGGGAGGGAGGTCCTTATAATACTTAAATATTTCAGGATTACCATTTGATTACATGGTTAAAACTTTATTTTTAAAATATGAACATTATCAGAATCAGTGTTTTCATGTAAGATACTGCACATGAAAAAATATTTCAAGAAAAAAGCATCGGAATATAAATATTATAAATTTTTAAATAGGTTATTTTATGCCAGAAATTTCAAAATTTAAAATTTTTCCGGGTGGAAATACCCCCCCCCCCCCCCCCTCCCAAAAAAAAAAAAAAAAAAAAAAACTGGGTTTTTTCCCCCCAAAATTCACGGTTCTTTTCAGATCATTCCTATCTCTAGTGCGCAAGTAAATACAAAATCTGATGTAATTCTGTGCATTAGTTCTTGATCAAGAACTGCCACAATCTTTTTGTGGCATGACCAAAAAAATAAGTGAAGTGCATGTTTAGTTTGTGTATAAAACTTATTATAACGTAAGTTTTGTACATCTCAAAAATGGTTAAAATGCATTCAAGACATTTAGCACTTCTTAAAATCTGTACAGGGTGCGTAAGGTATTTGAAGACACTCATTCTTATAACCAAAAAAAAAAGTTATGACTAGTATTGCAGAGTATAATTGTAGTTGCACAGTGAAAGTAATTTAGCCTAGCTTTCATAAGTAATCTTAAAACGATGTCAAGGTTTTAGAAGAAGTTGTGAAATCGTGGATTGACAATGTACGTGGAGATAGACTTTACATCTTCCAAGACTCTGATCCAGCACACAAAGCCATGACAACTCAAGATTGGATGACTGTTAATTTCCATGACCATATCACCCCAAATTTATGGCTACCTAGCTCCCCAGACCTTAATCCCCTGGATTACTATGTATGGGGTGTAGTTGAGCGAGAGACCAATAAACATCCCCATCACACTATTTCATCACTGAAAGATGCCATATCAATGATGAATATGAGCAAACAGCATTTGATTCAGGCATGCAGTTATTTCAAACACCGTATTGAGTCAGTTATTGCCGCTAATGGGGATTTTGTTGAATAATTGTATAGTCACAGAGTCAGTTAACACTGTGTAAAAATTTTATGTAAATATAATAAATTTTGCAAGAAATACAAATAAATTTATTTTGTTGTCAATCTGTGCTCAAATACCTTACGCACCCTGTATAATGTTGAAAAACAGAAGTCAACAGTTAATATGAATTCAATACTTCTTTCTTATGAATATAGAAGAAAGTAAAAATATACACTTGGAACTTTTTTTAAAAATATAATAGACAAGAATACATAAAACACAAACTTACTTCAAATTTAACAAAATATAAAGAATTAAATAATCTTACAAACAGAAATTTTCAATCAAATAAAAATTCAGTTATCTTCAAACCTATTAAGAAATGAAGGATCTGTATAACTACTATATTCTCGTTTGTAAAGAGGCATCTGAGGAATAGAGCTATGGTGTGAATAATGTGATACAGCATCATCCGTTATCCTTTTATTAATCAACGTTTCCTCTTCTCCAGATGAAATATCAGATGATTTATGATTTTCATTCATTTGACTTGATTCTTCATTCTCTTCTTCATCATAGCTTTCAAATGTCTATAAAAGTCACAATATTATTTTTTCTTAAATCATCTTTAAAAAATAAATAAATAAAATATTTTGTAAATATTGTCTATTACAACTTTATCTTTTAAGCTTGAAACAAAGTCTCTAAATATAGTTTGATAATGAAATTTTTATATGCATTTATGAAAAAGTTTGAGTACATCAGTTTTAAAATTTTGTGAGAAAGCACTTTAGCCATTTTTAACTCGTTAGCAGTTTAGTATTTATCTAACCCTCTGACTGCCTTGGAAAAAGGCAATATTTTAATGTTGCTTTTACTGTTTGGTTTTTGGAATGAACTAAAATGATAATTATTTTATTTTGAGAGTAAAAATATAACAAGTAAAAAATTTTTTTAAGAAGCCTAATTTCAAATTAATTATTTACCATAATGGCTTTTAAAGCACTTTCGGCACATCTTCGCGGCCATCTTCAGTAATGCTGTACCTTTGCTTACACTTTTTCCGGCTTTTTATCTCCTTCTGTTTCATTCATGAACTGAAGAGAAGTAATGAAACAGAAGCAGATAAAAAGCTGAAAAAAGTGTAAGCAAAGCTACAGCATTACTGAAGACAGCTGCGAAGACGTGCCAAAAGTGCTTTAAAAGCCATTATGGTAAATAATTAGTTTTTAATATAACAAGTAACTTGAAGATAAATCTTATAACTACTGTGTATGATTTTATACCTAAAAAATTAAGAAAGAAAAATAATTTATAAGTGTATTGGGGGAAAAAAGAACCACTTACAGCAGGGCGTGAAATTTCCGCTCGCCATTGGCGAGTGAAATTTTTACTGTGGAGAGTAAAATTTGGTCAAGTTATAGATAGAATTCTTACCCGATACGGTGACAGAAAACCTTCTTTTTATAGATTTAAATATGTCAAAATCTCGGGATCTTATAACTTCATATTTAACCTCTTCTTTTTCTCTTCTCGTTGTATTGAGTCTGTGTGTGCGCTGTCTGACGATAGCCCCAGACTGTGAAAGGAAAAATGCTTAGTGCATGCATAAAAGTTTTAATCTCTTCAGCAGTTTCGTTTCTCCCACTCTGATTTCTCCAAGCAGAGTGAGAATAGACGAGCAGAGCAGATTCTTTGACCGTCGCCCACTATCCGAGAGAAGAGAAACGCAAAAGTTTGCCTATGTGATATTGGTGCATGAAAATGAGTCCGAGCCCTTTTAAAGATACTGCTCATTTTTATTTTGTTGAATAATTACCAAAAAACAGTTCAGATTCTCCAGTTTTTTACTGAAACGCCAAGGATTTGCACTTGTAATGATTTGTAAGCAACGATTTTATCGGAAAAGTTATTCTGAAATGGTTAATTCAAATGACAATAATGAACAAGCTATACACATCGACATTCTGTCTGATTATAAAAACAAAACGGACAAAAAAGACATTTCTGATGTAAAAAGTTAAATAAATAAATAGGTAAATAAGGAAGCTTAATGTTTCATAATAAAAAGATTTTCACAGGATATTGTTTGACAAAGAGTTTTTTTTTTTTTTTTTCTTCTTTTCTTTAATGAATCTTTGCATTTATGTTATTAGATATTTTAATCTTTTTCAAATCTCAAATACAATACATTATAATGATTTTTAATTATAGATGATTATGAGACAGGATGATATACAACACATTTTAATATATATAATTTTAGGCATATTTGTAAAAGCATTTCAAATAGTTGGGAAAAACAATAAACCCAAAATGCGTTAAAAAAAAAAAAAAAAAAAAAAAAAATGACAACCCTAATTTATGGCGAGTAAAATTTTTTTGGTGAGTGTAATCTGAGTTGAAATTTCGGGCCCTGACTTAGTGTATGGATAAATCTAACAATGCTGGTCTGGGCAGTTAATGCAGCATCAATAAAAAATGTGTCTTAACAGGGCCTGTTTTCCCAAGAGGCAAATGGGGCAAGTGCCTGGGCCCCCATGTTTAAGAGGGCCCCCAAATAAACTGTTTTTTGAAATTAAAAGCATTTTACACTATTTAAAATTCCCTTTGTACACTTATATTGCAGCAGGGCCCCCCAATTAATGATTTTGCCTTGGGTCCCCACTTCTGTAAGTCAGTCCCTGTGTTTTAATAATATTTTGGAGAAATGCAGTCATAAACCTTATGACTATTATGTATCGACTTTCATTCTAAAAATTAAGATCAAATCCATAATTACATAATTTTAAATTATAAGTGTATTGGGAAAAAAAATCACTCAGTGTATGAATGTATCCAGTAATGCTGCTCTGGACAGATTAATGGTAGTATCAACAAAAAATGTGTTTCGGAGATACTATTTGAAGAAATCTATTTATAGATGCGATTGAAATCATTGGAGCTAAATGTATGCCGTTGTGAAAAAAAAATGTTATATTTGTAACATAATTCATAAAAGCATGTTTGCACCATAAAAGTACAATACATGGTAAAAAAATTGTGGATACTGCTAATCACTTGCCTAGAAAATATTGACAGTCAAAAGATAAAATTTCATCACATTTCTCAATAAATAAAATAAAATTAATTAATTAAAAAAATACAAATTACCTAATTTCAAAAGTTAAAAAAAAAATCTAAAACTTAATTTGATTTAAAAAAAAAACTACAATTTGTAAATTATTTTAACAAATTTAAAAATTGTTATTTGACATCCTTCACTATAAGGTAAATGAATCAAACTAGTCAGAATAATAGATGCAGATTTCCTGTGCATTGTGTGAAATTTTGGAAAGCGGCCAACAAAGGTGAATCCACAAAAATTTATTTAGTATGGGTGGAGAGAAAACAGAGATATTTATTTATTTAGGTATATCTGATTTATTCTTATTCTCATTGGTTTATTGTACTTTGTATGCTTTGTAGTAATTTTATATACATACTTTTTATTTTAAATATTTATATTTTACTTAAATATTTAAATAAAATTTCCTGTTTATACATAATATAAATTCAAGAAAACGGCCTACTTGGAATTTCCAAGTAGGCCGTTTTCTTGAATTTATATTATTTGTATTTTATTTTGTTTCAATAATTATATTATTTAATCAATATTCTAATATATTTTTATCATTTCCAAACCAAAGTAAATATTTATAAACAAACAAAATTATTATGAAGCATTTTTTAAACCAGAAGCTTTTAAACATTATTAAAAAGAGAAACCTTACTTCAGCTTCTGTAATTTAGCCATAGTACTTGAGTTTTGTAATTTAGGCTATACTTCTCATTTTAATAAACAAAATTATGTTAATTTATTATGCAAATTCATTATTTTCTCCAATATTTTGCCACATGTCTTAATGCAAATAATTTATTAGAAATAATATATTATTACAATGAATTTTTATTATATAATTATTGAAATTAATTTTAAGTTTATTTATCTTTTTTTTTTTTTTTTTTTTTTTTTTTTTTAAGAGTACAAGTAGATAATAAATAAAACTGAAAAGCAGACTTTTAATTAAATAAAACACTGATGAAAAATATTAAGAAGGAAATTATCTTACATCAGATGACTGTGAGCTTTTTATTTTCTTTTTTCTAAATGGAGGGTTATAACATCTCATATCTTTAACTTTTGATTTAGCAGATGGATTATCAAGTATCCTTGGAGAAAACGGGTTTTTTGGTTCCATAAAATGTTCTCTATGCCAGTCCATAATATCCCCTTTAATTATTTTTTTCCTGCACTGCTTACTTAAGCAGCGTTGGGTTTGTACCTCTTTAGAGTGATTACAATTATGATTTAGGAAAGTAAAATAATCAGACTGAAGTTCTCCAAGACTCAAAGCCTCTAAATACCAGGATATTTTTTCAGCAGTTTTGCAAGTAAAATTAGTCACAGGAATTCCAGTCTGAATAGCTTTATTGTGAAGTGGAATATCTCGACTTTCAATATCCTCCTAAAGGAAAGATATATATTAAATTATTTTGTAACAGAAAAAAAAAAAAAAAAAAACCTTGAGTTATGATTTAATTATTCTGTTTAACATATATATACTGAAATATTCATAACCATTAGATCTAAAGACTGAAGTCAAACTAGATATAACACAAATATAAAGTAAGAAAAAGAAGTAGAATGCAAAAATAAACCGATGATTAAATTGCCATGATAATTCAAAAGAGTCTAAATACACTCTAAGACAAAAAAAAAAAAAAAAAAAAAAAAAAAAAGGACGCACCAAGAGGGAGTTACCTAAATGGGATGAAAATTGGTAGATGTGATGTACACGTAGAAAAAAACAAATGATTACAGTTTCAAAAAAAACTGGATGATTTAATCAAAAAAAGGAGCCTCACAAAATGAACAAGTCGTTGCTACATTTCTGGTCCATATGTAAGCAGTTATTCGGCTTGGCTTTAAATGATAGAGTTGGCAGATGTCCTCCAGTGAGATATTGTGCCAAATTTTGTCCAATTGGTGCATTAGATCAGCAAAATCCTGAGCTAGTTGTAGGATCCTTTTCATGATGCTCCAAATGTCCTGGAGAGAGATCTGGTGACTTTGCTGGCCAAATAATATTGGACAAGCAGCAAAACTATTACTGTGCATGGGCGGTGATAGTATGATAACAGAATAAATTTATGTTTTTGACATATTTGATAAAACATTTTTAAGCTCTGAATGTTTTCTTTCACTATTTGTCAAATTAGATAGGTGTCTTATAATTATGTCCACCACTGTAGAAATTGATTTAGTAGCAGTGAAAAGAAAATGGAGGGATTTATTTACACAATTATTTTGCATGTATCTGACTTATTATCACCTCATTGTACATTGAAGATGGTACGTCTTTCATCTTAAATATTTATATTTTGATTTATTTATTCCAATATTAATTTAATTTAATCAAATATTTTAATATATTTTCATTATATTTTTATTGCCTACAAACAATACAAATTTTTATTTTACTTTGATTGTTTTCATACTAATGTAATGTATAGATGCACGGGTGAGGAATACAACAATTTACTCGTCAGTGGCAAGTAGATTCTTTTATGTGGTAAGTAAAGTTTTAGGCAATGAAAAAATTATGAAAATCTTCAATATATGTTTATTTCTTCGCTATATTTCCTATTACTCTCATATTCAAAAAGCGGTGAAGAAACACAACATTAAATTTTTCTTTTTCTATCGTAATTTTGGCAGATTAATTTAAAAGATTAAAAAAGAAATGTTGGGCTTTAAAAAAAAAAAACATTAAAATTTTCACGAGTTGCTATTATTCACTATAACAGTAAAAAAGATGAAACATTTTTAGGCTGCAGATAAATCTTGGTTTTCTGCAGATTGGTACAGAAAATTTGACTACTAGCATGCCATGTACATGTAATTGGTTTACTATTGTAAACTACCAATTTATATCACTAGCTGGTAATGAAAAACTTCTGGCTTGGAAAATTTTTAGTGAACTCCCCACCCCTGTGTAGACTTGTGTTTATTTAATAAGTTTAAAGAGTCAGAATAAATTAGATTTATCTAGCTTTAAGTGTCACTGCTTTTTGAAAGTCTGAGTTGAGCCTCTATTACTTAATGGACTTGCCTTTGAGCATAATATACGTAGTTGATCTGTACCAAATATAACCCAATGAACTACATTAACTGGCAACTGAAAAATTATTATAGATGTGTTCATTTCAAACAATCTTTAGTTGTCTTCTCTAGAGTACAAATGAGAAAAATATTTTAATTTATGCTTAAAAATAAATAAGTAAATAAATGAAAATAAAATTCTAACAGCCATTAACATATTAGTCATAATTCAAATATAAAATTCTAGGCATACTTGAAAATATAAGTCATGTAAGCAAATATCTAAATAGTTTATGTATTTCTTTAAATATGAAACTAGTTTAACCCCACAGGCAAGTCGCAAGTCTTGCAGCCTGCCTCCTTCCTTCTTTTCTTGGGTTTCTTGGATTATTTTTTCATAAATTTCGATATAGTTTATGTTTTTGAGTT
This sequence comes from Salticus scenicus, assembly GCA_963930645.1. NCBI lineage: Eukaryota > Metazoa > Arthropoda > Arachnida > Araneae > Salticidae > Salticus > Salticus scenicus. The sequence goes on from OZ005655.1 coordinate 57,409,294, forward strand.
AAGATTTGTTGTGTTGGTTTGTTGTACCTTCTTAAGCGTACCGTCTTCAGTGCAAAAAGCAACTGCACTGAAGACGGTACGCTTAAGGCTACCGAAACAGCTGTATGCATCTCAAATATTTTTCTTTTGCGTTTCTGACGTAGTAGTTTATTCGTGTTTTAATTATAGAGCTTTTTTATTCTATGTAAAACTTTCTCTCAAATCTAGTTATAAAATTAATAATTCCCAATTAATTATTAATTTCACAAATCAAATTTTAATAATTCAGTTATTATTTTCACTAATCAAATTTTAAATAAAATTAATTTTCATAATTAATAAAAAAAAAGTCTCTAATAATAAATTTCATATTCACAATTTTGTCACATACAAAACTTTCAAATATAACATTACTTTTGCTCATAGAATTTTCAATTACAATAATTTTGGTAAACTGTTGTTCAATAATAATAATAACCCTTGTCTGTTTTGACATAAAATACAATCCTTATTTAATACATAAGATATGGGTATGTTATTACTGGTGACATTAATATTGTTGAAACTCTTACTTTAAACAATAGTCTAAATTCTGCCATATGCAACACAACACTAAATTCCAACTTATTTCCAAATGCAACATCAAAGATATCCTTACACAGCTTGATTTAGATTTATTTATTTATAAAATGCTATAGATTATAATAAACCTATTGAAGTTTTTAATAAATGAAAATATATTCTACAGAATAAATTAGATTTAGAATAAAAAATGCATAATTCATCATTTAAAAATCCTTTTTATAGCTATCAAGCAATAAATCAGTCTATCAAAGATTTACAAGATAAATTTATTATTACTTTTATTACTACAACTTATGTTAATAAGGCAACTAATAATTATGCTATTATTTGTAGAAAATACTATAAACAACTTATTTATGATAATAATAATAGCAATATTTTTGTAAATAAATTTTATATTTAAAAATATAAGGTACTTTTAATTACTATAAATTAATTAATACTAAAACTACTAATTATAATTATTTCTTTTAAATTAAACTCTTGAAATAAATTTTTTAATTAAATGACAAAAAACATGAAAGTAGAGTTCAAATATTTTTTATAATCTATGTAAACCTTATGATTTCTCTTTCTTGTTAATTAGTTTCAGCTTATTAAAATGTGATTTTGCATTTAATCAGGTAGTTCACAATTATTCATGTAAATATTTATCTTTATTCCAATTTGACTTTTTTATTATACTTTTTTATGACACTTAGTTTTTAATAGATTGTAATATTGTGGTAATATATTTTACGTATGGATGCAGATGCAGAGTTTTATGTTAATCAAATGATGATGAGAAAGAAGTAAGTCAAATGCATTGTTCAATCAAAGTATGAATATGATTTTTTTTTTTTTTTTTTAACCAATATTATTGAGCAAAGCAATTACGTTAACAGTAATAAGTTAAAAAATTACCAGTCATAAACTAAATTATAACTTTGTGCAAAGAGCTTTGGCGATTTTGGCAAAAAACATTCTTTTAAGGAAAATTTCAGGTGTAACATTCCTCGGCTGCAGCTGGTCTATAGGGGAGTTAAAAATATCATTTTGAGCCACACACAGTTAACCTAGATGTGTATCTGACAGAATAGAGTAAAATTTATTCGAAGCATATAATTTATAATTTTTGGAGGTGGTTTAAAAATTCAGAAACAAGATATAGTTGCGTATTAATGCACATAAATAAGCAATCAATAAAGACAGGAGGAGCATGATTAAATAATGAAATACATTGCTGCTCAAAAGTTTAGCAAGATTTGCAAACAATTAGTTTTTTTTTTTTTTTTTTTAACTTATCTCTCGATGAAATGTTTTTACACATTAGGCATTTAAAAAATAGGTCTTCCTCACGTTTTTCAGTGAAGATTGGTTTAAGACAACATTTAGGGGGCTGGTAACAAATTCAGCAAAATTTAATAATGTTTGTGATCATCTTGTATCATTAAATGAACGAAATGATCTGTAACTTTATGATATGCTAATATGGACCCAGTACAATTTGCAGATGAATTTTTGTGATGATAGCATGTTAAATAATGGAGATATAAGCATTGATTTTAAAACTCAAAAAAAAAAAAAAAAACAGCATGTTTTTTTATTTATAATATACAGAGTTTTGAACAAAAATTATTCTCACTTTCAGATAAATTAAAAAAAAACACTTTTGAAACAATATACAGTAGAGCGATGATTATCTGGATGCCGATTAACTGGAATGTCTAATTAACTGGATCGATCAAGGTGCATTTTTTTTTTCTTTCCCCCCCCCCCCCCCATGAAAAAAATCCCATGAAAATAACTTTTTACCTTTAGATTATCTGAAAACGGTCGAAATTGCTCCTTTTGTCCGCCGCCCCCTCCACTCACTTTCTTCCGCCCAGTTTTAGGGAGGGAGGAGAGTGGAAAGGGCTGAATGAAAGGATAAGGATTTTTCTTTTTCCAAGAATAAAGCTGCGTTCAAACTCTGGCAATAGTAGGGCAACATAGATGGTCTCTATTAAAATTCCTTTGTTGTGTGATTTGAGATGTCACGAAGCTGGAAGAGAATTTTTCTGCTCTGACAAAATTCCTACTGTGATAATTGCATGGGAACTTGGGTCTCTTTTGTAAAAGAGCAATAAAAAGGTAATGTCCTTCATTGTAAACATGCGTAAAATTTCAAGGGTCACTTTCGGACATTGGATAATTTATGACTTTGTCGTTCTGCATTGCTGCCAGTGTTTGAATGCAGGTTTAGAGAGGGTAGGAATGTGTTTCCTGATTCATTTTCTTTTGATTGGCTTCTTCACTGAATTAGCACATGGACTCCACAATGGGCGATTAAGCTGCATCGGTGATAAAAAAAAAAGCAGTATCAATTGAATTGGTCCGTGTGAATGGACATCTTCCCAGAAAGTCCATCCATTTGGCGATAAAGGACAATCGACCGCTGTGTCATAGTCAAAGAACTTATACTAGTAGTAGATAATATAAGTTCTTTGGCATAGTAACCTTTAACCTGCGGTTGCGATCCGGGAATGAAATCATTTCCAAAGTTGAGTGCGAAGTTATTTTTCACGCTGTTAGTTGACTTGATCATTTTATAAGCATAAGCTGTCCAATTATCCGAATTTTTCGTTAACCAGATCGGTCTCGGTCCCGACCGATCAGGATAATTGGTGCTCTACTGTACTGCAATTGAAATACAAATATCTTAAATATCTCAAAAAATTTGAGCATTTTTATGAAAAATGTTTTCACTGTGCATAAGCATGCACGAAAGAGAGAAAAATATTTATTATATAGATTGAAAACTAGATATATTGGGCAACTTTTGTTAAAAGTTCATTTGAATAGAGTAAAATTCAAGCAAATATTCAGCAAAAGAACGAGCTAGATTTTAGGTATTTTCCAAGAATTGAAAATTTCATAAGGGGTTTTTCACATGCAGCATAATTAATTTGAAGATCCAGTTATTTTAACCACCTTGCAAAAGTTCTTTTTTGTGAAAAACCCTTATGATCTCATAAATCTTAGTAAATAAACAAAAATATGGTAGAGTTACAAGCTCATAAGGGGTTTTTCACAAAAAAGTACTTATGTATACAAAAAAAGTACTTATACCTTTTTAATACAGAAATACATTGAAATTTCTGATGGAAATTCACACATAAAAAAATATATAATGCAAAATAAAAATCTGTTATGAGTATTTTACATCTTAAAAGAATTACCTCTTCTGAGTAATATGCACCTAATCGAGAAGAACTTGGACCGTTAATGTCATCTGACATATTACTAGGAAATTTATTATCTGGATTATTTTCAAGCTGCTTCATCATTTTTCTCTTCTGCTGACTGGAAACTTTAAGAGAAAAAAGTGATTTAAAGAAAACATGAAACTGTATGAGATACCAACAAATAGTTACAATAATTTTATTGACCAATACAATATATAATAAATGATAAATTTACAAAATTATATATAGCAAATAATACTTTACAACCATTTTGTATATTTTAATCATATACAAAAAATCTGGTGTGAAGCAACCACACGACTTCCATTACCCATTATTTCACGTATTACATGCAATTTTTAAAAATGTGACCCAGAAGACATAAAATTGACCTAACGAAGTAGACACCTAATAAATTTCCTATAAAAAAAAGAAGATATATATATGAAGGTTGATATATATACAGGGTGATTATAAAAAAAACTACCCCGATACATGAGACCATAGATAGGCTATCATACCATTCACAGTAACTGAATAAAATTTTGAGGGAAGGTATTTTGAGGTATGCACTCAAGAATCATATAAAAAATAATAGTTAAACTCTAATAGTTACGGTTACAGTGACAAAATTTCAAAAATTTCAAATGGCAACACCTACCTTTTTTTATTGGAATGGGATCTCCTACTAAAAAACCATAAATAGCGTTGAAACGGTACATGTAGCATGAAAATTGCCAGTGCTAAAAGAAAAGAGAAAACAACTGTGATGTGCCTACCAGAGCAAGACTAATGACGTCAGATTTCCCACTGAGACTTCAGCTTAGAGCTCCTATAAACGCAAGCCGACTTGTGGAGGCTGGTTTAGAGCCTCAATGTGTGGATTATCTCCCATCTTAAATAAGAAGTGTGTAAAAGAGTAAACTGAAGACAGCAACTTAAAACTAATCTTTATTCAACCTGACACTTTCACCGAAACCATTGCCACCTAGCACTGAAATCAACTTTTATTTCTAAGATAAATATTAGATTAATTATTAATTAGCAGTTTAATATAATTAGGTGTATTACAACTAATATGCTAAATAACATATATCTAACATTGCAATGCAAATGTATTCAAACAAAACCCCAGAAAACCCCACAAATGATCAGAAAAACCCAAGTGGGTTGGGTTTTTCTAGAAAAACCCGGGGTTTTGCCAACCCTGCTTTATTTCATCTTCTCTTTAATTTCAACTGGCCTTCCAGAATGTGGTGTATCTTCAACATCAAAATTACAGGAACAAAATTTTGCAAATTAGCTTTGGCAGTTGCATTCAGTCAATACATTATCCATACATATAGGATAATTTTTTTTTCTTGCTTGAACAGCATTTTTGAATTATCAATAGTAAAATGGAAAATATGCTGAAAATAATGTTTTTGACTTTCTATATTTTTAGAGCATAAATCAAAAACTGTTGTGCTGAATCAAAAAAACTTTTTCACAGGCAAGCCTTGCTTTACCATCTTCAAAATATATAATGACAGTGCAGTTTATTTGTAAAATTGGTGTAAAAAAATGCAACATAAGTTCTCTGTTGGGTAAAAATGAAATTACTTTCCAAACAACCCAATATAATTCTATCAGTTAGAGTTTTAGTTTGAAATTATGATGCCATTTATTTTATATGCTGTATTTGTTGCATTAAAGGGGCTGCCCAGCTAGTATCTAATACACAATAATCATGAAAAAAGTTTCAGTCATTGTACTCCATTCTACAATCTTATCTCTATTCTGCAGATAACAGCTGAATAGCTGCAGAGAACCACTGCAAGTTATTTTGCTAATTTTTACTTCCATTACCCTACTACCATAGGTAATGGAAGTATTGTATTCGGTCCAAAAATTCGATATCGAGTTTTCACCTGATTTACACGTTTTAAGATCCCCTGAGTCCAAAAAAGTAGTTTTTGGCAATTGGTCAGTGTGTGTGTATGTGTGGAATCTTCTGGCTATCATATCTCCAAAACTAATAAAGATTGAACTACGAAACTTCACAGCTGATACAGGTCTGGTATACAGATGAATTTTCCAAATTTTGGTGAAAATTGGAAAACTGGAAGTGGGTCATTGGAAACTGGAAATGGGACCATAAGTCCGTATCTCAAAAACAGCTCTAACGATTTTCTTCAAAGTTGCTATATAAACACTCTATTAGATACCCTTTTGAATTATATAGTTGGTTAGTTCAGGAAAATTGATAGGCGTATTAAGGAATTCTCTCCACCAGGGGTCACCGTGTGTCAAGACACGGCGATACATGTACTGTTTTTAGTTAGTGTGTGGCAGGCATCTGGTATGGAATGGAAAGGTCTAAATAAGAGACCCTAAATATGTTAACTTGTAGTATATGTATATAGTTGTAATTTAACATGTAGTCATTAAATCTTAGTTAAGAAAGATTAATGTTATTTTGCACCTGATATATTTCTACCACTGAACTATCGGTTAAATTTGGTACATACGGCTCGCGAAAATGGTTTATTGGAAACAAAAAGTTTTTGTTCTGTCATAATGCTAATGATAATAAAAGAAATTATCTACTGAAATAAAAGTTATGAGTCAGCTCGTATGATAGGTCAACGGAAATGGAAATAAAAATAGAAAAATGAAATCTTAAAAAATGGTGATTAACCAAATATGAGTTGAAAACGGAAATAAGATGTGGTTTAAGCACATTTTTTTTTTTTGTTATATATATTTTTATTTGGATAACTTGATTGGAGATAACCTGTTTTAAAATTAATAATGGATAAGTTAACTAAATGTATTGAAAAGAGAAGCTCTGTAAGAGTGAGTATTACTAAATTAATTAAAAAAGTACAAACATTAGATTTTGAAAACAAAACTTTTGATTCTTTAAATGAGTTATTAGAAATTTTAGATATCAAATCTAAATTATTGAAAGAGTGTGATGATGAAATTGAGGATCTTATTAATGATCCAGTAAAATTTAAAAATGAAATAACTCAATCAGAGGAATATAAAGACAAAATTATTACTATTAAAATTAAACTTAAATCTAAAATTAAAGAAATAAACAACAAACAACAAAATAAAAGTATTAATGAAAGTACATCAAGCTGTACAGAACATAATTTTTCGGCATTAAAACTACCGCAGTTAGAGGTTTCACGATTTTCTGGTTCTGGTGTTTCAAATTTCATGGAATTCCTAAATTGTTTTGATAACGCGATAGGGTCGAACGAATCCCTGAGTAAAATTGAAAAATTTCAATATTTAAAAAGTTTGCTTACTCCCCCTGCTTATAATGTTATTGCTGGATTTGAGTTAAATGAAAAGAATTATGATTCTTGTTTAGAACTTTTATAACAATGTTACGGACATACTGACTTTATTATTAATTCATACATGTCTAAATTACTTAATTTAGAACCAGTGAGTAATTCATCTAACATTAAAGGATTCCGTAAATTATATGGTGAGATAGAGATAAATATAAGGAATTTATGCTTGTTAAATGTTACTGAAGGATCATACGGTCATTTATTAAATCCCTTACTTCTTAAATTACTACCCCAAGATTTGGTTTTAGAAAGGTGATTTTCATAGAAAAAGAAATAAGGAAATTATTTGTGAAGTTTCAGAAATAATGACATTTTTAAGAAATGAAGTGGAATCACATGAAATTTGTGAAACCATAACAAATTCTTTTAAAGATAATGAAACTAAACATACTGCTTTTCAGAGTTATCAAACCGGACAAACATATAAAAAAAACGTCTCTAAACATAAAAATATACCAACCGCAGCAACATTACTCACACAAATAAAAAAATTCATGTATTTGTTGCAACTTAACTTCTCATGATTCTGTAAATTGAAGAAAATTAGATATAGAACAGAAAATAAATAAACTCAGATCTGAAGCTTGGTGTTGGTTATGTTTTAAACCGAAACACATAAGCAAAGTATGTAGGTCAGGTATTGTTTGTAAAATATGTTTTTCTAGATTTCATCACGAGTCAGTTTGTAGAAAAAATTATAAACCCTCTAATTTATCGATAGAGCGCAATAGAGAAAATTGTAAACATTCACGTAGTTTAAATTATAATAAAAACGAAAATGAACGGGATAACTCTAATGTTTCTGAAGTTATTTCTTCTATTTCTCAATGTAATGTAAATACAACTGTTCTAAAAATGTTTATTTGCAAACTTGCACTGTTATTGCTAAATCGGAAAATAAATCTTGCTTATCAAGATTAATGTTTGATTGTGGAAGTTCGAGATCTTTATTAGTGAAAAATTAGCGAATGATTTAAAATTAAAAACCATTTGTAATGAAACTTTATCAGTTTATTCTTTCGGAATGAAATGTCCAACGGATAAAATTTATCGAGTTGTTGAAATAACACTGGAAAGTACAAATTCTTCTTTTCAAAAAACTCAGGAATTGGTTGTTTCTCACACTATAACGGGCGCTACTGTGAAATATCCTGATTCAAAAATAAAAGATTTAATGCAGAAACGGAATTTGAAGTTGGCTGATTCAGATAGCTCGGATAACAATATTAACATCCTCTTAGGGGCCGATGTTTGTTGGGAATTAATTTGTGGGGAAAAGGTACCTATAAATAAACATTTGTCAGCTTTGAATAGTGCATTTGGATGGCTGATTACTGGATCAGATGATAATGAAAGTAGTTGTTCTGAAAACATAATCATTGTAAATAATGCTATTTTAAATGATTTAAGATTATTTTGGGAAATTGAAAAATTTCCGAATGAAACCAAAAATCTATCGGAAAAGGATAATCAGTTAATTAAGAATTTTGAGGATTCTTTAAAATTTAATGGGGAACGGTATGTGTGTAGATTAATGTGGAAAGATAATACAGGACCCCCATTAGAATTGGACTCTAATTATGAGGTCGTGAGCAGATGTTTCAATTCATTAAAAATTAAATTGAATAAAAATCCTGAAATTTTTTATCAATATAAGGAAATTGTATCAGATCAATTGAAATGTAATATTGTAGGAAAATGTACTGATGAGGATATGAATTCAGGTTATTATATGCCCCACAGAGCAGTAATAAGGAATGATAAAGAAACTACTCGCGTTCGGATGGTTTATGATTGCAGCTCTAAAGCAAATGAAAGTAAAAATTCTTTAAATGATTCTCTTGAATCGGGAGTTAATCTATATCCAAATTTATTGGATGTTATACTTAAATTTCGGGAAAATCAAGTTGCATTTTGCGGAGATCTTTAGAAATCTTTCCTTATGATTGAAATTGCAGAAGAGAATAGAGAATATCTAAAATTTTTGTGGTTTCCGGACGAGCCCGATAATCTGGTACAGACACTTCAACTTAATCGTTTACCCTTTGGGTTAACGACGTCTCCATTTGCGCTAGCTTGCATTTTGAAATTTCACATAGGGAAATATAAAGATGATTATCCTAATTGTTATGAAATGTTAAATTCTTTATATGTTGACGACTTGTACAGTGGAGCTAAAACTGCGCAGGATGCTTATGAGTTAACCTCTTTGGCAATAGAAATATTACGCGCTGCTGGATTTAAACTCAGGAAATTAAAAACTAATTGTGATGAGTTAAAAGAACTTTGGCGTGAAAATGGGCAAGAGAAAAATATGGATTTCGGGCAAGGAGAAAGATTTTTGGGATTAAAGTGGGATGCAAGTAAGGATAAAATTAAATTAGATTTAAGGGATGTTGGGGATTCCTTGGAATTTGGAATCACCAAACGACATGTATTGAGAATATTTTCTAAGATATTCGATCCTTGTGGACTAATTAGTCCATTTATAATAAGAGTTAAAATTCTTATTCAAGAATTGTGGGAAAGAGGTCTACTATGGGATGAAAACTTACCATATGACTTTGAAAAAAACTGGAGATCATGGTGTTCTGAACTTTCTGAATTAGAAAATTTTAACATTGAACGTCAACTTTTTTCAATAGAAAATGTTAATAAAATATCGCTTCATGTTTTTGTAGATGCCAGTCTTAAAGCGTATGGAGCTGTAGCGTATTTTCGATATTTAACAAGTGAAGGAAAAATTAACATAAGTTTTGTGATTTCAAAAAGTAAAGTTGCTCCTCTAAAAAGTTTAACTTTAGCCAGATTAGAATTATTGGCAGCACTTGTAGGTGCTCGTTTAGGAAATTACATTCAGACAGGGTCGGCAAGTTTCTTCCAAGGTGAAAAAAAACCACGGAAAAAACCATGGATCCAAAATACTCAAAATCCAGTAAAAAGAAAATCAATTTCAATTTAAACAGTGTAAAGTTTTATAATTTAGACAATTTTATTTCTCTAACTGGTAATAAATAACAGTTTGGATCGCACATGCTTATACTTTACAAACAGCTCTATCAAAAACTTTATTTTCCTTTTAGTTATATACAGTACAGTCAACGCCCTCTAATCCGCAGGTTTATAATCGTCAAATCCTTGTAATCCATAATTAATGAAAAAGAAATTTACATCTCATATTTCAAAAAATTTCACATTTCTCACATTTTTACCTTTTTTTTAAATCAAATTTTTAGTTTAATCCTTTTTTTTTTAAACACAATTGGGGAGGGGGGGGGGAGGGAATAACATTCTTGTATTTATTATCCTGCAATTCATACAGACTAGTGCTTAAAACAAACCACTGTTACATCAATGTTTAAAAAAATTAATCAGTGATGAATATTATTTCCGAACTTTCAAAAATATTTGGTTTCGTATTTTTTAAATATGTTTGTTTACATTTTATAGGTAAATACATATTATTTGAATATGCTTAAATTATTTACCATCATATATGAATGTGATAGATTAGTTTTATTAATAATGAAGAAATATTTTATTCTAAAATTTATTAGAAATCATCTTTCCATTTTGATGTCTATTTATGAATTAATAATAACTGACTTTGTATCTGCAAAAGAAAACTGTAATCAAAGGCAATGATCTCTATCTGCAAACTCCTGAAATCCGCACAACTTCTGGACAAAACTTTTGAGAGTTAGAGGGAGTTGACTGTAAAACAAATGAAAAGTTTTTCAGTAGTTCAATACTGCACTTTATTTTTCAACTTAAAATAGATAAATACAAACTATGGATTTTTTTTTTTTTTTTTTTATCCTAGAGAACTTGCAGGAGAGTTTAAAAGTAGGTATCTTACTTGATACAGTTCATTGGGTACGTGCTTCGAGTTTATACAAAAAATTGCATCCTTAAAAAAAAAAAAAAGCGCAAATATTATGGATAAAAATTCCATAATTATTATCACTTGTACTTTTTGAACGTATAATAATATGAGATAGTATCTATGCAAAAAGTTCTAAAAATATTAGCATTGAAAAGTAAAAACCCATCACCTGTATATATTTAATGTTTGTTATCAAATAACTTTTTTTTTTTTTTTTTTTATATTAATTGGTTTATAGTTTCGATTTGACATTATAATTATGCTTTGAGTTTATATAGTTCATAAATTTTAATTCTGAACATTTGTTTTGTCTTCTGGTTGGTTTCTTCCGGTTTTTTCCAGTTTCTTCCACTGTCCTGGAAGAAACCCGACCCTGCATTCAGAGCATTTTTCCAGCCTTTTCTCAAAAAATACATTTCTGGAGTGACTCAAAAATTGTTCTTCACTGGTTGAAAAATTCATCCAAGGTTTGGAAACCATTTGTAGCCAACAGAGTGGCTCAAGTGCAATCACTTTCCCTTCCTGAATGCTGGAATTTTTGTAGCGGATCAGAGAACCCTGCAGATCTCACAACTAGAGGAGAATCAGCGAAAAATATTATTTCGAGTTCCTTGTGGTGGACGGGCCCTCCTTGGTTGTCTCAACCCGTTCACTTATGGCCTGATCCAATTTACATCCGCCAACCAGATGACAGTAATGTTGAACAATTAATTTCTAAAGAGCTACGAGGTGTAGCAGTAAATACTGTCTGTTATACTAATCATTATTCTCTCTTAAAGATCATTGAAGTGAATAAATATAGTAACCTTTCTCGACTTTTGCGCATGACAGCTTGGGTAAAAAGGTTTGCCCACAATGCCAATCCTGGTCACGGCACGAAATGCCGGGGACCTATATGTGCTTCGGAACTTAAGGAAGCCTTTGACTCTTGGATCAAGACAATTCAACATGAGCATTTTGGGAGCGAAATTCAGCAATTTCTCTCCCAGGGTACTGTAAATAAAAACTCACGAATTTACAATTTGAATTGTGAACTTAACCAAAATAACTTTTTGTGTTTGAAAGGACTAGCTTTGAAGCCAAAAGAAGAATATACGACTAATTTTCATTTATAAGAATTTTGATTGAATTTATATTAAACCTAGAATATCTGAGAATAAGATTTCTGTACGATTATGCTTTAGATGCAACTTTAAATCGATTATGGAATCAAAATAACATGCATTAGAATAAATGAGAATAAGTTTAAATCTACTCACCCTCTACCAGCATCCCGGGAATATTAAACGACAATGGCTCACAAATAATTCGAAAAGCGATTCCTTCGTTGAAGAATAGAATTTATTGGATTCAAGACTTAACCTAAGATATGTAAATATAATAAATTGTCTTAATGCGAATAAGATGATTAATTGGAATAGATCTGAATTTAATGTTCAAAGGTGCATCGCACCTCGTTCGAATCTCGTGAGCGACTAGTAAACATCTGCTCAGCGCCGTCTAAAAAAGTTATTATCATGTAGACTAAATTAGTTGTCTTAACATGTTAAAAATATTTAGCAGATAGCAGTAGAATATTTGGCTCTTCTTTATGTAAAAATATAGTGTGCAGCTTTTAAATAAAACAGAGTTTGATAACAATAACAATGTTTATTTAAACTTAACAAGGAAGATAAAACTTAACAAGAATTAAACATTGCTAGCGACAGTTACGAAAAAAACGATCTTTAAACTTGCCATGAGGAAGAGCTATTTACCAAAAACTAATTGCTTATAAAAGATTAATAGTTGCTCTGCTCAGCATTAGCACTAAAATAGGATGCTGGTCTTCAAACAACTTTAATACATACTGCAACTTAAAACAAAAAAACAAAAATGCCCTCATACTTTGAGGCAAACTAAAAATAACTTAAAACGTATTTAAAGTTTCAACAAAACATCATAAGTGCAAAAGAAAAATGCATGCCAAGTAAGATAGTTTAACACATCCTTAAATACACCTACCACAGGATTCCAGAACATCCAATCAGCAGGCTACACATTTTTGCCTTCCATGCGATTCAAAATACACGCCCATTGTACGTAATCTGTTACCGTGACAATGGACGATGCTGAATACGTACGCCATCTATGGGCCGCAAATGTAAGTATCGCCATATTGGAATTCAACTGGCATGAACGATGTGTTCAAAGAATGTAAACAAAAATTACAATTTTATTCTACGTGAATTAAATGAAGGAGTATAACTTCAAAGATATTTAAAAATAGAAAAAGGTAAGTTATTTACTTGAATAAAGGATAAAGGTAAGTTATATCTTTAAATAAAGTTGTTTTAATAAAAATTATCCTTAAACATTAAACCAAACCAATACATTGTATTGTTTATATTTTCAAGTTAAACTTAACTTTTACATAGCACTAAACGCTATTCATTTAAACAAAATAATAAGCTCTCCTCATAATTAATAGGCAATAAAAGTATTTTAAAACTTTGAAAAATTATATGAAAAAAGATTTTTAGGACAACAAAAGTTCAGTTCCGCGCATCATTACTGTCACTGCCCTCCTTCCCGCCATCCTCCGGGGGGTGTGGGCTGAGCATGACAGACTTGCTATGCGATTCACTGATCTTTTGATGATTCCAGCTGGCGTTTTCAGAGTGACGACTCGAACGATGCCATCATCACCAGGATGCACGTCCAGAATTCTGGCCAAGTTCCACTGTGCTGGCTGAATCGAGGGCTCCAAGACCAGGACGAGCTGACCAGGTTGCAGATGTGTAACACCCCTTTTCCATTTAGCTCTTGACTGCAGAGAGGTAAGGTATGTTCGTTGCCATGCTCTCCAAAAATTCGTCTTAAGCTGCAGAAGGAGTTTCCATCTGGAAGAAAAACTGGTACAAATTTTATTAGTAGGATTATGAGATTGTTCAGGAAGCTGAAGAAGCGGAGCCCCAATTAGGAAGTGTCCTGGTGTAAGTACCAGAAAATGATTGGGCTCGGTGGAAAGTGGGACTAAGGGGTGTGAATTTAAACAAGCTTCAATAGTGGTGAGAATAGTATCGAGTTCTTCAAACGATAGGCAACTGCCTTTACAAGTTTTAATTAAATGGCGTTTAGCCAATTTAACTGAAGATTCCCATAGGCCGCCAAATTTAGGCCCGTAAGATGGCATAAAATGCCAATGAATTTGTCTATTTGCGACATAATTTTGAATAGCGTTGTCTTTTGAAAGTGTCACTAGCTTTTTTAAATGGGCATGGGCACCAACAAAGTTGCGTCCGTTATCGGAGTAGATGTCAATAGGATAGCTGCGACGCCCTATGAATCTTTGTAGGGCATATATGAAATGTTCGGTGGATAAACTAGTGACCAATTCGAGATGAATTGCCTTGGTACACATGCAAATAAAGAGACAAATATAGGACTTAAATTTCATACATTTCCGTTTATGGTCACACTTCGTTTGAATAAGGCCTGCATAATTAATGCCAACATGTTGGAATGGTCGACAAGGGTTGACTCTGGCACTGGGTAAGTCACCCATCATTTGCTGAATTGGGGTTGGTTGTACTTTGGCACAAGTGACACATTTTCGAAGCTCTTTTTTAACAGTGGATCTACCATCAGTAATCCAGTAAGACTGGCGAATTAGATTTAACACGAGGTCGACACCTCCATGCAGACTATACCAATGAAAATGTCTTATTAGTGAGGATGTAAAAGGGTGATTTTTAGGTAACAGTAATTGATGCCTAGTGTCATATGGTAGGTTCTTGTTTTTGTCAATTCTACCTCCCACTCTCAATAGATTTTCTGAATCAATAAACACATTAAGAGAATTTAATTTACTATTGTTTGCAACGGGTTGGCCGCACTGCAAAAGGGCGATTTCTGAAGCAAAGGACCTTTGTTGGACGAATTTAATAACAGTTTTTCTAGCCTCTGAAATTTCTTGTACTGAGACTGGTGCCTTCAACTTTGTAGTATTTCGAAGATTATTTATGAATCGCTTAATAAATGCAACTACGCGAAAAAGTTTTGTACTTGAAGAAAATTTTGAAACCAAATCCTCTATCACAGAGTCATTCATTGGGTTTGACTCTATTAGTCCAGGAGTTCTCCCAACTGTACATTGGGCTGAGGTCAAAATCTTTGAAGTGTGATCTGAGACTGGGATCTTTTGCCAACTAGGTCCAGACCACCACAAGTCAAAGTTTCTTAATTTATCTGGAAGCAGCCCACGGGATGCACAGTCCGCTGGGTTATGTTTGCTTGGTAAGTGACGCCATGTAGTTGGGTCTGTCAGAGATTTTATTTTGTTGACTCAGTGTAGGATGTATGTGTTGCCCTTTAAGGGTGGATTTAAGATCCAACTACGAGCAATTGTGGAGTCTGTCCATAGGAGAATTTCCCCAACCTGATAATCTAGCGAGCTCTGGACGACTGACAAAAGTTCCGATAACAATACAGCTGCGCATAGCTCTAATCTAGGCAAGGTGATGGGTTTCAAAGGTGCTACAAGGGTTTTAGCTGCAATCAATTTTAAAGAGGAGTACTGACTTGGACGTATATAAATTACGGCAGCATATGCCTTTGTTGACGCATCACAAAATCCCTGTATCTGGTAAATAGATTTGGATTTCAAATTTAAAAATCTGGGTACTGACATGGCCTTAAAGGAGGCAATTTTTTCATAAAATTCATTCCACCTGTTTTGAATGTCTGGTGGTAGAGGATCATCCCAACCAAGTTTTTGCTTCCAAACATCTTGTAGTAGTAATTTTAAAAGAATAGTGGCAGGGGATAAGAGACCCAAAGGGTCGAAGATACATGCAATTATGGACAATAATTGTCTTTTTGTTGTGACGCTTTCTTCGGTGTTAAATCCAACCTGTAGGGTATCCGATTTTAAATTCCAGTTTAATCCTAAAATACATTGGGATTGATCAGGGTTTAAGGATAATTCCTGATTTGTTGATTTTAAAGTTTCTGGGACATGAACTAGAGCTTCCACATAATTTGAAGCCCATTTTCGCAGCTTGAATCCCCCAGCATAAAATAAAGCCTGAAGGTCTGTGACCAAGGCTTGAGTGGCCTCGATTGTTTCAGCTCCTCCAAGGAGATCGTCCATATACAGGTTATTTCGGGCAGCCTGCACAGCTACGGGAAAATTGGTTTCCTCATCTATTAATAGTTGTATGGTACGCAGGGTTAAAAATGGTGCACAGGCTGTGCCATAAGTAACCGTATTCAATTGGTAAACACGAAGTGGATCTGACACATTGGCCCTCCAAAATATTCTTTGGTATTTTCTATCAGGCTCTGCGACTAGAATCTGTCTCAACATCTTCTCAATATCACTAGAGAGGGTGACTTTATTTAATCTGAATCTGATTAAATTGCTAAAAATGCTTGTTTGAAGTTTTGGCCCTTTATGCATATTAGAGTTCAGTGATTTGCCATTTGTAGTTAAGGCCGACGCGTTGAACACTACCCGTAGTTTGGTAGTGCTACTATTTTCATTTATAGCTCCATGATGAGGCATATAATAATTTGGTTTACGGTTAAGTTCTTCAGCTCATAGTAGAGTCATATGACCTAGATCTGAATATTCGCACATAAACTGACAATATTCTTTTTTTAGGTTAGGGTTCTGAACAAATCGAGCTTCAAGTTTTTTAAACATTTTTAGTGCACAGTTGTAACTTTCACCCAAATCTATCTCATCATGGAGGGGTAATTTGACAACATAGCGCCCTTCGGGGTTGCGCTTAGTGGAAGATTTGTATAATATCTCGGCCGGGTCGGCTTTGTCATTACTACCCTCAGAAGATATTATTGGATCATTGTTGAAAAATGTGTTTAAGTTTAAACAATGTAAAGCTGAACTATGAGTAGATTCTGGCTCCATTCCATCCCTTGAGAGGGGGCCACTCAGTAAGTAACCGAGTGAACTGGGAATGGCAGAGGGTTCTCCTGGCCTTCCATGTACTGGTTTGCCACAAATTAATGACGAAAAAATGTCTGCGCCTAACAGCACATCTATTGGTTGTGGCTTGGAGAAATTCATGTCGGCTAACTGAAGATTTTTTGTGTGTGGCCAAGACGTCGTCCTCACCTGGAAATTTGGCAGAGGGGTAGTAACCCTATTTACTACTAGCGCTTTCAAATTTCTATACTCGTTAGCGAAATATGGCGAGAATGAAAATTCTGTGAAATTTAAAACAGTTTCTGCTGACAGACCGTTTGTGCCTACAAGTCGATGAGAAGTGCCAAACAAAGGCAAATTTAGCTTCTCAACGCATTCCTTTGTTATGAGACTATTTTGTGAGGCACTATCAACTAACGCCCAACATTGAATAATTTTACCGTTAGGTGACCTAACCTTTATAAGGGCAGTAGATAATAACACCTTTTGTTTATTAAAATTTGCATTAGATTGTGCACTATTTGCCACAGACCTACGTAACAAGGCCACCTCCCTGATCTGCAGAATTGTGTATAAATGTGCAGAAGAGTGTGATGTGAACCTGCACATACCTTACATTTAATATTAATTCTACATTGCCGCACTTGATGGTTAGTTCTCAAACAATTTTCACACAATGATTTAGATTTAACTAAGTCCCATTGCTTCTGAACATTAATTCGACTGAATTTGGGACATTTAAACAATTGATGTACTTGAGAACAGGTGACGCATTTATTTTCTTTGACTATTATTGAATTATTGACACAAGATTTTTTTACACTACTACCTTCTACTGGCTTCTTAAACATCCCTGGTTTATTTTAAAGTTTTGTTTGACTCGACGCCTCCCTTTCAATGAATGTACGAAACAAGTTTAAATCGGGAATAGTTTGCGTATTCTCTAGACTGAGCTCCCACCTATGCCTAACGGATGAATCCAATTTTGAAATCATGAAATTTATAAGAATAAGATCGCTAAGAGGATTAGATTCCAATCCGAGGGTCGATAAATTCTGCACCGCTTTGTTACAAGTATCTATTAAATTGAAAAACGATTTAGGATCATCCGCTTTGTTTACCTTTACCGAAAAGATTTTATTTATTTGAGTTATAGCTAATTGGCATTTATTTTCATAGCGCTGAGTAAGGATTTCCCAACAGTGTTTAAGATTTTCCGATTGTAAAGCGAATCCACGAATAAGTTTTGATGCACTACCTCTTACACACGATTGGAGGTATTGTAGTTTTTCAACCTCACTAAGGCTGTCATTATCCAGAATAGATGATTTAAATAAATTTTTAAATGACAACCAAGATTCATTATCCCCGTAAAAATAAGGAATTTCAAGCTTAGGGAGACTAATATGCGAATTAACAGAAGTCCCTGGTTTGGTATGTGCATCATTATTTACATTTGGAGTATTTGATTGCGATTTACATTCTAATACAACTGATAATTCTAACAGAATGTCCCTATTTTTTAACACTTCTTCAAAGTTTTCATCGTTTTCCTCTTCGAAAAAATTTGTAACTATTTCCTCTAATTTCTGTTCTAATGCATTTACCTTATCCTTTAGGATCTTTAATCTGGCTTGATCACCTTTATCACAACCATTGACTTTTGATTTTATAAATTCTATTTCCTTAATCACATTTTCAAATTTTATAACTTCATTAGATTTTGGGAACAACGCACTCTGATCTGCATCATTTGCCCTTGTTCTACCTTTTCTACCCATCCTCCTAACAAACTAATTTCAAATAATTAAATTTAAATATGAATTAATCGATCGAATTAAATTATTATTCTGCAGATCAGGAAGTAAAATATGAAAAAAAAAAACAAGAACAAATGAAAAGAAACAACACATAAGAATAGATTTTTTTTTTTCTTTGAAATAAATAATCTAATAAAATATTAAATGCACTTTTTGCATTCTCATACTCTTTTTTATTCAACAATTATTTATTATGAATGTTTATTTCTTAAATTCCAAACCGAAACTGTTCCAGTTTGAAACCCGAAGTACTCTGAATTACGTTTTCTCTCAAACCGAAACTCCTACGTATACATCAAAACTTCTGAAACCCAAACTACTTTGAATTACGTTTTATACAAACAATTTAACTCCATATTAATGATTTATTTCAACAAATTGATTTTAACTTCCCTTAAAGTTCTTATACAGAGAGTTTTATACTACGTAAACAAGAAAATTTTTTCAATTTCCAAAAAAAATTTTTTTTTTCTTAATTTATTTAACGAATTACAATTAATTATTTAATTAATAGATAATTGAGGCTCCGGCTCGATGGACCACTAATGGCTTTGAAGCCAAAAGAAGAATATACGACTAATTTTCATTTATAAGAATTTTGATTGAATTTATATTAAACCTAGAATATCTGAGAATAAGATTTCTGTACGATTATGGAATCAAAATAACATGCATTAGAATAAATGAGAATAAGTTTAAATCTACTCACCCTCTACCAGCATCCCGGGAATATTAAACGACAATGGCTCACAAATAATTCGAAAAGCGATTCCTTCCTTGAAAAATAGAATTTATTGGATTCAAGACTTAACCTAAGATATGTAAATATAATAAATTGTCTTAATGCGAATAAGATGATTAATTGGAATAGATCTGATCTTAATGTTCAAAGGTGCATCGCACCTCGTTCGAATCTCGTGAGCGACTAGTAAACATCTGCTCAGTGCCGTCTAAAAAAGTTCAGTTCCGCGCATCATTACTTTCACTGCCCTCCTTCCCGCCAAGGACATTTGCAGTTTTCAAGTAATAATGAGCAGGCCAAACACCCCCTGCTGCTTCCTAACAATGATAAATTCGTTGAATTACTCGTCTTTGATGCTCATATAAAAATGGGCCATTTGGGTGTAGATACTACTTTAACTCACCTAAGAGAATGATTCTGGATTCTTAAATGTAGACTGTTCGTAAAAAGAGTCCTAAAAAGCTGTTTGATCTGTAGACGTTTTTCAGTGAAAGCTGGTAATCAGGTGGTAGCTCCTCTACCTCCTGACAAAATTCAGGAACATCCCCCTTTTGATATTTCTGGTATAGACTTTGCTGGACCCTTTTTTACTATTGACTGTAAAAAGTGTTATTTACTCATTTTTACCTGTGCAGTTACAAAGAGCTATACATTTGGAATTAGTTGTTGATATGAGTACAGATTCATTTTTATTAGGTTTAAGACGTTTTATTTCTCGTAGAGGTTTATTTTCAGTTATATATTCTGATAATGCTAAAGCCTTTAAAAGGGCAAAAGGGGAACTGAAAAAATTGTGGAGTCAAATTGATAACCCTGGGGTAAAAAACTTGTTTGCCTCTAAAGGTATAGAATGGAAATTTATCATTGAAAGGAGTCCTTGGTGGGGAGGCTTCTGGGAAAGGCAGATACGTACAATTAAAACTTGCTTAAAGAAAATTATTGGTAAATCTTCTCTTTCTCTTAAAGAATTAGAAACAGTTTTTCTAGAAATTGAGGCAATGATTAATTCTAGAACTATTACGTATCTGTATAGTGAACCATCAGAACCTTCCCCACTCACTCCTTCTCACTTTCTAGTTGGAAGAAGATTAATTTCTTTACCTGTAACTAAGCTTAAAAAAGGCGAATTAACTGTAAGCAGAAATTCTTTAGTAAAAAGATATAAATATCAGCAAACTCATTTTTGGAACAGGTGGAGAAAAAAGTATTTGCTTAATCTTAGATCTGCTCATATATTTCCACAACCAGGTAAGATTTCATCATTCAAGGTAAATGATGTGGTTTCAATTAATGATGAGCGCTATCCTAGAAACATATGGATGATGGGTAGAATTTTAAATGCATATCCAGGACGAGATGGTAAAATTCGTTCTCTTCTTATCAAAACCCCTAAAGGTAACATTAAGCGCTCAGTTCAATTTGTATATAATTTAGAAATTAATCCTTAATAATAAACTGAATAAGTAAAAATTGTTATCTTATGTATAATGTTGATTATTATTTATGTATATATTGCTATTTGATAATTGAAAATTTTATTTAGATTGTTTGAATATTATTTGTAAATTTCTGTTTAACATTAGATTTTTCTTATTAATAATTGATTATGATTGTAAATTGTTTTGGAAATTGATGGTGAACTCATGTGAGTTCGGTGGGGAGTGTTACAGAATTCGCTCCACCAGGGGTCGCCGTGTGTCAAGACACGGTGATACATGTACTGTTTTTAGTTAGTGTGTGGCAAGCATCTGGTATGGAATGGAAGGGTCAAAATAGGAGACCCTAAATATGTTAACTTGTAGTATATGTATATAGTTGTAATTTAACATGTAAATAAGTCTTTAAATCTTAGTTAAGAAATATGAATGTTATTTTGCACCTGATATATTTCTACCACTGAACGATCGGTTAAAAGGTGTCCTATATAAATAGCTCAATTTCAGATCTTGCAAGTGCATTCCTTTAAAAATGGCTGTGTGGATCTTTTTCAAGCTCGCCATATTAACTCCCTTTTAAATATCCTTTTGTATGTAATTATTGTTTTCCGGTCAATAATTGAGAATACCAAGTTTTGGTAAAAGTTGGTGTGTCAAAAACAGCTCTAACAATTTTCTTGAAAATTGTTTCAT
Organism: Salticus scenicus; assembly: GCA_963930645.1. NCBI lineage: Eukaryota > Metazoa > Arthropoda > Arachnida > Araneae > Salticidae > Salticus > Salticus scenicus. The sequence goes on from OZ005655.1 coordinate 57,430,926, forward strand.
TAATCCATTTTAGATACCCTTTCTCATAACTCGCTATATAAGCTCTATTTTATATGTCTTTATACGTGTATCAAGTACTGGAAAATTCCAAAAAATGCATATAATATCTCCAAAAAATGCATATAATACATGTAATAGTGGGTAACGGAAGTTGTGTGGTTGTTTCACACCAGATTTTTAAAAAATAGATTCATTAAATGTAACTAATTTGCAAAAAATCTATAAATATCTCGGATTAAAAAAAATATATATATTTTCATTTTAAATCACTTAAAATTTATAAACATATTACCACTTCTATAGCTTTGCATTGATTTAGGTGCTGAAGTATCCACAACTCCTAGAAAAATAAATAAATGAATATATCTGTACTGATAAGTATAAAGGATTTAAGTCCAAAAATGTCGATTTTGAGTTAAGTACATAGTCAGACTCAGAAAAAATTCTCTATCGATTGGTATAAAGGATTTAAATCCATGTCATTTAGTTTTTGAGAAAATCCCTTGGTAAAAAAAGATTCAAGTCAGAAATTTAGCATTAATCTTTGATATAAAATATTTAAATCAATTTTTTCTCTTTATTAAATGAAGGTTGACAATCACTGAATGGTATAAAGGATATAAATCAACATAATCCCTTTTTCCTAATCGATTCTTCTGATCAGTTTTTAGTTAGTTTAACTTTATTTTTCGTCTCCTGAAAAATCAAGAATATGGACTTAAATCCTTTATACTTATCAGTACAGATATATATATATATATAATATTTGATTAATATATACACACATACAAACATTTATTAACAGTATAAAACTTAAAACTTCCAACAAACAAGCGTAAAAATTCAAAAAATTTTTGAATGCATTATAAAATGGATCAGAACTTAAGTGAAATAAATAAATGATAAAATAAATAATTTTTTTTAACCACTATGTCAGTCAATTTAAAATTACTCCAGTTTTTTTTTTTTTTTACTAATCTTTTCAAGCAAAGTATCAATAAATATCCTAAGAAAAATGCTGATTTTTAATTTAATAATATTTTGAGGAAAAACCAAAAAATGACATTCTTAATTCTTTTGGAACTATCTATGAACAGAATTAATGCATTAATTTATATTTTCTGACTCTATATACACATATATAAATACTTGTGTAGTTAAATAAATAAATAAATACTCCATCATTCTAAATAGAAGAGAGTTTATTCAAGATCATGTTTTTTTTTTTTTTACTTCATGGACCACTACAACTTAAAATCCTCTGAACCACTAAATTCATAAATTTAAAATCTCACAGACCACTAATATCATTAATTAAAAATAATTAATTTTCAGAATAATTATCAGAGAATGTCTATTTTATAAATATGAAATAAATCTACTTTATGTTAAACATTACAAATGATTATTTTATAATAAGAAAAATATAAATATTTAATTATAAGAACAACGCTTAAAAGTTGTTTAATTGTAATAAACAATTATAGTGAAGGAATAAGAACACCTTGATATTTTGTTCTGCGTCAAGTCTAGTTATTTATTCTTAGCTTATAGATATAATGCTATAACTTTTTTCTATACTATTCTATACTGAAGAACAACACCACCTACCATTTAACATGAACAAATATTTAATCTTAGTTTCTCACAATATTTTATACTTTTCTGCAAATTGAATTTTCAGGGTATCTACTGACTTGACAGAAAAAAAATTCATGACCTCAAAAAAATTTTCATGACCTTTTTTATCGACATATTCAACCTTTCTTTTTAAATTAATATAATCATTTGTTTTGTTTTTTTTATGAACAAATTAAGTAAATAGTAATGGAAATCAATCTAAAATAGACACATATAACTACAAACATATGTACACTATTTGAGCAATGTTATAATATTGAAACTATTAGTTTTTTGAGGGATATTGTCATTTATTTTCCTTGCATTAAGGAGAGGAATATATGTATTAATTTTTTTTTTTTTTCAAATCTACAATTTTTTTTTTTTCCACGAAAAGACTAAGAATAGAAGAATAGAATTAAATTATTAAACTAAAGTCAGATGAGAGTGGGAAATAGACAAAAGTCTGAAAGTATCAGCAAAACTTAAAGATAATTTAATTTTATTAATAAAAGAAGTAACAGGTATACAAAATCATATTTTCTACAAGCAAAAATGGAGAATATTTGAAAATAAGTTGTTTACAAACAGTCAAAAGAAAGAAAATTGAACAAAAATAAGAATATTTAGAACAAAAAACCTGAAAATTGTTTTAAAAAATTCTGAAATTCCTCTGAAAATTCTCATCCTTGTAAAGTATATAACTATACATCTCAAACTTTGTATTTTGATGTCTTTCCTATACTTCAAAATAGAATACATTCTGAACTAGGAAAAAGTAGTTCATTCAGATTATAGAAGACAATTTTGTTTTTTAAAAGATATAAATGACTATACTAGGTTTATAATCATGCTTATATATTTACGATACTACATAATAGTAACCTGAAAATCGACCTGAACTCACAATAGAGAATTTTAATGACCCCACACCCGACTCAAAACCTAAAATGAAAATTAATAATTCATCTAAAAATCTTGCAATTTAATTTTATAATTTAAAATACCTTATTGTATCCTCCTTTTTCCTATTGTGTACATATTTTGACTGTCACATCATAGTCCTCCTCAGCACAAAGATGATGACTTCTCTGACTGGCACATTCATCCAAAACATTTCATCCTTCACCGCCAGTCCTCTTCACTTCACAAGGTCTAAAAGTTGTTGCCATTCATCGGGGATTATACTGTGTTCTTGGTCGTTGATAGCAGAGTTAGTTGGTAGACTTTCTATTGCTTCACATATGACAAAAAGACCCATCAAAGAACGTGAAAAAGAACATCTCTCAGACCTTAAATTTAATAAATCTACAACTGCACTATCAACCACTCATAATAATAATCAAATTAACATTAATACTATTAACATTCAAAAAATAGCCTCATATAATAACCACAAATTTGCTCTCAAATGTGAAGCAGTAGAAATTCTAACAGTATGATAAAAAGACCCATCAAAGAATGTGAAAAAGAACATCTTTCAGAACTTAAATTTAATAAATCTACTACTGCACTATCCACCACTCATAATAATAATCCCATTAAAAATTAACACTATTAACATTAAAAAAATAGCTCCATATAATAACCACAAATTTTCCCTCACACATGAAGCAATAGAAATTCTAACAACTAACTCTGCTATCAACGAGCGAGAACACAGTATAATCCCCAATGAATGGTAACATTTTTTAGACCTTGTGAAGTGAAGTGAAGAGGACTGGCGGTGAAGGATGAAATGTTTTGGATGAACGTGCCAGTCAGAGAAGTCATCATCTTTGCACTGAGGAGGACTGTGATGTGACAGTAGAAATATATATGCAATACGAAAAAGGATGATATAATAAGGTATTTTAAATTAAATTAAAATGAAGTAATATCCACATATATATATTCTAGATTAGTCCGTTATTATTAAAGAAAGCATTGCAAAAGTTGAATCTGCTATTAACCAAATCCCAGAAGAAAATAGAATTAATGTTCGAGATATAGCTGTCACTGAAGTTACAAAATCTGCCCAAAATAGGAATATCAATAAGGAAGACCTACATGAATGAAAAAATCTCAAAAAGAACAACCAAATAACATGTACACTTACTGATAAAACACATAAAATTGCCATCTTTGACAGAAATGAATATATTGAAAAAATGGAAGAAATGTTTAATAAAATCAGTGTTAAAAAAATAACTAAGAATCCTAACAACAGATTAATACAAAAACCCTGGAAAATAATTAAAGATGGTAAATGGCTTTATAATAACCACATCCCCAATTTCCAAAACTACGCATCCAACAACCCCCGTATTTTTGGTAGATTTAAAGATCACAAAGATCCCCCGAAATTCCGACCAGTTGTTAACAAAAATGAAGCCCCTACCTACTGTCTTGAAAAATACATTGCTAAAATATATCGTAAAATTATTCCCCCCTCACAGCATTCTTTGAAATCCACAGAAGACTTTATTAAAAAATTCAGAGAATAGAAAATAAAAAAGATAACCATTTTGTCAGTTTCAACGTGATCAATCTTTACCCCTCCATAAATATTGAAGAAGCTAGTCAAATCGTTAATAAAGCAATAAAAGAAAATTTCCTTAATCCCAAATAGCACAAAACCTTACAGCTTGTACAAATTTTCTACTAAATGAGTACTACTTTAAGTTTAACAATAGACTATATCAACAAAAGAAAGGGGTCCCAATAGGATCACCCATTTCAGGCTTTATTGTCAAGTTTAAATTAAGATTATTAGAAAAAGAAATTCTTGAAAAATCAAAAGAAAAAAATTTATTTTGGTATAGATATGTCGATGACGTATTTGCTGTTATCGATAAAAATTACGACATTAAGCAGATATTAACCCTTTGCGGTGCAAGGTAATTCGAATCATTTAAATTACACTGCCACCAGAATTCATGAACAAATTTAAATTAAAAGAAATTTTTAATCTTAAGTTTAAAAAAAAAAAAAAAAAAAGCCTTTTCTGCTACGTTATAAACTTAAATTTTTGCTAAAAAATTTCTGGGATGAGATTTTGCAGCTGGAGCTTAATATTTGCGTCCTTGCAGTGAGGACAGCACGCCACAAAGGATTAAATGAAATAAACAGCATAGACTTCAATAGTCAATTTACTTATGAAGAAGAATAAACCACCAAATTAATTTTTTGGACATTAAAATTACCCGAACCGATAATAAAATTAAAACTATAGTTTATCGAAAATCAACTAATAGCAACGAAATCATCATTACAATTGTAAAACACCTTTCCGTTATAAAATTAATGTAATACATTCCTATATCAATCGTGCTATTTTAACATGTAACGAATCTGATGAACTAAATAATGAGCTAAACTTAATCAAAGAATTTAACAGAAAAGCAGGTTACCCCGATAAAATAGTAAAAAAACTGATTAAAAATAGATTAAAAACCACGGACAATATACCCAACTTTCAAAACCTCCCTTCAAAATTTATCTCTTCCATCCCGTTCGATCGCGGAGCCTCAAACAAAATAAAAAGTGCAGCAAGCAAGTATGGTGTCAATATCCCCATTAAACCTAACCAAAATATTTTTCAATTAATACGTAGTGATAAAGACCCCATTTCCCCTTTAGAAACTGCCAGAATTTACAAAATACTGTTCATTGATCAAAATAATAGGCCAGGTTCTTACATCGGAGTAACGAAAATAAAAATTAAAACAAGAATAAATGAGCATAAAAATGATATAAAAACCAGTAATATTAATACAGCTTTAGCCAAAACCTTTAGTAATGAGGAAATTATGATAGATTTTGAAAAAAACTAGAAAACTCGCAGATTACAATAATTATAATTATGCAATGTACTGAGAAGCCATTGAAATCGCTACAAACCCAGAGGTGTGCAACAACAGCGGCGCAATGGCACCAGATAGAGTGTGGTGCCATCTTATGGCAATGACTATACAAGAACATCAGTTCAAGAGCTCCATTGCAGAAGAAGTCACTGGGAAGAGCTGGGCGCCCAACCGAAAATATTACGATGACAAAACATGAAGTATAGTTAAGGTTTTTCTTTATTTACTCAAAAGTAATATCTTTAACTAATTATACTATCTTGCAATTTAAGTTATAAAGTAAATTTTTATTGCTATACAAATTGGTAAATAATTTAAAATGTAATTACTAATGTACCAAGTTAAAAGTTTTAAAATCTGAAAAATGGATAAATAATTTTTAACCATTTAGGTGAGTTGTGTACTTCAAGTGTACTAAAATGTACTTCAAGTTTAGCAATAAGTACAAAACTTTGAATAAACACCATAAAATGCAATAAATTCACAACAATTGTTTCAGGTTGAAAAAACACGACTGTTCATCAGGCGAACAAAGTGGGCACAAGTACTACAAGCAATGCGACAATGCGCCAAAGGATGCGTTGCTGAATTATGTTTTTGCCCATTAAAGAAATTATTTTAAAAGATATTCTCAAATCGACCCGACTCGTACGAAAAAAAATTTAATCAACTCAACCCGAACAATAAAAGAAAAAAATTGTTCAACCCAATTGGCCCATTGTGCAATTGGGTTACTTGAACCAATACGTGACTCAAACCGACGGTCGAATTTCATGACCTATTGCTGAATTTTATGACCTTTTCATGATTTTCATGACCCTGATTTTTATAAAGACAAATTTTATTATTATTGATGATTTACATAATCTTTTTTTATAATTATTAAAATTACTCTGCTTATTTTAACAAACCTTTTGCTCTGGATATCATTTTTTGATGGGCATCTAACTGTTGCAAAGCAAGATACTGACTAGTAATATTTTGAGATTCAGGACATAAAACTGAAAAATAAATAGAAATATTTTTCATGAATAAAGAAATATCATGAAATGACCAATTAATATTCACATACTTATGTATGGAACACAAAATACTTTTTTAGGGGCAAATTTTTATAACCAAGTTTTACCTATAATTATACATTTTGAAGTTACCTGAATTCAAATACAGTTGACTCGCATTAGAATGACCCCATCTGAACAACACTATTTGGCTACATCAAATAGATCAAAAATAATTTTTCAAATGATACTTTTTTCACTAAGCCCAATCAGTGGTCAAGCAGTTCTACGCTCAAAGCTGGTAGATGGGAAGCAACAGGTTCAATCCCAGGTCGTGCTCACTGACCTAGCCATTATGAGTTTTCTGTGGTTCTCCTCAAAACTTGCATATTATGACCTAGGATTCTTTTTAAATGCATGCCACCTACAGGCCTCAAATCCTAATGTAGTCAATCAGCCTTAAGCCATACAACCAATCAACCTAGCCCTTTTTGTTAAAATTAGTTTGATATGACTATAAATGACATACAACACATAAAATATTAATTGTACTAGAATTTATATGTAAAATAAAAGCTTAAAATTTTTTAAATCAATTAAAAATATTAACCAATGAGAATCAGTATTTATAATTTTCCTAAATTTGATGAAAATTAAAATAACGATTACAGATCACCATTTGAATTAATTGTGCAGTGCATATGCACCATATTGTGTTGGATCATTATAACACAAGTCGACTGTATCAGGTTTTCAATGATGTGTCTACTTATCTGTTATCAACATAACTCATAACAAATATTAGCAGGAGGTCCAAATTTGGTATTCTAAATTTGTAACCTACGGGAATATTACCATTACCTGAAAATTTTTATTGAGATCAAGCAAATTGTTTATGTACAGGGACAGACAAAAGAATTCAAATATGGCTATTTGTCTTACACATGTAAATATATATAACCATTTATCATAATAAATATTTAACTGTAACTATAAATAATGAAAGAACACTTTTATTGACTTTTTATTCTAATAGACTTTTGATAAACTTTATATTTACATATTGAACTAAAAATGATGCAATGTTAGTGATTTCCTGTTTCCTGAGAAACTTAATTATACAGTAACCCTTAATGACAAGGGAAGAGAAAAAAAAAGTTTTTTATTGATTTATTTTGTAGATGGAAGTTTTCAGTTTTAAACTGAACATCTTTAACATCTTTTATGTGCATAAATAAAAAGATTTTAAAATCAAAAGAGAATGAAATAATCTTGGCAGCAAAAACTATTTGATGGCAACTTTTCATTCCTTTGGAGACAAATCCATAATCAAGGTAAAAATTACAGCTTAAAAATAAATAAATAAATAATAATAATACAGAGATGAAAAATAAGCTCTCAAATCAAAAAATTGCCAACCCGCTGATCACTAGATGATTTTTTCTTTCTTCTTCTCACTATTGTAGAAGTGTTACAGGGCAGTTCCAAAAGAAATTTATTGCAGATGTGAGACAACTATTTGGCACTCCCTCCCTATTAGAATAGGCTAAAATTAATCAGTATTTTTCTCTTGTCACGGGTGTCAACACTTCAATGTATCTTGACACCTGATGTGACCACACCAATTACATGAGCTTCTGACCAGCCTTAGAAGTCCATCTAAAATTAGATTAATTCCTTACTCAGCATGAGTGAGTTTTACTATACATATTTTATATCAGTATTAAATATAGCTTTTAGTTATATTTATATGGTATTGAATGGAACAAAAAGAACGCAATAAAATGAATCAATAAAATCAAAATTATAATAATTTGATGTGACTTGATGTGAAAGCTTAAGTGAATAAACTACAGATGAATAATCAGCTTTGTTTACATAATCTTTTCTTTTCTTTTGACATAAAAAAAAAAAATAGATTCTTTTACACATAAATAACATTAAAGTAAAACTTTTATCAATATATGTAAAAGTTTAAATTGTATAACCTCGTCAAGGGTCGATCCAGGCAAAATTTGGGTCCCTTTTGCGGCCCCTTCACAAAATTCCACATAGTAAAAAGGGACCCTTCACAAAATTCAAATTCATAAAAAGGGACCCTTCACAAAATTCAAATTTATAAAATGAGTTCCTTCACAAGATTTTGTTTTATAAAAATGATCCTTTTATTAAATATTTTCATGTTTTCAGTATTATTTTTAGTTAATGCCTTAATTTGGCTCAACGAAACTCTCTTAACTTGATATTAAAGATTACATAAAGTGATTATAAAAATGGTAGATTTTACACAATATTTTACTTTTTCACAAAAATATTTTATATTTCACAAAAATAAATAAAAAATTTCACAAAAATATTCTGTTTTTCACAAAAAAGGGACCCAAAAATTAAAACCTGGATCGACCCCTGCTCGTTTAATTTTGCGAGGCTTATGAGCAAATTTAATTTTTCACAAGTTTTAATTCAATTTTCTTATTAATTCACATGTAAATAAACATATTTTCTTTATATCAAGAAGGGGAAAAAAATTGGGAGGAGGAGGAGGGTGGGGGCGGGGGGGCATTATTTTTTTCCTTTTTAATAATTTTAAAATTAAAACCCGAATAAACTACTACGTCAGAAACGCCAAAAGAAAAGTATTTTTCTTTTGCCGTTTCTGACGTAGTAGTTTATTCGGGTTTTAATATTCCAACGCTAAGTCTCCTGTTATTAATTTAAAAATTATTATTATTTTTTAATTAATAAAAAAGAGGGAGTTTTATTTAATATCTTTTGAAGCAGTTATCTGATTGAACTAAAAAGTACGGCATTAGATAGATTTGTCCAGATTAATAATTTTCACTGAATGGTGTAGCTTTTCTATGATGAATTAAAAATCCAGATACATTGACTGACAAACTTACAGTTACAATTTCATCCTAAATGGATGCATAAACTATTATTCATATTTTTAGAGTGTAAACAATTTGTAATGCAATTCAAAATTAGTCAAATGCATTTCAAAGAGTGATGTGGATGATCAAATTGTATTTAAATAATTTGATATATTATTATAATTATATTTTTTTTAAATTTACTATCATCCTTAAATGTTTTATGAATGTAGAAACAATATTCAAATGTGTGGTGGAGAAGGTGGAACCCAGTATAGAAATGTGTATGAAATAAAACTATTTTTAAAATGGCTTGGAATTGTTTTTAAAGTAGATTGGAAAAGTTCATATACAACACTACTTCTGGTATTACACTTTAGATTGTTATAAGTCTGTACTAATGTGGGGGAAGAGAAAACAGTGACAGTAGTAAAAAGTAACACATGTCAGATTATTTTATATGTATCTCATATCTTTTTAAAAATACTAAATAATAATATTGAAATAGCAAGTCTTACCAGAACTTTTATTGTTCATATGACTTAAAGTAATACCAGATGTGCCAGGTTGTATTTCACAAAAGAAATTGTCTAAAGAAAAACATATTTTGATTAATTATAATACAAAATAATATTGTAATAAAAAAAAATTATAGCATAAAAGCATAAATCAAATTTGGGTACTCTTACGTTTTAGGAGGCCGTAAAATAATCACCAGTGAGTTCAAAAAGTCATCATGCTCATGATGCATAATTGCCAACGTATAACAAAATAGCATTTCTTGGTAATCCTACATGAATTTTTTTTTTCTCGACAAATTTAATTTTTTGATCCAGATTTTTAATTAATTTATTGACTATTTTATCCGGGTATCCTGCTTTTCTGGTAAAGTCTTTAATTAGGTTCAGTTCATTTTTAAGATCTTCGGGTTCATTGCAAATTAATACTACACGATTGATATATGAATGAATGGCATTTGTTTTATAACGGAAGGGTGTTTTGCTCTTGAAGTGAATGATTTCATTACTATTAGTTGGTTTACGGTAAACAGAAGTTTTAAATTTTTTTTCAGTGCGGGTAATTTTAACGTCAAGGAAATTCATTATTAAGTTATTTTCTTCTTCATAAGTGAATTGGATATCTGAGTCATGGCTATTGATAGCGTTAAGGATTTCATTAATATCAAACCTCTTATCGATGACGACGAAAACGTCATCGACGTAGCGATACCAAAAAATAACTTGGTTTTTTAAACTTTCAATAATTTTGTTCTCTAAATTCCTTAATTTAAATTCCGCGACGAAGCCTGAAATGGGCGACGCCTTTAGTTTGTTGATATATTTTTCCATTGAAAGTAAAATAATTTTCTCTTAACAAAAAATTTGTGACTGCGTTTAATGTTTGGGCTATTTTAGGATCGGGATAGTAATTATTTATGGATTCGTTTACAATTTGACAAGCTTCGTTAATGCCAATGGATAGGTAGAGGTTGATGACATCAAAACTTACTAAACGGTAGTTACTTTTATTTTTGTCGCGGAATTTAAATTAAGGAATTTAGAGAGCAAAATTATTGAAAGTTTAAAAAAACAAGTTACTTTTTGGTATCGCTACGTTGATGACGTTTTCGCCGTCATCGATAAGAGGTTTGATATTAATGAAATCCTTAACGTTATCAATAGCCATCACTCCGGCATCCAATTCACTTATGAAGAAGAAAATAACTTACAAATTAATTTCCTTGACGTTAAAATTACCCGCACTGAAAAAAAAATTAAAACTTCTGTTTACCGTAAACCAACTAATAGTAATGAAATCATTCACTTCAAGAGCAAAACACCCTTCCGTTATAAAACAAACGCCATTCATTCATATATCAATCGTGCAGTATTAATTTGCAATGAACCCGAAGATCTTAAAAATGAACTGGACCTAATTAAAGACTTTACCAGAAAAGCAGGATACCCGGATAAAATAGTCAATAAATTAATTAAAAATAAAATTAAAAATCTAGACCACATTCCCAGTTATCAAAAATCATCCCTTAATTTTACCTTTTCTATTCCATTCGATCGCGGAGCCGCCAACAAAATTAAAAATATAGCTAATAAGTACGGCATAAATATCCCCATTAAACCTAACAGAAATATTTTTCAATTAATCAGGAGTGATAAAGACTCCATCCCCCCCTTTAGAAACTGCAGGTATTTAATAAAATCCCTTTTACAGATGAAGATAATAAACCCGGTTCCTATATAGGTGTTACAAAGAGAAAAATCAGAACTAGGATTAATGAACATAAAAATGATATAAAAACTGGAAAGTATAATACAGCCCTAGCCAAAACGTACAATAAACAAAACATTAAAATTTACTTTGATAAAAACACTAAAATAGCCAATTATTAAGATTACAATTACGCGATGTGCAGAGAATCCACTGAAATTTCGACTAATAATGATGTATGCAACGACAGCGGCGCAGTAGCCCCAGACAGAGCATGGAGCCACCTGCTGACAGAGTCAACAGAGGATCACTCAGTCTCAAGTTTTCAACACAGAAGTTTGCCGTTTCTGAAGAGGACCGGGTACCCGGTTTGAAAGATCTAAAACGACGCACAAAGTAATGTTAGGTTTTTATTTAAATGTCTTTAACTGCTATTATTTAATAATTTTTAAAATATATGTATTCATTTATTTTCAATAGCCTGGACATTCATAGATCTACAGGTTTCTTTAAGAAATTTGCCTGTTTTTTTTTTTTTTTATTATAACAAACAGAGTATTACATGCAGGTAACTCAATGCATTGTCATCTTCAGAAAATTATATATACTGCATTAGATATACATGCTGCAAAAGAATATAAAATGCTAGATATCGGATAAAATACAAGCCTATTCACTAAAATTTTAAATGCACATATGCAAGTATTAGCAAAATTTATTTTGCGTAATTTATTAGCTAAATGGGTACTATTCCATTTCCAGAGGCTGTAAAACAATCACCAACAAATTAAAAAAATTAACACTCTTCTAGTGCATAATTGCCAAAGTATAATGAAATAACACTCCTCGGTAACTCTACTCAAAATTCTTTTTTTTTTTTTGCGACTGAGGGCACATGTTTTGGATTTCTTTTTCTCTTTATTATTGGTGTTGAATTTTGTTGCTTGCCATTGATTTGACTATTTAGAACTGTCCATTGATGAGAAGTCCACAGTATATTTATTCCAAAGAAGTGAACTAAATAAAAACAAACAAATTTGATCTCAAAATGAAAAAATGAAGTTTAATTTTGAAAAAAATGTGTGAAATGATGACGTATTTTTAGATTTAACATTTTTGCCTTATTTTGTGTGTTGTATTTGTGTAAGTTTCAGTACCGGATCTACATTTTTAAAAGGGGGTGCAGACTTCCAATTTGCCGCCCTCAAAGCAAAAATTTTTAATAAATAAAATACTGAGACTTTTACAAAATTATTTATATTAGTTATAAAATTATACGTAATTCTAAAGGTTTATTTTCTTCGACTTTATTTCAGTTAAAATGTCATAATTGAGATTGTTGGCTATTTCACTCTCAATCGAAAATATTACCAATTCTGACTAGTTCTCTTGGGACATTGTGGAACGTAATCATTAGTGAGTTTCATTTTTCTGAAGCTTCTTTTACATGAAACAGAAGTTGTAGGCAGAGTTGCATAAATTCTGAAAATTATGCTTATGTTAGGAAATGCCTTCAGCAAATCATAACTTCCAATAAAGAAACAGGTAAATATTTGTCGATAAAAGTGGTCTTTGTTCTTTGAAAACTTCATATTCGGAAAAGCGTTTTTCTGAATTCAAGCCCTTGACATATTTAAGAGCCAAATTGAGTCTCTCTCTATATTTTTAAATCTGTTATAGTCATTTTCATACAAAATAATTTATTTTCCTCGCATTATCAAGTCTGTGATTAATTTCAGCTAAAATTCGATCTAATATAGCATTTGTTGGTTGTAGTGTTTCTGTTAATGTCTGCAACTCGTCTTCGACTAATTTGCCAGGCATCTTTTCCTTTCGGTACTCTACGTTCATAATGTCACAGCGTAAACTAGATAAAACGAAAAAGTTGTAAATTCTTTGAACAGCTAACTCCATATAGACGTTTAGCCACGGAGCAGAAAGAAGGCATGTACACCAACAAGTTTAAGGAAATGGGCAATGCACGGTGAAAAGCAGCATATTATTATTATTATTCTGACTTGGACGCATCTGTATGCTCCTGACATATTTGAATTATCGTAGGACTGACCATGACAGTCCGTATTGGATAACTTATCGTCCTCTAACTTTTTAGAAATTATGTTCGCCATGCATTCGTCACTTTTATCATGAACTTCAATGAAATCAATAAATCTCTCGAAAATTTTATATTCTCCAAAACTTTTGAAGAAAACTATAGAAAACCTAGAATGTTTTTATTCTTTTATATTTTACAGATTTTCGAATTCCAATTTCTGCTCACATTTCGTACTTAGGGTTTTTAACGATATATAGCCCAGAATAAGGCAAGTTTGGGAGAAAACCATGGATAAGTCAGGCCTAAATTTTTATATAGAAATGCTTATATTTATTAATGTTTGTATCTCAGCTCTTAATTAACATAATTTCATAAGTAATATATCATTTTAAAACTTATTTGAACTGGAATTAAAAAGTAGCGATCCCAAATCTCTGCTGCCAGATGACACTTTAATATTTTAAAATTTCAATATCTCCAATTCTAATTATGATTAAATTACTTATAATACATCATTTGAAATATTTTTATTGGAGATTTTTAAACTGATATAAGACATTAAATTCCGTGCGGGAGTTTCAGCGCAAACCCCAGAAAACATAGATTACAATATATCCAATTCTAATTATGATTAAATTACTTATAATGTATCATTCGAAATATATTTTGCAGCAATTTTATTGTGAACTTTTAAACTGATATAAACTATTAAATTCAGTACCGAAGTTTCAGAGAAAACCGCAGAAAACCCGGAACACCTTTACTCTTTTTTATTTTGCAAACTTTCGAATTCCGATACTCCGCTCACATTTCTTATTAAGGATTTTTAACATTATTTTGCCCTCAATTACGCAAGTTTCGGAGAAAACCACGGAAAAGTCAGACAATTCTTTTTATAACAATGTTTGTATCACTATTCTGTCCCAGCTTCTAATTAACGCAATTCCATAAGTAATATATCATTTTAAAAGTTATTTGAATTGGAATTGAAGAGTACATGTTGCAAATCTGTGTCCCCATATGGCACTTTGATATTTTAATAATTCAGTATCCCCAGTTATGATTGAATTACTTGTGAGTAGATTAGGAGACCGTAGGCTCCACCGGGTTGGGGATTTGCGAGATCAGAATTTTCAATGTTCCTTTACACGGTGAGCGAATAGACTATTCCAAATCATAAACGTAAAGGGCGCCTTAGTCGTAACAGAGCAGAAATTTGCGACAGCTAAAGTTTTCAAAGATATTTGCACAATGAGCGAGCAAGCTGTTGTAAGTTCTAAAATGGGGATAAAGCGCCGCAGGCCCCACCGAGCTGGACTTTGCTACAGTTAGAATTTTCAAAGATGGAGATTTTCACATGGTAAGCGAACCGACTGTTTCAGATATTAAAACAGGAAGGGGGCGCCGCAGGCGCTACCGGGCGGAAATTTACTACAATTAAAATTTTCAATAAAACTATTTGCACTATATGTCAATAAGCTGTTGTAGGTCCAGAAACGGAAAAAAGGCAGCGCAGGCTCCACCTAATGGGGTTTCATAAAGTCGGATATTTCAAGGATAGCGAACCAGCTTGTCGCTGAAAAGCGGCTAGTTAACAATAAACTAGTATTTTTAGTAGAGACTGGGAGAAAGAAATAATTAGTGGCCAAATATTGAATGGCATCAGTTACAATACGAGGAATCGCTTTCCACCTATACTTTTCATTTTACATGGATAAGTCAACTGCTGCTGCCATGCCACCTCCCACGTACCACACGCGCAAAGATACGTATATCGCTCTAGATTTGAATGCTCAATCCCTCGCATGCATTGTGTGCTCATAAATAACATTGCGTTTTCAGGTTTTCACTCTGTTTTGGTCATACGTCTCGTGTGAGGAGAGGAGAGGAGGGCATTAGGTTGCTCTGAGCTTGTTACAGACGATGCAATGTACGATGAAAAATGGTCTGGAAAATCGGGTCCAGCATAGTACAAATAGTGAGATTAGCTGGACCTGGTGGCTGCCGCCCCTCAGTCTTCGCCGCCCGGGGCAAGTGCCCCCTCCTGCCCCCCCTAGATCCGGGCCTGGTAAGTTTGTCGAAATGTATAAAAGAAGTAGCATCTTTTAATGTATAAAAATTAATATTTCATTACCTATTTTTTGTTTGGTGATTTGCTGACAATAATTTTGCCAATGCCTCCTCCCCCCTCCCAATGGAATAGATCAGCCAAATGTATCAAGCTACTTATGTAAAATCTCCATGCAAAGCCCCCGGCATTATCAAAGTTGAAACTTCAGCAGTAGCGCTTCTGGTTGTAAGTGTATCATCCTGGTGTCTCCTAGGATTAGTTGACCGACTCTTCAACAAGTGGCTCCAAACACAATCGACGTCAGCACTGGGCTCGTTGTCATTGCAAGAATCCAAGTTACTAAGTATTTCGACTGTTTCCCGGTAGTACGCATAAGTTGGGTTTTCGTAATCTGCGATCTTCGTAAGTTTATCGAAGTGTATATCAATATCCTCGTTTTGCACGGTTTTAGCAAACACTAAAAGTACTTCTATAGCACTTCTATTAAATTTTATATCTGAAACGTGTTCCTTGATATGGCTTTTGATTCTTCTCTTTTTAACCCCGATGTAGCATCCGTTATTATTTCCTTGCTGGGAGAATAGAATGTTGTAAATACGAGCTGTTTCAAGTGTGTCAATAGGATCCTTATCATTATGGATGAGCTAGTAAATATTACGGATAGGTTTCATCGGTATTTTAATATTGTGCTTAGCGGCTTCGTTTTTAATTTTTGATGAAACTCTGTGGTCAAACGGAATGCTGTAGCTACATTAAAGGGGAGTTTTTTGTTGGTTGGGATGTTGGGAATATGATTTAGTTTCTTGATACGTTTATGATATAATTTATGCACTAAATTCTTCGGATAACCTGCATTAATAGCGATTTGTTGAATGAAGTTCAACTCTTTTTGAAGGTTTTGGGAGGTGGAACAAACTAAGATTGCACGGTTAACAGGTGATCGGGTGGCATTAATTTTAGGAACAGCTTTACTATAAGGCACCCATTGCTACTGCTGATGTACAGTTCACTGGATGAGTCAATACTGCGAATCACAGCATGAATCGATACAAAACATCAAAATTACATTTTAATATAGTAAATTATTGTTTCACTCTGGTGCTTGTTTTGAAATTCACTGAAATAAATTTAGCATATTTAAGATTAATAAAATAAAATAAACAGTAATTAATAGAAATTTGAGCTACTTCACCACAAAAAACAAATAAATATATCGGAGGGCTTTCAAGCTTTAGCACATAAAATTCAATGTTATGAATTATGTATAAATTGAAGATTTTTTCCACAAATTTTCAAAATTACATCCTTGCATGAATCTGAAATGTATGAAAATGAAAATCTGTATAGAAACAATCACAATAAATAAATAAAATCACTGGATGCAGCTTATTTGTTGTGCACGAATCTGAAAATGCATGAAAATCTGTGCTACAGCGATCAGTATTCTAATATTAAAACAAAAAAAAACCAAAAAAAAAAAACATTGGATACTCCTAATTAGAAGTGCATGAATCAGAAAGTGCATAAAAACATGTACTGCAGCAATCAGTATCCCGATATTAAAAAAAAAAAAAAAAAAATCACCGGATACCCTTAATTCATAGCGCATGAATCAGAAAATGCATAAAAATCTGTACTGCAGCAGTCAGTATCCCAACATTAAAACAAAAAAAAAAAAACATCACTAAATACCCCTAATATGTGGTGCATGCATCGGAAAATGCATGAAAATCTGTACTGCATTAATTACTACCATGCCCTAATTTTTCTCTAAATAATAATAAAATACACTCGAAAAAATAATTTTTTAATCTCAAAAACACATTTAAAAAAAAAAAAAAAAAAAAAAAAAACATTCAGCTGGGCCGCATTACGATAAACATACACGAATGGTCGGTACATAAAGAAAAACAAAGTTCCGATACATTAAAAAGTGTCGATGCACTGAAACGCATCACAGTGTCACAAATCGTAATGGGTGCCTTATAGTAAAGCTTAGCCTTTTCCACTTTTCTTGCCTGTTTTTTTCCACTTTTTGCCGATGTTCTGGCAAAAATACAACCCTGCTTATTATGCAATTTATACTAATTCCAATTGCTTTTCGAAAATATTATGCAAAGTAAATTTTTATGTGCTGGTTTGACTTTGCGAAATTTTTATGTAAAAATTACTCGTACTTTGTAACCCGTCTTTGTTAAAGTAATCTCCATATTTCCGTGCTCATAGAATTCTTACAAAATATCAGATTCCAGTAGCAAATGAAATTGCTAGAAAAAGAAATACATTAATTTTTAATAGTTTTAAAACGATTCTAGAAAATTACCTTCATCAGACTGCATGGCTTTGAAGAATAATTTACCACAATTAGAAGGGAAATATAACAATAAATTAAAACTTAAAATTATTCCAAAAAGTATTAAGTTCGCATTTTTATGAAAGCATTGTTTACTTATTGAGAAAAGTTTACACAGTGATAATAAATTTAATGAAAAATCAAACCATTAACATGTTCATTTTCATTGCAACAACAAATTTGTTTATATACAAACTATTCTCGATCTTGATGTCGATATATTCGATTTTTATCTACTAAAAATGAAAATGGAAAACAGGAGTCTGCTACATTACAGGAAACTTGGGGTAAATCACATTGGCAACCCTAACGCAGGGTTATAAAAGATAGTGATGTATCTTTATTTGGTGTAAAAAGTAATCCGTATAGATTGAACAAAATCTTCAGTTATCAGTTGACCTGAACCTGATTCGCGAGTGAAATGAAATCGACGCCCTCTAGTGTATAAAAGCTGAAACTCGCATAGTACTGTAAACACGACATGTCGGGTTCGTGTAAGTTTCGTTGTGCGTGAATGCTATAGGGCAGTTCCTTGTTTGTAAACAAACATCTCAACTCTCGGGAGTGGTTGGCAGAAAGCACTCGTTCCCACCATTGACGACTATGGCTGTTTTTGCTCACAGAGATATTTTAATCGTTTATATTTCGTTCTACTGATGCAGATGTTTCAGAATGTGTTTGAAATAAAAAATACATTTAAAAATTAAGCTCGACGAAGCCCATATAAAAGGATGTAATATCATACAGATTCATATTTCTTAGGAAAAAAAAGCGATCGGCCGTTAGGCCAATCAGTGTTCCATCGAAGGCAATTTGTTGGGGAAAAATGGGATGATTAATGTAATCAAATTTTCATGAGATTTATTCACGACGTGATTTATTTAATGATGTATCCATAATACTTATGGATTCTATTACTTTATAACTAAAACATGAATATTATTCGAATACAGTAGTTGCTGTATAGCATTGCATTTTGCACTTGTCATGTTACGAGATTTTGTCATACTTAATCTTTCTGTTGTCGAATTATTCTTTTATTAATAAGTTTTCCATTTTTATTATGTATTTAATTTATGAATTTTGTCAATTATTTACCTCAAAATGTTAAAATTTAACAGGAAATTTTTATAATTCTAGAATTAAATCTTTTTTTTTTTTTTTTTTTTTTTTATTACTATTATTTAGGACTGAATTAGTCAATTGAATGTTTTGAATTATACCTTTTTAAATATGGTGACTGGTTAAATTATTAATATAACGATTAGCTTATTTTTTTTTTTTTATATATAATTTTACATTCAAGTAATTTCTTCATCAGAAGTTTTAGTTAATTTGTCATGAAACTTGTATTTGAAAGAATTTTTTTAATGTCTTAATTATTCATTGAAAATTGAGCTGAAAAATATTTTAATTTTAATTGTAATTTTTCCAGTCGAAAGTTAAACCTTATGCATCCTAAATTAAAAATATTTTCTAGCCTTTTTTACAAGAATCTATCAAAATATATGAAAGTCCATAAGAAATATTGTTTTAAAACATATTTTTACTTCCTGCAATATTCATAAAAGAAAGTATTGGATTCGTAAAATCTTTCAACTTCTAGTCTTCAATGGATTGCATATTTAACCCCTTGAACTTAAATAATGAGTCCAGCTCGTCATGAATTTTGTAACACTCATTATGTTCTAGTTCTTATATGTATATATAACAATAAACATTCATATAAATGTGTGAAACAAATATTATTTTTAATAATAACAAATTATTTGAACAACAAAACTGTAAGTTTCTATATGAATCCCACTTGTTAACACTAAGAAAATTAAATTGTCTGCATGAGCAGTGCTGACTGAAAATAAATTGCAGTTCAAGGGGTTAAAGATGTTCTAAACATGATTTGACCATTCAGAAACTGACTGTGTGTGTGTGTGTTAGATGTGCTGAAGCTCTGTACCTGTGAGGAGAAAAAAAATAAATCCCCCTCCCATACATACACTCTTCTACCTCAATTTACTATCAATTTCACCTCTAATTTGTTGTTTCAAAACATTAATTTAGACTATTAAATATTAAGCATTTGCACTGTAGGAAGAAAAATTAAACTTTCTTGTGTTTTTTTTTTTTTTTTTTTTTAAGGCTGTTAGTGAAATGTGTATTAATGGTTTTTAAAAGATTCGAGGTCAGTGTGTCATCAACTTTTTAGACTGTCTTTCAGAAAAATTTATTATGCTGTGTTTAGTAAAAAAGCTGAGCGAAATCCCTCATGTGATATGGCCATAAGGGAGAAGATGCTGGGTTCGATCCTAAGCCACATTCATCTTAGCTGTTTGGAGTTTTACAGAGTTTTCCCTGAAACTTGCATAAAAATGGCCTAGAACCCTTGCATAGTCAATCAGTCCCAACCTACACAACACGATCCAGTTTTGCCCGTTACCATTATTGGATATTATACTGGTTGTTCATGTCAATTTAAACTTCACAATTTTACTGAATTACTCGCATTTGTACACAAGATTTCATTAAAGAAAATCCTTAAAAGATCAACCCCCCCCCCCCCCCACATAACACACATATCACATATAATGGAGGGTGTTGTGTTGTTTAACATAAATTGACTATGAGAGGACCCTAAGCCTAGGTGGTGGCCTTTCCGTGGGTCTCTTTATAAAGAGTCCTAGCTCACATTCATGTAAGTTTCAGAAAAATCTCTGAACTGCCAGGCTGACAAGCTAGTCCTGAGTTTGAACCCCACATTTAATGGATTCAAAATTATGAGGTGTCTGTCCAGACTTTTCGGACAGGGTCCTGTTTTTGTGAAATTGTGAAAAACTCTACACGTATTTTTGTGAATTTAAATTTTGTGTGAAAATAAAGTTCTTCCAAACTTTTCGGCTAAGGTAAAAATTGTGAAAAATGTAACTTTTCAAAATAAAATTATAATTAAAGTTTAATTTTAGACCATGACAGTTCATTTTTATAAAACTAAACTTAAATATATGCATAGAAGCCCTTAATAAATTAGAAATTGAATATCAGCTCTTCGGGGAAATACAGCAAAACATCTAATTTTTCATAGGCAGCCTGTTCGTTCCATGGAAGATTAGGTTTAAAAATGAAATAGATTTATCAAAGGTCAATTTTCTAGGATAAAACATTTTGTGAAGGGTCCTGTTTTAGGAAAAATAATTTTGTGAAGGGTCCTGTTTTAGAATAAATAATTTTGTGAAGGGTCCTTTAAAGGACCCAGATTTGCCTCTGGACAGACCCCTGATTATTAACTACAATAGATCAAATTATGAATCACTCTCGAGTTATAATTGATAATGAACGAAAAACAAAAACAATCTGAAAGCTGTATTCCTCTCTATAAGATTAATTTTTGGCTCTCTGTAAAATGTAAGTTAGAGTAAAAACCATTGAAAAATTCACAACTTGCAACAACATAAGCATGATTGTTTATTTATTCATTTTTTTTTTTTTTATCTTATAAACAGCTTCTTAATAATAAGCTAATCTTTTAAAAGCTTATTTTCTTTATTAATAAGCCTAATAAAACAAGTGCCCGAAAAGTAACACTGTAAACTGTTATCATTGCTAAAACACTTTATTGAAATAAAGAAATAAAAATTTATTCTTTATTTGGAAGATTGAATAAAAAATGGGAAAGAAAAAAAAAATCTCAAATTTCGCCAAGAGAGTCTCATACTAAAGTTATGCCCTATTTTCAGCAAATGAAAGTCATGGTTAAGTACCATCATATACAGCTGTTAAGAAAATATAAATTACATTCAACTATTTGAGGTTCATTATGTTGATTAGAAACACGGTTACTTTAAAACAAGGAATATAAAAAGAAAATTTTTTAAGTCAATTCCTAATACAAACACTATCGAAAAAGTTTTTTTTTTAAACAATTTTGAATTAGGAAATAAAAAGTGCGTGTGAAAAATTAAATAAAAATAATTATAAGATTTAAAAATAAAACTTTTTATATACCATATTTTAAATTTTCTGATGAATCATAGAGGTCTTATCAATGTGCATAAAATTTTTAAAGTGATAATGACGTCAATTTTTGCGATATGCTTAATTTAACTTTTTATAATTTTTTAATGTTCACGTTTAATTAAATGTATTTATTTTTATGTCGAAAAAAAATTAACTCGTAATTTTTTTTTGGCAACAATAAAATTTTAGCTAATATTTTAATGGTTATTGAAACACTATTAAGATGTTATTATTTTCATATTTTAATTAATTGTAAGAAAACTAATCGAACTTCGAAGTATTGTGTTGTCACCGTGTTCTGAGCAATCCTGAAAATTTCAAATTTCTAGCTAGTCGGGAAGTTAGTTAAAAATCGATTGCAAGATTTGTACAAGATATAGGGAAAGTGTGAACTAATAATAGGAATTGAATATACTAAAAATGCATTGACATTAAGGAACAGTTTTAATATAGGACCACTTAACGAAATTTGAAAACTGGCTCCTAAGTTGCTCGGGCGATTTTTGCAAAGTTTTTTTTTTTTATTCAATTGCAATAGCCATTTTAATTCATCACCAAACTGGCAAAAGATAATAAAAGTCGCCAAGGGGATTCTTTAATAAAATTAGTTACTTTACTTTACTAATACTTTAGTTAGTGGATATAAAATCAAGGGGAAAACCTATAAGACAATTCGATTAATTTAAATGAATATTTTAAAAATAAATAAATTAAATAAAATATTAAAGCTATTATGACATTAGTTTTATCAGATATTTTTGTTAAACAGGTATAAATTTAAATTTAATGTTCATGTGTAAGGAAGTTTTTTTTTTCTTTTTTAATTTTGAAGTGAAAATGGGGTTTTTATTTAATATCTTGCAAACTAATTATCCTATTGATTTAAAAGTTACAGCGCTAGATAGATTTTTGTCTGGTTAATAAATGTACCAATTTTTGTAGAGATCAGTGAACTGTTTACTTTGTATAACGAAATAGAATCTAATATAACACATCCTGCAATTTATCAAAATAAATCACCGTCCAGAAATTCTTTTTGGAGTGGTTTTACCTAACACCATTCTAGAAGCTTTTTGCTTAATAGTTTGATTTATTAATAAGGATCTGTCTTCCAGAAGGCTTAAAAATGAAATTGTTATACGTACTCAGTATTCACCGACACCGAGCACATACTGAGTTCTTGGTGCAGCACTTGTAAAAGTATAAAATTTTAAAGGATTGTCTTTTGAAGTGTGTTAATTTTTACGTACATGAAAAACTTTGTAATGAAACACAAATTATGAAATAAAAAATGCTCCAACTGTTTTAGATAAAAATAATAGTATAACATATCATCAGGCAGAAAAGTAGACATAAGTGGCATTTTCATGCACTCTTGCATAACTTTTTTTTTTTTTTGCCTGATGAAGGGTTAAGGCTATTATGTTTACCTAACAAGGAAACATACAAAAGGTGTCGTCTTCAAAAAATATTGAAAAAAATATGTGATTCTACTTTTCATAAAACACCAGGAAGTGAAAAAAATATCGACTGAAATGAATTACAGCGACCACAAAAAATTATCAAAATTAAGCCTATTTGGCGATTTATCGCTGTTAGGCGTTCAGTTTGCTAGCACCGAGATTGCCATGTACAAACAGAACCGTGTTTTGTTTCTTCACTGAGTACTCAAAATCAATCGCCAAATATGCTTAATTTTGATAATTTTTTGTGGTCATTGTAATTTATTTCAGCCGATAATGTTTTCCCTTTCTGGTGTTTTAGGAAAAGTAGAATCACATACATTTTTTTTCAATATTTTTTGAAGACAACACCTTTTGAATGTTTCCTTGTAAGATGAACTTTTTTTTTTTTTAATTTATCGTATCTGCTGACAAAGTTTATTTATTAAATTTGAACAACAGATTTTTAGCACATTGAACTGTTAGAATATGTAATAAGACTTGATATTAAACAGAAATATAACATTGAAAATGCCAACGTATTTAGTGCAGTATGCTATATGGTACGAAAACTGCAGTTTGCTCTTAATATTTTTTACATTGGCATTTTTAATGTTGTGTTAATATTTATACATTGAACTGTTATTTAAATTTATAATTAAAATTAACATAAATTGAGAAACTGACACAAAGTCCTTTTTTTTTTTCACTACTGTTTGGATACAGTTTATTACCATCTAATTACAAGTACAGTTGTATTCAAATAGTAGTAGAGAAAACAAAAAGTTCCCTTTTACTTTGGTGTGTCTCTGTAATATAGTCATCACAATTGAGCTTTGCGAGTCATAACAAAACTATCTTTTGATCAGGGATGTGATTATCAAAAAGACGAAGATTAAACTGTATTACTATATGCCAAGACAAGACATTGATATTAAATACATAACAAAATTTATTGTATTAGAGTAAGAAATATCTTCTATATATTAATAGGCAAGCATAAAATTTGTAGTCCCTTTTTAACATATTAATTATGGGAGTAGAGGGTTGAAAATGGTATCATTCGAAAGGTATGGTTAGCCGGAAGGTGCGAATACAAATATTATTTTCTTACGATGTCAAGAACGTATTTAAAAATACATTTATTTTTTATGCATTTTCCCCTTTTATACACGTATTCCTTTACATTAAAAAATACCTAAAAGTAGAAAGTTGTTAAATCTGGCAATTTCATAAAGCTCAAATAAAACCATAGACACAGTAATTTGTATAATGTAGCATCACTATATGCAAGCGAAGTGATGACGTCACTGTCTGTCCATGGAGCCATGAAAAAGTTTTTCTATGTTAATCGTCCATTGGATTTTTTGTAAAAAAATATTAAAAAATAACGGAAATTATTCCGATATTTGGGTATAGTTATATATAAGTTACTGTCTACATGTGTTTGATTGAGTTATTTTTTCTGTGAAATTGATAAAATTTTAATTTAAAATCACAAAACTCCAGAAAAAAAAAATGGTAAAATTCCAGTTTCGAATATAAACATAAACATTTCATTTCAAAGGGTGATATTTAAACAATAAATATTCAACTAATATACTAAATAAAAGGAAAATGGATTTGTTACTAACTGCTGCATGTAAGTATAAGTAGACGATACGGAAAAAATTCCAATTTCCGTTTTTTGCTGAATTTACATGTTTTGAGCTTTCTTTACGTTTCAATTAACTGAAATTGGCTACTTATTTTTTAAAAAAGTGTCTTTATTGCTAGCTTTTGTGGGTAGAAGAAGCAAGTAGAAGATACATAAAAACTTTTGATTTCCGGTTTTCGATGAATTTACACGTTTTGAGATTTCCTTGCATTTTAATTAAGTGAAATTGACTACTTATTTTTATTTTTTAAAAAGTGGATTTATTATTCTTTCCTCTGCATATATAAGTAGAAAATATAAGATTCAGAAAAGTTTTCGGTTTTCGATAAAGTTACACGTTTTGAAATTTCACGAACTCAATTCGACCATTTTTGAAAAATATCTTTTTTTTTTTGTTTTGTTCAAACACTGTACTTTATGAACCAATCGAATTAATTTAACAGAATTTGATACTTGGTTTGACATGGTACGTATTAGCTTCTGGGCTGTATCACACAACAAGGGGCGTTTTCACGTTGCGATTTTCTCTCATTTCAGGAAAGGCTAACATCTACAGAGAGAAATAGTTATATTAAGTAAAACTCTGCTGATTCAGTTAGAGTGAATATCGGCAAACAATTGCCGCAGCTGTGTTGCAATTGCATTCCGTTTAGGACAAGGCAATAACTTTGCCTTTTGCTTTGCCTCGCTTTGCAAAAAAAAATGGTCGAGTTTCGACCTCTGGGCGATACTAGTATTTTATAATCTTCAATTTGTAAAAAAGAAATGATTTTATGATTTAGTATTAAATTACGTTTTATTTGATTAGCTGATTGAACAAATTCACACACAAAAGACAAAAAGTTAATAAAATAACATTTTTACGACAATTAATATTTAATAGAAGTAATTTAAAGCAACAACATAAAATCAAGTAAAAATTAATTTCAGTTAAAAAGAAAAAAAAAAAAAATCAATTTAAACTTAAGTGAAAAAGAAAATATAAAATTACCTGTATATAGCGTTTCTTAGATGTGATCGATGTCCACTCATTTATTGCCAGGGAGAAGTGCCTCAATCGTGCAGCTTTTTAATACACACCACACAATTTAGACACTCACCAGGCTTTTGACTTTAGTTACACTGTCCTCTGCAGAAGGGGTACCTTAGAGGGTGGTCATTCAGAGTTCTGTAGGAGAGCTGCCTCAGTGTGGACTTTCAGAGTTCATGGTTGAATTGAGGAGAGAGAAACTTCATCTTTACTTTCGCTCTTTTGAAAGTGACTTATTTGAAAGTTAGGAGAGAGAAACCAATGAATGTTAAAGAATTACGTACTTGAAATATGAGTAAAAATAAATAAAAAAGCAGGAGGAAATTAAAATATATATACATATATGTAGAAATAGTTACACGTTTTGAAATTTCACGAACTCAATTCGACCATTTTTTAAAAATATCTTTTTTTTTTTTTTTTTTTTTGTTCAAACACTGTACTTTATGAACCAATCGAATTAATTTAACAGAATTTGATACTTGGTTGGGCCTTGGTTTGACATGGTACCTATTAGCTTCTGGGCTGTATCACACAACAAGGGACGTTTTCACGTTGCGATTTTCTCTCATTTCAGGAAAGGCTAACATCTACAGAGAGAAATAGTTATATTAAGTAAAACTCTGCTGATTCAGTTAGAGTGAATATCGGCAAACAATTGCCGCAGCTGTGTTGCAATTGCATTCCGTTTAGGACAAGGCAATAACTTTGCCTTTTGCTTTGCCTCGCTTTGCAAAAAAAAATGGTCGAGTTTCGACCTCTGGGTAATACTAGTATTTTATAATCTTCAATTTGTAAAAAAGAAATGATTTTATGATTTAGTATTCAATTACGCTTTATTTGATTAGCTGATTGAACAAATTCACACACAAAAGACAAAAAGTTAATAAAATAACATTTTTACGACAATTAATATTTAATAGAAGTAATTTAAAGCAACAACATAAAATCAAGTAAAAATTAATTTCAGTTAAAAAGAAAAAAAAAAAAAATCAATTTAAACTTAAGTGAAAAAGAAAATATAAAATTACCTGTATATAGCGTTTCTTAGATGTGATCGATGTCCATTCATTTATTGCCAGGGAGAAGTGCCTCAATCGTGCAGCTTTTTAATACACACTACACAATTTAGACACTCACCAGGCTTTTGACTTTAGTTACACTGTCCTCTGCAGAAGGGGTGCCTTAGAGGGTGGTCATTCAGAGTTCTGTAGGAGAGCTGCCTCAGTGTGGACTTTCAGAGTTCATGGTTGAATTGAGGAGAGAGAAACTTCATCTTTTCTTTCGCTCTTTTGAAAGTGAGGAGAGAGAAACCAATGAATGTTAAAAGAATTACGTACTTGAAATATGAGTAAAAATAAATAAAAAAGCAGGAGGAAATTAAAATATATATACATATATATAGAAAAGTGACTTATTTGAAAATATAGACTACTATACAGCCATAAAGCTAGTCACTCTAAGAATTGCTTCACCTTTATAAGTAATATTTTGGATTGAACTACAAAAAAATATTAAATAGCTTTATCTTATCCTCCTACTCCACACACATATAAAAAAAAAATAAGATAAACATATATTAAAGATATTTATTATACAGTATTTTCTTTCAACTATCAGTTATACAACAAAATATATCACGTATAATAATTAAATATCAAAAATAAAGTGTTTTTAAATAATCATAAGACACTTTAAATGACTATTTTAGCAATGGCAAATTCTTCCGTAGTTTTGTTTCTAACAGTAAAGAAAAATTATAGTTTCTCTAAATTATAATAATGATTTATTATTTTATACAAGATGTGTGTTATTTCATTTACAAGAACTATTTTGAAAAATTAATTATTTTAGCAATAGCAAATGACAGTAATGTTTAGTTTATCTATGGTAAATGATAGTTAAGAAAAAAAAAAAAAAAATCTAACTGCACTAAAATAACTTATTTGTTTATTTATTTTTTTTTTAAAGTAATTTAGTATAACCACATGAAAGATAACTTATAAATATTTTTACAAGATTTATTTTAAATGAATCTATAGCTATAAATATTTTAACAAAGGAAACTTTAGTTAATGTTTTAGTTTTCTGTGGCAGAGTGGAAATAAAAAGATAAAACCAAATAGTGATTATTTTTACTTAAATATTTATGCAACATATTTTTCTCACATGAAACACAATATCAAAATGCTTTTTATAAGTTTTACAAATGCAAATTAATCAGTACTTATTTTAGTGAAAGAAATTTAAATTGATTAATTTTACTTTTCTATGGTAACATACACTGATGTTGCTAATATATTTACTTAAATTTTATTGTAACTTTTAACTCTCTTCTGCATTAGTTTATAAGCAATCAATATTTAAAAAGTGTCACAAATTTCAGCAGTGTCATCGATTTTATATTTCATTATTTAATCTGTTTATTTCTTTCATTTGATATTTTTATTTCCATTTCGCTGTTTTCATATAACGCTCATTAAGAGTTATCTGCTAAATTTGGATATTTCCCCCTTTTTCATTTTTAATAAAAAGACGAATATGTTTTTCTTTAATTATAACTTAAATAAGGTTCAAAATTTCGAGTACATGAAGCAACAATAAATTAACATATAAGCATGGTTAATATGTTTGTTTGTTTTTTTACACCCAGAACAGTATAAAAATTATGCAGAGAGAGAAAAACCAAACCAAGATTTTGTCAAACATATGTACGTACACTATTAAAAATAAAAATTAATAATTATGTAAACTGGAAGAACTACTGAAATTTTTAACACTGCTCTGTTTCTAAATACTATATTACTCAACTTTTATTTTAAATAACGAAATCAACTTAAATAAAACTTCGTATGAAATAAACACAACACAACAAATGATTATTAAGCCTTGCGTGATAAGTAAACGAGTCACACAAGAAATTAAAAATAGATGCAAAAATGTAGTACGTAAGTAAAAAATTCTTACCAATCTAAAGATGTTATCCACACTTTTAAGGTGCAACAGTGTAATTTCTCTATATAATGGCGTTGATCCATATATTTTTTATCGTTGCATACTTTGAAATTATTTCAACGTCTGTGTGTAGCATGATAGTAAGTATACCCGATTGTGTATCAGTTTGTAATCATATTTACTATAAAAAAATGAATTGATAGGAAAAAATAACGAAGAAATATTATTAATTTTTTTGAAATAAGGCGAATGATTTAAAAAACCACAAATATAGCGAAAATAATAGCATATGATAAAACTAGGATCGTCAATTGAAAACAATGGTGGGCACGGAAAAGTCGAGCTCTTTTGCCATCCACCAGGGTGCCCTTTAATTATTGACGTCACCAGGAAATGCTCTATTGCATTAGTGGAGCCTAAAAGCCCCAAAATTATTTTTTAAAAAAAGAGATAATATATATTGCTATGTGCCCCAGTGTAATAACAGAAGTTCTAAAGCTCCCAATATCAGGTTTTTCAAATTTCCCAATCCCAAAAGACTAATCAAAAAATCATCACCAAATGGCTGCAGTCTCATCGTTAACCAGAGGAAAGAATGGATTAAGGATTAGACTTTTGAAAATCGGAAAAGAAGTTATACCAAGCATTTAGATTACTTTCCCACGTAAGTAGAGCTTTTATTTGTATCTGAGCTTATTCTGAAAACAGAGGTATTTGCTATAAAGTAATTGAAATGCAAAATTGATGAATATGATAAGTGTCAATAACGAAATTTAGTATATTCATCAGTATTTACGAACGCCCTATTTAATTCTACTGTATTTCGTAAAAACTAATTTCAAAGCTGACAGTTTGTTTCTATGCTTCAACCAGATTTATTTATATATAGCTGATTGTACTTTTTGTTAAAGAATCTATTACTGTATCAGCATCTATATTTCTTTCATTTTAATCCTTATACAGCTGTTATAATTTTTCTATAATAAATGCTTATTGCCATAATATATTTATGCTATAATGTTGTTCTGCTTTTCTGTCAAATCCTTAAAAAATTATAATTACTGGCATTAACTTATATTGAAAATATATAATTATAAATGTTAATTTTAACGTTTAACTAGTATTAAATTGCAGTTATTTAAACTTAATACATGCTTAAAAATATACGGACTAATTTAATGTTACATTTAGATTGTAATAGCATTACAAATATTTCTGTTCAGAATATTAACATAAGTTTATTATTAACAATAATATTAAACTTTCTAATGAATTTAATATGAAAATAGTTGAAATGCAGTTTTGGGAAAAAGGACTTTACTGTACATGTATTGTTGAAAGAATCTAAAGCAATCTTTTAAGCTGGCTGTTTTTCTGTTTTCAGCAGAAAAATGTATGACCACAATTGAAATCATCAGCTCTACCAAGTCTCTGTCTACCTAAAAGTTCAACTTATTAATCTGAAAATATCCAAAGAAAACAAATCAAATCTGGGAAAAGATTGGCATGATATGAAGAAATAAGTAGGTAATTATTTTCATGCAGTTAACTGTTTAATGTTTTTCATTATTGCTTATATTTCTTCTGCTTATTTTCTTTGTTGTGTTTGTGTGTCACAGAAGTATTTTTCAAAATTAAATATTCACCCACAATTGCAAACATAATATCAAATATTTGTTTATGACTTCTTTCTACTAACAAATTTCTTTGTACTATGTATTTAATAAAATTCATTCTATTCCAAGAGATAGTGATAGTGTTGTTAGAAATGTAAAATGCATTAAATGAATTAGATACCTGTCTCTCTCCTCTATGGCGTAAAACGCTTTTTTCAGTTCCACATCTAATATTTATTCAATAAATTTCTACTTTAAGTCATACTTATCCATTATCTGGTTTATAAAATTAGCTGATCACTTAGATCAGATGGTAAGGTCAGGGATGACATTCCTCAGACTTTAGTAGGAATTTTAAACTTAATTTTTTTAAATTTGAATATTTTTTAAAATATTCTTATTTTATTGATCCAATGAAGAATATATATAATTGCCTTAAATCTTTAACTTTTATCTGGCAGCTAATTTTAGTAGACTTTAATTTCAGCTGCATTTTGTAATTATTAACCTTCCTGGTTCACTGCTCGGTTACCCCTACCACCAAGCCACAGCCCTGAATGAGAGGCTGTCCAAAGAAATTTAAGTTTTCAGTATATGTATTTCGAAAAGTTGATTTGAGTCATTCACTGCAATTTTATCTTAAGCTGTGATTTTATTCTAAAGAACCTGATTGTATGTACAAAAAGTGACAGTCTCGAAACTATATCATTCTGTATTTTATCCCATTAAATTGTTTTCGGATAATGCTTTTGTTTTATGCTGTTTTTTAACACTATCCAAAAAATTGAAAAGGGTTTATAACTTCAAAAGTTATTCTGCCTGTCCACACTTTAACTCTTGTAAATATTAATGAAATTTCTTAAAACTGACATCTTAATACCTTTAATTTGCATAAATATTAGTGAAATTGATATTTATTACTATGCACAAAAAGTGCTTTGTCTAATATAATTAGCATTAAGATTTACAGAGCCACATAAAATTAGATACATTAAATCATATTTAAATAACTTTCTACTGCAAAATAATGAAATCTATATTTATTGTTAATACGTTAAATATATATATCTGTATGGAATATGGTATGTTAAACCAGATTTACAAGGTTAGGCATATAAGGGCTGTAATTAGAAATTGAATTTATAGACGTGTTAAGCAGTTTTAACACTTTCCAATAATGCTTAGGATTAATTATGAATTAATATAGTATATATTTGTCTTTTGTCCATCTATAAAATTAATCATAATGTGTCAATATGTTGCATGTGCTTTATTATCATGTTTTTATTAACTTCTATTCTTGTTTGCTTGTCCGGTACAAATCTTACAACCTATTTTTAACCAACTTCCCTACTAGCTAGACATTTGAAACTTTTAGCATAGCCCAGAACCCGGTGACAACACAATATTTCAAATGGTTTTCCTTTAATTAATTAAAATATGAAAATAAGCTCCTAATAGCAATAATAATTATAAGATTAAAAAAAAAAAAAAAAACTTTTTATATACCATGTTTTTAAATTTTCTGATGAATCATTAATAAAATATGCGAGGATAAAAAATAATATATAAGCAATATTTAAACATGCGGGCTCAGCTCAGTAAACTAATAATAATAATGAAAAAAAAAAAAATGGTTTTAAAAATAAAATGACGTCAATTTTTGTGAGATGCATAATTTAACTTTTTATAATTTTTTAACATTCATGTTGAATTAAATGTATTTATTTTTATGTCGAAAAACTCATAATTTTTTTTTTAGCAACAATTAAATTATAGCTAATATTTTGATGGCTATTTTTATTGCTATTAGGAGCTTATTATTTTCATATTTTAATTAATTAAAAGAAAACTATTCGAAAATCTGTCTTCGAAGTATTGTGTTGTCATTGGGTTCTGAGCTACTGTGAAAGTTTCAAATGTCTAGCTAATGGGGAAGTTAGTTAATAATAGATTGCAAAATTTGTACCAGACAAACACACAAACAAACAAGAATAGAAGTTAATAAAAACATGGTAAAATTAGCCATTAAAATATTAGTTATAATTAGGGATGAAACGGATATCCGGTAACTATCCGGCTGAGTTTTAAATATCCGACGGGGTACCAGATATCAGCACTCAGGATACAGATATCCGGCAATTTCAAGCCAGATATCCGAAGCAGAATATTCAGGCTTAAACTCACATCAAATGAAAATTTTGCGACAATTATTATTATTATTATTATTTTTTTTTTTTAGATACATTGTAGCATAAAGGTTTTTTTTTTTTTTTTTTTTTTTAAGAAGAAAAAAAGTAAGCCTTTGTGAAATTTTAAATTAGCTTCTTTAGCAAACAAATTTAGCCAAAAGTAGCTTCAGGTCTAAGAAATAAAGAAGCCCTATTTTAATTTTATAGAAAGTTAGCTAGGTTTTTCCAGAGTGATCTGTAGCTTTCCCCCTAATCTTTTCCATAACAATAAAAAGAGCTGTTCCTAAACAAATGATATTCAATCTGTGCAGTGCATATAACTCTGTTTTTATGACTTTTGTTTAACATGTTGTTAGATTGTTTAGTAATATTGTTAGTATTGGAAATAAAAGTTGTTAGATTGTTTCGAAAATGAGTCAAATAATGCACATTTATTGACTAGAACCTGCCTGTTTATTTACAACCCACTATTTCATACATAAAAAAGTTCTTGTTTTTGTGACCATATATTTATACTAGCAGAGCATCTACATTGCCTTCGCCATCTACCTATTCAATTTGCATTTAAAAAAAAAAAAAAAAAACTATATAAATTTACACTTTTAATAGAATATCTTGCTAAAGCACCTGAATTAAGAATTCCCATTACATTGCATAGATATATTCCCCAAAATTAAAATTACTTCAAATAAAAGTACATATTTAAGTTTTCAGAAAGTCTGTACTTTGACTTTCAGATTGTTAAAGGAGAAGAAAAAAATATTTTTTTAAATGTTCAATTATTTAAAGTTTTTGATTTTGAACATTGGAAAAACTTAACTTTTAATTAAAGAATTTTAATAAATAATATAAACTTTTCTTTCTTATCTGTAAAGAATATAAAAATGTAAAATAAGAAAAATTTATACAAAGAAAAAAACATAAATTCATTTTGAATTATTATTTTCTTCTATGTTAAATAGAGGGAAGTAATAGATTCGTAAAAATTTTCAACTTCCAGTTTTCAGTGGATTTACACATTTTTGGGGAACCAGAACACAATTTGACCATTTTTAGAAAATGTCTGTGTGACAAAAATTTTGTGTAGCAGCTCTAGCTCAAGAGTTAAAGCACAGAATTTCATATAAATTTATACATAGTTACACCGTAAAAAAAAAAAAAAAGTAGAGCATCCGTGCGTTAAGCGGAGGTGCCTGGGTTCGATTCCCGGCTCTGGTATTTTTCGCATAGTTGGTAATAAATAAAAAAATATCAACCTTTACACTCCAATTTGATTTAAATAAATATTCATGGTTGATGAATTCATGAATAAAAATTTCTAAATTAAAAAAAAAAGTGTCCATGAACTTTTTGTGCAAATCACTTAACAGGTGGTGCTACTATACTGTGATTTCTTCTATTTAAAGGAAGACTATATCTCAGCTTCTACTGTGTATAATTGAAAAAAAATATGTCACAGGGCTATTATGAAACTCGTTTATTTAATTTCTGTGCATATCAGCCAATAGGTGGTGCTGCTATGCTGCAGTTTTCCCGTGATTGGGAAAGTTATATCTCAGATTCATTTGTGTATAATTGCACAAAATTTGGTGCATGCCGGTCAATAGGTGGCTATACTATGCTGTAATTTACTCTGTGAATAGGAAGGCTGAATTGCATGCATAAATAGGCTAAATTGCATTTATAATATTTAACTGCACTTAACTTGATATGCAAGATAAATAATATGAGAGTGAAAGCTGGCTTAAATTTTAGTGTATATCGACCAACAGATGTTGCAGCTGTTCCTCACCTTCTATGATTCTCCACAGGGCTACATCTCAAAATCTTTTGATTAAAATTGCACTAAACTCTATATCTAAAATGTAGTTCATGATACGTTGTTCTAAAAGGAGTAATATTTTATTTCTAAAACCATTTTTTTTTTCATTATTATTATTAGTTCACTAAACTGAGTCCGCAAGCTTAAATATTGCTTATATATATTTTTTTTATCCTCGTGTATTCTATTAATGATTCATCAGAAAACTTAAAAACATGGTATATAAAAAGTTTTTTTTTTTATCATATAATTATTTATTTTCATAATGTCTTCTATTACAACAAGAAATTTTTCTTTCCAGAAAAAAAGCTGTTTCATCTGGAAGCAAATTAATAGATTATTCTGATGAAGAAACAATGGAAGTAAAGGGCAAAACTGGGAAAATTCATTAGTGGCCAGTGGCCGGTACTGTCAGTTTCATTAGTAGCCACTTTTTTAAGTTAGTGGCCACTTTTCACATGATAAGACTATTTCTTTCGGACTGCAAAAAGCATTGTCACCATTTTGCAGTATAATTACCACAAGAAAAATATGAAAATAAGAAATACATATAATAATAAAATTAACACAGGGACACTGAAATTGTAATTTGTAACTACGCTCTTTTTAAAAATCCTAAATTGCACATCCTAAATTAAAATCTGCTTAGGGCTGTAATAATAACAGCAAAAGTTATTATCTTTCAGATAATTCAGTAGTACTTTTTTTTTTCAATTTATTTAAGTGAAATAAGCTGTTATCATTCACAGTTCACATTGATATTTTCTAGTAAATGAATCAGCTGATTCATCATCATCACAACCTTTTACATGGTCATGTGTAAATACAGTTAGCAGTTTTATTATTTTTTCTTATTTCTAAAGACACACTTTTTTAAATGATTTTATTTCAATAGAGTTAAAATACTTTCTCTTAAAAAGTATAGATATGGAAACTTAGCTGCTTCATTAAAAATAATTTACTTAGCTGCCAAATTTGTAGCTTTAAAAATAGGGAGATTTCTACTTTAAAATGGGAAGGGAAAAGGAAGATTTCTACACAAAAGAAAGCAAATACAAAATTTTTTTGAGAAATACACATTTAAGTCAAATCAAATTTTGATACACACATTTGTCAACTATCTTAAATGGGTTAAATATACACTAAATACTATGGAGATATTAATGGAAAAAGATTGTGCTTTGCAGGACATTTGATCATTAATTGCTTGTGGAAATAGAGCTCACATGAGTGTGTGTGTGGGGGGGGAGGGGGAGGGTGCATCTATATTCTTCTTTATAGGTTCTAGAATCTAATCAAGAAAGTTTAAAATGAATATTTACATTTATGTTATGGATAGAGAAAGATTGTAAACCACAAGACTTCAGTGGAGCATGTGATTGCCAATCGTTGGAGGGGGGGGGGATTACAAGAATTATGAGTAAGAAATATTAAACAATTCTACTACTTTACAGATTCTAGAATCTAATAAAAGTAAGTTTAAAATATATATTTATATTTTTGCAGCAAATAGAGAATGATTAGAAATTATAAAGCTTTCTATAAGCTGTGTGATCACAGATCGTATAGGGGGAGGGAAAGGGAGGGGGGGGGTCCAAAAAATTATATGAGTGAGGCATATTAAACAATTCTACTTCTTTATAGGTTGTAGAATATAATAAAGCAAGTTTAAAATGAACATTGACATTTATGCCATGGATGGAAAAAGATTGGAAATCACAAGGCTTCGATTGCCTATCGTCGCTCAATTTTTAGATTATTTTAATGATCATAAAAAGTGGCGACTTTAGTGGCGATCGATGCATAATTTTTAATCGCCATCTTTTTTTATTTAGTCGCCACGTGGCCGGTGGCGACCGTTAATTTTGCCCTTTAATGTCTGCTGTTCCGAATCTGAGCAGAGTTTTGAGAGCAGAACTGTTATTTAAAAGTAATAAGCACAAAACTTTGAATAAGCACCATAAAATGCAGGAACTGACAACAATTATTTTGGGTTGAAAGAAGACATGACCGTTTGTCATGCGAACAGAGTGGGTCTTTTTATAGCAGTTCAACAGAAAGCAGTGTTATAACATAAAAAGTACTTATTGTCGTATTTACGGAATTGTAAATCTGCTATTAGAAGAGATGCCTAAACCTTTTAGCTACATGTATGTCATCTTCATATGTTTCTACTTGTTTCATTTAAAAATAAAATTATCTTTTTTTCATATTGACAATATTTTAAATGTGAAATTATTTTTGTAAGCATTTGTATCTGCCCCCCCCCCTTTTTTTCTTTTTAATGTCATATTTTTTACTTACATATGCATGTAATTTTTTTTTTTTTTTTTTTTTTTTTTTTTTTAATTACTAATAAGACTTATTTTGGAAGACTGACTTTATTAACTGCTGTCTTAATATTATAAAAATAGTTAAGACACAGCTAGAAAAGATTTCCTTGTAAAAACTTCTTTTGTAAATTATTGTAATAAAATTTTTTTGAAGATGAACTTTTGACTCTTTATTGTATTTAATAAGTAAAACCATTATTTGTACAAGGGTTTTTGATTCAACCATAAAACCTTAAGCAGTTTTCTTTGAAGAAACCCTAATAAAACCACGCTCAATTGTATCTTGATGAAAATTTTCACATTTTTTAAAATCGTTTGAAAATTTTTGACTTTAAGTATGTAATACAGTCAGCAGCAAAATTTTTAAAGTGCTAGCAATAATTCCTACTTAAAAGACGTGCACCTAATATTGTTTTATTAAGTAAATATTTGTAGAGTCATGATCTTAGTCCTATACTGTTTATAAAAAAGTAAGTTTATGATAAAAACTAGCAATCAGACTAAATAAAAATATAAAAAGTATGGATATGTGCTTCAGTCATTTCGCTGCTAACTGTATATACTTCAGTAAATACACAAAAAAAATCTAGGTAAAGGATTGTTTTTTGGGAGGAAAAAAAAATGCATAAAAGCAAAATTAGCTTTTCTGTCATTAACTGCATACATATTATACTTTTTTGTTGTTGTTTGTTTTGTTTTTTAAATGGTGGCAGGGTACCCACTAAAGTGGAATTTTCTTTATTTTAAACATTGTTAGAAATTCATGCACTCTTTTTGGGCCAATCAATTGAAATTTTTGATCAGAAAACATGTTATTCATAAAAATGAAAAACCCTTAACTTTTCACGTTTTAACAATTAAAAAAAAAAAAAAAAATTGATAAGAAAATTCATATTTTGCTGATCAGCTGTAAAAATTTATATTTCTACAATGAAACGCGAAAAAAAAAAAAAAAAAAAAAAAAAAAAACTGGAATTAGGTAAGTAATTTTTTATTGACCATTTAAAAAGAAAATTTCATCAATTTGCAGTGCAATAGTATTTCAGTGATCAGCAGCGAAAACAATTGACATATTTAAGTACCTAATTAAATACAACTATACTGAGTTATACCAGTGAGCTGAAAATTTGGACATCATTAGCAATTTACATTAGAATAATGTAAACTAGCGAAAAAAACTTAAATTCTAGAATAGAATTTAAGTATTTTTCTGTTCTTGAATTTTTTTTTTAGAAATCTCACTTTATGTTTGAGTAAGGGTGAAAAATTCTCTCTCTCTTCTTATCTTGGATGACAGAGATACCTTAAGTGGTATAAAAATATATCTCCATATAATAAAAGAAAAAATATTATTGCTGGTGTTAAAGTTTTTCTCAATTTTAATTCTCGCGGTGTTCACCACATAAGGAAAGGTGTTAATGTGTGCTGAATACTCCAAAGATATTTCGTTCAGTTAAAAATTTGTCATCTTAACAAAGTAATTAAAAGTGCCAGGTTAAGAAAAGTACTCTATTTGGTACTATGCACCAAATAGAAGGAGCATACTAGATTAAATATCGCCCAAAACACACTTCTGCATGATGTCTTTCTTAATTTAGAATCACTTTATGAAACTGGAAAAGTTTCTCTTCAATTGACGCTGAACTCAATGGTGTAGAACACAGATGCATTATAAGCAGGGTTAGAAATTAGAATGTGAAAGTCAGGCATCAGTGGCACCTAATTATTTTTTCTTAATTGCCAAAATAATGTACTCTTGCATAATATTTAAATTTTTATTGGAATCACAACAGGATAAAAAAATTGTTTTATTTCTTTATTATATTTAAATAATAAATACAAACACAAAATTTAAAACATGAATACATTTATATTTTAAAAATATATATATATAAACATAATCTGGTGTGTCACTCACACGACTTTCTCTTACCCTGAAATTTAATACTATAAATACAGGTTGGAGATTAAGAGGTAAGATAACGAGTACTGTTACGTAAACCTATGTTAAACAATTCAAATTAGGCTTCGTAAGAGTTTTATATGATAATCAGTTCTGTGTGAGGGGGGCGGTAGCCCCCGTCAACCCCCCGTTTCATTAATGCACCTATATTTATATAGAATTTAATTCGGTTATTAAAACATAATTCAGTTTTTAAAAAATAATTTATTAAAATTATTTTTAAAAATTATCTTTTATGATAATGCAGACGATTTCCATATTAGAGAAATAGTGTAACACCAAATATCCAAAAAAAAAAGTCCATTTTAATCTCAGTATTAAAAAATAATAATAATAATAATACGATTTTTTTTTCTGAGGTTTTTTTTTTTTTGTTAAAAGAAAAAAAAATCGATAACTTTGTTTTAAATTATCACAGATTGATGGTTCAACCATTCGTTTTAAAGGTATTGTCGAGCTCTTTTGAAAGATACCCATCATGAAAATTTACTCCCCTCGAGGTGGGACTTCCCCCCCCCAGGGGGGGCAGGCGAGGCTCCTACATACACAAATTTTTTTCCCAGTTGACTATCTCTATTACAAAAAATATATATTCGTTTCATTTGGTTTAGTGCAGTCTATAGATGTTAAACTCTACTTACCTGCAATTTCCCCCATAGACGTAATGTATTAGAATTTTCTTGATTGTCCCTGTACACGAACCATTTGCTTGATCTTAACGAAAAGCTTACTGTTTCATCCCTATATGATTCACATTTAGAATACCAAGTTTGAACTCTCTGCCATAATTTGTTTTTGAGATATGCTGATAACAGACAGACACACACACAGACCATTTGCTAAAAACATGATTTTCGTATTCAGGGGACTTTGGAACATGTAAATATAACAAAAACTCGTGTTCGAAAATTTGACCCAAGAATAATACTTTCTCTACCTTATGGGTAAGAGAAAGTAAAAATTTACATTTTAATTGCAAATTAAATTGTATTCTAATACACGTATTTCAAATTATAATTAAATTATTTTTAATTAATACATCATTCAAAAGATATTTTAAAGTTTTTATATTATCGAAAGTGGAATTCGAGATTTCACCTTATTTACACATTTTGAGGTGTCCTGATTAGGTTTTCTTTTGTATCTCGGTTACTAATTAAAATAATTTCATAAGTAATGCATATTTGAAAGCTTTGTTGATTTAGAATCCAACAGTAGATTACAGAAATTTCTACTGCCAGATGGCACTGTAATATTTTAAATTCTAATGGGTAAGGAAGGTGTTGTAAGTTCTAAAATGGGGATAAGGTGCCACCGAACGGGACTTTGCTAAAGTCAGAAATTTGAAAAATCATAACCTGGTGAGTGAACAGGCTGCTTCAGATATTGAAACTGGAAGAAGGCGCTACCAAGCGGGAATTTACTGCGATTAAATTTTTCAATAAACCTATTTTCACTATATTCAATAAGCTGTTGTAAGACCTGAAACAGGAAAAAGGCACCACCGAGCGGGAGTTTTGTAAAGTCGGATTTTTCAAGGATTGTGAACCAGCTGGTCGCCGAAGGCGGCTAGTGAAATAATAATAGTAGACACATAAAAATCTCTTTGATGCTATAAACTGTCTCTAAAAAGCAGAAATCATTCGAAGAAACTCCCAAAAATATACGCGGCATTTTATTAGCTGTAATTGTTTATGTTTATACTATATTGTTCTGTAGTAAAATCGTATTGTTTATTGTTGCAAGAGATCACCACTGTTGTTAAGCCCCCCCCCCCCCCCCCCTCCTCCCAGATTGCTGCTATCATCTTTCAGGCTTTTTTAGTGTAAGCCATTTTCACCCCTGACTACATGCAAATTTCACAGACAGATTATGAAATTTTAAAAACCTGTCGCAGACATCTACAAAATTTTCTGTCACTGAGTAATCAGTTAAATACAGTTCGACGCTGCTATCACTGCTTCTTTAATGAATTGTATCCACTAAATGTAAAAAAAAGGTAAAAGAATAAGTGAAAGTATTAAGATGGTAATGAAAATATGAATTTTGTTAATGGGTCAAGTGTGAAAAATTTTCTTGATTCAAATTATATTTGTTAAATCCCAGTAAGAATTTTTTACAATCTCCCCCCCCCCCTTCATTCCTTATTTAATTTTTCATTAGAAACTATGAGTAAAAATTTCTTTCTCTTAATACATTGCTTCAGTTATATGCGATTTTTCCTATTAAATTATCCTTTTCCAAAATTATGTCATGTGTTCAATACCATGGGTAAGATTTTACTTTATTTCAATATGTTACTGTAGTTACAAAGCCAAAGTCTTAAGTTGAGTGGCTCATACTACTGCATTTATGATTGTTATTAAATTACTTAACTTATTATAAAGATACTATGTTGAATAAAAACATTGGTAATAAATGTCTACATAGATTTTTTCTATGGAATAGAATATTATTTACATTTTTATAATTTAAGTAAAATGATTGACGGTGTGGATATTTTGAATATACACACACATACACATAATAAAATACAATTGTTGTGCAATAATGTATAAATACATGATAAAAATCATCAAAATCAAATAAATCTTGATAAAAAAAAAAAATCTGATTTAAATCATAAAAATCAATTAAAAAAAAAAAAAAAAAAAAAAATCAGCAACCCTGGTATTATGTACACAAATTTTCAGCTGACTGGATGAGCTGTTTAGATATTATCACATTTTTAATATGAGCTTATAAGCCACAGTAATAAATAGTTATTCTTTGTGTTCCTGTATAAAAAATTATAAGGGCTTGATATTTACCAATATGAATGAAATTTGTGTTATGGTGACTTATAACATAGATACCAACTTTCAGCTCATTCAAACAAAGCGTTTAGATACTGTCATGTTCTCATACATGGAAAACACATGTCGTAAAAAAAGTAAACATGAATTCAGAGAACCTTAAAACGTGTAGAAACACCAAAATCTGAAACTCTGATTTTTTAAAATGATTACAATACTTTCCTCACTATAGTGTTCGGAAAGAAAAATATGTTAATATAAAGAATTATGTTTTATCTATAGTATGGTACAGTACAGTATCAGACATGCCAACGTTTTAAAAATTTAATTTGAAAAAAAAAAAAAAAAAAAAAAATCTGTGTAGAAATTAAAAATTTGTGTATGCCATATTAAGAATAATATTAATAATAATAATAATAATAATAAAAAAACGATAAATTTTTAAACAGCAAATTAGTTGATTAAAATTGTGCCAAAATATTGAAAAAACTATTCTTTAATACTTTTCTTTTTTTAAACTAAAAAATATATACAGGACTTGCTGTTTAAAAAAAAAAAAAAAAAAAAAAAAAAAAAGAATACTTTTTCCGAGTCAAAGTGATTTTAATAAGTGGCTGATTTTCATAATCAGCAAACTTCCCTGAACTTAAAAGCCTATTCATCCCACAAAACTGTGAAGAAACTTTAAAATGTAATGATTAATGAACAAGATTAAGCTTTAAGATAATTAATTACCCATTCAATTAAAATTAATTAATACACACTATAAATAAAATTAATATATTTATATATGTTCAACTTCTTAAAAAATGAATGCTGCTCTACTTACTCAGAACAATTAGGTGCATCAGCTATTAAGTGGAGAATGCAGTGCCTCATCTAAATCAGATCTTGCTTCACTGCAGCATCAATTGGAATGGACAATGGACTTTACTGATTCTTGCAAGTCAACTTCTCAGACAAAGTAAATAGGATGCTCATTTGCAAATTAAAAACTAAGCCAGGGAGAGCAACCTTTAGTGGGTGTCTTAGAAACAAAAAACTACACACAAAGGATGCTCACCAGGCTATTTGCCTTTATTAGCATTACTTGCAGATCTATAAAGCAAACTAATATACATTAAATAACAGTTGGGGTATACAAAAATATAGTTTATCTTTTTCAAGTATGGTTATTTAGGGTTGTTCAAGAATTCATAAAATAAAATATCAATTTTACATGACTGTCAGAAAAACCGGAACTCGGATATTGAAAGATGATTTCATGTAAATTACCTGAACAGAATCATATCTGAAATGTCATTTTAGTGTA
Organism: Salticus scenicus; assembly: GCA_963930645.1. NCBI lineage: Eukaryota > Metazoa > Arthropoda > Arachnida > Araneae > Salticidae > Salticus > Salticus scenicus. Next base: position 57,474,099 of record OZ005655.1, read on the forward strand.
TTTTCATTATATATATATATATATATTTCGATAAGTACAACAGTGTTATTACAAATACCATATGAAAAATCATAAAGTTGCATTTCATAAACATAGCACATTAAAAAAAAAAAAAAAATGCTAATCGCATAAAATCTCGTTTCAAATAAGTAACACGTGAAAAATAAAAATTATTTTAATTAATAAAATTTAATGATCATATTTGGGGGGAAGGTAAAAAATTCTCAATTTGTAACAATACGGGAAGATCTTACGTTGATTTTAAAGTTACTTGAAAAAAAAACATTTCACTTACTCATTGCAGTATAGTAACACAGCAACACAATGCTTACAAAGTTGACTTGCTCCAGCCTTGCATGAAGAGATGTTTTTTTATTTCCCATTCTTCTTTCTCTTTGTAAAATAATCCTGAAATGCTGTGTGGATTTCCTTTTGATGAAGAAATCTGCATGCAAGATCTGATGACTTCTATTTCTGTATCACAGCTAGCATTAGCATTCTTCTTACCACACGTAATTAATCGCTTAGAAGCCAAGATTGATTCGGCTTTTTTCATACAATTATTTGTTGCTTTGGCACCCAGAAAATCAAAAATAGTCGAAATCTTTAATTTCTCGTTCATATTTGCTAATAAGTAATAAAATTAATTAAGATTTTAGAAACATACGTTTTGATCGCTCGCAACAGTGCAACGTAAACAAGAAAGAAGCAGTACTATCGCTTCCACCCCCCCAAAAGAAGAACGCCATCTATCGGTCATTACACTCGCGAATTGACTAGAAGAAACTGAGAGATAATAATACCGGTTTGTGCTGTAGTTTAAGTGATAACGATAAAGGTGGATAAAAGCAATAAAATTTCTCTTCTTGATCTATTGTAGTAGTCTCCAAAAATACACAAGATATGTTTATTTATCATTATTATTACTATTCCTGCAATTAAATATCAAGCTACTTTTTAAGAAATATTACATATTATTAATATATATATATATATATATATATATATATATATATATATATATATTATAAAAGAACACAAATAAGACTAATTTGACTTTTTCTTTTAATAAACTTTTTTTTTCTTTTACTTTAAAAAAAGTTAAACTTTTTTATGTTTTTCAGCTTACATTGGGGGTAAAGTAATTAATTCACAAGAATTTACTAATTTCCTTTTAATTTTCTTATTTGTATTTTTACATTTATATAATTGAAACAAATCACCGTTTTAAACATATATTGGTTTGTGTTTAAATAATTATAGATTTGTTAAATAATAATATGCAATACAAAGTGTTTTAAATGTAATTCTCAAATGGGGGAAATAAAAAAAATTAAATTAAATTTAAGGGAGCATGCATATTTATTTATTTAATCATTTTTAACTGTTTAATTAAACATCAACCTCAATTAATATACTGATATTTCTAACTCATTTCATGTTCTTGAATTAACAAAGAATATGTATTTATATATTTAAATTCTTTACCTCCCAACACACACACAATTATATGTGTGTGTGTGTGTGTGTTTATATATACTGTAAAATAAATATGATGCTCAATAACATATAATCCTAATTGCTGATTTTTATTTACTGTACTTTGAGGTAAAAGAAAAAAAAAAAAAAACAGCATTATTATTGTAGTATTAGAACGTGAGGTCTATTTATTTCAATAGAAAAAGATAATACCAAATGAAAACAATTTTTGTTTTTACTGAGGTTCTTGATTTTATTTTACTTTTTATCAAGTTAATATAAATAAATAAATATATATATATATATATTAAAAATAAAATTGAACAAAAACTTGTGAAAGGAACTTTGAGATTAATGGAATAACCGTTGCTAAGGAGCGCAATTTCATATTTTAAAGGAAAGAGTCAGTTATTTATTTTTGGCAGTGCAAATTCTCGAGAGGTTTTGCTATCGAAGTTGTTAGACGAGAAGTGACGGGTTCGATTCGCGGTCGTACTTATCGGTCTAGTCATTAGGAATTTCCCGTGGTTATCTTCAAAATCGCTGGATTTCGGATTGGAATTCCTTAGAAAGATTCCCCACGGATGATATTGGTAGACTCGCAAAAATATAAACCTTGTTGGCAAACTTGCTAAACTTTTTTTACATAAACTATTATGTATTTTCAAATCATAATAAACTGCAAAATTGGAAACCCAATTGGCAAAATTATATATATATATATATTTTTTTTTTTTTTTTTTCAAGAAAAGGGGAAAAATTACATTTTCTAATTACGATAGACTTATTCATATTATAAAACTACTTGGCGAGCTTTTTTTAAAAATGAAAACTAGAATGCATGTTTATGTATTATTAAAAAAAAAAAAAAAAAAAAAAAAAAACTAGTTAGCATAGTGGACTCTGCTGAGTTCCCCATTATATGTATGTTCTCATAAATTTCTAGTACAAAACATATTATATTCATGTTAAGAGAAAGGAATTTGACCAATAGCTTGACACAGTGACAGAATAAAATGTCCGCCTAATAGGCTACCCACCGTTCAGTTCGATATATTTATCTTATTCTAATCTATTAATTTATTTGATTGGGGTCAATTTCGTAGTTTATTTTCTTGCTACTATTTCAAATGCAATAATCCCCAAAATGCATATTTATATGAAATATCGCCCCATTTTACTATGTTGATAAAATCTTAAATTTCGAATAACTTACGAAATTTTCCTGTTAGAATATTTGCAGTCAATTATATTCAAACAGGTGTCATAAATGTTATTTTGAAGTTGTCTGACACTGACGTAGCTAGACCGCACTGGGGGGGGGGGGGGACTTTTTTTTCTTTTTTTTATATCTCTTTTGTGAAACTGTTTGATATTTACAATATACGATTATTTCTACTCTCTTGTATATTCAATAAAATAAAGTATTGTATTCGTAAAAATTTTCGGTTTTCGACGGATTTACACGTTTTGACAGGTCCGGAACAATTTAACCATTTTTTGAAAATGTGTGTCTGTGCGTGGGACAAAAAGTTTTATGGCAACTGTATTTCAGGAACTAGTGCACATAATTTCATTTAAATTCATATGTAGTTGCACCTTGACATAAATTAATGCCTATCAACTTTTGGGGCAGATCACTCGACAGGTGGTGCTGCTAGACTGCAATTTGTTCGATTTAAGGGAAGGCTACATCTCAAGGTCTGTTATATATATAACCGAACAAAACACAGAATATGAGAAGGTCTTTATGAAACATCAAACTAAATGAATTTTGGTGCAGATCCGCTGATAGATGGCGCTGCTGTACTGCAGTTTTCCTCGTTAACGGGAAGGCTATATCTCAGACTTTATTGCATATAATTGCACAAAACTTGGATTATAAAAAGAAAAATACATGAAACAGTTTGCTGATTGTATTCGGGTGCATATCGGCCGGCAGGTGACGCTGATGTGCTGGAAGTAACGCTCTTGAATAGGGAGGCTAAATTATAACTTCTATTGCATATTAATGCACCAAATTTGATATGCGTGATAACCATTATGAAAACTATCCTGACTTAATTTGGGAGCATATCAGCCAATAGGTGGCAGTGCTATTACTGACCTATGATTTTCCATATGACTACATCTCAGCATCTGTTGATTAAAAATGCGTAAACCTGTTTGGACTGCAAGCTGAGCGTACATGTCTAAGAACTTTAAGCATTTGGTCATTGTTCTAAATTAATAAAATTCCTGTTCTGTGGTGTAAGCTGTTCATGAGTACAAAAAACTGGTTTATTCGATTGCTTCAAGAATAATCATTGATTATTGACTTTTATTCGGCTGTTTCCAGAATATTCATTAAATAAAATGCATGCATCTAGAACCTACAAGTCTTTACGAATTACTTTCTACGTGCAACAAATTTTGTAACTATCAATATTCACGCTAATATTAATTTCTGTTAAAATCTGTATGACGGAAAGTTATATATAATTGCAAAAAAATTTGTATTTTCGGTCATCATGGATATAATATTCGTGGATATTCCAAAAGGGAAAGGCACATAGAAACACCAAAATGAGAGATGAACAACAACTGTTGTAACAAACTTAGATGTAAAATTGCAACGTTCTACGTCTACTTGTTTTTGAGTTATATGAGATACACACACACATACGTACACACAGACGTCACAAAAAATCGCATAAATTCGTAGATATCACAAAAGCGGGAGTTTATGTCAAGACAAAATTGGTAAATAACAATTCCAAATATAAATTTGCAACTCTCTATGAAGAGCTTTCTGAAGTTTCAAATATACAACGTATTTTCCAACCATTTACTTTTTTAAAACCTTGGCTGAAAGTCAGGGACCATTTGTAAATTATTCTTCTTCGATTGCGAGAATATTTTACCACACTCACTAACCTTAAAAGAATATTGTCTTGGAGAACACTCTATCCACCATGCTTTTCCTTGTAAATGAATTCTGTTATCTATTAATCTTCTTTCTACTTTTTTTTTCTTTGTTCAAATTGCCCTGTGTAAAAGAATTTAACTTTTTTATTCTTTTTATTTATTTCTTTTCTTTCCTTCTTCCTCCTTTTTTTTTTTTTTTTAACTTTGAAATATTTTTTTTTTAACTTTGAAATATTTTTTTTTTAACTTTGAAATATTTTTTTTTTTTTTTTAATGTGTAAATAAGGCAACAAACCAGCCTTTTTCGGCGCCCTTCTCCATCTGGCGCCCGGGGCAAGTGCCCCGCTCGCCCCCCTCTAGTTTCGGCCCTGGTTTTAGCTATAATTACACGTTTTGAGATACCATAAATCCAAAAATCAGGTTTTTGACGGTCGTTTTGTGTGTTTGTCTGTTTTTTTTTTTTTTTTTTTTTTTTTTTTTTAAGATTAAATAAAGAAATAAATATACACATTAGTCTGAACATATTTAAAATTTTAACTAGTTAAAAAAAAAAAAAAAAAAAAAATGAAATAACGGCAAACACTTTCATTAAAAGGTTAAGATAGATAAAATAAATAAATATGTGGTTTAAAAAAAAAAAAAAAAAAAAAAAAAAAAAAGCTTGAATTAAATTACCCATTTATATGGGTAAGAGAAAGTAATAAATAAATAAATAAATAATAATTATAAATTTTTGAAACAACGCCATACAATGCAAGAACTCTCAACAATTGTTTTGGTTGAAAGAAAATATACGACTCTTTGTCAGGCGAATAAAGTAGTCACATTCTGTAAACATAGCGATAACGCACAAACTGCACAAACACCTACTTTGTCATTCCTACTTTTTTCGCCTGACGAAGGGTCGTGTATTCTTTCGATCTGAAACAATTGTTACCAGTTCTTACATTATATGATGTTGTTTCAAAGTTTTTGTACTTATTACTTTTAAATTCCAGTTCTGTAGGTGCTTTTTACAAATAAAATAAATCACTATTCTTACCATGATGAACTTTAATCACATAATATAAATTTCAGGCATTCAATTTATATTAACGGAAATTACATTGCTGACAGACAGATGAATAGATTAATTGAAATTCTAATAACTTTCAAAGATAGTTGGAAAGTGTTAAAACTCTTCGGCAATTTCAATTCACAGCCTTTATTGTATCTGAATATTTTGTCATGGCCATGCAACAAATCAAACCATATTCTATAGAATATATATATACTCTATAGAATATGGTTTGTGTGTGTGTATAAGATATCATAATATGTTATTAATCATACAGTATACTAAAAATAGTAAACAACAAAAATAACTTGTAACAAACTTACATTTAAACACAAAATTGTAGAACTTAAAATTTATTTGAAGTAAAACTAAATCAAAAACTTAATACACACACACACAAAAAAAAAAAAAAAAAAAAAAAGTTACAATAAGTAAAATTAATTGTTTAAATAAATGAACTAAAAGTCATCACAAGATAATTTAAATTGTTGAAAATTAATTCTAATTGGTCTATGTGGTATTCGGTGGCATTAAATCTTCTGTTATTCTGGTTACTGATGTGTTAAAAAAATAATAATAATAATAATTAATATATATAATGACCCTAATCCTCATCTGTCATTCACGATTCCGGTTTGCACCGCTTCAAAACAGAGACTTTTGGCAGCCATTTTTTTTTCCCCATTTGTTAAATTCAACTTACGAAAACATACATATCATTTTCATACATGTTTTGTATCGCACATATTGTTATTTATTCCGTCTAAAACCTTGAAAAACTATTCAATTGTAATGTTTAAATGTTTAATTAAATATAACGGATCACTGGCTATTATAAACATGAACCTATAAATAGAATTATGTAACTTCATGATTATAAACAACGCAATGCCAAATAAAAACAAACATAATTTGTTGCCATTCAGAAAATACAAATTCCAAATGGACAACTCTTTAATTGCAAATGAACGACACTTTGACTGTTTCATTAAAAGAAAAAAAAAAAAAAAAACGCTTAAAATATTTCTAAAACATATTAAAGCCTTAAAAATCTTAAAATATATTTGTAAAAACATATTAAAGTCTTTAAATATTTTTATCAAGCTTCATTATTTGTTTACATTGTATGGTATGATTGGCGTCGAGTTCAGTACGTAAATGTCGCCAGTTGATTTTAGTTTTGAAATTAATGTAAAGTTATAGTTGGGATAGAATGTTTGGTTGGGCAAGTAAAGGTCACCAGTTGAAATGAGTATTGAAAGTAGGGTAGTCTAAGGTGATAATATCGAGTCAAGATAAAATGTTCGGTTGAGAATGAGAAAGTCCCTAGCTGGATCCTGGATATTTTGGCGATGTTGTGGGTGAGATAGCTGGTTGGGAGTATAGAGTAGAGGTGAATTTGGGTTAGCATGGAGTGTCTGTAATTATTAGATAGTTAGTTAGAAAATACGCAAGCAAAGTGATGACGTCACTGGGCGTCAGTGGATGCAAGAAAAAGATTTCCTATGTTAATCGCCCATTGGATTTTTTGTAAAAAATTATTAAAAATTGAGGAAAATTATTTCCCGATTTTAATTCCCATATTTCGGTATAGATATGTATTAGTTATCGTGTGCATGCGTTAGATTAAGTTGTTTTTGCTGTAAAATTGATAAAATTTAAATTTTAAATTTCAAAACTTTAGAAAAATAAAATAGCAAATTTCCATATTTGATTGAAAACATAAACATTTCATTTCAAAGGATGATATTTACACAATAAATATCCAACTAATATACTAATTAAAAGGAAAATGATAAATATTCTATCATAATTTGAAGTCAAATTTCTTTTCAAATGTTTAAATAAAGTGTCTGATATAAGATACTCATGTTGCAGCGGAATAGATTTAATATATCTGTCATCCTTGGCGGAAAAAATATATCGCCAAATTATTTGGCGAACATATTTCATTCCTTTCAAAAATCATGGTTATTTTAACTGAATTATATGAAACAATATATCGTATGATACGTATTACGAAAATAAACATCTGGCATGTATATTTTCGTAGTATGTTTTTAATCGCCAAATACAAAAAACGCCAAAGATGACACAGTTTTGAAATTTAAAATTTTGTCAATTTGACAGCAAAATAACTCAGTCTAACACATGGATACGATATCATACCTATACCCAAATACGGGTATTAAAATCGGAAAATAATTTTCTTCGATTTTTAATAATTTTTTACAAAATATACAATGGACGATTAAAATAGGGAATCATTTCTTGCATCCACGGACGGTCAGTGACGTCACATTTCGCTTACGTATTTGGAAACAGGATCTTCGATAGTCTTAAAAAAAGTATTTTGGTAAAATGAAGTGAATCGTTATTTACTTCCTCTTACCCATAGGGTCGAGAAAGTATTGTTTTAGGGTCAAATTTTCGAACGTGAGTTTTTGTTATACTTACATGTTCTGAGGTCCCCTGAATACGAAAATCACGTTTTTAGCGAATGGTCTCTGTGTCTATCTGTGTGTCTGTGTGTCTGTTATCAGCATATCTCAAGAACAAATAGTAGCAGAAATTCCAAACTCAGTATTCTAAATGTGTATCATATAGGGATGCTACAGTAAGCTTTTCGTTAAGATGAAGCAAATGGTTCGTGTACAGGGACATTCAAAAGTGTATTCAAGTACATTACGGCGGTCTATGGGGGAAATTGCAGGTAAGTAGAATTTAACATCTATAGACTGCACTAAACCAAATGAAACGAATACATATTTTTTGTAATAGAGATAGTCAACTGGGAAAATTTTTTTTTGTGTATGTAGGAGCCTCGCCCCCCCCCCCCCCCCTGGGGTAGATGTCCTCCCTCGAGTGGAGTAAATTTTCATGATGGGTATCTTTTAAAAGATCTCGCCAATACCTTTAAAACGAATGGTTGAACCATCGATCTACGATAATTTAAAATAAAGTTATTGATTTCTTTCATTTTTAACATTTTTTTTTTTTTTTTTTTTTTTTTTTTTTACTTTAATATTGAGAATAAATTCAACTTTTTTTTAGATATTTAGTGTTATACTATTTCTCTAATATGGAAATCGTATGTATTATCATACAAGATAACTTTTTAAAATAATAATTTTAACAAATTATTTTTTTTAAACTGAATTATTTTTTAATAACCGAATTAAGTTCTATATAGATGTAGGTGCATTAATGAAACGGAGGGTTGAGGGGGGCCAGAACTAATTATCATATAAAACTCTTCCGAACCCTAATTTGAATTGTTTAACATAGGTTTACATAACAGTACACGTTATCTTACCTCTTAATCTCCAACCTGTACTTATAGCATTAAATTTCAGGGTAAGAGAAAGTCGTGTGAGTGACACACTAGATTATTCTTATTATGAGGACTTTAAATAGAGCACTTAACGGAACACTGGGATGTGTTATTGCTGTTGTGTTTTCGGGCCTATATTTTTTGTCAACCAGCAGTTTTTTTATTGTCATTCATATTTATTGATCGGGTAGAATTTTTTTAATTTCAGAACGAAAATTAGAAAATATCGAAACACATTTGATTTATAAACAAAAACTGAAAATACATTTGAATGATCACGTGGTAATCTTCATGATCTAAACATTGTTTTCAAGATTTATCGTTCACATTCCGTCATTTTTGACGGGGCTATATACTAGTAATATATATATATATATTAGACTACATCTTTTAACAAAACATCTGGGACACAGTTGTCCACTGCAGGGGATACGGACAAAAGCCCCACCGGACAAAATCCCCCCGGACGAAATCCCCCCGGACAAAATCCCCACAGGACAAAAGCCCCACCGGACATAATCCCCACCGGACAAAAACTTCACGGGACGAAATCCCCACCGGACATAATCCCCACCGGACAAAAACCCCACTTAGCCCGGACAAAGGCCCTACGTATGATATTTTGGATAAAATTAACATTTCAAAATTAAACTCGTTACAAAATAAATTATTCAATAAATCTGTTACTTTTCCCACTAGAAACTCGGTGTGATAGTTCATAGTTTATTAAAGGTATTAACTGTTAATTGTTTTCTTATCTGTACTAAATTCTTCACGGGTTATTATTAATTTAATTACAAATTAATTCTTTTTTGTTAACGTGGATTTCGGTGACATTTAATCTTCTGTTATTCTTAATTTTACTATGTTTTTGTGGTCCACAAATCAAATGAAGTTATTTTCGAAAGTGCAAAATTATTAGTTGGCTCGATAAGGGGGGGGGGGGGGGCAAAAAATTGAAATTAGCGTGAGATTGTTTAAAATTTGTACATGTAGATTTTGGGGGCCTATAAATAGATGAGGATATTTTCGAAAGTCTAAAATTATTAGGAAGATCTGAAAGGGGGGGGGGGGCGAAGGGGTAAAAAATAGAATTGGCGTTAGCTCTTTCAAAATAGGTACATAAGGGTTTTGGGAGTCTACAGATCGAATGAGAATATTTTCGAGAGTGTAAAATTTTTAAGAGGAGCGGGAAGGGAGGGCGAAGGGGCAAAAAAGTAAAAATACCGTTAGACCGTTTAAAATTGGGGCATATAGGTTTTCGGAACCTACAAACAGGATGAGAATATTTTCGAAAGTCTAAAATTATTAGAAAGGGCGAATGGGGGGGACGAAGGGGCAAAAATTAGAAATTGAGTTAGATCGTTCAAAATAGGAATATAACTGTTTTGGGGGTTTACAAATCGAATGAGAATATTTTAATATTGGAATGTTTTATAATAATGAAAATAGACACACACAGACAAAATTTGTTGAAATAATTTTCGGCTTTCATGGTGTGTGAAACATGTATATTTATGCATGTGTGAAAACGCATTCATAATACATATATAAATATGTATATATAAGAGAAAGCATTAAACAGATTACTTTTTATGTCGAATATATATCGTGTAAACTGTACATGCACACCATATGATGTACTAAAAAAAATTCGTACAACACTGAAAATTAATATTAAGTAGTTTTCCCATTTATATACTTCACATTGAATCAGAAATACTTTGTGACACCCTGTTAGTCAATCATTTACGCTAATCATATCTTATTTCACAGATATTTGTATTGGTATTGGGAGTAAAGACGAAAGATTGCACTAAGGTCCTAGACCTGAAGGGGAGTGCCTTCCGTGGGGGTCTTTCTAAGGGGTCCTAGCGCGTATTTACACAAGTTTTGGTGAAAACCACGGAAAGCACCGAACGGCTCGGTTGACGAGAGCGACCTGTGATCGAACTCGTAATCTCACGTCTACCAGTTTACAGGACAGGACCTCTCGAGTGCTAGCGGGCCCTTATTTTACAGGAAAAATTATTTTGTGTACATCAAATATATGTATATTAATTTTTTTACATCGTATTTAGTATAAAGGTACCAAATTGTGCTCTAAATATGTACTTCGCATAGAATATAAGAATTATTTTAATTAGTTCCTTTTTCGATAATTATTAGTAGGAAACATTTTTATATTATTATTATTTTTTTTTTTCTGTTAAATCCAAACAGTAATATTATATATAGTACAATATTGAATTATCTTAAATAATTCAATAATAATAAAAAAAAAAAAAAAAAAAAATCTATTTTTAATAATTAAATTACGTATTATCAATTAAAGTATTTTATTTAATGAATTTTAACCTTAAAAAAAAGAAAGAAAAAAAAAAAAAAAGAAAAGAAAGATATAAGCATTCTTTTTTCTTTTAAATTTTTTTTATTAAAAATATTTTACAATAAGATTCACAATTAAAATCTGAAACATTATTAATCAATCAATGTCTTTTTTATTATTATTATTATTGAAATGTATATTTTTAATAATTAAAATAGTTTTTCAATTTGGTCTTTTAAATTAAATAATTTTAATTGGCTCCTTATTTCTATGATCAATAATAGTAAAAAATCTTTTGATGTTTAAGAACATTTTGAAATAGTATTTTTATTTAAACGACCAAACAACAGTATTAAGCAATCTCAACTAATTAAATTATTAATATATATATATATATAATATATATATATATATATATATATATAATAATTAAATTAATTTTTAATTAAAATATATTACTATAAATTATGTATATATACATATATATATATATATATATATATATATATATATATATATACATACAATCATTTATAGTAAAAGAATCATTTTATATTAAAAAAAAAAAAAAAAAAATCTTCGTGGTGATTCTGGTAGTGTTAAAGCCGGTTGATAACTTGAGTGCCCTATACCTGCGGGAAATGCTCTCCGGGGTGGGAATAGAGGGCGGGAGCCTTAGCCTATACTTGCGAAAGTTTCGAAGAAAACCACAGGAAACTCTCAACGGCTTGGTCGACGAACGCGACTTGGGATCAAACTTAACACTTCCATTCTACTAGCATCGATTACCGCTCGGATGTTTAAATAAACTTTTTAACTGAAAGTCCAAACAACAGTATTAAACAATCTCACTTAATTGAAATCTTAAAAATTTTATTTTTAATTAATAAATTAGTTTTTACTTAGAATATTTCATTAAATATTTTTAAAACTAGGTTTTCCTTATCATTCATATATATATATATATATATATAAAATCTTTTATTATTAAAAGTATTTTAAAACAGATTTTTTTAAATTAATATTAAAACCCAAAACAATAGTATTAAATAATCTCGACTAATTTATTATATGTATATATTATATGTGTATTAGTTAAATTAGTTTTCTAAAATTTTTAGTTAACTTTTTAAAACTTATATATATATTTTATTTTACTTTTTAATCATTCATAGAAAATAAAAATATTATTTAAAAAAAAAAAAAAAAAAAAATAGGTTTTCCATTTAAAAGCTCAAATAGTTCTATTAAACAAATTAATTTAAACATTAAAAATTTTCACTTTTATTAAATAAAGATGTTTTTAATATATATTTTATTTTTTTGTCTATAATCTTTCACATAATATTATATATATACACACAAAGTATTTTGACAGAAATTAAAAGCATCCATATACATTCATCTACACATACAATGAGTAGTAATGATGGCTAAATTTTAGCAGAAGTTTAAAAGATCATAAAAAATTTAGAGATTGCCTAAAAGCTATTCGCTTACTCCCGCCATCTGTTTACCTTCAACAAAGGAGGGGGGCATATTTATTAGGTCTTTGCATAAATTCGTGCGGTTTTTTATTGCTTCATTTCATAAAAATACATCAAATCAAATGACAATTTTTAATCAAAATACTCTCCATTACTTTCTACAACCTTTGCCCACTTTTCGGGTAACAAATGTATACCACGGCGATAGAAGCTCTCGTCTTTGGAGGCAATAAAATGATCCGCGTCCGCACGAACTTTTGCAACGACCTAATAAATAAAACTGACAATGACAGACTTTCACAGTCCGACTTAATATTTTTTCTTACTGACAGCTTTAAAAAAAAGCAGTTAATCGATTAAAATATTAATTTAATTAATTTAATTAAAGTAGATCTCTTGATCGATTAGGGAACGGGGACGTGCTGTCTGGGACGATACCTCCCATATCTTCAAATGGGGAATTAATGAGCTACCAAGTGTAAGATGTGTTCGCAGATAGCACTGTTCGGAAGTAACACGTAACGAAAAGAAATCTACTTTTTTTTTTTTTTTTTTTTCATACACCTCCCCCCCCCCTCCAAGGTGTCGACAACCACAACCCTCACTATCTTTCTCTAAAGTGTAAGTGTATACTAGGGCTGGATTATTTATCAATATATCCCCAAGTATCGATATTTTTTTAATATCCCGATAACAATATTTAAGATCTAGCTCCTCCAATATATCCCTTTAACGATATTGCCGACGAAACTCGTGCGAATGAAACCCGATCAGCCAACATACAACAGATAACGAGAGCGAGACCCGAGGAAAAAAAGCGCCGAATATCTTATTCTAATACTCATTTTCTACTTTCCTCTAATTACTCACTGATAAACTAGAAAAAATAGCCCCACGCCAAACGATTTCTATTGCAATACATATACATATACTTCCTCATCCTTCATAAATCATAACCTCAAATATAAACATCACTGCTTTAAAAAGGCCACCGCATAATAAAAAAATAAAAATAAAAATAACAGTATTTATTGAAAGCCATCTGCTTTGATTATCCCGTGAATAAGCTGACTTCGTTCAAGGTCACAGTTCTACCCCTTCAGAAAAAATTCATCAGACATACTCCAATCCAATATCACAATACCTATAATCAGCAGGTGTGTTTACTGGGAAAGAGATTTGATATTAGTCGAAACGATATATCCCTATCCGAGATATCTATTATGGGTTCTGATATATTACACTATATTAATTCCCACTCTACATTCATGCATATCGTAGGTGATGGAAACCACAGAAAAGGCAATATGACGAATGAAAACAATATCTTCTGTTTTAGCTCCTTTCCTGCTATTGGTTCATTGATATCGGTCTATTTCAAAGTGTCGATATAAAATGGCCAATAACATGCTTCAACATGTGTTTAATAAAGATCATCAAAGCCGAACTGATACAGTGATGCCAGATTGGGGATTTTGTCCCCATTTTAGGGAGTTTTGAGGCTTCTGGGGACAATTTTGGAGACCAAATGTTTGTGGGGAATTCTCTGGGGCGTTTTTCAACTTTCTGTCAATGTTGGTAACGTAATGATTTATCCCTATGTCTAGAGACTTTCAATAGCTTTATTGTTATTTGGGGATTTTTTCAAAAATTGCCTTCATTTGGGGAAAAATCTGAGCTTAAATCATAGAAAAATCTGCTTGATATTTTTTTTTTTTTTTTTTTTTTAATTTTATTTTCCCTTTTTAGTAGAAATCAAGTTGGGGATTTTTTCGAAAAAAAAAAAAAAAAAAAAAAAAAAACCGTGATTTGGGGAAATTTGAAGACCTGTTTGGGGAAATAATTTTCGACCATCTGGCATCACTGAACTGATATCTACTAGAAGAGTTTTTTTGCAAATTTTCTTAGTGTTTAATAAAAAACTTCTGAAAATATAAGCAATTATGGAATGTATTTTTTTAATATTATTTTATTATTATTAAATATTTCGATAAAATATTTTTTTTTATTAAGACTGTACATCAGTCAGATAGCTCCCTTTCTCCTTTCCCATGTTATCCAATGGGATTTTCGTTGCTTCGTTTTATAAAAATATTTCATTCAAAAATGAAGTTTTTCAAATTCTGTTTTTTGAATATTACTCTTTGAACGGGTCGCCTTTTAGCTTAGTGAGCAATTTTTCGAAAAAATTAATTTAAATATTTTATTTCAATAAGTAAATTATGGACTCTAAGTGTGGATCTCTAAGTAAAATATTTAAATTTATTTTTTCGAAAAATTGCTCACTAAGCTAAAAGACGACCTGTTCAAAGAGTAATATTGAAAAAACAGAATTCGAAAAAGTTCATTTTTGAATAAAATATTTTTATAAAACGAAGCGACAAAAATCCCATTGAATAACATGGGAAGGGAGAAAGGGTGCTATCTAACTGATGTAAAATAAAGTTTTATCGTCAGTAATTTTACAGTGACAGTTTCTTTATAGAATTATATAATATTGAATAGTTTATTACTTTTTTTATGTAGCATTTATTTTTTCTCTTTCCATTTATTTATTTATTTATTTATTTTATTTTTAAAGCCGTACATGTTAAATAAAATTGGTTTAAATGCAAAATGAGTTACTTTAAGTAACAAAATGAAACTTCAACATAATTTTGTTTAAATAATATAATTTTTATACTGACAATGTATACATAAATACACACACACACACACATATATATATATATAATATGTAATTCAAATTTCAATTATTGTGAAACTATTACGAATGTGAATTGAACATATATATTTAAAATATATTGTAATGATTTATTAAGAGGATACAAAAATAAAAATGACAAGTAACTGACATTTAGGATGCATATAAGAGTTTTAAGTAAAAAATATTACTTTCTACAATTAAAAAAGGTGTATTCAATGGCAATTCTGAACTATTTATAATGGCAATTCTGAACTATTTAAAATGATTTTCATTTTTATTTAATACCTGCATCTTAAGACAATTTTTCTGAAGCTTTATTTTTAGTAGAATTATGAATTTTGATATACTTGGTATAAATAAAACACAGATCACATATTAGCTGTGTTAAAATATGATTTTAAAATAATTAAAGCTTAAAATGGGAAGAATAGAGGATAAACTATACAGAGGTATACTAAAAAGCAATAGTATAAGTTATAAGAAACACAAAACATTCATTCACTTTTTATGATTTTTTTTTTTTTAATGATAAAGTTATGGTAGTAATATACCAGAAAATACATGGAAAACACTCTATACTTGTATACTTTAAAATTCGTGTGCATATGTCTTTTTTTCCTGCCTTGAAAGAAATATCGCAATATATCACTAATATCGATATTAACTTGGTGATATATCGCGATATTTAATTTCTGATATCGTCCAGCACTAGTGTATACAAAATGACATGGTAATCTGTAGAAGTTTTCAACACTTTTCTTTTCAGTCTGTCCCCTAGCCTCCTCCCCAAATATGCATGTAACTCTGAAAGAATAAAATAAAATAAATAAATAAATACACACACACACACACATATATATATAATATGAATAAAAAGAAGGTAAACTATGTGAAACAAGGACAAAATCCAAACAAATAAAACAGAAATAACAAGAAGGAGCAGAGACCGCCACGGTTTAAGATGGGTGGAGCGGATTAAACCACTTTGTTGGGCGTCCAACCTTTCCGAAATCCTTTTCAAGAAAAGAAAAGAAAAAAGTAGAAATGAACATAACTACATCTATATTTAATATATATGCATATTAGAGTGAGTGATAATTAAAGAAAATTTCACTAAAATTTGTTTAAAAGAAAAAAAGGATTTTCTACTTTTTATAATCTGTAGAAATTTGATATAAAAACTGCATTTTTTTTCTCTGTCTCCTACCCCCCCCCCCCCCTCCTTCGGTTCCATTCTGATATATGTAATTCTAATTATACTATTCAAAATTCTAATGGATAATTAAACAAAGCTTCAAAAATTCTGTAAATGATTTTCGTCTGAAAAAAATAAATTTGTGTTTTGCTTGGGCCTATAATACCGTGTCTGATAGATCATTTGAATGGACGAAACTTTTGAAACTAATGTGTTTGCGAAACTGTTTTTCTTTCAATCTATTTTGGTATATCCAGACTTTTGAAACACCCTGTATAAATAAAACAAAATAATAATAAGAAGCAACAGAGGCCACCACGGCTTATGACGGGTAGAGAGATTCAAACAAGTATTACATGAGCCCAATTTTTTCCAAATGCTCTGCAAGACCATAAAAAGAAAATACAAGAAAAAATTTTGAAAAGTGAAGATTTTTATACTATTATTAAGAGAAAAAAATTATTATTTTATAATTATTCATAGTTTTTGAAATCACATTTTTATGAACTAAATAAATGATATATACTATATATTAAAATATTAACTATTTTGTACAGCTATACTTAACATAATATACATATTACAGTGAAAACATTTCATTGAAATTTGTAGAAAAAAAAAAAAACCTCATATGCCCCTCTAGCCCGCAGTAATTTGTTCAAATTTGCTTTAAAAAACTACATTTTTAAATCCTAAACCCCTCCCTATCAGATATATGTAACTCTCAGTATATATTACTTAAAACTCTAATGATAATTAAACAAAGTTTCATTAATATCTTCAAAATATATATATATACTAGCAGGCTACGCCCGCTTCGCTGGTCACTATATTTAAATGAATTTTTGAAAGAATTGAATTAATATTTATTTTTTTACACCACATTCTTGAAAAAACCAAAAAAAAAAAAAAAGAAAAGAAAATGAAATTGCTCCAAACTTCGCTTAGGGTACCCGCTGTCTACGGCAGCTTTTTTCCCGCCCGCACTGCATCAGGTCTAGATTTCCCGTGACTGTAGAAAGATCTTTTCCGGGCACTTCAATCTGGATATTTATCGACGGTAGGGGGGATCTGCTACAATTTAAGAACTACGATTTTAAAGATGACTGTATCTCAGCATCTATTAAATATTTTAGTTTTGAACCATGTATTGCCCATGCTATTTACACTTTATTACAATTTGATTCCGACCAATGAAATAAAATAAAACAAAACAAAAAGTTGATTAAAAAATAAATATAACATATAAACAAATAAATTTTAATCATTTTAATCCTTTTTACTACGTATATACTACTATTTTTCCCGATAAATACTGTAAATTAAAAAAATTAACAAATAAAACTTTTTTCTTTTAAAGGAATTAATTAAAAATTGAAAAATAAGAAGTTGTTCTACTATAAAAAATTAAATATAACTGTTATAAATTTTTTCTGCTGCATTACGATTAATAAATATAACAAATTAAAAAAAAAAAAAAAAAAAAAAAATTCGCCTTCAAATGAATGTATTCAATAAAAATAAGTTGCGTAATAGCCGTTGCTAAGATACGCAGACGATAGAAGCAAAATAATAAATCTATGAAAAATGAAGCATTAAAGCCAATATTTAAAATCGAAAAAACTTTAATTTAAAAAATTCAAATTCGAAATTCGAAAAAATCTCGATGAGGTGCACACATGCATGGTCCCAGGTACCTATATGCCAAATTTGGAAGCTCTGCGATCAGTAGTGTGAGCACCAGAGCGCAGATACACACACAGACACACACACAGACACTTCTCTTTATTTATATAGATGAAGATGATGAGGTCATTTTATAGTAAAATTATCCATTATAGCATATATTATATTTCACTCCTCCATAAAAATTAATTTGAAAATCGTCTGCTTCTTTTATCCGCGATTGTAATGAAATGCTCGCCCTCTGGTGGGCTAAGGTGAAATTACAATAAACGTGGTTTAATTCGAATTCCATACGTCCGCCATTGCTTGCCGATATTTAGTTTCACATATATTTATTGAATAAAAATGAATAAATACGGTAAAAAAGATAACACATACTGTTGTGTGCTACAATCTAACTCCATAGGATCAAGAAATCCAGAATTGAGCTTCCATTTATTTCCAAATGACAAATTTAAAATTTCAGTTGCTTCGGCTAATGGAAGTAAAGAATTAATCAGATGATTTGAAACTAATATTTGTTCAACTTCAGTTAAAAATCTACTTCCGATCGAACTTTGAATAAACTGAAGTATTTTTTCCAAAAGCAATCAATTTTCCATGATGTAATGGCGGAGAAATTATAGTACGAATATTAAGTAGAATAACAAAGAACACTAATGGAACACACGTGTCTAAAATGTTTACAAACAACTGCAGTGCTGAGAAAGCGCCATCTATCGATCATTACAATCGCGGATACTTTTATTTTAATAGAATTTTAATATAATTTAATTTATATATTAGTCATTTTAGCATTTTTATCCTAAGTAGCATTAGCAATAATATATATCACTTCTCCATTAAAATTTATAAGACCCTACAATAAAATTAATTTGTGCTTAATATCAACTCTACGAAAATTTTTATCAATCGCTTCCAAATTTTGACCTAAGGTTCAAATCTCAATCCTGTGGGTATTTACATCAGCTACAACGTTTTCGTCTTTATTCGTAAATAATAATTTAACTGTATTAAATAGTTTACTGGAATATAATTCAACGTATAACTTAGTCACAGCAACGCGTGACCGGGTCTGCTAGTTGAATTATACGAAATTTATTAATAGGTTAAAAAGTTGAAGATTCTTTGTGTAGATGGCAGCACCAAATATATTTCAGCTTTCATTTCAACCCAGTCGAAAGGTATCGACATCTGTTAGAATCATTTGGAGTTAACAGATAATTGTGACTGTCAAATAATAACAGACAAATAATTAGCAATAAATTAAAATTGCGACTATAATTTGAGATTTAAACTATCCTATCTCTCAAGTTGGATCGAACTGCACATGGTGTGCGAATTTTATTATAATCGGTTAAGTGGTTTAGCAGTCCATTGAAGATAAACATTGTGACACGAGATTTATATATATTAAGATATACACTGGTCAAAAAATTTTAAGGATCAGCCCGTTTTCTCTTTCTCTTCTTTTGCACATAATTTTTAAACAAATAAACATATGAACATAAAATTTGGATGGCCTGTTCATTATCGTATTATTAACCGAATCTTATGCAATTTTAGCATAAGAATAATTTTTAAACTAATAAATATTCATTTTTCTCGCAAAAGTAAGCTTTGGAAAAAATGAAAAATTTCAACAAATTTAGGAAAGAACACATAATGAAAAGTGGTGTTAAGGATGCATTAGAGATAGGTAAAGACGCTCATACCTTGAAATGTTAAACTAAATCTCGATTTTTCTTTTTGTATTAACTTTTCTTTTACTTTTATAATGAACTTTTTAAAAATATATAATTACTAATTTGTAAACTATACTCAGCACTAGAATAATAATGATGTCGAAAAATAATTGTATAATGAACATCTTATCCAATTTTCATGTTTGTATGCATATTTTTTAAAAAGTTATTCACGTGCGAAAAGAAGAAGAAAAAAGAAGAAACAGAAAATGAATGCAGGTAGAAAGATTTGGTTGTAATCTAACATAGAAACGCGTGTGCGTCTTTACCTATCTGTAAGGCATCCTTATGACCATTTTTCATTAAGTGTTCTTTCCTAAAATTATTGAAATTTTTCATTTTTTTTAAAGCTTACTTTTGAGAGAAAACTGAATATTTATTAGCTTAAAAATTATTCTTATGCTAAAATTACATAAGATTCGGTTAATAATATGATATTGAACAGGCCATCCAAATTTTATGTCCATATGTTTATTTGTTTAAAAATTATGTGCAAAAGAAGAGAAAGAGAAAACGGGCTGATCCTTGAATTTTTTTGACCAGTGTATATATATATATATATATATATATCTTGCTATACTCATTGTGGTCCACTTTAGCCCCCCCCCCATGTATATTTGAGCTTTAGTGGGGTTTTTGTCCGGTGGGGATTTTGTCCGATGGGGCTTTTGTCCGGCGGGGATTTTGTCCGGTGGGATTTTGTCCGGTGGGGCTTTTGTCCGGAACCCCCACTGCAGATATTTTCTTCTACTATAAGCGGCATTTCTCAAAGCATCGTTTGTTTTCAAAGCAACAATACCAACTTTGACACGTCGAAAAAGTTCCTGAAAACACTGTTTGAGGCACAGATGACAGAACACAGAACCGGTGGAGTTGATGAGATTTCTAGTAAAAAACCTTCATTTTTAGATAATAGAATGGCTAAATCCTGAAAGAAGATAAGGGGGGGGGGGACACGCGCTTTGCAAAGATTATAAATGTTTTCCAAGTGCATCACATTGCATCATTTACTATTCCATGGTATTTGCTTGCATGATAACACTTCAAATAGATTTTGTTTCTAATAGGAAAAAAATAGAAAAATCGCAAAAATTATTTTTGTACCTTTATTTTTGTATGTATTGTATAAAAGCAACAAGCCTACAAAACTACTTTTTTTTTAACATTTTCCAACAAGGTTGAAAAGTGTTAATGACTTCGTTTTGTCTGTCTGTCCGTGCTCTAACACCCGTAAATATGTTTAGAATGGGGAAATTGCACATTTTTCATTTTGACTTGTAAATGATAGAGCATGAAAATACAAACATTTTGATACCATTTTTATGCATATTTGAAAACCGGATGCTTTAATAAATTAACTTTAAAGGTAATAGTTCTCATGTTGGCGGGAAAACGCTGCGTCACGTGATAAAACCTATCGTGACGTCACTATCCATGAAATGAACTGCCGGCTGAATTTCTCCCTCTTGTACTGTAAAGAAAAATCGTGCATTCAGCGAAATTTTGTATTCTTTCTTTAAAAAAAAAAAATATTAAAACTATTCGAACTCATTAAACATCACTTCATTCTATAAATGACACCAAGTTTCAATGATATTTTTTTGTACTCGCCTGCTGTTGTTAATCCAAATTAAACTATAATCGAAATAATAGTTGATCAATAGAATTTTCTTAAAGAATGTTTTTAGTATGCTATGCCAAAGATGTATCTTTTAAATACTTGTTTTGTTTCATTTTATTATGTGTTATAGATTTATTATTATTTTATTATTATTATAGACTGAGTACAGAAATAAAATATTGGGATTGAGTAATAATATTTAACTGAATAATATGCATATTTTCATTGCTTAAATAATCTAGAATAGTTTATGCTAAATTAACCTAAATTAGATTACTTTTATAATTATGAGATGCCAGTATATCTGTATATATATATATATATATATATAACTTTTTTAATACATTTCAATATTATAACTTAACAATATTTCTATTAAAATAGCAGCTGAAGATTGTGAATAATTAAAAACATTATAGTGATGCAGTTTGAGAAATTGGAAAGTATTTAAGGAAAATTACATGCGCTTATCATTCTAAATAAATAAATAAAATTAAAAGAAGGTCTCCGTACAAAAATATTAATATTATTTATATATGTATATATATATATATAAACGCGTTTAGTTATTTTTATAATGTAATTACTTTTTTATTTGGAAAAATTTAAAAATAGAAAGAAAAGATTAATAGAAATAAAAAGTAATAATAATAACAACATTTAGCAATAGGAAAGATATAAAGTACTTTAAAATAAAATAAACACATGAAATATATGTTAAATGTAATAATACCTTATAAGTTATACATGACCTAGTTATAAATATGAATGGTATTAAATAATTAATTAAAAATTTGCAGTAAATTTCAGCAATCAAACGCAATATATACACTGGTGGACAATTGCTAAGGACGGATATTGTCATCCGTCCTTAGCAATTGTCCACCAGTGTATATGTATATATATATATATATATATATATATATATATATATTAAATTCATTTATCAATGAAGCCTTAATGTAAAATCTACATATGTTTAGAATATATCAGGGGTCGATCCAGGTAAAAACTGGGACCCATTTGCTTCCCCTTCACAAAATCCAAATATCTAAAATGGGCCTCTTCAGAAAATACAAATCCATAAAATGGGTCTCTTCACAAAATTCAGATTCATAACAACAGGCCTTTCTCAAGATTTATTTTTAAAAAGATGATGATTTTGTAAAAGTTTTCCACGTTAACAATATTATTTTTAATGAGTGTGTATACTTGGCTCAGTAATATGCTGTTAACTTGATAATGAACATTAGATAGAGTAACTTCTTAAGTGAAAGGTTTCGTGTGATAATTCTTTTTATCACAAAAAGAAATAAATTTTCACAAAATTATTTTGTTTTTCACAAAAAAAAAAAAAAAAAAAAATTCACAAAAATGAGCCCCAAAAGTAAACCTGGAACAACCCTTGCATATACTATGACTGACAGTCTTCGCCTGCTTCGCTGGTCGCTAAATTTAATAAATTAACAAAAAAAAAAAAAAAAAAACTTTTATTTCTTTTATGTCATTCTATAAACAAAAATAAATAAATAGATAATTAAAAAATAAATTCATTGAAATCGCTCTTAACATCGTTTTGGTTATTCGCAGCCTGCGGCAACTTCTTTCCCTCTAATGTACCCTGCTTTTTTTGGATCTGGGTTCTTATTGCCCGCAGCAATGTCTTTCGTGGGCACTTCAATTTGTGTACATATCAGGAGGCGAAAGCTGCTATTATTCAAAAACTAAGATTTTAAGGATAGCTGTATCTCAGGATCTATTAAATATACTTTAATTTTGGCACCATGTACTTTATTGCAATCACTTTTTCTGCTATATTACCATTTCATTTCGATTAGTACAATAAATAAATAAATAACAAAATATTTTCCTTTCAAAGGCATTAAATAAATAATAAATAAGTTTTTATTAAATTTAAATTTTAATAAGACTAATCCTTTATGCGATATTAACATTTTCCCGATAAAAACATTTAATTATATTTTCCTTTTGAAATGAATTAAATAAATAAATAAATAGTTGTGTAACAGCCGTTGCTAATGTAAACAACGTAGAACAATTCAAATAAATTTAAGAAAATTAAATGGAAAAATAAATGGATAAAATTGAAATATATATATATATATAAATTACTTAAAAAATTATAAAAAGTAAACTTTTTTTTTTTTTTTTTTTTTTTTAATAAAATAAAATAAAAATAATAAATAAATAATGCAATTTGAAAATAACATTTTTTTTTCGTTGCAAAAGCATGAAGTAAATATTAAATACATAATTAATGACTGCTCTATAAAATAATCATATATAATTTATAAAATAACATAATTAAAAAATTCTGGTTAAAAAAAATAATAATAAAATAATTAATCAGTAAAATATATTTTTATTTACTATGAAATTTTAATGAATATTTTAATTATAATTAAATCTTTAAGCATACATTATGAAAAAAGAAATATTCTCACATACAAGCATCTAAAAAATTGGAGAAATGAAAAAAAAAAAAAAAATACTACTAATATATTAAAGCAATGCTAAAATTCTATTATGAAGACGTTTATAATTTTCAAAATATGAATACAGAACAAATCTAGATCGTTTAGCTTTAGCTACTCTTATATTTATGCGCTAATAAAATCGAGGTTTCTTCTCAAAAATAAAAATATGGAAAGAGCATCTATTTTCGGAACATTATCCGATTGCTCTTTTACAAATCCAAAATCGACATTATACAAATAAAAATAGAAATATATATATATAAGATATAGTATAGTTATGGAAGGTTTAAGTTATTTCTTACAAAAGGTAAAAATTTTAAGAATAAACTATAAAATACAGATTAGAATAGAGCGAACAAAAAGAAAAGCAAGCGGTAAAAGAGTGTAAACATTCACACTTCGTGTACTGTGACGTCAACCCCCTTATGGAGCGTTTTCGGATCACGTGGTTTTGTTTTGGTTTTTAGCGATTTTAAAATGTTAATTAAAAGTTAATTTGAAATAATTTTACGATTTTAATTGGATTTTTCGGATTCCCAAGATTGATTTTGTCGATTACATTTAAAAGAAATTGTTTTTCCTTCCGTGTGCAACTTCCCCATTTCTTGAAAATGATGTATGTTATTCAAGTTCACAATCGGATGTTCCCTATTGAAAATGGAGTTAATATCTCTATTGGTTTGTGTACAGGGACGCCCAAAAGTATCCCAAAGCATTGTGTTCTATGAGAAGCTTCTATAAACCATATTTTAATACCTTTACTGTACACAAATCGTAATGAAATTGAAATATGTTATTCATGTTTACTATCGGATGTTTCATATATAAAACAGAGTAAATATCACCATTGGTTTGTGTACAGGGTCACTCGAAAGTATTCCAAAGCATTGCGTTCTATGAGAGGTATTTCTATAAACCAAATATTAATAACTTTACTTCCTAACAAAGCTTAATGAAATTGAAATATGTTATTCATATGCACAAAATAATGTTTTCTATAGAATATAGTATTATCAACATTAGATTTACAGGGCCACACAAAAATATTCAGTTACATTAAGAATGCATCAAGAGCTATTAATATAAATTTGCTGGAATTGCCCTTTCGTTTAAGCGGTTTAACACTTTATAACAGTGGCGGATTTAAGGGGGGGGGCTAGGGGGCTGAAGCCCCCCCACGAAAGTACTGACATTCCCAATTGAATAGTACATTTGCAAACTTTTCATTGGTCTGGAATTACATCTTGAAAAATCTTAGCCCCCCCCCCCCCCCAAAAGTTAAGTTCTGGATCCGCCACTGCTTTATAACAATTTTTAATTGTGAATATGATTTCAATTTGTGTATCTGTCTGTTTGTCTGTCCATCGTCGTTCTGTCCGTGCTATAACAACTCCCGCAAATATGTATGGAATGTCTTGAAACTGATTTATGTTATTCAAGTTCAATATCGGATGTTCCCTATCTAAAATGGAGTGAATACCTCTACTAGTTTGTGTGTACAGGGGCACGAGTATAGTGAGAATTACGTACGTCTGAAAAAATGTTGTTTTTTTATAAAATTTCTACAGATTATGTAAACTGGTGCGCATATGAGGTTTTTTTTTTTTTTTTTAATACAAATTTTAGTGAAATTTTGTTTCATTATCACTCACTCTAATATGTATATAAATTAAATAAAGCTGTAATTATGTTCATTTTTACTTTTTCTTTGTTGACTTTGAAAAAGATTTTGGAAATTGGGTGCCAGGCAAACTGGTTTGATTGGCGGAAAAAAAATCACTAGAAAAAAAGTTGCCGAAAAAACAAACAAACAAACAAAAAAAAAAAAAAATCACGCGGAAAAAAAATCACGCGGAAAAAAAATCACCGGAAAAAAAGTCACCAGAAAGAAATTTATTAAAAAATAAATAAATAAAAATACGTTTTTAGTTTTGAAATGCGTTTTAAAAGCTTCTAAGAATGTTTTATAGTTAGAGTGAATAGGACTTCATTTTGTCTTTCATTTTGTCTACCTGTTAACTTCTATGATCACGGTCTAATTTCCGCTAATATTTATTGAATTTAATAATATTAGAGATGGCTTGAAACTGGTATATGTTATTCAAGTTTTCTATGACATATTCTGTGTTCAAAATTGTATAATTAGAGTAACTAATGGATATAGACGAACTTGCAAAATATTTCTGATGCATTAAAGTCCATGATCGGTATTTTTAAAAGCATACTTTAACATTTTATACTGAAACACTTTGTGTTCTTTGCAGGCGTTAAGAAAAGAGCCTGTGTCTTTTTATTCTAGGAAAACTCGGCAAAAGGATGTTTATATGCATATAAAAAGATAACATTTAGAAAATTAAGATAAATAAGAATAACACGAAATATTTCTTTAATAATATAATATATGCATCTTCCATCGGCCTGACATAAAGGGCATTTAGAGGAGAAGACGTATAATAGAAATTTTAATAAACAATTTTGAATCTTACAAGTTTTATTTCATACGAATGGAATTTTATGAGGATCTATTATATAAATTTACAATTAATATTTTAATGTTATTCATTTTTAAAATTTCAAAAGTAGTTTTAGTTTATAATTTAATAGTAGTCTAAAATAAAATGTCGTATGCTTATCATCTATTGAAAATAATTAAAGCATTTTAAAATAGCGCATGGATAGAAAAGTCAGAAGAATCACATATTGAATGCGTTTCTAATTTATTTTTTTTTTTAGAAATTACATTGAGATAATATATATATATATATATAATCTAGAACGAATAAGTTGTCATTTTATAAACCCCTAAACTAGAAATTTAAATTTCTGAGCTAGGCGTATAAGGTAAACGATGGAACTGAATAAACGAAATGATCGAGAATTTCTAGCTTATACTTTTCAAGATGGTGAAACGATACATTATATTATGAATCCTTTTTATTGCTAGAAATTCTCACTTTGATTTCTATAATTGATTTATAAACTTGGATTACAGTTTCTAAAATTTGCCTGTACTGTTCGCATTTATTTGCAAAGATTTTTAAATAAATTTGACTATGATCATATAGAAAAAATGCTCTAGAATTTTAAAAGGGCTCTGTAGAACTTGCTAGCAAAGTAAACTAGAAATGATATGAATGACATGGAACTATCGGAATTCATTTTCTAGATGTCAGTCGTATTTATTATTATTACTTATTTTTATTTTATTTTATTTTATTTTTTAAGTGTAAGCTATAATAACACTTTTGTGAGCTTCCTACCTCCATAGTAGAATGTTTTGTGGTGGCTACAATTCCCCCCCTTTTTTTTAAGGTAATTAAAATTTAAAATGCAAAGGTTAAGCGGGTTAAAAAAGTGTTATCTGTGCCCAGCTTTACCTAAAATTTTTGCAAGACCATATTAAAAGAAAGAAAAAGTTAAGATGCAATTATTTTTATTGTTAAATGAAAGAAAATATTTTTTAATTACTAATACTTATAAATAAAATTTATAAGAGCTAAATCAATCATATATATTATGAGTTAAAATGATAATTTCTGATTTATATATATATATATTCAATTATAAAAATTTAAGTTTTTTAAAGCTTTATTTAAAATTAAAATTAATTAAAAACAATAATAAAAATGTGTTAGTTTTTAATTACTTAACATGTAAGAAGTTTTTAATTTCTTCAAAATTTTTATTGTTCTTGTGATGTTGTGTATACATACTAATAAACTAACACACAAACGAACTAACAAACTGAAACCATATCAGTTTTATGATTTTTATATTCATCACACCTCAAAACGTGTAGAAGTGTTAAAAAGTCCAGGATGAAAATTTTTATGACTGTCTAAGATCCTCATACCTATAATATGATGAGTAATGAAAAATATGCACATACGGATAAATATTTATTTCATTTCATTTTATTTTTTAAATAGAGATTGCTTTAAGAAATGCAATACGACAAAAATTAAAAAATACATTTGATTTATTTATACAATAAAATTATGTATTATTATAAAAGACAACTTTTTCTCGATATCACCTATTAAAAATATGAAAGTAATAAACTATCTGTGTTTTAGGCAGTTTTTAGTTGTTATTTATTTATTTATTTATTTTCATATTTTATCCTGATTCATTTGATATGATACAAGATAAAATATATTAATTGATTGAAAATAAATAAATAAATAAATAAATTAGGCATAATGCTTAATATTAAAGTCAACTTTTGTAGCTATTACGTATTAAGAATATTAAAGTAATAAAATATTTTTTCCTTTTCAAAGTATATAATAATAATATATATATAATATATGTCATATTTCGTTTAGAGGGTGGTAGGGGACAATTATGGGGTCGTCCGATTTGGTCCAAAATCTCCCCTAATGACCACATCCAACTTTATACAAGTTAATCTATTTCTTCGTTTGAATGTTATATTTTCTTTAAATTGTGAATACATATATATATATATATATATATATATTGTAAAATAATACTTTGTTTGTTTTAATTAGTTGAGAAAAGTTAAATTTATTCTCACTAATTTGTATTTAATTGAATAATTTTTACTTCCATTACCCTACTACCGTAGGTAATGGAAGTATTGTATTCGGTCTGAAAATTCGATATCGGGTTTTCACCTGATTTACACGTTTTAAGGTCCCCTGAGTCCAAAAAAGTGGTTTTTGGCAATTGGTCAGTGTGTATGTATGTGTGTGTGTGTGTGTGTGTATGTATGTGGAGAATCTTCTGGCTATTATAGCTCAGAAACTAATAAAGATAGAGCTACGAAACTTTAGAATTGAAATACGACTGGTCTACAGATGAAATTTCCAAATTTTGGTGAAAATTGAAAAACCGGAAGTGGGACATCGGAAACCGGAAGTGGGACCGTAAGTCCGTATCTCAAAAACGGCTCTAACGATTTTCTTCAAACTTGCTATATAAACACTCTATTAGATGTCCTTTCGAATGATATAGTTGGTTGGTTCAGGAAAATTGATAGGCGTCCCTTATAAATAGCTCAATTTCAGGCCTCGCAAAGGCGTTCCTTTAAAAACGGTTGTACGGATTTTTTTCAAACTCGCCATTTTAACTCACTTTTAAATATGCTTTTGTATGTAATTATTGTTTTCCTGTCAATAATTGATTTTAACCGGAAGTGGAACATCGGAAACCGGAAGTGGGACCGTAAGTCCGTATCTCAAAAACGGCTCTAACGATTTTCTTCAAATTTGCTATATAAACACTCTATTAGATGTCCTTTCGAATGATATAGTTGGTTAGTTCAGGAAAATTGATAGGCGTCCTGTATAAATAGCTCAATTTCAGGTCTCCCAAGGGCGTTCCTTTAAAAACAGCTGTACGGATTTTTTTCAAACTCGCCATATTAACTCACTTTTAAATATCCTTTTGTATGTAGTTATTGTTTTCCGGTCAATAATTGATTTTTTTTTTTTTTAAGTTGGTATCTCAAAAACGGCTCTAACGATTTTCTCTTTAGTTCACTTTTATGTTTTCTGATCGCATTATCTCTCAAAAATGCATATAATATGTGTAATAGTGGGTAATGGAAGTCGTGTGGTTGTTTCACACCAGATTTTTAAGAATTGCGAAATTAATAAGAAAGCAAGTTTAATACTTGAGAAAATGAATGATTGTTATTTCCAATTCAAAGATTTACAAATCGATCCAAAAGTAGGTTAGTCTGAAAAAAAATGTGGCATATAAATAATACCTGTCTTTTATTTTTTATTTAGTGTTAAGATTGCCGTAACTTTTTGTCGAGCCTTTTTTTTTTCTTTTCTTTTTTTTTAGAAATATTTTCAATTTATTTTGATGATATCACATTGCGAAGGAATTAGAAAAAAAAAAGAGAGAGAGAGAGAGACAGAGAGACAGAGAGACAGAGAGAGAGAGAGAAATGCATTTATTTATCTTCAGCGTAAAAAAATATATATATATTTATTTTATGTATGTAAACCTGTATCATCAAACGTTACAATACATTTAAATTTTTTATTTAGATTTATTTATTTTTTAAATATTAATTTCACTTAGATATTATTATTTAGATCAGAATATTAATAATAAATTTTAATAATAATATTAAATTTATTAATATTTATTATTAATAATTATAATATTATCAATTATTTGTTAAATATTAATATAATTATAATTAATTATATTAATAATTAATATTTAAAAATATAAAAAAAATTATGTATTTTTTAAATATTCATTTCATTTAGAATATTATTATTATTATTATTATTATTATTATTTATATTTATTTATTTTTTAAATGTTAATTTCCGTTCGAATACTTTTATATCATTTTTAACTTCCGAAAGACTAGACAGAAGACAGAATACAATGAAATCTAGCAAAGACTTTAGATTAGTGCTAAACTTAAAATTACATCAATCGAACATTTCCAAAAATTTGATTTGATTTAATAGATCAACGCCCTTTCATTAACATATCGAATTTCGGGAAAAGGGCACCGCTAAAAGGGACGCCGGAAAAAAGGGCACTTTTCCAATTCACAAAACAATAAATAGCAAATAATGAATTCAAAAAATGACTTTCAAATTACATTTTTAGAAATTTCAATTGATTTGGTACAACATTCATGAAGTATATACATGGTGGAAGTGGGGGGGGGGGGGACTAGCAGCAGATCGAAAGAAAACAATTGTGTTTATATCAACTCTTACCCATTTTAATTAAACTTTGTATAATCACGCACAATTCATAAAAAATTTGCAGTAAGTGTTAGACATACATTGGGGGGGGGGGGGGGGGCAGAGGAAAATAAATTAATTTTTTATACCACCATTTTACCGAATTTTAGCGATTTTAATGTGATATTCTATAACTACACGTATTT
The DNA here is from genome assembly GCA_963930645.1 of Salticus scenicus. NCBI lineage: Eukaryota > Metazoa > Arthropoda > Arachnida > Araneae > Salticidae > Salticus > Salticus scenicus. The sequence continues at coordinate 57,505,039 of OZ005655.1, forward strand.
TTTATAAAAGCAAAGCAAAAATTTTGTTTCTACGAGGGGAAGGGGGAAATGGGTCAGATTAGAAAGGAAAAAAAAGATATTTATACAATCCTTTTCCTCCTCCTCTGCCTCTGCCACCATAGACCCCCCACCGCCCCCCCCCCCCACCAAGATATATGTAAACAATCAGCGTAAATTTTCCTAAAAATTAAGTGATATTTATAATACATTTTATTAAAGTGCAAAACATAATGATATAAAACATCATTTGTACCTTTCTGCTTCCCCCCTCACCCAAAAGTATGTAACACTCACTGTAACTTTTCATTAACAATAAGCAACATCTGCACAAAGTGTTAATAAAAAACATCGATAATAAATATTGCTTAAATAGATTTTGTTTTTCATCTGCTTCCTCCCCCCCCCCATACACACACAAACTTGCCCCCTTTTTTAACTACAGGTAACTTTCATTATAATTTTAATAAAAAGTAAGTGATAGTCATACAAAGTTTCATATAAATAGCTAGCATAGTGATAAAAAAAAAAAACACTTTTTTTACTCTCCGCTTCTTAGCAACTCCCCCCCCCCCCCCAGATATGTGAAAATTTTCTTAAATAGTATGTAGTATATACACAAAGATTTATTTAAGTCAATACCAGGCTAGTTAAAAAAAAAAAAAAGTGTTTCCATCTGCAACCCCCCCCAAGGCAGTGGCGGATTTAAGGGGGGGGCTAGGGGCTGAAGCCCCCCCCCCCCAAAAAAAAAAAAAAAAAACCTTCACTATTGAATATTGCAATTGTAAATTTTTTATCGGTCTAGAATAACACTTTGAAAAATCTTAGCCCCCACCCAAAAGTCAAGTTCTGGATCCGCCACTGCCCCAAGGTATATAATACACTCATTTTGATTTTTATAAAAAGTAAGTGATAGTTAGAGAATATAGCATCAAAAACGGTAAAATGGTGATATAAAAAATCTGAAGCTCGCGCAGAAATGTTGTAGCAGATTTTGAAAATTGTTCATCCCCACTCACGATTTCCCCGTCTCTGGTCACCAAATCCTATGTACATCTACGCCGAAATTTATTTATAGAAACTTATCATAAATTAATTGCTGTTTTTAAGTTTCGTTTTAGCATTCAGAAAATTCACAACCGTTACATTACTACTCGTTTTTCAAAAATTGAATTTTTTTTTTTAAATTTTAATAATGCATTTTGCAGCTATAAATGAGAAAAATGCACTTAGTTAATTTTTCATATTTTTCAATTAAAAATTAAAATTTTGAAAATCTCAAAATAGAAATTTTAAGCGCGCGTGATTTTATTTATTTATTTATTTTTTCCCAACATTTTAGTCATCGGATTAAAAGATATAATTTACGCAAGTTTGAAAAGAGAAATTCCATTTATATGGATAAAATGATACTGTTCAGTCCAGCTGTACCAAAGATCTTTCCTACAACTGTTCTTTGGCTGTACCCTTTGCCTTGCCTTGAGGGCATGTAGAGCTGAGGAGGGAAAATAATGACCTTGACTTTTATTCTTGATTGAAGGTCATAAACGCAAACGCATTATGTTCTTTTCTGGACTGTAGCGGTATATATACTTCTCAATGTACAATTTCAGTTTTTTTTTTTTTTTTTTTTTTTTTTAGATGGGCGAAAGAGCGATAGGAAACTTCGGGCAAAAGAAAATTTAGACGAATGTTTATAAATGGAGTTTTAAATATCTACAACTTTTGTTGAAAATGATGTAACTATAGTACAGAAAATTTATCCTTCAGATCATATTTTGTATGATAAAGGGTACTAGTTATCCGCGTAGATCTAAGCATTATTAATTTATCTAAGTCCTGGAAATTTCAGTTTAAATAAAATACAAGGTTTATAATATAAAACACTGTAATGCAGCTCTTAATTATCACATTAAAATTTAGAGTGTTCGAATGCAAAATTTGTTGAAAATCGATGCTTTATCCAAACATTCTAAATGTTAGAGTTTAATGTTTAATAGTAAAAGAAGATACGTGGAACCTAAATAATGATCTCGGGATTTAATTTGTACAGATCAGCTAAACTTAACTCATTGTCTTCTCTGTCAATCCGGATGTGTTTGTCAAACACAGAAAAAAGTTATACATCACACAGAATTGGAAAAACATATTTTTTTTTCTCCATTATAATTCCTTACAATATTACTTAAGAAAATTTCGGTTATAAGCCCCTTGACTCCCCTCCCTTTTTTTCTAATGCGCTAAAAGAAAACAGTGAAATCCCTTTTTACTGTCTGTGGGGTAAAACCCAAGGTGCTACAGAGATTTCAGTATGAGCATTGTTTTTAGTCATGCAACCCTTTTTCTCTTCTGCCCTGCATAGCTCTCTAAGAGATATATATTATATATATATAACAATCAGCGTAAAATTTCCTGAAATTTAAGTGATAATTATCATAAATTTTGTTAAAATGCAAAGTATGGTGATATAAAACATTCATTTTCTTTCCTTCTGTCTCCAGTCCCTCCCTCCCCGCACCCAGACATATGTAACCCTCACTGTAATTTTTCATTAACAGTAAGTGATATTTGCACAAAATTTCAATAAAATATGATCATAAGTGCTTTAAAAAGTTTTTATTCCATCTCACTTCCCCCACTCCCCTCCCTTTTATAACTACAGGTAACTCATTATAATTAAAAAAAAAAAAGTAATTGATACTAGTCATACAAAGTTTCATATAAAGTCGTACAAAGTTATAGAAAGTTTCACTCCCTACACCTCACTTAGGAATCCACCCCCAAGATATAGTTAACACGCAACACTCACGCTTTTTTTTTTTTTTGACGGTAAGCGGTATATGTACAAAGTTTTATTTAAATCGGTACTAGAGTAGTTAAAAAAAAATATTTTTTATTTCCATCTGCAACCCCTTGCCCCCTCCAGGTATATACAACAGTCATTGTTATCTTGATAAAAAAAAAAAAAAATGGTAGTTATAGAATATATCAATAAATTCGGTAAAATGGTCAAATAAAAAAAATCATTTTATTTTCCTCTACCCCTTTCTCCTCTACCCCTCCCCCTCCCCCCAATTATGTCTGACACTTACTGTAATGTTTTCACAAACTGTATGTGATTATACAAAGTTTTATTAAAATCGGTAAGAAATTGATATAAAAACTATTTTTTTTCAATCTGGTGCTACCCCCACCTTGCTCTAGTAAAGTGAATATTGTACCAAATCAATTGAAATTTATAAAAATATAATCCGAAAAATTCATTATTTGATATTTATTTATTTGCGATTTTCAAAAGGGCCCTTTTTTTTCCGTAATCCCTTCTTTTTACACTACGAAATGATACTAGATTGAATAATCTCTTTCGCTATAAAGAATATTTCGTAGTAAACTAAACTGTTGTTAAATCCTTTTTAAATCTCAAGTAAACTGACATTAATGTTTATTCGGAAGTTATATAAATAAAGTAAATTTAAATATATATTGAATTTATAGAATTAATTTTGAATTTATAGAATTTATTGCTTGATATAGAATTTTCCTGAATGACCTCCATCTATGTATTCCAGTCTTACGAAGATTTCACTATGAGTGCATATAGATGTTATACTATAGCGTAATCGTAGAATGCAACAAAAACTTTTACTAACAGGAATATGAATGGCGGAAAAAAAAGTCCCCGGAAAAAAAGTCTCCGTAAGAAAAGTCACGGAAAAAAAGTCCCCGGAAAAAAAATCCCCAGGAAAGAAAGTCCCCCGGAAAAAAAGTCCCCCGGAAAAAAAGTCCCCCGGAAAAAAAGTCCCCAGAAAAAATCCATTAAAAAAATTAATAAAAATGCGTTTTAAAGCATCTAAGAATATCTAATAATGAGTTGGCTTCGTTTTGTCTTTTTGTTTGTCTGTTAACCTCTGTGATCAAGATTTTTTTTTTTCTCCCGATAATATTTATTGAAGGGCTTGGAGCTGGTATACCTGATTCAAGTTTTCTATGGCATATCGATATTTTCTGTTGAAAATTGTATAATTTTCGCAACTAATGTGTGTAGAGGGACTTGCAAAAAAAATTTCTGATGCATTAAAGTTCATGATCGGTATTTTGAAAAGAATTTTATTTTATACTGAACATAACATAGGAAGCGCCTTTACGTTTTCTGCAGGTGGTAAAAAAGAGAGTGTGTCTTTTTATTCTATAAAAACTCGGCACTAAGATGTTTAAATGCATATAAAAAGATAATATTTAAAAGACAAAAATAAAATGAAATATTTTTTACTCATATAGGATATACCTCTTCTATTGGACTGATTTAATTTTCTCTCACAAAGCTTCTAATTATTTTTTCACAATATATATGAAAGGTTAATTGATGCTTTATTATTATAAATATTTTTTTTTTTTATATACTGAAAAGAGATTAAATGTTATAGTCATAAAAAATGAAAATTATACATATTTACCTTCTAAAAAGTTGAAATGCACTGTTGCTTTTCGTTTTTCCGTTTGAAATACGGTATTCCCTAATATTAAAGACAACTTTTTATCATTATATTTTAATAATTAAAACTTAATTTAAAAGAAATCCGATTTGCGATTTTCATGAAAAGTAAGTAATAGTTATAAATAATGAAAAATGTTCTAGAAGTGATGGTGATAATTTGTAAAATCAGTTTAAATATTACTCGGCTGAACAGAACTTCGCATATAAATCTTTTTTTTTTTTTTTAACTTTAATTATCTCTTTTAGATGACGATTTTTTTTTTTTATAGGATTCTTATGATAAAAGATATAAATTATTAGAATAATATAATGACAATTACTTGTGAAATCAGCAGCTTTATTATTATTGATATTATTATTATTGATATTATTATTATTATTATTTATTAACTAACAAAATATTTAGCGCAAAGCACTGTTTTAATTAAACCTTAATGTACAGCATTTTAATAACCTGTACCAGGTTTTTCTCTTTTTATATTCAGTCCCTGATTGACTGTTTACTTAGTTCCGTTGTAAAAATTATTCATAGCGTAATATATGTATTCGTTTTCGAAAATGTGATAATAAAGTCCATGTGATATATATATATATATATATATATATATATATATATATATTCTCTCGGATGGAGTGCGGGCTACCAGTGAAATCTAATTTTCCTGGAGATAAAACAAATTCAAAACGAATTATCATCTCAAATCCCTAAATCTAGCAATTTCCTAGAAAACAGGGTTTCTGCTAGGTTTTGTTCCAGGAAAAGCACCGGACACCAGTGACTGCTAATATTTAAATCTATTCTAATAATCAGATTTTTTTCATCTAAAAAAAAAAAACTCTAACACTATATTTATACATGTATATAAATCATTACAGCGATTTTCAAGAAAACCGAATTTCTGCCGTAATCTTACCAGATTTATTGCGAATTACCAGTGAACGATAATTTTTCCTGAAGATCCTTCCACTAACATTTACAATAATATATATATATATATATATATATATATATGCATGTTTTAAGACAAGGGGAAGGTGCCAAATGCGAATCCAGATCACCTTCGTTTTCAGACATGACCTGGCTTAGTATGAGAAGAGTTCAATCCATTTATTGCATGGGTTCGACCCTAGTCGCGCTTGTTGTCCTAGCCGTTCGGAGTTTTCCGTGATTTTCTCCGAAACTTGCGTGAATATGAGCTAGGATCCCTTAGAAAAAGCCCACAGAGAGAACTCCTCCTCAGGCCTAGAAACCTAGTGCAGTCAATCGGCCTTATTCGATACAACAACAACAACAATCCATATATTTACTTGTTTGCATATGTATACCATGCCGCGATTAACAAAAAATAAAAATAGAAGAAGCTACATTTATCTAAATGCTATCCCACAATTAAAATTCCTCTTAGAAATATTGCATACATTTCTTTGAAGGATTTTTAGGAATAAGGCCGATTAACTGCTGTAGGTCCTAGGCCTGAGGGGGAGTGCCCTCAGTGGGGGGGGGGGTCTTTCTAAGGGATTCTAGCCCGTATTTCGCAAGTTTCGGAGAATTCCGAACGACTAGGCCGACGAGCACAACCTGGGATAGAACCCGGCACCTCACGTCTGCCAGCTTTGAGCGCAGAATCGCTCAGCCACTGGTGGACCAATTTCTTTGAAGTATTTCTGCTTATGGTACTTTACAAATCTCTATAGTTTTAGAAGTCGCATATGGAATTAAAAATTTTACTCATCACTTAGACATGCAAATGGAAATTCATTAAGGATTGATACGGTTTAAAATAATAATAGTAATAAAAAACTAGTATGTTGTGGCCACCACAAGACTTTCTTCTATATTTTCCTATACATATTCAATCAGTAACAATATTAAAAAAAAAAAAAAAAAAAAAAAAAAAAAATTTTTTTTTTTTTCTTTTTCTTTTTTTTTTTTTTTTTTTTTTTTTTGTGAAAATTAATACATATTCAATCACTAACAATAATTAAAAAAAAAAAAAAAAAAAAAAATCGAATTTTTTTTCTAAGTTTTTTTTTTTTTTTTTTTTTTTTTTTTTGTTAAAAGTAAAAAAAATCGATAACTTTGTTTTAAATTATCACAGATTTATGGTTCAACCATTCGTTTTAAAGGTATTGACGAGATCTTTCGAATGATACCCATCTTCAAAATTTAACCCTCCCGGGGGGGTACTTCCTCCCCAGGGGGGGAACCGATGCCCCCCATGCACAATTTTTTTTTTCCTTTTTAACTACTACTATCATCAATAATTCAAATTAATTTTACAATCACAAGTTTAAAATAACTCTCATTATGCCCATTTATACGGAATTTTGTCCTATGCTGCCATGTTAAAAATTTGCATAAAATGCGATTACAGCGCCACCTGTTGAGCTATTGATCCCCAAATCTAATGGGCACCAGTTCATGTCGGGGTGCAACTAAATACCAAGTTTGGTTAAATTTCATTCATATGTTCGTGAGATACAGCGTCCACAAAAAAATGATACAGACAGACAGACAGACAGACACACAGACACACAGACAGACATTTTCTAAAAACTATCAATTCGTGTTCAGGACATCCCAAAACGTGTAGATCCGTCAAAAAACGGAGGTCGAAAATTTTCGCGAATCCAATACGTTCTCTATATTACATATAGAAGAAAGTAATAATAATATATGGCTTAATGTTACAAATATCTTAAAAAGAAAAAAAAAAGAGGGGGGGGGGGTATTCTTAAAAATATAATAGTAAGTATAAATTTATCTGATTATTATTATTTTACTTTATGGTCAATCACACACACATTATCTTTTTTTCACTAACATATTTTCAATAAAAAAATATGTAAATATACATATATATTATTCTGCGTATTTTAGGAGAGGCAGGAGGTGCCAAATGAAAATCCAGGTCGTCCTCGTCGGCTTAGCCGCTCGGAGCTTATCGCTTGAATACTAGGACATTTTAGAAAGACCTCCCCAGGTTTATCGTGTAGACAGTCGGCCTTAATTCGTACATCACACATAAATTTTTAATAAAGTGTTGGTGCTTGATTTAAAGCCAAATAGCTACACTTGGGACATCGTGAGGGTTTTTCGAAGGGTTTCCTAGCCCATATTTACGGAATTTTCGGCGAAAAAACACAAAAAATACGAATGACTTCGACAGGCGTAACCTGGATTCAAACCTGGCACTTCCCGTCTACCAGATTTGAGCGCAGAACCGTTCGGCCACTGTTAATAAAGTCGAGGTTGGTGATGCTGGTGTGAAGATTTAGGTTGATTAACTATACGAGGGTCCTAGGTCTGGGTGATGTGCCCTCTGCAGGGTCTTTCTGAGGGGTCCTAGCCCGTGTTTATGCGAGTTTCAGCGAAAACCACGGAAAAATTCTAGCAATTAAATCGACGAGCGCGACCTGGTATCTAGTCCGGCACTTCCCGTCTACCAGTTTTGCATGCAAAACCTTTCGGCCACTGTTTAATAAGATGGTGGTCCTGCTGGGGTGAAGATTAAGGCCGATTGACTGCACGAGGTGATGTGCCCTCCATGTTGGTCTTTATTACGGTCATAGCTCGTACTTACGCGAGTTTTGGAGAATACCGCGGAGACCTTCGAGCAGCTAGGTCGACGAGCGAACCCGGCACTTTCCGTCTATCACATTTTAATCGCAGAATCACTTGGCCGCTGGTGGGCGTTTAATAAGGAGATATATGTAAATTAAAATATTTTTAAATTTTTAACATTAAGAAACTGTTGATAACTCAGGCCGATATTTACATACAAATACACATTCGTTAAAGATGAATGTGTTTCAAAGTTTTTTTTTTTTACTTAAGGGGGGGGGGGGGAATAATAATCTTCCTCCCTGATCTCCAGCTACTTCTAAATAAAATTTGACCACTCTGTGCTGTTGCTGTATCTAATTTTCAAACTACGTTCTACTCTACTCGAGAAATAATTGTAGGTAGTTCGTTAAAACCATCATGCAGTTAAATCTTTAACAATAAAAAAGACATTAGAAAGGATATAAATATCTTACTTTTTTTATTTGGTCACAAAAGATTAAAAAAAAAAAAAAAAAAAAGAAGAAAACTTTCTGACTAAAATAAAAAATAATTAAAGTTTTATCATATTGTATAGTATAGCGAATACCCCTCTGACAGCCCCCTCTTTCACACACACACTTCTTATTAAAAAAAAAAAAAAAAAAAAAAATTATCACTTTTGACAGGTGACTGAAAGGAAACTGAAATGCTTGGTTTCTGCCAATAATAAAATCTTTTTGTCTTTTTATGCATGTTTCGTAATTCGTAAGTGCCCCCTCTTTTTTTTTTCGATATGTATATATCACTTTGATTACAAAAGAATTTCGGACGTCCAGTTATTAAAAATTACGTTTGCATTTAAATATTATTTTGAGTTAGATTTCATTCTCAGGTTTCATAGTTTTTTTTTTTTTTTTTTTTTTTTTTTTAACTAAATAATGACGAGTTAATTTATCTATATTTGCATATACAATAGATCAACTTATGATCCTGATGAAGTATACATTATTTTTGCACTTAACACTTAACAAAGTTGAAAAGTATTAATGACTTCGGTTTGTCTATTTGTCTACCCGAGCTCTACTCCAGGAAATATTTATGGAATTTCTTGAAACTGATATATGTTATTCGAGTTTACTATCAGATATTCTTATTGAAAATGGAATAAACACCATCACTTGTTTGTATACAGGTACACCCAAAAGTATTCCAAAGTATTGTGTTCTATGAGAGGTATTTCTATGAAATAGTATATTTAAATACCTTTAAATATGGTTGAATAAATCTTATTCCTTTTTGCATAAATCTTAATGAAATTAAATATGTTATTCATACGCACAAAAGAATGCCTTTTGGTGAATACAGTATTAGTAGCTTTAAGATTTCTAGGTTCTCAGAAAAATATTCAGTTACATAAGGGCTATAATTGGAAATTTGTTAAATGCATTATCGTTCATTGAGTGTTTTTGACACTTTCTAACAATTTTTAAGTGTAAATATGATTTGAATTATTCTAACTGTTTGTCCGACTGTCCCTCTGTCAGCGCATATTTGCAGAATTTCTTAAAAATGAATGATTCTATTAAAGTTAAGTATGGAATATTTTCTATTTGAAATGGATTTCATAGGCTTTGCACAACTGGTTTGTGTACAGGGACATCCACAAAAATGTCAATGCACTGCGTTTTATGAGCGACATTTTTTATCACATTCAGATAAATTTCTACTGAAAAAATAATAATGAAGTTGGTATTTGTTGATAATATGCTAAAAAATGTTTTGTATAGAACACATTATGATTCGCAATCAGACTTACAGAACTACACAAAAAATATACAGAAATATTACGGCTGCATTTTCTTTTAAGTCAAGATTTTTTAACATTTTCCAAAAACGTTTAAGAGCGATTACGAATTCAATTAGTCTATCTCTCTGACTTTCTGTTCTTCTGTCTGCTCGTTGTGTGATTAGATATGCAAAGAACATTTAAAGGTGTATCAAACAACGATCATCTACAGTTGAAAAATGTAAATAATTAATGAGTACCGCATAATTTTTCATTCTTGCCTTTTATTGTATTTTGTTTATCTTTTCTTTTCTTTACTAACGGGGCCCACCAGCGGCCGAGCGGTTCTGCGCTCAAAGCTGGTAGATGGGAGGTGCCGGGTTCGATCCCAGGTCGCGCTCATCGACCTAGCCGTTCGGAGTTTTCCGTGGTTTCCTCCGAAACTCGCGTAAATACGGGCTAGGACCCCTTAGAAAGACCCCCACGGAGGGCATTCCCCCTATAGGCCTAGGACACTTAAGGAGTCAATCGGCCTTAATCCTACAACCAACCAACCAACTTTACTAACGGAACTTATACTTCTTACATATAGTAGAATACTGAATTTTTCATTTTTCCCTGCGGTATGTTTGAAAAGGATCTATATATACATAATTAAATAGAAAAAGAATTAATTAAAAGGAAAAAAAAAAAAACAGTTTTAAAAATAAAAGAAACATAATGTCACTAAAAGTTATTAAAAAGTTGTATTTCATTTATGAAGACGACCGAAATTAATTTCCGGGGACTTTTTTTCCGGGGACTTTTTTTCCTGGGGACTTTTTTTCCGGGGACTTTTTTTCCGCTTACCCAGGAATATGGATCACAAAATTTGATAATTCGTAATGTGTGTGTGAGGAAACACGTGGATGTGTCCCTTTTCCTTCTTATTCATGGATGATTAAGTTCTAGAATAAAAGGAAAGAAAATTGAATCGATTTCAATTTCAAATCCAGTTACTAATATTCATCATTCAAAACCCAATTTTAGTTTAATTCGAATGTAACATTAAAAATATTTTTTAAGTAAACAAGCAGATAGAGAGGAGATAATATTTATCGATAAAATTTCAATTAGTTCTTGTCTTTTCATTATTTCAGCCAAATGGTCTTTGCTACAGTGACAGGAAAAGGAGACACTTTCAATGAAAATTAATGGATATTGGTAGCTAAGAGCAGGGAATGTAGGGGTTAGAAATATCTCAGTTTTTTTCAAGGACGTTCCAGTCATGACCACGAGGTCATATTGAGAATGAAATTTGTGTTCTATAACAATTTTATTTTTTTGCATAATTATTCTATCAATTGTGCAAAATGCCTAAATAAAATTTGGTAGCTACAATAATTTATATATATATATATATATATATTATTCTGAAATGTTTAATATTTTGTAACGTTTCTATAATATTATTTTTCACTTTTTGCATGCCATTATATCCATTATTACACAAAATACTAAAAACTGACACTGTATAGAGTAACATTTATATAGCTGTTTTATGTTTGTTAATATAATATAATATAGAAGAAGTGTATAATTTTAACAAGCCCGAGATGCAAGTTAATTTATATAAAACAATAGGAGATTTGTATTTCTGAGCTTTTGTCAGAGACTTTTGAAATAAAAGTGAAAAGGAAGAAAAAAAAAAAAGAAGAAGAAGAAATGTAGGATTTTTTCTAAATTGTGTTGAAAAGTTTATACACACTATGAAATGCAAAATATAAATTTTAAAGAAGATAATTATAAAGGTGTAATTTAATTATAAGTTTATTAAATAAAATATTTAATTAATTTTTAAAAATAAATCTTGTGAAAGGGCTGTTGTTATGAATCTGAATTTTGTGAAGGGACCCATATTATAGATTTTAATCTTGTGAATGGGCCCAATTTAGAGATTTGAATTTTGTGAAGGGACAGCAAATGGGTCCCAATTTTTATCTGGATCGACCCATGATTCCCTTTGTAAAACATTTTATTTCGCTTTCACATATGAAATTTATAAAAAGAATTTTTTTCGAAGTCATCTTTCATAAATTTTTTATTTATTTATTTTTTTCTTTTAACTGTTTAAGCAAAATTTCCGACCCCTTTATGTCAATGGCCCGTGCGCTAGTTAGGCCCTGATTATTGCTTAAGAAAAAAAGTATTAGCTATAGGCGATAATTGTGTAACTTGTCAAAAAGAATTAAATTTTATATGCATTATATTCTGTAGAAAGCAGGTTTTAGTAGCATATTTCAATAATCTACATTAAATTGCCAATCCATAATCCGAACCGAAGTCTCAAATGAACGGAAATTAAAAATATATTTAAGAACAAACATTTCTAATATTATTTCATATAAGCGAAATAAAAATGAAAAAATTATTTTTAAGAATAGTTATTTCAACTATTATTTTATATAATCTAAACGGGGATACTTGTAATATGCTGATTTTCAAGGTGTTTTACTAAATTTGTACAATAATTTATTAATATAAATTTCTTCTAACCAGAATTACTTTTTTTATTACAATTCCTTTCCGTATGAATAAAATATATTTTCGTTTGTATTTGTTTTTATCTGAGTACAAATATTCATGCTTTATAAATTAATTACATATATATTTAAAAATTTTTCACATATAAAGATAGTAATTATGATCTTGTTTAATTAGTCACTGCAAATAAGAGCAGTTTCTTTTCTTTCTTTCTTTTTTTTTTTTTTTTTTTTTTTTTTAATACTTTGCATAAAAATATCATGGTTCGACATTTTTAATATGGAGTTTATATACGTAAATAATAATTATAATGCGATAAAAATGTGATCATCACAAAATTTTCTTCTATCTTTTTTAATGAAGTAATTGGTCAGAAAATTATGCATTGGTGTTAGAGCCAATTAACTGCGTTAGATTCCTTAGACTGAGACAGAGTGCTTTCTATTGGGGAATTGCGATCTTTTTCAAGTGTTGCTATCCTCTATTTATTCAAGTATGGGAGAAAAGCACGGAAAACTTCGAATGGTTAGATCAACGTGCGCGACCTAAGAACAAACACAGCACGTCATGTCAGTCGTTTAGAGTAGTTATTTATAAGTTACTTCAAATTACTTATAAAAATATTTTCCATGATGAATGAAGATTATTTTTATCTCAGAGAAATATAACATTAAATGTCGAAAAAAGAAAAGAAAAAAAAAAAAAAAAAAACCATTTCGTACCATCTTATTTATTTATTTATTAAAAAAAGAGGGGTAAAATGATGAATTAGTTTTTAATTATTACTGATATGTTATTTAACCATTGGTTTTAATGGTATTGACGAATTCCTTTGAAAGATCAAGGATTATTTTTGTGTGTTTTCGTATGCGTTTTATTATTTGTTATTTTCTATGATTTTATATATGATTTTAAATGAAATATTATTTTTTTTTCACTTTGTGTGTGCTGCAAACCATTAATATAAAAGGAAATAATGAATGTTATATGAATTTATATATATATTGACAAAACAGGCATGAGGAAATCGAGATCTTGTGACTTATAAGAATCTTTTTGGATCAAAAAACGAAATTTATGTCATCTGTAAAAGTTTTTATTTTCTTTTTCCGAAATGTACAATATGATCTTCTCTTCTATAATGAATTTATATTTTTTCTGGTCAATTTTAAATAGATATCCATATTCCAAAAATTATTTTCTTCTGTGACCTTTTAAAGTTATTCCTCCTTAAAATGCAACATATTTAAAATGTAGTATACTTCTCAAATTATTATTTAAAAGCATCAAATATTAAAAAACCACTTTTAGTGCAATGACACAATAGAATAAATATAATTAAAAATAACAACATAAAAACACTTTTTGCTCTGTATTATTATGATTATTATTTGTAAAAACTTTCCTAATATATATATAAATGTTAGATATCGTAATAAAATTTAATCTGAAAATTTAGCAATTAATAGATACAAAACAATACCAACACAAGAAAATAGAACTGATTTTAACTTATAGGAAAAACTGACACAAAATTGTTGCGATACAGATTAAGAACCAATAAGATTAAGACAAAAACAATTTAAATTACTTACGCCGACATGAATGATAATAATTAAAAAAAAAAAAAAAAAAAAAAAAAAAAAAGGACTATTAAATAAATATCTTAATATATATAAATCTCGTGTCACAATGTTTGTCCTCAATGGACTCCTAAACCACTTAACCGATTATAATAAAATTCGCACACCATGTGCAGTTCGATCCAACTTGAGAGATAGGATAGTTTAAATCTCAAATTATAGTCGCAATTTTAATTTATTGCTAATTATTTGTCTGTTATTATTTGACAGTCACAATTATCTGTTAACTCCAAATGATTCTAACAGATGTCGATACCTTTCGACTGGGTTGAAATGAAAGCTGAAATATATTTGGTGCTGCCATCTACACAAAGAATCTTCAACTTTTTAACCTATTAATAAATTTCGTATAAATCAATTATTTCCACTTTTTAAATTTTTGGTGTTAGCATAGCCGGCCACGTGTTACTTAGACTGAAGTGTAAATTGAATTCATATTATAATGAAGATAATACAGTGAAATTAATCCTGTTTTTTACTTATTTGTGCTTCATTGATCAAAACTTTATAATTTAATCTGTATATATATATAAATTACGTGTCACGATGTTTGTCCGGGGTAAACTCCTAAACTAAGGAACTGATTTTGATGAAATTTTGCACACTGTGTGCAGTTTGATCCAACTTGAGAGATAGGATAGTTTTTATCTCAATTTATTGTCACAATATTGTTTTATTGAAATTATTTGTTAATTATAGACCTTTATTAAAGTTGCTCCAAAATATCTGTGAGTTCCATTAATTTAATTGTTGCCAAAAAAAAAAAAAAAAAAAAAAAAAAAAAAAATACGAGTTCATTTTCTTTCGACATAAAAATAAATACATTTAATCAAACGTGAACGTTAAAAAATTATAAAAAGTTAAATTATGCATCTCACGAAAATTGACGTCATAATCAATTTAAAGATTTAATACACATTGATAAAGTGCTAATGTAGTTCTATCATAGATATAGTAATATATATAGATCTCTCATCCCCATGTTATCGTAGAAAGATTTTTGATGCCGAAAAAAGATAAAAAATAAAAGCTTTGGAAACAGCCATTAAGTGGTATTGAAAAAAAAAAAAAGAAAGAAAAAAAGAAAAGAAAGAAAGAAATATGAATTTGAAACTGTATCTGGAGTCTTCCATTCCCCTTTAGCAAATAAATTATTCATAAATTTTATTTGCTAAAATATTAGTATGTATTCCCGTGTGTATTCACTCGGGGAAAGACGGCCATATTTTGGTAAAAACGTCGTCTTTTCCCAAATGAAAAGGAATAACTTTTTTCTCCCCAATGATCACTCTATTCTATATATGCTATACTATATCTATGAGTTCTATACGCAAGCGAAGTGTGACTCACTGACCGTCTGTGCAGCCAAGAAAAAGATTTCCTATGTTAATTGCCCACTGGATTTTTTGTAAGAAATTATTAAAAATCGAGGAAATTTATTTCCCGATTTTAATCCTTATATTTGGGTATAGATATGTATTAGTTATCGCGGGTGTTAGATTGAATTATTTTGCTGTCAAATTGACAAAATTTTAATTTTAAATTTTTAAACTCTGTCGCCCTTGGCTTTTTTTATTATTATTATTATTATTTGGCGATCAAAAGCGTAACACGAAAATATACATGCCAGATGTATGCATTGTACGAAATGTAATATGTATTATTCATTGTACGTATGTATGACATGTAATATGTATTGTACGAAATATTGTTTCATATTATTCATTACTCTTTTAATATAAGTTGTTAAAATAACCATGATTTTTGAAAGGAATTAAATATTTTCGCCAGATAATTTGGCGATATTCTTTTTTTTTCGCCAAGGATGACAGAAATGAAATCTATTCCGCTGCAAAATATTAGTATCTTACATCAGATATTTTATTTAGACATTTGAAAACAAATTTGACTTCAAACTATGATAGAATATTTATCATTTTCCTTTTAATTTGTATATTATTAGTATATTAAAATTTAAAAGCATGGTATATAAAAAGTTTTTTTTTTTTTTTTTAAATCTTATAATTATTCTTATCTTAATCCTCAATGTTTCCCATCTTTATTGACTTGAATTTACTATTAAAATTTTAACATACTCAAAAACTTCTCATCACTTCGTTAAAATACACTAAACTTTTCCAAAATCTTTTTGTATTTAAAATAATACATGTATTTACTTTAAATGTCCAATATTTCATAAGATTTCCAATTTTAAAGTTTTAAAATATTTATCAAATTTACTTATTTTTCTGGTTTAGCCTTATTGTTTTCCCTTTTATAACTACAGCTGTTGCCCTCTTTAAAATATTTAAAATGATGAGGTCATTTAATAGTAAAATTATCCATTATAGCATATATTATATTTCACTCCTCCATAAAAATTGATTTTAAAATCGTCTGTTTCTTTTATACTTTTATTTTAATAGAATTTTAATAGAATTTAATTTATATATTAGTCATTTTAGCAATTTTATCCAAAGTAGCATTAGAAATAATATATATCACTTCTCCATTAAAATTTATAGGACCCTACAATAAAATTAATTTGTGCTTAATATCAACACTACGAAAATTTTTATCAATCGCTTCCAAATTTTGACCTAAGTTTCAAATCTCAACCCTGTGGGTTTTTACATCGGCTACAACGTTTTCGTCTTTGTTCGTAAATAATAATTTAACTGTACTAAATAGTTTACAGCCGTATAATTCAACGTATAACTTAGTCACAGCAACGCGTGGCCGGGTCTGCTAGTATATATATATATAGTGATTTACATTAGTTCTAACTTGAAGATATATTTTTAAACTAAAATATAATGCATTTCAATTAACTGAAATTGACTATTTATTTATTTATTTTTTATATTTATTACTGCATTTTCTGCATTTAACAGAAGAAAGTATAAGATTTAGAAAAAAATTCCGGTTTTCGATGAATTTACACGGTGTGAGATTTTCTGGCATCTCAATTTACTGAATTGACTACTTATTCCTAAAAATGTGGATTTATAAAAGTTATATTTGATATTAACTATTAATTAATGTCTAATATCAATAATGTATTGAATTTTTCCATACTAACTTAGAAACTGAAAGATACTAGGATATGTAGCCCTCTGTAATAATTTTCATAAACAATAAGTGATATTTATACAAAACTTCCTAGAAATACAAAGCGGTATGACTTAAAAACAATCGTTTTTCTCGCTCTGCCCCCCCCCTCCTCCCCCAGATATAGGTAACACTCACCGTAATTTTGCATTAAAAGCAGGAAATAGTTGTAAAAATATATTTATGCAATCATTTTTCTCTTCTGCCCCTGATAGACCCTCAAGGTATATCGAAAAATCAGCGTAAATTTTCCAATTTTCCTAAAAACTAAGTGATATTTATAATAAATTTTATTAAAGTGATGATATAAAACAGGGGTGGCCAGCCCGCGAGGAGACTAACGATATTTAATGTTTGACAACTTTCATAATTCATTCTTTTTATTATAGTTTTAATATACAGTCATAAATTTTCTACGATTCTATTGTTAATTTATGAATGAAAATAATTTAAATTAATGTATTCTGCTCCGAATTTTCACCCTACCCTTCTTCGAAAAAAGTATATACATATACGAATCATATACTCACAAACATAGATGCACGTATGAATATGTACAGTCATAGAATAATAATAATAATTTCTTTCCCCGATTAATTTCGCCGTAAATTAACGTAGAAACCAGCAGCTGATGCCTAACGATTGGTAATAACGTCTAGTTTTTAATTCGCTAAATTTTGTTTAGGGTGTCATGCACATATTAAAACTTGTACAAACCTTTTCTTCTTCTTCTTCTTTTTTTTTTTTTTTTTCTTTTTTTCATTTCCCTAATTGTAACACCCATTTTTGACTACGTATTCGAATTTATGAGGTCAAGGCGATTCGGAAAAAGGTATATTTTATAGTCTTTATATCAAGTCTTCAACGAGCAACAAGCAAAAATGTATCAGGGGTAAATCTCTATATTTAAAAAAATATAATTCATATATCACATAGAAAAGTATTATATCCATTCAGATAATAATCCAAAAAGAAATATAACAATTTTAAATATAAAATAATGTAGAGTAATGCTAATTAAGAAATGATGTGTACGTCTAAACTTACTTCAATAACTATTTTAATCATGCGCAAGCAAAATAATATATCACACAAAAGATAACAAGTGACAGCCCGCTAAGAGCAATACAAATTGAAATATCACTATAATTCGAAAAATAATAATAGGAATGAACTGTAACCCATAATTTTAATGATGCCCATTCTATTCGTGCAAAAATTAATGCAGGTTGTAACTCATAATTTTTTGAAATATGATTTTATTAATTATTTTCATAATTCAAAAAATGTTTTTTAATCAAAAATATGCATGGAATATATTTGGGTTAATTCATAATAACGTTATATATATATATATATATATATATAAATAATCTATTAATTTTTTGGGAAGACATGAATTAATGTTTATTACATTCATTTAACATTAGCATCTCCATATTTTAACAAATTATAACTCTGAGAAAAATTGATAGAAACATATAAACTATGCCATTTTCTGAGCTGATTTGAACCAAGTAATCCAAAAAGCTTGTCGAAATTGGGGGGTTGCCTTTGAAAAAAAAAAAATGAAGTTGATGTCAGTTTTAATATGTAGACACCCCTTAAACAAAATCTAACTAAACCGTTCTAAACTAGGACTTATTACTAATTGATTGACACCAGTCGCAAGTCTCTACACTAATTTACGGCGAAATTAGTCGGGAAAGGAGGAGGGGGGGGCCGTTTTTTTTATGATTGTATATACAGTGCGGCCCGAATGAATAAAATATATTTCCAATGCGGCCCACCAAGTGTTTTGGGTTGGACAGGCCTGATATAAAACACCATTCTCTATCTCTCTGTCTGCGCCCCCCCCCCCTTCCATCCAGACGTATGTAACTCTCATTGTAATTTTTCATTAACAGTAAGTAACACTTGCACAAAATGTTAATAAAAAAATCGATAATAAGTGTTGTTTAAAAAGATTATTTTATTTTTCATCTGCACCCCCTCCCCTCCCCTCCCTCAATACACACACTTGCCCCTTTTTTAACTACAGGTAACTCTTATTATAATTTTAATAAAAAGTAAGTGATAGTCATATAAAGTTTCATAAAAATAGCTAGCATAGTGATATAAAAGCAACCACTTTTTTCACTCTGTCCTCTCTTAGTCCCCTCCCCCCCCCCCAGATACGTGTAACATTCACTGTAATTTTTATTAAAGAGTAAGTGGTATATACACAAAATTTTATTTAAATCAATATTAGAACAGTTTAAAAAAAATATATATTTCCGTCTACAACCCCTCTTGCCCCCCCTCCCAGGTATATATAACACTCATTGTGAAATTGAGAAAAAGAAAGTGATAGTTATTAAACCGGTAAAATGGTGATACAAAAAAAAATCATGTAATTATTCCCTGCTTCTTCCCCTTTAGTTCCCCCCCCCCCTCAACCCCAATTATATCTGACACTTACTGTAATCTTTTCATAAATTGTACGCGATTATACAAATTTTCATTAAAATCGGTAAGAAGGTGATATAAAGAAAATATTTACTTTCAATCTGGCCCTACTCGCTCCCCCATCCTCCAGGTATATACTAAGTGAACGTCGTACTAAATCAATTGAAATTTCTAAAAATGTAATTTGAAAACCATTCTTTAAATTCATTATATTTGATATTTATTATTTTGCGATTTGCAAATTGCAAAATGCCTTTTTTTCAGGGATTGAGCCGTTCGTTTGAGCCGTTTTTGAGATACCAACTTTTACAAAGCTTGACATAATTAATTGTTGACCAGAAAACAACAATTACATGCAAAATGATATTTAAAAGAAGGTTAACATGGGAAAAAAAAAAAATTAAAAAAAATCATGCAGCTGTTTTTAAAGGAACGCACTTGCAAGACCTGAAATTGAGCTATTGATACAGGACGCCTATCAATTTTCCTGAACTAACCAACTATATCATTCGAAAGGACATCTAATAGAGTATTTATACAGCAATTTTGAAGAAAATCGTTAGAGCCGTTTTTGAGATACGGACTGAGATACCACTTCCGGTTTCCAATTCTCATTAAAATTTGATAGCCATAAGATTCCCCCCCTCCCCCCACACACACATACACTGACCAATTGCCAAAAACCATTTTTTTTTTACTCAGGAGACCTTAAAACATGTAAATCAGATGAAATCTCGATATCGAATTTTAGGACCGAATACAATACTTCCATTACCTACGGTAGTAGGGAGTAGGGTAATGGAAGTTAAAAAAAAAAAAATGTAGAAAATTATCTGATATCATTAGAAGAATCTGCCGCACTTGTGTTTGTGATTCGATGACTATTAATAATAAAATCCATAAAAACTAAAGTGTTTCAACAGTTCTCTATCAGTATTGCAAAACAAACAAGAGAGATTAATTTCAAATATAACCTAAAATTTGACTAAAATTTCATATTTAAAAAAAAAAAAAAAAAAAAAAAAAAAACCTCGAAAATTGAGAGGGCACAGTTTATTAGATCTATATCTTAAAGTGCAAGCGTAGGAGATGAAGCAGCACAAAATTTAGATGATAAATTTATTTTTAATTACTGAAAACTGCTTTTTTTTTTTCACGAAATTTTAATTATATTTTAGGCCGTATATTTGAAAATAATGTCTGTTATACGTACAGAAATTTGAATAAACACCATAAAATGCAAGGACATGCAACAATTATTTCCGGTCGAAATAAGACATGATTCTTCGTCAGGTGGACAAAGTAGGCACGAGTGCTGCAAACAAAAATGCGTTGTCGCTTTGTTAGAAATTCTCGGTCATTTCTTCTATTCAGTCATTTCTTCTATTCTTCTATTCATTTTCTTCTTCTATCTCAGTCATTTCTTTACCTTATACGCATAACTAAGAAATTTATACATCCAGCTTAGGGATTCAGAAAATGACTATTCGTTCTAGATGAAGGTAGAATATATATATATATATTGTCAGCGTAATTTCTTAAGAGAAAAAAATAGAAACATATTGCATTCAAGATATGATTCTACACATTTTTCTATCCATGTGCTATTTTTAAATGCATTTTTTTTTTCAATAAATAGTAAGTATATGCTATTTCACCAAGCACTACTATTAAATTAAAAACTAACACTACCTTTAAAAAAAATTTAAATTTATAACATTACATTATTAATTTTCATTCTGCATAGTAATGTTATTTATAATTCCATTTCACTATATATTAAAAAAAAAGTTACTGTCACTGGCGTCAAATTTTTTTGACTGTGACAGCATCTTCTAGCGGAGGGCAGGGTCCTTCGCGTCATGAGAGGTATCAATGTGTTCCGAATACTCCAAGGTAGACATTTCAGCTGCTTAGAAATTTCTATCATTCTAATTAAAGAAGTTATTAATTAAAAACGACAAGTTTATGAAGGTACTCTATTTGCCATTTTGAAAAAAGTGACCTTGTTCTTCTGTCATGAAGTCATTTTACACGGGAAAATTAAAATATGATCCATGGTTGTATGTATGTAGGTAGGTACAGTCGGTAACAAAAGTCTCCGAACACTAGCAAAAATTCCTATGTAAAAAAAAGTGCAATTAATACAGTTTTGTTAAATAAATCCTTGTCGAATCCTGTTTTTAGATTGACTAAGAACAGTATTCTAAAAGGATTTATTTAAAAAAACTGTATTAAGTGTACTTTTTTGCATAGGAATTTTTGCTAGTGTTCGGAGACTTTCGTTACCGACTGTAGGTTGGATTTAACGTCGCACCAGTACTGAGCTATGGGTAATTGGCGACGGTCTTGGATGTACCCCTGGAGATGTTCCGGAGACATGCAATCACAATTTTGATCCTTCACGCAGGGGATGCCCCCCGCTTTGGTGATCCCCAGAGTTATAGTGTGGATGAGAACATGGAGGACTTACGACAGATTTTACGTGCACCAGCCACCATTAGTGTACACGACGGTCTTTGACCAGCTCAAGTATCGAATCGGCAATCTTCCAATTACGCGCTTGGCGCTTTACCGACTAGGGTACCGCGGCTCGAAACCATGCACGTAAAAAAGAAAGAAAATAAATAACATTTTTTCTCTACTTTTAGCAAATTAATTTTCTTACACAGGAAAACTAAAATATGATCCATGGTTGTAGGTAGGTAGATAATTAGGTAGGTTGTGTTGATGTCGCACCATTACTGCGCTATGGATAATTGGCAACGGTTTGGGACGTACCCCTACGGATGTTACGGCGACATGCCAACACAGTTTTGGTCCTACACGAAGGGGATGGCTCCCCCGCTTCGGTGGCCCCCAGATGTATAATTTTGATGGGGACATGGAGGATATTGCGGCCACAACATATTTTACGTGCACCAGCTACCATTAGTGTACACGATGGTCTTTGGCCGGCTCGAGAACCAAACCCGCAATCTTCCAATTAACGAGCTCGGCGCTCTACCAACTGGGGTACCGTGGTCCGGATCTAAAGTTGTAAAAAATAAATAAAAAGGCTCATATACTAAAGCTGTAATGCAAAATGGTCTAGATATTTCTTTCTATTAATATATATATATATGGCATTAAATATGAGGACTTCCATAATAATTTTCTGCTTTTGTCTCGTTATATGCACGATTAATATTCCTTTTCAGGGAAAGAAAGCAGCGAATAGGTGGGCAGAGCTCTGCATGTGTTAATAAGTAAAGTGTGTCTGGGGGAGGCGAAGCCTCCCTCGGGGGTTGGTGAGCGGAGCGAGCAGGGGGCACAGCCCCCTAGTGTATAAAATAAAACTTGTAAGTTCCTAAATTGTTTACTAAAATTCCGATTATACGTCGGCTCATCAAAATATTCTTTTATGGCAGTCCAACGGAAGAGGTATATCTTACATTAGTAAACAAATATTTCATGTTATTCTTATTTGTCTTAATCTTTAAATATTACCTTTTTATATGCATTTAAACATCTTTGGGCCGAGTTTTCATAGAATAAAAAGACACAAGCTCTTTTTTACCACATGCAAAAAACGCAAAGGTGTTTCCTATGTTATGTTCAGTGTAAAATGAAGATTCTTTTTAAAATACCGATCATGGACTTTAAAGCATCAGAAATATTTTTGCAAGTTCCTCTACACGCATTAGTTGCTATAATTATATCATTTTCAATACAGAATATCGATATGTCATAGAAAACTTGAATTAGGTATATCAGTTCCAAGTCCTTTAATAAGTTTTTCGGGTGACTTTTTTTTCCGACGTACGAAAATTTATATACACGTTATAAATCACCATTGCACGAACTGTATAGATTGTGGTGACTATAGTACTTATAACTTCTTACTGGGACACAAAGGAAAATTCTTTATCGTTATGGCCTATAGGCTCAAATTATTTAAAGCACATAGCGTCTAAACGCCTTATTCAAATGAACTAAAAATTTATTTACATATTATAAGTTACTGTCACACGAACTGTATTAATTATAGAGAATCTTGCACTGATAGTTCTTTTTACAAGGACATAACGATTTTTTTTTTTTTTAATCATTATGGATTATGACCTCAAACTCTAAAGTGTAATAGCATATAAATGTCTTATAAGATGGAGCTAAAAATTAAAAAAATAGTGGGGGTATTGCTTGACAACGTTTCTTGATAACACGTATTAAATTTCGAAAATAATAATAGCACCATTTTTTGCTACATCTTATAACGATTTTTTTATTCATCAGGGTGACCGAACTATTTTTCTGTGACTCTTTTTATAGTGAAAAATACTGTAAAAAACACCCTGTTATATTTTTCTCTTTTGTCTATTTAACGACATCTCTTATTTTACTTTACTTATACAACCGTTAACCGTCGGAAAGTCGTATGAAGTCACTCAAGATTTTACTATTTTTGCGATGATGTGTGTGTGTGATCACGATAGCGCCTAAACGCTTTGTTCGAATTTGTTCGCTGAAAGTTGGTACGAATGTAACATAGCATGAACCCTATTGATTTTGGTGAATCTAGAACTTATAGTTTTTTTTACAAGTACACAAAGAAAAATTCTTTATCCTTTTGTCCTATGGCCTAAATGTTTTAAAGTGCGATAGCGTCTAAACGCCTTATTTAATTGATCTGAAACTTTATACACATATTATAGATCAGGAGTGTTCAACCCACGGCCCGCCTGCAGCCCGCGAGGAGACTAGCGATATGTAAAGTTTGACAACTTTGGTTAACAGATTAAAAATAAATAAATCCGTTCTGACTTTTCAAAAAAAAAAAAAAAAAAAAAAACTTTCAACGGTTATGTTCGCAAAAGAATCACACTGTTATAATGAAACCTTATTAGATCCATTATTCATTCTTTTTATTATAGTTATTAAGGTATAGTCTTTTTTTGGCGTTATTGCTAATTTATGAAGAAAAATAATTTAAATTAATATATTCAGCTCTGAATCTTCACCCTGCTCTCCCTCGAAAAAAGGCATTTCATTATAATTCATGCACTCACAAACATACACATGTGTGCATATACGATGCCCTCCTAAATAAAACAGATTTTCAGTGCGGCCGCCAAGTGTTTTGGGTTGGACAGGCCTCTTATTGGATCACCGTCACACGAATTGTATATATTTTGGTGAATTTATCATTCATAATTTTTTTACAGGGACACAACGAAAAATTCTTTTTCATTATTATCTACGGGACCAAATTATTTGAAATGGAATAGCGTAAAATTAAACAATACAGAAAAATACTGAAACGGCCTATTATAATTTTCATTTTTGTTTATTTAATGATTGGTCTTGCTTTAATATATACTCTTTAACAAAAAAAGTGACGCACCAAGAAGGAGTAATGCAAACTGGACACAAAATGACATACATACAGGTTTTGATGGAATCAAGCACCAATTCATCATTATCGTCGATCCTATGTGCAACTGGTACTTCAGTGACTTCAAATACCCTTAATAGGGGGGTATTTGAAGGGAGCTCAACCCCAGTGGGGTTGAGCTCAGTCCCCGGATCTCTCTTCGATTGAGAACGTTTGGAGCATCATAAAAAGGGTCCTACAACCAGCTCGGGATTTTACCAATCTAACGCAACAATTGGACAGAATTTGGCACGATACTTCACAGGAGCACATCTGCCAACTCTATCAATTAATACCAAGCCAAATAACTGCGTACATAAGGGCCAGAAGTGGATCAACGCGTTATTGACTTGTTTACTTTGTGAGGCCTTTTCTCTTGATTAAATCATTCAAATTTTATGAAGCTGTAATCAATTGTTTTTCTCCACATGTACATCACATCTACCATTTTTTGTCCCATTCGGACCCCCCCCCCCCTTCCACCTCATCTACCAATTTTTGTCCCCACTTCATCTTGGTGTGTCTTTTTTTTTTTTTTTTTTCTCTTTGGGGTAACATGAAATTAAAAAACTCTTTATTAATTTTATTAACCTTTTTCAAATTGATGCTAATATTTTAATTTAGTCAAAATACGATTCAAAAGAGAACACATGATAAATCACTTAGTTAAAATCTTATATATATTATAAATGTGAATGTCCGTTTATTTGACTGAGTTTCACGCTAAAACTGCTCGATGGATTTCGATAAAATTTGTTATGGAGATAGCTTATACCCTAACTTAAAAAGTTGGCTACCTTTTATTCCGAAAAAAAACTTTTTTTTGTTATTTTTATGCATAAAATAGCAATTTTGTAAGCTAATAATAGCAAAAAATTAGCCATTTAAATTTTAACCATAATTTAATTGTTGCCAAAATTAAATTTAATTATCCATAATTTAATTGTTGTCGAGTTTTTTTTTTTTTTTTTTTCCAACAGGAAAATAAATACATTTATCTAAACGTAAAAATAAAAATAAAATAAAAATAAATTATGCATCTCAAAAAATTGACGTCATTTTTAATTTAAAATTTCTTTTACAAAGTGCTAATATAGTTTACGATGCTAATGTGTGTTGTACTAAAATCAGTTTTATTTATAATAGATCCTCCTGGGTGATTTTTTAAATTGTTGCGTTGAAGTACACCGAACATTTTTCGCCAAGAGGCTTAATTTAGCATTTTTTAATCTAGGTAGTTCAAGAAAAATATAAAAGAGGTTTAATTTAGCAACAGCAATTTTAATCTTGGTAGTTCAAGAAAAATGTAAAATTTATAAAATACTACAAAACGAAAAAAAAATAAACTGAAATAGTAGTCACATAAATGATCTATTTTTATCTGAGTAGATAATTTTATAGAAAAAAAGTGCAGTTTTAAAAATAGAAAATTTATTTCATTAAGCACTATTTTAAACCTAAAAACCATTAATAAAATAAACAGAATATGAAGGGTTCTTATATGTTAACGAAAAGGTGTCTGATAAAACGCTTTCTATTTTTATGCAAGAAATTATACAAAAAAAAAAAAAAAAATCGCTAATATGGCGACAAAAATTCAAAAGCCGCCAAGGGAGAGATTCAATAAAGTTGTGTAGCACGATAATGTTTAGTTATTTATTTATTTTTTTATATACCAATCACTACGCTAATTGAACATACAAATAAATGAGCTGCTGTGTGTGACTGCACTTGCACACTGTCGGGCAGAAATATTTGATTAATTCAAATTAATATTTAAATAACTAAACAAAGATATGTTTAATAGAAAGCATAGTCTTGGAGACAAACTTGGCGAGTGGATTATTTGTTTTATTCCTGTGGAACAAGTGACTATTTTTTAGACTGTCCCAGAACATTCATCGAATAATGACTTATAGTGTACGAGTAACAGCTTCAACTGTTTCCAGAATATTCGAAGAATTAACACCAGCTATTGGACTATTTTCGAAAATATTTGTTTTAATAATAGTTTTGTTGTACAGATTCGAGAAGTTCAAAAAATGTTTGATATTGCCAAGGAGGTCCCATACTAAAGCTGTGACAAAAATAGTCGCCAATCGAAATATATTCAGTTACAAAGAAATCATTTAAATATAGTGTCCAGCGAAGCGGGCAAAGCCTGCTAGTATATTATAATCATTTTAAAAGTAAATTTAGCTCTTTGTGTATATAAATAGGAAATAAAGTGCATACAATTTGTAATTAAGCGTATTGTAGTGAATCTCAGTAATATCTGTATAGTAAACTTAATTTAGTTTTTTTTTTTTTTTTTTTTTGTGTGTGTGTGTGTGTGTGGTATCAATAAAAGAAGGTGAAACGTAACTTTTATACGAGGCCTTTCTAAAGGATTCTGATCCATAGTCACGTGAGATTCAGGGGAAACCACAGAAAATTACATAAGCAGCTAAACCAGCAAGTATGACTGACCTGGTTTCGAATCCCACCTTTCCTGTTTACCAGCTTCGTAAGTAGAACTTCACAGCTTTTGGTGGTACCACTTCAATTAACAACCGCACATAAACCGTAGTGTATCCATTTACTTTTATATGCCCCTGTAAATGAATTATAAGTGCAGCACGTACGACTTTTCACAGAGAACATATTATTTTACACGTCATAAAATTTTAATTTTATTGGACGATCAATTTATATTTAAATAATTTACAGCACAGACAGACTTACAGACAAACCGAAATCATAAACATTTTGTTTTCTTTCGAACAATCATGAAAGTATTGAAACAAATTTCAACTTTTATTTTGCAAAATTTTTTAACATGATTTTAAAGGTTTGTAAAATACAGAGGGCTTCAAAATATAATTATAATGAAATATCGCATAAAACACGTTTCCAACAAAAAATATTTCATTGTTTGATTTTAAGATTTACTATGATAACAAAAACAATAAACTACAGAAGATCCATACAAACGAAATTATAAAATTTGTTCCACTGTTTACACATTTTGGATTATATATATATTTCCTGTTTTAACTTATGCTTCAGAAACTTTATTATTAATGAGTAAAATTATACAAAAGCTTCAAACAACACAGAGAAGCATGGAGATATGCATGTTAGGATTCACCTGAAGACAGGGCCCGACTTAGACTACCTGGAGCCCCGGGGCAAGCTTATTCTGGGGGGGGCCCTTGCAGTGGCATAAGAGGTCTTTAGGTTGCAATATTTCTGCTTATGCCTGTTGGGGGCCCTTCCAGAAGGGGGGCCCAGGGCAACTGCCCCGCATGACCTGGCGTTAATCAGGACCTGCCTGAAGAGACAGAAAGCGAAACACATGGATTAGGGAGCAAACCAAAGTTACTGATGCCTTTCGTAGAGTTAAGAAGTTTAAATGCAGCTAGAATGAGCACCTTGCCAGAAGAAACGGTGATAGATTGGATCATCGAAGTCCTATTTTGGATTCCGAGAGATAAGAAAAGATCAATGAAAAAAAAAAAAAAAATGTGTCGTTCGAAAAATGAGATTGTGAAGTTAGGAAAAGCGGAATGAAGAAAAATTTCAGGAAACAGGGTAGATTGGGATCATCTAGGGAAGACCTTCATCTTGCAGTGGATTTACAAAAGCTGATATTGATAACATGTTATGTATATAAATATTTTATAAAAAAAAATTGGTCGGGAGATAAAGATAGCGTTTGTTGTTTCACGGCATTTCGTCGAAATGCTTTTGCCAGGTTCGATCCCAGGTGCGCTCGTCGGCCTAACCGTTCAGAGTTTTCCGTGGTTTTCTCCGAAACTTGCGTAAATACTGGCTAAGACCCTTTAGAAAGACCCCTCACGGAGGGCACTTCCCCTCAGGCCTAGGATCCTGGCCTTACTTCCCAAACACCGTAGTGCTTGGACAAAGTGTTAATCGGTAGTGCACTAATTGAAATTTACGAAAAAGAAAAAAAAATTCTGTCAGAGCCAGAATTTAATCTAGTACAACAGGACTTTTTTGTATATTAGAAACGTTTTTTGTCAAATTTTCCATGTAAAGGCCTGTGATTTGTGATAGCTGTGCAGGTGCACACTCGTATCAATCCCCGATCACATACCTTTATTGGAAGAGATAGCGTCTATTGTCTCAAGTCAACGAGGTGCTTCGGAGTACCCGCATTTTGTCACGGGCATCTACACAGTGTTGCTAGATTGGGGACGTTTTTTATTCAACTACCACCAATAATTTTGAGAAGTGATATTTGATATATGTAAAAGATGATTAATCTTCGAAGCGATTAGGCAACAGTTACAATTACAAATTATTGGTGGATATTGAATTAAAAAAGTCCCCAATTTGGCAACACTGCCTCTACAGTGGTTTTAAGTTTGGATTAGATCCCAAATGAAAAATAATAATCTTATATATATTATAAATGTGAATGTCCGTTTATTTGACTGAGTTTCACGCTAAAACTGCTCGATGGATTTCGATAAAATTTGTTATGGAGATAGCTTATACCCTAACTTAAAAAGTTGGCTACTTTTTATTCCGAAAAAAAATTTGTTTTTGCGATTTTTATGCATAAAATAGCAATTTTGTAAGCTATCAATAGCAAAAAATAAACCATTTAAATTTATCCATATATTAATTGTTGCCAAAAAAAAAAAAAAAAAAAAAAAACGAATTTATTTATTTTTTTCAACAGAAAAATAAATACATTTATCTAAACGTGAACGATAAAAATTAAAAAAAAAAAAAATTATGCATCTCACAAAAATTGACGTAATTTTTAATTAAAAATTTCTTTTACACATTGATAAAGTGCTAATACGCAAGCGAAGTGATGACGTCATTGGCCGTACGTGGATGCAAGAAAAATATTTCCTATGTTAAAAGTCCATTGGATTTTTTGTAAAAAATTATTAAAAATCGAGGAAAATTATTTCCCGATTTTAATCCCCATATTTAGGTATGTATTAATTATCATGTCCATGCGTTAGATTAAGTTATTTTTGTTGTAAAATTGACAAATTTGAATTTTTAATTTCAAAACTCTAGGGGAAAAAAAATGGCAAATTTCCATATTCGATTGAAAACACAAACATTTCATTTCAAAAGATGATAATTACACAATAAATATCCAACTAATATACTAATTAAAAGGAAAATGATAAATATTCTATCATAATTTGAAGTCAAATTTGTATTCAAATGTCTAAATAAGTATCTGATATAAGATACTAATATGTTGCAGCGGAATAGATTTGATATCGGTCATCCTTAGCAGAAAAAAAAAAAAAATATCGACAAATTATTTGGCGAAAATAATTTAATTCCTTTCAAAAATCATGGTTATTTTAACAACTTATATTAAGAGAGTAATGAATAATATGAAACAATATTTGGTACAATGCATATTACGAAAATATACATCTGGCATGCATATTTTCGTATTACGTTTTTGATCACCAAATACAATAAGCGCCAAGAGCGACAGAGTTTTGAAATTTAAAATTAAATTTTTGTCAATATGACAGCAAAATAACTTAATCTAACACATGCACATGATAACTAATCTATACTAAAATTATAAATGCGAAAGTTTGGATGGATGTTTGTTACTCAATCACGCCACAACGGCTAAACGGATCTGAATGAAATTTTGTACAGAGATAGATAATAGTCTGGAATAAGACATAGGCTACTATTTATACCGGAAAAATGTAAACGTTTAATTAATCTTCTATATAATATAAATATTTCTTCTATAATAAAACTTTAAAATAATTTGTTTTAATTTCTAATTGTTGCCAAAGAATATTTCACGCGAATAATAATAAAAAAAATAATAAATATTAAATTTGCTTAGGCACATGACAACATAACGTCATTATCAAAATTAAATAATAAGAAAATGAAAGCTAATTCAGATCTGTATCAAAGAGCTTTATTAGTTGATAATCCTGGGTATATTTTTAATTTTAATACTGAAGTAGATAGGACATTTTTCGCCAAGGACTCTAATTTTTGTGACAGCAACCTTAAGCCAAGTAGTCCATAAAATATATAAACAAATCTGTACATATAAAAGAGTAAACTCAATGATTCACTGACTCAACACTGCCATGACGATTCTGTGGGAAAGAGGGTCACAAATTTTAGTGACCAGGTTGGTTTTCGGAGCCTGACCCCCACCTAAGACGGAATTTTGCAAAATACCCCCCCCCCTGTCTCCCTTGGGGGGCAGAAGGCTTAACTCGGCTCCAAATTACTTAACGGTGAAGAAATCGCAGATGGAAAGACCAGACTTGAGTACAAAAAAATTATTTTCTGCGATTTTGGATTTTTAAGGGGGGGAGGGAAGGGAAAAGGTTTTGGAAGAAGGGTACTCAACACACGAGGAAATCGAACTGAACACACACTACAAAGGGATTTTATGAAATTCCACCCTACCGCCCTATGGCGAATGGGGGGCAAAAACATGTATTCATGCGTAACGCTGCACTAAATTATCTAAGGTTGGACATTTTTTATGTAAGGGACGATTATATGTATCTAACTCATAGTATGAAGAGATTTTGCGAAATTCCCTCCTCCTTCCATCCTTTAAGAACGGGGGGAGAGATTAAAAAAAAAAAAAAAATTTAAAGCATAGCTCAGCTTTAAATAATTTCATGATCTCAATTTTTTGATGTGTCGGTTAGGTATGGGTATGCAACATGCAATATAAAGTAATTTTGGAAATTTACCCCGCCCCCCTTCCTCTTGGGGCGGGCGGGACAAAAACCACATTTTGAAGCTTAAATCCGTCCAAATTACCTAAGAATGGCAAATTTTGGTGTGTGGGTGTTATTAAGTGTGCGAAATATGCACTTTGATGAGATTTTGTAAAACTTTCAACTGTAACCGCGAGGGAGGGGGAGTAAAAAGCAGGTAAGGGACTGCCGAAGGCATTGGGCAACTTAAACTTAGATTTTGACGGATTTCAATGATTTTTTTTTTTTTTTTTATAAAGATATTTTATTATTATTAATGATATGCTGTTTTGGGGATTCACTTCAATACAATGACCAGCGAAGCGGGCAAAGCCTGCTAGTTTTTAATATTTCGATGAATTCTCTTCCGCTTTTTGAATTAAAATCTACATTAAAAGCCCCTTCAAGAAATAAACCAAATACATTAAACTCAAATTTATTTATTTATTTAACTGTAAGAACGTGTGAAAAATAGTTTAAACCATAATTTTGAATCCGATTGTCTACAAAAGATTCAATTAATAAAAATGACGCGAAAGTAATATTGAATTATATTCATGATGCTGACGCATGTAAGAAAAATTGCTAAAAATAATTCGAACTGTCTCTCTCTCTAAATCTAACTTTTGAACGGTTTGAACTTTTTCTCAGAAATTGGTGACTTTTGTTTAACTTAATCTTTTTACTAATTATTAATCCAACACATTAAAGTCGATTTTTAAATATGTCAAAGTTTTTACAATTACATACAATAATTATCTTCTCCCTCAATTTAAATAAAAGAAAATTGTTACAGGTTTATTTTTTACGACATATAAAGAAATATATATTTATTATTCGTATGCAAATAAATTTATTGTCATGGGATTATTTTGAGAACTAGCCTTTTTTTCCGCAAGCTTCGGAGAAAACCATAAAAAACCCCCAACGGCTAGATGGATGAAGGCGACTTGGGATTAAACACGACATCTCCAGCCTACCAGCATCGAGAACAGAACCGCTCGACCACTGAAATAGGCTTTTTTATTGAAAGTCCAAAAAATAGTATTAAGCACTCTCAAATAATTTGTTAAAAATTATTTTGTTAATAAATAAGTTAATTTATTTTTTCTTTTCACTAAATATTTTAAACTAGTTTTTATATATAAAACCTTTTTACTTTCTCTTACCCATAGGGCCGAGAAAGTATTGTTTTAGGGTAAAATTTTCGAACGTGAGTTTTTGTTATGTTTACATGTTCTGAGGTCCCCTGAATACGAAAATCACGTTTTTAGCGAATGGTCTGTGTGTCTGTCTGTTATCTTATCAGCATATCTCAGTTGCATCAGTTGCAGAAATTCCAAACTCGGTATTCTAAATGTGTATCATATAGGGATGCTACCCTAAGCTTTTCGTTGAGATGAAGCAAATGGTTCGTGTACAGGGACACTCAAAAGTATTCAAATACATTACGTCTATGGGAGAAATTGAGGGTAAGTAGAGTTTAACATCTATAGACTGCACTAAACCAAATGAAACGAATATATTATCTTGTGTAATAGACATAGTGAACTGGTTAAAAAAAAAAAAAAAATGTGTATGTAGGAGCCTCATCTCCCCGTGGGGGGGAAGTCCCCCTCGAGGGGAGTAAATTTTCATGATAGGTATATTTCAAAAGAGCTCGCCAATACCTTTAAAACGAATGGTTGAACCATCGATCTGCGATAATTTAAAATAAAGTTATAATTTTTTTTTTTTTCATTTTTAACAAAAAAAAAAAAAAAAAATTGTAATATTGAGAATAAATTTAAATTTTTTTGGGGGTATTTAGTGTTATATTACTTCTCTAATATGGAAACTGTGTGCATTATCATGGGAGATAATTTTTTTAAATAATAATTTTAATAAATTATTTTTACTGAGTGAATTTGTATAGAAAAATATAGAAGAAGTCGTGTGGTGGCCACAACACACTAGTTATTTGTTGATAGTGGATGTGCTTTACTAATAATATTTTACCACTTCCAGGAAAGCTGTTCGGGAATTGAAATAAATTCTATAGAGATATGGTAAATAATGTATGTTTTAAGCTAAATATACATCACTTGTTTTTTGTACATTAATGAAACGGGGGGTTGAGGGGGGCTGTAGCCCCCTCACACAGAACTAATTATCATATAAAACTCTTCCTAAGCCTAATTTGAGATGTTTAACATAGGTTATCATAACAGTACTCGTTATCTTACTTCTTAATCTCCAACCTGTATTTATAGTATTAAATTTCAGGGTAAGAGAAAGTAGTGTGAGTCTGTGAGTGACACACCAGATTATTTATACTAAATGTATTTTAAAACAGATTTTTTTAATAAAGACCCGAAACAATAGTACGAGTATTTAGTAATCTCAACTATTTTATTAGAAATACATATATATTTTATAACTCACATCCGTTTTCTATTTACTTATTTATTTTATTTGTAATCATTCATAGAATTTTTTTTTTTTTTTTAAATAAAAGTATTTAGTTTAAGTATTAAAAATTCTCACTTGTGATAAATAAAGTAGTTTTTAATTAGATTTATTTTTATTAAACTAGAGGGTTCTACCCCAAGCAGGGCCGAAACTAGGTTTTTTTTCACCCGGGGCAAGGAGAGATTTTGGCGCCCTCCCCCCCCCCCCCCCTCCAACCAGAAATTAAAATTTCAAAGAAAAATTTACAAAGTTTATGGCCATTTTATTTTCAACTGCATTCATAAGAAGTAAATATTGAATTTAATTCAAATTTTCGATAATTTTACAGATTTTGAAATGTATTATGATTATATTTAACGGATGTGTGTGTGTGTCTGTATGGGACACAAATACTGTAGCTAATTTATGAACTGCATGTTCGGAATTCCATGAAACATAGTGTGCAGTTGAATTCTGACATAAACTGGTGATGTCTAGTTTTTGATATATATCGCTCGACTTGCAGCACTTGTATGCCACGTTTTCTTACAGCTATATCTCAGCATTTCCAGGACGGAATTTAACAAGCTTTATACATTATATGCTTGTTATGAAAAACAGAGTTTACAAAACAAAACAGAATCGCAACATGTGTTTCGTGTCGAAAAACTTAGCATGACACTTCGCCAGGCGTAAAAATGTACAAGCACAAGTAGAGCTACAACCAGCCGATTTTTTTTACGATTTTTATTTTAACGTATATGTTTTATATCTTTACTAGCAGGCTTTGCCCGCTTCGCTGGTCATTGTATTGAAGTGAATCCCCAAAACAGCATATCATTAATAATAATAAAATATCTTTATAAAAAAAAAAAAAAAAAATCATTGAAATCCGTCAAAATCTAAGTTTAAGTTGCCCAATGCCTTCGGCAGTCCCTTACCTGCTTTTTACTCCCCCTCCCTCGCGGTTACAGTTGAAAGTTTTACAAAATCTCATCAAAGTGCATATTTCGCACACTTAATAACACCCACACACCAAAATTTGCCATTCTTAGGTAATTTGGACGGATTTAAGCTTCAAAATGTGGTTTTTGTCCCGCCCGCCCCAAGAGGAAGGGGGGCGGGGTAAATTTCCAAAATTACTTTATATTGCATGTTGCATACCCATACCTAACCGACACATCAAAAAATTGAGATCATGAAATTATTTAAAGCTGAGCTATGCTTTAAAATTTTTTTTTTTTTTTTAATCTCTCCCCCCGTTCTTAAAGGATGGAAGGAGGAGGGAATTTCGCAAAATCTCTTCATACTATGAGTTAGATACATATAATCGTCCCTTACATAAAAAATGTCCAACCTTAGATAATTTAGTGCAGCGTTACGCATGAATACATGTTTTTGCCCCCCATTCGCCATAGGGCGGTAGGGTGGAATTTCATAAAATCCCTTTGTAGTGTGTGTTCAGTTCGATTTCCTCGTGTGTTGAGTACCCTTCTTCCAAAACCTTTTCCCTTCCCTCCCCCCCTTAAAAATCCAAAATCGCAGAAAATAATTTTTTTGTACTCAAGTCTGGTCTTTCCATCTGCGATTTCTTCACCGTTAAGTAATTTGGAGCCGAGTTAAGCCTTCTGCCCCCCAAGGGAGACAGGGGGGGGGGGGTATTTTGCAAAATTCCGTCTTAGGTGGGGGTCAGGCTCCGAAAACCAACCTGGTCACTAAAATTTGTGACCCTCTTTCCCACAGAATCGTCATGGCAGTGTTGAGTCAGTGAATCATTGAGTTTACTCTTTTATATGTACAGATTTGTTTATATATTTTATGGACTACTTGGCTTAAGGTTGCTGTCACAAAAATTAGAGTCCTTGGCGAAAAATGTCCTATCTACTTCAGTATTAAAATTAAAAATATACCCAGGATTATCAACTAATAAAGCTCTTTGATACAGATCTGAATTAGCTTTCATTTTCTTATTATTTAATTTTGATAATGACGTTATGTTGTCATGTGCCTAAGCAAATTTAATATTTATTATTTTTTTTATTATTATTCGCGTGAAATATTCTTTGGCAACAATTAGAAATTAAAACAAATTATTTTAAAGTTTTATTATAGAAGAAATATTTATATTATATAGAAGATTAATTAAAAGTTTACATTTTTCCGGTATAAATAGTAGCCTATGTCTTATTCCAGACTATTATCTATCTCTGTACAAAATTTCATTCAGATCCGTTTAGCCGTTGTGGCGTGATTGAGTAACAAACATCCATCCAAACTTTCGCATTTATAATTTTAGTATAGATTAGTTATCATGTGCATGTGTTAGATTGAGTTATTTTGCTGTCATATTGACAAAAATTTAATTTTAAATTTCAAAACTCTGTCGCTCTTGGCGCTTATTGTATTTGGTGATCAAAAACGTAATACGAAAATATGCATGCCAGATGTATATTTTCGTAATATGCATTGTACCAAATATTGTTTCATATTATTCATTACTCTCTTAATATAAGTTGTTAAAATAACCATGATTTTTGAAAGGAATTAAATTATTTTCGCCAAATAATTTGTCGATATTTTTTTTTTTTTTCTGCTAAGGATGACCGATATCAAATCTATTCCGCTGCAACATATTAGTATCTTATATCAGATACTTATTTAGACATTTGAATACAAATTTGACTTCAAATTATGATAGAATATTTATCATTTTCCTTTTAATTAGTATATTAGTTGGATATTTATTGTGTAATTATCATCTTTTGAAATGAAATGTTTGTGTTTTCAATCGAATATGGAAATTTGCCATTTTTTTTCCCCTAGAGTTTTGAAATTAAAAATTCAAATTTGTCAATTTTACAACAAAAATAACTTAATCTAACGCATGGACATGATAATTAATACATACCTAAATATGGGGATTAAAATCGGGAAATAATTTTCCTCGATTTTTAATAATTTTTTACAAAAAATCCAATGGACGTTTAACATAGGAAATATTTTTCTTGCATCCACGTACGGCCAATGACGTCATCACTTCGCTTGCGTATTAGCACTTTATCAATGTGTAAAAGAAATTTTTAATTAAAAATTACGTCAATTTTTGTGAGATGCATAATTTTTTTTTTTTTAATTTTTATCGTTCACGTTTAGATAAATGTATTTATTTTTCTGTTGAAAAAAATAAATAAATTCGTTTTTTTTTTTTTTTTTTTGGCAACAATTAATATATGGATAAATTTAAATGGTTTATTTTTTGCTATTGATAGCTTACAAAATTGCTATTTTATGCATAAAAATCGCAAAAACAAATTTTTTTTCGGAATAAAAAGTAGCCAACTTTTTAAGTTAGGGTATAAGCTATCTCCATAACAAATTTTATCGAAATCCATCGAGCAGTTTTAGCGTGAAACTCAGTCAAATAAACGGACATTCACATTTATAATATATATAAGATAGCATTTCTTGAAAAAAAAAAAAAAGATTGAAGTTGTGAATCAAAGCATTATTTTAGGGGAAAAACAGAAGAAAAGCGTATTAAAGAGAATGGTTTAAATTAAGCTACAGTTATTATTTTTATTTATTTATTTATTTTTACTGGTTTAATGATAGTTTCTTTTTTTTCCCTCTCTCTTAAATTAATGGTATTTATAAATGACAATTCTAAAACAAGTGAATGTAAATTTCATATTCAATTACTTTTAAAACTGAAAATATCATCTTTTTGAGAGAATTTAAAATGATATTTTGAATATTATAGTCGTTACATCAACTATACTGCAGAGAAATAAAGACAAATATTTAAGTTTTTAATATAATTAAGATGCATAAAATAACAGATATGAACAAGTATCTAAAAGCTACTCATATCCATCAAGTGCGAACTAACCGTTAGCTGTCGAAATACACTGCGCTACAAAAAAAAAATTTTTTTTCGAGCCCTGATACCATTCCTGCTGATTCGCATGTAAAATGATCTCCTGAATCCAAATATGACCCCCTATTTTGCCCAATCACCCGCCGTTTTCTCGAGACGCCACCCTTTCTGTTACTGTTTGGTAGTTTTATGGCCATAAATTTGATTTGGAGAATGGAAAAGAATTATTTTAATACTCTGAAATAAAAAATATATAATTTATAATAAATAATAGTAATAATTGATTAATAAAATATAAAAAATGCAATTTGTAATTTCAGTGGCAAATCTCCCTCCTCCCCCTAAATTTTCCCCTTGCTGCAAATGTTATGTTTTAGAATTTTTCATTTCTGTAGCCCCTCAAAAGACATTTAACAGTTAAAACAATCCCTTCACCCCTTTCAAATCAAATTTATAGCCATAAAAATACCGGAAAATGATAAAAATAGGGGAGCGTCCCCAAATAATGGTGGGTGATAGGGCAAAATGGGCGTCATAATCGTATTCAGGAGATTATTTTAAATAAGAATTTGCAAAAATGGTGTTGGGGCCGATTTTCATGCAGAGCAGTGCCATTTGTAGACAATCTTTTTTAAAATCATTTTCAGGAAATAAAATAGAAAGGCAGGTTCTAGTCTATGAATATTCTCGGAACCAATCCAAGAAGACTATTATTAGAACCACTGACTTCATGGTAATAGGATTATATACACCACAAAATAAGAATATCGTTAGTTCAGAAATAATATTCTACAGCTTTTTACAGAATCTCTCATAGGCAAATGCATAGCTTAGTGTTCAACAGAATTCGCTTCTGTGCTTCTTTTGCACTCTTTGACAAACAATTAGCCGTGAGAAACAATCATAATATATAGAAAAAATTAACTCCGATAAAACTGAGAAAGGGCTTGCTGATTTTGGCAATCCTGAACTATTTTCTGCCAAATTTGATCGCTAATCTCGTGATGTCACTAAATTCATCACCAATGTAGATGACAACTTGTCGCAGAGTGAATGCTTTGGCGACAAAGTTGGCAACCTGGCATTAATTTTGGTGAAAAATAGTGGCTTAATATTGCCGAAATTTGGAAGCTGGCATGATCTACTGTTTTCTTGCGCAGAACTAACTTCATCAAAAGTTCTACAAATCACTAATGAAATATAAAAAGGAAAGAGTTATTACTATAATTATTGTTGATAAGAGCCTGTCTATTTCTTTGCGTATTACTTTATACACGGTATTACAGTTAAAAGGGAAATAGATGGCAGATTTCTTCACTTCCACGGAAATGGGCATTAGCGGCAAATTTTGCGACATGGCGAAAGATTTGGCAATTTGTCACCCAGTTTTGGCGAAAAGCTGTAATTTAGGGTAGTCAAAGTTTAGAAGATCTAACTTTAATAGAAACCGACTTGTAAAATTTTCCAGGTTAATTCATTAGTTTCTAGAGTAAAACTATCTCGAAAATTCTATAAATCACTAGCAAGACTGGATGAGTTCAGTTTCTGTTTGGACTGCAAGCTGAGCGTACATATCTAAGAACTTTAAGCATTTGGTCATTGTTCTGAATCAGTAAAATTCCTGTTCTGGGGTGTAGGCTGTTCATGAGTACGAAAAACTGGTTTATTCGATTCCTTCAAGAATAATCATTGATTATTGACTTTTATTCGGCTGTTTCTAGAATATTTATTAAATAAAATGCATTCATCTAGAACCTACAAGTCTTTACGAATTACTTTCTACGTGCAAGAATGTTAAAAAATTTTGTAACTATCAATATTCACGCTAATATTTATTTCTGTTAAAATCTGTATGACGGAAAGTTATATACAATTGCAAAAAAATTTGTATTTTTGGGCATCATGGATACAATATTCGTGGATATTCCAAAAGGGAAAGGCGCACAGAAACACCAAAATGAGAGATGCACAACAACTGTCGTAAGAAACTTATATGTGAAATTGCAACGTACTACGTCTACTTGTTTTTGAGTTATACGAGATACACACACACACATACGTACACACAGACGTCACAAAAAATCGCATAAATTCGTAGATATCACAAAAGCGGGAGTTCATGCCAAGACCAAAATTGGTAAATAACAATTCCAAATATAAATTTCCAACTGTCTATGACTATTCGTTTATGAGCTATGCGATACACAAAATCCATTTCGCAAATTGGTTTCATAATACTTCCTTATGCTTTGAATAAAGAAGTGAAAAGTATAGTAAAAGTACAGACATTTTATTTCATTGTAATATTTATAATTATACATACATGTTAGGAGGTAGTAGTGGCTTTAGTTGTCATAGTACTTTGATAGGGACTTGCTGAGCCTTGTGAATGATAGCTCCTAACTCAATTATTAACTAGTTATTTTGCATTCTTTTTGCCCTTTTATTTTTAGTGCACTGGATTGTTTTATAACATTATGGCCTTATTTTGACATACTTATTTTAATAGTCACGGTGGCGCCCTGAGAATTTTTTTTTTCCTTATGAATCATAATTTCTAAAGAGCCTTCTGAAGTTTAATCAAATATACTACGCATATTCCAACCATTTACTTTTTAAAAAACTTGGCTTAGTCAGGGACCACTTGTAAATTACACTTCTTCGATTGCGAGAATATTTTACCACACTCACTAACCTTAAAAGAATATTGTTTATCTTGGAGAACACTCTATCCACCATGCTTTTCCTTGTAAATGAATTCTGTTATCTATTAATCTTCTTTCTACTTTTTTTTTTTATTATTCAAATTGCCCTGAGTAAAAGAATTTGACTTTTTTATTCTTTTTCTTTTCTTTCCTTCTTCCTTTTTTTTTTTAAACTTTGAAAAAATTTTTTTTTTTTTAAATGTGTAAATAAGGCAAAAAACCAGCCTTTTTCGGCGCCCTTCTCCATCTGGCGCCCGGGGCAAATGCCCCGCTCGCCCCCCTCTAGTTTCGGCCCTGACCCCAAGCTCTCTCCGATCACCAGTCCTCGAGGGAGGTTTCGCTCCTCTCGCGGGGCTTTACCCACATAATTGCCGCTTGGCTTTTGATTGAATATGAATATTGATAACACATAACATAAGACAAAAGCAGAACAATATTATAGAAATCTCCATATTTGCCATCACGCTGAAATACATAATCTATATAAATAAAAAGAAGAATCTCTGTGTGTGTCTATGTCTGTTTGCGCTCGGGTGTTCACACTACTGATTGCAGAGCTACAAAACTTGGCAGATGGATACCTGAGCCCCTACAGGTATGCACCTCACCGAAAATCTTTCGAATTTGAATATTATTAATTTTTTTTTCCTATTTTCATTTTAATCATCTGCATATCTTAGCAGCGAAATTATCATCATTATTATTATTATTTAAAATTTATAGTATTTATCAGGAAAAATAGTTATTTATAGTAGAAAGGATTAAAATAATTAAAATTTGTTTTTTTATTCATTTAATTATTTTTAAAAGAAAATCTACTTTTTATTTTATTTATTATGTTCATCAGAATCATATGGTAATATTGTGTAAAGAGCAAGCAATAAAATGTATGCTTCCCAAACTAAAATATTTAATAGATGCTGAGATATAGTCATTTTTTAAATAATAGTTCTTAAATAATAGCAGATCCACCTGTCATCAATAAATACCCAAATTGAAGTGCTCAAGAAAGACCTTTCTGTAGGCAATAGGAACATGGACCCGATGCAGTGTGGGCGAAAAAAGAACTGCTGTAGGCAGTGGGTACTGTACCCGAACTTATGAAGTAAAGTTAGCGCGATTTCAATGTATTTTTTTTTTTTTCTCTTTTGTTGAAAATTCATTTAAATATAGTGACCAGTGAAGCGGGCGTAGCCTGCTATTCTATGGAAATAAAGAGAAGTGCCTGTGTATTTGTCTGTACTCTGGTGCTCACACTACTATTTGCAGAGCTATAAAACTTGACAGATGGGTAGCTGGAACTCTGCAGGTGTGCACCTGATAGAGAATTTTCCAAGTTTCAAATATGAATTTTTATAATAATAATAATAATTATTATTATTATTATTTTTCTTTTTTTGTTTCAGTTTTAAACATTGCCTTCTCTATTTTTTAATTCTTTCATTTCAATCACGCTATTTATTTTTTATTTATTTAATTTAATTCATTCATTTAAAGACAAAATCTTTTTTTTTTTTTTTTCCCTTCTTTTTTTTATTTATTATATTTATTGCAAATCAAATGGTAATGCAGTAGAAAAATTAAGTATATTAACTTTTAAATTTAAAAACTTATTTATAACAGTTGTGTCTGTGTATAATTTTTATAGTATAACAAATTCTTATTTTTCCTTTATATATACATATATTAAGACAAAAAGAAAATAGAAAAAAGATTTATTATTTTACAATGTTGAAATTTTGTACTTCAACTTATTATGGTATAGGGATATTTAACTGATTGTAAAGGGATTTTTTGTATAACGACCATATAAATGCATATATACATATACACATACAATTCTTAAAACCAAATCGAATAAAATATTTGAGGGATTTGATAAATATTTTTACCTTTCTAATGCACTTTTATAGTTTCCTATAATGTCTGATATTCGTTTGTGTATGTATAAATAAGTTATATGTGTGTAAATATTTATTAATTGCAATAACATCAGTTTTCTTTTTTGTAATTCTTAGTTTTGGTTAACATTCTAATTGAAACTTACTCATTGCTTTGAAGGCTTGATTTTTAAATAAAGAAGAAAAAGCACATTTTTTTTTTTAATTTAGCAAAGAATTTAAATGTAAGATTATGCATTTGTGTTAGTCAACTGTCATGTAATTTAGTAAATGATATTCGACAATAGATATATTTTGCTAAATATGATGAATTATTATTATATAACAAAAGATTTATTTTTCCCAGATGAGTGTATAAGATGAATAAAATCTGAAATTTTGCACCACCTCCTTAAATAAGTAAACTTTTGTATTAAAAAAAAAAAAAAAAAAAAAAAAAAAAAAGTGAAACATATGCAAGATGAGTATATCTTGATTTTTAATACAAGCTTATTGCTATAGAAATTAGAAGCAAGCAATTTTCAATAAAATATAAAACACAAGGATTTTTATTTCTTTTTCTGAACTAAACTCCCCCCCCCAAGCAAATAACTGTATTCAGGGGTAACTGTGAATACATAAAATCTGAAATTTAAAATCAAATATCGGAAATAAGGTAAATTACTTGAATGCAATCACCTTTGTATATTTAAAAATAAATAAATAAATAAAATAAAATAAATTGTACAAGACCCTAAATAAATTTATTAGTAAAATAAATAAAAATTTAATGTTAATATAAAAAGGGAAGAGAAATATACAGGATGGATGACATCTACATTCATATATTTTCGACATTTGATGTACATCTTATGTGTAAGTGAAAAAATACATTCAAAAGATGCTTACTTACTCTCCTTGAAAATTTTTGATCAATGAACTAATCAGAAGCAGAAAATATAACCAACAAAGACACACCAACAGACAGAAAATATTTTATAAATTTCTGTCTGAAGACATGTTTAGCTAGCATTCATTCTTCTTAAATTTTCCCCAGGGACAGGCATCAAACTTCACATCATATTCAGCTTCAGATAGTAGACACGTAGACAGTTTATAATAGAGAAAAAATACTTACAATGATCTATAAATTTTATCAATTTCAAAATACTAGAACATTATATTAAAGTATAAATACTACTGGAATTTTTCTCGGATGAGAGTGGAAAATAAATAAAAGCTGAAAATTTGCACAACTCCCTAAATAAACTTATCAATAAATAAAAACTGAATTTTAAAATAAAAGGTAAGAGACACATATACACAATGCATGTACATCAAATATTGAAAATATATTATGTAGATCTCATGAATAAGGAAAAAAATACATTCAAAAGATGCTTACTTACTCTCCTTGAAAATTCTTGAACATAGGAACCGGAAGCAGAAAATATAACCAGCAAAGACGCACCAACAGACAGAAAATATTTTATAAATTTTTGTCTGAAGATGTGTTTAGCTAGCATTTATTCTTAAATTTTCCAGGAACAGGCATCAATCTTCACATCATATTCAGCTTCAGATAGTAGATAATTTATAATACAGAAATAGTACTTACAATGATCTGATTAGATAGGTACTAACTCAAAAAGAAAATAAAAGGCAAAAAGTGGAAAAATTCATATTAGCAGCCAATGGTTAGCAATAACTATGTCATTATTTCATTAGTGGCTAACTTTGTTTTTAAAGGTAAAATTTCTAAATAAAGGTCGGTAATATTAAGAGAAAATAAAAACAAAGTAAAATTATTTAGTCAGTAATAAACAAATCAATTGTGTACAAAATATGGAATAACTGTCTTTTATAGTTAAATTAAGATTGTATACAGAGTAAAAGGGGGGGGGAGCTTTAAAATATATTTTATAACCCTCTTAAGTGGCCTTGTGGCTACTGAAAATTTCTGTTACTAAGTTAGGGCAGCAATTACACGAAAAGGAGGCAAAAGATTCACATCATTTAAAAAATTTTCTGTCAAGCATACAATTACAAGTTATCAATGGTGATTCTGATTAAATCAATTTAGTGAACTACATATACAAT
Source organism: Salticus scenicus (assembly GCA_963930645.1). NCBI lineage: Eukaryota > Metazoa > Arthropoda > Arachnida > Araneae > Salticidae > Salticus > Salticus scenicus. Next base: position 57,549,734 of record OZ005655.1, read on the forward strand.
TTTCTGAAACACTTTCATACGTACATAAATCCTTATTTTTAATACACGCTTATAGATATTGATAAATCTATTTCATTAGAAATTAGAAGCAAGCTATTTTCATTAATATACATATATATATATATATTTATTTTTTCCTCCGATAAAAATCACCCCTGCAATTAACTTTAACATGCTCTTTTCAATGTGGAAAAAAAAAAAAAAAAAAAAACACATAACAATTACATGCTACAACCACAAATGAAAATTATAACTTAATTTAATTCAAAATATTTAAAGTTAATTCTATACAACAATCGCATATATGCCATTAATAAAAATAAAACCAAAGTAGTTTTACCACATGCTTCATTAATGTGAAATAAAATTTTTAATGAGTAAGATTATTCTTATGCATAATTTAAGATAATATGCAACAAGTAACTGTATTCATAGTATTATTATAAAAAAGAATATGCAACGAGTAATTATGTTTCAGAGTAATTATAATAAAAGCAGGCTTCTTTAATGTTAAAATCATGTTTACTTTAGCAACACAACATACGAATAAAGTTTTACCTTTTTCTAAAGTAATTAAAACTAATTTCATGCATACATTTTCAAACATATAAATAACACGTGCAAACACATCACTACGTTATGTGTTATTTGCAAAATACTAAAAGTATTAAAAATACATTAAAAAACGGAATACAGTGAAACTACAGTAATATTGAATAATGTTAATAAAAATTCTTACCTGAAATAAATTATATTTTCAAGAGGAACTGTACAGTATAGCAAAAGCAAATGGAGGAGAGCGAAAAGCACACACCACATACCGACCGACGACCCAACAACAATGTAATGAATCTTGAGATCTATCACGCCAAGCTGAGAGCTGACGCCGTCACAGAATAATTCGCCAAACGAGAGACGAACAGGAAATACGGATGACGTAGGAGTAAATCACTTCCGGTTAAAAATTCCTATATTCTGTAAAACTCGGAAAACAGCGATAAATATGCGTTCGATTATATGATGATGATATTGTTCGATTATTTCAGTTATATTGATTAACATCGCACTAGGCTTCCTAGTGGACCATCTGTGATAATCATAGTCTGTAACCAATCCGTTGTTTTCGAGATGAATGGTAAATATAAAATATATTTTGATTGGATCATCGATGATATCGTGGATTAGTTTCGTAACAGGTAAAAGCGTGAAATAAATCCTGTTTAGCGTGATTCTGATCTGACTGAAATTGATTTGTTTATATTTTTTGTGAAGAAAAGGAATCATAAATGCGCTCTGGATTATTAATGTGGATTTAGTTATAGATCTTTTTCGGGTTTTCAAAATAACTTAGGTAAATTTCGTTAATGTTTATTTTTTTATGTGTATTGAATTTTACTTTCATTTATGAAATATTTATTTTGACTAATGAAGCATATGTTTTTCTGTATGAATCTAAAATAATTTCGATTTTATTTTAGGTGAATGATATTAACAAATATTATGCATTTTAAAAGAAATAATATATTCTTATTCTTAATAAGAATTTAGTTTTGTGCATTAATATATAGGTGTATATATATATATATATATATATATTTTTTTTTTTTTTTTTTTTTTTCAATTCTTTTAAATTTTCTGAAAGTTTTGTAAATTATAAATTTTTCAGTGTGTAAGGTATGTAAACTTGTGTCATGTTTGAGGAGGGAGATATCCTTATATTATTTGCAGTTTTATTTTAAGATTTGTCTTTATTAAGCTTTAAGAATATGACTACTTTCATTTTGCTTTTCTTCAAAGCTAGCTTTATAAGGAACATTTTGGTGAATAATTTCTTAAACTTTAAAAAGAACCGAAATTTTTAACTACCTGAAACTGTATGGTCCAAAGTAATGGCTCAAAAGCTTTTCACATAAAAGCTCAACTAAAGACTTCATTTTTCAACTCAACTGAATTTTGTATCAGTTTATATACAGTTGATGAATTTTCTAGAATAGTACACTAAGCGACAAAAAAAAAAAAAAAAAAGCCGCACTGCAGAAAAATTGATTTATACCTATTGGGTTTGTAATAATTTAAAAACTAATGATTGCAACAATTAAAATTGTTATGTTTGTATAATACGGAAGTCATAACATGATACCTATGTATAATTTCGATTTAATAATTCGTTTTATTACACTCTACAAAGTATTTAATAAAAATCTACATAAAATTTTCTTTTTTAAACGTAATATGATGAACATATACTTTGTATTCTATCATGATTTATTATATGAAATAAACAAGTGCTATTTTAATACATGAAATAAAACTATTTATTTGTTAGAACTAAACATATATTTAATAAAAATATGTATTCTGAATTGGATAATTCCGCCTTTATATGGAATTACTGCTTTAATGCGCAATGACATAGTATTTTACAGTTTTTTAACATGAAACTCAGAAATTTCACAGTGCCAAGTATCATAAATATTTTTTATAGTTCTTTCAAAGTTGTAGTCTACAAATTTCTAATCCCCACCCTCTTTTATAGACTAAATATTTTCGAGCAGATTGAGATTAGGACAATTTTCAGGTCTAATAAAGAAGAAATCCTGTGAGATTCTTTGTGAGATTTAATTTTAAGTAAAAAAAGTTATGATAACTTACAAAATTATAGATGCTCATGAAAATGGATAAGTAATTTTAACAACTTGAATCAAATAAATGTATCACAAGCGCCATATAACAAGGTGCATTATCATATTGAAATGCTGATTATGAAAGAATCTGAAATACCCCCTAAGTAGTCAGTCAGGTATCAATTTTTTAATGGCCAAGTTTTATTTCGGGTTAATTGATCCCTTGAACATGAAAATTTCCCAGACTCACCGAAAAAATATGCATTTTCATATCGTAATGTTCGAGGAATATGTCATTGTTTTAAAAGTGCGATTTTCATTAAGTCAGTCACATTTTTGTGATCAGATCTGCTTGTTTCCTTCAGTTCGAAATAAGTTAAACTTGACTCATCAGAGAGAACAACTTCAGCCCAATAATTAATTAATCATTTTTTAATTTTTTTAACCCTCTAATGTCTTGGTTTTCTAATTCTTTTCATTCAGAATGACTTTTTTAGAGATTTTTTGGCAATTAAACCTGCTTTGTTTAATTGTTATTTCACTGTATTTAGATAAATTATGTTACTAGAGACATTTCCTGAATCCCTGCTATTTTCTAAATGTAATACAAACTGATTTTTAAAGCGCTGGCTTTTTAACTTGCGCTCATCTCGATTGGATGAGTAACGTGGCCGCCTAAGGACAAATGTGCAGTTTAAACAGCCAAAAAATATTATATCTTGCTAAAAACCAGATCACTATTATTTTGTTAACATTTAATCATTTTGACATTGTACGTATTAAAATATTTTTTTATTTTCGCTCTAAAATTAATATTTTTTATGGTATCGTTAATTGCCTTATTCTTGCCATTTTTGAAATAATTTCAAAAATTACAATTTTCCGAACAATTGCATCTTGTTTTTAACACTTTGCTCAATCCTAAATTGTATGCGGAACACAAAGTAATAAAATCTGTTCAAAAATTTACTTTTGAAACAATAAAATTAGCGATTACAGAAAGAAAAATGGAAAATATCCAAGTGCGGCTTTTTTTTTTTTTTTTTGTTGCTTAGTGTATATTCTAGGATTCAAAAAGTTTAGAAATTACATAATGTTAACTGAATAATTAACATAAACATAATGCCATAATGAATAAATAAGCAATAAACAATTTAGAATTAAACAAAAACCATTTTTAAACAATTGCCCTTGAATGAGATCGAGCTCGTAATCTTTGGATTCATAGCCAGGCACTCTGCATCATAGCCACAGCATTCACAGGTAAAACAACTTTCATTACAATACTGAAACTTTTTAAATCAACATTTTTATGGAAATTTAATCATTATATGGCTTTTAAAATTACTTTAAAATAAATATTTTAAATGGGTAAATTACAGTTAATGAAAGAAATAATCTGGTGTGGCAGTTTGTCTTACCCTGCATTTAAATACTGTAAAGATAGATTTCAGAATAAGGAGTAAGGTAACGAGTAATGTATATTAAAGTACTCTAAAAACAGAGTTAAAAGTTTTTTTTTTTTTTGCCATGCATTTCTGTCATTCTTTGATGTGTATTTCTGGAGCTATCGCCCTCCTCAATCACACGTTTAAATATACCACCTACATTTCTAAAGAATTTAATGCTGTTATTAAATTCAGCCTCATTCAGTCTAAAATTAGTTTATTCTAAACTAGCAGGCTACACCCGCTTCGCTGGTCACTATTTTTAAATGAATCACTATAATTAATGAATTCTCAAAATTGCATTAATTTTTATCGTGTGGAAAAAAAAAGGAAAGAAAAAAATTCTGATCGGGAAAAATGTCGCACCGGGTCCCCACTGCCTTCGGCAGTGTACACCTGTGCGTGGTGCGCACACACGAATGTATATATATGAGCGCTGCACACGCGTATTCCTTCACTACCCTTATGATTTCTCAAAATTCCATGTTATTACTCATAAACTTTTATTCTTAAGAAAATAAATTTAAAAAATTCTGATCGAGTAAAAACTCACACCGGGTCCCCTCTGCCTTTGGCAGCATAGACCCTTGTGTGCGCAGTGTGCACGAATTCATATATATGCTCGCTGCACGCACATATTCCTTCACCACCCTTCCTGACCCCCCCTTAATTTTACACTTTCGAAAATATCTTAATTCGACTCGTATTCCTTCCTTTAGAGCAGTTTAAAGCAACATAACTCATAACATAACTTTGATTCATAAAGAAGAAATGCATAAATATTATTACTTGATGTTTAAAATGTTATATGAGAAAATTATTTTCCTTCCAGCATATATTTGCTTCCTTATTTTACTTTTTTATTATACTATGAATATTTAAAATAGTGTATTTTTTAAAAGGTAAGTGTAATACAACACAAGAAATTTTGTTATGTTAAATAGTGAAGTTTTGTTTATAATTCAGCTAGTTATTTTTAATATAATTTTAATTATACACTAATTTTATGTAATAATAATTCTCTGAAAAGTATGTTCAATTACATTTAACTGTATTTCGGGAAATAGAAATTTAATTTAGTTTCTTATAGATATAATGTAAATTGAATAATACTTTTTTGCAGGTTGCGGTGTTGTGGGTCAGAAGCTGTGGGTTTGAGTTGAAAATTGTCTTGTGGGTGCGGGTCAAGTAAAACTGTGTGTTAAATTATTGCATGCCACAGTTTTAGGGAATTGGTTTATACTGCTCCTGTTTTCGTGTTCTTAGCAACCTGGTGCTGAATTGCTGTGCTGGTGTAATTATGTATCAATGCCGATGGTGTATCTGTTTATTGAAAATAATAAACACAATGTTAAATTTAAACAGGTGTTTCCTGCTGTATCATTTTAGTAAATATTTGGTTTTTATGCATAGAATTTTCAATTTCAAACCCAAGTAAATTAAAAAGAAAAAAAAAAGGGCAGATAATTTTTGCTGGTTACCAGAAATTGTTGCTGGCGACCACTTTTTTTTTTTTTTTTTTTTTTTTTAAATTACTGGAACCGTGCTAATAACACTCACATGTACACAGATATACAAACCAACCACAGAAACCTGTTTTTGGAATCAGGTTGCCTCAAAACGTGTAAATATAGCAAAAACTCAATTTCAAAAATTTGACATTGGAATTATACTTTTGTTTTTGTCATATATGAGTAAGTTAAAGTAAAAAGTCATGTGAGGATTCATTTTTTTTATTACATTATTTTGAAAATAAATCACATTCTTATTTATGTATACTAGTATATAACCCCGTCAAAAATGACGGAATGTGAAATCAATGAACATAGTGAATCAACGAAGGCTTTGTCTGCTTCGCTGGTCACTATATTTAAAGGAAATTCTTTTATATCGCTTTATAAACAAAATTTAAATGTAAATTAAAAATCATGAAATTGCTCAAAAGCTCGCTTCCTGTCTCCGCTGCCTTCGGCAGCAAGCCACTCATTTGCAGACTCTCGGGTGCCTGTGACAATAGCTTACCAGTGGGCTTCCATTTGGGTGCCATGACAGTTTCGAAACAGACAGTATCAAAAAAATTCAAGTAGCAATTTTATATTTAAACCCCAGTTACATATGAACAACATGATACGTGGTGTTACATAATATTTTCTTTCACTTTATTTTCTACATTTATTTGATTTATTCGATCAAGTATAAAACGACAAGAATTTCACGCCAAATATAATATTACAATATGCTATGATCAGCTACATCTATCGCATGAGACAATTTTTTGTGGTTATAATAGTAGTTGAGTTAGTTTATAGTAGTTTGGTATATAGAAATATAAATAATTAAATATGTAAATCTGATCATAGTACAGCCTTACTATAGCTCCCCTTATCTACTTTTGAATTTTTATCGCCATTTTAGACAAAAATACATAATTTATGTGATTATTTTTTCTCTTTCTTTCTTTTCTTTTTCCTTTCCTTTCTGTTTTTCAATAATTTATAATTTATTTATATTTTTGATGCACTAACTTGGCTTAAAGTGGTTTTCACAAAAGGAGAGTTCTTGGCGAAAAATGTCCGATCTATTTCAGCATCAAAATTTTAAAATATTACCCAGGATTATTAATGAATTAGCTTTCATGCCAAGCGCGATTCATCCGTGTTAAAAACGTCAAAACAAAACAGAAAAAAAAAAAAATCTAAAATTGAAGTATATTAAAAAAAGTTATGGTTGTTTTTTTACTCTATTTTCACATACATGAGCAATTTTAATCTATATAATATTTCTCTAACATGGTCTAGTTACATTTAATTTTTTTAGTAACGATATAATAGTGACTTAATAAAATACGCGAGGATAAAAAATAATACATAAGCAATATTTAAGCACGTGGACTCAGTTCAGCAATCTAATAAAAAATTATGACGTTTGTACGATGAGATCATTTTATAGAAAAAATGTATTTTTAAAGGTTGCATTTTTACAATCTTTGCAAGCGTCATTTTAAATCTAGCAATATTTTAATGATATAATCCCCATGTGAACTTTTGTCATAAATTGACTAAAAAATGCAATAATAAAAAGTATAATCAAAATAGGTACTAAGTTTTTTTTTAACACAAAATTATGCAAAAATAAATTAATTAATAAAAATGTATCGCCAACATGATGACAAAAATTAAAAATCGCCATGAAGGTCTTATACTAAATCTGTCCTGCCTCACAAAGTATGACAATTAGGTCGTTAAACATGAATTTTATTTTTAAGTCTTTCGTGAATAATATTGGTTTGGTTTGATTATCATTATCCTTTCATCTCTCAATATTAATTTGTTTCTAATAATAATTTGGCTTCTGAGTTCTGAGGAATTAAAATTCGGTGGGAAATTTCACTTAAGGTTTATGAGTTTCAAATTTTAAAGGTAAATAAGAAAAGAAATTGCGAAAGTTTGCTATTATTTTTTATTTTTCACGTGAATTTATGCTAAAAAATAAATAAATAAATGACTGGTAAATTTTTTTGGCAACAATTATAAATTTAAATGTCCAAATTTGAAGTTATTGCCAGGTTATTATTTTCATATTTTAAATAATTTAAAAAAATCTAATCAAAACTTCGTTACAAATAAGATACCAAATGAAAAGGGCTTTTTTTCTGAATCCGTCGGACTAAAAACAGCTTATCGATCGGACAATTAGATTTTTTAAAATTAACTAAAGTATGGAAATTAGGTCGCAACTTGCTATATAGATGAGTACGAATCAGAATTGTCATTACACTTGCAAACTATAGGCTGCTACTGCAAACTACTGCTGCTTTCAAATGCAAACTAACCTATATATAAAGATTTATTGCAAATAAAAATTTTAAAAAAATGTGCGGCCTGCGAGGAGGCTAACGATATTTAAAACTTTAAAAAACATTAAAACCCGTTTAAAAGATTACCTCGCTAGCGCTTTCGGCTGCATCACGCAGCCTTCTTCTGGCCTTTTCGCTCCTGTGAACTATCGTACACACGGCCATGTATTCTTCTCTCTTCCTCTCTCTCCAGAATACTGCGCCATCTCGTGTTGATCTCTGATTGGTCGGTGTTGCATGAACCCTCATTAGCTAAAATTTCGACAGTTTCCTGTTTTGTGGCATAGAAATAATTATTGTAGTTTGCTAGTTTTTTGTAATTTTTAAAATCTATTTCTATTTTTTCTGTTTGGTTTATTTTAGTTAAAGCTGTGGTTGTATGGTTATATTTTATATCATTTTGGTGTTCTTTGATTCGCGTTTTTATTTTTCGCTTTGTCATTCCAATGTAGCAACCGGTTTTTTGGTCATCTTTGTTAAAGTTTATTTTATATATACCTGCAGTTTCAGAAAAGTCTATTTTATCTTTATCGTTCCTAATTCTTTGGAAAATATTTTGGTTTGGTTTTATTGGTATATTAATATTTAATTTAGCGGCTTCGTTTTTAATTTTATTAGATGTACCTTTATTGTATGGAATTGGGGGGATGTATTTTTGTTTTGGTTTCTGTGCATTGTCTATGTTATTAAGTTCTTTTATTCTATTTCTATAAAGTTTGTTTACTAAGTTTTTCTTATAACCTGCGTTTTGAGCAGGGTTGGCAAAGTGGGCCCAGCCCAGAAAAACCCGCCCGGGTTTTTCTGGGCGGGCCCACCAACAAAAACCCACTGGGTTTTTGCAAATAAGCGGGTTTTTGTTAAAAATTATTTATAATTTACAAATCCCATCTATAAAGTATAGAAAACACCTTATCTTTAAGGAAAAAACTCTAATTTTTATTTTCTAGAAAATAGTATTAAACATAAAAAGTAACTACAGTTATAAATATAATAAAAGCAAGTTTATCTTCTGTAATTGGTTAAATTTTCCTTTTCCTGTAAAACCGAACGATATATTTTTTTTTTAACATTTAACTAATTAAATAGTTTAGTTTTAGAACTTTATAATAATTTTATTTTAATTTTAGTAGCAACATAATTATAAATCTAATAAAATAAAATTTTCTTCTATAACCGTTTCAACTATTAAAAAACTTAAAAAAAAAAAGGATAAAGCAGTGCAACTTATTTTTATAATTAAAACTAGTTAGCATAAGTGGACTCTTCTAAGTTTCCAATCATATATATGTTATCATAAATTTCTAGTACAGGACATACTCTTAACATGGTTATCATGTTAAGAGAAATGAATCTGACCAAACACTTGACACAGAGACAGAATGAAATCCCCACCTAATAGGCTATCCACCGTTCACTTTGATATATTTATCTTATTCTAATCTATTAATTTATTTTATTAGGATCAATTTCGTAGTTTCGTTTTCATGCTACTATTTCCAATGCAACAATCCTCAAAATGCATATTTATATGGGATAATCCCCCCATTTTGCTATGTTGATAAAATCTTAAATTATGAGTAACTAAGTATCATAATTAGTATCATAACTAAGTATCATTATGAGTAACTAAGTATGAGTAACTAAGTATCATAAATGTTAATTTGAAATTGTCTGATATATTTATGATCCTCAAAATGGACATTTATGCTCAATTTTGCCCTATTCTGCCATTTTAAGTAAATCTTAAATTCCAAATAATTTACGAATTTTTTAAATTGAAAAATTTATACTTTATGATATTCATGCCAGTACCCTAAATAATATTTCAAAAGTGGTCTGACATCTTTACGATGAAAATGTTCCTCAAAATTGACATTTATGTGAAATTTTGCCCTATACTGCCATGCTAAGAAATTCGTAAATTTCCAGTAACTTGCGAAATTTTCAAAGTAGCATGTTTCTAGTTACTGATGTTCATTCCGACATCAAAACTCATATTTTAAAACTGGTCTCATATTTTTTCAGTAAAAATTTTCCATTTAATACACGTTTAAGTAAAATTTTGCCCTATTCTCCCATGTTAAGAAAAGCATACATTTTTAATAACTTACGAAGTTTTTTAATTCAAATGTTGCAAATGAATAAGGTTCTTGCCAGTGTTGAAAATAATATTTTAAAACTGATCTGACTTCTCTGTGACAATTTGTTCTTGAGATATCTGTACACAGACTAACGGACTAACAAACTAACACACACCATACAAATTTTGTCATTTTTCGGATTCCTCCCACATCAAAACGTTTAATAAAGTAAAAAAACTGAGGTCGAAAATTTTCACGATTACCTAAGTTCTCCATCTATAGCATGATGGGGAACTAAAAAATTTAAATGATATGTATTGTATTTAAGAATTTAAATTCTTTTATTTTATCAGTTATTGTCATTAAGAATATTTATTTTGAATAAGCATACATTAAAATAAAATATAGCTTAATCTTACTAATTAACACTATTTTAATATTAGAATCAAACCAATTTTTATTTCTAAGATAAATATTACATTAATTATTAATTAGTAGTTTAATATAATTAGGTGTATTACAACTAATATGCTAAATAACATATATCTAACATTGCAATGCAAATGTATTCAAACAAAAACCCACAAAAGCCCAGAAAAACCCACAAATGCCCAGAAAAACCCGCAAAAACCCAGAAAAACCCAAGTGGGTTGGGTTTTTCTAGAAAAACCCGGGTTTTTGCCAACCCTGGTTTTGAGCTATTTCAGTGATTTTTTGGAGTTCTTGTTTAAGTAAATTTTCATTTGAGCATACGTTTATTGCGCGGTTTATATAATATTGTATTGCTGCTATTTTGTATTTATATGGAGTCTTGCATTTTGCATTTATAATTTCGTTGCTATTACTTTGTTTCCGGTATACGGTAGTTTCGAAGTTTAAGTTTTGAGTTTTTATTATTGTGACATCTAGGAAGTTAATGAGGTTGTTATTTTCTATTTCAAGTGTGAATTTGATATTTGGGTCAATTTTATTTAATTTTTCTAGTGTGCTTTCTGGGGAGGAGTATTTACTGTTTATTACTGCAAATGTGTCGTCTACATACCTGAACCAATATTTTATTTCTTTGAAATTTGTTAGTATATTTTCGTTTTCAAGTAATCTTAGTTTAAAGTCTGCTACTATGCCTGAGATAGGCGATCCCATTGGGACGCCTTGATTCTGTTTATAGAATTTATTGTTGAATCTGAAATAGTTTTCATTTAAAATTAGGTTATTAGCTGCAATTAACCCCTTCCACTCCAGGGACGTACGTGCGTACGTCCTAGTGTTAATGGCCATTAATACCATGGACGTACGTGCATACGTCCAAAGAAAGTATACGATACTATTTCAAAATTATAATCTGGTATTTCAGACATTTACACTACAGCTAGCCTGGAGCGGAAGGGGTTAATGTTTGGCTTATGTCTTTATCTTTATATTTTTGTTTTATTTTTTCATTTATAATTTCATTAATTTCTTTTATATTAATTGATGGGTATAGGTTTATTACATTATATTCAACTCTTAGATATGAATATAAAAACGAAGTTAATAAATTTGAAAGACAGATCCTTAATAAAGCTATTAAAAATAAAAAAGCAACCTACTACAAACTAAAAAACCAAATAGAAGTAATAGAAAAACAAATGAAAGAACTTTGTAAACAAGAAGAATTTAACAACTTAAAAGCTAAAATTGAAATTTATAGTAATCAAATAAACGAAACCTATACCAAAAATCAAAACAAAAAACTTAAATCATGGCTTAAAAATAAAAATAAATCACAAGAAAACTGTAGAAAACCAATAGAAATCCCATATTTAAATTTCTCAAATGTAAAACTTACCACACACCAGGATCAATTACTAAAACTAGGACATAAATACATTTTAGATGAAGCAATAGATATAAAAGATACCATAGCAAAAATAGAATCCACTCTACAATACATCCCTAAAAACCATCAAAATAATATACGAAATATCGCGCAAAACAACATTATTGAAAAAATTAAACACAATAGTACTGACTGTGAAGATAGTGTCACAAAACTGCATTAAATTGACATTTGTGTGACCGATGATTTTCATTTTAATCAAGAATTGTCTTAAAGACTATCAGTTATCCCGAGTAAATTTCAATGCAAACGTAGAGAGAAAAATACGCGGCACTCCCAGCTAAAGGAGGAAGTGAAACTGTCCAGTCATCATTTTATAAAACTCTCTTCTGCTCGATTTCAATCTCCGATGTATATGTAATGTTGTCTTTCTGTGAATATGTAGCAGCAACTAAGCAGGGCGTTTGAAAACGCTCTTATATATTTTATATTACCCTTTTATTATAAAAGATCTGTATCTAATCCAGAATATTAAAGTTACAAAAGAAAAGGAAGAATTACAAAATCATTTATCATAATTTACACAATTAAATAATAGTTTAATATGTTCACAAGTTTATTTTTCAGCCCGTTGGTGAATCAAGAATGTGGCTTTAAAATGGATTAAATAATTAATTGGACGCATGCTGTACCAGTGCTGTTTGTCTTATCCAGGTAAGTGAAATCTTACCTATTCATTGTCAATATTATTTAATATAAATATAATATAATACAAGCGCTCTATATTAAAAATTATATATATATAATTTTATAAGAGATACTAATGATTAAGAAAGCGCAATAATTTGCACTACCGAGGAGGATCTAATATTAAATATAGTTATTTTAAAAAAGATTACGAGACGGATTCTCTTAATTAAAGAGGTCTCTTAAATAAAAGAGCGCAAAATAAAATTACAGCACTGGGACTTAAAAGGAAAGAAATTATAAAACATAATTAATATATGTGTTTGAAGAAATTCAATATTAAGCATATTATATATATATACAAATAGTATAAGTGTGTGTGAAATTATTATATACTGAAATCAACTGGTATGTGTTCATAACTAAACATAAAATTTTTATAACTGATAGACATTGATAAACACTCAGTAAATACTCTCTCTCCAAATATTATTTGAACTTTTCAAAGAATTAAATATACGTGATATATAAAAATATGTTTTGATAAAAATAAAAATAAAAATAATAAATAAACAAAATGGCAGCTTCCGCAAAAGAAATAACATTAGTTGAGAAATTGAACTCCAGTAATTATGATAACTGGAAATTCAAGATAGAGATGCTCCTCACGAAGGAGGATCTCTTCCAGGTTATTATAGAAGCGCCCCCAAACCCATTAACTGATGAATGGCGATCTAAAGATCGAAAGGCGCGTGCCATAATTAATTTAGCTATAGAAGATACACAAATAGTATATGTTAAGCATTTGTCCACAGCCAGGGAGACATGGGATGCACTTAAAAATATACATGAGAGGGCTAATCTGAGCAGCAAATTATTCTTACTCAGAAAATTATATTCCACCAAACTAACAGAAGGGGGAAATCTGATAGAACACATAACTAGTATTTATAAGTTAAGGGACAAATTGTTAGCTATAGGAGAAGAAATAAATGAACAGCACTTATCAGCGTTGATGTTGTGCTCGCTACCTCCTAGTTATGATACCCTGATAACGGCTATCGAAGCCAGAAATGACGATGAACTTACACCAGAGTACATTAAAAGTAAATTGTTTGATGAATACATTAAAAGGACAGAAAATCACCAAACAAAAGGTGAAAACGCGTATAAAACTCAAATTAAGCGTAAAACACCACCAAGTAAACATTGCAATTTTTGCGGAAAGAATTCACACACCCGTAACGAATGCTGGCATTTAAACGCCAGACCAAATCATAACCAAAGGAATTATAATAATTTTCATAACAGCGGTAACAATCCCAGCAAGTACAAAAACAAAAACAAAACACAACTCATAAGGGAAACTGAGAATAAATTAAAGAATCTTACATTTATCATTGATAAAACTGAGCATAACTCATGGATAGTCGACAGTGGGAGTAGCAGGCATATCTGCAACGACATAAACCAATTTACAAATCTGAAAGACAACGAAAAAGTTAGTGTTATGCTAGCGAACGGGCACTCCGTAGTCTCACAGGGTTGCGGCGACGTAAATCTTAAAGTAATTAACTCGGATAAGGAAATAAACAATGTTACTTTAAAAGAGGTTTTATACATACCCAATATAGCCACAAATCTAATATCGGTAAAGAAAGCAACAGAGAATGGTTGTGTTGCCATATTTAAAAATCATGAATGTAAAATCAAATTCGGGAATAAAACTTATATAGAGGCGAATTTGACAGATAATTTATATGAACTACAAACGAGCGAAAAATTTTCCGAAAGTGTAAATATTGTAGAAGCGTGCGAAAACAGGAATTGTACTAAATTGTGGCATGAAAGATTAGGGCATAAAAATCTACAACAAATAAAAGAACTCGTCGACAAAAATATGGCAACCGGAATAGAGCTAAATAAATGTAAACACAACACAGAATGCGAAATCTGTATCATTTCAAAATTGGAGGATGACACATATCCGAAAAAGGCAACTTTTAGGGCAGAAAAACCATTAGATCTAGTTGTTTCAGATGTTTGCGGACCCTTTCAAACTTCCACAATAGGAGGGAAAAATTATTTTTTAACGTTTATAGATGACTACAGTCGTTTCACATTTACATACTTATTGCGAAATAAAAGTGAGGTGTTTGATAAATTTAAACAATATTATGCGTTGACTTTAAACAAGTTCGGCAGGAAAATAAAAATATTGCGTACCGATAACGGCGGAGAGTATACAAGCAATGAATTTGAAAACTTTCTCGCGAATGAAGGAATCGAACACCAATTAACAGTACCGCATTGTTCTCCTCAAAATGGCGTGGCGGAGAGAAAAAATAGAACATTGGTTGAAATGACCAGATGTTTGTTAAGACAAAGCAGCTTGCCAAATAAATTTTGGGGTGAAGCCCTTATGACCGCTAATTATCTGCAGAATAGATTGCCAACGAGTGCATGCGATAAAACACCATATGAAAAATGGAATGGAAATAAACCAAATCTCTCGCATATAAAATCATTTGGTTGTAAGGCATATGTGTATACTCACAAAAACACAAGAGGGAAGCTAGACAACAGGGCAAAGGAAGGAATACTTGTTGGTTATGACCTTAGAAGTAAAGGTTATAGAGTATTTATAGATAATAATGTTAGGATATGTAGAACCGTAAAGTTCGTTGAAACAAAAACAAAGGATAATAATTTTGAGTCTATCGATAATGAACTGTTAGAGACAAACAATAATACAAATGAAGGGAATTCTAGCGAAACAAACGATCATAAAAATAACTTCCCGGTGATACTAAATGAAATAAATCAAAATTCGGACCAAACTGAGGATGTTAATCGTGACATAACAGATCGAACAATTCCGAGAAGGTCGGAAAGAGCTAACAAAGGTGTTCCACCTGACAGATTTGCTTTAATGACAAATACTATGAACGTAAACGAACCCAAAACCTTCAATGAAATATTGCAGATACAAAATTCCATAGAAAGGGAAAATTGGCTAAAAGCAGCCAAAGATGAAATTGCTTCTTTAAACGAAAATAATACATGGGAATTGGTAGACCCTCCCCCTAACACACACATAGTAGGCTCAAAATGGGCATTCAAGGCGAAATATAATGATAAGGGTGAAATCCAAAAATATAAAGCCAGGCTTGTCGCCAAAGGCTTTAGCCAAAAGTATGGGGTAGATTATGACGAGACGTTCGCCCCGGTGGCGTCTCATACGACAATTAGATCTTTTCTTGTAATGGCCCTATATAAAAACTTAGAATTAAACCACTTGGATGTAAAAACCGCGTTTTTACACGGTGAGCTCGAAGAAACAATTTACATGCAACAACCGGAGGGATTCATAAATCCCGGTGAAGAACATAAAGTTTGTAAATTACACAAAGCCATCTACGGGCTGAAACAGTCAGCCAGGGCTTGGAATTCAAAAATAAACGAAACATTAACAAAGTTGAATTTCACACAAAGTTCCACTGACAAATGCCTTTACAAAAGAAACACAAATAACAAAACCGTCTACATACTAGTGTATGTAGACGATATATTAATTGCTGGAACCAAACATGATATAAACAAAATAATAGAAGAACTTAGGCGTGAATATAGTATTACCAACCTTGGGAGCGTTACTAATTATCTGGGAATAAATATAACACGACCAGACAGCAATACTTTGCTAATAGATCAGTCAAACAAAATTAAACAATTAGTAAATAAATTTAATTTAGAAAATGCGAAACCCACTAATACTCCCATAGATACAAATTACTTAAAGGATTATAACAATGAAAATTATTTAACTGACAATACTGATTATAGAAAGGCAGTAGGGGCACTTCTATATATAGCCACTGTCAGCAGACCTGATATCAGTGCTGCCGTCAACCTTTTATCTCGTCACAACGAAAGACCTAGAGTGTGTGACTGGGAAAGTACCAAGAAAGTCATCAAGTACCTAAAAACTACAATTAATTTAAAATTAAAATATGACAACGAGAATCCCGCTATACTAACCGCATATGCGGACGCAGACTATGCGAATGACCCCCAGGACAGAAAGTCCATTACAGGAAACGTATTCTTTATTGGGAATAATCCCATCTATTGGTACTCAAAAAAACAAAAATGCGTCAGCCAATCCACCGCAGAAGCGGAATATATAGCAGCAGGATGCGCTGCTCAGGAAAGCATGTGGATCATTAGACTTTTAAACGACTTAGATCTAGATCAAATAAAACCAATCACAATTTATGAAGATAACCAATCAGCGATTAAATTAATTGAGTCTGACAAATATCAAGCGCGGACTAAACACGTGGATGTTAAATTTCATCTAATAAAACATTTGTATGAAGAAGGAACCATCAGATTACAATATATCCCCAGCAACGAAATGATTGCTGACATCTTTACTAAACCCCTACCAGGGCCGGCTTTTAAAACTTTAAAAAATAAACTAAATTTAGTAGAACATTGAAAATACCGGTCAAGTAGGGGTGTCACAAAACTGCATTAAATTGACATTTGTGTGACCGATGATTTTCATTTTAATCAAGAATTGTCTTAAAGACTATCAGTTATCCCGAGTAAATTTCAATGCAAACGTAGAGAGAAAAATACGCGGCACTCCCAGCTAAAGGAGGAAGTGAAACTGTCCAGTCATCATTTTATAAAACTCTCTTCTGCTCGATTTCAATCTCCGATGTATATGTAATGTTGTCTTTCTGTGAATATGTAGCAGCAACTAAGCAGGGCGTTTGAAAACGCTCTTATATATTTTATATTACCCTTTTATTATAAAAGATCTGTATCTAATCCAGAATATTAAAGTTACAAAAGAAAAGGAAGAATTACAAAATCATTTATCATAATTTACACAATTAAATAATAGTTTAATATGTTCACAAGTTTATTTTTCAGCCCGTTGGTGAATCAAGAATGTGGCTTTAAAATGGATTAAATAATTAATTGGACGCATGCTGTACCAGTGCTGTTTGTCTTATCCAGGTAAGTGAAATCTTACCTATTCATTGTCAATATTATTTAATATAAATATAATATAATACAAGCGCTCTATATTAAAAATTATATATATATAATTTTATAAGAGATACTAATGATTAAGAAAGCGCAATAATTTGCACTACCGAGGAGGATCTAATATTAAATATAGTTATTTTAAAAAAAGATAGAAAAGCCCTAAAAGCACTTAAAGAAAACAATAACATCGCGTGTGTACTTACAGATAAAACCAATAAAATAGCCATCTTTAATCGTACTGAATATAATGAAAAAATGGAAAATGCAATTAATGACATAGGAGTTACCCCCATTGAAAAAGATCCCAATAAAAAACTTATAGAAAAAATAAATAAAATT
Source organism: Salticus scenicus (assembly GCA_963930645.1). NCBI lineage: Eukaryota > Metazoa > Arthropoda > Arachnida > Araneae > Salticidae > Salticus > Salticus scenicus. The sequence goes on from OZ005655.1 coordinate 57,567,655, forward strand.
ATAAAAGAAGGAAAATGGCCAAACAATAATAAACCAAAAATAACTAACTTTGCACCCAACACAGCCAGAATGTTTGGAAAATTCAAAGACCATAAAAACCCACCTAAATTCAGACCCATAGTAAATAAAAGAGAAAGCCCATCATACGAACTTGAAAATTACATGAAAAACATATATAACGAAATACTCCCCCCTTCAAACACCAATTTAAACTCAACTGAAGATTTCATAAAAAAACTGAAAGATGTAAAAATAGAACCTAATGATATTATAGTTAGCTTCGATGTAATAAACCTATACCCATCAATTAATATAAAAGAAATTAATGAAATTATAAATGAAAAAATAAAACAAAAATATAAAGATAAAGACATAAGCCAAACATTAATTGCAGCTAATAACCTAATTTTAAATGAAAACTATTTCAGATTCAACAATAAATTCTATAAACAGAATCAAGGCGTCCCAATGGGATCGCCTATCTCAGGCATAGTAGCAGACTTTAAACTAAGATTACTTGAAAACGAAAATATACTAACAAATTTCAAAGAAATAAAATATTGGTTCAGGTATGTAGACGACACATTTGCAGTAATAAACAGTAAATACTCCTCCCCAGAAAGCACACTAGAAAAATTAAATAAAATTGACCCAAATATCAAATTCACACTTGAAATAGAAAATAACAACCTCATTAACTTCCTAGATGTCACAATAATAAAAACTCAAAACTTAAACTTCGAAACTACCGTATACCGGAAACAAAGTAATAGCAACGAAATTATAAATGCAAAATGCAAGACTCCATATAAATACAAAATAGCAGCAATACAATATTATATAAACCGCGCAATAAACGTATGCTCAAATGAAAATTTACTTAAACAAGAACTCCAAAATATCACTGAAATAGCTCAAAACGCAGGTTATAAGAAAAACTTAGTAAACAAACTTTATAGAAATAGAATAAAAAAACTTAATAACATAGACAATGCACAGAAACCAAAACAAAAATACATCCCCCCAATTCCATACAATAAAGGTACATCTAATAAAATTAAAAACGAAGCCGCTAAATTAAATATTAATATACCAATAAAACCAAACCAAAATATTTTCCAAAGAATTAGGAACGATAAAGATAAAATAGACTTTTCTGAAACTGCAGGTATATATAAAATAAACTTTAACAAAGATGACCAAAAAACCGGTTGCTACATTGGAATGACAAAGCGAAAAATAAAAACGCGAATCAAAGAACACCAAAATGATATAAAATATAACCATACAACCACAGCTTTAACTAAAATAAACCAAACAGAAAAAATAGAAATAGATTTTAAAAATTACAAAAAACTAGCAAACTACAATAATTATTTCTATGCCACAAAACGGGAAACTGTCGAAATTTTAGCTAATGAGGGTTCATGCAACACCGACCAATCAGAGATCGACACGAGATGGCGCAGTATTCTGGAGAGAGAGGAAGAGAGAAGAATACATGGCCGTGTGTACGATAGTTCACAGGAGCGAAAACGCCAGAAGAAGGCTGCGTGATGCAGCCGAAAGCGCTAGCGAGGTAATCTTTTAAACGGGTTTTAATGTTTTTTAAAGTTTTAATGTATTTTACCTTTTTTAAATTGTTTTAAATAACGATATTTAGTTTGACAACTTTGGTTAACGGATAAAAAATTAATAAATACGCTCTAACTTTTCGGAAATTCCTTTCAACGATTATGTAGCTAAAAAACTGTTGTAATGAAATATTATTAAATCCATTATTCATTCTTTTTATTATAGTTTTAATATATAGTCATCAATTTTTCACGATTCTATTGTTAGTTTATGAATGAAAATAATTTAAATTAATGTATTCTGCTCCAAATTTTCGCCCTGCTCTTCCTCGAAAAAAGTATATACATATATGAATCATATACTCACAAACATATATGTACAGTCATAAAATAATAATAATTTCCCTCCCCAACTAATTTCACCGTAAATTCTCATAGAAACCAGCAGCTGATGCCTAACCATAGGTAATAAATTTAGTTTTTAATTCAATTGCTAAATTTTGTTTAGGGTGTCATCTACATATTAAAACTTGCACAAACTTCTTTCTTATTTTCTGTTGAGCTATGTACATGATAGACCAGAGATGTTTCTGCCTAAAGGATGTCTGAGTGAGTAATGCTGACCGGGGTGTCGGCCTGGATAGCTCAATTGGTAGAGTAACCTTGGTATTGTAACCTTGTAAGTCAAAGATCCGGAGTTCGACTCCCGGTCCAGGCATTATTTTCACTCAGTCGGAAAAATAAAATTTCAATAAATATGATTTTCTTCCACAGTTGATTGTGTGATTTTAATAAAAATTGTATTTCTTTCTCCCATTATCTAATGGTGTTTTCCATTTCCTGCGGCTTATTTTATGTTGAGCTATCTACATGATAGACCAGAGATGTTTCTGTCTAAAGGTTGTCTGAGTGAGTAATGCTGACCGGGGTGTTGGCCTGGATAGCTCAATTGGTAGAGCCTTGACCTTGTAAGTCAAAGATCCGGGGTTCGACTCCCAGTTCAGGCATTATTTTCACTCAGTCGGAAAAATAAAATTTCAATAAATATGATTTTCTTCCACAGTTGATTGTGTGATTTTAATAAAGATTGTACATATTCTGTATCAGCGTGCATAGCACCGAATGTGTTAAACACAGTTGGATTAAATTTTTCAGTTTTTTTTTTTTTTTTTTTTTCCCTGATTTTTCCACTACTCATACACTGTTACAAAAGATGCAACATTTTCAGCAAAAAATATTTCTTGAAATGAAGTACAATTTCGTTTAAATTTTAATTATTGAACTGTGAAAAGAACAGAAATAGATGAATTTCAAACTCTCTTTTGTACATCCTTTCTGACAGTGACAAATATAAATGTATTTAAAGCCTGCCTGATTAAAATTAAGTATTAAATTTTATTTAAATATGTACAAACATACATATATTTAACATTAGGTGTAGGAAAATTAGCATTATGTAAGAGAAAAAAAAAAATCTGAAAATGGTTTCTTTTTTTGGAAAGAAACAACAAAAAAAGGTTTAAAAAAAAAAAGTGGTTTAAACCGCTCAACCCTGATTGCAGCTCATCTACATGAAAAAAAAAAAAAAACAGAGAGGGAGAGTAACAGGAAACAAGTTTATTTATATTCCAAAGTGGATTGCAGAATGCATCATGGATATGCCCCTTGATCAGCTGGGAGAGAGAATAGAGAATTAGGTGAAAATTGTTAGAAAATAGGATTAATGTAACAGAATTGAAAAGTAGGTGAAAAAAATAAGCCAAATAAAAAATAAACCGGCAATAGGAAAATCAAGAAAAAGAAACATATAAAAATATATGTGTGGAATATCATGATTTTTTATATTGTTTTTTAAAGTTGTGTTTTGTAAGGATTTTGCCCTTTTAAATTGTTTGTTTCCTGTGTATTTAACAGGTCAAATTAGTAAAGAAAAAATATTATGTTCCTAAAATATATAAAATATGATAAATTTAGGAAAAATATATCTAAAAATGTACTACTATTTTTTATTTTTAAAACAAATACATCATTTAAATAATTAAATGCAATATTTTTCCCCTTTTTTTCACCAGGATTATAAATAAAATTTTATGAAAACTTGAATGTTGTGGACACCACATGACTTTCTTCTATATTTTCCTATGCAGATTCACTCAGGAAAAATAATTTATTAAAATCATTATTTAATAAAATTACCTTCCATGATAATGCAATATGATTTCCATATTAGAGAAGTAGTATAACACTAAATATCCAAAAAAAAGGTTCATTTTATTCTTGCAGGATTCATACTCATCAGGGAAAACCTGGAAAACAGGGAATACTCAGGGAGTTTGGAATTTGTTAAAAAAAAGTCAGGGAAAATAAAAATTTTCATTAAAAGTCAGGGAAAATCGGTTATAAAACCTGGAAAAACAAATGTTTTTTTTTTCTCTCAAGTTATGTTTTTCTGTTTGGCTTTGTATCAAAATTTAAATGATTAAGTATTGTGAAAATACGCATATAAATAATGATTTTTACCTGAATTTCTATCATGATCGGCAGTAATATGACATCATACAGTGGAAGTAGCTGTATGAACCCTGTCTTGATATTATTACTTTTTTTTGTGTGTGTGTGTGTGTTAAAAATGAAAAAAAAAAAAAAAAATCTATAACTTTATTTTAAATTATTGCAGATCAGTGGTTCAGCCATTCATTTTAAAGTTATTGGCGAGCTCTTTTGAAAGATACCCATAATGACAATTTATTTCCCTCAAGGGGGACTTCCCCCCCCCCAAGGGGGAGGCGATGCTCCTACATATACAAAAAAAAATTTCCCAGTTGACTGGGAAACTGTTATAAATAGCTACTAAACTATTATAAATAGCTTACAAGAACTATTATAAATAGTTCTTGTAAATTTCATAATGATTATTGAAAAATAATTCTCTTAATGCACATTTATACAAAATTTTGTACCATACCACCATGTTACAAATTTAGAAAAAGCGGGATTGCAACACAACCTGTAAGACAATTTTTACCAAAAGATGATAGGCACTAATTTATGTCAAAACGTAACTACATACCAATTTGTATGAAATTCTGTGCAGTAGTTCCTGTGATACAGTTGCCACAAAATTTTGTCACACACACACAGACAGACAGACATTTTCTTAAAATGGTCAAATCGTGTTCTACAGCTCTCAAAACGTGTAAATCCATAAAAAACTTGAGGTCGAAAATTTTTACGAATTCAATACTTCCTTCTATTGAATATAGAAGGAAGTAATAATAAGAGGGGAATTATTATTATAGTTTTACTTAATTTTAACGATTCTGTATGGTTAGGGCCTTTTGTTACATTTATAGTTTTTCATTCTTTTACTTTTAGCAATAAATTAAAATAAATTTTAAAATAATATCTCAGATATAAATCCTTATTTTGTTTATTTTTCATGAAATATGACTCTCTCTCTCTCTCTCTCTCTATATATATATATATATTTTTTTTTCCCTGACATATAGTTCTAACATTTAAAACCAAGGTTAAAATATAAGCAAAATAATGACTTTAATTTTAATGGATGTTGTTGTACAGTAGTTGGCAAACTCATTTGTTAGAAGAACAAAGAATGTGCTGTAAAACAATTAAATTTTCTTTCGAGAGGTTTTTTTTTTTTTTTTTTTTTTTCCCCTTCTTCTTCTAGCTGTCAATTTTAATTAACTACTAACATTTAATAAAATTAAATATCATAAAAATAATACTATTGATAATCTTTTTTATTGAAGAAAAGTATTTTTACGTATTAAAATAAAAATATGACAAAATACTCATTTAATGTTAACAATAGCCTTTCATTCCTTTTAAAAGTTTTGGTAAGGCAAATTTGTATATATATATATTTTTTATTTATTTCAAACAGGATTCCAGGTTTTCATCAATAACACAATTTCTCAGTTTACTTTCAATTGGGTCTATGCTTGAAACAGACTATTTTGTCTGAGCATCTAGAGACGGAGTGAAATAATAGCAAAGGCTAGTTTTTCTTTTAACTGAATAGTTCTAAATCTGCAATATTGGCCAGGTGTTAAAAATTGTTATACCTTTCTTCTCCAGATCTTTCAACGTTGACAACATTTTTATGAATAAAAATCACATTAAATTAGTTTTCTCTCTTTTTTTTTTTTTTTTTTTTTAATATCATCTTCAAAACATTCAAATATACAGATGCTGTGTTTTTTCAACTACAGTAATTACAGTTATATTCAAAAATTAACAAATTGTTCTTTCAATGTTGCAAATTCCATTATCAGTATTAAAGGTGGGGGGGGGGGGAGATTTTTTATTCTAGTACTTCAGCAAGGTTATTTATAAAAGGCTAATGAAGTAGAGCCACACTCAAGTGATTAATGAGCCACATATTATTTGCAAGCCACAGTTTGCCGACCACTGTACTACTAGTAGGTACATTTAAACTAGAGCATAAATTCCATATCTGTGTCTGTTGCCAACACGCTAATTCAGGTTTGGATTTCTTCCTGCAAAGAAGAAAGTGGAAAAAACTGGAAGAAGTGGAAGAAACCAACAGAAGACAAAATAGATGGTCAAAATTAAAATATATTAACTACTATGTAAACTCAAAGTGTAATATAATATCATATCTAATCTATGGTCCAATTAATATTAAAAATATTTTTGGAAAAATAAGTTATTTAATAAAATAATAAACTTCAAATATCTACAGGTGATATGTTTTTACTACTTTAAGGATAGGGTGTTTTAAAACTATTAATACCATTTCTGCAATATATATATCCATATATTGTTTTAAATATAAAAATGCACAATTTTACATGTAAATATTATTGTGCAATATATTAAATTGAAAATAATAATAATGTAATTAATTATACATTAGCTTATTTTTTATATGAGAAGCAAACATTCAAACCATGTTTTCACTTTCAGCTACAATTTTTCAGAGAAAACAAAAAAATAATTAATTAAAAAATAATTAAACTTAAATCCTAATTATTTTTTGTTTAAATATACTTATTACTAATTACTCGGAAGATATGTTTATATGCTATTTTATGTTATGTTCAAAGAAACATCTCTAACTCTTTTTTTTTTTTTTGGAGAAAATCCGATTTGAATGTTTGCTCCTCGTATGTACTAGCATTCATATTTCAAATCTAATTTTTAAAGATTAATGTTTTTAAAAATTTTTAGATATGTATTACAAGTGATAATATAGTTACATAATTTTTAGCAAAAATATTTGATCACTTTTTTTTTTTTTTAAGAATATAAATTTTTGTATGAACTCTAAGCTGGTACCTAATGAATTGTATGAATGCGTAAAAATACTTTTAAACTACCTACAAGTACAAGTTTTCCAGGATTATTTATTTATTTATTTTTGCATTAATCTATTCTAATCTGAGAAATCAATTACAGTATTCAACTGCTAAAAAAATTTTTCAAGTTTTAAAAATTCAGTTATACAGCATTGCACAGAAATAAAGAAAATGAGGATTTCAATGACATTTTGTAATACAGTAATTATCACATGCTTGTTCCCTTGATTATCTGGATGTTAGTTAAAAGCTCCTCTATCAGAAAATAGAAAAGTGATCCATACTATTTACTGCCAGTTAAAGAAAAAGAATTGTTTAAATAATAGTAAAACTTTATACTGGTTAAATTGAAATTCATTTCTTTAATAGATTTTGAGTATTTTAGTGAGTGATCTGATTTTGGCTAAAAATCTGATGTAATTATTAATTTACATGCATAATTAACAATTAAATTTGCATAGGTATAATGAAATTTGCATAATGTTGTTTGTAAGAAAAATGCATCCATTGTATCTTACAAAGTTACAACTTATATGATAAATTAAAAGAAAAAAAAAAGGTCCTTTTTATTTCCACTTGGAAAAACCTATTTCTTCCAGTTATTTTTTTTTCCATGGTTTTTTCCACCTTGGAAGAAACTTGCCAACCCTGTGCTAATTGTTTAATAACATGTTAATCTAGAAAAATATATTGTATTCCTACAAATACTATATAGTTTTACACCAAAGAAGGTTTCATATTATGGAGTTTTCAATATACTAAAGTTATTAATTGAACTGTTTTATGCTTTTCTTTATATGTTAATTTTACACATCATGCATTTGCTAAAAATCTGGTTTTAAATAATCTAAAACAGTGATATTGCTTTTTTAGTATGACAAGACTATTTCTTTAAATCTGGCATTTCGTGTCGTTATCAATTTATAGTGTTCCACTTCAAAAGCACAAATGTAATTTTGTGCAAGTCGATATTTATAGTCACAATTTGAACTAACACTTTTTTAGTGGTGGGTAGGACTGGGCTTTATATCGATGTAAAACCAAATATCGATTTAACGCTAATATCGTTTATTCAATTTAAATATTTCATCTTCCGTGAAATATCGATGCAGAAACACAAAAAAGCGCGAACTTCTGATGCTGAGCTAAACCAATTCAGTAATGCTGGAATAATGCCAGATGGATATTCATTCAGTTGGATACCGGTTTAGTGACAAGCATGCACAGTTATAAACAGCTAAATCATGAAAATCTTTACTCAATCAAACCGCAAAGAATCAAGAGAGTAGCCGTTTTGATTTAGTGTTGCGCAAGCGTACTGGGAAGATAATATCGGTTTAAGACCCGACCAGAGGAAGCATATTCTTTCGAATGGATTACGGTTTTAGGAACGCATGCGTAGTAACGAAATGAAAACCGAGAAATGAGATCTATTCATTCATTCATTCGAAATTCGTTTGATTACTGGAGATTTACTTTATCAATATTAGTATTTTCTACGGCTATTTTTATTATAGTTCCTGTTCCTATAATTAAAAAATAAGATACTTCAGTTTCTGTTTATTAGATAAGTGAATAATTAACTATTTTTTATTAATATTTCCTGTAATTAATAATATTCTTTCATTAAATTTATTAATTTCAGTAAAGACTATGACATAGTCATATTGTCAAAAATAAATTAATTCTAACCACAGCGTCATCTTAGATATAATTATTCTAACATTTAATTATCTGATTTCTATTTCTTTCGAAATCAATTACTTAACAGTATATAGTATGGGTATTAAAAAATAATTTTAAATACGGTAAAAGTTGATGCTTTTTTTTTTTTTTTTTGTCTTCAAGTGTACCAAACTGTTTTTCCTTCTATTACAAACTTTCTTTCTTACACTGAGCCAATTATTAGTCTTTTTGTAATTTGTCTTGATGTAATTTAATCTAACATAAGTAAAAATTTTAAACTTCAATAAAAATAGAAAATCTCGTGAATTTTGTAAGAAATTGTACTTTAGAAAATTTTAATTACGATTTACATTTATTAGGAGATTCAAATCACTATAGAAATTTAATATCTTGTGTGAAGCCATTTTGTAATTCGTTTGCATGTAAGTGGAGAATGTAAATATTTTAATGCATTAAAAAGTAATAAGAAATAATAAAATTCTGAATTTATCAATTAGTTAAAAATTAAATAAATAAATTGGGATGCTTTATATGTTCTAAAGATTACTCACGAAATGTCACGTCATGAGTCAATGGGAAATATTTCTGTGATAAAAATAATAATTTCGAGGAAATAATTTAATTTTGTCAAACTAATATAATTTTTTTATGGTTCATTGTTGATTTTCGCGTTTTTGCGTTCTTCTGTAGGTATTCATTACAAGAAAGTACTTGTAAAAATTTTTATCTTCTGGTTTTCAATGAATTTACACGTTTCGAGAAGTCTAAAGAACGTTTTGACCATTTTTAGAAATTATTCATCTGCTTGAGTGTGAAAAAAAAATTTCCAACGAATTTAGCGCGAAAAATAATGCACAGAATTTCCTAAAATTTTTACCTACTTGCACCTTGATATAAATTAGCGCTTATTCGCATTTTGTACACATCAGTATACAAATGGCACTGTCGTCCCGTTTTAGATAGAACATAAGGATATAATAAATACTTTCCAGAATATGATACATTTTTCTATAAATGTACGAAATAACAGTAAGGAATATTGTGAAACTAAAAAACAATTTTCTGCAATAGTAATAGTCAACTAGGATAAAATTCTTGAATGTTTGAGAAGATGACTCGAGAAGGATTTATTTAACAGAGCAGTATAAAGAGTACTTTTTTTTATATATATAGGCATTATTGCTAGCGCTCAAATACTTTTGCTGCCAACTGTATATGGAGTAAAATAATAAGCAATATCATAAAATGGTTCAACCTTTTTTTTTTTTTTTTTAAGTTTTCTACTTCTTGCGATTGAATTTAAATTGCGCCAAAATTTGGAGCTACCATACATCCACTTACAAGGGAAGTAGGAATCAGTAAAATTCCTATTGAAATTAAACTAAGATTAAATTAAAGAGTGTGGTCGAAAACATGGGATAAAGGGCAAATTTTCTGCTACAACTCACCCAAAGGCCAAGATAAACCTTAGAAAATTTAATCCCTTTTATTAAAATGCTCGAAACTTAATTAGTGGACAAAAAAGTGTGGTACAGTGCCAGAATGTTTGATTTGAGACAAGGTTTTCAGTTCAATCCCTGTCTCGGTCGATTTTTTTTTTAGTCCTTACGTGTAGGGACTAATCCCTACAGTTGGTAACGCTACATTAAATCGATATATCCTTATATCGGTATTTATGATGAACGATATATCGATTTAAGAAATGTCAACATCGCCCAGCACTAGTGGGGGGAATATGATTTTACTAACAGCACACTATTTCGCTGCGTATTTTTTGAATAGCAAAGTTGTAGTTGCTGTTTTTAAAATACCATTGTAAATTCGTCTTTTGATTTTAATCTTGCTTACGATTTTCGAGATTTTAATTTCCAGTGAGAGTGATTAAATGTAGTAGTTTTTTTCTACATCTAGAAGTTTGTGGAATTCATACCGAAACAAATTTTCATTAATTTAACAATACATTTCTTTTCTTTACTCATATTCCATTATTTGAATAAAAAACACAAATTTTTAAATATTCTTCTTTTCATTTTTGGCTCACGTTTCCAAATGTTAATTATAATTAACATATCTTTTTATCTGGCATTTTGCATCGTTACCAATTTATAGTGTTCCACTTCAAAAATGCCTTCCAATATCCAGTTCTACCATTTAATTTCTTTCTCTATCTTATTTTTTTTTTTTTTTTTTTTTTTTTAATCCGTAAAATCCTCTATATGTATTTTTTTTTTCTCTTCCCATCTGTGAGAATCGAACGCACAGCCTTTGGGTGCATGCTCTGTACTCTGACCACACAGCCAACGGTTCAAGGCTAAATATTTCTGAATACTTAGATTAGTGTTTTCAAGTATTTTTAGTATGACAAGACTATTTCTTTCAATCTGCTATTTTGCTTAGTTACCAATTTATAGTGTTCCACTTCAAAAATGCCTGCTAATATCCAGTTTTATTATTTAATTCTCTAATACTCTTACTCTATCTCTATTTTCTCTCTTACTCTAAAGCTCTAATATTCTCTCTCTAATTTTACTATTTAATTTTCTAATTTGAACCAACTCTATCTTAAAATATTTTGTCAAATCCGTAAAAACATTTATTTATATATATATATTTAGAGCTGTACTGAGTACTTGGTATATACTCGGCACTCGGATTACTTGGCCTATTTGCCGAGTACTCGGTACTCGGCCAAATTTAGGCTATGTATTCGGCCAATACCGAGTAGTTGTGGGAATTTCACTATTTTTATGCATTATTGAAAGAAATGTGTTAATGAGAGATATTTATTTTATAACTAAACTAAAAAAATATGAAAATATAAATACAGAGTCATTATAATTAAAATTTTTGCTATAACAGCTTTCTGCAGTTAAAACGGGCTGTTACCAAACTTAGTATAATAGAGATGATTCATGATATGAGCTTTTAATTATAACTATCTTGTATGAATGTAATATGCATTATTTTATAAAAACTTAGTACATAAAATTGTATCTATAAATCAGACAAAAATAAAATATTTTAGAAAAAAAAGAACCTCTATGTAATATTAACACAAAATTTTCATTATACATTTGTGCAAATAAAAGTAAGACACTTTCAAATCGGTAAGAAAAGATTGATTTTGAATTTTATACTATAAAATAACGTAAAAAACTATCACCTATTCGGATACAGTCTACCGTTGAGCAAAAGGTACGTTTGTTTAGTATTTTAAGAACAAAAAAAAAAATAAATAAAAAATAATAATAATAATAATGTGAAAAGAGGAGGGGGCATTTAACCGAGTAAAGGCTTTTATGGCATTTTACGTTATATATAAAAAAGGTAAATACACTAAAACGTATTTTCATAATCAAATCTGTTGTTTTGCAAATTATGGCCCAAAACCACCTGTCATTTTACATTTCTATGATCTGAAGGTTAATGAAGCCTATCATGCTTGAAATTATAAAATATTTTAATGCTCCCCTTTCATATGTGAATTTCATGTATCTTAAATTAAGCCTTAGTGCCTAGTAACTTTTATATTCTCTAAGAATTACCTGAGGATGATAATTTCGCATCTAAAAAAAGATGTTAATAATAAAGTTATCAGTTATGGTTTTAGCAATCCACTATGCTAAAAGTGTGAAAATATAGCAATGAACCTAATTATGTATATACACTACAAAAGTTCTACATGAAAGCATGCTGTTTACCATTTAACTAAATTTTATGTTCAAAAGCTTTTTTGTTTAATTTTAAGATGTGCAAATTTCTTCATATATGCATCAATTATTCTTTCTTACAACTACTCGGTACTCTTCCGAGTAGTAAAAGGTTGAGTACTCGGTATTCGGCTACTCGGCCAAAGTGCTACTCGGTGCAGCACTATATATATATTTTTTTCAACTTACCATCAGTGAGGATCGAACTCACAGTCTTCGGGTTCGTAGTTCTGTTCTCTGACTACATAGCCAACGGGTCTTGACTGAATGTCAGTGGATTATATTGATTATATTAATTAATCTGTGTTGAATTTTGAGTATAATTTAAGTATCAAATAATCAGTTTATATATATATATTATATATATATAATATATATATATTTTCTTTTAATATTATGTTTTGTTCTGTAGAAATTGACACTGTTAATTACTAACAATAAATGCAACATTGTTTTTAGATTATTTTAAAAATTAAAATATTTAGTAAATAAGTATTAAGCAATTAGGGAAAGATACGATACAATCAATGCATTCAAATTCCAATAATTTATTTGGAATTAAAAATCAATATACTATTTGAATATGCGTTTAGGAATTTTACTGAACACCCTCTATTACTTTTTTTTTTTTTTAAGGTTGTTAAAACACAACTATCATTAGTCCTGTCGTACTAAATTAAATTCTGTCATAGACAGAATTTCATCCATGATCCTTTTTTTTTTCCTCTCTCTCTGAGTGTGAGATACTGATTCAATTATCAAACAACTCACATAATACAAAGGGAGAGTAAGGTTGCCAAAAAAAAATCACAGTGTTATGTTATTAAAGCCATCTCTGTGTTAAGCATTTTGCATAGAGGCTATTTGTTAGCCCCATTTCAGATTGATAATTCCAAAGCCATAATATTAGTATATTACAAATAAAATGATTTTTTTTAATTTAACACACACATATATAATATATATATACTTTATATAACTAACTAGACAATTTTTTTTGCATTAACCAAATTTTGCTTTTTGTGAATAAATAAAGTTACATTGTAATTTGTATTAATGTATGTGTTTTTCTTTTATTAATTTATTTTTCTTTTCTCTTCTTATTTATTTATTTATTTAATTTATTTTACAGATCTGGTGTAATATATTTATAAAATGGAAAGAAAAAAGGGAGTGAAAGACAAAGATGACATAATCATTGATAAGAAAGACTTTGAAATCACCTCCTCTGAGAGAGAAAGAATGAAGAATGATAAAATAAGCATTTTTCTTTTGTTCTTTTTGTATGTTCTACAAGGTATACCTCTTGGACTTGCTGGAAGTATTCCAATGATTCTACAAAATAGAAATATTAGTTATAAAGAACAAGCAGTATTTAGTTTTGTTAATTGGCCTTTTAGTGCTAAATTGCTATGGGCACCTATTGTAGACTCTTTGTATTGGAAATTTTTAGGACGTCGAAAAACATGGTTAATACCTACACAGTATTTAATTGGACTTTTTATGATTATTTTATCATTATCTGTCTCATCATTATTAGGGGATTCAAATAATTCACCCAATGTGTATTTATTAACTCTAGCCTTCTTTTGTATGAATTTCCTTGCTGCTACTCAAGATATTGCAGTAGATGGCTGGGCTTTGACTATGCTTTCTAGGTATTATTGCTTTCATACTTAATGTATGTTATTAAAATTATCAGATCATTATTGTCTTCTTTTTCTTTTAATTAATGTAATAGCCATTTTTTATTAGAAATTTTGTTTTTGCCTAAAATTACTTTTGTTCCTTTAAAAGTAAACAAGTAGAAATTTTCTTTGGAGTTTAAATAACTCAACAAAATCTATTAAATCTAATTTGTTCATAAATTTTATCTACTTTTGGTTAAAATATAGTATAAATTTTATATAAACTTTTTTCTCCCATAATTATGAATCTTTTCTTATAAAGATTGATGCAGAAAAATCTAATTACTTCTCCATTCCTACAATATTAATTTTAGGTATTTTTCTGTTTTTCAAGACTGCCACTTTACGATTTGGCATTCCCCAGGTGGTTTAACATAAGGTTCTTTCATTGTTCCTCATGATAAACTGCCCTATACCGAACAGAGAAATAATGAATGTTCAAAAGATGATTAAAAAAAAGAAAAAAAATGTTGCATAAGAAATGTTCAATATTTTAGTTTTAGGGCAAATCCAATGAACAATAAAAATTTAAACTGTCATAGCCAACAAGTATCTCTCTCTTACTCTTCATGGTTTATTTTAGTAATATTAATTATCTTTTTTTCCAGGAAGAATGTTGGTTATGCTTCAACATGCAATTCCGTTGGTCAGACAGCTGGGTATTTTCTTGGTAATGTAGTATTTTTGGCGTTAGAATCTGCTGATTTTTGTAACAAATATCTGAGATCTGTCCCACAATCAGAGGGTGTAATAACTCTTTCTAGTGAGTAAGAAATATTTATGTTTACAGTATACCATTATTTTATGCATGAACTTTTTGTTGATATGTCTTATTCTTTGAATGGCTAAATGTTGTTAAATTAAACATTGTAATCTATCATTGTGACACACACACATATATACAAAAAAAAAAAATATATATATATATATATATATATATATACAGAGTTTTTAGAGAAAAATTAAGTTTGAAATGTACAATTACTGTTTTGGACATTATATTGAATTATGTGCTTATTAGCAATTATATACTGAAATTAAAATCTTTTGAAAATAATTTCACAAGTGAAGTTTATTATTATTGTTTAAAATCTTTTACACTGGAAAAAAAAAAAAAAAAAAATCTAGAATTTTTAAATTGCCAGAGTAAATGTCTGGTTTGTTTTAGCTTAACAATGTGATTGTTTTTCTTGTAAGAGAGCAAAATTGAAAATTGAAATGTTGCTTTCAATGTATTTTTTTCTACAAGATTTTAAAACAATGATTGTTTCATTTTGAAATAATAAAATAAAATTTAAGTAAAAAATCATTTTTTAAAGTTAGAAGCTTTTTATTGTGAAGCCCTAAAAAGCATAAAATAAAATTTATTCTGGCAAAGACATGCTACAAAGAAATGAAAGTTTTAACACTAAGAAAATTTTAGAGAAAAATATACGTATTTTCCTTTTGCAAGAGATGAAAATTTTTTAATGTTCAAAATATTTTAAAAAGCTTTCGAGACGAATAATCTTAGTTATTAGTTTTGGTATAATCATTCGTTAGGCCACAAATTTCAAATGTCTCGAAAGCTTTTTAAAATATTTTGAACATTAAAAAATTTTCATCTCTTGCAAAAGGAAAATACGTATATTTTTCTCTAAAATTTTCTTAGTGTTAAAACTTTCATTTCTTTGTAGCATGTCTTTGCCAGAATAAATTTTATTTTATGCTTTTTAGGGCTTCACAATAAAAAGCTTCTAACTTTAAAAAATGATATTTTACTTAAATTTTATTTTGTGCTTTTTAGTTACAAAAAAGGAAAAAGCTTCTTAAAAAAACTAATTAAAATTTTTTGGGATATTGTGTAGACAACGGGAAAATTTTCTTTTATAAATTGACATTTTTTTTCTATTATTTATTTGCAAAAAAGCACTATATTGTCTTTTGAGGACCGAATCCGGGACCATCACGTTATCAGCCTGACGCTCTAACCAAAAGTCTAAAAACTGTCAAGAAAAATCATAGAACATTCTAGAAAAATCTCAAAAATACTTATACAAAAGGAATATTGTTCTCGAATGTTTTTTAAAATATTTGGAATATTTAAAATTTTTCATCTTTTGCAAACGTGAAATATTTATATTTTTCTTTAAAATTTTCTTGTCGAAACTTTTATGATTTCATAGCATGTCTCTGCTAGAATAAATTTTTATTTTAGGGCTCCACAATAATAAAAAACGTTCAGTGTAATTAGTTAATTAATTTTATTTAATTAATTAATTTTTTATTTTTATTTTTACTGAAATTTTTATTTTGTGCGTTTTAGTAACTCAAAAAAATCTTCTTAAAAAAATTATAAAAATTCCTTAGGATACTGTGTAGACAATGAAAAATTTTCTTTTATCAGTTAACATCGTTTCTATTGATTATCTGCGAAAATGCAACAGATGGACTTGTTAGGTATTATTGTAAGCAACAAAAAATTTTCTTGTATCAATTGACACCTTTTCTACTAATTATCTGCAAAAATTGACACGCTGGGCTTTCCGGGGACCGAACTCACGACCACTGCGTTATTAACGGGACGCGCTTACCAAGTGAGCCAAAGAGCGACAAACGAAGTAGCTTATATTTACTTTAAAATGAAGTCGCCTTGTTTACTAGCAAGACACGAAGACACGATGACCAAGTCAATTTCAATTAAAAACCTTCTAATAAAAAATGTAATTTTGCATTTGAAGATAAACATTATCGCTATTGTATATGATCTTCATATTTATAATACTAGTTAAAAATCCATGATAATGAAACTTTGGATTTATAAGTTTATTATTGAAAATTATTTATAAATTATATATTATATATAAATATGAAAATTATATATTTGTCGCTTGTTACTACAGAAAAATTCCATAAATCTTGATTTTATAGTGTATGTTTTATTGAGGAAGTTTCCTTCACTCACAAAAGTATTTTTAACATACATAATTCTCTCACAAACTGAACGAGTTCATGCTAACTCATATTACTTCTCTGATAGTTTTGTGCCTAAATAGAAGTTGTAGATAAACAGCACCCTCCTCAACGTTATGCATTAGATTCTGCCCGTACATTTTTCCTGCTTGAAACAGTTTTCATTTTCTATTACCTTCTTTCTCACTATATTTGGGCGATCAATTCTGAATCCTCCTGTATATATCTGTCAAAAATTTTACTTTTTTTTTTTTTTTAGAAAATAGCCTATAAACATCAAATATTTTTCTATTTCAAAATTCTATATTTTTATTTTATTCTGGTTATGCCATTTCAATCCTCAAAAGAATTTCATTTAAAGAACTCTTTTGTTTAATTCTTTAAAAAAACTTAAACACAATTTATTATGATTTAGTGAAAAAACTGACACATTAAAAATTTTAATAACCCCTTCAATTTTTTGTTTCCTTTAAGCAATGAATAAAATACATCAGCATTGATGTAATATTTTCTGTTAAAATTGACTATATTTTATTGCTGTTAACTTTAATTAATGAATTCTACATATGGTTGTCTTATTGATTATTTTTTTTATCTTTTAGGTTTTCTTAAGTTTTGGGGTATAATTTTTTTCATTACTACGTCACTTGTACTAGTGTTTAAAAGTGAAAAAGAGGAAAGAATGCCTGAGAGATATGGAATTAAAGAATCATATTTAATGTTATATTCCATTTTACACCTTAGAAATGTATGGCTCCTGGTTAGTTTATTGTTGACTTGCAAGGTAATTTTAGTGTCTACTTATGACTTTGTAATATAATTTATTTATGTATAATTTTTAATATTTTTTATTTCATGTTCAATAATGATTTATATAACTAAAGTTTTATTTTAATATGGAATGATAGGAAACATTTAATATTTATTTCTGTTTTAATGTGTTTTTGTTTATATTGATATATATATATATATATATATATATATATATATACAGGGTGGTCCGAAAAACATGATAGAAAGTATTTTAAGTTTCTGATTTCAAATGTATTGATGCAAATATAATTCTTCCATATTATAATAGCACATATAGTGACATTTCAGTTGAATGCTTAATTACCAGAAATAAAGAATAAGCAATATAGAATCACAAACCTTTTAAGATTGATTATATATCGTAAGAAAATTTTATGAGAATAACCGATGTAATGTCCCCTTTCGAGGGACATGTTGTTCAGAGTTCAAAAAGAAAAGGACGCTTAGTGAAGAGATAATCGCGCAGTAAGTTATAGCACTCTAAAGCCTCAGTGATTTTTAAACCATCAGATGACTGGTGTAATGGTCCTAATCTCCCACTGATTTTCATTGTTTACAGGTTGATGGACAGATATGAATCTACAGGGAGTGTTTAGGATGCAAAAAGAAAGGCGTCGGGACAAAAATCAGCAGTTGTTACTGATGACATCAGGGAGCCTGCACGCGCATACTTTGAGGATCAGCCAACCACTTCCAATCGATAGGCGGCACAACAATTAAACATATCCAAAACATCATTACAAAGGCTAATGAAAGCAGTAGGATTGTGTCCATACAAGATCCAAATGTGACAGCCGCTAAAGGGGGGGGGATACTGTGCAGCGGAGAGATTTCGCAAACCACATAATCGAGGAACTTAAAAATGGTTCCATCAGTGAATATAAGATCTGGTTCAGTGATGAGACCCATTTTCAGTTGAATGGTTTTGTGAACAAACAAAACTGGCGCCACTGAGGTATGGAAAATCCTCATCTCAGCGCCATCTCTTCACTGCATCCACAAAGGGCCATGGTGTGATGTGCCATATTGTCAAAGCAGATAATTGGTCCGATATTTATTGATGGTGTGGTCACAGGAGTGAAATATCGAGAGTTGCTAGAGCGTCACTTTGGCATTGATGTGGGCCATCTCAATAGGACACGCCGATACTGGTTCAAGCCAGATGGGGCTCGTCCCCAAAATCCTTCTGACGTCTTCACGGCTTGAAACGACATTTGGTGAGCGTTTAATTGCATTTGATGCAGAGAAATTCACGGGGCACGGGATAGAGTGGACCCCATACAGTCCGGACCCAAATCCGTGCAACTTATTCTTATGGGGTTACATCAAGGTTAGAATCTATAGGAATAGCCCTGATTCACTGGAAGACATAAAATTGGCTATCAGAAGTGAGATTGATGCACTTGATTACGACACACTCCAGTGCATTATGACAGAGTTTCGGAACCGGCTTTATAACACTATAGTCGGGGACGGTAGCCATTTTAAGCATCTTGTATAATAAATGTCATTCATATCTTTATTCAATAAAATATGTTTCATGTTCTTGCATATTGTCTTTTTTCCACAATGATCGCTTACTTTCTATCATGTTTTTCAGACCACCCTGTATATATATTCATTGAAGGGTTAGAGTTGAAAATTTATAATTACGAAATAATTGTAAATTAATAAATGTCTGTGTAAAATTTCTCTATTTTGTCTATTTTCTTTCTTTCTTTTCTTTTTACTTCCATTACCCTACTACCGTAGGTAATGGAAGTATTGTATTCCGTCCAAAAATTCTATATCGGTTTTTCACCAGATTTGCACGTTTTAAGGTCTCCTTAGTCCAAAAAAGTAGTTTTTGGCAATTGGTCAGTGTGTGTGGAATCTTCTGGCTATCAATTCTCCGAAAATAATAAAGATAGAACTACGGGACCTCAGAATTAATACAGGTCTGGTGTACAGAGGAATTTTCTAAATTTTCATGAACATTGGAAAACTGGAAGTGGGTCATCAGAAACCGGAAGTGGGACTGTAAGTCCATATCTCAAAAATGGCACTAATGATTTTCTTTAAAGTTGCTATATAAACACTCTATTAGATGTCCTTTCGAAAGATATAGTTGGTTAGTTCAGGAAAATTGATAAGAGTCCTATATAAATAGCTGAATTTCAGATCTCGCAAGTGCATTCCTTCAAAAATGGCTGTGCGGATCTTTTTCAAACTCACCATATTAACTCCCTTTTAAATATCATTTTGTATGTAATTATTGTTTTTCGGCCAATAATTGTGTATACCAAATTTTAGTAAAAGTTGGTATCTCAGAAATGGCTCTAACAATTTTCTTGAAAATTGTTACGTAAATCTATTTTAGATACCCTTTTTCATGTATTATGTGGTTATTATGGAAAAATTAACGTTCATTCTGATTAGATGGTTCAGTTTTAGATCTCCTAAATTGGTGTTTAAGAAAATAACTCTGTCACCATTTTTTTTTCCTTATTTTTTAATTTGCTGTGTAAACTCTGTATTGTATGTCTTTACACATGCATCAAATTTCTCTTACTGGAAAATTCTAAAAAACGCATATAATATGTGTAATAGTGTGTAATGGAAGTTGTGTGGTTGTTTCACACCAGACTTTTTTAATTAATAATTATTAAATGCTTCATTTTATTTCTATTATTTATAACATTAAATAGTTTGAGAATTTGGGAGATTTCTTTCTTATTGTCAAGGTCATTAAAATTGTATGCATCACTATCATTTTTCACAGATATTATATTCATGATAATCTAATAGTATTCAGGGTTGCTATGGTACCGGGAAAACCTAGAAAACTCAGGGAATTTGAAATTCTATTAAAAAACAGGGAAAACTCAGGGAATTTCAAAATTTATTGCAAAAACAGTGAAAATTCAGGGAATTTTGAAATTTTTGGAAAAACATTGAAAAAAATTTTCATAATCGAATATTTTTTGAAATTTTAGTGCTTTATAATGAATCAATTATGGTTTTTTTCTCCAACTATAGTAAGTTAATAAAACTAATATACCCTAAATATGTTTAATTGACTTGTAAACATGTTAGATTCTAATGCTGCATGATTGATTGCATGTCATCTATTTTACTTCTAAAAGAGACAGGGAAAATTCAGGGAATTTTTTCTTCTGATTTGTGTAGCAACTTGTATTTGTGTGGTATTATGTAATTTTTAATTCTATAAGATAATGTTACTGTTGTAGACCAAGACAATGATTATGGTTGATGATTAAGTTTTATTTATTTATTTATTGTAAAAAGTTATATGTGTATATGTTATTTGATTATATTTTTCCTTTTTACATTTCTGTAATTTCTGAAAATATGTTTAGTGAAATATTTATATAATGAAATTCTACAAGTGATTGTGCTGTTCTTGTATCATATTATTATTATTATTATTTATAATTATTATTATTATTATTTTTTTAAATATATTACATATCTGAAATTTTATGAAATGTTTATTCATTTCTTTGCAAAACAGCTTTATCTTAAGTTATTGTTGACATTAGTAAAAGTTTTTAAAGAAATAAAGCTTTGATACAAGCTTACACACAGGGATGAGAACTTGGTTCATACTACTATTTATTTAAAAAAAAAAATCTTGTACAGAAACTTTTTAAACAAATATTGATATTAGTTCTAAGTCAAATTTCCATCCCTGTGCACATGAAAAAAAAACTTTTTTGTTGTTGTTGTTTAATCAGAAAACACTGTCAATTAAAATCATAGGACATTATAATTACAGGGATGAAACTTTTCAGGGGCCACCCCTGAATTCAGGCATTTTGAACATTGTACTGTCACTGAATCATGTTAAATTTATCACATTTTAAAAGAAATTTCTCTTTTTGAATGTTTGATTTGCCATAATGTATTAAAAAACTCTTCAAATATTATTTACTATAATTATAAATCTTTTGAAAGTAGGCAACTGATATATCGTTAAATAACACTCTACCTGACATTTATTCTACATCCGAATAGCAGTTTTTATCCAGTGATTTTGCATATCGAGTTGTTCCATCCCTGTAATTGTAAACTGCAGGAATCGAATAGTTTCAATTTTTATTACATAGCATCAATTCATTAGCTACCAAAGGGGATTTTCATTTTATACTAAATCTTTTTAGAAAAAAATTGCAATGTACAGTAAGACCCCGCTTAACACGGGGGATACATTCCATCAAAGTAGAGCGTAATGCGAAACAGCACGCGCACAATTTCAGGGAATCCCCGTACTGCTGCGAGCAATTTCGGGGAATCCACAGAGGAAATAAAAGAGCGCTAAACCGAAACAGCGCTAAATGAAACATCGTTAAGCAGGGTCTTACTGTACATTAGTTACGAGAGAAATTATCACTTTGAATACTTTCACTTCTCTGATATTTTAGTGGATTAAGATCATCCTTTTTAAGTTATCGATACTAATTATTTTTTTCTCTCTCTCTCTCCTCTTACCCTTGATGAAATTTTCATGGGCAATCGCATTTGGAATGAAAAGTAAAATCTTATGACTGCTTTGTTAAAAAGAGCTTGTAAATTTGTGATAATAAATGATTTATTTCATGAGTCTTTTACACATATTTAGAATTCTTGATTGTATTGTTAAACTAGAGTTACAAAATAGTTTTTGTGTTCATGTATTTTATGCCTTTTTTTTTTTTTTTTTTTGGGTGACTATTTAAGTATTTATTTTATTTAGATTGCATTTGCTGCTACTGATTCTGTGACTGGACTTAAGCTTATAGAAGCAGGTGTACATAAAGAACATATTGCTTTGATGGCTATACCATTAGTTCCTTTACAGATTATGTTACCTCTTGTAATTAGCAAATATACACATGGTCCAAAGCCTTTGTCTGTATTTTTAATGGCATATCCATTCAGGTATTATTATAGTATTTAAATTTAATATGGTTATGTAAATTACTTTTTTTTTTCCAAATAGTTTTAAATTTAATTTTTATTAAGATTGTTAAATGTACTTTAAGTTGCTGAATATCGTAAAACTTTGTAAGAAATTGATTAACATCTTAAATGCCAACCACGAGTTATCTCTTAGCTTGATTACTTGCCATATTTGTGCAGTTATGATGAAACTCATAGTATATCAGTGTAAATATAAGCAGATGGCCTTAGGGAACTGAACAAAAATCAAAGTTGGCTTACTTAATTTATTTATTAATAAAAAGAAAATATAATCATACAATTTAAAGAAACTGAAAGATTAAAAACTATTAAAATAATCTACTGTAAAAATGTTTATGGTTGCTCACATAACATCATTATTCACACCAGAAACTTCTTTCATTTCTCTCTATATTCGCTCCTCATGAACTCTTCTTCAGCAGGGAATGCCTTCTGGCATTTATCTGAACAGGCTCATTGTCTTAACAAGAAGCTTTTTCTGCTAAAATTTCAACGGCTTCACTATTTAGTGCATACTAATGATTATTGTAATTTGCAAGTTTTTTATAATTCACAAAATCTTTTGTTATGCTGCTGTTTTGATGGGTCCTAGCTAATGCTGTGGCCCCAGTAGCAGAAACAGTACAGCATGGCAACAAGTGCTGCAGATTGTTTAAAGCTCTGCAAATCAATTTAACAGCTAAAGAAAAAAATGTTTAGGCTTAAATAAATACACATCATTTGTGTTATGTCTTATATTTGGATTATCTCTCTAGACACGGGCAGCGGAGCCATAGGGCAAGAGGGGGCATCTGACCCCCCTAAGTTTCAAGTGCAGGGGCAAAGCCCCCTCTAAAATCACAGAGGACGATCAACATTTGGTGCAATTTTCTTAAGCTGTATTTAGAACATTTTCATCTATTCTTTCAATATTTCGAATGATAAATTAAAGTTTTCCTGTAATAAAATTATTCTTATTCTGTACATTTATTGGCTGATTCATTAGCCATAAATACATACGTGAAAGGATAAGAAGAGGTAAGATTTTAAATTATTTTATTATTTTAAATTAATAGTAAGTAATAACTTAAAGAAAATCCCATTAAAAATTCTTAACTTGAAATTAGTTCTAAAGTTTCCCCTGTAAAGTAAGTTTTATTACAATGCATGATCATAACGCTGAGGTCAGAAAATTGGACGAATTTTTGGATAAAAAAGTGCTGAACAAACGCAAATTCAGTTTCTTGTGGTTAAGTGATGCATATTAATTAATCCTGGAGATCTGGACCTCAGCTAAACTGTCAATCATTCCGTTAATAGTTAATGATTAGACGAAGGTGGGGTGAGGATTCATGCCAAAAATACCGATATTTAAGAGAAAACGTGTGGGGATTGAGGCCTCTCTTCGTGTGGGCTCTTGCCTAGTAAAATCACGGCCCCTGGAGGTGACCCGATGTAATCACGGTTGCCGTCAGTCTTGGCTCCGATAAACTTGATCCCACCTGCTCAGACCTAAATCCTGTACCATAACCTGTAAGATGTTCAAGATATGCCAATAAACGACTGTTTCGAATCCATGGACTCGTTAATGAGTGAAAGCCTCTCTTCATTAGAGATATTATGTGACATGGAGTAAAGAATTCGTCATATACATATATAAATAGGTGCCAAGTCTCCAGTTTTTCAAGGGAGACTTCAAACCGGAAAATGTTTATAGAGGTTTTCAGTAATTTTAATTGACGAAAATATATACAGTAAAGCACCGTTTGTACGTCTTTCGAGGGACTGGTGTAAAAGGATGTATAATTGAAATTTTAATAATGACACTTTGATTACTACAAATTTAATGACACTTAATCAAAACTTATATGAAAATACTAATTAATAAAGTTTCTTAAGTTAGTAAAAGGATATTATACTTTTTTTATGACAATAATTAAATTAAAAAAAAAAAGATTTATTATAAAAAGTGAGAAAAATCATGCTATTAATGCATGACTGGGTACTAATTACATGTATTATATATTGAGTATTATATCACATTTCTTAAGAACTATATGAACACATTTTGAATATTAATTATATATATTGCGTACCTTTAATAATAAGCATATGATTTATGTCCATACAGATAATTATTTAATAACATTAAAAACCTTTAATATTCATCTTATTTGCTGCTTTTCTATGAGTAAAAATTCTACTGTGAATTCAATTGATTCTTTGATCAGTATTCTGTGGTCTTTCCTGTGTTTCTCCTCTTAAGATGCTTTCTAGGAAAAATCTGTCTTATTTAGAATGGAAAATAATGACAGATCGAGAAATTTTGCGAATTTTAGTAAAGTAGAAAAGACGTATAACCAATATTAGTGTCATATAAGCAAAGAATTTTTGCATTAAAATGAATAGGAATGAATCAGGACTTCAATAAAAGGAGGTATAAATGTAAAAGACGTATAAAAGAAAGATGTATAAACGGTGCTTTACTATGACATTTTCAATACTGATGTCAATTCCGATTTAAAAGTTTAAAAAGTTGGCAGTTATGTGTGTATATAATTTATGCAGATAAAACCGAAAACCGAGTGAAATATTTACAAATGCTTTAAATTTATTTTGATGATTAGGAATTGAAATTTATGTAATTAACATTCCACAGGAAACATTTATTTAATCTAAAACTTTAAAAACTGCTGAGAATATTTCTGAAGTATTTTTTAAAAAATTTTAATGAATAGAAAACATCGAACTTAATAAATGCATCTAAAAATTTCTGTTTCTATCTGAGGCAAATTTAATGGAAGATAAACTTTGAATAAGAAGTAAATTTTTGAAACTTTGGTTTATATTTTTTCATAACCTTATTAGTGACTAAGATGTTCTGATTTTAAAGATGATAGACGGGATGTACCTAGTTCAAATCTGTTTCATGCTCATCGACTCATTTGTTGGTTGTTTTCCATGATTATCTCTTAAACTCGAGTGAATACAGATTTAGAAAAAACGTACGAAGACATCCCATCCCAATTTGGTCCTTTTTACACACATTGCATTCATCCCCCCTCCCCTCCTCCATAAGAAAAGAGAAAGAAAATCCAATGTTATCATAGAGTTAATTCAAGACACCACAGATAACATTGATGAAAATATGCCTGAAAAGAACCATAATTCGATATCATAATATTTTAATAAGAAATCTGAAAAAAAAAAAAAGAAGGTAAGTCAATTGTTTTTCAATATACAAAATAAGAACGTAACATTCTTATTATAGCATTACTTACAAGACTTTCCCTAGGGAAGACAGGGAATACACCGCCTTCTAATTTTGGAAAAAATTCCGTAAACTTATCAAAACTACAAACCTAGTTGTGGCTTGCTTTTGAAATTCGTTTTCTTTCTTTCTTTCTTTCTTTTTTTTTTTTTTTTTTTTTTAAGTCCAGAAAAACTATGAAATTGTCTGGCAAAAAACAAAAATAAGTTGGTGAAAAATTATAATTATAATTCTTCTTCTTTTTTTTTTTTTTTTTTTTTTTTTTTCTTCAAGAAAATTTGTAGAAAGAACCCGTTACATAAATTGAAATCGAAAATCGATAATCTTTTGATTGATATTTGTAAGCTATGGCCCTGGTCACATTACACTGTTAATATAAGAAAGGTGGTTCAATTAAATAAAAAAAAAAGTATAGGGATAGTGTAGATGTTAAAACTGATTTGAGTATGTGAATGTTTTCTCAAGTGCCCTCTGTGGAGTCTTTCCGAGGGATACTAGCCTGTATTCGTGAAAATTTCTGAGAAAACTATGGAAAACTCCAAACGGCTATTCTAATGAGTGCAATCTTGGTTAGAACCTAGCACCTCTGAAATCTACCAGTTTTAAAAGCAAAGCTCCTAGGCCACAAATGGTGTGAGAAACTGGTGTTCATCCAGAATTCTTAGAATACCATACACAAATTAAGCATATTTAAAATCTAAAAATTTTTATGGGAGTATAAAAACAGGTAGGAACTATTAGATATAGTGAGGAGAAAAAGAGAAAGTTTTTCTGTAATTTATAAATTGTAATTACTCTTATAATACATAATTTAAACTAGAATGTATATTGAATAAAGTAATCTGTTTTGTACTGAATGGTTTTAAATTAAATACAGACCAGATTCCCATACCCAGTAGCAGATTTTTTTCTGTCAATCTGCGACTCTATTTAGGTATTAGAAAATAATCTGCAACATAATTTCATAATAAATTAAGGGGGGGGGGGGGAATTTACTGCGTTCAGTAAGCGTATTTTTATCATAAGTTTTATCTAATGTTATTAATCTATTAGATATTTTAATGCATTGTAGTTATGAAATTTTAATTACATATAAATAGGTAAAAAGTTAGCATTAACCATTATCCTTCATATCACATAAGAAAAATTACCTTTGTCAGGGTTGTTATTTTGTCCACTTTTTTGTCAAAAGTCCGGGACACTGGACAAAAGTGGAAAAAAAAACACATGAAACTGGACAAAATAAAATCCATTCAACTTTACATGTTCGCTGCATAAAATTATTCTGTTAAAGCAATAAATTGTACTTTTAATTTTGAATTAGCAATTTTAGCAATAGAAATTAGTAATTTGATTAATGAAAAGTGTAATTTCATTTTAATCATGATCAATTAAAAAAAAAATCTTAAAGAAAATTATATTCGTTATGTATAGTTTGCAAATATAACAAAGTAAATCTCTTGTAGACTATTATAACATTATCATATTCGATATTAAGAGAAAAAAAAAAATGTTATTTAATGCTATATCTAAATCTTTAAAAACAAAAGAAATAGACAAGGCAGTAGCCAGAAAAAAGATTTCATATATAATGTTGACAGTTAAAAATAAAGAATAACTTAACCCCCCCAACACTGAACACTCCTACCCTCTCTAAAGAGAATATTTTCAATATTAAAGTTTTTCACAATCAACATGATTAATACATATATGATTATAATCTTAAAAATAATTCAGGTTGTTTCTTTGTCATTTTGTACTTAACATGGAAATATCTTATTTATTTAATATTTCTATACTAGATTTAAAAAAAAAAAAAGAAAAAAAAAATCTCATAAATGTAGATTTAATGTTTTTATCAATTTATGTCAGCAAGTCCTTTCAAAGCAAAGCTTTCAATTTTGTATAACATTTTATTTGCAATACCAACATGTCATTTTCTTATCCAAGAATTTAAAAAATCAAATTTACATAATCATTTGATAATTTTATATTCTTATTTTAATTTTGTAAAAAAAAAAAAAAAAATATTAATTGGTAATAGAAGAATTCCATATAAAAAAATACAAAATTAAAATTTTACTTCCAAATAAAAAAGTTATTTATTTATTTATTTTTTACAAAAGTAATGCCTATAATAATATAAATGTATGCATATATATATAATCAATTTAGTAAAACAGGCAGAAGCTTTAACAGGAGAAATAATAAAAATGTCGATTGACTCCACTCAAATTTCTGAACATTAAGTAATTTGCTGATTTAATACTAATGACATAAAATTTGGCAAATACGGCACCGCGCTAGCACAAACATATAAAAATCAAAATATCGAAATAGATTTTAAAAATACCGAAAAAATCACAAACTATAACAGTCACAACTATGCACTTTTTCGAGAAACCATTGAAATTATCAGCCAACCGAACGCATGCAACCTGGACCAACCAGCAACAGGTATAGACGCCACCTGGCGCCATATCCTGAAAAAGAATAAAGAAGTTAAACACCTACAGAAAATCTTCAGAGGCGCACAGAATGGAGTGACCGACGATGACGATGAGGGGGGGGGGGGGCCCTAATAAGAAAGTACTTCGCCAAAAGAGTCACATCGGTAAAGCTAAAGTAAGGTTTTTTTGTTTATTGATTAAATTTGTGGCTTTATATGTTTAAATCCGTAAATAATTTGCTGTTGTTTAAATGAAATAAAGTAAGAGAAGTCATTAAATAAATAAACGAGAAAATTATAATAAGTGTTTGATTATTTTCTCCCAACTAGTATATTGTTTAACAAAATGGAATGTATCCAAATTTTTTTATGTATCTCTGTAAAATAACTGATAGTGCTAGATTCACCAAAATGTATACAGTTTGTGTGATATAAACCTATAACATGTATATAAATTTAAAGCTCAATCAAATGAGGCATTTAGACGCTATCACATTTTAAATAATTTCAGTCTATAGGCCATAATATTACAGAAGTTTTCGTTGTGTCCCTGTAAATAAACTATAAATTGTTAGATTCACCAAAAATAAATCTGCACAGTTCATTCGATGGTGACTTATAACATGTGTATGATGTTTCAGCTGAATCGAATAAGGAATTCAGATGCTATCACACTTTAAATTATTTGAGCCCCTAGGCTATAATAATAAAAAATTTATCTTTGTGTCCCAGTAAAAAAAAAAAAAAAAAAAACTATAAGTGCTAGATTTTCCAAGATGTATACAGTTTGTGCTACGATAACCAGTAATATATGTACTAAATTTTAGCTGATTTGAACAAAGCATTTAGACAATATTGTGTTCACTCATACTCAGACATACATACATCATCGTAAAAATAGCAAAAATTAACTCACGGGACCTCAAAACATGTAGATACACCAACATTACAAAGTCATGTTTTCGTCATTATTACAATACTTTTTCCATACCTGTACAATTTCAGAAAGTAAAAAATTCCATGAAAGATATGTGAACCATTCAATTTCATCATGCTTAATAACAAATTTTTAAAAGGTATTTATGACTATGAGAGAAGAAATGACAATGTAGTTGAAAGCAGTAGAGAGGGGAATTAAAATTGAAACTATAAACTATCACTTTTGCATCCAATTCACTCTTAGAAAAATACAGATATATTTATTTATTAAATATTGTTAACTTTACATGTCTTTTTCATTCATATCTATTTTGAAGTATTTAAATTGATTATATACACATACACATTGTTCCGGGAATTTGTAAAAAAAAAAAAAAAAAATGGTCGCCTGCAAAAATTTCTGGTAGCCCATAAAAAATATCCTCCGTCGTTTTCTTTCTTTCTTTTTTCTTTTACTTTTCTTTTTCAATTTTAAAATTTACTTGAATATAGAAATCAAAATTCTGTGCATAAAAACCAATTATTTATTACACTATAATGATACATCAGGAAGCACCTGTTTAAATTTAACATCATGAAACCAGTTTTATTATTTTCATTAAAACAATACACCATTAGCATTGATACATCATTACACCGGCACAACGATTCAGTACCAGGTCAATAGCATAGGCAAACAGGAGCAGCATAAGCCAATTCCCTAAAACAGTGCAAAACTGAGTTCTGAAACATGCACGGAGATATGTAAATCCCCTAATGGTGTATTGATTCAACACAGTGTCTCAAAAATTGGTGAGAGAAGCAGGAATCAAAACAGCAAGAGTCAGTCTACATAGAAAATAGAATCGGAGCCCGATTCTAGGACCAATTCTTTCACCAAAATATTAAAAAAAAAAAAAAAATTGAATTTTCTTAAAGGTGAAAACATCGTCAATTAAAAAATAATGGTCGCTGATGGCGACCATTGGTGACTGTATTTCACGAGCCCTACACGTATAAACATATAATTAAAGAACTGTTTTATATATATGGAATGAATAAAAATAATTTTTAATTTAGTACTCGCAAATAATTAATAGTGGACAAAACGGTGTTTCGTACAGGACAGTTTTAACCAGGTTTTTTCCAGCAGTTTTTTCCACTATGGAAAAAACCGAACAACCCTAACCTTTGTCCATGATGTTGTAAATATTCAAAAAAGCAATAACAAAAATTACATGAGTAGTGAGTGATATTGAACAATTCTACCTCTCCCCTAATTAACTTCTACACATTTAAGCTGCATAGCTGCATATAGAGAAAGACTGAAAATCACAAGACTTTCGCAGGAAGTTTTATTACCGATCGTTAGCAAATGGTAAAGGAGAAGGAGGGGGGGGGGGGGTCCAAAAAAGTTACATGAATGAGAGATATTGAACAATTCCACTTCTTTTTAGGTTTCTAGAATCAAATAAAACAAGTTTAAAATGAACATTGACATTTTTGTTGTGGAAGAAAAAAGATTTCAGTATCACTTCAACAAATCAAACACTTCTGTAGAGTGTTGATCGTTAATGGAGGGGGGGGGGGGGGGGTCACAAAAAATTACATGAGTGAGAGGTACTTTCCCATAGGTCTAAAATCTAATAACGCATGTTTACAATGAATATTGACATTTATGCTGTAGATGGAGAAAAATTAAAAATTGGAGTTTGTGATCACCGATCGTTAACGGAAGGAACGGAAGAGGGGGGCGGGGGGTAAGGAGTAAAACAAATTTATCAGTGGGATATATTAAACAATTTTACTTCTTTATAGGTTCTGGAATCTAATTAAATAAATTAAAAACTCAATGGTTTGAGCATCCGCACGTAAAGTGGAAGGCCCGGGTTCGATTCCCGGCTCTGGTATTTTTCACATAGTTGGCATAAAAAAAAATCAGCCTTCCACTCCAAAATTTTCTGAAATGAACTTTCAGGGTTGGTAAATAAATTTCTGAATTAAATTAAAATTTCGTGATCTATTGGAGTTGCGCCATGAATATTAATGTCACTTGATATATCTGCGTTTGCAGACTCAGTGACTTTTCCAATGAATATTACGTGAGAAATGCCTAGCTGGCTATCAGCCAGGGTAGCTCAATGGTAGAGCATCCGTGCATTAAGCACAGGTACCCGGGTTCGATTCCCGGCTCTGGTATTTTTCACATAGTTGGTATATAAAAAAATATCTACCTTTACACTCCAATATACTTAAAATGAATATTCACGGTTGATGAATTCATGAATAAAAAAATTTCTAAATTGAAATTTCTTGGTCTATGGAGTTGTGCTACGATTAATATTGTCTCACCTGTTATATCTGCATTTGCAAACTCTTTACTTTGCTAACGAATGTTATGTGAGAAATGCCTAGCTGGTAATCAGCCAGGGTAGCTCAATGGTTTGAGTATCCACACGTAAAGCAGAAGGCCTGGGTTCGATTCCCGGCTCTGGTATTTTTCACATAGTTGGTATAAAAAAAATCAGCCTTCCACTCCAAAATTTTCTGAAATGAACTTTCAGGGTTGATGAATAACAGGGTTCATACTCATCAGGGAAAATAGGGAATACTCGGGGAATTTGGAATTTGTTAAAAAAAAGTCAGGGAAAACTGAGGGAAAATAAAAATTTTCATTAAAAGTCAGGGAAAATCGGTTATAAAACCTGGAAAAACAAATATTTTCTTTCTCTCAAGTTATATTTTTCTTGTTTAGCTTCATATCAAAATTCAATTGATTAAGTATTGTGAAAATATGCATGTAAAGAAGGATTTCTACCTGAATTTCTGTCATGGTCGACAGTAATATGACACCATACAGTGGAAGTAGCTGTGTATTTTGTCCTGTCTAGAGGAGCGTTTTGTGTAATATGTCGCTAATATTATCTTGAAAATTGTCTGGGAACTCAGGGATTTTTTTTTCCCATATATGAGTATGAACCCTGAGTAAATTTCTTAATTATAAATTTCTATTAGGAATTTATTCATAGACTTATTTTATTCATAGCAATTATTCTTAGGTTTTCTGCAAATAAATAAATAAAAAGTGATATTTCTTGCAGTATTTGTATTATGTGATTTATTTAAATTTTATCATTTTTATTTAGATTAATATTTGGAATCATATTTGCTTTCTTGGTTTGGTGGACTCATCAAGTGAAAGACCCATTAGATGGCAGCTTTCCTCTGTATTACTATTTTATAATTCTGATAAGCTATGGTCTTCATCAGGTAAATATCTTCCATTCTGTAAAATTTATAAAACCTTCTTTTTTTTTTTCCCCCCCCCCCCCAGTCTGAATCTTATTAAAAAAATTTCTTTTAATTTAAATAAAGGAGGAACATGAGAAAACACAGTTCTGTTGTACCACAAATGAAAATATATTGAGGCAAAAAAATTTATCCGAGCAAAATAAAAGTAATTAGGGTAGGTGCTCCAGTGATTGGCATGCTCCAGTAATTGACATCTATCCCGAAATAATTAATAAATAAGAAAAATAATAAAATCACATATTTTACATATAAGAATTTTAACATTTTATGTCAAACACTGGAGCATAGGTTGCTAATAACTGGTAAAATGAATAACTAGCCGTATCAAACACTGAAACATAGGGGGCCAATTACTGATAAAATGAAAAACTGGCAGTATCAATTACTGGAACATTGAGTGGGTGTCAAATAAAAATTAATAAAAATAATAATAATAATAATAATATTGTTATCAAATGGATATATTTTAACATATATGTGGTTCTGAATGTCTTTCATGCCATATGTACTAACTTAAGATTTCTAAAAATATTTTCTAATAACTAGAACATTAAAAACATCAGAGATTGCTCTAAAAGTGTCAATCACTGGTGCACTTACCCTAATTCAAAACATTTTCTGGCACCTCTCATGATTACACAGTTTACTAATAACATGTGTGGCAAAACCCCCTGAAAGTTGTATTATTACTGTGCCGTGTGCTTTAATTGTATATATGTACTGGCATTTCTTATCTCATGTTCAAATCCATCAATAAATTAAAGTAGAACTCTGTGGGATAAATATGTATTTACTAGAAAAAAACACAGGAATATGGTGGTTATCTGCTCCTTAATGCTGTTACTTATAAACACTGATTATCACAAAGATTTCTGAGATTGCAGTGAATTTTCCTAATCATAAGGTATTATCAGTGTTTAATCAGTAGCACTGACTCTAGGCTAATTTGACAGAGTACTGCACCTGCCATCCCTTTTTAACACATTGTAGCATCCAGTGGTCCTTCTTCAACCCATTATAGCATTCAGCAGCCCTTTCAAAAACATTTTAGTACCAAGTGGCCTTTTCTAACATCTTAATTGTCCAGAGGTCTTTAGATACTTTTCTTCCTGACATACAGCCATCTAGAATAGTTTTACAGAATTCCTGAAGAACAAATGCATATAGCCTTCATATTTACACGAGGCAAAGTTAGTAATTTACTTTTTTCGTGTGCAAAAATTACAACATAAAAGACAGCAAATTTCTCAGATAATGCCCATTTTACAAATAAAGTTGCCTTTTTTTATTCAGTTCTCCCAGACGCCCTTTTTATTTTAAAGTCAGCACTAATCAGTGATGGTATAACAGATTAAACACTATCAGTTATTGTATATTTTTTTGCTCGGAGGAATGTCTTATCTATTAGTAGAAATTAAGGCTTTTTGCTAATGAACTTTATAAATATGCAAAGAATTAAAAACAACAACAATGATATATATATATTTATTTTGTTATTCAGTTTCTTTATTCTCATAAAATTTCAATTCTTTTATTATTTTGAAATGAGCGAATAGTTAATAAAAGTAGCAATAATATTAATTTATCATTGTCTATATCTAAAAATTCTTTAGTTGATTATTTAGTTTTAAAAATTGCTTATATCTGTGCGATTTTTGAAAGGTAATTAGGTGATACATAAATATAAGATAATTTTTGCTGTATTTTTTAAATTCATATTAGAAACACAATTTTTGCATATACATTTGTGAATAATATGCTGAATTTAAAAATATGGTGAAAGATGCTGCATTTTATGATACAGTAAAACCCTGATCTATCGTTCCTGCATCCATCGTTTTCCCGCATTGATTGTTTTATTTCTATGGTCCCTGCACAAACTGTATTTAAATAATGTTAACGTAACCCGCATATATCGTTCTTCAAAAAGTCATTTTTCCCACATTCATCATTGTAAAATTTTTCTTCTGACCGAAATGAAATTGAAAATCAAGCGATTCCATATGGCATTCAAATTGGAATTACTTCTTTTATCGTAAAATAACTCTTTTCCTCCTCCGTGGAGGATCAAAATTGTGATGGCATGTCTCTGGACCATTCTCAAAGGCGATTTCCAAAATGTCACCATTTGCCCATATTCTAACACTAGTGCGAAGTAAAACTCAACCAACCTCAACTACTCTGTTTTAGGTGAAGAACAGGGAATGTGCAGGTATTGTAACATGTGTCTATGAATTATTCATTATGGATCTTGTGTTGCTTGGAGAATAAGTTACTCTACTTTGTGAAAAGAGGAGAGTGGATGCATCCAGTATAGCCAGCTACTACATTTTTTCACATTCCTAAAAGTGTGTTTGATGTAATTACAGAACTTGAAAATGCACAAATTTTTTTAT
The DNA here is from genome assembly GCA_963930645.1 of Salticus scenicus. Lineage (NCBI taxonomy): Eukaryota > Metazoa > Arthropoda > Arachnida > Araneae > Salticidae > Salticus > Salticus scenicus. The sequence continues at coordinate 57,602,710 of OZ005655.1, forward strand.
ATGCACATAAAATTACAGAAAAGGACCAGAAAATGTTGTAAATCAGGAAAATCTCCATTTCATTTATAAAATGAACAAAAAATCCAACATACACTATCCCCGAAAAGTTTCCAGACAAATATATAAAATTAAGTTTTACAAAGTGTAAATTGATATTTAATAGCTTTCAATAACAAAACAGAGCTTTAAACATTACTTATATTCTGATACTATGTAGTTCTATTCTTTGTGTAGGGTGGGAGTTAGCTAAGAGGATGACCTTAACACATTTACATAAATACCAATGAGCGTGCTATACTTGTAAAGGGAAAAAAATCCCGGGTATTTTCTGTTATGGAAAACAAAGTCGCCATTTCAGTGGGGAAAGCGCTTAAAGGGAATACCTTGATATTAACTAGTAACCAATTTATTTTTTTCTAGTATCAATCTAGTATTTTGAACAGAGTATAGTACATACATAATTCAGCTGTGCATATTAAGTTCACTGTTAATAATCGATCGTAGTATAATATACTATTTATTGTGATAAAATATAACAATTTTCGTGATCAAAGTGTTTTTCATCGCAATGCCTCCAAAAAAGAAAATAACTTGATCTTGAAAAACGATCAGCTGTTGTTACTTTACAAAAAGAGGGATATACAATTTAGAACATATCTAAAAAACTAAAAATTCCTCGATCTACAGTAAGTGATACTGTGTTACAATGTAACAAAACTGGCCAGAATCGTTCTCATAAACATTGTGAAAGAACAAAAGCAATGACTAAAGCTGAAAATCATTATATAATTGTAATTTGTAAATGTGATAGAAGAAAGACTGCCCCGCAGATTCAAGAAGAGTTAAATAAAACACGATCAAAACCTGTAAGCTACAAAACTGTTCGTTCTCGCTTAGTAGAAGCAGAACCGAAAGGATGTGTTGCTGCTTAAAAACCTTTTTTACGACTGATTAATAATAAAAAAAAAAAGATTAGCATGGGCTAAAAACATATAAAATGGAGTTCAATTTAATGGAAAAGTGTTTTATTTACAGACCAAGTTTGAGATTTTTAGTCACAAATGTAGGCAATATGTACAAAAGGTGAACGGATAATCGAACAATGCACAATGCCCACAGTAAAACATGGAGGTGGATCTGTAATGGTTTTGGTATGTTTTGGTAATCGCAAAGTTGGTGATTTAGTGAAAATAGAAGGAATAATAACAAAAGAGTCATACCATCAGATTCTGATAAAACATGCTATAAACTCTGGAAAAAGACTAATAGGTCAGAATTTCGTGATACAGCATGATAATGATCCTAAACATACATCTAAATTGTGCAAAATCTATTTAGAACAAAAGCAAAGAACTTCAAAATATGATATAGTCCCCTCAATCATCAGATTGCAATCCCATTGAGCTCTTATGGGACGAACTTGATAGAGCTATTAGAAAAAATGCACCAACGAATGTGTTAATCACTTATTTGATTGTCTTCAGAAGTGTTGGAAGTTGATTACAGCAGAACAACTTGAAAAATTAACCAAAAGAATGCCAAGCAATTATCACAGCAAAAGGCAGATATTTCGACGATTAAAAAATATGAAATGTTTTTTGTAAAATTCTGTTACATTTATAAATAAAGCTTCAGATAATATTGTATACATATCAGAATACAAATATTTAATGTTTGAAGCTGTGTTTTGTAATTAAAAACTATTAAATATCAATTTACACTTGTAAAACTTAATTTTATATATTTGTCCAAAAAAATTTTGAGGATAGTATGAAATTACTGATTTTTAAAAATAAATATCACTTAATGTTCTACAACTTTGATTTATTTCTTTGACAGTTTGGAGTGTAACAAATAATTTTTTTATTGGTAGTGTACTTTATTGCATGTATTATTTCATAAACATTGTTTTATTAGTGTTTTAACTTTAACCGGTATTCATCGTTTTTTTTTTTTTTTTTCTTTTTTTTTCTTTTTTTACGCACCCCATGAAAAATGATGGGTCAAGGTTCTACTGTATTTATCCCCAATTTTTTTTTTTTTTTTTTTTTTTTTCTTTATAAAAATGCATTTTTCTATGTTTTTTTTTTTATTATTATTTTATTTTATTTTATTATTCCAGATAACTCTTTACAGCATGTTTGTTTCCTTGATGGCATTTTTTGCCCAGATCAGTGACTCATCTATTGGTGGAACTTACATGACATTATTAAATACAATCTGTAACTTGGGTGGTAATTGGCCTTCAACTTTAGCTTTGTGGTTTGTTGATCCATTGACTTCAAAAGGTTGTGAAAATGCTCCCCAGTTTAGCTGTGATAATAAGGTGTTAGCTGCAGTAAGTTACAATTTTAGTTTATGTATAGTTTTAAGTTATTATTATTATTATTTTACTTTGCATGTTGTTTGTTTATGTGTGGGTCAAATCTGAGAATTGAATTTCCACCCATTTCTTATCTCATTAAGCTGAAATTTGCATACATATAACTCCAATGACAATTTATGCTCAAGCATTAATACACTTGGGAGAAGGTCTGGGATTCTTTCTTGTGCCCCCAACTCTTACAAAACATTTTATTTCAAATTTTAATCCACTTCTTATCATATAATTGAACTGAAATTTCCATACAGCTGACAAATAGTTTTCAAAACAGTGTGTTAGTCTTAATTTTTTCTATAAGCAAAATTTCTTAATAAAGTAAATTAGTAATTTTTAGCTTTATTCATCCTACATGCTGCATAACTAATGATATGTGTGAAAATTGTTAATTTAAAAAATACAAAACATGAATTGGAAAGCAGAAGTTTTGAAATGATCTGATAAAATTTAAATTTTTAATACGTGACTTAAATACATGTGATATTGTTAAACACATTAGGGCTCTAAAAGCTCAGTAATTCCATACAAAATATTTGGGTTTGTATCCTGTTCCTGGGTTTAAATTAAATGAGAAAAAGTTTCATTTTCTGCTATTGCGAGTAAATTTGGAATTCCAAATCCAACTGTTTGCCACATAGTAAAGAAGTGAAAGGATGGCAAAGGTCTACACGATCTACCAAGATCAGGAGCCTCAATAAAAAACACTCAATATCAAAACACGTTAATCTAATGGCAATCAGTTGCTGACCCAAACAAAAACACTGTTCAAATATGTAAGGAGATGACCACCGAACATAGACTCAGAGTGAGTAAGAGCACCATAAGACGTCGGCTGGATGCTGCTAAATTGTGAACATGGGTCCTTGCAAAAAAAAAAAAACTTCTCATCTGAGCAAAAAATAGGAAAATCCAATTGAAATTCACTAAGGAGCACAAAACATGGACACCAAAAGATTGAAAGAAGAGCCTTCAGTGGGATGAATCTAAATTTGATTTATTCTTTGTCCAAAAGACCCCATAATGGATCTCCAATATCAATATCTGATGGTGAAGCTTGGAAATGAATGAGTAAAGTGTCTGGAGAGCTTTCTATCACGTGTGCAATCGTCCCTCTCCCTCTCATGCACATCAACTGGATAATGGATTAAAATGTTCATAAAAGCATTTTAGAAGATTACATGCTGCCTTATGCTTGTAAAAAGAAATGCCTTGTAGATGTATGTTTCAATAAGATAATGATACCAAGCATACCTCCAAAATGGTGACAAATTGCTTTATACCTAAGAAAATTAAAGTTTTGAACTGGCTGAGTCATTCACCTAACCTCAATCCTATTTAAACAAGTTTGGGAACACATCGGAAGAAAAGTCGTAACACAAAAACATTTTTCAAAGGCAGAACTCCTTCAGGATCTTCAATTGGAAAATCTCTAGGTCCCTCTTAGGAAGCCTTATTAACCCTTTAACTGCCCCAGGCATATATATACATTTTTTCGAAATACAATCTTTTGTATTTTACTGCTACCATTGAAACTACTGACATGGTTTGACAATGCAATAAAATAACCTTGAACGTGATCTCGACAGTGTTTTTGAAAGATTTACTTATTTCAGAGTTGAAAGAGAGCTGTGGCATTTTGAAGCAAATCTCGTAAATTTTCATCGGCAGGTAAGCCCCATAGCAGAAAATACAAGACTTGCGATGTGCGTCGCAGATTTTTTTTTTTAGTCTGCAGAATATTTCCAAATCAGCATTATGCAGAGATTCCAAATCTCTCGATTTTGGCTGGAAAGATAGCAATTTTCAATCTCTTTCCATCCACAGCATTATTGTCAATATTAATTTAAATGTGCTTTATTAAATTCTAGAACCTATAAAGAGGTAGAACTATCCAGTATCTCTCGCTTATGTAATTTTTTGTGACCCCCCCACCCCCTCCTTATGCCTATTAACGATCGCTATCAAACAGATCATGGAATCTTTGCGATTTTGAATTTTTTTCTCCCATCAGCAACATAAATGTCAATATTATTTTTAAACTTACTTAATTAGATTCCAGAATTTATAAAGAAGTAGAATTGTTCAATATCTCTCACTTGTATATTTGTTTACCCACCTCCACCCTACACTAATGATTGGCAATCAAACACTTCACAGAAGCACTGTGATTTCCAATCTTTTTCCATTCTCAGCATAAATGTCAATGTTCTTTTTAAACTTACTTTATTAGATTTTAGAACCTATGAAGAAGTAGAATTGTTCAATATCTCTCGTATAATTTTTGGTGACCCCGAACCCCCACCCCACACCCCATTATCATTTGGTACCGATCGGTAATGAAACTTCCTGCAGAAGTATTCTCTCTGTATGCAGCCTAACTGTCAATATTCTGTTTAAACTTGCTTCATTAAACTGCAGAACCTGTTTAGAGGTAGAATTGTTCAATATCACTCATTACTCATGTAATTTTTGTTATTGCTTCTTTGAATATATACAAGATTTTGCTTCATTTTCAAAGTTTGATGATCTTGACACATTTTTGTTTGAATACCAGTATTTTTGTAAGTGGATCGCTAGCACTATAGAAGAAGAAAGTGGATCTGAAAGGATCACAGGTTTTTTACGAAATGTCTCTTAGTGAGCTGTCAAAGAAAATACCTGTGTACTTATTAAGTTACTTAAATACGCAGTTTCAATTCCAGTATCGGAAGATTTCTGAAAAATTGTGGAGCTCTGGCATTGAGATGGTGAGCAAAACGCAATTAAGATGTACAGATGGCAATGATAAACAAGCTGTAATTGTTTAAAAAAAGTTTATACTTCTTAATATCTCTCCATCTGGTTACACAGGAACCAGAAAATTTTAGAATGCTGCATTAATAATTTCAATGTTTAGAGTCTCTTACTACAAGCATTTTACTAGAGTCAGTACGAACAAAATCATAAACAAAGATAGTTTTTATACAAGCTATATGTAATCAAAATTTTATAACTACAATACTTTGACATATCTAACAGATTAATAACATTAGATAAATGCAAAACTTGTGATAAAAATATGCTTACTGAATCTGGTAACTTTTTTTTTTTTTTTTTTTTCTGTAACTTACTGTGAAATTATGCTTCAGCTTATTTTCTAATGCCCAAATAGCTGTCGCAGTTTAGCGGAAATTTTTCTGCTACTGGGATTACTTACATGTGCATATGGTGTACCATAGTCCTGAAACCTAAAGGATAATCAACTAAATATTAAATATTGGTGTATTAAAATGTTAATGGTGTGTTAAAGGTGTATTAAAACATTAAAATGTGTAATTTCAATAAAAATTTAGAAAAACTAAATCATCTCAAAACTTTTGCTTAAGTACTTTTGTGAATTTCCAAATTATTTTTGCATATGTGTCAATTGTTCTAATGTTGCATTTTGTTGAGCTTTAAAAGGGGTACAAGTTATTAATGTACATCATTAAGAAATTTTATTTGCAGAAAAAGTTAGGACAGATAAACATATTGCCTCAAAAGTTTCGCCAGCTACTCTAATTCAAATGACAATAAATCCAAGTTTGATATTTTACGCATTTTATAAAAAACATTAAATCACATTTTATGCATTTTGTAAAAAACATGGGCTATCAACGTAGATATTTACGGAAATGTAATCAATACCAAATTAGATCAACTTTAACTACCAAGCTGAAAATTCTTTCTTGCCCAAAGTTTTATTTTTATTAACAATAGATTTCTATGATTTTTTTTTCATTATTACTTTGTATTGTTTATTTTTCTGACAAAAAATTATCATTTCTGTGTTTCAGAAGTGTGAAGAAGCTGGCCACAAATGCATAACACTTATTGATGGTTATTACATTGAAACAGCTATTTGTGTGATAATTGGTTTCTTATGGTTAAAATGGGGAAGAAGTACTGTTAGACGTTTACAAAGTCTGCCATTGTCCGCTTGGAAATGCCCTAGGTAATTATTTAAATTTTATTTTATTTAATATTATCATTATTTCAGATATATGAATAATTTATTTTCCTTCTGTTTTGTTCTAAATTTGAATGACAGACTTCTTATAGAACAAACTTTATTTTTCCTTAAAAGTAAATATTTATATTTTTACAGTAATTGTAATATTAAATTACTAGCAAACCCGTGCGAAATATTTGCCCTTTATTTCTTTTCTTATTTACCTTTAAAATTTGTAACTCATAAATGTTATACCAATTTCACCACCTAATTAAAATTTTAATTTACCAGAAGCCAAATTATTATTAAAACCAAATTAATATTGTACAATAGTGAAACCAAAATCATTCAAAGAAAGGTTTCCAAATAAAATTCATGGTTCACGACCCAATTTTCATACTTCCGCAGGCAATACAGTTTTAATATAGGACTCCCACGACGCCTTTTAAATTTTTGTTGCCATGTTGGCGATGACTTTCTATTAATTTTTGTATATTCTTTTTGTTAAAAAAAAATATATAAAATAAATAAAATAATTCCTATTTTGATTATATTTTTTATGATTGTGTTTTTTTGGTCAATTTATGACTCAAAAGTTCATATTCGATATATATTTTTTTAATATTGCTAGGTTTAAAAGTAAAAGTAAAGATTCTGAAGAAACAACAGTTAAAAATACATTTTTTCATAAAATAATCTCATCAGACAAATGTCGTCATTTTTTCTTATTAATCCATTGAGCTAAGTCCGCGTGCTTAAATATTTTATCCATGTATAAACATTATTTTTTTATCCTCGTGTATTGAATCGTTTCGACAAAAAATAATTGAAACTGGTCCACGTTAGAGAAATAGTATATAGATTATCATAAAAATGTTAGAGTTGAAACTAGAATAATAGTTTTAATTCAAGCTTTAGAAATTAATTCAGTTAATTGCCATTGTTATATCTACAGTACCAGTAAATAAAATTTATTTAAAATACCCATAAGCTTTTTTCTTCTCAAATAATTTGTTAATAATAAGGTTTTGAAATCAAAAACTACACTTTGTCATTTTTTCATGATGAATATTATGCCCTGAAAGTAACCTACTGATAACTTTTAAAATTATATTTATATCTAATCATAGACAAATCCAATTAAATTTCTCTGTAAGCTAACGTTATAAATTACAAAAACATGACAGTTATTTTCAAATGAAACAATAGTACAGTCCTTTACTAGGTTAAGAAAATGTATGCACAGGTTCTTACTTTAGAGGTGTACAGTGATAGGGTTTTAGAATATTGCAATTCTTTTTATTTATATTGAAAGTGTTATTTTAAGTAGTGTTTCAAGTAATTCATAATTGTTTTTATTTCTATTTCTTTTTTAGTGTAATAAAAAATTATTAATTAAATGAAACTTAAAACTTTTTAATCAGTACATTTCTAATGATAATTTTTCTAATGTAACAGGTAGAAATTTTAGAACCAGACAAAGGCTGTTGAAGCCTGCAAATACAAGATTTAAAAAAATGTAATCTTTATTGGACCAAGATGAAATCTCAAAAGTTTGTGAAATTTACATCCTAATTTGAAGGTTTTAAATGAATTTCCTTTTTCTTTTGTTTTTAGACTGTATGGTGCTCTGGTGATGAGAGTATGAATATGTAAAATTGTCTTTCCTAGCTCTGAATATTTGAGAAAAGATGAAATGCATTTACAATAATCATGATATTTATTTATTAAGAGAATTTGTTATAATTTTGTTACTTTTTATTTATTAAAATATTCTGTGTGTTTGTTATACAATGTGTTATTTCTAAACTTTTTTCAGTTGCTGTAAATATACAAATCTTTAAGTGTTTAAGAAAAATTAACTACAACAAAAGAAAATTTTATTACTTTTCTTTTCTGCAAAACAAATAAAAGAAAAAAGTATCTGTAACAATCAAAATAATGTGTATTTTATACTATTAAAGAGGTTTTGTATTTTTATAGTTATGTTTTGCTACAACTTTATGCATTGTTGGTATCTCAAATATTTTATCTATAAGCTGTAACAGATTTGTTTTGTGTTACGTAGTATTCAAGATTATTAGCATGTGATATATATATATATATATTCGTTACTTTTCCATCTTGCCAGAGCAGGCGATAAAGTTGCCAAAAATAATACAACCGACGCCAGTCATATTAAGCACCTAAGAAAGAGTAATTGTTTCAAAACACTTCGAGTAATAATAAAAAGGAAATTAAGGAAACATGACCATTTACTTAATTTTTTTTTTATGCTTTTAAAAAGTAAATTTTCAGAAATTTTGCTTAAAGCTAACTTTTAAAAGTGTTGTCCTAACAAATATAACATTTATTTTATCAAATCCATAATAACGGACATAAATTAACTTTAAATTTGAAAAAATAAATAAATAAACGTAAGTTACAAATTAACTTTTAATCGATTAATCTATTGTTGTCGCCAATAAAGTTTGCTTGGCAAGATTTGTGCCGGCGAAATGGAAAAGTACCATATATTCAAATTCTTCCGCAATGATTTTGATAAATACATATTTTTATTTATTTATTTTATATATATCTTATTGGTCATTGGTGTTTCAGTGATCTTGTATCTGTTGCTTGGCTTCTACTATGCTTAATAGATCATCTTTATTATATATATATATATATATATATATACAGTTGAACCTCATCAACGTGAATTACTTTTAATATGCATTGTGTCCCCAGTCCACATGAAAAGGAAGATTAGTTTAGTTGTATGAAGGTTAGTTACTGATAACAGGAACTACTGAAATATGAACAAATTTTTGATCCCCCTGAAGATTCATGTTAACGAGATTCGACTGTATATATATAAAACCATGCTTTCTCAGTTTTTCCTTCTTTTTTTAAACACTTGAAAATATATCATTACAGGGGAAAAAAAGAAAAACTTTGTTAAAATATGACATGTGCTCTGCAGAAAATATGATAAATTATGAACTGAAACAAATAACAATTATTTATAATGATCTGAAGATGGTATAATACTTTTGAGGTATTAGTTTCAGAGATATTAAACCATTTTTAATAACATTTTTGTAAAAAATTAAAATGTTGGCAATTGAATTATTTTTTTATTACGAATTCAAAAATAAAAATAGGAATTGACTATTTTCTTTAAACTTTTATTGAAATTAGTTGTAGTTTACATTGTTTATTATTTGTCCTAAGAATGGAATAATTTGGTAGATGAAGATTACATTATTTTAAAAATAAAGCATACTTATTTAGAAATATTATTTATCAATAAATAAAGCAAATTCATAAGGTGGAAATATATTTTGTAAATCCATCAAAATAGCACTTTTTTTTTTTTTTAATATATCCATCAAGAAAAAGAAATGTTCTCTCCTGTAAAAATGATTTTAATAAAAATAATAATATTGAAAGAAAAGTATGCATTTTTATATAGAAAACTTCAATGTTAATTGTAATTTATCACACTGACAAATTTTTTTATAAATATGTATTTTTCATTTAACTCAGCACAAAGTGATGTAATGTATTTGTTATTAAAATAAAATTATTTAATTTATTCGTTGTGATTTTTTTTTTTTTTATGAGAATACATTCTTGATATCTACATACATTAACTAACTAATCTACAAACTGGTACTACATTGTGATTTACAGACTCTTCATGTCTCAAAACATGTAAAAATATTTTAAAAAAAAATTTGCAGTCAAAAATTTTCACAAATGTTAAAGTTCCTCATACTTATATTATAAGGGGGAACTAATAAAAGTGTATCATTGGATATTTGGGTTACAGTCATTAAAAAAGAAAAAAAAAAAAAAAAAGGAGGGAAGGGAGAGGAAGAATTAATGTGAAAGTGTAATTGCCAGTGTGAACAAAACTATAGAGTTTGCCATAAGTCCTTGATGCATTTTAAATTTGAATATGAAATCAAGTAAGTAACATATGAGAGAAAGGCTTGCACTACAATGCTTCTTGTTGTGAAAGGTTTTGTTTAGACAAATAAAAAAATTAGTTTCAAATTTTCACCTCAGATGTCTCTACTTGTCCAAAGGTTTTATACATATGCAGTCAACTCCCATTAATCCCTAGGCCTACAATCTGCAAATGCCTTTAATCTGCAATTGATTTTTTAAATGTAAACAAAGAAATTTACAAATGAGATTTCGAAAAGATCAGCAATATTTCTCACATTATTACTTTTTTTTTATTATTATTATTTAATTGAATTTTAGCTTAATCATTGCTTTTGAATGCAACTGAAAAAAACAGTGAGATTCTTGTAATTTGTACAGACTGCTTCCAGGTCAGGCTAAAGTATGTTGGGAAAGTATAAAAAAAATTAAAAAATAATGAATGATGGATATTCATTTCTGAACTTAAAAGTATATTTTCTTTTAAAATAAATGTCTGTTTATATGTTATTGGTATGCATTATTTAAGTGTGCTTAAATTATTTACCTCCATATGATTGATTATTTTTATTATTGAAGAAATGTTTTATTCTGAAATTTATTGGAATTCATTTTTTCATTATAATGTGTATTTATGCATTAATAACTCACTTTGTATTTGCAAAAGAAAAATGTAAACAAAGACAATCAATAATCTGGAACATACTGCAAATCCACAAATTCTTTGGACAAAAGTTTTGCAGATTACAGGGAGTTGATTCTTGATTGTATATTATATAGAGTCTTACTTATCCGAGGTGTTCTTTCTCCACTGCTGTGGTGTCTCGTGGTTGATTCACTTCTGAATGAGATTGGTCACTCGGGGGTGGATTACATTGGTTATGCTGATGATATTGTCATTGTAACCAAGGGGAAGTTTCCGGATACTGTTTGCTGTATCATGCAGAATGCCCTTAAGAAAGTTGAGTCTTGGTGTTCTTCCAGGGGTCTTTCCGTGAACCCTGCGAAGACACATATGATTGTCTTTAATAGAAAGAAGACCATTATCTTAAAAAATATCAAGTTTTTTGGTCATAACCTCACTTGTTCAAGTGAGGTTAAGTATCTTGGTGTCTATCTGGATGAGAAACTCAACTGGAAGAGTCATCTTGATTGTTGCATTTCTAGGGCTAAAAGGGCTTTTTGGGCCTGTAGGAATGCTATTGGTAGGTCATGGGGTCTTAGTCCTATGGTTATCCGCTGGATTTACTCCATGATTATTTGTCCAATGATCACTTATGGTTCTATTGCCTGGTGGTCTAGGACTAGGCTTGACACTGCTAAGAAGAATCTTGATAAGATTCAAAGGATGGTGTGTGTCGCGATGACTGGTTGTTTAAGGACAACACCAACTGGAGCTTTAGAGTTACTCTTGGGCTTTATCCCTCTGCATATGCGCATTGAGGCTGAGGCTATCTTATGTGTAAAGAGGTTAAGAAGTTTTGGGCATTGGAATAATTATTCCAATTATCTGAACTGGAAGCATCTTAATAAGGAGATTTCGGATCACCCGCATTTTATTATGCAGTGTGATAAGGTTCTCCCTAGGTATGCTTTTTCTAAGCCGTATATTATCCACTTGCCCTCTAGGGACATTTGGATGAATACTCCACCTTGGGGTAATACGAATCACATTAAGTGGTACACTGATGGCTCCAAGATGGATAATGGTGCTGGTGTTTGCTGTCCTGAGGAGAGGATGGTACTTCACTTTCCTATCCTTTAGGGAGGTATGCTACTGTCTTTCAGACTGAAGTCTTTGCGATCCTTATGTGTTGTAGGACTTGCATGAATAGGGGCTATAAGAATCGATATATTGACATTTATTCTGATAGTCAGGCTGCCCTGTTGGCTTTACAGAAGTCAGTAATGACTTCTTCTCTTGTTTGGGAGTGTTATTTCACTCTTTGTGCTCTTGCTGCTAACAATAAAATCTTCCTGTATTGGGTACCAGGTCATACTGGTATCCTGGGAAATGAGTTAGCTGATGAGCTGGCTAGAAAGGGTTCTGATACACCTTTTATTGGTCCTGAACCTGTCCTGAGTATTTCTGGTAGTTTGTTTAGGGGTACTATTTTCTCCATCATGAGAAACTTGCAGTACTCTACTTGGCTCAAGACTGAGGGGAGCAGGCAAGCTAAAGAGCTTAACTGTGGTAATCCTAGTGCAAGGGCTAAGGAGCTCATGAAGCTCAATAGAAATGGCATCAGCAAGGTGATTGGTCTCCTTACGGGACACTGTCACTTAAAAAGACATCTTTATGTCATGGGTATTGCTAGTGATCCATTTTGTAGGGGTTGCAAGTACAAGGAGGAAACTGCAACACATATTTTATGTGAATGTGAAGTCTTCTCTGACTATAGGTTTGAGCACTTGGGGCGGCATATAATTGAGCCTTGGGAGCTTCAGGATATTCCAGTTAGGTGTCTGCTGGGTTTTCTTTCGGCCACAGGTCTTTTTAAAGATTAGGTTTTGTGGGTTAGTACAATAGACCTCTGGTCGCAGTGCTTGGTTTCTTGTAAACCACCCACTTATAATTCAATTCAATTCAAAAATATCCGAGGTAATGTGGACTGAGAGTACCTCGGATAATCGAAAACTCAGATAACACAAACTCTGTCAGAAGAGAAACATATGGCAAAGTTTAAAATAGATGAAAACATAGTCAATGAAGTAAAATAATACATAGATTACATATTTAAATGTAGTCAGTTTAAAATTTGTCAAATTTTTCTGCGCCATTTGTCAAAAGCTACACCTCCTCTGAGGCATAGCCTTTTCGGGACTACCTCTGTTAACCCGGAACTCAGTTGGTCAGGGTTTGGATAACCGCAAGTCTGCCGTATGTCTGTAGCATGTTTTGTTGTTTTCTTATAGCCACCTGAATTGTCAGACTTTTCTCCTCTTGATTTCTTCTTGTGGGACTAAATGAAGAACAAAGTGTATACTTCCTTTGTAACTAATGTTAAAGTATTGAAGATGCAAATAATGCATGTAACCCCCTCTCTTCCACAATCAATGCTAATGAATATGAATTAAATTAGATTACTGTTTGGATATGGTTTGAGCTATATGGATTACACATAAAATACTGCAGTTAGTTTGACAAAATAAATGCTCTTTAATTGCTGGCTTTGTTTCTGATAATTTTTCTTTTTAAGGTATAGCACCATCTGTGAGCAAAATTTTAGAAATATTTATTTTATTTGCTGAAACAAATCTTTTCATTGTAAGAAGCATTGTAGTACAAACTGTGCTCTCATACATCAGTTACTTGTTTTATTATGATTATTTAACTTTAAAATGTATCGAGAACATTTGGTTCACAAAATTTGTTTTGAACAAAGATGCTTCAATTTTTTTTTTTTTTTTCTTTTTTTTTTATTCATATATTTTTTTTTTTACTTTGTAACAAGTTTTATAATTATCCAGTGATAACAAAAAATGCTATTGTCTATATTTGAAACTATATTGTGCATTTAAAATAACCAAAAAATAACAAATAAGCATAACTTTTTTATTTATTTAATTTTTATGAGTATTTTTTACTGGTACTTATTTTTTTCTGTAAATGAGTTCCTTTTCATGTAAGAATGTTTCTCATACAATGAATAAATATTGAAACAAATTGCTATGAGACTAATGTGGTTTATACAACTTTTATAACATAAATTTTTAATGAAAAGATTGAATTGGTTCTAGTAAGCATGAAAAGTGACAATCTAGGGTTCGAACCTAGATTCTTTGACATAGCATGCATGTGCTCATTCAACTGAGCTAGCCAATTGACATCTGAGTAACACTAATGGCTTAAATTAAAGATGGAATTTTTAATTTTTTCTTTAACAGTCTCTCTAAAACTCTATAATTTAAGATAACTCAATTATCATATGCTGAACATTTTTGAACAAGTAATTGAATTATAAAATTTGGACTAATTATTATATCTGGCATACAAAAAATGGAGATCTTAACATTATGTTCTGAAGTCATAATAAGCTAAATTAAAAAAAAAAAAAATCTGGAGGGAATCCACTCGACTTTCTGAACATTAAGTAATTATTGTATAAATAAAATAGGAGAAGTTGTTAAATAAATAAAGAGAAAATTACAATAGCATATTTTAGTATTTTCCTTCAAATAGTATGTTGTTTAATTTAACGCTATTGTGCTTCAAATAATTTGAGCCCATAGATCATAATTATAAAGAATTTTTATTTACTCGTTAAATAGGAGCAACTAATTCACTTAAAATAAAGACCAAATTAATCCACTAGAAACGGCAGGTATCTTATCAAATAGAATTTAAAACTGAAAATAATACTTCTTGGTGCTATATAGACATGACCAAAAGAAAAATCAAGAATAGAATAAACGAACATGAAAACGATATTAAGTACGAAAAAACAACTACCGCACTAACTAAAGGATAACTAAAGGAAGTAATGTCGTTTTTGTGTATGCCGTTATTCGATTGTCATTTATCAGCTCATTGTGTGCTTGAACTCGTGGCAAAGACTTTTCAAGGTTAGAGTGATTTGTTTACTCGAAAATGATTAAAGCTTAAAAATGTTTGTAATTTGTAGTGAAAGGGCTAGCTAAATAACAGAAGACATACATATCCGGCATTGTATGCTTTTTGAGTTTTGGAAAAATAGTAGTGCAGCAGTTGCTGCAAAAATCATTTGCAATGTTTATTCAAGAGCATCAAACATTTGTTAATGTTAAAAGAGGCTTTTTAAGTTCAAATTCAGTAATTTTGGTCTTTCTGATTCATAATGATCATCAAGACAAACAACTTTAGACAATGGCATGTTAAGTGCAGAAGTTGAAGCAAATTGTATCACGCAATCAAGAAAATGTAAAACACTCTTAGCTACCATCTTAGTCTACCATCCAAGAACATTTACAGGTGACTGATAAAATAATGCAGAGCAGGCATTCTCGCATAATTTGTCCGAAGGAAACAAAGCTAACTGATCAATAACATGCAACTTATTACTTCAGTTACACAATACTGAAGCGTTTTTTGATCACTTGATCTCTGAAAATGAAAAATAGAACTTTATGCTAATCTAAAATGCAAAAGGCAATGGCTCTCTTCCAGTGAATTACCACAAAGTACAGCTAAGCAAGATTTAAACCACAAACAGGCACTTTTGTGTGTTTGGTGGAGTATTCGAGGTGTAATGCATTTTGATTTTAAAGTACTGAAACCTGGGCAAACTGTGAATATAAACCTTTGCTGGGAACAATTGGATCAAGTAAACCAAGCTTTAATTGAAAAGCACCCAGCAATTACGAACAGAAAAGGTGTTATTCTGCAAAAAGATAACGCAAGACCACACTGCTCTAGTCTAACCCCAGGAAAAAATATTGAATTGAAAAGGGAGATATTACCTCACCTTTCATATTCATCCGATATTGTGCCATCGAATTTCCATTCATTTCGATCGCTATAATATTTCCTAAGTGGCAGAGAATTTTAATATTTGGATGATGTTCAAAATGCGATCTCCAGAGATTTTGCTCAAACTCCAATTGATTTTTATCGATCCGGCATTGTAAACTTTCACATTAGTTGCTGAAAGATTGGTGAAATCGAGGGTGATTACATAATTGAATAAAAATAAAAACTTGTTAAAAAATTAACTATTTGAATTTATTGTAAAAAATCTAATGTAGACACCACATAACTTCCTTTTACACCCATTAAAATATGCATATTTTTACGAAAACATTGACATTTTTGTATGAGGCAGCAGGTTCATAAAAAAAAAAAATAGTAATAATAACATGCAGGTCCATGAATATTCCTGAAAATAAGCAAAAAAAAAAAAAAAAAAGACTATTATTCCAACTACAAAATTCACGATAATAGGATTATGTATATCGCAGAGAACGTATCTAGTAACTTATTCAGAAATAGTATTCCACAGATTATTACAGAATTTCTTATTGGCAAATGCACAGCTTAGAGCTCAATGGAATTTACTAGAGTGTAGATGGCGTACTGTTGTTTCCTTTGGAGAAAATTAATAACAAGAAACGATACATTATACTAAAACAATTAACTCCTGTAAAAATTGAGAAAGGGTTTACTAACTGTGGCTACTTAGAAAAATTATTTTCTGCCAAATTTGGTTGCTAATATCACCAAGTTTCTCACCAACACAAATTTTGATCTTGGTGTTGATTTTGTCGATTTGGCGACTTGACAACCAAGTTTGTGTTTAGGGTTGTCAAATTTTGAGAGATCTAACTTCAAAAAGAACAGAGTTCTGGAATTCTTTGAAAAGATTCATTGATTTCCAACACAGAACTAACTTTTTCAAAAGTTTTGTATATGACTAACAACACCATAAAAAAGAATCATCATTAATGATGATTGTAGACTAGAACTTGTCTATTTCTTTACGTGCTATTTTCTCTACGATATTATAGTAAAAGTGGAAGCACATGACAGTTTTTTCATTTATACGAAGGTGGGCATTAACTTAGAGTCATATTAGGCAATTTGGCGAAAATGGGAGGTAATTTAGGATTTCCAGAGCTTCGAATCTCTAGCTTCGATAGGAGTTGAGTTCTCGAATTTTTTGGAATGATTCATTGGTTTCTAGTGCAGAAGTACCTGGAAAATTCTATAAACCACTGACAAGAGTCTCGATTTCAAATTCTTATTCAGACTTTAAACTGTGTGGTTGATCATTGTTTTTGAATTAGCAAAACTCCGGTTCTGTAGTGTATTTACCCCAGTTTACTAAACTTCTGTGATACTAATGACTATTTTATTGGATTGTTTCAAAAATATTCTTTCCTTCTTTTTTTTTTTTGTGGTGCAAAAATGGTTTCATTCAACTCTTTCCAGAATATTAAATAAAATGCTTTCATCGACTAGAACCTGCTTATATCTTTACAAATTACTTTCTATACGTAAAAGTTTAAACAACTTTTATAACAATATACCGTAATTTCTGGCGTATAGTCCGCAAGTAAGAGGTGTCATTTCTCCACCAGAAGTTTTATTAAATAGAAAAACCTTTATTCCTTTACAGTTCGAACAAATATAAATTTATCTCTCTAATAAATTTTCTGGTGCAGAAATGACTTACTTAACCAGCGGACTATACACCAGAAATTACGGTAATTACGAGCTCTGTCATTAGCTTTTTTGAAATCTCTGTAACAGTAGGTCAGACATAATAACCAAAACATTTGTATTTTTGGACATTATGAATATAATTTTCGTAAATATCTCCAAAATAAAAAGATACAGAAAGTCCAAAAAGGGAGGTGCACAACTAGATGTTATAACATAACAAACCTATATGTACCAATTTGTAACGTTCTACGGCCAATTGTTTTGAGTTATGCGAGATACACACACGCCCACTATTATATACAAACGTCATGAAAAATCGTGTAAAATCGTAAATATTTCTAAAAGGGTAGCTCATATCAAGACCTAAGTTAAAGATGTATAATATGACATCAAGACAATCACAAATATAAATTTGCAACATTCTACGAGTATTCGTTTTTTAGCTGTACGAGATACAAAATGCATTTCGCAAATTGGGATTACAATACTTCCTTTGAAACCTTTGGACGGCCCCTGCCTGCCTGGGCTCGGTCAAGCTTAACAGGTTGGATGCCGTCCGCCGGAGCAAATAAATCGCCAGATCACCGCATGGAAGCTGCTGGGCAGCAATGTAACTAGAACGCCAAAGTTCAGGAATTGCAGGGTATCGACTTCTGCTTTGGACACATAGCTTGATTTGTACACCACACCCTCCAAGATAGCCATGGTGGAAACGCACAGACATGCTCCTGGATGTTATGGAATTTGGAATAAGTGCACTTACTAGCTGAGAGCCGAAAAACCGGAGATCAACAAAAATTAAAACAATTCTGAATTTAAGTAGGGAGGGAGGGGAAAAAAAGCCACTGGGGGAGCCGCTAAAGGTTGTAGTGCACACAATAATTAAAACAAAAAGTGGCGGTCATTTGAAAAGGGGAAGGGGACAACACTTAAGATTTAAGAAAGAGAAGCTGAACAAGTTAGGAACAATGAGATTATTAAAAAAAAAGAGAGAGAGATTTTGAATACGTGAAGCCACTGGAGGATGATAGTTTTTTTTGGACACATAGCGGAAATTTAGAAGTTTTTGAAGTGGCAAGGCCTAAATACACCTAATTGGGAGGGAAATTACTATGCACAGGGAGGCCGAATGGAGAAGAGAAAGAGGGACCATCGCAATTTTGTTCCACCACGGGCGGATGGTACCCCGCGTTGGTAGCCCGATGACTGCTAAACGACCCCATCGAGCACTTAACGGTGCAGCACAGATTAAAACGAGGACCAGACACCGCCACACCCTCGAGAAAAAAAGAAAAGAAATAAAAATATAAAATAAAATAAAATAAAGTATACATATATATATAATTAAATAAAATTAAGTAATAATAAAATTTAAAAAATAATAATAATAATAAATAAATAGTAAGTAAGTAAATTTAAAAAAATTAGTTATTTAATATTTGAAGATTGTTGGTAGATTATTGTTAGAAAATAAGAATTGAGGCTTACTAAGTTCTGTAGTCTAACAAGGAAACTCTTTCAAGTGGTAATCACCGATTTCCTTCAAAAAATTACAGAATATAGTTTATGTTGCACTTAATTCACTGGTAAAAAAATTAGCTGCTGAATCGCAACAGGAAAGCCGCAAAAAATTATTAAACTTTACGTTTTGAACGCCAAATACGAAAAAAGTCATCGCCAAATCACATTAACCTTCCTTAAATGATGCCAAAGAACTTAAGTATAGGAGGGTAGTGTTTTATATCGCTCTAGGGGTTACAGAAGCAAGGAAGCCGTCCCCTCCGCGGAGGATAAAAATTAAGATGTCATGTCCCCGGAACATCCCTAAGTGTGAATATAAGGCCGTCTTTAATTTCCCACTGCGTAGCGATAGTGTGACGTTAAAACCCACCAATACACAAGGTATTTTCTGAAATCTAGAAATTTCTATTTAGAAAAAGGGACGTTATGTTTTATGTTAGATCCAATATTTTCAATTATTTTATGTAATGTTTCAAAGTTACGTTTATTTAAAATAATGCAATTTCAATTTCAGAGTTACATTTACATTACTCCAGCTTATATATAATCTGGAGTAAATTAATGTCTGAAGCTCTCGGCATGTGCATTTATATAAATTTGAGACTATTTAAAAACTAATCTAATTTATAGGTTGGTTGGCTACGTTTTACGTCGCACTAGTGCTGTGCAATGGTCACTTAGCGACTAATATGAATTATAATATTTGATTGAACATTTGATCGTTAGAATAGTTGATTGAAATTAATATTCAAATAAATAAATCAAAATTAAAATATTTAAGATATTTTTGAGTAGGTTTTAAGTTTTAATTCGCACTACAGCTATGCAAGGGTGACAGTCTGGGGTATATTCCTAAAGATGGTCCTTAGATGTGCTATTAGAATTTTGATCCTTTACGGAGGGTTTATTTAAAATTAGAAAAACATGTGCATAACTACTACTTTATGGCTTCTTACATTTCTGGCAATTTATTTTGTATATGTTTACGAATAATAATATAAAGAATTTTGTAAAAATATGCATTAGAATTTCATAAGGTTGGTTGGGTTTTACGTCACACTAGTGCTGCGCAATGAATTTCATAGGGAATTTTATAGAATTATTAACTGCGAAATCTTGTTGTTTTAAAAATAATTGTTTTGCCGAATGCAGACCCTCCATGGCCGAGTGAGTATGTCACCCTTGCTAATCGCCTTCAAGTGTAAAAGAATGGGTTCGATTCCCCAGCTGACCCAGGGTGTTTTTTTAATTTTTTTGTATTTTAATCCGGTTATGCTATAGCTGTCCTCATCTCGACGAAATTTACAGGGGGATGGGGGGATGTCGAGTCAAACATACAAATCGGATGTATATATTAAAATAAATAACATACAATCGATAACAAAAGTGTCCGAACACTAGCAAAAATTCCTATGTAAAAAAAGTACACTTCGTAAGGTTTTATTAAATAAATCCTTGTCGAATCCTATTCTTAGTCAGTGTAAGAACATGATTTAATAAGGATTTATTTAACAAAACCGTGTGAAGTGTACTTTTTTTACATAGGAATTTTTGCTAGTGTTCGGACACTTTTATTACCGACTGTACGCAGAATGCAATCATTTATCACCTGCAGATGTCACCGGACCATCCTCAGAAGTGCATTGCAAACCGTCGCCAATCGCTCATAGTGCAGTACTAGTGCGACGTTAAACCCAACCAACGAACAGAACGAAATTTAGGGTAGAATCATATATCGTCTCCAATTGCTCATTGCGTAGCTCTAATGAGATATTGGATCCACACAACTCATATTCTTTGGAGTTGCTTGTTCGTCGAAGGTTCGTACTGCCCAATAAAATGATCAGACTAAGGGGTACATACAAATGAAACACTTCCGGTTGCAAAGCCGTTTGCAAGTGTTCCAAATGTATGACTACAGTCGGCAGCAAAAGCAGGGGTCTGTCCAGACTTTTCACACAGGGACCTGTTTTTGTGAAATTGTGAAAAACTCTACACGTATTTTTGTGAATTTAAATTTTGTGTGAAAATAAAGTTCTTCTGAACTTTTTTTGGCTAGGGCCCTCTTTTTGTGAAATTGTGAAAAATGTAATTTTTCAAAATAAAATTATAATTAAAGTTTCATTTTAGACAATGACAGTTCATTTTTATAGAACTAAAATTAAATATATGCATAGAAGCCCTTAATAAATTAGAAATTGAATATCAGCTTTTCGGGAAATACAGCAAAATATCTGATTCTTTATATGCAGCCTGTTTGTTTCATGAAAGATTAGTTTTAAAAATGAAATAGATTTATCAAAGATTTATTTTTCAGGATAAATAATTTTGTGAAGGGTCCTGTTTTATGATAAATAATTTTGTGAAGGGTCCTGTTTTATGATAAATAATTTTGTGAAGGGTCCTGTTTTATGATAAGCAATTTTGTGAAGGGTCCTGTTTTAGGATAAATAATTTTGTGAAGGGTCCTTTAACGGACCCAGATTTGCCTCTGGACAGACCCCTGAAAAGTATCATGATTAAATCTTATGCCAGAATTTTTTTCAAGAAAATCGGTGATTACCGCTTCAAAGAGTTCCCTTGTAAGTAAGGGGAAGCTGAGTGGATGGTAGCTTTTTGAATCAGTGGGTTCTAGTTGTATTGTCCAAATTGCTATAGCAACGACAAGAGAGCACAGTTTTGTTGTTTACTGAATTTTTTAGATCATGTGTACTTATTTCTGGTAAGTTTTCTAACTAAGTTCGTTAAGATTAAGTAAAGGAAAGTATGCAATTAATTAATTAATTAGAATTAAGCAAGTAAATAACAAGTAAATTATAATTGGTGCGGGTCAAAACTTGATGAGTACCAAAAAGAAAAGTGACAGGAAATAGTTCAAGGCTTAACAAGGAAAGTATTACCCCTACAATTGAGAATAGAAGTGCGTGTCTAAACTAGATGAGTACCAAAAAGACTAAGTCGCCGGGAATTGTATGCTGTGCAACCTGTTATGTTATGCACTCTGGATAATATTGTACAAATCCAGTAAAGGTAATTAACATTATGGTTGCTTTTTGACACGCATTCAAACCTGTAACATTAAAAGAAGATATTGATTGTGATCAGAACTAGATGAGTACCAAAAAGAATAGGTTAGCTAGGAATTATTCTTTGTGATGGAATCACTAATTATGGACTAACAATAGTTAGGTCCAGCGGACCAGAAAGTTTTGAGAATAAACCTGCTGAAGAAATTGTCATTATGGTTGCTTTCTGATCACCGACTGCGTCGAGGAACTTGTTAGCCATCCTACATTTTATAAAAGAACTATTCTGCTGAGGTAGAAGTCAACATGGTTGCTTTTTGACCACGCCATTCATACACTAATGGAAATAATAATAAATAAAGAATAATAATAATAATAAAAAATACATTCATGCACAGTCATGGGCGTGGCGCGGACTTACGGACTTATAAGCCAAGAACAGTTTACATTTTTTAAATATATACTTGGTGATCCAAAAGTCAGGACCAACTTTAAAATTGAATAATTCGAAAACGAATCAAGAACAAAGATACGGTTTGCACCAAACGGAGGAAAAAGAAACCGGGTTTTGTGTGGCAAAGGAAAAAAAATTAGTTCTGTTGGCGACCAACAGATGGTGCTATAGGGTTTTATTTCACTAAAAGATGATTTACAAATGAAAAAAAAATGTTGACAACTTACAAGTTAGCTTAATTACAGTTAATTAGTACTACTACAGTAACTGTTCAATGTCCATCATTCAGAAGTACAGCTGTGAGATGATTCACCACATCGTTCACAGCATTTAGTAGCATTTCTTGCGTTATGGCAGAAACAGTTTGGCGGATGGCATCTTTCAGTGCTGCTAGTGATGCCGGTTGGTCGCGGTACACTTTTGACTTCCAAGAATCCACACAGCCAAAAGTCACAGGGTGTCAGATCGGGAGATCTTGGAGGCCATGCGTGATTAAAGTAGCGACTGAGAATGCGATATTTCGATGCATATAAGCTTCGACTACCATTACCTGCTGTAGTTGTTCCTTTTTATATCGTTTGTTGCTTTGCATAATCCTACATCAGAAATACGACAGCCAACAGAACCATTTTTTTTTTCGTTGCCACAAAAAACCCGGCTTCTTTTCCATTCGTTTGGTGCAAACCGTATCTTTGTATCTTGATTCGTTTTCGAATTATTCAATTTTAAAGTTGGTCCTGACTTTTGGATCACCCTGTATATATTTTTTTACATTTTTATTTATTTATTTATTTATTTACAATTTTTATTTTATTTTCCTTATATTTTGCATAAGGGATTAAAAAAATGACATTACTTTTTGGTTCTCCTAATATTAACTCTTCTTAAGTTTTCTTTTTTTTTTTTCTTTCGTTTAATTTTCTTATTTTAATTTATATGTTGATAGAAGCAGTATTTTTATTTCCTCTTACTCATACATAGTTGAGAAAGCACTGTTTTAGGGTAAAAAAATTTTTATTGAGTTTTATTTGTTTAGAGGATCCCTGAATACAAAAATCAGGTTTCTAGTAGTTGGTCTGCGCATCTGTTATCAGCATAGTTCAAGAACAAATACTGCGTTATTGGTGAAACTTTTACCAAAACAAGGGCAATGCTTCTGCTGCAGTTCGTGAATTTCATCGTATAAAGAAACTACGGCGTGGGCCAATGTCTACTAAAGGTATCTGGGCCATGATTAAGTGAATTGAAGGGACGGGGAAATAAGGAGTTCAACCTGGAAGAGGCCGTAATCCTGTCACACCGGTACTTGTTGATGCCATAAAGACAGCTGTAGTCGCACAGTCACAGGCATCAGAGTTTGGGAGCAGTAGCGTACGTGCAGTTTCTCGACAGACAAGCTATTCTTACAGCACCATCCGAAAAGTGTTTAGAAACATAATGCACTACTTAAATTAACTGGAAAAACTAAAGCATAATATACGTTTAATAAAAATAACTAACTGACCTTACATTTCAGCTTCAGGTTGTCGTAGCGCCTTCGAGGATGCATGGATCTGTGGGGGCGCACCATCCCGCATGAATATGGTTGATGTAAGGACGCGCCTTTGCTGTAGTTTCGGAACAACAAATGTCTGCAGCATGTCATGGTACCGACGGCCCGTAACAGAACATGTAACAGATCATGTGCAGTCATTTTCTCAAAGAAGAATGACCCAAGGATGAATCTCACCACGAATTCACACCGGACAGTCACCTTTAGAGAATGTAGGGAATTTCAGTGTGCATCCGCGGATTTTCCTTAGCCCAAATGCAGCAATTCTGTGTAATTACTGTCCCATTGAGGTAGAAATAAGCCTCGTCGCTCCACAGAATATTCCAAAGCCATGACAGATCAACAGTCATTCTGTTGAGAAAACTGACTATGAATGAGAGCCGTTGGGGCTTGTCCCTATTAAGCAGCTTTTGGGTATGGTGGATCTTGTATGGGTATTATTATAATAAAAATAACTAACTGACCTTACATTTCAGCTTGAGGTTGTGGATTTTTAGTGGTGAAGTACTTTCTGTTTAGGGGGACCCCCCTCATTGTCAACACCTATCCACTTGGCGGTGTTTGGCACTTGTGAACAACGAGATATATAAAGTAGAGTGATAAATGGTAACCCTTGAGAAGGTCCAAATTGAGTCATGTGACATGCTCTCCTTGCACCTGCGTATTCGGTGGTTCACTTGGTAACAGCTTATTTTCAGTAAATTTCTATGGCAACGGTTTGGAGATTGTTCTTTGCATAAGTCATTACTGCCAATGTTTTTGTTTACTTACGTAGTTTAATATTCTTTTGTTCTAAATCATTTTGATTTTGATTGTATTCCTTTTTTATTTCGTGTAGTTGAACTTTAACCGATAAAATGCTTAAAAATAGTAGCTCTTTAAAAGTTTAAATTTTCTTTTATAAGCTCTTTTAAACTTTGTTGGGAAACGCTGAAAAGAAAGGTATTTTATTATTTATTAAAATGTGAAATATGTGTAAAATTATTTTAAAAACAATTTATTTCGGTCATAAGACTGTCATGTTACCTAATAATAATGATAATTTGTCGAACTGATATTTTAAATGCGAAAATAGCGATAAAGGGCCAAACACAGCAACCTATTGGAGCATGTCACGTGATTCATCTTGAACCACGGAAAGCTAATCCTATCCTTCATCTATTGTATCAGCACTCTAATTTATATATCTCGTTGCTTGTAAACCTTCACTTCTCTCGTTGGTTGCTCTTCTCCTTTCCAGAAGGTGGTGCGGTGCCATGTGTAGTCTATGCTGGTTTTTGAATCGTCGCCATTGCAAGCTTCCGGTTGGTCAATAATTTCAATAGTTTCACGGAGTAACACGTAGTGAGTGTTGTTAAACTGGGCTATTTTCTTTACTTTGTTAAAGTTAATTTCAATATCTTCCTTTTTATAAGTCTGTGCTAGGGCTGTGCATGGTGCTTTTTTCAAACTTTATATCATTAATATGCACTTTAATCCGCGTTTTGATTTTTCTTTTGGACATACCTACGTAGCATCCATCTCTATTGTCTTTATATGTAAAAGGTATTTTATAAATATCGCCTGTTTCAAGGGGGCAGATGGGGTCTTTGTCATTACGGATAATTTGATTTATGTTGGGGTTGGGATTGATAGGGATGTTTACATTTAATTTTTTAGCGACATTTTTTATTTTTACGGCGGCTTCTTGGTCATACGGTATGGAATTGGTAAAATTCATAGATGGTTTTTGATGATTGGGTATAAAATTTAACTGTTTAATTTATTTTTTTATAAAGTTTTTCACCTTGGTTTTTTGGGGTAATTGGCTTGAATAGCTAAACCTTTAATATAATTGAGTTCTGCTTTTAAATTGCTGGGTTCGGTGCAAATTAGGATCGCTCTATTTATATAGGCGTGGATGGCGTTAATTTTTATTTGTAAGGTGTTTTGCTATGGTAATTGATAATTTCTTGACTAGAGGTGGGTTTTCTGTATACGATAGTTTTTATGGAATTATACAGTCTTTTTATTTTGACATCTAAATAGTTAAGTTCGTTATTATTTTCGGTTTCACAGGTGAACTGGATATTCTTATCGAATTGATTTAAATTTTCTAACATTTTATTAATATTTTGATCTTTATGGACCACGGTAAATATGTCGTCAACGTATCTGTTCCAATAATGAATTTTATCTTTGAGTTTTTCTAGAATTAAAGTTTCTAACAATCTTAGTTTATATTCGGCGATAAACCCGGATATGGGAGATCCTATTGAGACTCCTTTAATTTGTTTAAAAATTCTATTGCTGAATTTGAAATAACTTTCTCTTAGTATCAGGTTATTAGTGGCTTTAAGTGTTTGGGATATGGATGAGCTGTACTTTTCTTCTAGTTTGCTATTTATAATTTCGGTAATTCGTCAATATCTATTGAGGGGTAATAATATCGAAGCTGATAAATTTAAAGTCTATGGATTTGGAAGTTCTTAATTCTTTTAATAAAATCTTCAGTAGAATTAAACTGTTTTGGGAGATAAGATATCGCGGTAAATATTGGTCATGAATATTTCGAGGGGGTAGGTAGGGCCTTCTCTTTTACTAACGATCGGTCTTATTTTAGGTGGGTTTCTGTGGTCTTTGTATCTCCCGAATAATTTTGGTGTGTTAAAGGCATTATTATTGAAACGTGGCATTAATAATAACACTGTTCGGCATGAAAATTACCCCCAACACCATTTTTGCAAATTGTTAGCTCACAACACAGTGACAATGAATTTTTTAAATATTTTTAGTCAACTGTTTCGGGTCCCTGCTGCCTTCGACAGCATATATATGATTCAACAGAAAATTTATTTAATTAACTTCCCTCCTAGCTAGATATTTGAAACTTTCAGAATAGTTTAGAACATGGTGGCAATGCATTTTTAAAGCTAAATATTTATCGCTCGTTTTTTGCATATTTGCATGTTTTGATGCTTCCTGATTACCGAAGTCAATTTTTTTAAGGTTTGATCTTTGTCTGTGTGTCTTAGAGTAAATTAAAAACGAATAATTTCAGGAGATCCAAAAGTTGTATTTTCAAATTAATATAAGTTTGTTGCTGGAAAAGTTTGATCAAGACTAATAAGTTCCAAGGAATGTTGCGTGTGAAAGTTGTCTGAATAATTTTAAGTGAACTTTTAATTTTAATAACAGATTTAAATTCCATATAAATACACTATCTCTTTGCACAATTTTCACTTAGTTAAATACTATGTTACAAAGTAACATTTACATAAATTTTACTCACAGTTTTAGATAGCGTGACGCAAAAGACAAATCAATTTATTGAAATAAATAATTTCAATTTATAATGCAAACTCAGTGAAAGTGTGATTATTTGACAGTATATTTGAAAATTAAAAGCACTGTTTCAATGTGTAAATATACTTTATTAGCCAAAACAAAGGTAATTTTAATGGAATCTAAAAACAAATCTTTTAAAATGACACTGAGGAGTCATTGGGATTTTTATATCATTCCTTTTAAAACTGTTATTTTGAAATTGAAGTGCAAATGAAAAAGCATCAGTGAGTATATTTTATATATTTGTCTTATCTTGAAGTTAAAAATATTATGTTTGCATTGTAAATATAAATAAAAGAAAAAAGCAAACGATCAAATAAGAAAGTCTATGTATATTTTAACTAATAGTAAAGCGTCACTTAAAATTTGATATCATTATTTTTAAGACCCATATTTCAAATTCTTATAGCGATTAAGTAGCTGTGTCACAAACTTTTAACTCGTTAAGGGTTTTTGTACTGATATCATTACGGACTGTAATGATATCAGTACAAAGAAGAAATTATAAGACCACTTTAATTTTGTAAATTATAAGAAAAATAAAGATTCTAATCATAATTTAAATACATAAAATAACATATTGCTGTATATTTTTTATAATTAGTTTGCAATAACTTATAATGCAATAAGTGTTTAATTAAAATATATATTAGAAATAAGTAAAAAATAACCTGTTAAGAAAATATAAGACCACTTGTCAAAAAACAAAATTGTATAAAAAATTAATATGATATTGGTCCTCCATTTTTCCTGATGACTTCAAACACTCTGTTTTTCATTGAAGTAACCAGGTGATTAAGTTCAGTTATAGAAATATTGTACCATTCTTCTACAATGGCTACTTCCAGTTCATTGACAGATGAAAATTGTTTATTATTAGCATAAACTTTGCGAGATAATTTACCCCATAGGTTTTCCATGACCATGGGTTTCAAGACTGGACTTCGACTTGGCCATGGTAAATATTATTTTTTCCTTTTTAATCCACTCCTGTGTGGATTTAGATGTATGACAAGCAGCATTGTCCTGTTGAAACATCCAGTTAGCACCACCTAATAAAGGTCCAAACGGTATCATATGATCATATATTATAGACTGATATTCTGTAGAGTTCATATGATCCGAAATCCGCTGTAAATCACACAACCCCTCATAACTGAAAGCTTCCCAAATCATTACTGATCTTCCACCTATTTGTCGACTGAAGCATTATTTTGGTTCCTTCCTCAAGTCATGCCAATAGTGTTTGTAACCATCCGGACCATCAAGGTTAAATTCCTTTTTATCAGAAAATATAATTTCTTTCCTCTCATCATTCCATGACATGGCATTTTTAGCCCATTTTAATCTATGTTCTCGATGGCATTTCAATAACTTTGGTTTTTTCTTCAGTTTCATAAATTTAGTATTAATATTTAATTTAAGACTCTTCCAGATTCTTCCAGACTGTTACATGTGAAGTTTTCTTGCAGAAAAGTTTCGAAATTTCACGAGTTTAAACACCTTTTTTAGTTGACTGTCGAAAAATTTGTCTATTATCACGTGCTGTCAAAATATTTTTTCTACCAGATCGTTTTATTTTGTTTGAATATTCTTTTCTAATTATGGCATTATGAATGGCCGTTTTAGAACGGTTCATTAACCTCGCAATATCTCTTTTAGATTTACCAGAACCTTTATAAAATAAAATTTTTCTCACTTCGCACTCCGATAATTCTTTACCTCGAGGCATCGTCAAATTAATCGTAGATAACACATTCAAAACCTAAGCCTTTGCTTCTTAGGTAATGCTTTTACGAAATACTGAAGCATGCGCTTTATATTGAGTTTGACGTCATGTATAATATGCTAATTTTCTCAGGTGGTCTTATAATTTCTTAACAGTCACAGTCTTTAATTTTTAGAAAAATGAAAATGAAATTTAATTTAATTTTAAAAGTTGGAATTAGTATGATATGCGTTTTCCTATCAATTTTAAACACGCAACTAAAAATTTGCATATAATGCTCTCTTCTTCAGAAATGCACCAATACGCTTGTGGTCTTATAATTTCTTAACGCACTGTACTTTTTAGAGGTTATTGATCAAAAAATTAAAACAAGTCCTTCCGGCTCATAGGAAGCTTAGGTTGATTTACCTTTTCTTATGAAGTTGCCGCCATTTTTTACTTTCTTCTATATGTAATATAGAGAAAGTATTGGATTCGCGAAAATTTTCGACCTCCGTTTTTTGACGGATCTACACGTTTTGGGATGTCCTGAACACGAATTGATAGTTTTTAGAAAATGTCTGTCTGTGTGTCTGTCTGTCTGTCTGTATCATTTTTTTGTGGACGCTGTATCTCACGAACATATGAATGAAATTTAACCAAACTTGGTATTTAGTTGCACCCTGACATGAACTGGTGCCCATTAGATTTGGGGATCAATAGCTCAACAGGTGGCGCTGTAATCGCATTTTATGCAAATTTTTAACATGGCAGCATAGGACAAAATTCCGTATAAATGGGCATAATGAGAGTTATTTTAAACTTGTGATTGTAAAATTAATTTGAATTATTGATGATAGTAGTAGTTAACTAGGAAAAAAAATTGTGCATGGGGGGGCATCGGTTCCCCCCCTGGGGGGAAGTACCCCCCCGGGGGGGTTAAATTTTGAAGATGGGTATCATTCGAAAGATCTCGTCAATACCTTTAAAACGAATGGTTGAACCATAAATCTGTGATAATTTAAAACAAAGTTATCGATTTTTTTTACTTTTAACAAAAAAAAAAAAAAAAAAAAAAAAAAAACTTAGAAAAAAAAATTCGATTTTTTTTTTAAATTATTGTTAGTGATTGAATATGTATTAATTTTCACAAAAAAAAAAAAAAAAAAAAAAAAAAAGAAAAAAAAAAAAATCTTTTTTTTTTTTTTTTTTTTAAATATTGTTACTGATTGAATATGTATAGGAAAATATAGAAGAAAGTCTTGTGGTGGCCACAACATACTAGTTTATTAATGAATTTGGTGGATTTATTAATGAGGGCTATGTATATATGGAGTTTTAAGCAAATCGGTTCAAAAGTTATTGTGATAATTTTCAACTGGCCACCATTTTGAAACAAAAGGACAGAGTGACTGAGATGCCCAGTGAACTTATTAAAGGTACTTGAATGATATGTCAACTGTGCAAATGTGATTCGAACTGATTCAGTATTGCAAAAGTTATTGTAATAAAAAAAATGTAAGTGGCTTCCACTTGGAAACAAAATGGTGGAGCAAGTTGCCTAGCAAACTTATCCAAGATATTTGAATTGTAAGTTCACTTCCCAACTTTGATTTGAACCAGTTTAGTATTCTAAAAGTTACTGTGGTGCCGCACTTTCAAGTAGCAGCCTGATTTCAAGTGGCTGCAACTTGGAAACTAAATATTGGAACAAATTTCATCCAAGATATTTGTGTGATAAGTTCAATGTCCAACTTGAACTGATTCAGTATTTCAAAAGTTATTCTGGTGATAAATTTACAAGTGGTATCCTGATTTGAAATGGCGATAAAAATATGCATGAATGAATATTGAATATATTTATTCAAGCTAAACAAAAAAATTACTACTTCTCTTTTAACATCGTTCATAAATTCTGGTCGTTTTTAACTTTCAATAAGCAAAATTACTTTGCTCCTCAATCCCTTTCGTGGAGCATCAAAATTGTGATGGCATGTCTTCGGACCACTTCTAGGGGCGAGTCCCAGACCGTCGTCAATTGTCCATTGCGCAGCACTAGTGCGTCGTAAAAACCCAACCAACCAACCAACTCTGCTCTTCAAAGGGTATAGGAACCCCCCAATTGAGAATCGAATTTAAGGTTGTTTGCAAATAAAGTACATTTTCAAAAGTAACTGCTAACTTTAATAGAGTATCGAAAGTTTTATTATGAGTTTACATTTATTATTTTATACTATTTATTAGTAATGGAGCATATAATTAATTAAATTGCATTAAGCCAAAATAAATAGTGCTCGCTTGCTCTACCTAAGTATGTTTTCATTTGTTTCCGTTTCGTAATTCGTAAACAATTCGTCTTTAATCAATATCATTTCAGGCTTTATCTACGGGCTAAATATTCATATAAAATACATTCGTCGACTAGAACATATTTCTGTCTTTAAAAACCAATTTCGAAATGCTAAAACGTCAACAACTTTTGCAACAATAAAATTACGGGCTCTATCTACGGGCTGAATATTCATTAAACAAAGTGCATTCGTCGACAGGAATCTGCTTATGTTTTTACAAATTACTTTTTACACGCAAAAATGTCTTCAACTTTCATAATAATACCATTACTAGCTCTATCATTAGCTTCTTTTTAATTCTCTATGTTGGTAGGTCATATTTAATGCCCAAAACCTTTGTATTCTTGGTCATTATGAATATAATTTTCTTAAATATCTCCAAAATGAAAATTATATAAAGTCCAAAAAGGGAGGTGTACAACTAGATGTTATAAGAAACCCATATACATATTTGCAACGTTCTACGTCCAACCGTTTTTGAAATATGCGAGATACATTACAAGCTCTATCTACGGGCTGAATATTCCTTTAAAAATAAATGCATTCATTGACAAGAACCTGCTTTTATGTATTTAAGAATAACTTTCTACGCGCAAAAATGTCTTTCATAACAATATCATTACTGGCTCTATCATTCGCTTTTTTTTTAAACCTCTATGATGGCAAGTCGTACATAATAGCCAAAATCTTTGTATTTTTGGTCATTATGAACATAATTTTTCTAAATATCTCCAAAACGGAAAATCATAGACAGTTCAAAAATGGAGGAGCACAACTAGATGTTATAAAAAACATATATACCAGTTTTCAACGATGTACGTCCAACCGTTTTCGAGTTATGCGAGATACATACCCATACACGCATATACTTACATACAGGCGTCACGAAAATTCGTGTAAAAACGTTGATATCTCTGAAACGGGAACTCGTATTAAAACCAAAGTTGCAATTCTACAGCTAGATAAGATATTAATGTTGTTAATAGGATCTTTCTGAATCTAGTAACCTTTTCGTTTTTTTCAGGAAAACTCTTGTTTTTTACATAAATCGCTTTAAATAGGGAACTATTACTCCACCAATTACATGTGTTTCTTCGGGTGAAAACGCTGTTATGCGGTTCTTACTTGTGAGGTATGTGGGTTGGTTGGTTGACCGACTTGAATGCAGCCAATGAATTATTTAGATTTTTTTTTAACGCAGAAGTTCTTTATTACATGTTTAAAATATTTATTGTATATATACTAAGTCAAATTCACTTAAATATATTTTCTCTTCTGTTATGAAAAAAATATTTTTGATTTCAAAATTTCATACTTTGGCAAAAAATATTTAGATAATATTTTAAATAAGGAAGTATTTTGTAATTTTAGATAATCCATTTTATCATAATAATGATGAATTTAGAATTTTGTAAAGCGAAAAAAATTTTAATCATTCATGAACATCGATTTTATAACTTCATGATTTGCGATTCCTATTCATGTATCCTTCCGCGCCAGGAATGGAAAAAAAAACAGCAAATAGAGTTTTGGCGCCATCTATCGTTTTTTATTTAACACATACACTTTCGTAAATACATATATATATTTTTTTCTTTTTAAAAATTAAAAATTTCTTTTGAAAATACAGTTAGAGTTTATTCATTTATTTATTTTTCAGAGTTTAAAATGATACATATTTTAAATATTAACATAATCATTTTTTTTTATTATTATTATTTAAAGCAATAATGACTAGGGGATGAAACAGTGCTTACACTGTTTATTAAAGAAAACATTATTTCATGAATTTTATTAAAATTCATGAAAAATGTGTCAAATAGCAATTATTAAAAAACAGGTCAAAATAAATAAATAACATCTTTACTTTGAAACCCATAATAATTTATTTAAAAAATATTCTTTCTTTTCTTTTCTTTTTTTTTAATTAATTAATTTCTGCATGAAAAATTCTGTTTCATAAATATATTTTACAATTACAATAAACAAAAAATCCTCCTTTAATTTTAAATAACTATTTCTACCTGTTTCTAAACAAGTTTTTTTTTTTTTTTTTAAGGAAAAAAAAAGTTAAATATATATGCATATGATTTTAATATAAACTACTAGATGGCGCCACTACATTTAATTTATTTTTCTTAAAAAAAAAAAAAAGAAAAGAAAAAGAAAGAAAGAAAGAAAAAACTTTTAATTGCTTCGAAACATGTAGAAATAATTATTTAAAATTAATGGAGGGTTTTTTGTTTATTGTAGTTGTAAATATATTTATGAAATAGAATTTTTACGCAGAAATTTAATTTTTTTTTTTAAGCTTAACTTATATTTTCCATAAAATTTTTCTCCAGGTGATTTTATCTTATTTTTAAAATTATAGAAATGTAAAGCCCACACAGCACATACGTTCAAATTTTGTTGATTTCTCGTCTCGTACGTCCAAAACACGTCCCTCCAGAGAACTGACATCCCATTTTTGTCAGATGCTCACATAAATTCAACCATCATGTTGAAAGTATGTGTCGTGAGTAACCAAATTTGGACATACATTATTAGAAAAATATCTTGGAAGTAATGTGTTCCACAATTGAGCGAATTCATCCCCAATGAAGTGTCCTTTTACGTTGAATTCAACAAGCATGCAGCGTACTTTTTACTAAAACGGAACGAGCAACTGGGCATGCGCATTCAACCAACCATTCCACTTTTCCTCTCGTCCATCGCTTCGCTCGCCGCCATGTTATTTTTGTAAAATGTGAAAGAATTGCGCTGTTTAATTAATATTGTGATTGTCACATTACCGTAGATTTGACGAACCATTCTAGCATGCCTGTATTTTAAGCAGAAATGAAATTATATTACAAGTAAACATTATACTGTAAACTTAATCAGAGTTTCCATTGCATTTTACCCATTCGAAATCGTCACATTTGACAAACATTTGAGATGTGCATTTCATCCTAATAATGTGTTTCTGAAGTGAAAACAATTTTACATTATCGTTCTGTACAGAATACGATTTGATAATAATTATCATGTAAGTATATAAAATCATTTAATTTTATTTTCATTTCTGATATTTGACTTTAGTGTAATAATGCATATTATCCCTGAAAAGGTTTATTATTTGTAAAATTTAATTTCATGGGTGGTTTTAGTTTTTGCTTGTTGTGTAATAATTTCTTATCCGTTGATTTATAGTTCCATAAATATTATTACATGGCCAAATGGACCTTTCTTTTATTTTAAGCAGAAATGAAAATATCGGTACGGTACAAGTATTTTATTGTAAACTTAATCGGTATTTCCATTGTATTTTAACCATTCAAGCATGCCTTGATCAGTTGTTTACCTTTAATAAACAATCCAAAAATGTGTTCATAAAAGCTTAAATTTATTTTAAAACTGTTGTAATTTTATTTAACTCTCTCAAATTATTAAAAAAAATAAGATTGATTTCATTAATGAAAGGTGTTATTTAAGTATGAGAAATTCAGTGATTCCGAAGTTAACTTATATGAATAACAACTGTAAAATTTTCTAACGAACAACGAACCATAGAAAATGAGAATAAACAAAGATTTCTCATGAGCTGCTTGTACTGGTTTGGATTCTCTTATCTAGAATATATGTATACTCTTTAACTTGTTTTTCACGAGTAATTTTTTTCCTAAATATTGTAAATATTATATATTTATATATATTAAATTTTATATATGTGCAATTTACAATTAGAAGCCAAACCATTAATTTCTCTTTCTCTTATCTACAATATGCATACGTTTTAATTTATTAAATTTAGTTGTGTTTTTCTCAAGAGTAATTTTTTCCTAAATGTTGTAAAAATAAAATATTTGTATATATTAAAAATATATGTGCAATTTACAATTAGAAGAGAAGCCAAACCATTAATTTTTCATTCTCTCACTTTTTATTTAATGATTTTAAATTGATATTTTTAGTCTTCTGCTATTTATGTGTTAATACCAATAGCAGAAACAGTGCAGCTAACACTGCAGTTTAATTTAATAATCTATAAATGAGATACGCTTAGCAATTTTTCTCCTGAATGTTGTAAATATTATATATTTATATATATTAAATATAATATATATGTGCAATTTACAATTAAAAGAGAAGCCAAACCATTAATTTCTCTTTCTCTCACTTTTTATTTAATGATTTTAAATTGGTATTTTTAGTCTTCTGCTATTTATGTGTTAATACCAATAGCAAAAACAGTGCAGCTAACACTGCAGATTAATTTAACAATCTATAAATGAGATACACTTAATAATAATAATAAATCAATGTCGTAGCTAAAGAGTTATACTTTCTCCTTTGTACAAGCAAATTTTGCACATTTTATGAATTATATTATTTCTTTTTATTATACCAGACCTGATCCCAGATTCTGTGATTGCAGAATTTTGTTTTATTGTAGATATATATAAAAAATTCTTCCTGTGCACATGTGTATACGCATATTTATATAAAGTCTAAAATTACAGTTAACATTACATAAACTATGAAAATTGTAACTTCGTGTTGATGGTATTTTTTGATTAGGCATAATTTTTGTTTTTAAAAATTTGATTTCTCTTGGAGGTAATTATTAAATGTAAAATATTACTCATGATATGTTTTTTTTCCCTTCTAAAGTTGGAATATAAACTTTGAAATGTTTTTTTTTCTTCCTGTACTATGCAGTATTTATAAGCTATTTTATTTTTTTTTTTTTTAATTTTGGCCTTTTGTATTTTTCTTCCCAGAT
The DNA here is from genome assembly GCA_963930645.1 of Salticus scenicus. NCBI lineage: Eukaryota > Metazoa > Arthropoda > Arachnida > Araneae > Salticidae > Salticus > Salticus scenicus. The sequence continues at coordinate 57,638,844 of OZ005655.1, forward strand.
TATTTATTTAAGAAGTTTATGAAGAATATGTAAGGAATCTAGATTTGGCCTGCAGTTTCCTAGCAACCCTTCAGTTTTAAAAGCTTGCAAATTAATTAAGTAAGATGCTTACTTTCTGCATAATTATAACATAACTCACTACTATTCTTTTTTAATTCACGATTCTCAATGTTTCTTGAAAGTGGCATTTTGGGCTCTCTTTATATTGGTGGCTAATAACAATACATTATAAATGACATTTATTTCTTTTATTGATGAATTTCAACAGTCAATGAGATAATGAGCTTTTTACTATAACAGATAGTTTTTAGCCATTCACGTAGAGATAGATCAAAATGCTTTATTTATTTAAATGTTATTTTACAACTATGTATATAAGCTTTTAAATTATATTAATAATGTTTCTGTAATTTAGTATACTGGTTATACAACTATATTGATTTATACAACAGATTCTTTTTTTACATATGTTTAAAATTATTTTAGACATATTTATCAATGTACATGTATGTAGTGTGCACCTATATATATTCATTCATGTTCATAAAAAAATCATGTATGTATTTTGCTTAAAATCAAAACAATCTTTCAAGCTATTTCAAAATTTTGTAGTAATCATGACTAATAATCAAGATTACTAAGTATTGTACTAAATGCTAATAAATTAAATTGTATTGTATACACTTGTGATTTAAGTTATACAGTTATATAAAACGTTACTTATTTTTAACTGTTAACTTCAATACTTAACTTTAAATCAAAGAAAAGTTCAAATTAAAGCCAACTATTTTATCTTTATTTCGTAGTAAAAATAAACTGTAATAACAATAAATGGTTTTATTTATTAAGGATATAATAAAAAAACTAAATGTTTAAATTAAAATACAAATAAAACTGAAATATTTTTAATTGGTAATTGCAATACTTAACTATGAATCAAAGAAAAGTTCATATCAAAAACATAGTATTTTACCTTTATTTCACAGTAAAAAAGAAACTGTAATAATAATAAATGGTTTTATTTATTAAGGATATAATAAAAATGTATGGTTGAAATAAAATATATAATAAAATTAGGACAGTAATGCTATGTACATTATGCTTTTAAATGTTATAAAGCGTTTTGCCAAGAAGTTTGGATGAAATTTCAAAACAAATAAAAATAGTAAATTAAATATGCTTATTTAAATATATATATATATATAATTAAAATCAGGTTTATGTTAAAAATGATATAATTTGTAGTCCAAATTAATCAATATAGAACAAAAAATGTCCTGATCCGTAATTCCCCCGGGGTCAGGGTGTGATCGATACTTACCCGGTTGCTGGGGTAATTACTGATCAATGAATTTTTTCAATTAATCAAACTTTTGAAACATTTTAATCAAACTCTATATTTTATTGAATTGACACATGGTAAAGCTTTAACCATGCTGAATTTGGTTAACATCAATTGTGATATTTTTAGAGTTATTTAGATGTTTTTATTTTTTTGATCGGGAATTACCCTCGTCCACCCTAAAATCTTATCCATGCTATGGAACTGATAAAATAATTTTGAAAAAGGGTAATTTATTAGGGAAAATGACATCATAATCTGAAACAATGTATTAAGAGGAAACTTTTACTCATACTTCCCAAAGAAAATAGAATAAAGAGTTAAGAAAAATAAAAGTAGGATATCTTAAAAAACTTATATTTAGGCTAAACTAATATAATTTGAATCAAGAAAATTTTTTCACGCTATACCCATTAACAAAATTCACATTTTCATTTTCATCTTATTACTTTCATTTATTCTTTTAACTTTTCTATATTGAGTCGGGACAATTCATTAAACAAGCAGTGACAGCTGACTTGAACTGTATGTAACTGATTATATGTAATTAAATGGGTATGGAGTTTTTAAAAAAAATTTGGAGGCTTCAGCAGGGACCGTTTTATTCCTGTGGAGCACTGTGGCACTCATGTTTAATGGACCCCTCCTTCTCAAATTTTAATATTTATATTCTATTAATCTATACAGAGAAAATATTTTAAAGGTAAATATTTTTTTCTGCACATGATTATACAGTTTACGAAAGGATTAAACACTGATTATCTATATTTAAATAATTGATAACATACTATCATTTTACGGCAAAGTATCTATTGTTCGAAAAAATACAAACAACGTTCAATCTTCCATAGTGCACACAATGGAAATATTCACAATTAGTAAAAAAAATTGTATTTTATGTTATAGGATAAAAAATCAATAAACAAAAAAGTGTAACTTATGATGAAGTGTAACTTACAACTATTTTAATAATTAATATGATAGTTAATGTAAGATTTATTGTTCTGATTTTGTTTATTGTGTGTACATGTATGCAATCAGATTTAACATTATTTTTATTATTGAATAATTTATATTGTGTCAGTTGCCTGTTACCACTTTTGAGAGGGGGGGGGGGGCATGAAAAGTTCAGCCTTTTTTTCTGTAAGCTTGTACCATGTCTGAAATTTGAAAATTTTATGGATTTTAGTTTTTTTTTTTTACTTTTTTTTAGTATAGACAAATAGTTTTTTTATTCGTTTTATTTTTATTCTTTGAAATTACTTTTTATTTAAGCACAAAAACTTTTTTATAAATTTCATTGTTTACTTTGGTTGTAACTTTATTTATAATTTTAGTAATACATATTAGGGTATTTATTTGCATTGTATAATTTTATATTGCTACTATTCAGAAGTTCTTAAAACATTGTTTTTATCATATTAACTAGTATGCTGTGGCCATCACAGGTCTTTCTTCTATATAATCCTGTACATATTTACACAATATAAATTATTTGTTAAATTATAATTTATTAAAATTATTTTGCATGATGGATGCAGACGATTTTTATCTGAAAGTAGTTTAATATTAAATGCCAAAAGAAAATCAGTTTTGTTCAGACATGAGAAGAAATGAATTTTCTTCCCATTATTTCATTTATTTATTTTTTCATTAAAAATGGAAAAAATCAATAACTTAGTATAAATTATCACTGATCTATTGTTCGATCATTCATTTAAAAGGTGTTGACGAGTTCTTTCGAAGATACCCATATTGAAAATTAACGAAAGGGGGATGGAGCAGAGCAATGTTCCTACATGCACTTACCTTTTTCCCCTAGCTTACTACTACTGTTAGCAATAATTCATCCAAATTTTACAATCATGCTTAAAATAATTCTCATCATGTTTATTTATACAAAATTTCGTCTTGTATTGCCATGTTAAAAATTTAGAAAGAATAGAATAACAGCACGGCCTGTTGAGTGTTTAATCCCCAAATCTAATCATTACCAGTTTAGGTAAGGCTCCAACTAAATACCAAGTTTTGTTCAATGGTTTTGAGATACAGTACCTACAAAGTTTGTAACACACACGCAGACAGACATTTTCTAAAAGCAGTCAAATTGTGATCAGGAAATCTCAAAACATGTAAATACGTCAAAAACTGTTTAAAAATTTTCACAAAACCAATATTTCCTTCTTACATAGAAGACAGTAAAAATAAGATTTTTTTTGCTAAGTTTTTTATGGCAAAAATGAAAGAAAAAATCGATAATGTTGTTTTAAATTAACGCAGATCAGTGGTTCAGCCATTTGTTATTTTTTTTTTTTCTTTTTCGTATGTATATAAAGAGAAAGTATTGCATTAGTAAAAAGTTTCAAACTCCAGTTTTGATGGATTTACACGTTTCAGGATATTCTGACTTCTGATCACGATTGAACTGATTTTAGAAAGTGTCTGTCTGTCAGTCTTTCTCTCTGTGTGTGTGTGTGTGTGTATCACTAATGTAGTAGACACTGCATCTCATTAACCAATTAACGAAGTTTAACCAAACTTGGAATTTTGTTGAAACCTGACATAAACTGATGCAGATTTGATTTGGCGATCAATTGTTCAACAGGTCGGGCTGTAAATTTTTAACGTGAACAAAACAAAATTTCATATAACTCTAAACAATGTAATTATAAAATTAATTGTTAATTAATAATTGTTAATCAATGATTGTAAAATTAATATAAATAATTGATAATAGTAGTAATAAATTAGGGGGGGGGGGATGTGCATCTGAGAACTTCGTTTCCTGTAGTGATGTAACTCTGTTAGATAAAAATCGTCTACATTTATATGGAAAATAATTTAATAAATTTCTATTTTATGATTTTGGTGTATAATTAAAATTATACAGAAGAAAGTCGTGTGGTGGCACTATCCCACTAAAGGTATTGATAAGATCTTTTGAAAGATACCCATGGTGAAAACTTGTCCCCTCTGGGCAATAAATGTAAAGGAAAATATATTCCATAGTCTGCAGAACTGCCTTTCTTTTTCTGTTTTTTAGTAGCTTTTAAAATAATTTATATTTTTTTCCATACATTTGGACAGAGATAATTGCATTATGTGATCTGTATAAATCATGTTAAAAAAAATCACCTAGGAAGATCTATAAATAAAGCTTATAAAATAAAATTTGATTCGTAGAGTTTAGAGTGCTATTCAGTCAAATGTGATATCATTGATAGTTTATTATCTACAATTTGACAGCAAAAATATAAAAAATAACTAGAAAAAATTAATTATAATAGAACTAACCTTTAATAGCTATTTGTTTTTAGCATCATGAAGTATATATATTAATGTTTATCAATAATTGTTTCAAAATTTTTAAGCTATAATGATGTTCTATTATAATTATTATTATTATTCACGTTTAATTTTAATATGTTTGTCAACTAATTTAAAACTAATATAAGGTTATTATTATCATGTTTCAATTAATTAAAAAATGATGAAAAATTTGAAAAATCGGGCTTTAAAATGCACTAGGATGATGTCTCAGTAAGCATCTTCGTGTTGAATCACATGACTGTCTTTATTACCATTTTAGTGCTATGCTGTCTGGAGACACGTCCAGACACTGTCTTTTTTATATATGAAGATTTACTCGTATTATTGAAAAATCTAGTACTTATTGTAGATGAGAAAATTCAAAACTGATTGGTTTCAATTAAATAATCATACAAAATTGTTTCTTATAAATACCATAACTTGCATATTGTTATTGAGTATAATTTTTGGTTTATGGGAGGACATAACTGTCAGTTTTTATTTATTTTTCCTTTTGAAATGTTTTTTATTTTCTCTCTCTGCAGGTGCTGCGAGAACTTGTCTATTACAGAGAAAAACATTAGATGTTGAATTAAAATAGTAATGTTCAATTAGCTTCGCTATGCAAATAAAGAAATTTTATGTAATTTTTAAAATAAAAATGCATAAATACATATTGTTTCTTTTGATTCTTTTTGAAATTTGAATCTCAAACCAATACAGGTAGGTTGGAAGTCAGTCCTTCATGGTATCTTGCCGAACAGTCTACAATTTGTAGTAGTTAAAACAAATTCAGCATATGGAACAAAGCACAAGTTTGATTAATATGTTTAATCAAATAGAAAATACGTATGTATATATATATAAAAAAAAACATATGTTAAAAAAAAAAAAAAAAGTTAAGCAAATCACTTTTGATAAAAATATGTGTGTTTTTAAGCTACGTAAGTACTTTCTAATTTTTTCTTTTGTTTTTATATTTTATCTAAAAATTGCACTGAGTTTAATTTTGTTTCTAATTTTGACATTCACTGAGACTTGATTCTTGGCTTTTTCTTTTTAGCTGCATTTCATTGATACAACCTGTCGTCCGAAAAAGTGGGATCATATTAATTATAGTTTAGTGATTACCTCTACAGTTTTACATCACAACCATCATTATGCATCACGATGTGAAAACATGGAGGTAATCAGGAATTTAACTGCCTGTAATTAATGTGATCCAACTTTGTTGAATGCCAGGTGGTATGAAATGCTACTAAAAAAAAAGTCAAGAGTCAAGTTCTTTGAACGTCAAAAGGGGATGCAACTTACTTGGAACAATGAGAATGAATATGTTCATAAAGATAAAATTTATATGGTGGTATTTAAAATATTTGAAAATTGTATATACAGTACACTTATTATGCTGCTATTGCACAAAAACTTTTTGCACAACATTTGAACCGGTTTTTGCTCTAATTTCTGGAGACTGAAAAAAATTTTTGGTTCAGAAAGTTCTCCAAAATACTTCAGATCTCAGTGGATGGTGTCACATTCAGTCTATGCCTAGAACCGGTTTGTAACTGCATCTATAATGAACCAGTTCTGGTCCTAGACTGAAAGTGGTGCCATTTACTCAGATAAAAAAAGGAGAGTGACAAAAAATCAGTTTCAACAGTCAACATCACCTAAAACATGTGCTGAGGAAGTTCTGGATGGAAAGAATGATATACATATAAGCTCTGAATAAAGCTATTAAGTTTTATCTTTAATTACAGTATAAAAGTTTCATGTTTTTTAGTAATAGTAAAATGTGGAATTGATTCATTTTTCTAATTTGGATTCTGTGTCTCCATTTGACATATTTGTGATCCATGTTAGTTAAATGTAAATTGGAAGAATGTAATGTTTTTATTATAAGCTTTTAAGACAAAGTTGTAGCAATTCAAAAATCATGAGAAAGGCTCAAAAAATGTTTAAAAAATTGCTTAAAATTATTTACAAGGAATTAGGTGAATAATAATTAATGTTCATTAGTTGTTAATTAAAGAAAACACTGTTATTTATTGACATAAATTTTACTATTAAAGATGTGATTCTTTAGATTAGGTTAATGCCCAGTGGGTGATCCATGTATGCTAAATTAATTTTATATTCAAAAATCTGGAGTAACTCTGTTTGACTTTCTGATAAATTAAAGTAAAAGAAGTTGTTAAATGAAGAGAAGAGTAAATTATAATAGGGCATTTGAATAATTTTCTCCATATAGTGTGTTCTTTAACATTATTGCACTTTAGAGCCTGTAGATCATAATGTTAAAGAATTTCGCATTGTGTCACTATAAAATAACTAAGCTCTAGATACTCCAGAATCAATAGGTCTTGTGTTACGGTGACCTATAGCATATATACCAACATTCAGGTAAATTCATCAATGCATTCATATGCTATCATGTTCACTCACACATATATACTACACACACATGCATATAGTACCGTGAAAATAGCAAAAATGAACTCTGAGACCTCAAAGCCTATCGAAATACCAAAATCTCAAAGTAAAATTTTTGTCATGATTACAATATTTTCTTTACATATATATGTTTGTAGAGTATAAGTAATATTGCTATTGCTAGGGGATAAGGCTGATTATCTATTTTATGAATTTAAAACTGCAGGGATACTTTTTTATATTTGTGTGTTGGGGGGGGGATTTACTCCCCAACAGACAGAATTTTCTGTAATGATTTGCAGACTGCAGTATAGAACTGCTAAACTAACTTTTAAATCACATGTAGCTATTAGCACTTAATAAATTAAGTAATATCTGCATATAAAAGGAAAACGAAGAATGTACAAAAGAACAGTAATCTAGAGACATGATGTAAATTGTATTACTTTTCTTATCTGTATACATGGTAGAGAAAGTATTGTTTTTGGATCAAATAGCTGAAATTGAGTTTTTGTTAAATTTAAATGTTTTGAGGTCCCCTGAATCTGAAAATCATGTTTTTAGCAGTTAGTCTGTATATCTGTCTGTTATCAACATATCTCTAGAACAAATAGTAGCAGAAAGTCGAAACTGTAATGTACAAAATGCGCATCATATAGACGCTACACTAAACTTTTCTTTGAGATCAAGCAAGTAGTTCATGTACAAGGGCATCCAAGAGAATTCAAACATATTATCCTTGGAAAAATTTCGAGTAAGTACAGTGTAACAGCATTAAGCTGACAAAAACAATTTTTTTTTTTTTTTTTTTTTAATGCATAAAAACATGTTTTGTGTATATTGTGATATGGAAATCATTCATCTGTTGTGTACAGGGCTACCCAAAATATTTGGTTATTTGGGGCTATACTTATATTGACCAAACGTCCCCATTTTCTGGGGACAAATGGGGACTTCCTTTTTTTTTTGAAGGCATTTTTCTAAGTTTTAAATAATTGTAGAAAGTAAATTATTAATCAGTAATACTTTATTTTTAGTCCTTATTTATTAGGAATGAAAAAATACACCCATAATTGGATAATTGTAGCAATTTTTAACGCTTCTCTATTATAAAGGTATTTTGATCTGGTCAGCCTAGCTATATTTGAAAATTGCTGGAATAGTAATTCATTTTTTGTTAGGTGTTTTTTGTTTGGGACTAAATTTAAGTACACAATATTATTTATAGACAATATGACAACAGAGCTACCAAAAATTGAGCTAAATGTTCTTTTATATTCAATGTAATTGATGGAAGTGCTTCGATGCACGTTACTGTGTCGACAAACACTGCTCAGAAAGAAAAATTAGTGTTTCAAATTCATACTGTAAAAAAAAAAGTAATTTTTAAAATTTAACTTTGTTTTTTCTTGTATAATATCATGTTTTGAGGTAACCTGATTACAAAAGTCCAATTTTTAGTGATCAATCTGTATGTATTTATATTACCATATCTTAAAAAATCTGGTGTGTCACACACATCATTTTCTCTTACCCTGCATTTCAATATTATAATGATTGATTGCATATTAAATTTTAAGTTCAATAGCATAAGATAATAAAATTCAATATACTTTTAGAACATTCTAAAATAGTTTTAAAAACAATTTTATTTGATATACAGTTCTGTGCATAGAATTATTACAAAAAAAAAAAACCAGGCTATTATTAATTTACCTTCAAACTTGCCAGTATTTATAAAATTTTTGCCGGTAACCTAATATGAAATTCAAAGTGCTAAATTTGAATTTCCTGCAGTTATTTACTATTAAGTTATGCGATAACAGATACACATACAGACCAACTGCTAAAAATTGGACTTTCATAATCAGGCCACTTCAAAACATGATATAATACAAAAAACAAAGTTGAAAATAAAACTTCAAAAATTACTTTATTTACAGTATGCATATGAAACATTAATTGTGCAGTGTTCGGCACCATAGTAAAATATACAAACCACTTCTGTTAATTAGATTCAATTCTGAGTATCCCTGTGTATTGTCTATAATCAATATGCACTATTAAGAATACTTTGTATTAAAAATTAGTCTTCTTTGAAAAGCATTTAACGCAAAAGGAATTATGATTCCTCCAAGTATAGCCCCATCCAAATACTTTAATTGGCCTTGTAAATGAATGATGAATAATTTTCATACCACAATCTACACAAAACATGCTTTTAAGAATTAAAAATATATATATATATATATTCCATTTTGGTTAAGTCAGCCTGTAGATGTTACACTGTATTTGCCATATATTTCCCCTTAGACAATGTATTTGAATTCACTTGGATGTTCCTGTACACAAACCATTTGCTTGGTCTCAACGAAAAGTTTACTGTAACATTCCTATATGATACGCATTTAGAATACTAAGTTTGAACTTTCTGCTATTATTTGTTCTTGAGATATGCTGATAACAGATAAACACTCAGACTAACCGCTAAAAACATGGTTTTTGGATTCAGGGGACCTCAAAATGTATAAATATGATAAAAACACACTTTCAAAAATTTGACTGATAAACAATACGTTACCTATATACCCCTTTAGAAATATATACATAATGTTAAAAAGCATTATCATTAGCTCTGAGACAGTTAGCTAAAAATATTTAAAAAATGCATTGTCAACGTGTTCTGAGCTTTTCTGAAAGTTTCAAATGCCTAACTAGTCAAGAAGTCAGTCGATTGCAAGATTTGTACTTGTAACGCTGCCAAAGGCAGCAGGGACCTGAAACAGTTCTCTAAAAGTATTAAAAAAAAGCATTTTCACCATGTTCTGAACTATTCTGAAAGTTTAAAATGTCTAGCTGGTTGTAAAGTTAGTTAAATAAATTTTCTGTTGAATCATATAAACACTGCTGAAGGCAGCAGGTATCCAAAACAGTTGGCTGAAAATAATAAAAAAAATGCATTTTGAATGTGTTCTGGGCTTTTCCGAAAGTTTCAAACGTTTAGCCAGTCAGGAAGTCAGTTAAAAATCATTTGCAAGATCTGTACTGGTAACGCTGTTGAAGGCATCAGGGATCCGAAACAATTGGCTAAAAGTATTAAAAAAATGCATTTTCACCATGTTCTGAACTATTCTGGAAATTTCAAATGTCTAGCTAGTCGAGAAGTTAGTTAAATAAATTTTCCGTTGAAACCGTATAAACGCTGACAAAGGCAGCAGGGACCCGAAACAGTTCTCTAAAAGTATTTTTAAAATGCATTTTCACCGTGTTCTGAACTATTCTGAAAGTTTTAAATGTCTAGCTGGTTGAAAAGTTAGTTAAATAAATTTTCTGTAGAATCATATAAATGCTGCTGAAAGCAGCAGGTATCCGAAACAGTTGGCTTGTTGGCTAAAAATAATTTTAAAAAATGCATTTTCAACAGGTTCCGGGCTTTTCTGAAAGCTTCAAATGTCTAGCTAGTCGGGAAGTCAGTTAAAAATCATTGCAAAATGTGTACTGGTAACGCTGCTGAAGGCACCACGGATCCGAAACAATTGGCTAAAAGTATTTTAAAAATGCATTTTCGCACTGTTCTGAAAGTTTCAAATGTCTAGCTAGTCGAGAAGTTAAATAAATTTTCTGTTGGAACCATACAAATGCTGCCGAGGGCACCAGTGGCCCTCAACTATTTGCTAAAAATATTTAAAAAATGCATTTTCACTGTGTTCTGAGCTATCCTGAAAGTTTCAAATGTCTAACTAGTGAGGAAGTTAGTTAAAAATTGATTGCAAGATTTGTACAGGTAACGCTGCCTAAGGCAGCAGGTATCTTAAGCAGTTGGCTAAAAGTATTAAAAAAAAATGCATTTTCACTGTGTTCTGAACTATTCTGAAAGTTTCAAATGTCTAGCTAGCTGGGTAGTTAAATAAATTTTCTGTTGAATCATATAAAAGCTGCTGAAGGCAACATGTATCCGAAACAGTTGGCTAAAAATATTTAAAAAATGCATTGTCAACGTGTTCTGAGCATTTCTGAAAATTTCAAATGTCTAGCTAGTCAGGAAGTCAGTTAAAATTCGATTGCAATATTTGTCCAAACAATTTTTGAGTTAGTTTTTTGTTACTTTATGGCCAAAAGCTTTGTATTTTTGGTCATTATGAACCTAATTTTCTTAAATATCTCCAAAACGGAAAATTATACAAAGTCCAAAAAGGGAGGTGCACAACTGGATGTTATAACAAACCTATGTACCAATTCGCAACTTTCTACGTCCAATCGTTTTTGAGTTATGTGACACACACACACATGCGTACGACGTCACGAAAAATCGTGTAAAGTCGCTTATATCGCTAAAACGAGAGCTCGTGTTAAGACGACACTTGCAGGTGTACAACTAGACATCATGACAGTCACACATATAAATTGGCAACATTCAGCGACCATTCGTTTTCGAGCAATGTGAAATACAAAATCCATTTCGCAAATCGGGATTACTATAATTCCTTATACTTTGTACTTTGAGTACAAAGTATAATTCCTTATACTTTGTTGGAAGTAAAAAATGGTGCAGAATTTTATGAAACCAACTAGAAATTTTCAAGGAATTTGAAAAAATAATAATTGTTGCCTGTACAAAAAAACAAACAAAAAAAAAAAAAACAGTATTTTGCAATGAGCAAAATTATGTCTCATATTCTAATAAGATGATATACAAAGTTTTATCTGAAAAACTTCCAGGTGTGATCTGAAAAAAAAAAAAAAAAAAAAAAAAAAAAACTATCTTGCCAAATTTTCTGCCTGGGTAATGAATTCCATTAAAATCTACCAAAATTGGATATGGAATATACATTTGGATTTCATCCAAGTTTTATAGAAGTTACATACAATCAGCATAACTGATGCATTTTTCTTTTTTTTTTTCTTTCTCTTTTAAGCATTTTATTGCACTTATTTTAAACAGGGAAGCCAAAAGCATTGGCCATGCTTTTTATTATGCAAATATTAATTTTAGACAAAAATATAATACAGGTATTGATTTTAAGCATATATTTTTAAACCCTGATATTGAAAATCAATATCACACTTATGTTTAAAATTAATCTCTGCATTATAAAAAACAAGGTCAATGCTTTTGGTTCCCCTGTTTAAAATAAGTGCATTAAAATTCTTAAAAGGAAAGGAAAAAGAAAAGAAAAATGCATCAGCTATGTTGATTTTACGTAATTTCTATAAAACCTGGATGAAATCTAGATGTATATTACATATTCAATTTTGGTTGATTTTACATGATTTAGATGAGATCTGGATGTATATCTTACATCCAAATCTAGTTGATATTACATGAAATGGCTGAAAACACAATGTTTCATTTACATCCAAATTTGGTTGATTTTACATGAATTGGACAAACTCTGAATGTCTTACATAACAAGTTGGTTGATATTACATACCAACTAAGTCTCATTTGGGGCCATGTTACAACTTTGCTTGTGACATTTCAACCAAAGCAGATAGCAAATTTCAACGTAATGGGACGTGATATTTGATCGCGATTACGTAATATCAACCTAATCGGGATGAAGTGTGTTGTGTGGGAGCTTATTTTATATTTTGTCTATTTTTTCCCCCAAACGTTTTATATGAAAATATATATGAAGTAATTTTTACCTGCACTTTTGATGAAAATTTAAATTGTGAATATTGGAGCAGTATCTATACTTAGCCTCAAAAGGGGAAAGAAAATATATAAATTTTTATTTTTAACCTTGATTTTTTTTTTTTTTTTTTTTTTTTTTTGTAATTGTTTAATTTGTAATTCACTAAAAAGAAACTTGCAAAATGTAAATTACGTAATTCTAACTTAAATTTGAAATTTTCCACTTATTTTTCTTTCTTTCTTATTATTCTTATTCTTATTCTTATTATTTTTTAAGAGTTTGAGAATCCCAGTCAATAAATTTTTCTAGTGCGAAGCTTCTCCATTTTGTTTCCAAGTGGCAGGCTACTTGAAAATTTGTCAGTATGATAACATTTGAAATACTGAATTAATTCACACTAAATTTGTAGTGTAGATTTATCTTAGAAATGTATTTGATATGTTCATTTGCCAACTTTATCCACCCTTTAGTTTCCCTGTGCTAGCACACTGAAAATTTCAAATTTACATTAGAAAGGCTTTATGAACCGATTTGCTTAAAACTCCATATATACATAGCCTTCATTTATGAATCCACTAAGTCCATTAATAAATTGTAGCTGCCATTTTGAAAAAAAATGGTGGCAACTTCATAAGAAAAGATAAATTAGTTAACCCTTCCGAGGAGCCAGAAGGACTTGTTTTAATTTGTTGATCAATAACCACTAAAAAGTAATGATATCAATACAAAAAACCCTTAACGGCTTAAAAGTTTGTGACGCCGCTACTTTATGGCTATAAGAATTTGAAATATGAGTCTTAAAAATAATGATATCAAATTTTAAGTGATGCTTTGCAATTAGTTAAAATATACATAGATTTTCTTATTTGATCATTTACTTTTATCTTTTATTTATATTTATAATGCAAACGTAATATTTTTAACTTCAAGATCAGACAGATATATAAAATACACTCACTGATGCTTTTTCATTCGCATTTCAAATTCAAAATAACAGTTTTAAAAGGAATGATATAAAAATTCCAGTGGCGCCTCGGTGTTATTTAAAAAGATTTGTTTTTAGATTCCATTAAAATTACCTTTGTTTTGTCTAATAAAGTATATTTACACATTTAAACAGTGCTTTTAATTTTCAAATATACTGTCAAATAATTATACTTTCACTGAGTTTGCATTATAAAGTAAAATTATTTATTTCAATAAATTGATTTATCTTTTGCGTCACGCTATCCAAAACTGCAAGTAAAATTTGTGTAAATGTTTTCTTTACGTCACACTACCTCTTTGAGCAAATTTTCTCTTAGTTGTATACTATGATACTATGTTTTGGATAGCGTGATGCAAAAGATAAATCAATTTATTGAAATAAATAATTTCAATTTATAATGCAAACTCAGTGAAAGTGTGATTATTTGACAGTATATTTGAAAATTAAAAGCACTGTTTCAATGTGTAAATATACTTTATTAGACAAAACAAAGGTAATTTTAATGGAATCTAAAACAAATCTTTTAAAAGGACACCGAGGAGTCACTGGAATTTTTATATCATTTCTTTTGAAACTGTTATTTTGAAATTGAAGTGCAAATGAAAAAGCATCAGTGAGTATATTTTATATATTTGTCTTATCTTGAAGTTAAAAATATTACGTTTGCATTATAAATATAAATAAAAGATAAAAGTAAATGATCAAATAAGAAAATCTATGTATATTTTAACTAATTGCAAAGCGTCACTTAAAATTTGATATCATTACTTTAAAAGTCATATTTCAAATTCTTATAGCCATAAAGTAGCGTCACAAACTTTTAAGCCGTTAAGGGTTTTTTGTATTGATAACAGTTACACATATAAATTTGCAACATTCTACGATCATTTATTTTTGAGCTATGCGAAATACAAAATCAATTTCGCACATTGGGATTACTATACTTCCTTAGAAACCTTTGGACGGCCCCTGCCTGCCTGGGCTCGGCCAAGCTTAACGGGTTGGATGCCGTCCGCCGGAGCGAATAAATCGCCAGATCACCGCATGGAAGCTGCCAACACCAGACAGTAATCTAGTAGCTAAATAGAACGAGCTGTGCCCGATGATTCTTCGTTCAGACTTCATCCATCATCTTCAGGAACTAGATGGAACTGCTACGTCACTTCTGGGCAGCAATGTGACTGGAACACCAGAGCTCAGGCATTGCAGGGTAGCGACTTCTGCTTTGGACACATAGCTCGACTTGCACACCACACCCTCCAAGATAGCCACGGTGGAAACGCACAGACACGCTCCTGGATGTTATGGAATTTGGAATAAGTGCACTTACCAGCTGAGATTCGAAATAACCGGAATTCAACAAAAATTAAAACAATTTTGAATTTAGGAGGGAGAGAGAGAGAGAGAGAAAAAGAAAAACGCTGGGGGAGCCGCTAAAATTAGTAGTGCACACAATAATTAAAACCAAAAGTGGAGGCCATTTGAAAAGGGGAAGGGGACAACACTTAAGATTTAAGAAAAAGAAGCTGAACGAGTTAGGAACAATGAGATTAAAAAAAAAAAAAAAATGAATACGTTAAGCCACTGGGGGATGAAAGATAGTTTTTGGGCGCATAGCGAAAATTTAGAAGATTTTGAAGTGGCAGGCCTAAATACACCTAATTGGGAGGGAAATTACTATGCGTAGGGAGGCCGAATCGAGAAGACAAAGAGGGACCATCGCAATTTTGATCCACCACGGGGGGATGGTACCCCGCGTTGGTAGCCCGATGACTGCTAAACGACCCCATCAAGCACTTGAGGGTTCAGCACAGATTAACGAGGACCAGACAACGCCACACCCTCGTAAAATAATATTAATTAAATAATAATAAAATAAAACAAAATAAAATAAATAAATTAAAAAAATTAAAGTAAAAGTAAGTAAATAAATAAATTAGTTATTTAATATTTGAAGATTTAGTATACTTCCTTTGAAACCTTTGGACGGCCCCTGCCTGCCTGGGCTCGGCCAAGCTTAACGGGTTGGATGCCGTCCGCCGGAGCGAATAAAACGCCAGATCACCGCATGGAAGCTGCTGAGCAGCAATGTAACTAGAACGCCAAAGCTCAGGAATTGTAGGGTATCGACTTACAGTATTGACTTTTCATTAAAATGATGGAAATGGAAATAACAGAATTACTGTGAGTTGACAAAAATTTGTTTTTTCAGAATGAATGTTAAATCTAACATACCTTTCCCTACAATTTAATAATAACAAATTAACTTAATAACACTAAAATTCTTAATTTAATGAACTAGGGGAAAAAAAAACTCCAATACATTTAAAAAGAGTTATAGGAAGAGAGTTAAGAAAAAAATTATAATTTTGGATTATGTAATGGAATATTGTGATCCATTTGAAAGTTAATTATTGAATAGAATTTACATTTAATATTTCAAATAAAATTACAAGTTTTATAGCTTTTTTCAAATTAAATTTTCTATTTTAAGAAAACACACTACACCGGTTGTAGAATCTTTTGCGATTAGAATTATTTCAACATTTTCCTATACTTAGATATTAAAATTTTTACTGTCAATTCTACTACTGTCACGTTTTAATAAAATAATTCACAAAATGTCCTTGAATGGAGAACTTTTTTTTTTTTTTTTTTTTTTAGAATTTTTTTTTTAAAATTTATTTGATAGTTCAAAATTAGCATATGTTGCTTTTAGATTTACTATATAGATAAGAAAATGGGCTGCTATTGATTACCGTATTATAACAAATACCCAGTTAAAGACAACTTTGTTCAGTTTTGAATAAAACAAAGATAGAGCAGTTTTTTTAATTATACAGTTTTCACCTTATGTCTTGTATAAAATAAGTGTGCTTTCCACTATTATTTATTTTATTTTACTTTACTGCATTTAGCCTTAGACAATTTCCTTTATATTTTTTAAGATAATTAATATAGACATTTTTCTTTTACAATTTCTAGATCTTTTGTTGTTATTGTTGTACATTACATACACAACTTTTAATACAGCCAGCCAGTCACACTTAAAACACGTAACTAAAACCTTCTCTGAAGCAATATTACAAGTGAAATAAATTGAATTAAAAGTAAACATCATTTACATAAAAATAATTTATAAATTTCATTTAAAAAAAAGGCAACAGAATAAAAATTTTGAATTTTTTGAAAAGGGAAAAAAAACAGTTGGTTTAAACCGTGGTTTAAATCATGGTTTATTAGTTTAAACCGTGCCAACCCTGACCTACAGTAGTACGGTAATGGAAGTACAAATTTCTTGGTGCTGTAATCTTATTTCCTTATTTATCAATAATAATAAAATTGATTAATAACTAAAACAAAATAAAATAAAATTTGATAAATTAATAAAATTACTGTGCGTGCACTAAAAATTTAATAACTAAATAAATAATATTACTGTACACTTAAACTTTCTTCTAATTAACATCGATAAAAAATTCATCGAACAATTTTTGCATTCGAAAACTTAATTATAATTCATATGTTTTCTATTGTTGCGTACTTGGGGGTTCGTGAGTTGTCCGAGAATGAAAGGCGAGACTTACAAAAATTCAATAATTTATTCACAGAAAGTTCCAGAAAAATACAGGTCTATAAACCAAGTATCAGCTTCAATTCAACCAGTAAACACTAAACAACATCTGTCAATAGCAAATCCCCAGTACAAACTGTATAGCAATAACACATAAAGCAAGTCTCTTTCAAAGAGGCTCAAAGCAATGCAAGCATTATTGGAAGCTGGCTGAGAACTGAACCGAACTGAACTAGCCTTGGCGAAAATACGTCCCTTTTATTCTCCTGTAGAAAAGTGTGGAAAATTCCAGAAATTTCCGTATCTCATCAGCCAATGAGATTAGAGCTTCCATATTTGGTATATCCCTAATAAGGATTTTCACGCCAAGGTCACCAAAAAAAATCGCAAGGTGGGGGAAAGGTCGCCAAATTTGGCGCCAAATCCATTACCTGCCTTATTGGAGCTTTTTAATGCGTTTTTAAGGGGAAATTAGGCTATTTTAACGCTAAAGCAATTAGAAATGCACAAAACTAGCATTTTATCAACTAACTACTAAGCCTCTTTGAAATAATTTACACAAAAATAAACACAATTATTTACAATTTTAAAACACTGCCCCCTTCCCAAGGACTGCACGTCCCGGGCAGTGCAACCCTTGCACAAAAGGCGAAACAAAACAAATTTACACAATACAAAAATTAAGTTGCATATAACGATAAAATAGAAATATAAATCAAGTGAGAAATATTTACAAAATTCACAAATATGTACGAATATTTACATTACGCTGCGCAAATTTTACAAGTGTTTACATTTTAAATTATAATATTACCGTTAAGTGTGGTACTTGGCTAGTCTATTATAGTGCACCACCTTCGGTTTTGATGAAGGTGTTTTAGTAATCCGTACAACTACATCATTCAGCCGTTTTAAGACTGTGAACGTTCCATCCCAGTTGCACTGTAACTTGGGAGAGAGTCCTTTGTGTTGAACAGAATTCTACAACCAGACCTTGTCTCCTTCCTGGAACTCATGTTGTGTATCCTTTTGATCGTACCTTGTCTTCATTTTCTCCGTTGCCATGTGAATCCGCTCCCCAGCAAAGTTGTGCACGTCCTCAAATTGTGCCTTGAGATCTTGGATGTACTCCTCGGAGATGAAGGCGCATCGGGTGGACAACCAAACAGGAGATCACATGGGAGACGGATTTCACGTCCAAACAGCATCTGGGCTGGAGTATAGCCGGGGGTTTCATGGACAGCACTTCGATAAGCCAGCAGGAACAATGACAACTTCAAGTCCCAATCTTGCTGGTTCCTTGATACTAGAAGAGAGAGGTTATTCAGGATGGTACGGTTGAACCTCTCGACCATGCCGTCCGACTGGGGATGTAAGGGTGTTGTCTGGGTTTTGTCTATGCCAAGTAGTTGACACAGTCCTTTGAAAACAGCAGAGGTAAAGTTCGTACCTTGGTCGGTATGAAGTTGTAAGGGCGTGCCGTACCTTGACACCCATTGCTGCACTAGGACCTCTGCGACTGTGCAAGCCTCTTGATCGGGAATGGGATATGCCTCAGGCTACTTGGTGAAATAGTCCATCACGACGAGGATGTATTTATTTCCACTGGAGGTCCGTGGCAAAGGACCCAAGATGTCAAGTGCAATCCGTTCAAATGGTGCTCCCACGTTATACCGTTGCAGTCTTCCTTGACTTAGTTTCTGCGGGCCTTTACGTGCCGCACAAGCATCACAGGATTTACACCATTTCTCCACGTCCTCCCTTGCCTTGCACCAGTAGAAGCGTTCCCAAACTTTCTGCAGAGTCTTCATTACCCCAAAATGGCCTCCGGTAGAGCTACTATGCAATTGTTCTAAAACATCTGGAATTTTTTATCTTGGTAATACATTCTGCCACCTGAAGCTTTTCCCATCATCAGATTCCCACTTTCTGTTTAATACGCCGTTTCTGATATGAAGAGAGTCCCAAAGTGCCATATAACTTTTCGTAATGGGACTAAATATGGAAATGTCCTGCCAGGTAAGTCTGTTGCTGGTCGTCTCCTTCGTAATATTGGCTTTATGTCAGGATCTTCTAACTGGGCTTGTCTAAGTTCTTCGTCACTCCATGGATCGGGATCTTGTTCTGATGGTGTTGAGACAGTATCTCGGCAGGCAACCGGAATTATCGGCAGGTATTTCTGTTCGGCTCTAGAGCAGTACTTGCAGCTTTCCGAGCAGGGCTTCCGTGACAAGGCATCTGCATTACCATGTAGAGTCTCTTTACGATGACGTATCTCGAAGTCATATTCCTGGAGGCGTTGTATCCACCTGAAAATCTGTCCTTCCGTGTTCTTGAACTGGAGCAACCACGTTAAAGATGCATGGTCAGTTCGGAGCAGGAATCTTCTGCTATAGAGGTAATGATGGAAATGTTCTATGGCTTTTACGATGGCGAGTAGCTCTTTCCTGGTGGTACAGTAATTTCGCTCTGGTTTAAACAGGCATTTACTCCAATAGGTAATAATGAAATGTTCTTGACCATCAATTTCCTGCGACAGAACAGCACCGACACTCTCATGGCTGGCATCTGTATCAAGTATGAACTGTCTGTCGGGCTGTGGATACGTCAAGATAGGCGATGATGTTAAGGCCTCTTTAAGTCGCTTGAACGCTTTTTCACATTCATCTGTCCACAGGAACTTCTGTTTGGCTTCCGTCAGCTTGTGGAGTGGTCTGGCAATATTTGAGAAACCCTTGACAAACGCGAATTTACGCATTGTACTCGAATGGACCAAATCAAGCCAAATGTTGGCGAGAATGATTGAGGGTTATTCACCGTTGGCAACGTTTGTGCGGAAGTCACGTGTCGGTGGTATTCCATGATTTGTTTACGCTGCAAATGCGAAGTCGAAAGAAACAAGAAAGCAACATATATCAAAATCCACAAATAATTCAAGCAAAGAAACATGCAAGCAGAAACGTGTAAGTTTTCATGCATTTCCTTTAAATTCGTCTGGTTTATTAAAAGAATGGCTTATCAAGCAGAAAAGAGAAAATTTTACACCATCTAAACATAGCGTATTATGTTCAGAGCATTTTACCGAAAATGACTTGACTTACCAAAATTTTACAGAGATTTCTGAAAAGTGATGCCGTACCGTCTATATTTAGTTTTAAGTTAGTTACACCACACTTTAAAAAAAAACAAAATTCAATTTTCATTTGATGAAAGAAAAGAAAGTAAAAAAGTCTCACGACATAGAATTCATGTCGAAAGAGCTATTGGGCGTATTAAATTAGTTAAACTTTTAGACTGCACCATACCATATACTATTGTTACCCTCCATTAGTCAATTAATTTATATATCAGCATTTTTAGTTAATTTTGGAACCCGTATTTTATAATTTAAATTTTAATGAAAAAATAAGGAAATAGGGAATTTTCTACTTCGTTTCTTACAATAAATCTCCTATATGCTTCAATGTTACTACAAAATTAATGTTATACTTTTTTTTTTTTTCATTTTGTGCGTACCAGATACAGTAAGGTTAAATTTTTATAATTTTGCTTATCCTAAAGATTTGTTGTCAGGGCCCAATTAAGCTTTGAAGCTAGGGGAAGCTCAGTATCATTTCGGGGCCCTCTTTCATTTCAGAAAATCTTGTTTTCCTGTTACATGTTGTAATATAAAAATGCTATAGACCAAAAATTAGTGTGTATTTATAGTTATTTATTTTTTCATTCATATATCTGGGTGATTTCTACACACAACATTAAAATCGTATAACTTATTCATTAAGAACATTCAGATTTTTTAGGTTAAATAATAGATTTTTCCTGAAATAGTGAGTATTTTATCTTGCTTTAGGCGAATTTTCTCAGAAAAATTCAATCTCAGTATGAAAATATAAAACAGAAAATTCAAGACCCTGTTTTTAGTCATTTTGGGGACCCTCCTAAATTTTAGAGGGGAAGCTTGTGCTTCCCGAGCCTTTTGGGTAATCAGGCCCTGGTTGTTGTACATATTTATTTTTTTTAATTCTTTCAGTTTTATTCAAATTTATTGTAGACTCCTAGAAATCTGTGTAACACAACCAATCTAAACAATGAAGTTTACAGTAAAGTTTAACAGGAAAAAATCAGGGTAGCACTTATTATTTTTATAGTGATTTTTTAAAAACTGAATTTAATGAGATAAGGAAAGGTTCTTTTAATTGAGGTCCAAGTCTTGGAGATAAACTGAAATAATTTATGTTGTTTCTGACTGTTAAATTATCCAAATTGTTCACGTTTAATATAGACACAATTTTACATTTAATTTTTATCACCCACTACCCAGTATATGTAGTACCATACGGAATGCATGGAAAAATCATTAATCAATTCAAACCATTATTCTTTGCTAAAACCAGTTTAAGTTTTTTTTTTTTTTTTTTTTTTTTTTAAATGCTTATTTAAATCATTAAATACACACATGTGTACACTTTGTTTAAAACATTTGTTTTTATTTTTTTTCTTCATTCCAGTTTGTTCACATTTTTGTAGAACAAAGACAATGAAATCATTTCATCTTCTGTAACTATGCATTATGGTTTCCTTTTTTATCAATTTACATTTCTCATAGTCGTATATTATTTATACTCAAATAACTTTTTCTTGTACATATATTATTTTCTAAACTGATAGCAGTGTAATTATCAGACACAGCAAAATTACTTTATGTGTTAATCATCACTTTTCAGAAACCTTTTTTTCTTTTGTAAAATTATGGTAAGCAAAGTCACATTCTGTGAAATAATCTGAATATAATATGCTGCATTTTGTTGATATAAAATTATCTCTTTCCTGTTTTATTTGTCATTCTTTTAATAAAACAGTTGTATTTGAAGGAAATTAATGAAATTTTACCCGCTTCTGCTTGCGTGTCTCTTTACTTGATTTATTAAACAATTTAAGCATTGCACTGTTATATTGTAGTACTCAAATAAGATTCTATACTATAGTGCTGTTATAGTACCCTTATAAACGATTTAAGGAGCAGGGGATTCATCAGTATCATTAGGGATTATTTAAAAGTTTTTTTTTTTTTTTGTGTGTGTGTAGTGTTTGAGTGGTATGTCTTGTGTATAGTGCTTGTAGGTACACCAAAGAATTTGGTACCATTACAGTCTACAAACTAGGGATGCACCGAATATTCAGTTTGGCGAAATATCAAATTATTCAGCTAGTTGAACATATAAAAACTCAATTTTTAAAATAATATTTAATCATTTGAAAAAAATTCTGTTATTTTTAATTATCATTAAAATAAGATTTTTCAGAGTAATTAAGAAGTAATTTTATTTAAATCAAAACAATTGTGTTATTTAATTTCAAGTAACATTAAAGAAAATTAATTATTAGTTACATTAATCGGTACTTTTCCTTCCTCCGTTCGGTACGGAGGAATAGACAGCAACGTCCTCGTAAAAAGAGTAATTCTACCCAATCCAGAAACATTGTCAGGAGAAAAGCACCACGAAAAAAAAAGGCTGTGTAACTAAAGAGGAATTATTTGCGAGTGACATATATCACCGACTATCATCTAATCAGGCAAAATCACTTTATTTTTTACCATGTTTTTATTAACTTCTATTCTTCTGTGTTTGTTTGTCCGGTACAAATCTTGCAATCTATTTTTAACTGACTTAACTACTAGCTAGACATTTGAAACTTTCACAGTAGCTCAGAACCCGATGACAACACAATACTTCGAAGTCAGATTTTCGAATAGTTTTCTTTTAATTAATTAAAATATGAAAATAATGAGCTCCTAATAGCAATCAAAATAGTCATTAAAATATTAGCTATAATTTAATTGTTACCAAAAAAAATTTACGAGTTCATTTTCTTCTGACATAAAAATAAATTTAATTAAACATGAGCGTTAAAAAATTGTATTTGTGAGCGTAAAAAAATTTTAATTGTAAAAATAGTAATTATGCATCTGGCAAAAATTGACATCATTATCACTTTAAAGATTTTCTACACATTGATAAAGTGCTAATGTAGTTCATGATGCAAATACAGTACCCGCTGCTTATTAAAATCACATTCGCTCTGTGCAAAAGTTATTTTATTAAGCAGCTGATTTTTATATCCAGCGAACGTTCCTTCACTGAAGAAAAAGGTATCTATATGAATTTGGAAAGAAATTTCAAAAGTTACCAAATAATGGAACTAATAAACAATATTAATTAATTTTTAACAGATAATTCTTTGATTGTTCCTTCAAAATAAGTGAATTAAACACATCTCAAGTTCTGATGCGCTCTCCTTTGAGGGAAATAATCAATACTTTGCCAAAAGTTCACGATTTTCTTTTAATTTTAAAATCTTTCCTTTAAAGCTTTTTGCCTCTTAGTTATTTCAGAATAAGAACAAAAATTGTCTTATAATTAAACATAAATGTACATTTAAAAAAAAAATCACTTGAGAGCCAAATTAAATTTTTAACTTATTACCATACTTTGAAGAATACATTGCTTGAAATTATTACTAAGACAAGTAATGGGATGTGTTTAATTGCTGTAAATGTAAAATTTTCGACAAAAATAGATAACTGAGGGTTTGCTGTATTTCATTTAAAATAAAAAATCACAGTGTAAATAAAAATTTTTTAGTGTGCATAAATGACATTTTTGCTGCTGGAGAGATTTTTTTTAGTTTTTTTAGCAGCAGTTATAAAATTAGTTTGCATTGATTTGATTCTGGTCCTGGCAAATTCATCACATTAAGCGGCTGATTTTATTAACCAGTGATTTTAATAAGTGGCGGTTACTGTATATGTTGTTCTAAAAGGATTAGTATTTTATTTTTTAAATCAGCTTTTTTTTTAAATTCAAATTTCCCGTAACTCTTTAACCAATCACATTAGAACATCCATCTTTGGAATATCGATAATAAGGATTTTCTCGCCAAATCCATTACCTGCCTATTGGAGCTTTTTTAATGCATTTTAAAGGGAAAATTAAGCTATTTTAACGCGAAAGAGCTGGAAATGCAGATTGACATTTTATCAACTTACTAAGCCTCTTTGAAAGAATTTATACAGAAATAAATACAATTATTTACAATTTCGTAACAATACGCATTGATAAAGTGCTAATGTAGTTACAATAAATCTCCTATATGCTTCAATGTTACTACAAAATTAATGTTATACTTTTTTTTTTTCCATTTTGTGCGTACCAGATACAGTAAGGTTAAATTTTTATAATTTTGCTTATCCTAAAGATTTGTTGTTGTGTTGTACATATTTATTTTTTTTAATTCTTTCAGTTTTATTCAAATTTATTGTAGGCTCCTAGAAATCTGTGTAACACAACCAATCTAAACAATGAAGTTTACAGTAAAGTTTAACAGGAAAAAATCAGGGTAGCACTTATTTTTTTTATAGTGATTTTTTAAAAACTGAATTTAATGAGATAAGGATGTATTTCATTTAAAATAAAAAATCACAGTGTAAATAAAAATTTTTTAGTGTGCATAAATGACATTTTTGCTGCTGGAGAGATTTTTTTTTAGTTTTTTTAGCAGCAGTTATAAAATTAGTTTGCATTGATTTGATTCCGGTCCTGGCAAATTGATCACATTAAGCGGCTGATTTTATTAACCAGTGATTTTAATAAGCGGCGGTTACTGCATATGTTGTTCTAAAAGGATTAGTATTTTATTTTCTAAATCAGCTTTTTTTTTTAAATTCAAATTTCTCGTAACTCTTTAACCAATCACATTAGAACATCCATCTTTGGAATATCGATAATAAGGATTTTCTCGCCAAATCCATTACCTGCCTATTGGAGCTTTTTTAATGCATTTTAAAGGGAAAATTAAGCTATTTTAATGCGAAAGAGCTGGAAATGCAGATTGACATTTTATCAACTTACTAAGCCTCTTTGAAAGAATTTATACAAAAATAAATACAATTATTTACAATTTCGTAACAATACGCATTGATAAAGTGCTAATGTAGTTAGTTCTATAGCTATGATTCAACAGAAAATTTAAAAACATGGTTTATAAAAAGTTTTTTATCTTATAATTATTTTTATTTTCATATTGCTTTCATCATGATGGAGTCACTGTGGCTAATTTTACTAGAACTGGAAATGCTCCTATGATTACTAAACATCATAAATTATTTGAAAATAAAGATCCTCACTGGTCTAAGGCTTTTCACCCTTATGCTCAAAATCAATGGGTAGAATAAACTTATTGCAAAAGTGAAAATGTGGCTTTACCACCAATTAAGTGGTCATCTAGCAATTTCAGATTATGTACTGATGATGACGGCATTGGTCTATTGTGTCTGAAACTAATGTACATAGGTAGGAATTTTTACTCTAAAGATACAGGCGATAATTTTGGCTTTCGACTTTTTTTTTTTTCGATTAAAGAAAATGAGTGCAAACACAGAGCAAATACTTAAAAAGATACTAGACAAAACAATGGGTCGTCCAGTTGAACCGGACACACTGCACTATGGCGATACCGGTGATTCAATAAATCTTGAGGATGAGGCGCTTCCTAATATTTCAGATAATTCTTTATTGAGAGATGACGATTTAAATAAAAGAAAATTGGATTGCGACCATCATTGCAACAAAAAACACAAACATGAAGAAGGCGATCAGGACAATATGCAAGCGAATGATGTCACTGACCATCCGTGGATGCAAGAAAAAGATTTCCTATGTTAATCGCCCATTGGATTTTTTTTTTTAAATTATTAAAAATCAAAGAAAATTATTTCCTGATTTTAATCCCCATATTTGGGTATAGATATGTATTAGTTATCATGTGCATGTGTTAGATTGAGTTATTTTGCTGTCAAATTGACAAAATTTTAATTTTTAATTTCAAGGCACTGTCGTTCTTAGCGTTTTTTGTATTTGGCGATCAAAAACGTAATACAAAAATATACATACCAGATGTATATTTTTGTAATATGTATTGTACGAAATATTGTTTCACATTACTGATTATTTTCTTAATATACGTTGTTAAAATAACCATGATTTTTGAAAGGAATTAAATATGTTTGCCAAATAATTTGGCGATATTTTTTTTCCCGTCAAGGATGACATATGAAATCTATTCCGTTGCAAAATATTAGTATCTTACATCAGATACTTTTTTTAGACATTCAAAAACAAATTTGACTTCAAATTATGATAGAATATTTATCACTTTCCTTTTAATTTGTATATTAGTTGGATATTTATTGTGTAAATATCTTCCTTTGAAATGAAATGCTTGTGTTTTCAATCGAATATAGAAATTTGCCATTTTTTCCCCTAGAGTTTCAAAATTTAAAATTAAAATTTTATCAATTTTACAACAAAAACAACTTAATCTAATGCATGCACACGATAACTAATACATACCTATACCTAAATATGGGGATTGAAATCTGGAAATAATTTCCCTTGATTTTTAATAATTTTTTTACAAAAAATCCAATGGGCGATTAACATAGGAAATATTTTTCTTGTATCCACGGATGGTCAGTGATGTTACACTTCACTTGCGTATACACACGTTCTCGAAAATGCACAGGGTCCTGATCTTTCATATAATAACAATCATTATTTTAAATATAAGTGTTTAAATAAATAAGTATTGTCATAAAATTCTGTTTTTTTATTTACATGAAATTAATTTAAAAAATAATTTAACTAAAAAAAAAAAAATAATAATAATTAAATTATTACCTCTATGTCCTTTGATGAAGCGATGTTCTTTGCATTGCCAGGGAGAGTTATCTTAGTCGTGCAGTGATTTTAATAAACACCACACAACTTAGACACCCACCAGGCGTTTGCCTTTATTTACATTTAAATTCTATCTATAAATATTTACAAGCTTTCTGTGTCGGCTGTCGTGGGGTGCCTCAGGTTGATGGCTTTCTCCAGCGGGATGGTTGGGTGCCTCAGGTTGTGGACTCGCTGGCTTTAGGTATTGAATAATCTTCATCTGATGAAACTTCTTTAAGATGGCACGTTTCTTTGTAATCGCTAGTTGAAGTTGCCTCTCCTTTTTTCGCTTTATGGTCTGGGTCTGCTATATCTCGTGTTTCAGAAGTAGTTGGAGGTTCAAGCTCACCTTGGTTATCCATCTCTCTTTGTTAAAAAAAGAATAACAAACAAAAATAACTATCTAACTAATAAAATTGTTTCATAAAAAATAAAAAGTCTGAACTTGCACACAATACAAATTTATCACAATAAAATGCAAAAATATGTATTCACAAAAGTGTACAATTGTTAACTTACAATTGACAAATTAGTAAATTCAATGAAGTTGGCAGAAGAAAAAAAAAAAAAAAAAAAAAAGAATCAGCAAATTTTGCATATTTGTTAATCATACATTTAACCAAAAAAGCAGAAATTTTAATGAAATAATTACATATTTCAGACAAACACATATTGAAAAAAAAAGAGTTTTATTCCTGGTAGTGCCAAAATATTCATTATTTTGGAAATTGGCAGCAAAAATTACCCCTAACTTCAGCATTTAATTTAGCTGTAAATAAATGTAATTTTTTTCTTTTTAACAGTAGTGAAATAAACCCATAATTCCCTAATCAACTGCGAAAATATTGCATGTTTCAGAAATTTGCTACCAAAAAAGCAAATATATAATATTACACTAAAATAATCTTTTATTTCTGGAATTAACTTTGAAAATAGTACAAAATTTTGTCACATTTAACAGCAAAATAATCATGTTATTTTAAAAATTTGTAGCAAAATAAAATTAAAAACATTAAAACAGTAATTTTGTGATTTTTCAGCAAAACAGTCACACACTTCAGGAAGTTAAAATGATTTTCTATCCCCCCCCCCCCATAAATTTTAGTTATGGTTTCTCTTTGGATTTACACTGATCTCGGAAACAGCCAACATGGCCTTCAAAAGGAAGGATTTCAGACTAAAGTCTGAAAACGTTCATGCCTGATTAAATTAAATAACAATTTAACAGTAGACAAACTTTTCTCACAATATTGTCGAATGATAAAATTACCCAAATAATGAATTAACATCTTCAAATAAAATAACAGATTTTTTTTCTCTTACATATTATTTTTTTATACTTTCAGGTTTAACACAGAGACAAAATAAAATTTTATTCATTTGATATTTTCTGTAAATTTGAAGATGCTTCTTGTGTGAAGTATTTCTTTATTTGTGTAATTTGTTAGCTTAGATTAAATTCATATATAATGTATTTAAAAAGACAATGCAGTCACTTTAAAATTCGACTGCCTTGCATTGAAGCAAAAAAAAAAAATTAAACCTAACTGTCAAAACTGATAATTGGTTGTGATTTTATAGTTATCAAACTAAAATTTTTAGGTACAAATAGCCTATAAAATTTGAAAAATGAATAAATTCATTTTTCTAATTTAAGAAAATAAAGTAATAGTAACAATAATAAATCTTTAAAAACAAGAACAAATTTAATGATTGTGCTTTTTCTGTATGTGAACATGAAATTTAAAAACATACATTAGGTAGAAAGTAACTTTTGTAATAAAATTCCTCACAGAATATATGATGGTCTTAGGCTTCAGCAGGCAATAAGTAGAAAGCCTCCTTGTACACGCTTAAAATTATGCATGCAACATAGTTAAAGCATGTTATAAGAATGTTTAAAGGCATGGTTTGCATAAAAAGTGGTCGACACAGAATTAGTAATTATTTTTATAAAGCTAAAACAAATTGTGATAATTTACGTAATCCTTCAATTGACTGGAAATTTAGTACAACAAATATTTGATTTACATACAGCTATATGATTTTCGGATTAATTTAGTTATTGTGGCTTATTCACAGTTGCACACATAAGAATTCTTATGAGTTTTACACTTTTTATTTTTAATTCATTTGGTCAATTTCTTATTTAAATCAATAAAGTGGAATTAACATATACAAAAAATATTTAAGTAAAAAAAGGAGTGGGAATATAAATACATTTTATATCCTATAATATTTAGTGTGGGTGAGGGGTGTAATTTATATGAATATTGTGATTCAAGGGTGCCATATGATATAAAGGTGTTGAAAAAGTGTAACCATTGCCATTAATTGAAATTATGTCCATGATTCTGGCTCAAAACACAGATATCTATAAAATTTCTTACAAACAGATTTCTCCGAGATGAATAAAATAACAGTTTCTTTAACATTAATCGTTTAACAAAAATGAACTTTATATTTCGTGGCACAATAACTTCCTAAAGTTGCAATTTCTGAAGAATAAAAGTTATTGCATGAACTTTCATCACTGAAAATAAAATCAAAATTAATTGAAATACGTAAATTATAAACAATAAATATCTTTAAAATATATATATATACGTATATATATATATGACATTAGAATTGCGGAACTGCCTCTATAATTTATCAAGCTGGGTATCCTTGTAGAATTCGACGTTTTAAATATGTTTTTTTGCACAATATGTAATTACACTAAGCTTATTTATTAATTTTAATACGCACTTCCAAAAATACGGGAAAAGGGGATTAAATTGGGTCATAAATTAAAAATAAACTACTTAATTTTAATACATTTCACCATATATGCTTCGCTCGAATAGTCTAAAAAGTTTCTCATTCTAGCTACACTACAAACACAGCATAATGAAAAAAAAAAAAAATCATTCATACAAGGAATGGAAGAGATACAATAATGAATTATAGTATTACAAATATATTTACAACTAATTTTAATCACATTCAACACTATGGAATATGAAAACATTCATACCTCCATATATCTCTCTACCTCATTGTCACTTGCGATGGTCACGTTTAAATTTAATCCTGTTTTTTTATATTTAGCTTTGACATCTGCTGATACAATGGTAGCAGTATTTATCCCATTATGGACTTCTTGAAATGTCATTTTTTTTTACAAACCCTGCTTTAAAAAGCTTACACCCATTAATATTTTCTTGTAAGCAGCAGAACTTCCGTGTCCATCATTCTGTGAATTTAAGAGAATGTATTCTTGGATATTTTCATGGTAAAAATCATAACGGCCGATCAAGGATCAAACCATGATCTTAAAAATTCACTGCTGCGAAAAAAGGGAGAAATATAAACAAAAAATAATGAAAAAATTTAATAAAAATAATGGCGCTCACTGCTTAGTTCAAGAGCAAACAATCCACGAGGTCAGAGGTAAATACCACCGACACGTGATCATTACGTCACCCGGATAAACCTCATTTCGCCTGAGCGGGAGCAGGGTTGCACAAGACCGTGGAGCCTCAAAGATCAAGAAATCTTCTTGACATTTGTTCTGCGCATCTTGTCAGTGGTTTGCGTACGTCATGGAATGTTTACACCACGGAACCAATCAGCTTTGCTGACAAATACGAATTCCGCTTAACTAAACGTATTTGGAAGGATGGATAGTTTGTTTTGTTTGTGTGAGCGATTTGAGAGAAAAATTTTTTATTATTCATTTAAAATATATTTATATTTTTTCAAGTTATTCCTTTTCTTTTGATTTGGATACTTTGAAATTGAATAGATTTTGTTTGATGAATATCTCGCGGGTGTATTGTTTATAAGATTGCTGCAACTTCATTATTGTATCTTTAAGACTACTTTTATTTGATATATATATTTTAATCGTCTTATTATATAATACTCACCAAAATTTATTGTAAACATATATTAAATTTATAAATTTTAAAATGAAAAATCTACATAGAAGTATTTTTTGAATAAGTTGATTGTATATCTTTTTCTTTCATATATAATCTTAAGTGTGCCTGACATTAATTTATTATATAGCTGTTGATTCGTAATAAGGCAATTCCACGGAAATGTCAACCTGAACGTCAATATTTCAAATTTAACAAAATTTTGAGTGTGATACTTGCATATTTTTAAAGCTTGTAATATATATTTTAGTAGCGTGAAGTTTGAATTATATAAATTGTTTTGTAAAAATGGGTTCGTCCATGTGTTTTCAGATTAGGATATTTAAGAAACGGACTTTCATAAAATGCTTAAGTATGTTGCTTGTTACTTGTACATGTATAATTTTAAATATTTAACTGTTTAATTATGTATATATCTTTTGTTAATTAAAAAGGAAAGAAAGACAGATTAGTTTTGTATTTGATTTAATTAAGGCTTTTTTATTTTGGAAAAGAAAAAAAAAAAAAGAATGATGATGTAACAATTTTGTCAAAAGTTTACTCTTTAATAATCCTCTTGTAAATATTAATTTTACATATTTACTTAACGTATTTGAAGCTGGATGCTGTTAAATTAAATTAAAAAAGAAGCAGATTACGTTTAGATTATGAATTGTTGTTTTATTGAAATACAGTGTAAACAGATAAAAGTAAGCTTAATCGCAAATTTATCATCTACCACTTGTATTTAAATTAATTTTTAATGCAGTATCTATAAATAAAGGTTAATTTGCAGAAAATTATGCATTAAAAAGTTTAAAAGTACTGTGCAAAGCCCTGTTTAAAATATAATCTCTAATATTTATTGAATTAGTTAAAGGCAGGCTATTTTGTGCTACACATGCTTTACAAATTTTTTTGTTTGTAAAATCAACCCATGCCAAGTGTGTTTTAGTTTTAAACATTCAGGAATCATTCCTCTTTTTGAAATAAATAATAAAATGCTCTTAAAAATATTTTATATCTTTTGATTTTGAAAATTGGGCATTTTTTAGCTTAAATAAACACATTATGTTTTATAAGAGATAGAGAAATTTCGGACTCCTCATTTTAAAGAAAATTTCATAAGATTTAATTTGATGTCTACTTTGATTATGTTAGTTAAAAAAATATTTTTATTTATTTATAAAGATAGTGTTTTGTAAACTTTTTGAAAAAAAAAAAAAAAAAATACTAACAAAAATAACTTAAACTTTTTAATAAGGAATTATGACAAGTTACTGTACATGTAAGAATATAATTATAAATTTTACTTACATGGTAAAAGACCTCATTTTTAAAATTAGTAATCTATAAAAGATGAATACACTTATGGATTTTACTATAGCTGAAGTCGAAGAATCCATAGCCTAGTGTAGGGAAGGGGCCGGCACCTGGAAAACAACTAAACCCCTACACAATGCAGCTATGGAGGAGACTCCAGGTGTCAGGTTGAAAATCAACCGTCAAAGGCCTAATTTTTTTTCTTTACAATCTTTTGTTATTATTGTTCTTAAACTTTAAAGAAATTTGTCTGTTAGGTTTAAAACAAACAATAACTGCTAAGCTTACATTGTAAAATACAGAAAAATAACTTTAAAGTAAGCTTTAAATATC
The DNA here is from genome assembly GCA_963930645.1 of Salticus scenicus. Lineage (NCBI taxonomy): Eukaryota > Metazoa > Arthropoda > Arachnida > Araneae > Salticidae > Salticus > Salticus scenicus. The sequence goes on from OZ005655.1 coordinate 57,671,469, forward strand.
AATTTATTCTTTTTAAGATATTTTGTATTTTCTTTTTCCCTCTCTGTTAATAAACACAAGGTCATAGTAAATTTCTACATCATTTGTCATGTTTTTAAACAGTACATGAAAGAAATTAAGTAGTTAGATAATTTAAGTACTTAAGTTAAACTCTTAATAGAAAGTATTGTTAGAGTATAACACATAATTTATTTTAACATTTTTACAGTATATGTTTCATGTATAGAATTATGCAATATACTTAAGTTGTATGAAAAGTATTTTGAACATGAAGGATATTTTATACTAGATATTATTAAAAATCATTGCAAATTCAGTGTAATCATTATAGTAGATATGTATTGATTATCATACTAGTTAATTTTCAATTAAAATATTCTAATATTAAAATAATTAATAAGATAAGATCATTTTTAAGTCTTAATATACATTGTTTTTTTTCTTTCACCTTATTTACTAAGCCTAACTGTGAGTATTTTTTTCCCGTGATTATTCTTATTTAAATGTTTATAGAATACTAATTCTTTTTTAATTTGTTAAAGCAATACTGTATATTTTTTTCTCTTACTTGTAACATTTAGTATATAAAATAATACAAAACTTACCTGTGGTTTATCTTTCAATCCTGATTTTTGCTCATGTCATTATTGAAAGATTCAAAATGGCTGCTGACCATTATGAATGATGAAATAGCAGTAAGATCTGTTTATTTCATTAGACCTGTTTTTAACAGTGCCAATATTTAATGTAATTGATTATTTGAGTTTGAAAGGGAGTGTGAGCTGTGAGATAATATTTGTATCCATCACTGTATTTTTTTTTTTTTTTTTAAGAGTATTTTAGAGCCCAATGCTTCTCATTTTTAATGTATATTGGGGATTTCATCAAAGGTAAAAACTGTGTGTGAATTAATGAATGCAAGAGCAGAAGAGTTAAAAAAAAAAAAAAAAAAATCTGGATTAATGTGAATTGACGATTAGAACGAGACACGCCCACCTACGTCACAGGCGTTTGTTTGTGGGCGCAGTGCGGGAAGTTTCGGTTTTGGATAGCTTGATGCTGCTCGTTGATCATTTGATTTTATAAAAAAAATTTAAAAAAAAAGACGATGGTGCAACATTGTGCTGTTCCACAATGCAGCAACAACGCTACATTAAAGGGAATTTCGTGTTTTTCATTCCCAAGGGATAGAAATATGCGAAAACAATGGCTTGTAAAAATTCCACGTGATGAACGAAAAAATGTAGAAGTTTCGGATACTATAAGGGAATGCTCAACACATTTTTTGGATACTGATTTTATTACTTCAAAAAATGGAAAACGAAGAAATATGCAGAAAGATGATGTGCCTTCAGTCTTTTCATTTACTTCTCCTAGAAAGTTGAAACGTCGTCGTTCCCTGATAAGAAAGGCATTTGACACTACAAGTGCTGCTTCCTCATCAAACGTAAGTTTATTCCTTTTAGCTTATCTGAGTTAATTCTAGAATGTTTTGCTTACATATGTCTTTCTTATAAGTATATACATGTAAATAAAAAATATGGGTCAAAGAAATAGTAGTAGACCAGTTTGATTTTACAGCAGGAATTATCGCTTTAGGATGCAAACTACACAATTTAATTTAAGTTACTATGTAAAAGTTATTTAACTGCGAGAACAGTTACTTAAATCGATAATTAGGCATTTAATTTCCACATATTAGACAGTGTTGTTTAATCAAATAACATATCCCTTTTATATATATATATATATTACCTTTATAGCAGTTCTTAATGTTAAATTCAGCACAAAAATTTCTACCTTATGGGGAAACATCAATGAGCATATGAACAGTCGATTTTGACATAATATTAAGTGCTATGTAGCGTTAGATTTCAAAATCTTCATTTGTAATAATTTTGTAAATATGCAATTGTTTTTTTTTTTTAAATGTATAGGTGTCAGCAGATGAAATTGATATGGAATCTTGTGTTTCTGAAGAAACAAATCTGGGAAATAAGTTAAGAGAGATGGAGGAGAAATTACAAGATACAGAAGAGATATTACAAGCCACTGAAAAAAAATTAGAAGCTGCACACGTAATGAATGCGCAATTAGAATTTAAAATAAGTGAGTATTTTTAAATATTTTTTGAGAAATAATTCTGAGCATGTAATTATTGATGTGTGTTATAACACATAAATGCTTTCTGTAGATTGATGACATTGAAAAAAAAAAAAAAAAAAAAAAAAAACTACTTTTTACTTTTATAATTAACATATAGAATATAAGCACTGACACTAATGCCTGATTCATTGTACCTGATTTTTATTTATTTTTTTTTAATATAAAACTATGCACTTTCTTAATAAAAAAGTTCTGCTCTAAGACTGTAAACAAATCTCATTAGTGTAACTATATTATTTTTGTTTAAGAGCAGTACACATCCAGGATATCTTTGATCAGTTATTCTGTGTACTTTTCTTTATTTATATTATGAAGATATGAAAATGAGGTAGTATAATTGATTTTAGGACTTTAGTAACAATGTAAGTGAGGGCATAAGTGCTATCTACAACTCTTACTAGTATTTCTAATATATATATACACACATTCAGTTGTTATGTTATACATGTGTTTATTACAGTAATCATAAAATACATACAAAGTATATTCATGTTGTAATGGTGTCGTAGTGCTTTCAAATGAGAGATAAAAAGTATCATTAGATGATGAAGAGGCATCTCCAGGTTACCAAGGAAATTTCTATCCATTTATAAAGTAGATGGAGAAAAAGAAGATATTTCAAGAAAATTTCTTTTTTTAGCATACTGTCATTTTATAATACATTGTGCTATAAAGAAGTTTTCTTAGACATTTAATGACAGAGGATTTTGCTTTCTTGGATACTTATAAGAATGAAGATTATCTACCGACTGATGCAGTTTCTGTTAATGCAGGCTTTGGTAAGTTCTTTAAAATTTTCAGATGCTTTGTTGATTAGGTAATTATTAAATTAAAAGTAATATTGTAGTATGACATTATATTGTTTCTTTTTGTGCATTAATTCTTTGGAAATTAGATGTTTATGATTTTGTTACTTTTCTTTATAATATTTAGAATGAGTTTAGGAATTTGTGTGAAAAAGGAGGGAGAAAAAAAGTACTGATGAAATATGTTGTCTAATAAAGCGTTGAAAGTATAGAAAAATGTTAAGTGAATTTCTTTACAGCATAAGTTTATTTCAAAACAAACTATGCTAAGAAGAAGTTTTCTTAATACAATCTCTGGAAGAGCTGAATTGGATGAAAAAAGCATAAAAATATCTGAAATGAAGAAAATTTTCCTAACTTATAGCTCATACAATATCGAAAGCTTTCTGATACAGCAAGTTAACATAATGTAAGTAGTAACATTCACATTTTTTTTTTTTCTTTATCATTTTATACTGAGTTTCTCTTAATCTGTGGAAGTATGATTCATTAACATAATGAAAGTTCTAAAACCTCCTTTTATTTTTATGAAATGTGATGTTATTCTTAATTAGATAGTAATTTCAATTTCTTCTAAAAGTTCTTTTTTTTTTTTTTTTTTTTTTTTTAAATTAATAATTGATTATTTCATGACTTGCTTTGTAGATCAGAGGGAGTCTTATGTACATATATTTAAAATAATTTTATAATTGTTTTAAACACATTCTCAATGTATTAAAATCACTCTTTGAAATCAGGGTTTAACAAGTACAGTTGCCAACAGTGACTTACATTTCCTAATTGGTGATCAGTAGACATGCATAATATACATAAACATTGTCCCCCCCCCCAAAAAAAAAAAATATATATATATATATATATTCTGCATAAAAATTAGTTTAACCTTTTTTTTTTTAAACCAACAGTTAGAGTTGTGAGTTTCCCATCTTTCTAAAAAATGTTTTTAATAAACTTTTTTTTTTTTTTTTTTTTTTTTTTTTAATACTATATCTGATATTAATGTAATTATTATCTACACTGTGACTAAGAAAAGTTTAATATGTCTTGCAAAAAGTGAAATAAAAAAATTACTTGTTTGGTTTTCAGAATTGTCTACCCCACATCACTACCAACAGTCAGTAAAGAAATACTGTGTAGCAGTGTATTTTCAACTATTTCATGCTTTAATTAGTGTAAAATTCCAATAGTAACCCTCCACCCAACTATATCTTGCTCTGTGATTTTCAGGTGTTTTCATTTTTCAAAAACCTTCCGTTCTCTTGGATGTTACAATCTGAAGTTTTTCCTAAATATTCAGCTTTTAAAAAATTTGCAATAATATCACACTTTCTAATTTTAACAATTTTTGTTTCTAAAAGTAAAGGGGGTTAAAATCGGAATTTTACGGTATATATATTTGTCACTTTACAATTTGCTTACCTGTTGTAAATAAATAAAAATTCACAACACAATTGAGAGTATATTTTCCAGTATTTACAATGACCGCCTGCAATGTACCTAAATTCTTTTACAGGTCATTGTACACAAAATATTAACTTTTCTATATTTGCAAGATTTTGTTTTGAACCTCCATTAATTTTAAAGATTTTTTTTTTTTTCCTTTAAGAACTGGTTTATGATTTTACTGCATAGATAAGTATGAGGCTGAAACGTGTAAAATTGTTTTATAAAAAGATCAGATGAATTCAGTCTGTAGGAAGAAATATGCACAGTGTGCTTTTAGATTTTACTTAAATTATTATTACATTTGCATTACACTTTCAGACAAATTGTTCAAATAGTAAAATTATAATAGTCGTTACTACATTCTATTAATATAATTAAACAAAAATCCTTTAAAAATTTATATATCTGCCAACTTCTATGCTTTTTGACTACTGAAAACTTTAATAGTGCAAATAGCTTTATTGAAAATTTTAGCTGTAGTGAATTCCCGCTCGGTAGCACCTGCGGTGCTCTCTTCCTGTTTTAGTATCTGAAACAACCTGTTTGCTAACAACTATGCTATGAAAGTTATGATCTTTGGAAATCCTGACGCTAGCAAAGTCTCGCTCAGTGTCACCCGCGGTCCCTTATCCTCATTTTAGAAGTTATAACAGCTTGCTCATTCATAATGCAAATAGCTTTGAAAATTTTAACTGTAGCAAATTTTCACACACTGATGGCTACGATACCCTTTTACGTTTAATGATTTGAAACAGCCTGTTTTCTCACAGTGTAAAAAAACATTGAAAATTCTAATTGTAGAAAATCCCAAACTGATGGAGCCAGTGGTCTCCTAATCTACTCCCATATAATTTAATCATAATTGGAGATATTGAATTATTAAAATATCAAAGCACCATCTTGCAACAGAGATTTGCAACGTGTACTCTTCAATTCCAATTCAAATAACTTTTTAAATGATATATTACTTATGAAATTATGTTAATTAGAAGCTGAGATACAAAATTAATATAAACATTCTTGTAAAAAGATTTGTGTCTGCCTTTTCTGTGGTTTTCTACAAAACTTGTGTAATTGTGTTCTAAATAATGTTAAAAAATCCTTAATAAGGAATGTAAGCAGAATGTGGGAATTCGAAAGTCTGTAAAATAAAAAATAATAAATGTGATCTAGGTTTTCCATGATTTTCTCTGAAACTCCTGTACTGAATTTAATGGCTTATATCAGATTAAAAGTTCGCAATAAAATTGATGTAAAATATATTTCGAATGATATATTATAAGTAATTTAATTAGAATTAGAGATATTGGAATAAAGGCATTTTGTGTGATTCTTGTTTTGCACTGAAACTCCTGCACGGAATTGTACGGTTTATATCAGTTTAAAAGTAACAATAAAATGTATTTCAAATAATGCATTGTAAGTAATTTAATCATAATTAGAATTGAATTGGAGATATTGAAATTTTAAATATTAAAGTGCCATCTGGTGACAAAGATTTGTAATCTCTATTCTTTAATTCCAATTTAAATAAGTTTTAAATTGACATACTACTTATGAGATTATGTTAATTAGAAGCTGAGATAGAAAGGTAATATAAACATTTTATTAAAAAAATTTGTGTCTGACTTATGTGTGGTTTTCTCCGAAACTTGCATAATTGTGGGCTATATACAGTTAAAAATCCTTTGTACAAAACATGAGTGGAAACCAGAATTCGAAATTCGTAAAATATAAAAAACATTCTGGATTTTCCATAGTTTTCTCCAAAAGTTTCATACTAAGTTTGAACGGCTTATATCCCTTATATAGCAATACAGCTTATATAGCGGCTCCCGGCTCATATAGAAATAGTGTGCAATAAAAGTACTTTAAAATATCTTTCAACTGATGTATTATGTACAATATTAATGAATATCTTTGATATATTTTAGACTCAAAATTGCTAATCTATCAAAGGCAAAATTTAAGAAAAAATATTCGTCTAAAATTTAAGAAAATCCAAATCTGCTTTTTTACAGCCCAGTTCAGAAGAAAAAAGAGCATTATTATTCTGTTAAATATAACCTTTGTCTCTTTACATAAACAAATGAAATAAAAATGAATTTAAATAAATATAATGTCTATTTTTTTTTTAGTTTTTAACTTTGCTTTTTTAACCTTTTTTTTTTATACTTTTTTTAAACTGCAGACAGGTGAGCAATAACGTCAGGTGATTTCGAATTTCTGCTTAAATCGATTTAAAATTGAAAAAATTCAAAATCTGCTTTTTTATTTCTGGTACCTTCTCATATGGTTGAAAAGCAATTATATTCCCGACAGAATAGCCAGCTAATATGTTTGGCACTGAAAAATCGATAAATAAAATAATGAAGTGTTGCCATCTAAATTTCATATTTCAGTTAATAAAAAAAAATTTAATTGTCATGTTGAAACACTGTTTGCAGTCCTGGATTAAGAAAAATCACCCCTATCATTTGGTACCAAATTTTTAAAGATTGGATAGATATTTCAAATTAATTTACTTTCATGGTGCATTGAAAGAAATTTCCTTTATTTATTTTTTTTCACTTCCCAACACAGTTGAAAAATGTTTATCAGTTTAGTTTGTCTGTCTTCGCTCATGCTTTTATATGCAGGATTGCCACCACTCACATTTTTTCCACCATGATTTTTGTATAGAAATCTTTGCTTTTTTCAGTCATATAACCATACTACAAAAGATCACTGCTTATAAGTAATGACAAAAAAAAGTATGGCAATTCTGTGTACTCTTGAATAGCCATGAAATTGTAGTAAAATATACTAAGAAAATTGACTACAAAATATTGGCAGCTGTAAAGGACTTGTTGGAAAGGGGGTGCTGACTGATGGCAACAAAGAATAATCAAATACAAATAACTGAAAACAGATTATTTGCAAGTAAAGTATATTTAACCTTACTATTGTAACTATGTCAACTGTAATATTATAAAAGCTTTACAATTTTTACCATAGGTTTTAATTTAATAAATTTTTATTTTTATTAGCTATGCAAGCTTATAACTAACTAAACCACATTCAATCAAAATAAGTCATTCTCGCTTACTCTACCTAAATATGTTTTTGTTTATTTGAATTGCTCTGACGACAAGAACACACAAACAGCTTGCAATTGTCCAGGGCCAAGGGACTGGGAATAAAGGAGCAGTCAAACCAAAAATAAGTATAGAAAAAAGTAAGAAAAATGAAACTTTTAAAAAAGAGAGCACCCCCCCCCCACACACACACATACCTTTTTCCACCAAGCACCACAATTTCTTCCACCAAGTTCTGAAACTGCCCATGGGTCCGAAAACAAATAGAGTTTAGACTAAACAGAATGAGGGAAAAAAAATAGTGAGAGAATCTCATAATGAATTTAAAGACAGTGGGACCTATACTTGAGTTCCATTATGACATATAATTTCTGTCACCTTAGTTTTAGAATTTATTGACACAAACCTAAAATATCACCTGTCTATTATTATACTACCTAAATTCAACAAGAAAAAAAAAAAAATAATAATAATAAATAAGAGAAAATTGAAGAGAAAAAAATTAAATGCACCCAATATTTGGAAAAATAATTTCAACATTATATGTTACAGCTGAACATATTAGAAAAAATGTGTTTAGTGAAACACTTTTAACTAAAAGAATTTTATATTATAAAATTTATAAAAGTACAAGTCATAAGATATTATAATATAGGTGATACTGCACCGTCTATGAAGAATAAATAAAATAAATCACCTTCTTCCTTTTCGGGGCTCCATGCAGGCTAGATAACTTTCTTAAGATTCAAGATAACTTCTTTATAGCACAACATATGATAAAGTAACATCATGCTAATAAAAGAAGTTTTCTTAAAATATATTCGTTTTTCTTCTTCATATAATTCAAGACATCCATCAGAACTACCAGTTGATTTCAGAATTTCTTTCTTTTCCCAAAATAACAGCAAATTAATCTTGGAATCTATAAGAATGAGAGGAGAAAATTTTGAAATCTCTGAAAATGGCACACATAATTAAGCATGTAATCTATAATAATAAAAGAAGATGTCTGTCTGTCTCTCTGAGCATCTATACGTTCAGCCCCTATTATATCAAAATGCTTAAAGTTTGAGCACACAGGTGTGCTTTTTTTTTTTTCACAAAATTAAAACTTTTGGAATGAAGTTTTAAAAATTAGATTTCAGAAAAAATTAACAGTGCATTTCTGTTTCAACAATCACCTTTTTGAATGCTTATCAGTGATAGAAACTGGGAAGGAAAGGGAAGGCATTATATGACGCCTGCTGCAAATATTTTAGGTGCCAAATTGAAATTTCTAGTTGCAATTTCAGAAATTCACTTTTAACATGACTAATCGTGCGATTCTGAGTAAAATAGTATTTTCTGGGGTGGAATGTGCACACAGAAACAGGTGTAATGTGTTTGTTACATAGGTTATTTATACGCATGTGTGGTGAGAGGGTTGCAAATTGCAGTTTTAAGAAAAGATTAAAAGGGATTAAGGAAAACTTTTTCTTTTTTATCTCTGTAAAGGGAGGGATGTAATATGCCCCAAATACGCAGATGTTTAAACAACATATTCCTTGCACAGCAGGGGAAAAATATACAATACAATCATGGAGCTTTCAAAGTTAAACAAAAATAAGTCTTTAAAAAAAGCTAGGTGTCAAATTTGATGACTAGAAAAAATTTTATAGTCGTTAAATGCAATAATTTAGTCATACTTGACAACTAACGACGGCTAATTTCGAACACTGATCCTTATCGTTATATTAAATAAGGTGCAAGAATAAAATACTTTATAATTATTTGAAATATTATGTAAAGTATCAATATTTAAATTAATATGAAATAAATAAAAATGATCTGCTCAGTAATATGTAATGTAAGTGGGATGTTCAAGCTTCTGACCTACAAAACCATTAACATAAATTCTACATAATGCTGTATACATTGGTTTTTGATTCATCACATCAAATATAATAACTTGATAATAATAAACATTTCTTAGTAATTTTTTGGTGCAACATTTCGATTATTAAAAAATAAAGAAATAATTAAATAAAATTACATATATGATAGCAAAATTTTAAATGATCCATATACAATACATTGTATTACATACATACCTGTACAGAGAATAAAGTGTCAAGAACTGAATGTTACTAACATAAACAAAGTTGGTTTACTCCAATTTTCGCCATAAATACATAATCAGATTAATAGTTATTAAACATGCAATCGATTAAAACATGCAAAAAGTTACGTTAAATAAAAATAAACATTACTTTGCTTTCAAAAATACAGAATTTTCCGATGAAGCTGTCCACACGTCCTTCACATAGGATGACACAAACAAACTATAACCTTCTCTAAGTAATCGCTGGCTGCCGCAGCCTTCAATAAATTTTGTTATATGTAAATTTTGGAAGGTTTCAAGATTTTTCAATGATTTTCCCCATGTTAATCCAACGTAATTCGAGCAAGACGCCATTATTATATTAATTCCCGCGTGTATAGCTATGTGGGCAAAAGACTCTCGTGCCCACAAACAAAGATCATATGTTTACCATATGTGCTAAGCTAAAGGGCAAAATTAACGGTCGCCACCGGCCACATGGCGACTAAATAAAAAAAGATGGCGATTAAAAATTATACATCGATCGCCACTAAAGTCGCCACTTTTTGTGATCATTAAAAGATTCTAAAAATAGAGCGACGATAGGCAATCGAAGCCTTGTGATTTTCAATCTTTTTCCATCCATGGCATAAATGTCAATGTTCATTTTAAACTTGCTTTATTATATCCTACAACCTATAAAAAAGTAGAATTGTTTAATATATCTCACTCATATAATTTTTGGACCCCCCCCCTTCCCTCCCCCTAACGATCTGTGATCACACAGCTTATAGAAAGCTTTATAATCTCTAATCACTCTCCATTTGCTGCAAAAATATAAATATCTATTTTAAACTTACTTTATTAGATTCTAGAATCTGTAAAGAAGTAGAATTGTTTAATATCTCTTACTCATAATTCTTGTAATTCCCCCCCCCCTCTCCCCCCTCCAATGATTGGCAATTACATGCTCCACTGAAACCTTGTGATTTACAATCTCTCTCCATCCATAACATAAATGTAAATATTCATTTTAAACTTTCTTGATTAGATTCTAGAACCTATAAAGAAGTATATAGATGTATCCCCCCCCCCTGCCACACACATGTGCGCTCCATTTCAACTAGCAGTTAATGATCAAATGTCCTGCAAAGCACAATCTTTTTCCATTATTATCTCCATAGTATTTAATGTATATTTAACCCATTTAAGATATTTGACAAATGTGTGTATCAAAATTTGATTTGGCTTAAATGTGTATTTTTCAAAAAAAATTGTATTTGCTTTCTTTTGAGTAGAAATCTTCCTTTTTCCTTCCCATTTTAAAGCAGAAATTTCCCTATTTTTAAATCTACAAATTTGGCAGCTAAGTAAATTATTTTTAATGAAGCAGCTAAGTTTCCATATCTATACTTTTTAAGAGGAAATATTTTAACTCTATTGAAATAAAATCATTTTAAAAAGTGTGTCTTTAAAAATAAGAAAAAATAATAAAACTGCTAAATGTATTTACACATGACCATGCAAAAGTTGTGATGATGATGAATCAGCTGATTCATTTACTAGAAAATATCAATGTGAACTGTGAATGATAACAGCTTATTTCATTTAAATAAATTGAAAAAAAAGAAAGTACTACTGAATTGTCTGAAAGATAAAAACTTTTGCTGTTATTATTACAGCCCTAAGCAGATTTTAATTTAGGATGTGCAATTTAGGATTTTTAAAAAGAGCGTAATTACAAATTACAATTTCAGTGTCCCTGTGTTAATTTTATTATTATATGTATTTCTTATTTTCATATTTTTCTTGTGGTAATTATACCGCAAAATGGTAACAATGCTTTTTGCAGTCTGAAAGAAATAGTCTTATCATGTGAAAAGTGGCCACTAACTTAAAAAAGTGGCTACTAATGAAACTGACAGTACCGGCCACTGGCCACTAATGAATTTTCCCAGTTTTGCCCTTTATGCTAAGCCACGCCCTGTTCTAGTCGTCCATTGCTAATGATGCATAATTTTACAGCTCATTTGTATAATTTGAGTTTAATTACATTTAATTGCTTAAAAACGTCTTTTTTTCACTGTCAATCACTGACATAGTTATTGCACTGCAAATTGATGAAACTTTGTATATATAATATATATATGTACAAGTTTATTTATCCAATTCCAAATTTTCTGGTGTTTATCAAAGAAATATAATATAATGTATTTTTGAAGCTTATCAGCAAAATACATAATTTGTTATCAAAATTTTTCGAAAACTCTTTTAAATCATTCTATTGTTGTGAAGGGTTTGTTGAAATTTGCTAATTTTTGTGAAAGATGAAAGATTTTTCATTTCAATTTTTTTTTTTTTTTATGAGTGTTTGTTTTCGGACCAAAAATTTTAATGAATTGGCTCCACAAATTTGTTTCAATGTTAAAAATTTTATGTGAGAAAATAAAAAAACATGCAGGGTTCTTGCACTTTAGTTGGAACCCTGTGTATCTATCTAGCTCTTTCTCTCTCTCTCTCTCTCTATATATATATATATATATACACACTATTAACCTACTTTTTTATTTTTTAATATAGTATTATGAATCATTAAGCAATTTTAATCAGCCAAATGATTAGTGATAGAGTAATACTAATTTAAGTTTAGCTATCTATAGGTAATGTAGTAATCTTTGAATACAATGTCATATGTAATACGTCATTTATGGAGTTATTGTTTTTTTCTTTTTTTCATGTACACAGCGAACATCTATCATGATCTATGGACTCAATTATTTGAAGCGTAACATGCGTTGAATTAAACAGCATACTATATGAAGAAAAGTACTGATACACCATATCATAATTTTTTCTTTTGTGTATGTAATGATTTTTCTTACTTTATTTTATTTATACAACCGTTAAGTGCTTAATGTTCGGAAAGCCTAGTGGAGTCACTGTAGATTTTTTTTTATTTTGATAAAGTGTCTAAGGGAATGTCCCTCACACACACAAAATTTTCGGTTAAGTTACACCTATGCGTAAACATGTACAAAGGTCATTGTGTTCAGGTATTTTACCTGTTTTTTTTTTTTTTTTTTCTAGTACTATATTTTCAGTTTTTTTTGTAGTTAAATTTATATAATAAGACTAAAATATAAATTTCATATGACTGCTAAACCTAATTAAAATTCTTATTTTTTATAATGAGAGGATTGGAGCTCTCTGTAATGAATTATATATGTTTTCTACCTATACGAAAATTTTTTCTCGTCAAAGTTTCAGGTATTTTTTTCCTGAATTCACTATCATCCCTGCATATAATAAAGACTGTTACTTACAAGTAGCAGACTTCAGAAGCACATGCTTCTGCAATTTCTTAGGAAGGAAGAGGCATTGTACTTTCCAAAATTTTCTTCCTCACTTTATATAAACAAAAATTAAGTTTTTTTTTTTTTTTTTTTTAATGTTTATATAATTTTATGGTGTATTGAATGAAAGCATTTTTTTTTTTTCTTCTAACACAGATGAAAAATGTGTTAGAAGCGAGTTAGTTTAGTTGATCTACTAGTGGATGGGAGGAGGGGGGCGACTTACATTTATTAGTAACTAGCAGGCTACGCCCGCTTCACTGGTCACTATTTTTAAATGAATCATTATAATTAATGAACTCTCAAAATTGCATTAATTTTTATCATGTGAAAAAAAAAAAAAAAAAAAAAAAACTCTGATTGGGAAAAATGTTGCACCGGGTCCCCACTGCCTTCGGCAGCGTAGACCCGTGCACAATGCGCATGCACAAATGCATATACATGAGTGCTGCACATGCGTATTCCTTCACCACCCTTATGATTTTTCTAAATTCCATGTTATTACTCATAAACCTTAAGAAAAGGAATTAAAAAAAAAAAAAAAGTCATTTCTCATTGGGTAAAAACTCATACCGGGTCTCCTCTGCCTTCGTCAGCGTAGACCTGTGTGCGCGCAGTGCTCACGAATTCATATATATGCTTGCTGCATGTGCGTATTCCTTCACCACCCTTCCTGTCCCTCCTTAATTTTACACTTTCGAAAATATCCTCATTTGACTCGTAGGCACCCAAAACCTATATATACCAATTTTGAATGGTCTAACTCAATTTCTAACTTTTTGCCCGCCTTGAGAACATCTTAAAACATATAAATCAGGTGAAATCTCAAATAATTGCGATTAGCGCCCTCTATTGGATAAATTTAATGTAGGTTATTCGATAATTTTAAAGTACTTTAAAATAACTTTCGAATGATGTATTAAAAATAATTTAATCATATTTAGAATTCGAAATATTGAAATTTTAAACTATTGCAGCACCATCTGGCGGTAGAAATTTCTGTAATCTACTGTTCAATTCCAAATCAACAAAGCTTTCAAATAATGTATTACTTATAAAATTACGTATTTTAATCAGTAGCTGAGATACAAAAGAAAAACCTAATCAGGACACCTTAAAACGTGTAAATCATGTGAAATCTCGAATTCCATTACTTATGGTAGTCGGTTAATGGAAGGTGACAAAAATTTGTGGCGTCTACTCTTGAAATTCATTTCAAATAAGTTTCAAAATGACATATTACTTTTGAAATTATGTTAATTAGAAGCTGAGATACAAAAATGATATAAACACTATTATAAAATGATTTATGTCTGACTTTTTCGTGGTTTTCTCCGAAACTTGCGTAATTCTGTGCTAAATACTGTTAAAGTTTGTGCATGCAGTACCCCCCCCCCCCCCCCCCCCCCCCCGGGCAAAGTTTCAAGATGGGTATCTTTTGAAAGGTCTCGTCAATACCTTTAAAACGAATGGTCGAACCATAAATCTGTGATAATTTAAAACAAAGTTATTGATTTTTTTTTTTACTTTTAATGAAAAAAAAAAAAAAAAAAAAAAAAAAAACAGAATTTTTTTTTTTTAAACGAAATTTAACCAAACTTGGTATTTAGTTGGTCCCTGACATGAACTGGTGCTGATTACATTTGAGGATCAATCGCTCAACAGGTGGCGCTGTGATCTCATGTTTTCTAAATTTTTAACATGGCAATATAGGACAAAATTTCGTATAAATGTACATAATGAGAGTTATTTTTAACTTGTGATTGTAAAATTAATATGAATTATTGATAATAGTAATAGTTAACTAGGAAAAAATTTTTGTGCATGTGGGGGCATCACTTCCCCCCCTCCCCCGATCGAAAGATGGGTATCTTTCGAAAGATCTCGTCAATACCTTTAAAATGAATGGTTGAACTATAAATCTGTGATAATTTAAAACAAAGTTATCGATTTGTTTTACTTTTAGCAAAAAGAAAAAAAATTTTTTTTTTTTTTTTTTCTTTTAGATATTGTTACTGATTGAATATGTATTACTTTTAACAACAACAAAAAAAAAAAACTTTGAAAAAAAAATCGTAATTTTTTTTTTTTTTTTTTTAATATTGTTACTGATTAAATATGTATATAGGAAAATATAGAAGAAAGTCTTGTGGTGGCCACAACATACTAGTTTCATATGTATGTATGAAAAGAAATTAGTCTCTATTTTCATTAATGAACTTATTAGTTCAGTAGCCAGGTTCAATCCAGTCATTTATCACCTTTAGAATTTTTTTAATTTAAAGTTACGGAAATTGTATTTCTCCTTATTACTTTTTGATAAGATTGATATCAGTTCGGATTAAATATTTCTTTTTCTTGCCTACAGATTTGTTTCATTATTTTGTTCATTACTTCACAATTAGATCAGTTTTCCTTTTTCTTGCCTACTGATTTGTTTCATTATTTTGTTCATTGACACAATTAAATCAGTTGTGTTTTTCCTTTTATAGAAAGTTAAAATTTTTATAAAGAATGCATTTTAATAGCCGTATTGTTGGTATCATATGCGAGGGGCCCACATGAGGGGTATCACATGCGATATATATAAATTCTTAAGTTTTTTAAATCTTATTTGAACATAGCTCCACTGAAACTCGCCCCCCCCCCCCCCAGATTTTTTAAAAAGTTGACACCTATGTATTACATAATTTATAAAAAATTATATATTTCCATTTGAAGTTAATCTAAAATACCAGTAAATTACAAAAGATATTTCTGAATTTATAATTTACAAGGTTTTCCCTAACAGTTACTGAAATAGTAATTGCAAAAAAATCCTAAGATCATTAAAGAAAATTTACACACCATCACTGCCAGTTACAGAATCAGATTGCAAAGAAGAAATATTCAGGGTTCCCACTCAATTTCAAGAATAAAATTACCTGACTTTTCCAGATGTATTTTTAGAAAATTCCGGTCACAAAATTTGATTTGTGACAAAAAAAAAACAAAAAACTCACAACATAAGACATAACATAGCGTGTGACATAAAAGACAAAATAGTAATGAAACTCGTGACCCATGGGAACTCTATATTCACTTTCAACCAAGGAATAGTTAGAAAATCAGTAAGTATTTGAAATTTCAGAAAAACAAAGTTGTGTTACATAACAAGAAATTAGCACTATTATACAAACAGCAATAAAAAAATAAACGAAATTTTAAGGTTTCGAAACTATCTACTATTGTGAACTTGTGTATACAACTCTTACTATTTGAAAAATTGTAAGAGAATGTGTAAAATGAAATACATTAAATTCTTACGAAGACTATTACAGTATATCCGTTTTTGTTTTTTTTTTGAGTATCACTTATATCGGTATAAGGATTTATTATAAATATTTTTAACAAAATCACTAAAATATGTAAAATTCGAAAATTCGCAAACATATCCGGCCTCAATTAGTCAGGTCACATATACTGTATTAATTACAATGCAAATAAAGAAAAGATCAATGAAACAATTCTTACTCTAATATTTAGATAAAACTGCACAAAAAGAATTAAATAATTTTTTGTTTGCAAACAGTCGTAGTACAGTCACATTTCGTTCCACATGATTTTGTTTTCATTCCTAATAATATGTAACAATTACTTTACATTACTTTAAATTTCTGTAAAAGATAAAAAACAGTTTACATTATTTATATAATTTATGCTTATCGAATAATACTCAAAACCTAGCTTTGAACTTAAAGAAATTTACAGCCTCAAGACAATATAGTAATATAGAAAATGCAATATCATTACACATGCTCAATTTCAGAATGCAAAATAAATCTGTACCACAGACTAATAATCAATATATCATTATACTTAACTTATACAGTATATATATATATACAATACAAATATATTTTAAAAACACTTACTTACTGATATAAATATGATTAATTATAATTATTATTAGTCTTTTACTCGCAGAAGCCAATTCCTTTCTTACCCCATTAATGCGGTAAATAAAGAGTAAGGCACCTATAATACGAGCAGACTCGTCCGGCATCTTTTCCCCCAATTCCTTCAAGTGGGGAGCGTGGGAGAGAAAAGCAACCCGGAGCCGTTTTACGCGTTTCGTTTCAAAGTTCGCCAAATTGCATGCTTTTTAAATGGTAATTTTCAAACGCATAAATAAAATATATTCATTCATAAAAGATAAGTAAACAAATTTAGCTTCGTATTTAAAAGAAAATATAATATTAGGTTATCAATAGCTGAATAGCTTTTTCTAATTGTGGAACTATTTACTTCCGCGGAAGCACACTTCTTTCATTGTCGTCTGCTTGCTTGTTTAGATCCCCAGTTATCGTTACGCTGTCAGAGGATATTTATTGTTTTTTGTGTATAAAGTAATAAATATAGATGGATGTTAAGATATTAATTGCAGTATTCATTCAAGAAAGAATCCTCGGATGTTTGGATTTCTTTTAGAGGCGATCAGAAAGAAAATTTGGACTGTTAATTTTCGTCGAGACAAATGCATTCGGAGATCCGGCGCTGAAGTATGGAATGTAAGTTATATTTTGTTTAATTAATATATCTCTTGATAAATACCTCCTCTTTATGTGAAAATATGATAATGCATGCTGCTACTTATTAATATTTAACTGCTTATATGTTTTAAAGACGTAAAAAAGTTAACTATGAGCTTAATGTGATATTCTGAGTTTGTAAATATTGGCGACGTCAAATTTCGCCAAATAAAGTTTTGTTTTCATAATTTAATGCAAATAAAATTTAGTTTGTTTTAATTTTAAATCGTAGGTGAATTATTATTGAAGAAATGTACGCATTTTTGCATTTTTAGGGTTATTTTTATTTAATCATTAAAATCAGATAATAAACTTTTTGTGCTAAACAATATATTCATATGTATTATAGTTTAACTTACTACAGTAAAAAGCATTTATTTACTTGATAGACTTGTACTTTTCTGAAATATCTATTGGTGTTTTCTATTGTCTTAAAAGAGGTAAATTTAAATTAATAATAACTATAATAATAATAAAGAATGAATTTTGAAAATTTAAGTTTACTATGCTAAAATCTTTCAATAGAAACTTGTACAATCCTCGTTCAAAAAATTTAGATTAAGAATTTTTTTTCTAGATTAAGAAATATATGCTCCTTAAATTTCGTTTTAAACTACAATAGTTTTTAATGTTAAATATTTTATTTAAAATAAATTGATTTACTTATTACGTAATAATTATTTATTTTGATAAGAAAGAATTTAGTTATTATTAATAAAAGATCTTGCTTATAAATAAATTCTTGCAAAATATAAAGAGATTTAATATTTTTGTGAAATAATGCTAAATATTTTGATCAATATAAGAAACAAAACCTTTTTATGTTTAAAACATGGTATATTAATTGACATTATGTGAGTCAAAATATGCAGTCATATTATTATATATCTAAGAAATTTATTTATAATAAAGTTTAATGTAGTATATATGCATTAAACCTTTATTGAGGAAATTTCTCTGAAACAAGTTGGTGCTTTTATTTCTGTTTTCACGGTTAACTTTCAAGAAAAACCCATTATTTTTAATTTTAAATAATCTTATTTGTTTTTAAAGTTTAATTAACATGAGATAATAAAAATAAAAATGCTTTTAGAACATGAACTAATTATTTGATATTTATACAAAGTATCCAATTTGTTTTAATTTCTATCTTAATATTTAGTTTAACTGCACACTTGAATGATAGATTGTTCAGGTTCAGATGAAGATTTACTTTATGGGAATGTTTATGTATTCTATAAATTGTTAAATCAATATTTTTCTGTTTTTTTTTTTTTTTTTTTTTTTTTTTAAATAGGATTTTCGGGGGGGGGGATTCATTTTTTAATTTCAGGGGTTGATCAAAATAAAAAAATTCCTTTTAACC
The DNA here is from genome assembly GCA_963930645.1 of Salticus scenicus. NCBI lineage: Eukaryota > Metazoa > Arthropoda > Arachnida > Araneae > Salticidae > Salticus > Salticus scenicus. The sequence goes on from OZ005655.1 coordinate 57,690,334, forward strand.
CCCTCCCCCCCTTCCTTCTCCAAACTGAATATTATAAAATGGGGCCTTTCAAAAAATTAAAGTTCATAAAATAGACCCTTTCAGAAAATTTAAATTTAGTAAACGAAGTATGAGCCCATTCACTAAATTTCAGTTCATAAAGTCATTTCACAAAATTTTTGTTTTATAAAAATTAAATTTTTTAAAAAATTTCCCATGTTTTCAATATTATTTCAAATGACTACTTGCACTTGATTCTCTACCACGGTATAAACTTGATATATATATATATATAAATTAGTGTTAATTTTTATTTGTTTACAAAAGTAGATTTTTTTTACAAAATTTTCTTTTGCACTTATATATTCTGCCAAAATGCCACTGCCCCCCCCCCCCCCCCCCCCCAAAAAAAAAAAAAAAAAAAAAAATCTTGGTCAACTCTTGAAATGTTCCATATGTAAATTGTAAATATTATATAAAAGTATCAATTTACTACTAGCAATTTACTTCTTTTGAATACATTTATGATACATTTTTAAATAAATGTATGTTAATTTGTTCATACTCATAATAAGATTTAAAAAAATTCTTTAGGACCATTTTGAAGAGTCCCAATTCAAGCAGAATAGACTGAGGCTGAAATTGGATGTCCAAAACCTGGTTGTGTACTTGAATCACATCTGAGTAATCCAGAAAAGGTTTGTTTTCCTTTTCTTTTATGACGTACTATGCTATAAATGTGTAAATGTTGATACCTGTCTTGCACAATAATTTTGAATTTTAAGTTGTACACAAAATTAAACTAATATGCATCCTAAATTTTAAAAAAATAAGGATGCATATTAAACTTTTTTTAAATTTTTTAATTATATTTTTAAAGTTAAAGTGTTTTTACATAATGCAATTTAATATAGTTAAAACTGCAAATAAGCAGTTTTTTTTTTTCATTTACAAATACTAAATTAAATAAGATTTTTACTATATTTATGAACCCTGTATTTTTTTATTATTTCATTTTAATATAAATAAATATGTAAATAAAGTTATATTTATTTATGCACAAATAATAAATTAAACAAATTTTTAGCTCATTTGCAAACTCTGTATTTTTTAAATTACTAAAATGTAAATATCATTTATAAACACTTTACACTGTCTTTGTAAACAACTGAAAAATAAAAAGAACTCTTCACAGTTCAGGCTCAGACATTATTATTATTTATGTATTTTTCTCTATATACTTTGTACGGGCCTGGATTTTACACAATGTTATAAATTAGTTTGTCTTTTTTTTTTTTTTTTTTTTTTTTACAATTTTAACTTGATTGTCTCCTAGTTCGCACTGTGATTTTCTTAAATATTTTTAGCAAATGTGCTATTTATTGAAGGTAAGGCTGCAGACAAAATGGGGGGGGGGTTAACAAAAGAGAGAGGAGGATGGAGAAGGTTCCTCACACAGAAATTTTTGTTAAATGAAAGTTCTTTTAGAACTACTATTGAAATAGACTAGAAATGTTCAAATACAGTGCCTTTGAGCTTATACCTTACCATATAATATGTTTATCGCATTGTACTATAAAAGGAAGTAAAGTAAACAAACATCATAACAGATTATTTAGGATATTTTTGTTATTTTCAGTAACATTAGATTATACAGGATAAGAGATGCATAATTGTGTTCATTTATTTCTTCTTCGAAAGGTCATCAAAATTATTCTTACTGTATCATTTTATGTACTTAAATATTTGAAAAATTAGTTATCATAGACTGAAATTATTGGTTAATTATTATTTTTTTTTTTTATAGGAATGTTATGAAGAATATAACAAAATTCTGAAAAAGAAAATTGCAGCATTAGAAAATGCTATCGTAAAAATTTAAAAGATATTAAAAGAAAAAGATGCAATACAAGAAAAAGACAGGGGGCTATCTTCATTTTTGTCTGAAAAACAAATTGCATCTTTTTAGGTTGATAGACAGAGCATTACATATCGGAGCGATGAATCTTCCTGCATCTTGTATTTTCCAGATATGCATTTTTTACTTTGTTTAATATCAATTAAATTTGTAAAAGTGTTGTGAATATGTAATTATATTACATCCTATTTTGCAAGGCCTTTGTTGTATTTGATAAAACAATATAAGCATATATAGATTTCTCCAGCAATGTAAACATTTTGTGAAACGAAATAAATAAAATATTTGTATTTTATTTTTCTAGTATTATTCGCATCTTTTGAAACAGTACAAGAATATAGGTTCATAATTTGATAAATAGAAATGATGGTTTTATTTATTTATTTTATTCTAAAGATTAATTTTATGTTACTGGGTTTTATTTTCATTTAACTTTTAAATTATTATAAACTTATTGATAACTAAATTATTGATAACTTTTAAATTATTATATTGTTATATATTACAGGATAGAATTATAGTGAATCAGGGAATGATTGAGTGGTTTTATTAAAAAAACAAGAAAGAAATAATATGCTTAAGTCCATTATTATGAAACACTTTTCAATATTACATAAGTTATAGTAAAAGTAAGTCAGATAATGATTGACTGGGTGTTATTGAAAAATTAAAATAATACATCATTGACAAATTATAAAACACTTTCCTATGATTTGGAATATAGTTGTAATTGAAACTTTTGGAAAGTGAAAATGGAGAATTAACTTGTGTATATTCATATGTACTCAAAATCTATATTAGAGTACAGAAAAATTATTATAGTGAATAATAATCATGCATCATTCATAAATTATGAAACACTTTCCCATGTTACAGGTTATAGTAAATGTGAGAGTAATTGAATGAATATTACACTTAAAAATATTTAAATAAAAGCAAATATAAGAAAATTTTCAAAAAACTTTAAATATTTTCTTTGGTCTAATAATTTGGCCAGGTACTGTACATATTATTATTATTATTTTGCAAGCCTTTGTTGCATCTGATTAAACATTATAAGCATCTAGATTTCTCCAACAGTGTAAATAATTTGTGAAATGAAATAAATAAAATATATGTATTTTTATTTGTCTGGTATTTGCATCTTTTGAAACAATGAGTGCATATAGACTCACAACTAAGTGTGTGTGTGTGTGAGGCGGGGGGGGGGGGGGGGGTCAGTATTACTCTTTTTTAACTAATGATTAAAAGTATACATTACTGGATTTATTTTCATTTTATTAGCACATATAGAATATTACTTTTAGAAACCTAATATAACCAGGGTTCTCACAAATACAAATTTGGATACAAGAAAATTTTTTAAAAATATATATCAATGATTAGCCAATTCTAAAAATAAATAGAGGTAAAAAATGGTATTCAAATTTCCCTTTGTGAGAACTTTGATTATAACATCATTCACCTGGAGTAAAGTAGGATGAAATACTTTCTGAGGTTACTGGATAAAATTATAAAAGAATTTAATTATGAGAACTTACATTTGAGTAATGCAAATCCATAATAGAGTAAAATAAAATTATAGTGAAAAGAAGAGTAAATTGAAGAATGAGTGATGTTATTTAAAGACAAGAAATAAAAAATATGTTTTTAATTATTAATTATAAAACATTTTTCATATTGCACAATGTTTTTATAGTAAAAGTAAGTCTGGCACTGACTGAATGTTATTTGTTTAAAATAAAGAGAAATTGTAAAAAACTTTCCATTGATATGGAATATAGCTGTAGTTCAAACATTTAAAAAGGAAAAATGAAGAATTTACTTATATATATTCAGGGCCTGATTATCGCACAGGCCGTCTAGGTCACCTCTATTTAGGGGCACCAAAATAACTTTAAAAAATTTTAAATGCTATTTTTGGCAAAGATTTTCTTTAAAAAATTAATTGAAAGTTAGCTAATGATAATAATCTTTAGTTGAAATCTAATCTCCGAGGAGGAGGATCAAAAGTTATATGGCATGCCTACAGACCACACCTAGGGGTAGGTACCAAATCGTCACCAATTTCCTGTTTCCTAGCTCTAATGCAACACTGAACCTACACCTCAGGTTTGTATCCAGTTACATTTTCTTAACTTTGTGAAATTTTCTTAACTTTTTGAAAAAAATAAAATAAAAATAATAATAATAAGCTTTAATTTGTTTGGGGGGAGGGGGCACGAAAATTGTCCTGGCCCACAGCAGGCCTTAATCAGGCTCTGTATATATTCATATGTACTCAAGACAAATATAATAAAGAAAAAAAATATCAATTATATTCATAAATTATGAAACTCTTTTGCATGTTACAATCTACAGTAAATGTGTGAGAGTGACTAAGTGAACATTGGCATTAAAAAATATTTAAAATAACAGTAAATGTAATATGAAATTAAAATCTTGCATAAATAAAGATACTGAGAGACTTAAACATTATAGACAAGAATTACATTAAAAAAAATAATAATAAATCAGTGAATGTTCAAATTAATTCTTAAAAAAAGTCATTTGTTAATTAGGAACACTATTCTATATTTTTCTGTAAAGATATAATTAGCAAATCAACTGAAATCTGTAGAAGACGGATTATATATAGATATATATATATACAAACTTTAATATATATATATATTTATACAATAAAACCACCCTAAAGTTATTACAGGGAGAGGACCCTCGTGTAGTCAGTTGACCTTAATACCTTCACGTGCACCATAGTAAGGGAGCCACCTGCCATAGCCCTTAAAAAGAAGTAGCCTTTTAATTAAGGTTGTTCAGAAAATCCTATTCAGGCCACAAAATCTATAAATTACATTTGGATTATAGGAATTTACGTTTTGATCACATAGCTGCAGTGGCGCATCCAGAACTTAACTTTTTTTTTTTTTTTTTTGGGGGGGGGGCTAAGAGTTTTCAAGATATTAATCCAGATCAATGAAAAATTTACAATTGTAACATTCAGTTGGGAATATTAGTGCTTTTTTTTTTTTTGGAGGGGGGGGGGGCTTCAGCCCCTTAGCCTCCCCCATAAATCCGCCACTGCATAACTGTAGATATAGTGTTTAACCTCTCACTTATAAATGGTGAACACTAATTAGTTTTGGTCAAAGGCAAAGTAAAATTACTTGATCTTGAAAAAGGAATACAGTTGTAAGTGGGCTTTTATTTGAGGGATATTAATATAAAGTTATAGAAGGAAACTTTGGATCTGTTAAAATTGGCCCTGAAGGAATGTGGCTTTTCAAACGAGATGGACATTTAGAGAAGATTCACTGAATTTTTAAAGGAAAGCAAAGCAAAATTTATCATCCTTAAATTTTTATAGTGAAAAATAAAAAAAGGCGGGGGAACATAGAAAATTTCTAGAAAGACTTCAGCCCTGATGATAAGTTTAAACAAAATGCTAAGTTTTTTTTTTTTTTTTTACTTGATTGGAGGGTAACAGACTTTTATTATAGAAATCTTTATATATATCTCTATATATAAAAATGAATGTTTGTCTGTATGTCCTTTATAAAATCGTAAACGACTTGACCGATTTCGATGATTCTTTTTTTGTTTTTTTCCTTATAGGTCAGGGATGGTTTAGGAAAATAAAAAATTGAAAAAATTCGCAGGTGAATTCAAAAAATCCTTCATATCTCAAACAAAAAAACAGATATCCGTAAAATTTTTGCTTTAAAATATAGCTAAGATAAATGTCTAAAAACCAATTTCTAGAATTTTCGAAATTCGGTCCCCAAGATGGGGGGGGGGGCGAAACGAGATTTTACATGCGTAAAACGCGATTTCGCATAATCCTATATATCTCAAACAAACAAAAAAAAAAAAAAAACAGATATACGTGAAATTTTTGCTATAAAATATATCTAATACAAATATCTAAAAACCAATTTCTGGAATTTTAAAAATTCAGCCCTCATGTAGGGCAGCAGGGGCAAAAACAATTAGAAATGCAGTTAGGCCTTTCAAAATTGGTACAGATAGGTTTCAATAGCCTGCAAGTCGAATGGGGATATTTTCGAAAGTGTAAAGTTATTAGGAGGGGAGAGGGGGGGGCAAAAAAAATATAAAATATCGTTCAAATTTGGTATATAGAGGTTTTCAATACTTACAAATCGATTGCGGATATTTTCGAATTTGTAAAATTATCAGGAGGTGCGGTAAGGGGGGCTATGGGCAAAAAAAAAAAAAAAAAAAAAAAAAAGTAGAAATACAGTTAGGGCATTCAAAATTGGTACAGATAGGTTTTAATGGCCTGCAAGTCGAATGGGGATATTTTCGAAAGTGTAAAGTTATTAGGAGGGGCGAGATGGGGGAGAGGATGGGGGGGGGCAAAAAAATAAAAATAGAGTTAAATCGTTCAAGATTGGTACACAAATGGTTTTCGATACTTAAAATCGAATGCGGATATTTTTGAATTTGTAAAATTATTAGGAGGGGCGGTGAGAGGGGTGGGTCGGTAAGGGGGGAGGGCTATGGGCAAAAAGAAATAGAAATGCAGTTAGGCCGTACAAAATTAGTACAGATTGGTTTTAGAGGCCTGCAAGTCAAATGGGGATATTTTCGAAAGTGTAACGTTATTAGGAGGGACGGGAGGGGGGGGCGGAGGGGCAAAAAAAAAAATAGAGTTAGATCATTCAAAATTGGTACATAGAGGTTTTCGATACTTACAAATCGATTGCGGATATGTTAGAATTTTTAAAATTATTGGGAAGGGGGGGGGGAGTGGTGGGGCAAAAAAATAAAAATTGAGAATTCAGTAATTATAGTGATTCATTTAAAAATAAGGTCCAGCGAAGCGGGCGAAGCCTGCTAGTATATATATATAAAGAAAAAGTAAGTAAAAAAAACTCCACCGAAACTTTGGAAAGGAGCTATTATTCTTCGTAAAATTTAGTTATAGTATATGAAACTGAAATCTGTAGGAGACTGATTTTGATTTGTAAATTTTTTATACACATACATACATACTCACATACCTATTATACATATATGAAGAAGAGGGCTAAATTAACCATAATTAAATTTTAAATTATAAAACAAGCTAGTATGCCGTGGCCACCACAAAACTTTCTTCTATATTTTACTGAAAAAATTCACGCAGCGCAAATTATTTGCTAAAATTGTTTTCCATGGGGAATGCAAACGGTTTGCGTCTCGGAGGTTGGTTGGAGGATTTAAGACCGATTGTCTCCGCATGTATCCTAGGCCTGTAGGGGAAATGCCCTCTATGGGGGTCTTTCTAAGGGGTCCTAGTCCGTATTTACTCGAGTTTCGGAGGAAACCACGGAAAACTCCGAATGACTAGGTGAATGAGCGTGACCTGGGATCGAACTCGGCACCTTCCATCTACCAGCTTTGAACGCTTTCGTCTCGGAGGAGATGTATAAAACTAAATGTTGAGAGAAAGTCAATTTTGTGCCAACATCTGTGGATTTTTTTTTTTTTTTTTTTTTTTTTTTTTTCCATGATGGGTATCGTTCAAAAGAGCTTGCCAATACCTTTAAAACGAATGGTTGAACCATCGATCTGCGATAATTTAAAATAAAGTTATCGATTTTCTTCATTTTTAACAAAAAAAAAAAAAAATTTAATGTAATATTGACAATAAAATTGACTTTCTTTTGGATATTTAGTGTTATACTACTTCTCTAATATGGAAATCGTCTGCATTATCATGGAATATAATTTTTTTAAATAAAAATTTTAATAAATTATTTTTACTGAGTGAATTAGTATAGGAAAATATAGAAGAAATTCATGTGGTGGCCACAACATACTAGTTTATTTTCGTTCTTTATTTCTGCATCTATACTAATGAAAGTGTTGTTAATATATATATATATATATATATATATATATATTAAATTACACAGTATTTGCACAATCACTATAAACATCTATATATAATTTTAAAATAAATTGTTAAAAACTTAAAAAATTATTTTGCAATTAAATTAAGTTATAAAATCTTGATGAAAATGAAATTATTTTTATATCTAACAATTAAACGAACCAAAGCAAAATTTAACATTTCTCATATCATTGAACAAGAAATGTTATTCACTACTGCAGAAATCACTACCGATTAAGTGCAGCCTCGAATTAAGAAAAGAACTATTATATATGCCGTGTTAAATATCGCGCTGAACTCTGAGAAAAGAAACCTTCATTCAAACTCGCCAATAAAGCAATAAGCGCGCCAGTCGGGAAGCGCGGTTCCAAATGGGGGCAAATATGGAGGGCGATAAGTCGGCCTGTATTATAGAGGCTCTAATAAAGAGTAAAGACATTCGCTGCGGCCGCGCACGCGCTCTGATCCCCAATATTAAACATTGCCATATTTTGTAATTCATCAACCTTACGCCAAGGCGTTTTTCGCCAAAATTTGGCTTGATTTGGTCCATTCGAGTACAATGCGTCGAGTCGATGCAGCCGAGATCCTGAGAAATGTTTCTAAAGAAGAAAGGAACGACTTCGAGGCCCTGAATAGAGCACTGGAGCTACGGTTCGGAGAGAAGTGTTTTAAGGACTATATAGTCGCCTCCAGCTAAAATCCCGTTACCAGAAAACAGGCGAAAGTTTGCAAGAGCTGGCAGCGGACATTCAGAGACTGTCACACCTAGCATTCTCAGACTGTCATGCTGACACTCGAAACGATTTAGCTCTTCAGTACTTTATCGATGCTGTTCGGGATCCAGAAATTAAAAAAGCACTGAGACTCTCCAACATCAGAGATGTAGAATCAGCTTTAGGCTATGCACTTAGGATAGAGGCAGCCCAACAAGCCTCCCGTAAAGACCGCCATACCATAAGAGCAGTCTCATTACATGATACGCCTGTTGATGAAAATGAAATGAAGAGAAGTCTCGCAGAGATCTTAAAGAGATTGCGCAGCCTGGAAAATAATAAGGAAAAGGAAATAAAGGATCGGAAGATAAAGTGCTGGGGCTGTGGAGGGGATGGTCATGTGAAGAGGAACTGCCCTGTACGACCAACTAAAGGAAATCACCTGGCTTCACCATCACTTCAGGGAAACTAGGAGAAGGCCATCTCGCGGAGCGGAGGTTGTCTGAAATTAAAGAGCCCCAATTTACAGTATTTCATGTTTCATCGATCAGTGGCGGCGATAATGGACTTTACGTCTATGACCAAGTTAACAACACCACCTGCCGGATGATTCTGGACACTGGAGCCAACGTAACCATCATTAGACCGGATTTGGCTCAAGAATTAAAAGAGAAGATCATCTGGACGCCGCCCTGCGTTAAACTCCAGACTGTGATTGGAGACGAAATCAAAATATATGGAAAAATGAACTTGACCATCACCTTTGGAAATGCCAGTTACCATCATATGGCATATGTGGCTGATATAACAGATACTCTAATCATTGGAATTGATTTCCTAAGAAAATTTAACTTTAAATTGGACTTCAAGAATAATGAACTGCATTCGAGTTCGGAAGACATAGGACATAGTTCAACACTGAAAATTAAGACATTCAGCCAATTTGCCAGATAACAGCCAAGTCTGAAATTTCCATCCCTCCACACACAGAGACAATAGTTTCAGGAACACCTCCTACCAAGCAATACTTCCGCTATGGACTGATTGAATACCCGAATACAGACAATAGCCCAAGAGGAGTTCTGGTAGCTTCATCTCTAGTTGATCTCTCAAAGAGTACTATTCCTGTGAGAGTCGCAAACATCAGTGATAAGATCAGGACAGTGAAGAAAGATGAGGTGTTAGCAACCTGCACTCCTGTTACATGCATCAACCGCCCCACGCAATCAACCGAATCCAAGTTTTCTGAGAAATTAATAACGGAGCTACTCAAGAATGCAGAATTAGGAAGTGAACAGAGGTGTTCTGCGGAGAAGCTTCTCCAAGAATTTAAAGATCTTTTTTCTCGACCACCTGAAGACGTCGGGAGAACGAACATCACCCAGCACAGAATTGATACAGGAAATCATCCTCCAATCAAACAACATCCAAGAAGACTTCCATTTGCTAAACAGGAAGCGGTCACTGGACTTCTAAATGAAATGCAGCACAACGACGTCATCGAGCCATCAACGAGTCCTTGGGCCTCTCCCATAGTACTGGTGCGAAAAAAGGATGGTTCAACAAGATTTTGCGTGGATTATCGTTGTTTGAAAGACATCACGAAGAAAGACAGTTACCCTCTTCCCAGAATTGACGACACATTAGGCACACTTGCTGGCAATAAATGGTTTTCGACTTTGGATCTGAAGAGCGGTTACTGGCAAGTAGAATTACATCCTGACGATCGTGAGAAGACTGCATTCACCACGGGACAAGGACTGTGGCAATTTAAAGTTATGTCATTTTGATTATGTAATGCACCTGCGACCTTCGAACGCCTGATGGAGACAGTGCTAAAAGGACTTTCCTAGGAAGCATGTCTGGTGTATTTGTATGATATTATCATTGTGCGGCGTACCTTTGAAGACTATCTACGAAACATTCGAAAGGTGCTGGAGAAACTCAGAGTGGCTAATCTCAAATTGAATCCAGGCAAGTGTAACTTGTTCCGTCGTGAAGTGAGCTACCTCGGCCATATCTGCCGAAGGTGTGAGAACTGATCCTGAGAAGATCTCTGCAGTCGAGAACTGGAGTTGCCCTGAAAATGTACACCAACTACGAAGTTTCCTGGGGTTATGCACTTACTACAGGAAGTTTGTCAAGCGAATTTACGCATTGTACTCGAATGGACCAAATCAAGCCAAATGTTGGCGAGAATGATTTCGCCTGAGCGGGAGCAGGGTTGCACAAGACCTTGGAGCCTCAGAGATCGAGAAATCTTCTTGACATTTGTTCTGCGCATCTCGTCAGTGGTTTGCGTACGTCATGGAATGTTTACACCACGGAACCAATCAGCTTTGCTGACAAATACGAATTCCGCTTAACTAAACGTATTTGGAAGGATAGTTTGTTTTGTTTGTGTGAGCGATTTGAGAGAAAAAATTTTTATTATTCATTTAAAATATATTTATATTTTTTCAAGTTATTCCTTTTCTTTTGATTTGGATACTTTGAAATTTAATAGATTTTGTTTGATGAATATCTCGCGGGTGTATTGTTTATTTGCTGCAACTCCATTATTGTATCTTTAAGACTACTTTTATTCGCAATATATATATTAATCGTCTTATTATAAAATACTCACCAAAATTTATTGTAAACATATATTAAACTTATAAATTTTAAAATGAAAAATCTACATAGAAGTATTTTTTGAATAAGTTGAATGCGTTGAATGTATATCTTTTTCTTTCATATATAATCTTATCAGTGTGCCTGACATTAATTTAATTTTATTATATAGCTGTTGATTCGTAGTAAGGCAATTCCACGGAAATGTCAACCTGAACGTCAATATTTCAAATTTAACAAAATTTTGAGTGTGATTGATACTTGCATATTTTTAAAGCTTCTAATATATATTTTAGTAGCGTGAAGTTTGAATTATATAAATTGTTTTGTAAAAATGGGTTCGTCCATGTGTTTTCAGATTAGGATATTTAAGAAACGGACTTGCATAAAATGCTTAAGTATGTTGCTTGTTACTTGTACATGTATAATTTTAAATATTTAACTGTTTAATTATGTATATATCTTTTGTTAATTAAAAAGGAAAGAAAGACAGATTAGTTTTGTATTTGATTTAATTAAGGCTTTTTTATTTTGGAAAAGAAAAAAAAAAAAGAATGATGATGTAACAATTTTGTCAAAAGTTTACTCTTTAATAATCCTCTTGTAAATATTAATTTTACATATTTACTTAACGTATTTGAAGCTGGATGCTGTTAAATTAAATTAAAAAAGAAGCAGATTACGTTTAGATTATGAATTATCGTTGTTTTATTGAAATACAGTGTAAACAGATAAAAGTAAGCTTAATCGCAAATTTATCATCTACCACTTGTATTTAAATTAATTTTTAATGCAGTATCTATAAATAAAGGTTAATTTGCAGAAAATTATGCATTAAAAAGTTTAAAAGTACTGTGCAAAGCCCTGTTTAAAATATAATCTCTAATATTTATTGAATTAGTTAAAGGCAGGCTATTTTGTGCTACATACATGCTTTACAAATTTTTTTGTTTGTAAAATCAACCCATGCCAAGTGTGTTTTAGTTTTAAACATCCAGGAATCATTCCTCTTTTTGAAAGAAATGATAAAATGCTCTTAAAAATATTTTATATCTTTTGATTTTGAAAATTGGGCATTTTTTAGCTTAAATAAACACATTATGTTTTATAAGAGATAGAGAAATTTCGGACTCCTCATTTTAAAGAGAATTTCATAAGATTTAATTTGATGTCTACTTTGATTATGTTAGTTAAAAAAATATTTTTATTTATTTATAAAGATAGTGTTTTGTAAACTTTTTGAAAAAAAAAAAAAAAAAAAAAAACTAACAAAAATAACTTAAACTTTTTAATAAGGAATTATGACAAGTTACTGTACATGTAAGAATATAATTATAAATTTTACTTACATGGTAAAAGACCTCATTTTTAAAATTAGCAATCTATAAAAGATGAATACACGTATGGAATTTACTATAGATGAAGTCGAAGAATCCATAGCCTAGTGTAGGGAAGGGGCCGGCACCTGGAAAACAACTAAACCCCTACACAATGCAGCTATGGACAAGACTCCAGGTGTCAGGTTGAAAATCAACCGTCAAAGGCCTATTTTTTTCTTTACAATCTTTTGTTATTATTGTTCTTAAACTTTAAAGAAATTTGTCTGTTAGGTTTAAAACAAACAATAACTGCTAAGCTTACATTGTAAAATACAGAAAAATAACTTTAAAGTAAGCTTTAAATATCAATTTATTCTTTTTAAGATATTTTGTATTTTCTTTTTTCCCTCTCTGTTAATAAACACAAGGTCATAGTAAATTTCTACATCATTTGTCATATGTTTTTAAACAGTACATGAAAGAAATTAGGTAGTTAGATAATTTAAGTACTTAAGTTAAACTCTTAATAGAAAGTATTGTTAGAGTATAACACATAATTTATTTTAACATTTTTACAGTATATGTTTCATGTATAGAATTATGCAATATACTTAAGTTGTATGAAAAGTATTTTGAACATGGAGGACATTCTATACTAGATATTATTAAAAATCATTGCAAATTCAGTGTAATCATTATAGTAGATATGTATTGATTATCATACTAGTTATTTTTCAATTAAAATATTCTAATATCTAAAATAATTAATAAGATAAGATCATTTTTAAGTCTTTATATACATTGTTTTTTTTTTCTTTCACCTTATTTACTAAGCCTAACTGTGAGTATTTTTTCCTGTGATTATTCTTATTTAAATGTTTATAGAATACTAATTCTTTTTTAATTTGTTAAAGCAATACTGTATATTTTTTTTCTCTTACATGTAACATTTAGTATATAAAATAATACAAAACTTACCCGTGGTTTATCTTTCAATCCTGATTTTTGCTCATGTCATTATTGAAAGATTCAAAATGGCTGCTGACCATTATGAATGATGAAATAGCAGTAAGATCTGTTTATTTCATTAGACCTGTTTTTAACAGTGCCAATATTTAATGTAATTGATTATTTGAGTTTGAAAGGGAGTGCGAGCTATGAGATAAAATTTGTATCCATCACTGTATTTTTTTTTTTTTTTTTTTAAGAGTATTTTAGAGCCCAATGCTTCTAATTTTTAATGTCAATTTTTCATCAAAGGTAAAAACTGTGTGTCAATTAATGAATGCAAGAGCAGAAGAGTAAAAAAAAAAAAAAAAAAAATCTGGATTAATGTGAAGAAAAGTATACTATATGAAGAAAAGTACTGATACACCATATTATAATTTTTTCTTTTGTGTATGTAATGATTTTTCTTACTTTATTTTATTTATACAACCGTTAAGTGCTTAATGTTCGGAAAGCCTAGTGGAATCACTGTAGATTTTTTTTTATTTTGATAGTCTAAGGGAATGTCCCTCACACACACACAATTTTCGCTTAAGTTACACCTATGCGTAAACATGTACAAAGGTCATTGTGTTCAGGTATTTTACCTGATTTTTTTTTTTTTTTTTTTTTCTAGTACTATATTTTCTGTTTTTTTCGTAGTTAAATTTATATAAGACTAAAATATAAATTTCAAATGGCTGCTAAACCTAATTAAAATTCTTATTTTTTATAATGAGGGGATTGGAACTCTCTGTAATGAATTATATATGTTTTCTACCTATACGAAAAAATTTTCTCGCCGAAATTTTAGGTATTTTTTTCATGAATTCACTATCATCCCTGCATATAATAAAGACTGTTACTTACAAGTAGCAGACTTCAGAAGCACATGCTTCTGCAATTTCTTAGGGAGGAAGAGGCATTGTACTTTCCAAAATTTTCTTCCTCACTTTATATAAACAAAAATTAAAAGTTTTTTTTTTTTTTTTAATGTTTATATGCTTTTATGGTGTATTGAATGAAAGCATTTTTTTTTTTTTTTTTCTTCTAACACAGATGAAAAATGTGTTAGAAGCGAGTTAGTTTAGTTGATCTACTAGGGGATGGGAGGAGGGGGTGACTTACATTTATTAGTAACTAGCAGGCTACGCCTGCTTCGCTGGTCACTATTTTTAAATGAATCATTATAATTAATGAATTCTCAAAATTGCATTTTTTCACATGAAAAAAAACTCTGATTGGGAAAAATGTCGTACCGGGTCCCCACTGTCTTTGGCAGCGTAGACCCGTGCACAATGCGCATGCACAAATGCATATGCATGAGTGCTGTGCATGCGTATTCCTTCACCACCCTTATGATTTTTCTAAATTCCATGTTATTACTCATAAACCTTAAGAAAAGGAATAAAAAAAAGTCATTTCTTATTGGGTAAAAACTCATACCGGGTCTCCTCTGCCTTCGTCAGCGTAGACCTGTGTGTGCGTAGTGCTCACGAATTCATATATACGCTTGCTGCGTGCGCGTATTTCTTCACCACCCTTCCTGTCCCTCCTTAATTTTACACTTTTGAAAATATCCTCATTTGACTCGTAGGCACCCAAAACCTATATATACCAATTTTGAATGGTCTAACTCAATTTCTAATTTTTTGCCCCCTTTGAGAACATCTTAAAACATATAAATCAGGTGAAATCTCAAATAATTGTGATTAGCGCCCTCTATTGGATAAATTTAATGTAGGTTATTCGATAATTTTAAAGTACTTTAAAGTAACTTTCGAATGATGTATTAAAAATAATTTAATCATATTTAGAATTCGAAATATTGAAATTTTAAACTATTGCAGCGCCATCTAGAGGTAGAAATTTCTGTAATCTACTGTTCAATTCCAAATCAACAAAACTTTCAAATAATGTATTACTTATAAAATTATTTTAATCAGTAGCTGAGATACAAAAGAAAAACCTAATCAGGACACCTTAAAACGTGTAAATCATATGAAATCTCGAATTCCATTACCTATGGTAGTCGGTTAATGGAAGGTGACAGAAATTTATGGCGTCTACTCTTGAAATTCATTTCAAATAAGTTTCAAAATGACATATTACTTTTGAAATTATGTTAATTAGAAGCTGAGATACAAAAATGATATAAACACTATTATAAAACGATTTATGTCTGACTTTTTCGTGGTTTTCTCCGAAACTTGCATAATTCTGGGCTAAATACTGTTAAAAATCAATAGTATGAAATGTGAAAGGAGTATCAGAATTTGAAACTCTGCAAAATATAAAAGAATAAAGGCGTTCTGGGTTTTCCGTTGTTTTCTCCAAAACAACCATTCCTTTTCTAAGTTTTTGTCCCTTCCCCCTCCCCTTTCCATCCCTTCTAATAATTTTACACTTGAAAATATCCGCAATCGATTTATCTTTCCTTAAAACCTAATGATACCAATTTCAAACGCTGTATTTGGCCCCTTCGCCCTCCCCCTCCCCCTTCCTATTAATTCTACACTTTCAAAAATATTCAGAATCGAATTATCGGGCGTTAAAACCAAATATTACGAAATTTCAACAGCATACCTCAATTTAAAATACTGCAAAATATAAAACAAAATTTAATCTAATATTTTTGTTTATCCACATATTTTCATGAAAATTGAACAGTAGCTTTATAATATGCTGTCTAGGCCATATATTAATTCAAATGTAATGTGAATGAAAATTTGAAAAGTGCAATTTCTCCCCCCACTATAAAACACGTGACATCTTGATTGGTTACAATCATTTCCTTTTTCATGGCAGATGGTCGTCTGGCATTTGAAATGATGTTGCCACAAAAAATTCATAATTTTTAAAAATCTAATTGTTGTACCGATAAGTCGCTTGCACACATAGATTCAGAAAAAATTCCCCTTTCATTTGGTACCGAAATCGCAACGATCGGACAAATATTTTAAATTTATCTTCCACTTTTTCTGCTTT
This sequence comes from Salticus scenicus, assembly GCA_963930645.1. Lineage (NCBI taxonomy): Eukaryota > Metazoa > Arthropoda > Arachnida > Araneae > Salticidae > Salticus > Salticus scenicus. The sequence continues at coordinate 57,706,753 of OZ005655.1, forward strand.
TAACTCCGTTAAAATATCTTTTTTTAAGCAATGGCAGTGAATTCTTGGTCAATGAGATCGCTTTTAGATTAGACATGAGTGAACATTTTAATTAATATCTCCACAACTAATTAAAAATTTTAAATTCTGTTGTCAGGAGGACCTCGGAAAGGCTCCAGAGCATCTGTATGTCAACTCTTGTACTTCTGCGTTTAATAGGGGCTGAACGTATAAAAGAACAGACAGACAAACCTTTCCATTTATTATTATAGATGTAGCTTGTAACTAATTAAACCACATTAAATAAAAAAAAAAAAAAAATTGGAAAACTTGTTTTTTGCATTTAAATTTAAAAGGCCCTACTAGTAACATGTGTTCAAGTATTGATTTTTGTGCCATTTTACTTAGCTTAAGTAAAGAAAAAAAAAAATAATAATAATAATTTTTGTTTAATTTTTCCATTGTTGAGATTATATATATATACATGCGCAAGTTGCCATCAGATTTTCATACTTTAGATAATTTAAAAAAAATCTAATTGTCCATTAATTAATCAGACGGATTCAGAAAAATGCCCCTTTCATTTGGTACCGTATTTGTAACGAAATTTTGATTAGATTTTTTGAAATTAATTAAAATATGAAAATAATAACCTGGTAAAAGCTTTAAAAAGGGACATTTAAATTTTTAATTGTTGAAAAAAAAAAAGATATTGTTTGTTTTGATACTGATTATTATTAATTTTCTTTTCTTTAAAAAAAAAAGATTTTGACGAAATTCTGGCAAAAGCAGAATTTAATTCTGTGGATTCGAAAGGAAGTATCTGTCATGGAAAAAACTCACACAACAGTTCATATTATATACAAAACAATAATATTGTGAGTGACTTAAATAAACTATTCATGCATTAATCATGTAATACACAAGTTTTTTATTTTAATCCTTTCTTTCGTCCTAGTTTAATTAATTTTCAAGGTTGATGTATAAAATTTCTAAATAAAAATGTATGTATGAAATAGCTTCAAAACATTTTAAGGCATAGTTCATAAAATTTTGTTTTATTCAGAATCACTCTTATGCTATTGTGCATAAATAGCAGATAATGAGGAATTAAGAAGATATCAAAAGGTATTGATACAGCAAAATCTAACTTCAGTTTTTTTCATGATTACAATGCTAATGTATATTCTAGAAGCAAAAAGTGGCTCATTAAAGGACCACTTCACTCACCGTCGCCATATAAGCTGAAGCTAATATTATTCTATGGTAAATTTTCTTTATTTATTACTAATTAGCTAATACATATTTTTAAATTCTGTTTTCACATTCAGAAAATTCCGAACTGTTAAATTGATGCTCCTTTTCTGAAAACATATTTTTTTCATTTTTACTATTTTATTTCGAAGCTGTAAAATACAAATTTTTAATATGTGAAATTTTTCATTTTGCAATTTCAAAATAAAAAATTAAAAATTAAAAAAATTCGTTTTTAAAAAAGGAGTGTCAATTTAACAGTTGGGAATTTTCTGAATGTAAAAACAGAACTTAAAAATATATATTAGTTAATTAGTTATAAGTAAAGAAAATTTCCCATAGAATAACATTGCCTCGGGCTTCCGACGAGGGTAAGTGAAGAGGGCTGTTAAGGTTGCACATCAAATTCCCTGTTTCTTCCTTCCTATGTTATCCTATGGGATTTTGTTGCTTAGTTGTATAACAATCTGTCATTGAAATATGAAGTTTTTTGAAAGTTATTCATTGAACTTTTTTTTTTTTTAGGTTAATGAGCTAAAAAAAATTAAATCAATTGATTAAAAAAAATGCTCATTGATTATGTTCAAAGAGTAATATTTGTTAGTTATAGAATATTACTCAATTCAATAATTATTGAATATTAAACAGAATACGAAAAGCTTCATTTTTGAATGAGAGATCATCAAACTAAGCAACAAAAGTTCCATTGAATAATATGTAGAAGAATAGTTAAAACTGACTGCAGGGTTGGCAAGTTTCTTCCAAGGCGGAAAAAACCGGCCGGAAGAAATAGGTTTCTTTCAAGTGGAAGAAACTGTTTTTCTTAAAAATTTATCTTATAAATTGCAGATTTGTAAGATACAATGGATGCATTGATCTTATAAACAACTTTAAGTAACTTTAAATATACCTATATAAATTTAATAACATATTTAGTTAATAATTGTGAGTTTTTTTTTTATCAAAATGAGCTAATGAGCCTCGGTATCTGATGATCACGTTCCAAAATACTCAAAATCCAGTAAAAAAATAAATTTCAATTAAAACAGTATAAAGTTTTATAATTTAGACAATTTTATTCCTTTAACTGGTAATAAATAATAATTTGGATCACTTGCTTATATTTTCTAATAAAACAGCTCTTAACATAATCCAGTTAATTAAAAGAACCAGTATGCAATAATTACTGTATTACAAAATGTCATAAAAACTTTATTTTCCTTATAGTCACATACAGTACAGTCAACTCCCTCTAATCTGCAATCTGCATATTTATAATCTGCAAATCCTTTTAATCCGTAATTGATTTTTTAATCTAAAAGAAATTTACATCTCATATTTAAAAAAAATTCACATTTTTACTTTTTATTACCATGTTTTTATTAACTTTGATTCTTGTTTGTTGTTTGTTTGTCCGGTACAAATCTTGCAATCTATTTTTAACTAATTTCCCTACTAGCTAGACATTTGAAACTTTCACAGTAACTCAGAACCCGGTGACAGCACAATACTTCAAAGTCAGATTTTCAGATTTTCGAATAGTTTTTTTTTAATTAATTAAAATATGAAAATAATAAGCTCTTAATAGCAATAAAAAATTAGCTATAATTTAATTGTTGCCAAAAAAAAAAAAAAAATTATGAGTTCATTTTCTTTTGACATGAAAATAAATACATTTAATTCAATGTGAATGTGAAAAAATTATAAAAAGTTAAATTATTCATTTCACAGAAATTGACGTCATTATCAATTTTAAAATTTTATACACACTGATAAGTGCTAATAATATATGTTGTTCTAAAAGGAGTAATATTTTATTTTTAAAACCAACTTTTTTTTTCACAATCATTATTATTTCACTAAACTGATTCCGCATGCTTAAATATTATTTTTTAGCCTCACGTATTTTATTAATGACTCATCAGAAAATTTAAAAACATGGTATATAAAAAGTTTTTTTTTTTAATATAATTATTTTTTATCAAACTTTTATCATAAATCCTTACTACTTCGAAACACAAATGGAGAAGGGGAGGGGGGGGGAGGTAACATTCTTATATTTATTATCCTGCAATTCATACGACTAGCACTGAAAATGAACCCTATTATACATGAATGTTTAACAAAATAAATCAGCGATGAATATTGTTTCCAGACTTTCAAAAATATTTTGTTTCATATTTTTTAAATATGTTTGTTTACATTTTATAGGTACCTATTATTTGAATATGCTTAAATTATTATTTACCATCATATATGAATGTGATAGATTAGTTTTATTAATATTGAAGAAATATTTATTCTAAAATTTATTAAAAATCCTCTTTCCATTCGTATGTCTATTTAATTAATAATAACTGACTTTGTATTTGCAAAAGAAAACTGTAAACAAAGGCAATGATCTCTAATTTGCAAATTCCTATTATATTTATACTTTGAGTTTATATAGTTCATAAATTTTAATTTTGAACATCTGTTTTGTCTTTTGGTTGGTTTCTTCCGGTTTTTTGCAGTTTCTTCCACTGTCCTGGAAGAAACTAGTTTCTTCCGGAAGAAACCCAACCCTGACTGACTGACATACTGCCATTAAGTCTGATGTTCTGAAATGTTAGAAAAAAAAAATCAAAAATCCTTTCTCTGAATATATATTCAGATTCCCCAATATTGATATACTTTTTTTGGTGATATACAGTCGGCAGCAAAAGTTTCCGAGCATTAGCCAATAATTCTGATATTGAAAAAGTACAATTAATACTGTTTTGTTAAGTAAATCCTTGTCGGGTCATGTTCTTTGACTGACTAAGAACGTAACTCGACATTGGTTTATTTAACAAGGCAGTATGAATTGTACTTCTTTTGTACAGGGATTATTGCTAGTGCTCGGATAATTTTGCTGCCGACTTTTTATCACCAAAAAATATATATAAATACTGGGAAACAATATTCACGAATCTAAGAAATTGATATTGAAAAGTATCAAAAAATGTTATTCAGAAATATTTGAAAAAAATATTTTAGAATATCATGAAGTAACATTCAAAGACCTCAAAAATAGATATAGCTGAATATCTAAAAATATTATTCAGAAATATTAGAAAAAAATATTTCTAAATATCCAGAAGCAATATTGGAAAATCTCAAAAATTAATATAGCCAAATATTTAAAAATGTTATTCAGAAATATTAGAAAAAGATATTGGGAAATATCTTGAAACAATATTCAAAAATCTATAAAATAGATATTGCTAAATATTTAAAAATATTATTCAGGAATAACAAAATATAATATCAAGCAATATCTGAAAATGTTATTTAATAATGTCAAAATACAATATTTACAGATGTCTGTAAATATTGGCCAACATTAATAAATGTCAAAAAATAATATTCCTGGATATCTTTTGGGGGGGGGGGGGGTTCACATCAAGGTCACTACTTCAATGGTCACCCCTTCCCCATATGGTTGACCCCTCTTGTCCTTGAGTATGAACTAGAGATGGGCGTTATTTCATGTAATATAATAAATAATGCTGTTATTGCATAAGAAGCCATTCACATCGAAATATATTATTGAAAAGTTCATATTAACTAGGGATGGACCGGATATGTATTTTACCGGATACGGATATCCGGCATTCCGGATATTTTTTTACTTTGCCGGATCCGGATATATCATCGGATATCCGGCAGTCCCCTTCCCCAGTTCACTTGAAATTTTCAGTTTTTTAAGAGCACACAATAATTAAACTAGTATATTGTGGCCACCACAATACTTTCTTCTATATTTTCCTATACAAATTTACTAAGGGCAAATAATTTATTAAAACTATTATTCATTAAAATTATCTAACATGAAGAATGCAAATGATTTTTATCTTGGAGAAAACTAAAACCAAATATCCAAAGAAGGACAGTTTTATTGCCTATAAATAAATATTTAAAAATGCGTATTTATAATGGTTATCTCATATCTCATACAAATTTAGATATAGTCTTCCCGTTATCGAGGAAATTTTCAGTATAGAAGCGCCATCTATTGGTCTATAAGCATCCAACTTGAATCAGCGTAATGTCTCATAATGTCCTTCTCACATATCAAGTTTTGTTTGATTATACGACATAGAACCTGAGATATAGTCTTTTCTTAAATTACAGAAATCTCTGTGTGGCAGCGGCAGCTGTTGAGCAGCTGACATAAAAAATTGACAGAAACTAATTTATGTGAAGATTCAACTACAGAAAAATTTTTATGCAATTCTGTGCATTAGTTCCTGAGATATAGCCTTCCGTTAAATTGCGGAAATCGCTTTTTTAGCAGAGCCACCTGTTGGCCGATAAGCATTATTTATTAAAATTTCCCACCACGATAAATGCAGGTGATTTTCATCTTACAGCAATCTAAAAAACCGCACTATAGCAGCATAACCTATTGGTAGATATACATCCAAATTGAATCGGCATAATGTCTCATAATGGTCTTCTCACATATCAAGTTTTGTTTAATTATACCCAATAAAACCTGAGATATAGCCTTTTCTTAAATTGCAGAAATCGCTGCGTGTGCATCACCTGTTGAGAGGTTGACACCAAAAGTTGACAGATACTAATATATGTCAATGTCAATGTACATATAAATTTATATTCAAATCTGTACAGTAATTCCTCAGATATAGCCTTCCTTATATTGCAGTATAGCAGCGCCATCTGTTGGACGATAAGCATTTAACTTGAATCAGCATAATGTATCATAATGACCTTCTTACATATGAAGTTTTGTTTGAACATACGCAATAAAACCTGTGATATAGCCTCCCCTTAAATTGAGGAAATCACTGTATTGCAGCGCCACCTGTTGAGCAGTGACACCAAAAGTTGATAGGCCCTAATTTAGGTCAAGGTGCATCTATATACGAATTTATATACAATTGTAAGTAGTGGTTTCGGAGATAAAGTTGCCACAAATTTTTTGTCTCTCTCTCTCTCTCTCACACACACACATTTTCTAAAAATTGTAAATTCATGTTCTTAGACATCCCAAAACGTATAAATCCTTCGAAAACTGGAAGTCGAAAATTTTTACGAATCCCATACTTTCTTCTATTGCATGTAGAAGAAAGTAAAAAAGGTATTTGCATTTTGTTTTTATACAACTGAATTCCATTCGCATACATAACTAGTACCTATGATGTGGCCACCACATGAATATAATTTACACAACATTCATTGAACATAATTTTTTTATTAAATTATTTTTTATTATAAATGCAGATGATTTTTATCTGAAAGAATTATATCACTACATGCCGAAAGAAAGTAAATTTTTTTGCCAATATCAAAAGAAATAAGATTTTTTTCTAATTTTTTTTCGTTAAAAGATAAAAAAAATCTATAACTTTGTTTTAATTTATCACAGATCTATACTTAAACCATTTATTTTAAAGGTAATGACGAAGTCTTTCGAAACAAAACACTCATATTGAACCCGGGGGGGGGGGGGGTAACTCCCCTTCCAGAGGGTGAAGCTATGCTGCAACATGCACAATTTTTTTTTTCATGTTAACTATTACTATTATAAATAATTCATATTAATTTTACAATCACACATTTAAAATAACTCTCATTAAGTACATTTATACAAGATTTTGTCCCATACTGGCATGTTAAAAATTTAGAAAAAATGCGATCACAGCACCACCTATTGAGCAATTGTTCCACAAATCTAATCAGTACCAGTTTATGTCAGCGTTCAACTTAATACCAAGTTTGGTTAAATTTCGTTTATTGGCTCATGAGTTACAGCGTCCACAAAATTTGTGATGCACACACACACAAACTGACAGACAGACAGACATTTTCTAAAAACAGTCAAATCGTGTTCAGGACATCCCAAAACGTGTAAATTCATTGAAAACTGGAGTACGAAAATTTTCACGAATCCAATACTTTTTCTATATATACATACAGAATAAAGTAAAATTGTAAATATCATTGGGATAATAAAGCCATAACAGAGTTATTTTATTTTATTACGTTATTCTCTATTCAATAGAAGAAAGTATTGGATCCGTAAAAATTTTTGACTTTCGTTTTCGATGGATTTACACGTTTTGAAAGGCCTAGAATACGATTTGATCATTTTTAGAAAATGTTTGTCCGTCTGTGTGTGTGAGAGAGAGAGAACAAAAATTTTGTGGCAACTGTATCTCCGGAACTACTGCTTAAAATCACATATAAATTTATATGCAGATGCAACTTGGCCTAATTTAGTGCCAATAAATATTTGGTGTCAACTTCTCAAAAGGTGGCACTGCTATACCACGATTTCCTCAATTTAAGGGGAGGCTATATATCTCAGGATCTATTTCGTATAAACAAACAAAACTAATATGTAAGAAGGCCATTGTAAGTCATTATGCTGGTGCAATTTGAATCCTTATCAGCTAACAGGTGGCGCTGCTATACAGTGATATCTGCAATTTAAAGGAAGGTTATATCTCAGGAACTACTGCACATAAATGCAGACAGTTTCATACGCAGATGCAACTTGACCTAAATTAGTGCCTGCCAACTTTTGTTGTCAACCGTTCAACAGGTGGCGCTGCTATACAGTGATTTCTGCAATTTAAGGGGAAGGCTATATCTCAGGTTCTATTGCGTACAATCAAATAAAATTTAATATGTAAGAAGGCCATTATGAGACCTAATACCAGTTCAATTAGAATACTTATCGTCCAACAGGTGGTGCTGCTGTACAGCGATTTCCGTAATTTAAGGGAAGGCTGTAGCTAAGGATTTACTGCACAGAATTGCATATAAATTTACATGTAGATGCACCTTGACGAAAATTAGCACATACTTAATTTCCCCCATAGACGCAATGTACTTGAATTCTCTTGGGTGTCCCTGTATACGAATCATTTGTTTGATCTTCATGAAAGATTTAGTGTGGAATCCCTATGTCATAAAATTTTATAATACCATGTTTGAACTTTCTGCTATTATTTGTTCTTGAGATATGCTGATGATAGACACACGCACAGACACACAGACCAACCGTTAAAAATAGGAATTTTGGATTCAGGGGACCTTAAATCGTGTAAATAAAAAAAATTTAAAAAAACTCGACTTAAAAAATTTGACCCCAAAACATTACTTCTCTACCATTTACATGGGTAAGAGAAAGTAAAACTAGTATGTTGTGACCACCACAAAACTTTCTTCTATATTTTCCTATATAAATTCACTCAGTTAAAATAAACTACAAAGATTATTATTTATTAAAATTATCTACCATGATGAATGCAAGCGATTTTTTTATCTTGGAGAAAACTAATACGAAATAATCAAAGAAACACAGTTTAACTAACACCTTAAAAAATACGTTTTCATACTGGTTATCTCATGTATGAAGTTTCGTACAGCTAAATGCCATAGAAGATGAAGCATGCATTCCCGTTCTCTGGAAAAAACTGCACTATAGCAGCGCAAAATATTGGTAGATATACATCCAGATTGAATCGGTGTAATGTCTTATAAAGGCTTTCTCACATGTCAAGTATTGTTTGATTATACACATTAGAACCTGAAATTTAATCTTCCCTTTAGCTGAGGAAATCGCTGTATAGGAGCGCTGCCTACTGAGCAACTAGTTCCAAAAGTTGATCCGCTGTAACTTATGTCAAGGTGCATCCACATGTAAATTTTTATGCAATTTTGCACAGTAGTTTCTGAGATATTGCCTTTTTTCAAACTGTGGAAGTTGCTGCATAGCAGCGCCACCTGCTGATTGGTTGACACCAACTGTTGATAGGCACTAATTTATGTCAACCTGGCATCGGGAACACAAGAAGAGCTTTTGAGCGATTTCAGTATTTTTTAATTCTTTTTTTAATAAAGCGATATAGAAAAGAGTTTCCTTAAATATATAATGACCAGCGAACCGGGCAAAGACTGCTAGTCTAGTACACAATAAAACTGTCGTTCTTTGAATATTTAATGTCAGTTTTTTCTAAAATGAAAATTATTTGTATTTATCATGTTAGATAATTTTAATAAATAATAATTTTAATAAATTATTTGCCCTTAGTGAATTTATATAGGAAAATATAGAAGAAAGTCTTATGATTTCCACAACATACTTGTTTTTAATGAAAAGAAATGAATTGCAGGAATCTACATCTATAAAGGCAGATCTCCTGACTGACGTGCTTGCTCGCTCAGCAATGCCGAGTCAAACTAACGGAGACACAAATGTGTAATTTTATGATATTATTGATTAGTGACGTGATTTAAGAAGCTATTTTTTGAAGTTTCCCCGCAAACGGAGGGAGAAAAGTTGCTTCTCGCATTTCTTACCATATGTTAATGAAAGAAAACAAGAAAAAAAGCAAATATTAAAAAACCGGATATCCGGTGATTTTGATCCGGATATCCGATATTTCGGATATTGAAAAATCAGCCGGATACTGGATATTTTCCGGATATCCGGTCCATCCCTAATATTAACACTTTAATTTTATCTCTCTGCATGCAAAAAATGAGAGAGAGAGAGTGATATCTTTGGCAATCTGCCAATAAAACACAGACAGAAATCAGATTATTCGTTGGAACGAAGCAGTGAAATATTTTCACCAGCTTTCATGTAACGAGTTAAATAATAATCAATTATTTCGTTGGTTCCATATCAGTCAAATAATTTTTTGAAATAAGTAATTGCTTTGATTATTTTACATCTTTCTAATATTTTGTTGTAAGTATTATTCTAAACCGATTGTTATGGTTTTTTTATCGCCACTTTTTCAAATTAATTCGCCACGTGGCAAGTGGCGACCGTGAGTCTTGACCTCTATTAGCAGGCATTATCAGTTGTTTATTATACTTTAGTGTAATATATCTGTTTAATTTAACATAAGTGATTTATTATATTTTAATTAACCAATTTGATTTGTTGTTTATTTTCATTAACATAAAATTACAGTTTGTATGTTATTATACTATCACAAAAAATTAGTTTTCAATAAATCTCTAAAATCTGGTCCCGCCAAATCTGGATTTTCGAGATTCAACTGTAATTATAATACAATTTAACATGTAGAATAACTAAGTTTTTTGTAATAACTTCTGATCCCATTCTTTAAGTTTCAGGTTATATAGCTTTCAGTATAACCAAAAACATATTTTTAAAATTTTTCAAAAAACACTATCTTAAAATTTTTTTTTATTTAATAATTTTTAAAATTTTTGCCCAACATAATGATGTTGCATATCAAATTAAACCTTGGAAAATACTCTTTAAAATGATGGGTCATAAACTTCTCTATCCCTTATAGAACTTGAGAAATTTGAGATTGAAAATGCTTACACAAGCTAAAAAATGCTGATTTTTCGAAATTTAAAAAATTAATTTAAAAAAAATTGAAAGAGAAAAAATTTCTAAAAATATATTCTCATTTATATCATCAAGGAGAATGATTCCTGCAAGTTTCATAGATATCTTAGGTGGTCAGGTTAAAAATTGAAATTTTTTGGTTGATTTCGCATGGGATCGCTTCACCCTATGTGAGAAATGCCTAGCTGGTAATCAGCCCGGGTTCGATTACCGGCTCTGGTATTTTTCACTTAATTGGTATAAAAAATCAGCCTTCCACTCCAAAATTTTCTGAAGTGAACTTTAGTTACATATTTGTGCAAATAAAAGTAAGACACTTTTAAAAGTGCAAGAAAAGATTAATACACTAAAATGTTTTTAAAAGTATATTTTAATAATCAAATTTGTTGTTTTGCAAATTATGGCCCAAAACCACCTATAATTTTTACTCTTATATAATTGGAAGATTAATGAAGTCTATCATGCTTAAAATTAAAAATATTTATTTTAATGTTCTCATTTCATATGTAAATTTCATGCATCTTAAATTAAGCCTGAGTGTATAGGAACTTTTATATTATCTAAGAATTATCTTAGACTGATTTGCATCTGAGAATATATATAGATGCAGAGAGAAGAGAAGATATACTGAGAAGATATAATAAAGAATGAAGTTATCAGTTATTATAGCTTTGAGAATCCACTAAATAGGAAGTATCAAATATAACAATGAACCTAATTGTGTATATATACACTACTAAAGTTCTGAAACATTTCATGAAAACAAGCTGTTTGCCATTTAACTTAATTTTGTGTTCAAAAGGCCTTTTTTTAATTTCAAGATGTGCAAAATTCTTCATTTGTACATCAATTATTCTTTCTTACAACTACTCGGTACTCGGGCGAGTAGAAAATGGCCGAGTATTCGGTACTTGGCCAAAGTGCTACTCTGTGCAGCACTAATCACAAATATTGTTACCATCTCATTAAGAAATATTGATTCTTTCGATAATTTATATAAATTCCGTCTTTCTTTTAATCACTCCTAACATTCTTTTGGCCATATTTAGAATAAAATTAGGAAAACATTAGGATTTTGTTTTTATTAAGCGGAGTATGCTTAGATTTTGTATATTTAAATTTCAAATTTCATAAAATTATCCCTCCTCCCTCCAACCAAAAGATAATTGATTAAAACAGAGTGTTTTAAACTGGTTAAGAGTAATGCGAAATATTAAAGCAAGGGTATTTTAAACTTTATACTGTGAAAAAATCTCAGTTGAACACCATCCGTCATATTTTGACGGGTATTAACTAGTATTATTTTAAAAATCACAAGAATTATAGCATGTTTTTTTTTCTTTGCAACCTTGTTAAAAAAAAAAAATTCTAAAGTAACATTAACAAAAAAAAAAAATATCCAGAAGAAAAAAAATTGGGTCTATATTTAAATGTTTATGTTGTAAATTTTACAATCATATGTTTGTAAATAAAGGTATTATTTACACATTCCTAGATGTTTTTTTTTTTTTTTTTTAATAACAGATGATAAAAGTACTCTCATTATTTAAAATAATAATTTCATAACTTTAGAAAAGCAAAAAGATTAAATTACTTTATGGACAACATATGCAACAAACATGCTTAAATTATACAGTATATAGTTTAAATGGATACAAGATAAATGATTAAAAAAAATACCTGTATTAAATTCTTTAAAATTTAAATTGGTAATCTGAACTTTACTTGCATGAAGTGAAAAATCAAACTGCTAGCAAGCATACATTTTCAAGACACAAAAAGCACCATTATTATTTAGTGCCTTGAAAAATGCAGCCAGCTGGCCAAAAGAATAGTATTTACACACAACTCTGACCTAAAAAAAAAAAAGCATATAATCAGTATTGCATAAAAATAAAAAATCAATAAAATAAGAACGAAAATAATACACATATACATTTTTAGAAAATATTACCTTTATTTAAATTAAATAAGAAATGGTTATCGGAACTGTCGCATGCCGACTATATATATCTTTTTAATTCAAATCCTACAAATTGGTGTAAGAACACCTAGATATAGTACAGAACATTTGGAGAAAAACCTCAAATCCTTATATGTAGACAACATTTTTGAATGTAAACAAATATATTTTAAAGAAAAATTCGATGACAAAGTTAATGACCAAAAGAAAAAAGAAATTCTAGCAGTGGCGGATCCAGAACTTGACTTTTGGGGGGGGGGGGCTAAGATTTTTCAAAGTGTTATGCTAGACCAATACAAAATTTACAATTACAATATTCAATTGTGAATGTCAGTCAGTCAGGGGGGGGGGGGGGGTAATGAAACTCGTGACCCATGGGAACTCTATATTCACTTTCAGCCAAGGAATAGTTAGAAAATCAGTAAGTATTTGAAATTTCAGAAAAACAAAGTTGTGTTACATAACAAGAAATTAGCACTATTATACAAACAGCAATAAAAAATAAACGAAATTTTAAGGTCTCGAAACTATCTACTATTGTGAACTTGTGTATACAACTCTTACTATTTGAAAAATTGTAAGAGAATGTGTAAAATGAAATACATTAAATTCTTACGAAGACTATTACTACAGTATATCCGTTTTTTTTTTTTTTTTTTTTTTTTTTTGAGTATCACTTATATCGGTATAAGGATTTATTATAAATATTTTTAACAAATTCACTAAAATATGTAAAATTCTAAAATTCGCAAACATATCCGGCCTCAATTAGTCAGGTCACATATACTGTATTACAATGCAAATAAAGAAATGATCAATGAAACAATTCTTACTCTAATATTTTGATAAAACTGCAAAAAAAGAATTAAATAATTTTTTGTTTGCAAACAGTCGTAGTACAGTCACATTTCGTTCCACATGATTTTGTTTTCATTCCTAATAAATATGTAACAAATACTTTACATTACTTTAAATTTCTGTAAAAGATAAAAAACAGTTTACATTATTTATATAATTTATGCTTATCGAATAATACTCAAAACCTAGCTTTGAACTTAAAGAAATTTACAGCCTCAAGACAATATAGTAATATAGAAAATGCAATATCATTGCACATGCTCAATTTCAGAATGCAAAACAAATCTGTACCACAGACTAATAATCAATATATCATTATACTTAACTTATACAGTATATATATATATATATACAATACAAATATATTTTAAAAACACTTACTTACTGATATAAATATGATTAATTATAATTATTATTAGTTTTTTACTCGCAGAAGCCAATTCCTTTTCTATCCCATTAATGCGGTAAATAAAAATGAGTAAAGACATTCGCTGCGGACGCGCACGCGCTCCGATTTCCAATATTAAACGTTGCCATATTTTGTAATTCATCAACCTTACGCCAAGGCGTTTTTCGCCAAAATTTGGCTTGATTTGGTCCATTCGAGTACAATGCGTAAATTCGCATCAGCAACACTTCTGTCGCAACCTTGGTCCCGCATGACAACTCGGTTTTCACTGCCGAGGCTCTTGCGTTATGTCTTGCTCTCTCTGCTCTCCCCTTATCTCATCCGAATATTCTCATCCTGTCTGATAGTCTGTCGGTGCTTCGTGCCCTTGAGGACTGGTCTTTTCGTTCGCCGAATGTGATCCTACTGCTGATATCCCACATCCAAAAGCTTAATGCTCGCGGCTTCCATATCACCTTTGTCTGGTGCCCCGGTCATTGTGGTATTCCCCCCAACGAACTTGCAGACTCCCTTGCCAAAAATGGGCCATATCTCTGCGCCCCTTTCCTTCGTATAGCTCCAGAAGATCTCCGTCAGGTCCGGAAGACCTGGAGGGTTGAACAAGAATATGCTTGGATTAACTGCGACTACGCGATCTCTCTCCCCTTCCTTCTTCCTGACAGGTCTTTCCCCAACTGGGTCCCGTCTCGCAAAATGGATGTTCTGATGGCTCGTTGGAGGTCCAAAACTATTCTTACCAATCAACGTCTATATAGGATGAACCTCACCTTTTCCCCTCTCTGTAACTTCTGCTACGACTTGGAAACTCCAGAACACATCTTGCTCCGCTGCTCCAAGCTCTCTACCCCTCGCCGTAATTTGTTCAATGCCCTTCAGTTGGGCCCTAACCCGTCGTATGGCGACGTTATCTTGGCTGCTTTCGACTCGAAATGGTCCTTAGCGCATCTGATTATATTCTCACGACTAGCTTTCTCGTCCTAACCTAACTCTCTGTTTGGTTTGCATTTTTGGATTTTCCGAGATGAAGCTGTCCCTTGGGACATAGCACAAATCTCAGTATCCCCCCTACCTACCTACCTACCTTCTGTGTTGTTGTTATTGTCTGGTCTGGTTGTTTTGCTTTAAGTGTTTTTGAACTTGCAATTTATATTTACATATTCTCATTATTTATACTAGTACCATTTCAAAAAAGTGGACATATCGCGCATCGTTATTAACACTTGTTTCATGAAACTGATAAATTGAATATTAGGGGTGTTTTTTTAAAGTGCTATTTGACATTAAAACTTTAAAACTAATTTTGCTGTCGGATATTATTACAATTCTATAAAATTGTTATTCTGTGGAACTGTTTTGTTTCTTGTAAACTGGTAATAAGGTGTTATGCATTTTTATGTTATTACGAACTTTTTCCCTTTTTATTCACATATTTTTTCAGATAGTATCTTAATGTATCTTGTATTTATTATATTTTTAAATAGCTGTAATTAAGTGTGTAAAAATTGTTGATCTTTCAGATGACCTGGTAATCACTTAGGTTAATTATCTATCAATACTTTTGTGATGTATACTCTTTTGTATGGATTGTGGAAATATTTGTTTCAAAAGGATGAATATTTTGTCCTTATTCTTGGCCTGGATAATGCTGGAAAAACGGTAAATTTTGTTTCTTTTATCAGCTGTATTATATTTTTAATAAATAATTTTTTATTGCTCTGATTTTGACTTTGACTCAAATTGCCAAAATGTTGATTGAAAAAGACTTTTAAAATGTCAACTGCATTTAAATTTTGCTTCAAAATTACAAACTGTAGAGTATTAAATGTATAGCTCAAAGTATGCTTAAAGAAAAAAAATTGACATTGCTTCTACTTCAAGCATTTTTGAACTAAGTGGCTATTCAGCACCAGTGCTGCCAGTTGGAAACTTTAAAATTTCCCTCAATTGTGCAACATGCAAGGCTTTAACGCCATTATGTGTAAAACAATTTGCACTAAATGTGGTGATGATATTAGTGTAAAGGTAACAAATTGTCCACACGTTCTAGAGGTCCCTTAATTGAATACCGCTTTTTTTTTTTTTTTTTAAATCATTAACTTTAATTATTTAATCGAAAAAAGACTACAAGTGATTACTGACATTCAGTATTAAAAAATATAGTATTCAATTAAGAGATGGCTAAAGCCTTGCATGTTGGACCTAGGCCTGGGTAGAATTGCCCTGCATAGGTATCTTTCTAAAGAATCCTACTTAATAATCGTGCTGAGAAAATCAGGGACTGCTCTGAATGAGTAGGCTGAATGAAACTAAATCCCTAAATTTCTTCAGAGCATTTTAGATTTATTACGAAAGATATATATATATATATATGAAACTGCACTGATTAAAAAAATGTGAAAAGATGAAAAAAACTGCTTTTAAGCTCTTACCCCAGGAGCAGAATTTTTTCTGCCAATCTGCGACAGCTATTTAGACATTACAAAATAATCTGCAGCATATAATTTCACGAAACGAAACATAAAAAAAAAAAAAAAAAAAAAAAGGATTCCAGAATTCAGTCAGCGTATTTTTATTAAAAGTTTTGTATTTAACAAATGTTAGTTACGCAATTAAATATGATCAAAACATTGTAGTTTTAAAATTTAATTACATAAAACAAGGTAAAAAGTTGGCATTATTTTTTATATCACACTAGAAGAAATATTTTTGTCCATAATTTTGCTCATACTAACTCGAGTAAAATGTTTGTAGTAGGACACTTCCATTTGAAATTAGAAGACATTAGACGTATTTTGCACCTAGAAATTTAAGTTTGGCGAGCATAAAATCATACTAATGCGTCGTTTTTTACACCTAACTTAATAATTAAATAAAAAGAGAAATCTAGTGTCAGAAAAGGCAAGTAAAGGGCATTATTTGCATAATTTGCAGTCTTTTGTGCTGTGATTTTTATATGTGACAAAGGTAAATTACTAATTTTACATGTATTTATGTAAGCTATATGCATTTGTTCTTCCAGGAATGCTGTAAAACTATTGCTAAAAGATTTCATGTCAGGAAGAGAAATATCTAAAAGCCTCTGAACATGTAAAATGTTAGAAAAAACCACTTGGTACTAAAATGTTTCCTAAACGGCCACTGGGTGCTATGATGTGTTTAAAAGGGCCACTGGGTGAAGCATCATGCCAAATTAGCCTAGAGTCTGTAATATCCATGCATTCCGTCTGATATGTAAATACTAGCCACCTTCGGCGACCAGATGGTTCGCGATCCTTGAAAAATCCGACTTTATGAAACTTCCGCTCGGTGGCGCCTAAAATTTAATTTTCAATTAAATATGTAAATTTTTTGTTTATTCTTCGAAATCGATGAAATTTGAACTTCTGTGTTTCTTCTTTTGAGGAACGGGCTGAATTCTACTTGGAGGGCAGAAAATACGATTGGCTCGCTTTTTAATTAGACATTGGTTGACGTTTTAATTAATATCTCCAGAACTGATTAAAATTTTTTAATTCTTTTTTCACTATGCACTCAGGCAGGCTTCTGAGCACCGGTATGTCAAATTTTGTAGTTCTGCATTCAATAGGGGCTGAACGTATAGATGCTCAGACAAAGAGACAGACAGACAGACAGACAGACATCTTCCTTTATTATTATAAGATTCACTGAATTAAATGAAGTCTGGTAATTGTGTTCCCATGCAAGTTAAGTACTGACTGTAATTGAAAAATTTTCATATTAGCAAGTGGTATTTCAACTCAGTATGGCACTCAATATTTATTACATCTGAATAGGAATTTACCTTTTTTGGAAAAACAATAATTTTGGTATTTTTATTCACCAAGTCATCAACAAAATTTATTGCATAATATTCTTTTTTTTTTTTTCTTATTTTTACAAAAATTTAAAATTCTGAGATGCTAGGGTAAGGTATTAAAAATTGATGTAAAAATGAAGGAAAAACTGGTTGAAATAGCAAAACAATTATGTCAAATTTAATTATTTTCTGTACATTGTATAAATAAATATAAAGCTGTTCAATTTATTTTTCTAAAAGTAATTTATTTTAAACTCATTTTACATAAGTACTCTTATAATTATTTGAGGAGTGTAACAGAATAATTCTGTTATTTTTTTTTAAATAATATTCTTAATTATGTATTTTATTCTGCATACTATTATAAATATATGCTCGATAAAATTCTGTACTTTTTATAGAGGGGAGAGGGCTTGTGGCTATAAAATTTATTCAATAATTTTATATTTAAAATTT
Source organism: Salticus scenicus (assembly GCA_963930645.1). Lineage (NCBI taxonomy): Eukaryota > Metazoa > Arthropoda > Arachnida > Araneae > Salticidae > Salticus > Salticus scenicus. The sequence continues at coordinate 57,724,877 of OZ005655.1, forward strand.
CAATTTATAAAATGCCAACATTATTTAAACTCGATTATTTTATTATATACTACATTTATTTACATTTTTATTTAATTGGGGGAGGAGGGAGAAAAAAAAAACTCTAGCTTTAAATTTAATTCAGTTTGTATAATAAGAGTAATTTGTTAAGATTCTAATTAAACGCCTACTTTGCTTACTCCATGGTCCATTCGACCGAGCACCCAGTCCTCTTCAGGGAGCATCTGTCATGATCCACTTCTTTCTTCCTTCATTTCCCTTGAGCATGGCGCACCATCTGTCGTCTAAATACTCATTGGCTTGTTGATCATTACAACTATGCTTGTTGGCCATTATCTCAATTGTTTCATGCATTATTGCATATTTATTATTATTATAGTTCACTAGTTTTTTAACGTTCTGAAAATTGATTTTTATGTTTTGTTCGTGATTAGTTTTAGTTAATGCAGTTATTTTATCATATTTAATATCATTTTTATGTTCATTGATTCTATTACTGATTTTGCATTTGGTCATGCCGCTATAGTATCTTGAGTCATTATTTTCTTTCTTAAATTTTATCTCATAGGTACCTGGAGTTTGTAGTGGATCAATTGGGTCTTTATCATTATAGATTCTTTGAAAAATATTTTTATTTGGCATAATAGGTATTGAGATTTATACTGAGATTAACTGCTTCATTTTTTACGTTAACTGAGGTGCCTTTATTGTAGGGGATTGCTGTAATATATTTTTTATTGATTTTTTGAGCATTGTTTATTTTATTTAAGTTTTTAATTCGTTTTTTATAGATTTTATTTATAAGTTTTCTGTTATAACCAGGCTTTTTTGCTATTTTACAAATTTCATTAAGTTCACTTTTCAGTAATGTTTCGTTGGAACAGATCTTTATAATAGAAAACTTATAAATAAAATCTATAAAAAAATAATTGAAAACTTAAATAAAATAAACGATGCTCAAAAAATCAATAAAAAAAATATACTACAGCGATCCCCTACAATAAAGGCACCTCAGTTAAAGTAAAAAATGAAGCAGCTAATCTCAATATAAATATACCTATTAAGCCAAATAGAAATATTTTTCACATAATCCGTAATGATAAAGACACAAATGACCCCCTACAAACTGCAGGCATTTATGAGATAAAATTTAAGAAAGAAAATAATGACTGAGGATACCATATCGGCATGACCAAAAGGAAAATCAGTAATAGCATCAATTAACATAAAAATATTAAATATGATAAAATAACAACCGCATTAACTAAAACTAATCATGAACAAAATATAAAAATCTATTTTAAGAACATTAAAAAACTAGCAAACTATAATAGTCACAAATATGCAATAATGCGTGAAACAATCGAAATAATGACCAACGAGCATAGTTGTAACGATCAACAAGTCAATGAGTATTTAGATGACAGATGGCATGCCATGCTCAAAGAAAATGAAGGAAGAAAGAAGCACAGGTGCTCGGTCGAATGGACAATGGAGTAAACAAAGTAGGCATTTAATTATAATCTTAAGTAATGTTTTTGCTCCAATTTAATATATAAAGAGTAATTTGGTTTCCGTTATTAGTTATTTCTCAGTAACGATTGCATTGCATATTTATCAAAATGATATTAATCAATTTTAAAAGTTAATTTGAACAGTTGTAAAATGTCTTTTAAAAACATAGGAATATATAATGGAATCCATTTATAAATTTGTAAATTAATATGAAAATGCTTAATTTAAAAGTTGATTTCAAATGATAATGTAAAAATGCATTTTAAGCTTTAAAAATAATATTAGTTAAATAATGATGGAAACTTTTGATTTATTTCACCGTGCAATACCTGGTATCAGAAATTTATGCATTTTAAAAAGTCACTATTCTAAGTTGAAAAAAACAATTTGATGAAGATTGTATGCTAATGTTATGCTTGAGTAAAAAACAATGTTGGAGCAATATATATACATTATAAGCATACAAGATGGTTATAATTAAACTTCAGCTGTAAATAAATGGCCTGCTGTAGCCAAAACAGGTGAGGTGCCACCAACAGGGTTGGTTTTTTGATGTCAAAAAGTGGTTTTTGACGTGACATGTGTCAAAAACTGGTTTAAACTGTCAAAAACTGGTTTAAACCGTCAAAAACTGTCGAAAACCATATGTGAAAAATCTACACTATAATGTTAATGATTTTATGCATTTTTTTAAGTTGCAATGTACTAAGTATATAAACTAACTTTCATTATTTGTATATATATATATATTTCTAGAAAAAAAAAAATGAAATGTTAGGAAACCTATCAATGCATCATCTTAAGGAAAGAGTGAACATTATAAATCTTTTTCGTAAATTGTCTTAAAGCTATAAAAATTTGCATATATAGGTGGTAAATTATAATAATACAATTAAGTATATTAAAAATTCTTTAAAACTAATTGAATAAAAAAAAAAAAAAAAAAAAAAAAAATCAAAATTTGTTTAAAATTTTCCTGCTAATTATTATTATTAATTTTTCCTCTTCACTTTAGCATTATTATGGTTTAAAAAAATATGTTAAATGTATTATCTATTATATTAAAACACAAAGCCTTTTTTGTAAGACCAAAATCGTATGATATGAGCATGCGCGAGAAAATTTTGAACCAATTCGGAAGGGAATATTCCTTTCTCTTTACGCAGTGCATTACGAATACCGATGATAAAGAAGATTGAGCAGACAACATTAATACGTATTTCATTTGTCTGTGGCAGATGCTAATTAAAACTCAATCATAAAAATAATTCACATGATTAATTCATTCATTCATACTTCCCAAGGAAGTATATTAAAAACAAAGCAATTCGCGAATAGTTATGGGTTACATTTATTTATTTAAGATCGGTTATCATCGTATGCTTCGCAGAGTGAGAAATAGTTTTTACGACGAAAATTCATTTACGCAGGATGTGGCGCCATCTGTATTTTTTTCCATTTGCTAAAAGAAAAATAAGAAAAAATCTTTTAAAATTAACAGAGTTTATTGTTCTTTAAAAGTAAAATTTTATCAGTTGAAAACTTTGTTTAGAAAAGATGGAGATAGATATTTAAAATCAAAGGAGGTTTTTTATTTTATTTTATTTATTTATTTTTACTCTAATTATTATAATCTCTGATATTTCATTTTGATACCATATTACAGTAAAAATAATTTTAAAAGAATAACGTTGAAATATTGATATATTAAAAATTTATATTGTATAGTTTATTATTAAAAATTTAATGAGCAAATTAATTTGCTAAAGTATTAACTTCATTGTTATTTATCTATTTATTTTTAACAGTATACTTTTGTTGAAATTTACTATTTTGATAGAATAAAGTATTTTAATACTATTCCAGTAAAAACAAATTTTAACTGTATTCCGATTTGCAGTTTGTTTTTAGAATATAATGAATTAATATTTTGGATTATATCCAAGTGGTTTTACAAATATGAGAAGGAAAAATCAGAATCAAAACTATCATTTTACACTTAAAATGCACTTATTGTCGTGGCAAACCTTGGAATTTTATTTCTAATATATGAAGTATACTTAAATTTTGTATATTGAAATTTCATGAAATTTATCCCTCCTCCCTCCAACCAAAAGATAATTGGTTAAAGCAAGGAGTTTTAAATCGGTTAAGAAGAGCAACTCGAAATATTCAAACAAGGGTGTTAACATTATGCCGTGAAAAGATTTTAGTTGCACATCATTCGTCAAATTTTGACGGGTATTAACTAGTTAGGTTTTTACTTTGTGAATTCAATGGTAGGTTAATTTTTAAAATTATGTTAAGTGCTGAAAATTCAAAGAAAATTTTTAGCATTCAAACATAATATTTAAAAAACAAAACATAATGCTGACTCTGGAATAAAAGATATCCCAGGGGGAATTCAATAAAAAGGGCAAACTATTTTCAAAAAGGGTATTATTTGCAGTCTTGTATCTTGTGATTTTTGCATGTGACAAAAGTAAATTACTAATTTTACATGCATATATGTAGGCTATATGCATTTGTTCTTCCAGGAATGCTGTAAAATTATTGCTAGAAGGTTACATATCAGGAAGAAAAGTATTTAAAGGCTTCTAACATTTAAAATATTAGAAAGATCACTTGGTACTAATATGTTTTTAAAAGGGCTGTCGTGTGCTAAAAATGGTGGGAAAAGGGCCACTGGGTGCTAAAATGTGTTTGAAAGAGCCGCCAGGTGCAGCACCCTGCCAAATTAGCCTAGAGTTAGCACTAAAAAATCTGGAGTGACTTCACTTGAAATTTTAATATATTTAATATTGTATTTCAATCCATATAAATGCAGATTTTCATACCTTTAAGGCAGTAATTTACAAAAGAGATCTGTCCACCATCCCTTTCATTAAAAATAATTAATTTAAAATTGCATTATGCAATTCATATTAAAATTTAGTTCAACTAGTCATGCAATACAATACCTCAAATTTTTAATCATGCAACATTATAACTCAAAATGAAAGTGAAAGAACATGATGCAATATTTAATAATTAATAGCACAAAAATTTCATTCATTGGAGTAAAATACTTATGTCACGTTTTAATTATCAATCAGCATATATTTAGCAGAGCTTATTTTTTAATAAACAAGACTGTAAAATTTTTATAACTTAAAACACAATAAGTAGTTTACCTTAGAATATACAAATTCGTATGTTCGAATTTTTGTTTTTGTAAAGATATAAATATAAATTTTTTGTACTTAAATAGAAATCACTAGCATTTTAGGAAACAGATAATACACTTCTAAGAATTATTTTTAACCATGAGAAACGTATAAATTAAACACTCTTTTGTAAAATTACAATTTTTTATTTCTCTAAATATGACTACTTCATTGTTAAAATATACCAAGAAGTGTAAAATGTGAGGTTTTTGACAAAGGGATTTTGACATGACAGTTTAAACTGTGGTTTAAACCCTCAAAAACTGTCATGCGTCAAAAACCTGCCAACCCTGGCCACCAAATTTAGTAACACTGCAGGAAATGCAATAAAGAAATTTAGAAAATAAATAAAAGAACTGAACAACAACAAAAAAAAGTTTTAAAGTGTTTATATGAAAATAGTGCTTTACATAAAAAACAAAAAGTTTAGAACATTGACAGAACCTGGGTTTGATTTCTGGTCTGATCACTTTTCATTCTTGTTAAGGCTGTATGGGTTGGAGACAAAATCTCGCCTACGAAAATGAATAGAAAGCAAAAATGAGTTTGTAGTTATTAGTAATATTGTATAAAATTTCATGACAACACATACCTTAGTCAGAGCACTGACATTCTGACAAACCTACAACAAAAATATATAAATTTTACTTAAAAGAGTTTAAGACTATGTTTAATAACTTTTGTCAAGATTTGTTATAATGAATTCAATCGTGCTTATCAATTTTAAAAATTTTAATTCAGGTTTGTGAATAGTGTTCAGCTTTGATGTCAGCAATGATGTACACAATGTTTAAAATGTATTTTGAATAGTGAGAAGCAAAAGATAAAATAACTTAAAAATAAGCATAGATAAAATAATGAAATTGAACTCTATGATTTATTTATTTATTTATTTTAATTAATTAATTACTATTATATTTATAAGGCCCTGTGGCCCCCGCCAGAGATCATACGTGATGCAAAATCAAATTTTCAAATGGATCAAACTACTTTTTTGACAAGATATTTTGTCCCACGATATTATGTCCGGATCCTGGCTGTACATTAGTCAGATTTCCTCTTTCTTTCTTCCCATGTTATCCTATGGGATTTCTGTTGCTATGTTTTATAAGGATACTGCATTCAAAAATGAAGTTTTTCGAATTCTGTTCTTTTTGAATATTACTCTTTGAACATTTCGCCTTTCAACTTAGTGAGCAATTTCTTGAAAAAAATAAAATAAATAAATTAAATTAAATATTTTATTTCATAAAGTAAATGTATGTCTAAGTTTGGATCACTGAACAAAATTATATTTAAATTTATTTTTTCAAGAAATTGCTCACTAAGCTAAAAGGCGACATATTCAAAGAGTAATATTTAAAAAACAGAATTCGAAAAACTTCATTTTTGAATGAGATATCCTTACAAAATGGAACAACAAAAGTCCCATTGGATAACACGGGAAGAAAGAAAGAAGGAATCTAACTGATGTACATCCATAAAAGAAAAAAAAAATTACACCTTCTTATCAGTTTGTTGTCTCCATTGCTTTTAATTTATTTTTTATATTTCATTTTATTGTAGCTACTTTTGAATGTGTTATATACTTAAAATTCCTAAAATAGCTTCTTCATTAAAAAGTATGCTATTTATTATAGACTTTCCTGGAACAGACCAAAACCAAATTCTCCAAGAATTACAAAGGTTTAAATTTAACAAAAATAACTACTACTGTAGGTTTAAATAGTAAGTATATGTATTAATTAGTTTTTATCAGTAATTCATATCTGCTTTTCCAATATGTATAAAGTGTTTAAAGAATTTTAATATACAGTGAACTCGCGTTAAAACGGACAATCAAGGGCCAACAGTTTTTGTCCATATTAACGAGAGTCCATTATAACAGGAGTTCATAAACTGAAGTTCTATATGAACTCTAAAATCACTATTATATGTACACATACACAGTATAACACGAATGAAAATTTGTTTCCTCAAACCCATTTATTCACTAAAAATATAAAAGCGTGAAAACCGATGATACTTACTTTCAAAACTTCTTTTCTTCATATAGTACAACTTGATAACAAAATCCTTTGCTATGTCTCCACAATAGAAGTGGAGACAGGTGCAAATTGTTGGCCTCAACTGTCACTGTCAATCAATACTATTTACTTCCCACAGTGTAATAGCACAGAGTGAAAGAGATTAACCCTTTTATTATTGAACCTTTTCATGCTAAAAAAAAAAAAAAAATACATATATACAGTCGACACCGGTTATAACGTACCTGGGATATAGCGTACTTTCGCTTATAACGTACTCAGATGCTTGGTCCCGAATGAAACACTATATAATGTAATGGTTTACATCTTCATCTATAACGGACTATGCAAAAGCCTAATCTGGTTATAACGTACTTTTTAGACTGGAATGAAAAGCCAAAATTGGATGTCAACCTTGTATTTCTGGTTTGGAAATCGGTATATTTTCTTGGATACCGTCTTTCGATGTCTCCTTTATCGCCTTATATCTCCTTTATACCTTTAAAACTTTATCGCGTTTTGTTGAATTCCATACTGACTATTCAGAGACTCTGCAAAGTTCCATTATAAATATTGAAAATCAGTAGCGGCTCGTGAGATTCCTTTATAGGGGGGCTGCATAGCTGCATGTATACGTAAGATTTGAGAAAAAAGCGAAAATGATTTTCTAAATAATCTGTTTTAATCGGGGTCTTCGGGTTTTATATGCGCAGACTGAGCAAGAAGCAGATCAATACAAGATACAGCATAGATTTAAAATTTTATATTATTGGACATTCATTACAAAGAAAAAAAAAATCTGGAGATTTTATTTTGTTAACTTTATTTATTAATGATAATCAATTTTCCCCAAATAAAATATTTTTCATCTGCATGCTATTATTTTCTCCAAGATGGTACGAAGTATACATACATGATTGTAAATCAAATTTTGCTCATTAAAAAGATACACACAATGATTTATATAAAAAAAATAATAAATAGTTTGATTACATACTTATGTAGATCTGTACAGTTCTTGCGATAATAACTGCAAATAATTCGAATCTATAGTCCATAATGATAAATAATTTCTTTTTGTGTCTCTGTACAAAAATGTATAAGTCCTGTACTCATCAAAATTATACAAATTGCGTGACGATTACCTATAACCTATCTACCAATTTTTAGCTCAATTGGATAAAACATTTAGGCGCAACCGCACTTCATAAATTTAAGTCCATTAATCAAAATGATAAGGAATTTTTCTTTGCGTCCTTGTAACAGAACTATAAGTCTCACATCCATCAAATTCTATACAGCTCGTTTGATGGTGACCTTTCACATACCTACCAGCTTTCAGTTCAATCGAACCAAGCATTTAGATGTTATGATATTCACTCACATATATACACTTACTCACACCATACATATAACACTGTAAAAATAGCAAAAATGAGCTCAGGAGACCTCAAAACATTATAGTAATGTAATGCTCGTATCTTAAAAGTGCAATTATAATGATGCGTTTCATTAATTTATTTAGAACATCCTTTGAAATATTAATTAAAAGAGTTAACATTGACGTAAAATCTTGCACATCACATAGATTATGAAATGCTTGTCTAACATTACGAACATTTTATTGTTATTATTTTTTTTAATGCGAACTTTACACACATGTACAGTAAACTAAAATTTACACATGGTACAGTAAACTAAAATTTCATTTAAATAAGAAACCTTAGTATAATTAAAAATGAATTTCCAAAATTTGCTGCACATCTTCTGTATTGCCGTGCATAAAAAAAAAACATCTACAAATGTTAAAACACTATTTTCTTTAGATATATTTAAAAAGGCTTGAATAGTATGTATCAGTTTAATTTGGTTTGAAATATTATCCAAGCCAGCAGTGCATTCTGGATGTTTTGTGTGTTCTCGTAAAAGAAGTATATAGGAAAAATAGTGTGGCCAATCTACAGAACGGATATTAAAATGTTTAAATTTCCGAGCATATTTCTGAAAGTTCTCACTCAAATAGAAAGAGAGATGAAACGAAGTTATAAATGCTTTCCAACTTCGTTGTATGAAAATGTCAGAAATTAAAAATTTAGTAATCTCGTGTTTTTAAGAAAGGTTCGACGGCTAATATTTCTCATCAAAATAGAAAAACATTAGTGACTAAAATACAAGTGAAAAAAAAATAAAAATAATTATAATTATAATTTTCATAATAACCTTATCAACAAAGCGATTAAACACTTGATAAATTTTAAATATTATGTTTAAGGCAAAATTTATATAAAAATTGAGATTCTGTCTATTCAACGTTTCTGCCATTGGCAAACCAAGAAACCGAAAAACCGTTCGAAATTTCCATGTAATATAAAATAAAAATCTGCTTGAAAAATAAATAAAAATGACTTCTATTTTCTCATATAATCGTGAATAACCTTCATGCTAAATTGTTTTACCTCTCATACATAAATAATCATCAAACACAGCGATTACCGCATTAAAAACTGTGAAGAAAGAACGTAGATTACAAAGGGAAATTGTTCTTTTCCAGCATTACCGAAATCCCTAATCAGGTCGGTGCTGCAGCGGATGCAGCTCCAACCAAATGGTCGAAACTGGTAGGGAAAACGAGTAGGGGCGGTTGTAACTGTTCTTTCCCTAAAGAAATCCCTTTTTTCGGGAGCTGCATGAATGAGCAGTCCCTTTGCGAATTTTCGAGGTGCTATTGCGTTTAAAAATAGTTAATTTTTCTCAGCTTTTTAATAATTTTTCATGATAACGAAGTAATCTACTTTTCTATATGCACAATACTATACAATATAATAATATTTATTTTCAAAATATTTTGAAAGTTGATAAAATAATTTTTTCGAATATTTCTGGGGGGGCTGCAGCTCTGCAGCTCCTGCCACGAGCCGCCACTGTTGAAAATGTAATTTTTACTGTGTCATCTAATCAAAGAAAACAACGAAAAATAACAGATTATTTTTCTAAATAAACATATAAGTAGTAAAATGTTTTTTTTTTCTTTTTTCTTATTTTATTTTGAGAAAATCATAAACTTTCTATTTAAAATCTCTATAATTGCGAGTGCTATTATGCCCCTTTTTCTTTCGTTAGGCACTAAATTATATTGGAAATATTGCTTATAACGTACTTCGGTTATAACGTACCATATTTTCTGGTCCCCTGACAGTACGTTATAACTGGTGTCGACTGTATATATATATATATATATTGAATTTGAAAAGATTTTGGGAACTGACTCTTTTTCGAAGAAAGTAAGCTTTGAGGGGAAAAAATGTCCATCTTAACGTATGAATTGTACGTATAAAGCGATGTTTATTACATGCAATTCCTATAGGCCTTAGCCGGGGATTCTGTTTTCGTATGTAATAATGAGAAATCCATCTTAAATGGGGCCGTCTTAACGAGAGTTCACTGTATATATAATGTTCACTTCAATATTTAAAAAATTACTAATGCTTTAATTTTTTTCTGGCTTCTTCTTAAACTCAGAATTTTTTAGATTTATAACTTAATGAACATATGGAGTATATTTGATCATTAATCCGAAACTCTTAAGCTTTTGAAATATAATCTGATTCAAAACATAAAATCTTTTACATAGCTTATACATATGTACAAACCCAATAGCAGTATCAGTCTGCAGCACAATGTCAGGTAGAATATATCTGTAATTCTCAGTGACATTGAACACTGCATGCAGTCATATAAAAATTATTCTAAAAGAAAAAAATCTGCAATTCTTGTATATACCGTAAGACCCCGCTTAACGCTGTTTCATTTAGCGCTGTTTCGGTTTAGCCCTCTTTTATTTCCCCTGTGGATTCCCCAAAATTGCTCGCAGCAGTACGGGGATTCCCTGAAATTGTGTGCTCGCTGTTTCGCATTACGCTCTACTTTGATGGAACATATCCCCCGCGTTAAGCGGGGTCTTACTGTACACCAAAATAAAAAGATGGGGGAAAATGTGAACAAATAAATAAAGCTAAACAAAATGAATCTATCATGATTTAATCTCTTTTAAAATATACTACTGTATTCTTTATTATACAACAAGTAATCATTAGTATTGTTAATTACAGATTTCTTAAATTCAAAATCTAATGAGATATGTTGAAAATACTAGAGTACAAAATACCCTACTTTTTAATTAAAAGTAGATTTAAAAAATTTATAAATTCCTTTATGTGGTCTCCATAGGGAATTTGCTGTAGTGAATCTCAATTATCCACATAAATTTCAAAACAATTTAATTTATGCATATTTACAGAAATTATCACTCATACAAAAAAAAAAAAAGGATTGCTGATTACATGGTTCATGTTTTGCTTACATTGGGTTTCCAAATGTTAATTCTGTTACATGGATCTCAGATTAGAATTCAAAAATTTTCAATTGCTGATCTTTCTAAATCAAATCATCAAAGTTAGTAGTACTAAACCCATATTAAACGTAAGTCTAATATCAAATCACAAGGAATATATACAACATTATCCAGAATCATTTTAGATTTTTTTAAACAATTTTAAAAATATTTTATATTTAAAACCAGAATGTGCATGTAGTATACATGTTTATATATATGTGTTATAGTTATTTTTTACTTTCTGCTATATTCAATAAAAGTAAGTACTGGATTTGAAAAAAATTTTGATTTCTGATTTTCTGTTTATTTTCATGTTTTGATTGGTCAAGGAAATGCAAATGATGATTTGATATTTTTAGAAAATGTCTGTCTGTGTGTGTGACAAATATTTTGTCATAGCTCTAGCTGAAGAACTAAGGCACATAATTTTATAAAAAGTTATATGTAGTTGCACCTAGACATAAATAAATTAGTGACTATCAGTTATTGAGTTGTGTTTTAAAATTCAAGGAAATCAATAATGGAAAATGAACCAAAATCCAGAAAATTCCGAAATACGGAATACTTATGGTCCCGTGGGTTCCAGATAATAGGTCCTATGCTGCATGATGCAGATGGTGTGACAGACATAATTATAGATAAAAAGAATGTTTTCATTTGAAATCTTTATATCTGTTATGATATATAGCATATGTAGGAAAAAAGACGATGAAAAATAAAAAATGCAAGAAGGTAAAAGGAACTTTAAAATTAAATAAATAAAATATTTAGAGGACACTAAAAATGTATTAAGAAAGAGGTTTTGGAAAAAGAAGACTTGTTGCAAAAAAAGATAGATATTATGCATTTAAAAAAGTAGTAAAAATTGTTTATAAAAATAATTGTTCCGATGTCTGTGTTTTTGAATAAATTAAATACAACAGAATTTGAAAATAAACAGGCCTTGAAGATATTTATTAGAATTTAAATAAAATTTCAGATTTCTGTTACTTTATATTTGTTTTCATTTGTTTGGTATGTATATAAACATAGAGTTGGGTTTATTTTCCCTGACCTGAAAATACACAGATGGATTTTTTCAATAAAACTTGAAAAAAAACTTAATGGGTTTTTTCAAAATATTTATTTTAAATTGCACTTTTATCTAACTTATATAATTAACATATTAATATAAAACAAATATAATATACGTTATTATAACAAGGAAAAATAATTTTCAAAAATATTGGTGGTGCTCAATTTGCCCTATATAACAAAATCTTGAAAAAATCCCCATAAAAAATAGTGTATAATTAATTATTTTATTAAATTTCAATGTAAAAAATTTTTACTTAAACAAGTAGCAGCAAAAATAGACAAAGTTGTTTGTCAGTATAAAGAACATTGCAGGACAATGAATGTAAAATGTAAATGAATAAAAATCAAGTTAAAAAAAAAAAAAAACTGAAAAGTTTTGATAAAATACAATAACCCCCCCCCCCCCCCCAAAAAAAAAAAAAAAAAAAAAAAAAAAAAAAAACTGGGTTTTTTCCAACCCTGTTTCTATATCAATCTTGTACTGTATATTTTTTTAAGCACTATTTAAAATTTTTCACTCATATTTTTAGAAAGTACAGATGGGTTACAATTTTAGCTTTTACTATTTTGATGACTGTTCCATTTGAAATTATTTTAATCTGCTCAGAAAAATATGTGAAAATTTTAAACATTTTTATGCCACTACTGTTAATATACGATTATTTTAAATCTAGACCTGCAACTGTAAAAGGTATAAAAATTCAACAATAGACAAAAATGCCATTTGCATATTTGTTCAGGGAAATTGATTGAATGATTTGAGTGGAAATCCTGTAATCTGCTCATGCCAACTTACAGGAAAAGTAAGCCGGAGGTCAATCATCTTCTGATTACATGGGGAGGTCAACCTAAATTATCTTCTTCAGATAATATAATTGTTGATCTTCAGTTAAAACTTGATAAATTTGGTAATTAATTTCATAATTCATAAAGAAAAACTATTTAATGGCTCTATAAGATAACTTTGAGGATGAGTTTTTTAATTTGAGTTGATCTATAATAAAAGAAGAATATATATTTTATTTTATCATATGAATACCAAAATATACTCAGGAAATTGATAATGAATGTTTTATTTTATTTTCAAGTAATTTGAAAATACACTTTTTATTTATTATATTTTAATTATTTAATTGAAATGTCATTAATTAAGATATAAATTAAAGATACAATTTCTATTCATGATCAGTAGTTTAAAAACTTCATTGTTCATAAGTAAAATACTTTTAATACTTATAGATGCTGTTTAATTCTTCCTTAAAAAAAAATTTCCATTGTAATGAATAAAAGCTTTATTATTATTATTATTATTTTTCTGTGTGTGTGTGTGTGTATAAAAATAATTAATTATGGCCTTTTATCATTGCAGTTTTCATGTAGCTCTTGCGCGTTTGTACTTTCTTCTATCTATATTCAATAGAAGAAAGTATTGGATTCGTAAAAAATTTCGAAGGATTTACTCGTTTTGAGGCAGGGTTGCCACGCTACCTGGAGAACCTGGGAAAAGTCAGAGAATTTCATACGATGGTTGCTAAAGAAAAAACAAATTTTCCACCAACGTAGGGTTATTTTTCTGTTTTTTTTTTTTTCCTTAGCTTCCACGATTTTTACTTTCCGAACACTATAGTGAGGAAAGTATTGTAATCATGTCAAAAATCCAAATTTGAGATTTTGATGTTTCTATATGTTTCGAGGTCCCCCGAGTCCGTTTTCACTATTTTTGCGATGATGTATGTATGTGTGTGTGTGTGTATGTATGTATGTATGTATGTATGTGTGTGAGTGAACACGCTACCGTCTAAACGCTTTGCTTGAATGAGCTGTAAGTTGGTACTCATGTTGCAAGTCACCGTAGCACGAACCCTATTGATTTTGATGAATCTAGCACTTATAGTTTTTTTACAGGGACACAAAGAAAAATTCTTTATCATTATGGCCTATGGGACCAAAATATTAAATATGCGATAGAATCTAAACCCCTTATTCAATTGAGCAAAAAAATTATACACATATTATAGGTCACAGATACTCAATCTGTATAGATTTTGGAGAATCTAGCACTTATAGTTTTTTTTGCAGGGACACAAAGAAAAATTCTTTATCATTATGGCCTATGGGACCAAATTTTTAAAAGTGCGATAGCATCTAAATGCCTTATTCAATTGAGCTGAAAATTTATATGAATATTATAAATCACTGTTGCACTAACTATAAGCATTTTGATGAATCTAGCATTTATAGGTTTTTACAGGGACACAACGAAAAATTCTTTATCATTATGATCTATGGGCTCAAAGTTCAGTAGCATTAAATAAAACATCGTGTAATATATGGAGAAAAATACTCAAACACTCTATTATGGTTTTCTCTCTTTTGTTTGTTTAACAACTCCTCTTTCTTAACTTTATCTACAAAACTGTTAATTACTCAATGTTCGGAAAGTTGAGTGGAGTCACTCCAGATTTTTTTTACTTTCCGAACACTATAGTGAGGAAAGTATTGTAGTCATGTCAAAAATCCGAATTTGAGATTTTGATGTTTCTATATGTTTCGAGGTCCCCTGAGTCCGTTTTCACTATTTTTACGATGATGTATGTATGTGTGTGAGTGAACACGCTAGTGTCTAAACGCTTTGCTCGAATGAGCTGCTGGTTGGTACGCATGTTGCAAGTCACTGTAGCACGAGCCCTATTGATTTTGATGAATATTGCACTTATAGTTTTTTTACAGGGACACAAAGAAAAATTCTTTATTATTATGGCCTATGGGACCAAAATCTTAAAAGTGTGATAGCGTCTAAACGCCTTATTAATCTGAGAAAAAAATTTGTACACATGTTATAGGTCACAGTTGCACCAACTGTATAGATTTTGGTGAATTTAGCACTTAGTTTTTTTACAGGGACACAAAGAAAAATTCTTTATCATTATGGCCTATGGGACCAAATTTTTAAAAGTGCAATAGCATCTAAACGCCTTATTCAATTGAGCTGAAAATTTATATGAATATTATAAATCACTGTTGCACTAACTATAAGCATTTTGGTGAATCTAGCATTTATAAGTTTTTACAGGGACACAACGAAAAATTCTTTATCATTATGATCTATGGGCTCAAAGTTCAGTAGCGTTAAATAAAACATCATGTAATATATGGAGAAAAATACTCAAACAATCTATTATGTTTTTCTCTCTCTTGTTTGTTTAACAACTCCTCTTTCTTTACTTTAAACTGTTAATTACTCAATGTTCGGAAAGTCGAGTGGAGTCACTCTAGATTTTTTAAAACATCGCCAGCCTTCCTTTCCACTCATGAATATTGACAGATGCTATCACTGTATGTAACTTTTGTCATATGTATTTTTTGTGTTTTCAAGTAGTACCGTAATTATTTCGCCCTCAACACAACCAGTGCTCAATACATGGTTAGACTGGAATTTTCTTAGAACGCACCTGGAAAAGTCAGGGAATTTCATTTTCCTGTTTCAGTGGCAACCCTGTGAGAGGTATAAAATACAATTCGACCATTTTTAGAAAATGTCTGTTTGACAAAAATTTTGCACCGTCTTTATCTCCAGAACTGCTGCTCAAAATTGTATATAAATTTATATGTAGATGCACCTTGACTGAAATTAGTGCCTATCAACTTTTGGTGTTAACTGTTCAACAGGTGGTGCTGCTATACAGCAATTTCTACAATTTAAGGGGAGGCTATATCTCAGGTTCTATTGTGTGTAATGAAAGAAAACTTCATATGTGAGAAGGCCATTATGAGACATTATGCTGATTCAATTTGAATGCTTATCAGCCAACAGGTGGCACTGCTATAGAGTGATTTCTGCAATTTAAAGGAAGGAACTGCTACACAGAATTGCATATAAATTCATATGTAGATGCACCTTAACATAAATTAGTGCCTATCAACTTTTGATGTCAACTGCTCAACAGATGGTGCTGCTACACAGTGATTTCCGCAGTTTAAGGGAAGGCCATATCTCAGGTTCTGTTGCATATCATCAAACAAAACTTAATATGGGAGAAGGCCATTATGAGACATTATGCTGATTCAAGTTGGATGCTTATAGACCAGTTGGTGGTGCTGCTATGCTGGAAATTTCCATGATAACGGGAAGGCTATATCTCAACTAATATGGCATATAAATGAACAAAAATTTATATGTAAGATAACCATTATAAAAACGCATTTTTAAGGTGTTATTTATAGACAATAAACTGTCTTTCTTTGAATATTTAATGTTAGTTCCCTAAGATGAAAATCATTTGCATTCATCATGTTATATAATTTTAATAAATGATAGTTTTAATAAATTATTTGCACTTAGGGAATTTGTATAGGAAAATATAGAAAAAAGTCTTGTGGTTGCCACAACATACTAGTTTTTTTTTTTTTTTTTTTTTTTTTTTTGTGGGGAGGGGGGGGGGGAGGTCTGATAGAGAGTAAAATTATTTCAACCACTAAAGAAAACCGTTGCAAGTTTTTTTTAAAAAATTTTGTTTGCATTCAAAGTTTATATTCATCATCTAGGATCTTAAAGTTACTAAAGCTGTGCTGATTGATTGTATATGCTACAGAGTTGCCAACTTTTATATTTATTCTGGTGTATTTTAGTTCACCCTTTATTTCATATCATTTTATTTGTTTATCCAACATGTAATTATGATAAAATAAAAAAACATTACACTTAAAAAAAAAGTGATATGAAAAAGAAAGACATGTCTAACAATGCTTCAGAATAAATTATAAAAGTTGGCACCTCTGATGCTAGTGCATTGGGAACAGTATTTGTGTACTGCTGCTGTTAACATCTTAACCCTTTAATAATCAAGAACATGTTTTTGTGATTATTTCTCCCTTAACGGCCCTCTTCACTTACCATCTCCAGAAGCCTGAGCCAATGTTATTCTATGGGAAAATTTTCTTTACAAATAACTTATTAACTAATACATATTTTTAAATTCTGTTTTCACATTCAGAAAATTCCCAACTGTTAAATTGATGCACCTTTTTTAAAAATGTATTTTTTTTTATATTTTATTTTGAAATTGCAAAATGAAAAAATTTCACATATTGAAAATTCATATTTTGCGGCTTCAAAATAAAATATAAAAAAATACATTTTTTCCATAGAATAACATTAGCTTCGACTTCCAGCGGCGATGAGTGAAGAGGGCCCTTAATTATAGATTTTAGGCTTGTTTCTTTAAGCATTTCATATATAATAATCATGAGGTTTATCTTTAAATGCACAGTGAAAAATTCATTGTTTTAATACATTATAAAGAACTTGCAGTGAAAACACCATTACAATTTCCCCCCCACAGGTTAAAGGAAAATTAGCATATATAGATATTTTTGTCTTTTATAGTTGGCCGAGTAGACATGCATGGAGTGAGATTAAACTTTTGGGATCTTGGAGGTCAAGAAGATCTTCAAGTGTTATGGGATAAATATTATGCTGAATGTCATGCTGTTGTGTATATAGTAGATTCATCTGATGTTGACCGCCTTCAGGAATCTAAAGAAGCTTTTGGTAACTATATTTTTATGATTGTAATTTTATTGCATTTATTTAATTAAAATACTTTCAAGACATCTCAATGAATTCCTCCCCTTCCATAAGTTAATTCAAGCATACTGTTTTCAGATAAAATGATAACAAATCCTGCTCTTGTTGGAGTTCCTTTGTTACTCGTTGCTAATAAGCAAGACATTCCTGTAAGTATTTTTAAAATTAACTGTTAAATCTTTTTTCTTACAACACAATACTTAATAAGGAAAAAAAAAAGACAACTAAATTCAAGATTTTATAATTATCAGTGTTCCGTGTGCTGGGGCACTAAACTGCCATAGTATTCAATCTTCCATTCTGCTATTTTCATAATCTTGAAATTTGCCGACCACTTAGTTCGTTGACACTAAATTTTTATGTCTTTTCTTTTATTTATTTTAAGTAAATTTTTCATCTAAGAACTAACAAATAAATCCATTACTTTCACTTCTTAATGACGTCTTGAGAAAATCAATATTTTGACAAGTGAGTGTATCATTCTTTTTTCTAGTCTATAGTTTCTTTTTCTAAAAACATAAAATTAAATAAACATATGATGGGTTGGGTACCAAATTCAAATCACAAGAATAGACATTATATTTGATGGAATTATTTTATTAGATTTAATAGAGATATCAGTTACAATTTCAGGTAACCATAATTTTTTTTTTCATTTAAATATTGAAGAAAAGTATAGTTGAAGTGGGGATTAGGATAGCTGCATAGCTTTAGCAGTTATATGTCCATCATGAAGTGATCGCAGATAACTCAGAGCCCAAAATTTCAACTGTGATTGCACTTAAAATATATACAGTGGTGGACATAATTATGAGACACCTATCTAATTTGACAAATAGTGAAAGAAAAGATTCAGAACTTAAAAATGTTTTATCAAATACGTCAAAAACATAAATTTATTCTATTATCACACGTAATTGTTTTACAGAAATGATATTTTTATAGAGTTTAATAAAAAAAATTAAAATACCATGGACAAAATTATAAGACACCCTAACATTTTAATTAAAACACCTGCTTTTTTTCGAAAATAATGTGCAATATGCAAATTTTCTGCACGCTGTTATGACATCAGCAGTTAACTAAAGCAGACGATAACTGACTTCACGCATTTACAAACATGCCACGGGGTACAGAATTAAAAGAAAGTGAAATTCGTGAAATTTGGAGATTAAATGGAACTGGTGCTTCAATTAATAATATTTCAAAAGTTATTTAATGTGCAATTAGAAATGTTTTGAAAAGAGGAATTAATGGATCGGTGATTAAAAGATCTGGACGTACTCCTTGCTTATCCTCGAGAGGCAGATGCCATGTGCTTTCGCTCGCTACACGGAATAAGATGACCACTACAGGCATTAAAAATGCTTTGAAACTGAATTGTTCAAGGAGAACCTTTCGCAGGGTGTTGCATAATGCTTCCTATGTGAGATATAAAAAATTATTGAAGAAAAAACTACCTCTTCTAAGCCGGCACAAAATGGAGCGTCTAAACTTCGCTGAACAAACTATGGCCTGGACCTCCAAATGGTACTCTGTGCTATTTTCTGATGAAAAAAAGTTTAACCTGGATGGTCCTCCTGACGGGTTTCAATATTATTGGCATGATTTACGGAAGTCTCCTCATGTACTAATGAGCCGCCAAATGGGTGAAGGCTCAGTAATGTTTGGGCTGGTTTTTCGGCTCAAAGGAAAACGGATATTATTTTTGTGCATTCAAGAATGAATTCCGAAAAGTATTAGAATCTTCTTAAAGATCAACTAGCCATATACGGTGAACTTCTTTGTGGCGAAAACTACACTTTCCAGCACGATAATGCGCCGATTCATGCATCACATGAAACAAAAAAGTGGCTTTCAGAGCAAAGTATCAATGTTCTCCCGTGGCCTTCTTGCTCACCAGACTTAAATCCCATCGAAAACTTGTGGGGGATCTTAGCTCGTGCGGATTACCGAAATGCGAGGCAGTTTATATGTGTCGAAGACCTAAAGAATGCTATAAAATGTGCTTGGGAAGAACTGTGTTGCGATATTTTGTTACAATTGATAGATTCGATGCCGAATCGCATCTTTCATGTTATAAAAAACAATGGCAGCATCACCAAATATTGAATAAGCATCTTAGAGGATTTTCTTTTAGACCATTAGTGTCTGCTAATTATGTTGACCACTGTATTTGGAAAAAACGGTTGGTGTCTTATAATTTTGTCCATTATATTTTTAAGTTTTTTCATTAAATTGTATGAAAATATCATTATTATAAAATAATTATATATGATAACAGAATAAATTAATATTTTTGACGTATTTGATAAAACTTGTTTAAGTTCTGAATCTTTTCTTTCACTATTTGTCAAATTAGATAGGTGTCTTATAATTATGTCCACCACTGTATTTATATATATATATATAAAGTTACTCACCACAATAGGGTTGATATATTCGTGACGAATAGGGCTGACGTATTCTATTTTTCATGCATTTTATAAAAAAAATTCCCAATTTGAAATGCTTTTACAAATATATATAAAATTTTATGTAATAAAATGGTCTTGTGTATTATCATACCTCATAATCATCTATAATTAAAAATCATTTTAATGTATTGCACTTGATATTTCAAAAAGAATAAAATATCTAAGAGCATAAATGTGAAGAGTCATTCAAAGAAACACTTTGTCAAACAATATCCAATCAAATATTTTTACCATGTAAAAGATTAAACTTCAATTTTTTTAAAAACTTTTTATATTGGACATGTCTTTTTTGCCCAGTTTATTTTTCCAATTAGATGAAATGTCGATGTGTATAACTAGTTCCTTGTATTCATTTGAAACAATTATTTCAAAATTACTGTTCTCGATAAGATACTTGCTTACTACAACAACATTGGAAGCACAATCTGGCATTTTAGTGAAAAATAGCTAAATAAATTCTCACTTTTACGCATGCAATCAACATTTTTCCTCGCGATCATCAGGCTGTGCACACAAAGACTCAGCACTCTGTGAAGCGAAAAAGGAACGATTAAACAAGGTTATTGCCATTTTAAAATCAATATAAAAATTAATTAATTAATTAAAATGTGCCACCATATAGTGTATATCCATCTATAACTAGAGCGATTTTTTAATCGCCACACTAAAACTTTCACTCGTCAATGGAGAGCAGACATTTCGTGCCCTGGATAGCTGGTGTCATTAGTCATATTAAAAACAGCTTTTAAGATTGTACAATTTCATTTAAAATTTTATTTAGACTATTTACTTATATTTTTATGAGTAAACTAATTTTATAATATATAATAATTTGCATCACAGTACTCTGCTTTAACTCTCAGTCTTTCATTCGTGTGTGATAGGTTTCATTCATTTGTTCAACTTTTTGTAATTGGTCCCTTCCCAAAGTTCAACAGTCATAAAATTTTGTGAAATTTGACATGCTTTTAATAGCCAATACTCATTTCCAAATCATCAGATAGCTTTGATTATTTTGATTAAAACAAGTACAATTGGGGATTTTGGAGGATTAGAAATATAGTACTGTAAAAGCACTTATTTTCGCGAGCCGTAAATTTCACAAAAATGAAGGTATCGGTGATTTTGCGAGCTGAAATTTTCGAGAATTTTATATGAACAGAACCGAAAGTTGAAAAATCCTAAAGTTAAAAAGTACCTAAATATAGAACCCCATTTGCATAGGGCATTTTAAGAAACATCTTTTTGTCCGAAAAGTTCGTCTCCCCTCCTCATCGCTCTGAAAACAATTCATGCTTTGCTTACAACGGTGCTTATACATCAACTTTGGCCTTGGCTCAACGTGCACATTCCAACTCAAACAAGTTTCTTGTCTCAATCTCATATTTCCTCCGCTCTCTATCAAACTAGGGACTTCTGAACCCCTTTTTTGCACCAAAAATGTAATTGCCCCACCCCCTTCGCTTTTCTCGGATTTGGACTGTCCATGCCTGCGAGTTTTGGTAAGTGAAAAATTCCTGATTTTTTATTATTATTTGAGGCGGAGGAAAAAAAAAAAAGTATTTCGCGAGGCTTGAATTTTTGTGATTACGATGGGCTCGCGAAAATAAGTACTTTTACAGTATTGTAAATTTCCTAGACGATTAGTTTTCAGGGCTACCCAATTTTTTTTTGAGGGAGAAAACACTATAGAAGACAAATGACTTGAACCTTTTCAGTAATTACTAATAAATATTAACATTATTTTTTTAGATTTCAGATTCATTCAATGCAAAAAAAGTAAAACTGTCTGATGAAGATAAATAAAATAGAGAAAAAATATCTGTTGCGTGATTAAAGCAATATGGATCTCTAGCAATAAAACCTGTTAACGATAGTTTCCTTTTATTGTCCCCTCCCCCTCCCTTAAAATCAGAGCCTTTTTTTTTTTTTTTAAACCTCTTTCTTTCTTTCTTTGATAAGACTTCTAAATGTTACTCTTAAATAATATTTTATATCTTACATGTTTTAATCCTGTGATGGACTTTCTCTATATTTATATAAGTGCATCGATTGACTCAACATAGTGATGGCGATTCTTCTGGAGACTGGGTCATGAATTTTGGTGCAAAGGTTGGTTTAAAGGCCCCCATCCCATTATGTGCGTGATTTTTTGAAATTCTCTCCCCCTCCCCCTCTCTCCCTGGGGTGGTGAAGGCAAGTTTCCAAGCATAACTCTTCTTCAAATAATCTAATTTTTTTTTTGTGTGAGTTAGTTTTCGGGTCTGAGAATTCATTAAACTTACTTTTGTGACTCTAAAATTAAAATGGGGAAGTAGAAAAGTGTACATGCAGTGCATGTCGATGTGGCATTACCAAAACTTGATACGGTGCAGGCAGGAAAGGTGCTGCCAAAGGGATTGGGTATCCAACTAAGGTTTGTGTGTGAATGAATATATTTGTTTCTGCATGCATATTCAAGTAAGACGTTGCCTCAGGCAATGGGGACCTAGAATATCTTGGTTATGAGTGGAAAAAACACTACTTAAGACAGGAAAACTCAAAACGAGGTTTTAATTGATTTTAATGATTTTTTTTTTTTTTTTTTTTTAAGAATTTATTTACATATAGAGACAGCAAAGTAGCAAAACTTGCCAGTTTTGCTCTAAAATCTAATGATATTTATTTAACTAGTATGTTGTGGCATCATAAAATTGTATTTTATATTTTCTTGTACAAATTCATGAAGTGCAAATTATTTATTAAAATTATTTTCAATGATAAATAATGCATGCAATTTTCATATCAGATAGGTATAATCCTTAATATTAAAAAAAAGTTAATTTTGTGCCCTACAGACAACTGTTGAGGAAGTGCTTTTTTTTTTTTTTTTTTTTGTTACAAATGAAAAAATAGATAACTTTGTTTCAAATATCATATACAGTCGAATCTTGTTATAACGAACTTCAAGGGACCAAAGGTTCTGTTCGCTATATCCAAACTGTTAAGAAAAATGATAAAGTTCAAAAAATGTTGTAAATCATTATTTTCTATGTATTTTTATTAATGATGTATTTAAAAAAAAGAAATTATAAAATTTATAAAAAATGATAATTAATGAAACAATTTGACTAAAATCGCTCTTATTAAATTGGCACAATATAAATTAATTAAAAATGAAGGCAAATGGAAATACATTCATTTTATCTGTAATTTTTGCTGACTGTTTTAATAAAGAAATAATCAGTAAACTTCTGCTGATGTAATGTCGATTTCAAAACACTTTATGAATTTCTTTGTCCAATATATTGATTCTAACAATTTTTCTTCCACTGTTTGTGAAGACAAAAGTTTATTAATAACATGTATTGGTGTTGTAACATGTGGGAAAGTAAATATATCGCCACATGCTCCTTTTCATCTGCATTAGATGCAGAATATTCAATTTCAGAATGATTTATTTTAATTTCTTCCTCAGTCTCTTCATCAGTCAGTTCTTCATCATCACATACTTCAAACAATTGCATGTCACAATCTGAGAATAATGAAAATTTGGGATTTTCTATCCACATCGCAATAGGAAAATCTTCATATTTTTCTTCAACATTCTTTGCTGGGCCAGTATGCTGAAAACACTTTTTGATTGCAGAATCCATAAGAAATCACCAAGATTTTTCGAGCATTATAAACGCATCAAGAAGATAAACATTGTGTTTTACATGTTCATCATATTCCTCTAAAATTCGTAAAATGAGTTACTTCCTGTAATGGCATTTAAGGCTTCTGATGACACCCTGATCTATACGGTATACTACAGAAGTTACATTTGGGGAAAATTCTAATCGATTGAAACTGTTTATAGCTAACAGTTCACAATCCCACTTGCAAAGCTCTTATCCAAACAGTTCCTTAATCATCCATACCTTATGGTTGGCTTCATAAAAAACAGGAAGCTGTTTTGAAAGCATCTGGGGCGTTTAGGTTTTCTAATCACTAGAGGTTTATGATGTTCATTTCTACTCATATTGGCACCATGCAAGAAATGCTATTCTATCTTTCAGCAATTTTCTGCCATTACATTTCTCTCCATTAAATTTTAATGTCTATTTTGTGTCAACTTATAAAAGAGTGCAGCTTCATCAGCATTAAATATGTCACTTTCATCATATTCACTAGAGGTGCCATTATAAACATTGTCTTTCAACTCATCAATGTTGAATATTGAAACACCAGTCGATTCTCTGAGAATTTTTCTGGGAGATACGTTTTTCCATTTTTTAATCTCTCTAACCATCCATTAGAACATGAAAATGGAATTCCAAATTATTGGCAAATTAATCAGCTTTTGACTGAAGTATTTGCCCAGACATTGGTACATTTCACTTTCTTTGAACATGCTGAATCAGTTTAATAAAAAATTTTCCACTCTTTGATGTTCAGCTTTGCTCGATTTTTTGGGGGGAGTTAAAATTTTTCTTGAAAGCAGAAAGTATGCTTTCTCTGTTTTTCCATATTCTTTGAACTGTAGTTTCTGATAACTGTAGTTTCAGAATGTTTTACACTTGTTTGACATGACAGAGACAGACTTGATGATTTCTTAAAAGCTAATTTTTAACTTGGAAATCTTGAAACCAGAGATTATAACGAATCTGTAGATTTACACAGGTTCTCTAGTGATAAACACTCAAATGGGTGAACGAGATTAAATTACTTCCCTTCTACCTGAGTGTGTAACTATTGAATAATCATTTCTCTTTTCCTAAATTCACACTTTGTTTTTATACAAATTGAACTGGTTCATTAACACTTATGTCAAAGGTTAGGAACTTTTTATATACTTATTACTAATTTGCAATGTGTTTCACTGGCTGGTATACATCTTCTTATGAAATTAGAGTCGAAGTTCTGTTCTCCGGTCTGAGGGGGAAAAAATAGTGATCAACTGAAAAAAGGATAGCCGATTCTTAAGATTTCGAAGGTTCGCTATAAAAGGATAAATTAGCATGAAGTAGAATAGGAAAACGATGGGACCAAAACTTTCATTCGTCATATCCGTGAGTTTGTTAAATACCGGGTTCGACTGTATATATATATATATATATATATATATATATATGGTTTGGTTTAGCCATTAAAAAAAAAAAAAAAAAAGTATTGATGAGTTCATTCAAAAAACACTCTTATTGAAAAGAGAGGGAAAAGTGATGCTCCTGCATATATAAAAATTCTATCTTGGTTGACTATTACTATTTTTAATATTTCTTTTTAATTTCACAATGATTGGTTAAAAATAATCTTCATTGTGTACATTTGAACAAAATTTTGTCCTATGCTGTCATGCTAAGAATTATGATAAAACTGGATCACAACACCACCTGGTGATCAATATGCAGCAACTTATGTCAAATACTACTAAATATAACTTTTTATGAAATTCTGTGCATTAATTCTTAAGCTATAATTGGTAAAAAATGTTTGTCACTCATACACAAACCACAAACACATGCATGGATGTTTTCTAAAGATGATCAAATTGTGCTCAGAATTTATCAAAATGTGTGAGTCTATTAAAAATTGGAAGTCAAAAATTTTTATGAATCTAATACTTCCTTCTTTGAATATAAAAGAAGGTAACAGTAATAGCTGCTATTCTAGAATTGAATACAGTGAATAAAACATTATACAAATGTATATTTTTAATGGTTTTTTTTTACTCTGTTGCAAGTAAGCCATTCGAAATTTTTATTTAATTATATGTTGCCGAGTCAAATTTTCTTTTTTACCTCAAGTCATTTTGTCATTGTGCAATTTTCAAATATTTCAAAATATGAAAATGTAGATTAAAAGTAAAGTTAAAATCATTAAAAACTATTTAAATACTTCACTGCCAAATGCTTTCAACTACAGTATAGTCCCCCTCAATCAGGCTCACTCTCAGTGGTCGAAATTAGAATCAGCAAATTGGGTGCCAAATGACAAGTAACATTGTTTTCTTAATTGCCATTATGTTGCACTAAAGTGCCATTTTAAAACTCTTATTTACACATAGAAACATATGTGTAAGCATTGTACATAAACTATAATTACTTTATCTAGTTAATTTTTTCAACTTCAAAAATGTGCTAGTGCTAATATTTTTATAAGAAAGCTAGGAATTTAAATCTACTATTTTGTTGCTTTTGCCTTTATTTTCATCGCACATATAACTGCATACTGAAGGGGGAAAAGTATGTTAGGTGTCAAAATGACAACTAGGTATAAAATTGTGGTCGTCAAAATGAAATATTTAGTTGCAAAATATAAGTAACAACTGCTAATTTTGAGCCCTGCTCACTCTACACCCTGAGGATGACTATTCCATAATTGAAAGTATTTATTGATTGAAGTTTTAAACAATTTTTATTGATTTTAACCTATTTTAAGTATCAAAATGCAATATTAAATATTTTGAATTTAGATTTTATTGTATCTCTTAAAGTTAATGGGAAATTTTGTGAACATTTTTTACCATCATTGAATTTTCATTACCACCCTTTTTAGAAATGTTTAACTGTTCAAAGAATCAAAGAAGTTTTCCGTGAAAGCAAACATCTCATTGGAAGAAGAGATTGCCATGTGTTAGCTACTTCAGCTTTGCATGGGTTCGTATGCTTTTTCTGTACTGAATGGCATTGTAAAATTATCAATGATATATTGATAAATTTCTGAATTTTATTTTTTCACTGACAAATATGTATTGTAAAATTTTTCTTAAGTTTCAAAATGAGTAATTTTTTTAACCTTCTAGCATGTTCACTCAGTAATTTTACATGAGTGCATGTGTGCCGTATTTTTTATGACTGCTATTATTTTACCATGTTTGGCACGAAAAATAACAAAAATGAATGAATATTGATAGTAAATTTGTTAAAAAATAAAAAATTAACTTTATTATTGCAAAATTGCTAATTGACCTTCAGACATCCCTGCTGCGATACGTGAAAAAAGTGCATTAAAAAAAAACAAATTTGTCATAAATTTTGCGCAGAGGTGCATGCTGGAAGGTTAACAACATTTTTGAACTTGTATTTGGCAGTTTTGTTTTATTCAGTAAGCATCTACAATTGTGTTACTGGCCTAGTGTGGAGCACAGAGAGTGGGAGCATGTGCCCTATCTGAAAATTATCAGTGGGTCATTGCCCCTTTCAAAATTCCCCATCTTTTTACTTTAAGCTGGTATCAGACGTAAGAATGTATTGTTTGAAGTATAAGATATCGCAGCTCAAAAGCTACCAGAGTTTAGGTAGGGTTGTTTTTAAGCTTAAACAAAATCCATAAATATAAACAACAGACCTAACATTTGGTGATAACTCACCTCAAGGGTGTTTAAAAGGGAAAAGGATAGAGGATATTCTGGAATTGCGATTCTCTGATTGGAGGAAGTTCATGCTAAAAACTACCATATGTGATTCAAACAGTTGAAAATGTGTGATTGACGAACATACATGAGGCAAATTCTATCAATCGGGGATCTTTCAACCGCTTCCCTCATGAAAAACCTGTTTATGAGGTAGTATATGCTATTAACTTTCGTATAGCTCTTCGTCTGATAGCGGCTTTGCCAACATACTTTTTGCAAGGAAAATATTGTAATCACGAAAAAACTCAACTATGAGATTTTGGTGCATGTATTAGTTTTTAAGGGGACTTGGTACTACTGAAAGTTTCATATGAAAGATTATATTTCCATTTAATATTTATAAATTGAACTATATTAGGTTTGTTCAATAAAATATATATTCAGGCAACAATTCGTATATTTTTTATAGATTTGAAATCATTAAATTGTGTTTTCTCAGTTTACATTCTTTTCATGAATTCACGATCTCTAAAATGCTAAATCTTCTACAGATATTTAAGAAAAGACCCCCCCCCCCCTTTTTTTGTGTGTGTGTGTGTGTGTGTGTTTAATACTACCTACTTAAAAAAATTAGGGATTGATTTTGAAATTTATTATTTAATTTTCTGGAAAAATATTTAAAAGTGCATATATGTAAAAATTTGCAAAAAAAAAAAGATATAATTTTATTTTTAATATTCTTTCTTTTAAAGTGATTGCAAAATCCATCCCTAATTCTTTTAAGTTTTATTAAACATTCAATATATATAAAGTCTTTTCTTTCAAATCTGTAAAAAATATATCAAACACCGTAAAAATTGCTGCCGCTATATATATTTTATTGTACAAACCTAATATAGCTCAATTTAGAAATATTAAATGGAAATATAAGCTTTTAAATGAAACCTTTAGTGGTACCAAGTCCCTTAAGGTCTTCCGAGTTCATTTTGCTATTTTTATAATGATGTATGTATGTGAGTGAACATAACATCTAAATGCTTTGATTGTTTGGCTAAAAATTGGTAGATATGTTATAGTTCAGAAATTTTTTATTCATCAACCTTGAAAATTCATCAGATAAATTGGAGTGGAAAGCTAATTTTTATACCAACCAGAGCCGGAAATCGAACCCGGGCCCTCTGCTTATTAACACACAGATGCTCTACCACTGTGCTAAGCTGGCAACCAGCTCGGCATTTCTCTCATAATATTCATTGGAGTCTGCAAACGCAGATAAAACAGGTGAGAATTTTAATCGTTACACAACTCCAATATACCCCGATATTTTTAATTTAGAAATTTTTTATTCATCAACCTTGAAAATTCATCAGATAAATTGGAATGGAAGGCTGATTTTTATACTATGTGAAAACGAACGTATTGCCAATGAATGTTATGTGAGAAATGCCGAGCTGGTTATAGGGTAGCTCAGTGGTAGAGCATGTTAAGCAGAGGGCCCGGGTTTGATTCCGAGCTCTGGTATTTTTCACATAGTTAGTATAAAAATCAGTCTTCCACTCCAATTTATCTGATGAATTTTCAAGGTTGATGAATAAAAAATTTCTAAATTAAAAATATCGTGGTCTATTTGAGTTTTGCCACAATTAATATTCTCACCAGTTATAGCTGTGTTTGGAGACTCGGTGACCTTGCCAACGAATATGTGAGAAATGCCAAACTGGTTATCGGCCAGGGTAGCTCAGTGGTAGAGCATTTGCACGTTAAGCGGAGGGCCCGGGTTCGATTCCAGGCTCTGGTATTTTTCACATAGTTAGAATAAAAATCAGCCTTCCACTCCAATTTATCTGATGGTATGTTATAGGTTTCTGTTGTATAAACTACATAGATTTTGAAATTTCTAGCTCTTATAGTTCTTTTATAAGGACACAAAGAAAATTCTTTATCATTATGGGCAATTAACTCAAATTGTTTGAATTGCAATAGTATCTAAATGCCTTATCCAAGTGAGCTAAAAGTTACTAGGTATGTTATAGGTCACCATTGCACAATTTATATAGACTTTGATGAATGTAGAATGTATAGTTCTTTTTTAAAGACACAAAATAATTCTTTATTATTACGAACCATAGACACAAATTATTTGAAGTGTGTTAACATCTAATATCAAGGTCTACAGTCAAGTAAGTCTTTGAACTGTATTTTTATAAACTAAAACAGTTACGAATAGAAAGAAATTAATGCATGCCTTTGAAACTTACTACAGTGTGATAGTGTCTAAACGCCTTATTCAATTGAGCTAAAAATTGATAGGTAGATTATCGATGTAAAAGTATTTAAAACTTTAATAAAATAAGAAACAGATAAATATTATGAGCTTATCATTTATAATTCTTTTACAGGGATGCAACAAAGAACTTGGATATATTACAATGCATTTGCCTGTATCTGACACGGGCAAAATTTACTGGCAAATTTGCATATGCCCATGTCTCACATGGGTGATCTTGTATCTCACGTTAGTTTATTACTAATGCCCGTCTGAGATCTGCTCAAGTAAAAATAGATAGGCTAGATTATAATTAAACCTATTTACCATAGATTGCACCATTATGCAGCATTTTCCTTGTGTAAACCACGTGGTGCATTTTGATTATAGCTAAAGATTGTTAGAAATTCTTTGTCAAAAAAAAACATAATTTTTTACTAGTTTTTCTGAAAAAAAAGTCGTGCTTTAAGGGGTTAAATGACATATAACACCCTGTTATGATTTTTCCTTTTGTCTTTTTAACAACTTCTCTCATTTAAATTAATTTAAATAATCGTTAATTACTAAATGTTTGGAAAGTTCAATGGAAACATGCCAGATTTTAATTTTAAATAGGGAGATAATTTATACTGTGTGGATTTGTTTAGGAAAATATTGAAGAAAGTTTTTGCAATGACCACAATATACTAGTTTAAATTTATTTTCTCGTAGAATTTTCTGCAAATATACAGTATAGGATCCGTTATCCGGAAACCCGTTATCCAGAATGTTCCGAAAACCAGAATGCAAAATGTCAATTACCAAAATTTTTAATTATCGTAAAATTTAAGAATTAAAGTTATACAATAGCAGCGGTCAGAATTATAGTTTTACAACCTACTTTCTTTAATGCTACGGTGTTATTCTGGGGAAATATGGTGAGCACAAAATTGTCCAAATAATTACTGAAAATTTGCAAATTAGAAAATGAATTTTTATTGTATTTTTTAATAGATAAACACATACTTCTTAAAGTGTCCAATAGCAGATGAATTTTATCCTTGAACTCAGGTCGCATGCATGAAGTCCCAATTGTTATAAAATTTTTAAATAGTTTTTATTAATTTCCATTATTTTTAGAATTCATTTCATAAAATATTTAACATTATGGGCTAAAAATATTTGCAACATTTATGAACTATTAGTACCAGAGCAGAGACACATTATAAGCAAAAAAATATCATGGAAATTTTTGCAAAATCCAAATGAAAGGATTTTACTCTCAGGTCTAAAATTAAATTTTATATATGTTTATTTATTTTTCATTTATTATTACTATTATTATTTATAGTTTGAAATTCTAATTAAGAATGTTTTTTTTATTTTGTGGAAACAATTTATTACATAATATATAGGTAAAGTGTTTACATATATATTATTCATGCTTATCACTGCTATTTATGAAATTATTTTGTACCATTTAATACATATAATAGTGTTCCGAATTACGGAAAAACCCCTTATCCAGAATATCCCAGGTCCCAAGCTTTCTGGATAACGGATCCTATACTGTAATTGGAAGATATTGACTGTTCCTAAGAAATGCAGATCTTCCTTCCTCATCTTTTAAATATCGACATTTATTTTAAATTTGACTTTTATTTAAAATAAAATTTAAAAAATTCACTAGTCATTTTATGTAATTTAATATATAAATATATTAACATTTTACTTTATATGCAGTTGTAATATATATATATGTATCACTCTTATTTTTAGGGATGGTGTTCATGAAGGTATAGAATGGGTTGTACACTGTGTAAAAAGAAATACTCT
Source organism: Salticus scenicus (assembly GCA_963930645.1). NCBI lineage: Eukaryota > Metazoa > Arthropoda > Arachnida > Araneae > Salticidae > Salticus > Salticus scenicus. Next base: position 57,756,558 of record OZ005655.1, read on the forward strand.
ACGTCCTCCTAAACGAAATGATGATACTTAGGAAGATGAATTTAAAAACCTGTACATAATAGCATATTCTATTTTGTAACAGTTTATTTATTTTACTATTTGTAAATTATTTATCATTAAACATAAAAAACATTTCACACTTGTCTGAAATTTTATATATACATATGGTAAAAGCTGAAACAATGTTATCAAAACAATTTTAGTATTCAATTTATGAAATAATATTCTTTCTTTATCATAAGATCATACTTGCCATCTTTTCCGGTTTTCCCGGAAGACTTCCGGTTTTTTAGCGTATCTTCCGGTCTTCCGGACAGATGATGAAATCTTCCGTTTTTAAAAAAAGTCGCGGATATCGTTCGTTTTAAAAAGAAACCCCAAATGTTCTACAAAAATTCTCGATTCCCAATCTTTTTCCATCCATAACATGAATGTCAATATTCATTTCAAACTTGCTTTATGAGATTCTAGAACATGTAAAGAAATAGAACTGTTAAATATTTCTTGCTGATGTAATTATTTTTCGCCCCCCCCCCCTTATTTATCTCCAACTAGTGATCAGCAATCAAATGTTCTGCAGAAGTGTTTTGTTTCCTAATCTTTATCTATCTGCAACATAAATATAATAAATATTAATTTTAAGCTTCTTTCATTAGATTCTAGAAGTAGAGTTGAAAGAGTTTAATATTTCTTACTCTTTAATTATTTTTGCATTACCCCCCCCCCCCTTTTCCCCGGATTATGATCAATTCTAGAAACAATAAAGCAATGGAAGTGCTCAATATTTCTGATGTATATAATTATTTTTGGACCTTTATTGTTGAATTTAATGAATCTGTTTATTTTTCCTCAATTAAATATTTGTTTGTCATATTTATACCAAATGTTTAAACATGGGGAAAAAAATGAATAATTTTTTCAGGTAGGAAAATTTTGTGTCCCCCTTGTGGCCACCCCTGAGTATAATCAATCTATAGTAAAACATTTTTATAGATTGTTTCAATATACTAAAATTGTAAAACTGTATTGTTTAATATGTCAAAGGGAAAAAAAAAATCTTCTCTTTTTTTATGAAATCTTCTGATTTTTCAACAAAAATCTTCCCTTTTTTTATTAAAATTGGTTGGCAAGTATGTAAGATGAAAACTTTGTTTCTTGATTTTATTTTAATTAACAAAAATTAAGACTTTCTTGTTTTATTTTATGATTATTTGTAGGAACAGTTTTAAACCTATATTATTTATTCAAATATTTTAAGTAATATTTTAGTGCAGTGGTTGCCAACCTTCTTGATTTAAAGGATCACTATTTGCATAACAAAAAATCTTGTGGACTGCTAGTATTATTTTTAAACAGAAATATATATAATAGATTAATGATCAGAAAATATCCATTTTTATAAATGCTTATTTTTTTATATGAAATTTGCGAATACTTATTAATTTTAAGAGTCTCTAATGGATATTCACTTTTTACAGAGATTCAAAAATAAGACCTTGATATTATTAATTTGAATTTTGATTTAAGTCTGTTGTTGAATTACATATCCACTAGTAAAATTTGATCTATTTTTTTTGTTGATAATTGTTTATTACAGCAATTAGCACTGAAATATTATGCATTTCAGAAATTGGCCTAAAAATATATATAAATTTCATCAATTCTCTATGATGAATCAGTCTTTTATTACTTGATGTGATTCACAAAAATTTAGCTGATCTTCCTAACTTTGCTGAAAATTTGTAATTTGAATTGACTATTAAATTGAAACAATCACTATTTATAATAAAGCAAGAAGCTTGTCAGCAAATAAAGTGGAACAGAAGAAACACCTGCTTGCAAAACGCTTTTGGCTTTCATAGATATTCTTTGATGATCACATGATGAAATACTAGGAATGAAAAGGCAGTTTTTGAATTTCTGAAATCTTAGACTGATTTTAACAGAAATTAATAAGCGCTATGGTTAATTATCACAAATGTACAGTCCAAAAGTTGTTTTAAATAATTAGGCATTTTAAACATATATATTTATTTAAATTCATTTACTTTGAAGATTCCCCCCCCCTTTTTTTTTTCTTGTTGCATTTCTAAGAAAAATATTCTTCTTTACTGGACTACAGAGATAATTTTTGCTAGTAAATTAATGTGCTTTGTTATGTATTCATTTAAGAAAAGAAATATGCATTTTAACTATATAAACAAAAATAACCTTACTTATGCTTCCAGCATACTTTCGAGAGGGGTCTCTCTCTTCATCTGCAGTTCTGTTGCGGGAGCTTTTTTCGTGACTGACTTCTTATGGGCTGTACTTTAAAAGTGGGTACCAGTTTTGATCAATGTTTTGCACTGGCTTGTTGTCATTACACAAAGATAAATTAGTTAATATTTCTATAGTTTTCCGATGAAGTGCATATCTTTGGTTATTGTAATTTGCTAGTTTGCAAACTTTGCTGAAATCTATTTTAATGTTTTCCGTTGAGTTTGTTTTGCTAATAGCAGTGGTCATTTTTTCAAACTTTATGTCCGATATGTGTTCTTTTATTCTCTTTTTAATTTTGCATTTTGTCATTCCTATATAATAATTACCTGTGGAGTGGTCGTCTTTTTCAAAATGAATTTCATAAATTCCTGAAGTTTCAAGTGGATTTTATTTATTGTTTCTTATGAGTTGATATATATTTTTATTGGTTTTTATTAAAATTTTAATATCTATTTTATTTGTGAAATTTTTGATTTTGTTTGCAATAAAAGAGGGATTGCAAAGAAAATCGAAATAAAATTCTAATAAATCAACTCAAAAGAAACAAAGATAAATTAGATCAACTTGAAACTTTGGGAGTTTACGAAATTCCTTTTGAAAAAGCTGACCACTCCACAAGTAGTTATATAGGAATGACGAAAAGAAAAATTAAAAAGAGAATAAAAGAGCACATATTGGACATAAAGTTTGGAAAAATGACCACTGCTTTTAGCAAAACAAACTCAACGGAAAACATTAAAATAGATTTCGGCAATGATCACAAATTACAATAACCAAACATATGTACTTTATCAGGAAATTATAAAATATTAACTAATTTATCTTTGTATAATGGCAATGAGCCAGTGCAAAACACTGATCGAAACTGCTACTGTCTTTTAAAGTACAGCCGAGAAGAAGTCAGTCGAAAAAAAAGTTCCCACTACAGAACCACAGATGAAGAGAGGGGCCCCTCTCGAAAGTACTCTGATCAAACGGAGGAAGCATAAGTAAGGTTATTTTCATTTATATATTTAGTATTTTGTTATTTAACAATTCAGTATATATTTAAAATTAATAAGGAGAAAGATCAGGGAGCAGATATATATAAAAAATTTAAATGGAGCTAAGGTATTGAAAAGCAGATTACTAACAAGGAGTCTCCATAGGCGCATGCGCAAAAAATTTTGGAAAAATTACAGAATACTCTCCTTATGAGGTTATGTTTTTTTATAAAAAAAAAATAACAGAGCGGAATCACTATATACTGTCTGTAAAAAAAATATCGAAAATGTCTGAAAAACTAATAATAATCAATAGTAAGAAAAAAAAGATTTTTTTAAGATTTTGAGATACTTTCCAATTTTACCTCTTATAAAAAATTCGTATGTAAAAAGATAAAATTATTAACTAGAAAATTTCACAAAACAAAAGTAAAATTAAATTTAAAAATTAGGTAAGAAAAGCTTTTATAGAAATAGATATCATTCTATATATTAAAAATTCAAAAAATTTTTTAGTGCTGCCATCTATCACAAAAAGGTATAACCAAATGAAAAAGTCACATTTATGCATTCTGTATTTCTGAGATTAAATAATTGAAAAATTTTGAGATTGGATGTACATAAAAATAAATAACAGAATAAAATGTCAACTGAAAATTAATTAATGTTATATATTCTATTAAAATGGCCTTGAAAATCGATCACTTAACATAAACTCAAGATTGTAGTGCACAAAATCAAAGATAAATTTTGATTGGAATCTAAAAGCACAGGAAAAAAAGAAAGAAAATATTAGACATGTTTTAGATTTTTTTTAGTTATTTTCTTACATTTTCGTTTACCTGTTGAACATTTTAATAATTTTAGAATACAAATACTAATAAATAAATGAATGTTTGATTTTTAAGTTAATTTCTTATTTATTTTTGTTTATTCAAAATGAAATAGAAAATGTAAATAAAATAAAAATATTAAAATAAATGTTTATGATTCGTAATATTTAATTTTAAACTTAAATTTACCTATTTTCCAAATGTTTAAACAAATACATATAAATTTTATAGGAATGACTAAAAATCCAGAATTACCACAGTCCCAAGCATTCCGGATTTTCTGCTTTGTGCTGTACCTTCAAAGTTATAAAATTATTAGGGATATATATGTATGTCTATATTAACAGATTTAGAGTGTTTTGGGGGTTAAGGCTGATTGGCAATGCATGGGTCTTAGGTCTCCATAGATACCCTCCAAGGAGTTTTACCTCTTATTTACACTAGTTTAAAATAGTATAAGCTTAAACAATATTATATTTGAATCATACAGAAATTTTTTGTTGCCACTATTTAGCCAAAATGCTTCAAAACTATTTTAATGAATACCTATATACATGTTATAGGTTACCGTCACACAAACTGTGTAGATTTTGGTGAATTTTGACTTTGCTATCTTCAGCTTGGAAAAACTTATTTTATTCCATTAAATAATTTTCTTTATTTTCATTTATCTTTTTATATATATATTTGTAATTTATTACTTTATTTAACAAAAAGAATTTATTAATTTTTTGAACACTTACAGTTTTTTTTTGCAGGGACAAAACGAAAATTTCTTTATCATTTAAAGTGTGATAGCATCTAAATGCTTTATACAATTGAGCCAAAAATTTATATGCATGTTATATATAGATTTTGGTGGACGTAACACTTACAGATTTTTACACAGAAACACCCTATTATTATTTTCTCTTTTGTTTATTTAACGACTTTTCTTTATTTATACAAGTGTTAATTACTTAATGTTCGGAAAGTCAAGGATTTACTTCAGATTTTTTAATTTGATATCCCAACTATGAGACTGCATATAATGAAATCAAGGACCACATGCATAAGCAGACAATGATTACTGTATATCTTTCTATTAAAGCTTTATTTGACTGTATTTAAATTTTTTTCACATATTTTATTTTACATCTAAGATTTCCATTACTAATTTGTATATAATCCCTGTTTTTACCAAAGAAACAACCTTTTGAGTAATATGGCAGAATGTTCACTCAAATTTCCAAATTTATCCAGACTTCAAGCCCTTATTTTTCCGGTCATTAGATTCCAGTTTTTCTTTAGATTTAAAGTAAATAAATAAAAGGTACCTTTTCAGATTTTTGAGGATAATTTTTGATTTCTTAAGGGTGCCTCAATAAATGAAAATTTTTTAAGATGTTCTTAAGAGGTGTTTACAGCTAATGAATGAGAAAATTTTTGATAAACAATGCTATTAAAAATCAAAAGTATCAACCTTTCCAGACAAATTTTGATGATGAATAATTCCTATGATAGTTTTTCTCATAAATTTCTCTCATTCAATATATATGTATATATTAAACTTCTGTTAATGATACCATAAAATTTGATTAAATAAAGACAGCTAATTTATGAAAAAATGGGTCTTGAAGCGACTAGGTTTCCCCCATTTAAATACATTGGATCTGGATTTTCCCTTTGGGTACCCTTAAAGGGATACTTGACCTAATTTCAACAGTCTAACCCCCATGTCATTCTATGGAGTAACTTGTTTTGTGAATTAATAATTACATAATCTATTCTTTTAAATTCTGGGGGGGGGGGGGGGCATTTGATATACAGAGCTGTAGAACCACATTACTTGAATTCATGTATTGATCCATCCAAAGGTCTTCCCAGGGTGTTTTTCTATCCAAATCTTCCTGCTCATGCCAACAAATCTTCTGATATCCCGGCATATCTGAGGCAAATTGCTCTTGAATTAATCACTAATATACCAAAGGAGGCTACTCTTATTCATACAGATGGTAGCAGGCATGAAAATTCTTGTTCTGGTAGTGGAGTCTACATTAAATCCAAATATACCTTGTGCATACTTGCCAACTTTTCCGGTTTTCCCGGAAGACTTCCGGTTTTTAGGTAGATTCCTCATAGATCTACCTATTGCAATGGTTCTCATGACACGACTTCTGGAAAATTTCTTCATATCTTCACCGATCATGACCCCCTAGAACCCTAAACTACCCTTCGTTCAAAAGTTTATATATATGTATAACGCTTTTTCCCATGTTAAGTTGTGAACACGATAACTGGAGTAATTTTTATTTAAATTTAACCAGCTCGGGATATGTTGTCAGGACAGTAAAAATCTTGGTCGAGTTCGTAGATGGGGTATCCAGCTCAAAGGGGGTGGAAATTTTCATTTGCCCATAATTTCTTTAATATTGAAAATAGGAAAATACTTCAAATCAGGCTAATTACCGCCTTACCCTAAAGAACAACTTTTGTATTTAAACTTTTTCGATAACTTCAATTGCTTAAAAGTTACAAGTTAAAAAGTGATTTTTCTTGTGATGAAGCCGACATTTTCTATAGCTTTCATTGCAAAAATTTATAATCTGATGCTTATGTCACGTGCAGATGATAATAATCTGATAAAATAATAATCTGATTAAAATAATAGTCTGATTAAAAAAAAAAAGTTTAATTTAACAGAAAATATGACGTTACAATTACAACAATGTACTGAGAAAAATGAAATAAAATTTTATCCGTGATTTTAAACAAATAAAATAAAAGTTAATAAAAAAATAAGTAAATAAAATCAACATATCTTACGGCTAAGCAGATTTAGACTTAGCTTTATGACGTAGATGCTATAATGTAAAAGATCAATGTCATCGTTAAAAAAAAAAAAAAAAAAAAAAAAAAAAAAATCTTGTAAATCGATGCTAAACGAATTAAACTGGCATGGTAGAAAAGGTAATAAATTTGGTGACATTTAGGTATCCCTTTAACAAATGAACATGGGCGTCGGCAGAATGGGGCAAGGGGGGGCACTTGCCCCCCTCTGGAAAATTTTAATAAGCATTTTTTTCTTTAACTTTAAAACTATGCTATCAGAAAAAAATATTTTTTCAGGTTGTGCCCCCCCTCCCCTGAAATTTTTTCTGGTGACGCCACTGCAAATGAACTAGGGACATTTTAATGAATTTTCCGTTGAAGTTTATTTTCATGAAAATTTAAATTAAAGTATTTTATTACTCGAATTCCCTTATTTTGATAAATAAAATTATACCATTAAAAAAAAAATAAAGAACACTCTTTTATTGAAAAATGAACTAATAAAGGTTTTAGAAAACTATTACATACTTTTAAATCTTTATTTAAAAAAAATTAATTGTTGCCACTCGACATTATACAAATACATCCAAATCCTGTGTCACATACAATAGTTTTGTTAAGTATAGATTTTCTGTTTGCCCTTGGTACCTGCCCCTGATAGGAAAAGTGCCTGGAAACACTTGTATCTAGTATTGTCATTGATTATGAAGTCATGTGCAAAATTTCTGGTCCTTTGGACGATAAGAAGTTGCCGAAAATTGAATTGCAAAATTCCGTTACATACATCAATAGTTGCATCATATTAAGTTAATAAAAGTGTGTTAATTAAAATTCTTGTTAAACACTTTAATTAATCATTTAAAAATATAAAATTAAAATAATATGTCAATCTTAATACAAATATCGTTTGTGGTGAATAGTTTAGAATGTCAGTTTAGGCAAGAATTTAAAATTTACGATTGAGAGTAATATGTTACAGCTTCCTTTGACTTTTTATCTTGTCGAAACAAGATATTGGTCTGTGAAGAGATATGAGGTTTTCGCGTGGAAAGAAAATATGACGCCAAAGCTGCCTTTCTCCATCGCCAAGCTCGCCAAATTTTGTCGCCAAGTCAAAAATTTCGTTGTCAACTATCAACTTTTGCCGCCAAATCACAAATTTCATTGCTAAGTCACAAGTTTTGTCACCAAAATCTCGCCAAATCATACAATTTACTAAATTCATAACAATTAACATTGAAATTCAGCGGTGCCAAATGGTCAAATGTTAACTAATGTTAATGTTCCAGCTTATGTGAACCAAAACAGTTTCACTTTACAATTTTTACTCATCTGACAAGAATCACAAAAACACAATACAAAACTTTCAATAATTCAATAAAAATTACAATGAAATAACTATCCAAAAACCGCTACCACTTATCTGTATTTGACTTGACCATAGCAACGCCAGGCTTACCAGAACTAGTAAGATCGCAAGTGCATTTTCACGTTTCTATTACTTTTTCTTTTTAAAGAAAGATATTGAACAACAGTTATATGGATTTTAAATAAAAATTATAATTTTGATTAAGCTTGGGTGGGGAGGGGGGGTGTAGCCCAATAGCCCCCTCCGGGATTCACCATTGCTGGAATTTTATATCTTTAAGGTTTTTATTTGTTGAATGATTATGAGCTTGAAATTTAAAAAATTGAAACATTTACAAACCAATAAATTTAGCCTAAAATTTTAAGTAGAATGAATAAAACCCTTTTGTAGTTGAAAATTAAATTTCTTGAAAACAGAATAGCGACGTAAATAATGCAATGTGTGGGAACAAAGCCATTGGCTACGTATTAATGCATATGTAAAATTTCTTTACAATTGTAACATTAACGTAAAGGAATCTACCTTTGCCTTTAAGCTTGCCGAAAAGGGATTTTTTAACGTACCTTCCGGTCTTCCGGACAGATGATGAAATCTTCCGTTTTTAAAAAAGTCGCGGACATCGTTCGTTTTAAAAAGAAAACCCAAATATTCTACGAAAACTCCTGATTCTCAATCTTTTTCCATCCATAACATAAATGTCAATATTCATTTCAAACTTGCTTTATGAGATTCTAGAACATGTAAAGAAATAGAATTGTTAAATATTTCTTGCTGATATAATTATTTTTTGCCCCCCCCCCTTTCATTTTATCTCCAACTAGTGATCAGCAATCAAATGTTCTGCAGAAGTCTTTTGTTTCCTAATTTTTATCCATCTGCAACATGAATGATAATATTATTTTTAACTTTTTTCATTAGATTCTAGAAGTAGAGTTGAAAGAGTTTAATATTTCTTACTCTGTAATTATTTTTGTATTCAACCCCTCCCCCCCCCCCTTTCCCCGGATTGGGTGTTGGTGTTGGTGTTAGGGATTAAGGCCGATTGACAACACTGGGGTCCTAGGCCTGAGGGGGAGGGCCTTCCGTGGAGGTCTTTCTTAGGGGTCCTAGCCCGTATTTACGCAAGTTTCGGAGGAAACCACGGAAAACTCCGAATGGCTAGGTCGACGAGCGCGACTGGGGATCGAACCCGGCACCTCACGTCTACCAGCTTTGAGCGCAGAACCGCTCGGCCGCTGGTGGTCCCCGGATTGGGATCAATGATCAATTCTAGAAACAATAAAGCAATGGAAGTGCTCAATATTTCTCACATATGTAATTATTTTTAGATCTTTATTGCTGAATTTAATGAATCTGTGTATTTTTCCTCGATTAAATTAAATATTTGTATGTCATATTTATACCCAATGTTAAACACCGGAAAAAAATGAAGAATAATTTTTTCAGGTAGGAAAATTTTTTCCAAATCAATTTAAGAAAATTAATACTCACTTGGTTTTATGCACATTTAAAACTGATAATTAGCTACTGCTACTTTTTTTATATGTATGATTAATGTACATACAAAAAAATCATATTCTATTTATTTAAAACATTAGTTATACTTTAACTTAACTAAGTTTTTTGTCTATTGTTAAATAAATTTCTTAGATTCTGTTTTGTAGATATTTATATGTTGAAGAGGAATAACTTCATTTAACTTTTATTATATGTAGTATAATCAATGTATAGTAAAACGTTTTTATAGTTTGCTTCTAAATATTAAAATTGTAAAATTGTATTGTTTATTACGTCAGAGAGAGAGAAAAAAAAAAAAAAATCTTCCCTTTTTTTATGAAATCTTCTGGTTTTTCAACAAAGATCTTCCTTTTTTTATTATAATTGGTTGGCAAGTATGCTTGTGCCATATCAAATTAAGAAATCCTGACAGCTGCTCTGTTTTTCGCAGTAAATTGACAGCCATTGAAGCTGGCCTCAATAAAGTACTTACACTTCCTAGTTCGAAGGATATCTGGGTTTTGAGTGATAACCGGAGTGCCATCCAACATCTTTCAAATTGGCATAACGTGGGAGACAATGTCGGAGTGGCTATTTTGAACAAGCTGAAAAGTCTTTCCATCTTTCGTGAGATTCACTTGCAGTGGATAGTTTCCCATGTAGACATTGCTGGTAATGAGACTGCAGACTCCCTTGCTAAAAGTGGTGCAGATCTATCCTTGATTTCTTAGGCATCTCTGACTTTTTCAGAATTGTATTCCTACTTTATCAATCTACAAGGTCCCACTGTCCCTCTTGCTCATCACTGGTATCAGGGTAATCAATCGCCCAGGTAGTTCCTTGTCCCTCCAGTGCAGCAGACAAGAGCAGGCAGTCATTTCTTGTTTTTGCAGTGGTCATCTGAGGTCTATGACATACAAAGATAGAGTAAAGGTTTTCCCTACATGCTCTAAGTGTGCTACTTTTCAGGCTACGCCTGACCACATCCTCGACTGCCTTAACCTAATTAGAGGGGATCTCTATGAAGATCTGCTCTATGTACTTGATATGATCAGAGTTGCTGGAGTCATAGACTTTGTTTAGCTTTGCTGGCAAATGGGGACTGGCAACAACAACAGAAAATGCACAACCAATAAAATATTTTGTTTTCCAGCTACCTCATTATAATACGATAAAAGCAAAAAATGCATGCTTATAGGGAGTTTAAAACAGAAAAATATATTTGAAACCTAAAAGATTGTGAAAAGAATACAGAATGGTTGTGTTTGGTATGTGAAAAAGAAAGCAACAAGTCATACATTCAAATATGAAATTCTGTAAAAGGACAATAAAGGTGGGGTGGGTCTTTTTTTTTTTTTTTTTAGGAGGAAAGGCAACAAAGGGTGCATTTATGTTTGCACTTTTTATGCCATTTGGCAAAATTCATGCTTTTATTTATAAAATTTCCCCATACACACACACAAATTGTCTCATCTGAAACACTCAGTAAATAAACTTAAAAAAAAAAACTAATTAAGAAAACAAATATTTTGTACATTTGGACATTTATTTTATTAAAAAGAACAAAATTCATAAAATTACATATGTTCTTTGCATAGTGTGGCAATACTTGCATAAAAGTTAAATTATAAAATTTTAAATTCAATAATATAACAGTAGATAAATAAAAATAAATAAATGAAAAATTGTATAGAGCATCGAAATTGAAACTCTGTTAAACCAAAAGAATTTTTATACAAATATGAGAATTTTGTATAGGTATTTGAGCATGTAATTCAAAAATATCACAATGTTTAGAAAAACAAAACCCGAATAAAATTTTTAATAAACAAAAGCACTTGTAGCAAAATTTCAAAATTAAAATTAAATTTAGCTTTTAAAAATTTTCTCATGAAACATATTTAGGTACAATAACATATTTAGGTACAATGAAATAAACATCCTTTAAAATAAATATGAGTAGAAATCCATAATTTATTATTTTACTTTTGAAAAACAATTGTATTCACTAGTAATAATAATAATTTTAAAAAGTTAGAGACATAAATGTTAAAAACTCCAAAAATAAAAAGTACTGGTCATAAGTGCAAGTCATATATTACAGTAGCTTTAAGTAGGTACAGCCATCCCGCAGCATGCCCAATAAAATTTTACAGCCACTGTGGAATTCATAAAATTTAAAAATCAATGTCTTCTGTTAACACAGCAAAAACTAAAAAATCTCTTTTGTCTATTCTAAATGAAGACAATATAAACGGTCTCAGTAGATGCATAGAATAGAAGGACTGCAATGGACTGAAGGACTGAAGGACTTTCGATTAAAATCTGTAAAATTATAAACTAATAACATACACGTTCTATTAGTGTCTCATATTTTAACATTTTCCTATTTAAAGCAATTTATTACTTTATATACAGTAAAGCACCATTTATACGTCTTTCAAGGGACTGACATAAAAGGACGTATAAATGAAAAAACGTATAATCGAAATTTAAAAAATAAAGTTTTGATTACTACAAATTTTATGGCACTGAAGCAAAATTTATGTGAAAATACTAATTAATAAAATTGTAAGAAAAATCATACTTGCGTGACTTGAGTACTAATCATACATCTCATATCTTGAGTATTGTATCACATATCTTGACTACTACATGAACAAATCTTGAATATTAATTATATATATATATTGGGTATTGTTTTCTCTTCTTTTTTATCAGTTCTGTTTTTGTTAAATCCACAGACTTGTCAACCTTTTAAAATTTCATTCCCCCCACCCCCCAGTGAAAGTAATTTGAGCATTCAAGATTCAAGACATTTTAAGATTTTAAATAACGAACGGAATAGAACAACAATTCTGAAAAACATTGTTTACCCCCCTACAATTCAAAAATGTCTTACTTATCTGGTTAGCAGCCTGAACTGACCTTTCCATTGTCCATTTCCTCTAGTTTGATGATCATCGATTTCGATAATTCCTGTGTTCTTATATTTAAGATACTTTCTAGAAAAAGCTTTCCTTATTTAGTACGAAAAGTAATGACTGGTTAAAAAATTTTATGAATTTAAAAAAAGAGGAAAAGACGTATAACTGGTATTGACGGCATATAAGCCAAATATTTTTGCATTAAAATGAATAGGAATAAATCGGGATTTCAGTAAAAAGACGAGTAAATGTGAAAGACGTATAAACGGTGCTTTACTGTATATATATTTATGAAGTTAAGCCACCATCATCAGTGGTTTATGCTAAAACTACCAAACCAAAACTGGCAAAATATGAATTGTAATTTTTACTTTTGGTATATTTAATGCCAAGTCTCTAATTCATATTCAATATTGTTATTGTAATGTTTCAGATCTTTCTAATATAACTACAGCATGAAACAGTAACAACAAATAAAATCTTATATCTACAGCAAATAAAAGTACTTGGTGTGCATTCAAAGTGAATGCATATATTGAAACTTTAAATAATAACAATAATAATAATAACAAAAACCTCTGAATTTGTAACTTGATGAATTCCATAAATAAAAATTAAATTATTAGTAAAGGTCAGATCAATTTTACAATCACAATTTAAAAAGTCTTATATTTGTATATATATGGCTGTAATAATATAATCAGATATTTGAACAGAAAACATATACTAAAACTTAATTTTACTTTTAATAGACCGTGTTGCATTGCATATTCATGAATAGGAAAAATGCCATAATACATTTAAAAAATTCCCTATTTTTCTTTTTCATCCTTTAACTACATTCAACAAATATCAGACAATCAAAAACTTGATAAAAAGCAGAGTAGCTTCACTTTAACTGTAATCTTTCACCAGGCCAAAATAATAATAAAGGAAAGCAGAAATGCATTGCAGTAGTGTTTCTGCTTTCATGCTGCACCCATACCTACTTTTCTTTTCCTAATGACGAATCACGTGCTTAGCTGTTTTTATCCAAAGTAATTGCAATGTATTTTTGCAATTTATGCTATTTACTTAAAAATTCATTGTATTCAACATTTGTTTTTAAGTACATTTTGCTGAAATTAAGTAAAGATTTTTTTTTTTTTTTTTTCTAAATATCAAAAAATCTTAAACAGCAATTTTATTCAATATTTTATTCAAAATATCCCACAGAAATCAGTAAAAATGCTACTGTAAAGCTTTTTTTTTTTTTTTTTTTTTTTTAAATATCAAAATACATTTTAACAATTTAAGCAAAGGGAAGGTAATAATCAAGCTTTATAATAATATTCTATACGAGAGGGTTAGTACTAAGGGGAAGGGGAAAAAAAAAAAAAAACTTATTAGGAATGAAAATTTATTGTACTAAGTGACTGACAATAGAATTTATGACTCTTAACTAACATACAATTGACTGTAACTAATAATGGCATGAAAAATGTGCCACATTAGTATAGTGGTATAATACATTTTCTGAAACAGTAATTCAATATCATAAATGAATCAAAATATACAGTTAGTTCAAGCTTGCATAAACTAAAAAATTGATGGAATGAGATCAGACTAAAAAATAACTGTAAGCTTGAATGTATGAACACATGCATCATGAATGACTAACACTGATTAAAATATTTTTAATCATTTATCATCTCGTAAATACACACACTGAATAAAAAATAAATAAATGTGCATCTCTAAAATCATTTTCTTATATAGAAAAAAAAAAAAAAACATTCAATAAAATATAACACTAAATGTAAAGCAAGATTTTATAACTATATAAAAATAAATTATTGAAGATTGATACATAAAAGTACACTTTGTACCCATATTTGCAGATATTCAGAAATTACAGTCTGAAATCCAAACACTGAGTATTTATTGATTTTTTCAAATGTTTTTAGCTAAATCGGATATCACACACCATTTGTAATTATAACAGTAGAACATTACCTTCTTGAAATCAATTATAATCGAAGATAAATGATATTTTTTCATAATTACACAGTATGTTATTCTCAATACATAAGTAATGAGCTTAAGTACAGAAAATAAAATTTCATAATGTTCATTTTACACACACACACACACAAAAAAAAAAAAATCATTTTAATAATAATTTAAATTTTGAGAAGAGATGAATTAAAATATATCAGAACATTTGAGAGGATAGGCAAAATATAAGAAATATTCATTCAATACATGAATGTTTAGGCACTTTTCAAAAGTATGCATAGCATTAGTGCATAAATAGGTTGAGTTTGGGAAACCCAAAATTGGTATAGAACAGGAGACAAGTGGTTTTTCACTGCCCAATATTGTTTTAAAAGTGTCCAAATCATTTAATAAAAAAGATAAACTTCAAAAAAGAGGTTTATTATTTGCCCTTTCTTTTATTTGGGTAAGGGGCAGAAATTTCAGGTTAGTTTAAATGGTATTTATTTTTATTGTTTCTAAATCATAAAAATCTGATAATTCTTATAACTTCAATTTATTACCTAGATGTTATCTTGTGAAAATACAATTTTATTTCAAAGTCTATTTTCAAAACCTAACCAAACTCTAGGTCCTAACAAATAAATAAGAATGATATCTAACTGCTTCAAAGAAAGAAAGAAAGAAAAAAAAAAAAAACACTGAATTTTTTTTTTCTTTTTTAATGATATGATTTTATCATCATCTTATTTCAGATTAAATAAAAAATAAAAAGTAGAAAAGGTTTTACCGAATATGCAATTTATAGATTCCATTTCTCCATACAGCTTCAAAGTAATATCTTTTAAAAAAGGTAAGTTTCTCAAATATAGTTAGTTCTGTACAATATTTTCCCCAAATTTGTCTTTTATATTGTAACTAGTTGATCTGTGCCCACCTAGCGCTCAAGTTTTACTTATATGCTTCTAAATTTATTTCTCCTTGCCAATTCAAATTACAAAACATTGGTTTACATGATATTTTTAAAAAAATGTCACCATCTTTCACATCATAATATTTACATGTTTAAAGTCCAAATGGCTCAGAGAAATTAAAAATAATATGATAATCCTTTAATTCAAATTTTATAACCATGTGTCTATAATATTAATTTCTCATAATATAAGTGAGCTCTACATAATTTATTATTATTATTTTACGCGATATATTAAAATTCTACATAGCAGTGAAAAGTGTTTATTCTAACAATAGAAACTGTTTTTATTAAAACTTATTTTCTGTGATGGTAACAACTACATTATACACTATACTGAAATAGATATATATTTTTTTAATTAAGATGTCTCTGTAAATGAACCAGTGAACTGTGTATGTTTAATTTATTATTTGAATCAATGAACAAATCTTCCAAAACCATGCCAATTTTGAATAAAATTTATTTTCTTTATCTCAATTCATTGCTACAAATGTCAAGTAAACGTTTTCCTCTTAAATTATCTTTTTTCATTATTTTTTTTCACTTGAAATGCAGGCATAGAAACCATTGATAAAATTTTCCTTTCTTTTTTCAAATACATTATGGTAACTTTGAGATAAGTTTTAAGAGTTACACTCAGGAAACCAAGGCTTTATTATTAAAAAGATAATCTAATTCTGTCTTTAAAATTAAATATTTGTAAAGGAGATTAATTACATTCGGAATAAAAATACAAGTATTCAGGGTTGATACAGTAGTAATGTTGCCCAATATTAATTGTTTTTATAAGATTCTATATGCTTTATGTATGCATTTGTATATAATATAATCTCTTTGTTTATTTCTTGAATTAAATAAATAAAAGTTTATCATTAAAAAAAAAAAAAAAAATCATAATTTAAATTGCAAAGAACAAGCTAATACCATGTTCAAAAATTTGTATTAAGGGTCTTCATTAAACAGAACATATACATAAATGCTACATTGAAAAGAAAAAATAAATAATTTGTACTAACATATTAAGGAAATAAACAATCATGCAATATGCAAATAACACCTGATACAATTCCAACAATGGCACTTCATATTTAAATACAGCATGGCACAAACTTTGATACTATTTTTGAGAAAACAGTTTTATATATATATATATATATGAAAATACAGTATAAAAAGAAAAAATAAATAAAATATAAAATTAATTGGAGGTTTTGAAGATATCAATTAAAGATATATTGCAATAGTTTAGAAAATTAATTATTTAAAAAAAAGAAAAAAAAAATCTTTCAATAATTTGTCATTAACTTTGAAAATTTATTGTAGTAAGTACTTTCTTATTCATAAAGTTGCAAAAATATCACTCAATTACAAATAAGTATATCAAAAATTATCTGTGTTTTGTGCTAGATGACTCAAAAGAATGAACAAAGAAAAACATTAAAAGTAAGAGCCTCTATATTAGTATTCATATAAAAAAATATCTCATAAGATGATAGTAACTGAAGCACCGCAAAGACTTAGGCAGAAAACAAGTGAGCATCACTTAATGTATGCAATGTCTTGTTTTAATAAGAATTCTCCAAAATATTTAAGTCAATTAAAATTCTAAAGCTGTTATAAGCATAGAGCTTGCATTTCCTTTCTCTGACATTCACAAAAATAATAAGTCAGAGTTCTCTGTTACTTGTTATCACATATTATACAAAAAATGTGCATCATGGTACTTTATCTTCTTTCTTGAGAAGCTTTACATAAATGGACTGTACAGGCTTAAAACTACCTAAATGTGCAATAGCTTCATCGATGGGAAACCACTTCCTTTTACGACCTAGAGATACAAAAATAAAAAAGTAAGAAATCTACATTTAAATGTGTAACTTAAATCATTAGTGAAATCACACTGGAAAAGCTTTTGGACTAATCAGATGCACTTTGCGATATTTTCCTGAAAAGCTGATCAATTTTTTATTTATAAAAAGTTTCTATGTGAGTTTAGATTTATAAAAATTAACCTTATTTTAATTGTAATATTAGATTTTCAAAATTATTTTTCACAGTTACACAAAAAGAAAACCCTAGCCAAAAAGTTCAGAATTTGATTTTCACACTAAATTTAGAATCGCAAAACCCAGTGTGGGGAAATGCTTGAGTTACTCGCCACTGGTGGGTAATTTTTTTTTTTTTTTTCTTTTTCTTTTGGAAAATAGTGAGTGATATTTAAATCAGTTTTATTGCCGATATTCAACATAGTAAAACAGCCAAAAAAAATTGTAAAGCAATAATATATATAAACTCTTCCCAAGGACATGAACTGTGTTTGAACGGGAAACTACTTTAGATTTTTATTATCCTTTTAACCTGTTATTATTCCATAATGAACACTTATTTTAAGAAATGGTGCTTTGGGAAATTGAAAGAATTCTACTAAATGGTCAATTCACTTTATATTTGCATAAATTCTGCTATATAGACTACATATTGTATATTGCTGGCTGGTTAAAAAAAAAAAAAAATCCTTGGCTGGTAAGAATTTCTAAAAATTCCCCACCTCTGTACAAAACTACATATAGATTTTTCACAATTTCACAAAAACAGGACCTATCGGAAAAGTCTTAACAGACTCCTGCAAATGTTTTCTGAATTAACATAGGATCATATAAAAATGCATCATTCCTACTTTTAATTAGTTAAAATTTGCATTTTTCCTAATGCAGATTTTTTTTTTTTTTTTAATGGTAAACTTTAGAGTTAAAAATAATATAATTTTAGAAGTTATAACATAAAATACCTTTGCTTTTAGATTCTTCCCATTCCTCAAGCTCTTCTGTCACATACAACACATACACCGTTGTTCGATGATTGGCCTCAGGACACTTAAGGGAAAATATATATATATATATGTATACATAAGCATATTTCAAATAAATATATATTTAAAATAAAAAATTAATTTATGTGAGACATATTTAGATATTTATTTATTATTATAATTTTCTTTTAATTTCACAATGTACATGTTCAGCAATTCAACTTAAGTTAAACTCCAAAGCAAGAGTCTTAAAGTAGACTTTTCAGTGAAGGAGTTTTTAAAACAGAATATCATCTCTACTAATAAAAAAAAAAAAAAAAAAAAAAGCATGAATCTGTTGTTCATCATATTTTCAAACAGAAAGGGATAATCTAGATTCACTAATTTTTACACTTAGGTGTATCTTAAGGTAAACCATATTTTCAAATACTGGTTTGAGGATGAATTGATGTATTACCCTCGAATCAGAGAAATTTTTGAGGACAGTGAAAATCATATTTGAGGACTTTCTCGGGGTCATAACAGATCAATACCTGTATACGTTATTTTAAAAAAAAGTCTGATTTGTACACAGGGTTGCTACATAAATCAAGGGAAAAAATTCCCTGAATTTTCCCTGTCCCTTTTAGAAGTAAAATAGATGACACGCAATCATACAGCCTTAAAATCTAACATGTTTACAAGTTAATTGAACATATTGAGGATATATAGTAATTTAATTAACTTACTATAGTTGAGGAAAAAAACATAATTCATTATAAAGACTAAAATTTTTAAAAATATTTGATTATGAAAAAATTTTCCTATGTTTCTCCAAAAAATTTAAAAATTCTCTGAATTTTCCCTGTTTTTGCAATAAATTTTGAAAATTCTCTGAGTTTTCCAGGTTCTCCCTGTTTTCCAGGTGCCGTAGCAACCCTGGTACATTATTTATACTCTTTTATATAAAATATTGCTGAACCTAAGGAATATTTATGCAAACTAAATCATCCCAGCATTTGATTTTTAAATTAAAATAGTTAAATCTATAAAACACACTTATTACTACTGAAGAGAACACAAAATAAGGACATAGCAATTTAATCTTCAAATTTCCTATTTTGAGAAATGCAGAAATTATTCCTTATGAATAGTAATAATTTAAAAAAAAAACTTTTTCTCTCCTACATTTTCAACCAACGCCAATTTCTGATGGTCGTATAAATGGTATTTTTTTTTTTTACAAAATTTCAGGAAACTTTTTTTTTTCTCTTCCCCCCTCCTCCCCCCCCCCCCAACTTCAGATGAATCCAGCAAGATAAGAATTCATTCACTGATGAGTATCACATGATTTGTGTACTGCTCATGAAGCACGATGGTGTTTATTTTGTTAATTCCCAAACTTGTGCAATCATTTGTGCATTTGGCCATGATATTGAAAGAAATAGATACAAATATTTAAATTTGAGCATGTTTAATGTCCTCAAACAGTCGAAGTTTTTTTGGGGACAAAAAATAAAAAGTTTGAAATTTGGGGACAGTCCTTAAATTTCAAGGACATGTGGTCACCTAAGTGTATCTGAACAAGATATGATTGTATACAAAGCATGATTTTGATTTTTTGTCAAATCTGTAAAAAATGTCATGGTTAAGGGGAATATATAAACTGCTGACAAACAGGCATAATAAAATAGCACATATGAATGTGTGAAAATGAACTGCACATAAAATAAAAAATTATAAATGTAATATAGTCTACTTTTTACCATTTTTTTTACTAGATTCCCCCCCCCCCAGCACTTTAAATATTGTTTGTTTTTCTAATAAGCAAATAAAATTGTAAGTAAAGCACTTTATTAAAGGTTATTTTAAAATAATGATCAAATAAACAAGAAAATATAAAATAGATTCAGCTTTTTTTTTTTTTTTTTTTTTTTTCAAATAAATAAAACAGCTTTAAACATTTCATCGCATTATTCTGAAACTTGCAGTAATTAAGTTGATTCATTCTATCTCTTAAAAGCACTATTAATATTAAAATACTTCTAGAAAAAAATAAATATTCACCAAAACTGTCGTACTGGGATGGTTTTTGGTGCACAAAACAAAAGCTACGCAATTTGTCAAATTAAAAATATAATTTTCTAATGGACGAAATGAAATTAGTCACAAAAACATGCACTTAATTATAAAAAATATTCTGGCTCAAACAATCTCTCTTATTTCTTCCTGCTAAATAAAAAAGATTCTGATATTGCTTTTTGATACCAGCTCTATTCTAATCAGCAGACAATTTTTCGTAACGAGTTAGTTTTTTAAATCAATATTCCTTCAAATTGTTTGTCATTCAAACCTGAACTTTCTTATCATTTCTAGTAGGGACAGATTTCAGGGTGTGCTATCAGGATCAAAGAACATCAAGGTAGAATTATTTTATCAAAAGGGAAAATGGGATGCAGTACTCCTAGAATAAACACTGCTTAGAATGATTCCTGCAATATCAAAATAAACATAAATGTATGAAGGAATTCTTTACCTTTATTTTCTTTTCATTAACATTTCAGTAATTCTTTTATTTAATTTTTGATTTCTTATCAAAGATCGATGTTTTCTTTTATCCACTGTTTAAAACCATTAGCCTTTTTTCTCTTTTTAATTTTAAATTTAAGTTAATTCTTAAAGGCAGAGGGAAATCCACAACATTTTTTTTTTGGGAGGAGGATAAGACTTTTCAAGATGTTATTTGAGATCAATAAAAAATTTACAACCAGAATTTAATGTAGATTCTGTGGATACATTAGATTGCATCATCAAGATGGTGAAATTATTTATTTATAACTATTATCTGTAGAAATTTTAAAAGAATTATCAAAAAGTCACATAATTTTACAATATATATATTAATATATTTTATTTAAATAATAATTAGATTACTTTGAATTAATTATATTGTTAAAAAAAAAAAGTACATAAACTAAAATTATTTATAAATTAAAAAATTAAAGTTTGTTCATACAGAAGTGACCGGTAGTGGCATACGTAATATTAAGCACTATGGCTATGTTTTCTGAACCTGCATAGTATATATATGAAATGAAATTTTTACCCTTGCACATCATGGTGGGTTCAGAACATCTCATCCAGATTGAAGGCGATTTTCAAGGTGAACTGGTCTCTTATACCCCAACGTTGGAGTTTTTCTAGACTGCATAGTGGCAAGCAGTGTCGTAGTGGGATATTTGAATCTGGACATGCTCTGAAGCCAACTATGTAAAGAACACTACTCATCAAGACGATATTGTTTCATCAAATTTAAGCTAAGATTTTTCCAATTTCTTAGTTGGTTGGTTGATTGATTGCAGGATTCAAGTCCGATTGACTTGACTACATTTTGGTCCTAGACCTATGGGGAGAATGCCCTCCATGAGGGTCTTTCTAAGGGGTTCTAGTTTATATTACTTGAGTTTCGATGAAAACAACGGAAATATATGAACGGCTAGGTCGATGAGCACGATTTGGGATCGAACCTGACACTTCCCGTTTACCAGCTTTGAGCGCAGAACCGCTCGGCCACTAGTGGGACTCGAACTTCCCAGAATCATATATAAAATTTTATATACAAATTTTATTGCTTTAACTTTAAAGCATTTATCTAAAGGTTTCTTAAATTAACTTATTGAAGGCCACTTTGCTGATCACTGTATTTAAATGAATTTTCAAAGAAATTTAATCACAATTTTTTATATCACTTTAAAAACAAAAACTTTAGTGCTGCGCAATGGGAAATTAGCGAAGGTCTGGGACTCACACCTAGAGGAGATCCGGAGACATGCCATTACAATTTTGATCCTCCACGGAAGGGATGGCTCTCCCGCTTCGGTGACTCCCAGAGGTATAATTAAAAAAAAAAAAAAAGTTGGAAGCAGTATTAAAATTGTCATTATATAAAAACTATCTGATCATGTGACTTAATGTAAAAGAATGAAAAAATAAATAGAATAGTGATCTTTGCTAAAGAATGCAGATGGATTAAAAAAAAAAAACACGCTAATTAAATAAAATTCAAGAAAATAAAGCAGAAAAATTAACGGAATATTCCAAAAAAATAAATAAATAAAATAATTAATTTAAAAAATTCAGATTTAAAAAAAAAGAAAAGGAAAAAGAAAGAAAGAGATATTCTGTGCACACCTGCAAGATCAAAGCTACGCATCTGCTAATTTTTTGTAGATCTGTGATCAGTGGCCTGATCTTCATTCATAGTGCATAGAGGCACACAAAAAGAAGACATTTTTCTTTATTCATATTATAGAATAAACAAAATTTGGCACATGCTTTTATTTCCGGCGAAAGTCTTCGCTTGGTATAAGTTATTTAGATTTTTTTTTAAAAAGCAACTTTTCTGGCACATAAAACAATTTTTGGAAATTTATCCTAATTTTATTTTGTTACTAGCAGGCTACGCCCGCTTCGCTGGTCAATATTTTTAAATGAATCACAATAATTAATGAATTCTCAAAATTGCATTAATTTTTATCATGTGATAAAAAAAGAGAAAAAAAAATTCTGATCGGGAAAAATGTCGCACCGGGTCACCACTGCCTTCGGCAGCGCAGACCCGTGCACTGTGCGCACGTATTCCTTCATCATCCTTATGACTTCTCAAAATTCCATGTTATTACTCATAAACTTTCATTCTCAAGAAAAGGAATTAAAAAATATATCATTTAGCATCGGGTAAAAACTCACACCGGGACGCCACTGCCTTCGGCAGCGCAGACCCATGCGCGCTGCGCACGCACGTTTGAGGATATACGTGCGCTGTACACGCATATTCCTTCTCAACTCAAACTTTTATTATTAAGAAAATAAAATTTAAAAAAAAATCTTTTATCATCGGGTAAAAACTCGCAGCGGGTGCCAAACCCATGTGCGCTGTGCGCCTATTCCTTCCCCACCGTTCCAGCCCCTCCTAATTAACTTGCATATACCAATTTTGAACGATCTTACTCAATTAGCTGAGATGCAAAAGAAAACCTGATCAGGACACTTTAAATTGTAAATCAGGTGAAATCTCGAATTCCACTTTCGATAATGTAAAAGAACTTTAAAATATCTTTCGAATGATGTATTAGAAATAATTTAATCATAAGTAGAATATGAAATATTGCAATTTAAATATATTACAGCGCCATCTGGCGGTAGAAATTTCTGTAATCTATTGTTCCATTCCAGATCAACAAAGCTTTCAAATGATGTATTACTCATGAAATTATTTTAATTAGTAGATGAGATACAAAAGAAAACCTAATCAGGACACCTCAAAACGTGTAAATCGGGTGAAATCACGAATTCCATTTTCGATAATGTAAAAGTACTTTAAAATGTGTATCAACTAAAATAAGCTTTCAAATGATGTATTACTTATGAACTTTTTTTTAAATAATGACTGAGATACAAAAAAAAACTGATTCAGGACACCTCAAAACGTGTAAATCTGGTGAAAACTTTCGATAATTTGAAAGAACTTTAAAATATCTTTCGAATGATGTATTACAAATAATTTAATCATAATTAGAAATTGAAATATTGAAATTTTAAAATATTACAGCGCCATCTGGCAGTACAAATTTCTGTATTCCACTGTTCGATTCCAAATAAAAAAAACTTTCTAATGATGTATTACTTATGAAATTATTTTAATTAGTAGCTGAGATACAAAAGATAACTGATTCAGGATACCTCAAAATGTGTAAATCTGGGGAAAACTTTCGATAATTTAAAAAAACTTTAAAATATCTTTCGAATGATGTGTTAAAAATAATTTAATCATAATTAGAAAATGAAATATTGAAATTATAAAATATTACAGTGCCATCTGGCGGTAAAAATTTCTGTATTCCACTGTTCGATTCCAAATCAAAAAAGCTTTCTAATGATGTACTACTTACGAAATTACTTTAATTATTAGCTGAGATACAAAAGAAAACTAATTCCGGAGACCTCAAAACATGTAAATCTGGTGAAAACTGTCGATAATATAAAAGAACTTTAAAATATCTTTCGAATGATGCATTAAAAATAATTTAATCATAATTATAAATTGAAATTTGAAAATATTACAGCGCCATCTGGCGGTAGAAATTTCTGTAATCCACTGTTCGATTCCAAATCAAAAAAGCTTTCTAATGATGTATTACTTATAAAATTATTTTAATTAGTAGCTGAGACACAAAAGAAAACCTAATCAGGAGACCTCAAAACGTGTAAATCGGGTGAAATCTCGAATTCCATTTTCGATAATGTAAAAGTACTTTAAAATGTGTATCAAGTCAACAAACTTTCAAATGATGTATTACTTATGAAATTTTTTTAATTAATAACTGAGATATAAAAGGAAACTGAATCAGGAGACCTCAAAACGTGTGAATCTGGTGAAAACTTTCGATAATTTAAAAAAACTTTAAAATATCTTTCGAATGATGTATTAAAAATAATTTAATCATAATTAGAAATTGAAATATTGAAATTTTAAAATATTACAGCGCCATCTGACGGTACAAATTTCTGTATTCCACTGTTCGATTCCAAATCAAAAAAGCTTTCTAATGATGCATTACTTATGAAATTATTTTAATTAGTAGCTGAGATACAAAAGAAAACTAATTCAGACCTCAAAACGTGTAAATCTGGTGAAAACTTTCGATAATTTAAAAGAACTTTAAAATATCTTTCGAATCATGTATTAAAAATAATTTAATTAGAATTTGAAATATCGAAATTTTAAAATATCTGGCGGTAGAAATTTCTGTAATCTACTGTTCAATTCCAAATCAACAAAGCTTTCAAATAATGTGTTACTTATGAAATTATTTTAATTAGTAGCTGTGATACAAAAGAAAACCTAATCAGGACATTCTAAAACATGTAAATCACGTGAAATCTCTAATTCCATTATCTATGGTAGTTTTATTAATGGAAGTAAAAAGAAAAATAAATATTTTTTATTTCGCCAAAACCTATATATACCACGGTAGTCGGGTAATGGAAGTAAAAAGAAAAAGAAAAAGTAATTTTTAGTTCCTTCAAATGTATTTTGTTGCTATGGAAACTCCTATCGTCTATTGAAAGATAGATTACGTGTTAGAATGAAATTTAATGTGCAATTAAAATGTAACTGCTTTGTTTATTAATGAAAATTGATGAAATTTTAACTGCAGGTTGGTTTTGTGCTGAATAGGTTGTATATTAAGTGTTGTGTACGAAAAAGAAAATTTGAAGCACTTTGAAGTTTGCAATTTTTAACCCCAGTTAAAGATCATGTGACATTAATGACTTGCACATGTTTTGTTTCCGTTAGAGACAACCGTTAAAATTGTCTGCTGAATGCTGATAGAATGCCTCTTTTTAAGCAATAAGGATTTTTGGTCATTTTTGCGATCGATATGGGTCAACATTTTAATTAATATCTCCGAAACTAATTAAGATTTTAAAATTCTGTTTCGAAGAAAACATCGGAAAGGCTCCAGAGCATCCGTATGTCAATTCTTGTACTTCTGCTTTCAATAGGAGCTGAACGTATAAAAGAACAGACAGACAGACAAACCTTTCCATTTATTATTATAGATTGAATCATCATTTTTTTTTTCTTTTTAAGAAAGTTTTCTTATTATATCATTGTAAAATGAAGTATGGGTTTAATTTATCAATCAGTAGGAAAAACCAGCTCGTCTTACTATTCAAATGTGAATATCTCAACCAGAGATAACAAAATCTCTAAGGCTTTAAAAATACCCTAAACTCCAGAATATGCTCTCCAAAGACAGCATGACTTGGATCGTTTATACAGAGGAACTCCCCTTGTACTTTATACAAGTGAAAATTAGAGGGATGATGAATATTCCCTCAAATAGCAAAAAATCCCTATATAAGAGCAGGCTTTACAAAGGTAGAATGACATAAGCAATAACCGGTCAGCAGAGCAAATGTTTCCTAAACAAAGCGGGAGGGAAGTAATGACAATAATAAGAAATAAAGCACTCAATTTATCCAGGAATAATGTAACAAAAGAAATTTCCTTTCACTATAATTTTTCAAAACTGAATGACAGATAATGTTAAATAGAAGCGAGTATTTAACAAAATTAGTTGAAATAATTTATTTTTAAACAAATTCTGTTTAAAGTTTAGATAGTTTTTAGCAAGGGTGTAGAATATGTCCGAACGCACAAACGATGTTTGGAGGAAATTTTGAATATATTTATTACCTTAGAGTGAAATAGAAGTTAAAAAAAATTACTGAAGAAACAAACTTTCTAACATTAAACTACAAATTAACAGCTGTATTCTTCTGTTACAAGTGTATTCCCTTAAAATACCCCTTAGCCCCCCCCCCCCCCAAAAAAAAAAGTATTAAGTATTTGGAGTTTGATGATAAATATTTGGTGATTCATTTAAGCTAGAGAATATATCAAACCTTCAACTTTTTTTTTTTTTTTAATTCTAGCAAAAATGCTACAAGAATAATTACCCAGTCCACATAAATAAACAAACACTTTAATGACAGGATGCTGGGAGAAATTATGTGTTTGTTTACTTTAGTTGATAAAAAAGGGAGGGGAGAAGGGGAAAGAGAAGTAAGAAAAACTTTTTTTTTTTTTTTTTTTGCCTCATTTTGAGTCTCATTTACAGAAATTAAGTCATGAGCTTCGATTGTGCATTCAGCAATTGCCTCCCCTCCTCCCCCTCCCAATTGAACCACACACACACACACAAAAGGATTTGAGTAATTAGCTGTGAGTGATTAAACATAAATTTTTGAATGGAATGAGTTGGTTCTTTTGTGTCTTAAAGTTTAGTTTTCATATAACAATTTTAATTTTAGCAATTAATTAAAACTTCTTCTGTTCTTTTATGGATGTTTATAGGAGCCTAATCCTTTCATATTAATTGTTATTAAATCTAAAATTATGCTTAAGCTTCTTTGTATTATTTTCTCAATTTAAAATTACTTTGCATTAAAAGTAACACACATACTATTCTTCAGTTTCATTATTATTATTATATTATTATTATTCAATAGAAGAAAGTATTTATTTGATTCATAAAAATTTTCGATTTCCGGTTTTCGATGGATTTACACGTTTTGAGAGCTCCAGAACACTATTTAACCAACCATTTTTAGAAAATGTCTGTCCATATGTGTGTGTGTGACAAAAATTTTGTAGAGACTGTATCTTGGGAACTACGGCACAGAATTTCATGTTAACTAATATACAGACGAACCTTGACGTTAATTACTGTCAATCAACTGCCAGTTGCTCAACAGGAGGTGTTGCTGTACCACAATTTCCTCAATTTCAGAAAAGGCCTATATCTTATGAACTTTTACACGAAATTGCATGTTAATTTATATGCAGATGCACCTTGACATAAGTTAGTGCCTATCAACTTTTGGTGCCAATTGCACAACAGGTGGTGCTGTTATACATTGATTTCCGCAATTTCAGGAAAGGCTATATCTCAGGAACTAAAGCACAGAATTGTATATAAAAATTGTATGTGCATGCAACTTAACATAAATTAGTTTTTGTCAACTTTTGGTGCCAATCGCTCAACAGGTGATGCTGTTATACAGCGATTTTCGCAATTTATAAGAAATCTATATCTCAGGTTCTATTGTGTATAATCGAACAAAACTTAATATATGGAACGGTCATTATGAGGCATTATGTTTATTAAATTGAGTGTATATACGTGAAAGATGGCGCTGCTATACTGTAATTTTCCTCGAGATCGGGAAAGATATCTGCACAGTAAAATTTCACTTCCATTGGATATTTATCTAGACTAATACCTCTCTGAGATGAAAATCGTCTGCATTAAAAATGGATTAAAAAAATAATAATTTCTATTGCATGAATTTGTATAGGAAAATATAGAAGGAAGTTAGTTTTGTGATATCTTCAACATAAGTTTTTTTTTTTTTCTCCCTGGGGGGGGGGGGGGAGGCAGGGTTTAAAACTCTCTTAATTTTTCTTTTTTTATATACATAACATAAACAAATGTCTTAATTAACTGTTGATTCTGTCATTCAACATTTGAGAACTATTTTCTCGGACTATATGACTCATGCTCAAGGTTAAAATTTGCACATTTTGTATCTGTATAACAATTTGTCTCCTATTTATAGCATATAACTTTTTTTTTGTTTGTTTGTACAGTTTTTGTTCTGTTTCGTACATATCAGTTAAGTCATATTGCTTACTTTTCTTATACCGTATCCCACAATAATTCATCTTTAAGCAGAAAATTATAGAATTTCTATTAAATGATTATGTTTTCTGATTATTCATGCATGTTTGTCTTATTCTTGATTTCGTAATTCTGTAATAAAAAGGTATTTTAAATTTTCATAGACAGCAAAGTGCAATAAAACAAAGCAACAATAATTTATGTGTAATTATGTACTATTATATAAGAATTATAGCCTTAAAAATTATGTTAGTTAATAAATCTAATTACCTTAAACTTTTTAATTTTTCATCTGGTGTACATTAATAGCAACATTAAATTTCGATGTAGTTAAGGAAAAAAAAAAATAAGTAATATAGTAGCATAAAAAATCTCCCTCATTATTTGGGTTAAAGAAAGATCCCCCCCCCCCCCCCCAAAAAAAAAAGGTCAAACTTAAAAAAAAAAAAAAAAAAAGATAATAGATTGATGCGTTATTTTTTGGGGAAATTTAGAATTTGTTCTGAGGAAATTTCAGAGGTCTGAACATTTTCTGCACCCCTGTTTTTTAGTGGGTATGCGGCGTATGCCTAGCATACACAGAATACGCTACTGGTGGCAAGCCACAAATGAAGTTATGATGCTGGGAAAAACAGGATATCCCGTGAGCAGTATCTCGAGCTTTGATTATTAGTAAATACTTTCAAAAAAAACTTTCACTGAGCAGAACTAGTTTTCCTCTGATTGGTCCAGGTCAGTTCTTCTTTTCTGTACACTTTTATAACTTGTAAACAAAATGTGGTTTGGTCCTTTAAAACCCCAGCAAAATTTTCATTGAGATGTAGGCTGGTCTTTTTAATTTGTCCAAAAATGTGATTGATTGTCACCACAGGTGTGATGGCTATTTCAGTGCCATTGGCATCATATCGTAGACTGAATTCTGAAAATACTGAGCAATCTATTGTTTTTACCACTTATTTTTCACCCCTGTGAAAAATAAAGAAGTGGTGAACTATTAAACTAAAGAGGTATTTCTATTTTATAAGAATAATACTAGTGATGTATTATTATTATCATTATTTTAATAGATAAAAATGATGATTTAGATATATCCATTATGCAAGTTTGTATAACAGAGCTTAAGTTTTAACTATGCTGTATTAAAAGTTACATATACACAGAGAGAGAAAGGAAAGAGCAGTACAACTGTACATATACATAGATTATAACATTAAAGCAAACTACAACAATCTCAAAAGTATATTTACCGTAATTTCGTGTATATAACCCGCGGATAATCTATTAAAAAAACTTGACTTTGTATATCCTGCGGGCTATCATCCGGTGCGGGGTATCTTTCACGAATAAGAAAAAAAAATCAAAGCATTTCTAGTGGAAGTAGCTAAATGGGTAATAAATGCTTGAAACTCTATTACTATAAAAATAATAAAATCTGGATTATTAACACTCATGATAGGCATACTTTTTACTTTTCTAAAACTGATTACCAGGGAATATTGAAGTAAACTCATGCTAGTAGGTACAAACTTTTTATGTTTAAATGTGCATAAAAAATTAGATATAATGTTTTAAAATGTTATTTTTGTAATTATCTGAAGTTGATTAGTCATATAATATTAGAACGAAGCTATAATACCATCGAAGAATTAATACCCTAATAACACTATCGAAATAATACCATATCGTTTCCATAAAAATTCTTTAAAAGACATAAATTCACGTCATCTGTAACCAGGAACATAATATGAAAAGATGCAAATTTACGTTAGCGGCATCTATAGCTATGGAAGTTAAAATGACGTGAATTCACATTAGCAGTCGCGATTATGTTAACGTATAATGACGATGAAATTGAGGACAGTGAAAAGGAACTTGATGAAGAGGATAACAAGGATGAAGACGAACTGTCCTAAACAATATTGCCATATTTTAATTCTGATACGGAAGAATCCGAATTCGATGGATTTGAATGAATTTTGTAAATAAATTTATTATTAATTTATTATTTTCTTATAAATTGAATAAAGGCGTTAATCATTAGAAGTTACTCCAGTTATAGTAATTTATATATAGAGAAAGATTAATAATAAGTTATGATTATTTGCTCTTTCATTATAGGTAAGTAATTTTTTTTTTTATTATTATTTATATTCGTATATTTATTATTTGTATCCTTTCCTACTTATTATTATAATAGCAATTAGTATTGAAATTACAAAAGGCGATTGCCGACCATGTGATTTTAGAAGTGTGGGGTATCATCTATTGCGGGGTATCTTTCAGTTAAAATTATTTTTAGATAAAATTTTTATGCTGCGGGTTATCTTCTGCCGCGGGTTATATACGCGAAATTACGGTAAGTATTTTCAAAGTAGTTTACAATAAATACTTAATTTAAGAAACAAAATATTTAATATATATGAATAAACCATAAATTATTTTTATATTACATATAAATACATAAATATACACACTTGCATAAAAAAAGAACATATTTAGATTTTCATTATTTATGAATAGTACACACAGATTATTATCACAACTAACAAAATGCAATAACAAACTGTGGCTGATCTGCTGAGACTGTGTTTCATTAAAATGGATAATTCACAGAATAAGGAGGAAATATTAGATATGCATAATATTCTTTTTTTTTTTTTTTTTTTTTTTTTTTCCCTTATGTCCCACAAAATTTTTAAAGTTTGTGTTTTAATAGATTTTTTTTCTCTTTTTTTCTGAAATCTGTTTATCTAAGTCCTTTATTTCTGATACCTTGATATCCCTTCGTAAGAAATAATGTCCTTAATCATTAATGAAATATTTATAGAAGATTCAGCCTTATTAGCCAACACAATTTTCCATTGCAGTAATATCTGCTTGTAGAGTTATTTGCTTATTAGAGTTAGAAGCAAAGTTTGTAGCAAAGTCATAAGCAAAGATAGAAGCAAAAACAATGAAATCATCCATTGAATACATGTCAAACATATTTGATCACTCTGTTGCTCCAAGCAAATTTGTCTTTGTAAGGCCATTAAGAGGTGAATAGCTATTCTCAATTATATTCCATTAAAGATCAATTAGAGATTCTCCAATTTTTAAAAATTTCCTCTTGTTTTGTAGTGGCATTATTCTTCTTTAACTGATTAATTAATGAATCAAGGCACCCTGGCAAATGTTTGAATTGCTCCAACCTCATAAAGTCAGCACTGCACAGTTTAAATCAGATGGGAATTACCTTATTTGATGTAGACATCTAATATTTAATTCACTAATTTCTCTAATAGCAAACAATGTAAAATGGTTTTTTAATTTAAAATAAATATTCAAAGTTTTGTGAATTAATAGCATATGTAATAAAATTATTTTGCATTATATATACAGAGGTTAATCCAGAACAAATTTAGTGCCGCACTGAGGCACTTTCACAAAGTCAATTTTTAGCAATGAGGTACCTTCACAAATTCAACTTTCAGCAAAGAGGTACCTTCACAAAGTCAATTCTCAGCAATATAACTGCACACTAAAATATTTTATAAGCTTCACTGTATCGAACACAGAAAAAT
Source organism: Salticus scenicus (assembly GCA_963930645.1). Classification (NCBI taxonomy): domain Eukaryota; kingdom Metazoa; phylum Arthropoda; class Arachnida; order Araneae; family Salticidae; genus Salticus; species Salticus scenicus. The sequence continues at coordinate 57,788,797 of OZ005655.1, forward strand.
ACCCTCAATTTGAATATTTACTGGAGACAATGATAAATATCTAAGTAAACACCTACTTATCTTACATATAAGAAACAACTTAACTCGCCCATATAGATATTTATTTTTACAACTGTCTCATTTTATTTTTTAAATGTATTAAAAAAATAAAAAAAATGCTTTACGTATTTTAGTTAATTGTTCTGAAGTATCATTAATTTTCACAAACTTACTTGATGTTTTCACAAATTATTTTATAAATTCACAAATGGGGTACCATTTTTATAAAGCTGGATTAATCCCTGATATATATATATAGAATTTTTATATAGAATTTAAAATTCTATAAAAAAAAATATTTTTTAAAGTTTTATGTCTGAAATCACATTGAAATTAGATTTCCAAAGTGACATAAATGAAAAGAAGCAAAATGCTGGTGTTAAAATTGTGTCACCAGAGACAGACTGTCCCTTCCTTGGTACATCACAGCAACATGTGATTTGACTTCAGCAGATAACAGGAAAGAAAACACCTCACTGGACATTTGAGACAGTACAAAGCTCTTTTTCTTTCTACCAGAGGTGGATAATATACACGAACGCCATTCGTGGAAAATTTTTATCTTTTGCAGAAATTTTTTTAGCATTAATCAAAAAAAAAAAAACTCTGCGATTTTAAACCGTTGTCACTCAAATAATGTCTCCTAAAATTTCTGTATCAAAAATATAACTCAAAATTCCTCCCTCCTTTTATGGATATAAATTGAATGCTTTATTATAAGTTATTTTATGCTTTATTTATATTTGTTATTTTATAGATTTATTTATCTTTACTTTACGTGCGTTTTTTGCAGATTTTCTTTTTTTTTTTTTGTGTTCACAGAAAGTTTTTTACTCTATCCACTTCTGCTTCCTACTTTGAATCGTATCTCGTAAATTAAGGGTTGAATTATAAACAGAGGCGATTTTGCATCCGCACCAAACCTATCAATTTGGTCCTTGTAAACACTTATCACCTTCTTTGGAGCTAACAACAAGAAGTTTAAAAAGAAAAAAAAAAAAAAAAATCGCCAAACATCATTTTTATGGAAAACGGAAAAGTAGGGATTACTGGTGGAAAGTTAATACTTATCACAGCCCTTACAAATGAAAAATAAATATTAGGAATTTACAAGCACTTTGTAAGGATTCTGGAAACCCTGAAGTTATATAAAATATACTAGCATATAATTCTGCATTTGATTTCTCTATATATTAAAAAAAAAAAAAAAGTTACTGTCACTGGCATTAAATTTTTTTGTCTGGGACTGCATCTCCTCGTGGAGGGTAGTGTCTTCTGCATCCTGAGAGGTATCAATGAATGCTGAATATTTCAAGAAAGACATTTCAGTCGGTTAAAAATTTATCGTTCCAATTAACCAAGTTATTATTGATGGAAGATCTGGTGTGGGATTATAAACAAGGCAAATAATAACGTCTAGAATGCCAAAAATAACTAATGTTATTTATTTTTGGCGTTCTAGACATTAATTACCTTGTTTATAACAAAGTTATTAATTAAAAATGTTGGGTTAATAAAGGTACTACTCTATTTGCCAACATGCAAATAATTTCTATTATTATGTTGTTTTCTCTGTCTCTGATGTCACTTTACCCAGAAAAATTAAAATGGGATCAATGGTGTAAAAATAAATGTCAGTGTTGCTATTAATAATAATTTATTGTCTCCAAATAAATAAAAAGCATTATTTTAGATATTTTCAATGAAAAAATAAATTTAGAATTGTAAATTATCCTCTGTAGATATGTTTTTTTCTACTTTTAGAAAATTAAATTAAATTAAAAAAAAAAAAAAAAAAAAAAAAAAAAGATAAATGAAGGGAAAAGAAAAAGAAATTGGAAAATTGGCAGCTTTGAGATGTTCGAGAGAAGAAAAAAATTATTTATAATAGTAAAAATATTCAGAAATAATTGATATTTTAAAAATATTAAGTAAAAATTTAATCCAGATGAAATGAAAATTAGTTTATATTTTTAATTTAGCTTATTAGTTTGCATTGTTATTTTATTTTATATTATACATTTAGTTTATATTATTATTTTAACATTAGGCGAAAAAGATGTAGTAATGAATTGTATGCTGAATTTTTCTTCAGCTATGAGATTATTCTTTTAAGCTTCCGAATTTAAGTACAATAGATTTCTAGTCCATGTGCCCAGCTTTCAGTGATCTACTGAGAGATGCATTTCATTATAAGTCACAATATTACATACAATCAGTGTGATAATGATTAAACAAAAGAAATTTTTAGTGAATTAAAGTTTTTGAAAAACAGCTTCACAAAGCTTCTTGAAATTCAGAGCCAGGTATGATGGTACTGGTGTTCCCCTCCCAAATCCCAAATGAAGACCCTGATTATTAGCATTAGAACACTCTTTTAATTGACAATTTCTAGCAAACTGTTCCCACTGGTCACTTTCTAATACACAATTATCTAATTATAAAACCATTCTAGAATTTATAATATTATAATATAGTAAAGCATTGATAATCTGGCATCGTTAGGAAATAGACATTGCTGGATTAAGGATTTTTCTGTATTATAGGTGTTTTGAAAAGGTATATCGAAATCATTTATCAGTCCAAGCATATCTAAAGAAATATATATTTTTTTTAATTAGTTTTTAAAAATGTATGCAAACCCTTATCAAAAACAAAAATAATTAAAATAACTTTTGAAATAAATTAAAATTTTAAAAATAACAAATTATAAAACAGTAATACAGATCGTTTATTTTTTTACAAATAATAATAATAATAATAAACTGATATTAAAACTGGCTTAATCTATATAAATAAAGAGAAGTGTCTGTGTGTATGTGTCTGTCTGCGCTCTGGCGCTTGCACTATTGATCGCAGAGCTTCCAAATTTGGCATATAGGTACCTGGGACCCTGCAGGTGTGCACCTCATCGAGATAATTTCGAATTTGAATTTTTTAAATTAATGTTTTTTCGATTTTAAATATTGGCTTTAATGCTTCATTTTTCATAAATTTAATTCTTTGGTTGTAATCGTCTGTGTATCTTAGCAACGGTTATTTCATTATTTATTTTTTTATTTAATGCATTCATTTGAAGGCAAATTTCTTTATTATTATTTTTTTTTTTTTTATTATTATATTTATTGAAAATCAAATGGTAATGCAATAGAAATAAATTGTTACGTTTATGTATACATTTTATAGTATAGCAACTTTTTATTTATTTTAATTAATTCCTTTAAAAGAAAAATCTTTTTTTTTTTAATTTATAATATTTATTGGGTGAAAAAACTGGTAGTTTATAGTAGAAAGGATTAATCTGATTAAAATTCGTTTCTTTTTCCTGTACGTAATTCCTTTTAAAAGAAAATCTACTTCATTTTATTTTATTGCACTGGTCGGAATCAAATCGTAATATAATGTAAATAACGGGGGCTACACATGGTTCAAAAACTAAAATATATAATAGATGCTGAGATACAGCCATCTTTAAAATCGTAGTTCCGGGCACCCAGATTGAAGTGCCCGGGAAAAGCCTTTCTGCAGACAGTGGGAAACTGGACTCGATGCAGTACGGGCAGAAAAAAAGAGCTGCCTTAGGCAACGGGTACCCGAAGGAGTGAGATCTAAAGCAATTTCAGTGGTTTTTTTTTTTTAGTTTTTATTTGCAATGTGATGTAAAAAATAAATACTGATCCAATTCTTTTGAAAATTCATTTAAATATAGTGACCAGTGAAACGGGCGTAGCCTGCTAGTAACAAATAAGATCAGGAATTTGACAATGCTAAATTCTATTAAATATGTCAGTCAATTTCATTCGTTTCATTCTTTTTTGTTTTTCAGTTTGTTGTTGACTAATTAACATGTGCACGTTAATTAGATGGTTATTGGTGATAAAATCATATTTTCAAGTCCTTCTAAAAACTGTTGACCAAGATTTTTGGTGGTCATGTTTATTTTGACTTTCAAAATCAGGAATAGGAACAATTTCTTTTTATTAATAACTTTTCGATTTGCCATAGCAAGACAAAAATTTCGTTGTTCTTTTTCGGAATTTTTACCATCATCCTGATTAATCTGTAAAAAATTCATGCTAGTATGCAAATCAATAAAATTAAATGAAAATCCGTAAACTTTACTAACAATCCATAAAAAGTTGGCAAGCATGCTGTGAATAACAAGTTGAGTACTACTATGATTTATGGGTAGAGGTTCAAAAAAAAAAAAAAAGAAGAAGCAGAGAAGGGGAAAAAAAAGAAAAAGTCATTAATGCCGGTTTATGGATGCTTCACTGTACTTAAAATTTTTTCAACTTTTAGTACCATGGTCTTTTTTAAATCTAAAGTTACGTAATTTAATACCACGTTCATTCATTTAGGAGTGATAGCTATTAATACAAATGATCATGATTCAGTTAATAAGGAAATAATGAGAGAAAGCCATTTCTAATAATACTTACTTCAAATGCACCCAAGCATCGACCTAACTTTCCTTTAACACCAGCCTCTTCAAAAACTTCACGTACAGCTGTTACACTAGGTTCTTCATCAGGATCGACACCTCCTCCAGGTACAATCCACTTATCTGGAGACTTTGTACTTGATACCAAAAGTACCTAGATTATTATTTTTTTTTAATTAGCAATGAAATAAATGGTATGTAAACTGTAGAAGCAGGGTTAGAAATTAGAGGATAAAAACTAGGTGTCATTGGCAGCTACATGTTTTTCTTTTTTTTCCCTAGTTGCTAAAGTGCTTTATCTGGGCATAATTTAAAAAAAATAAAATAGCTTAAGCCGAGCTGCCAACTAATATATATATCTATTATCTTTAAAGATTCTTTTGCATTCATTAAACTAGAACATGCTTCAATTTATATTCTAAAATTATCAGTTTTGTCTTACACACAAAATTATTGACAGCAATTATTGAAAATAAATTTTTACTATTAAAAATTTTTGAGAGATAGACAGCTTTACTTAAGTGTATACGTATATATACAGACAGAGTAAATACTAATGATAGTAAGAAAAACAAAGGAATTTTACAATTAACATCAAAGACATTTTATTAATGAGATCTAGCCATCTAGTTCAGCCACTTATTATATATGGGAATACAAAGAGAAAAGTCTCAATAGAGGAAAAGATGGGAAAGAGATAATTCTTGGTTTCACTGTATTTTTTTTTCTTCCTGCATTGTTGTTGTTGCTCCATTGAAGAATATTATCAGACATTATTAAATGGAATGAACATTATTAAATAGAATGGAACATTTGCTCCATTCCATTCACAGAACGTTACATAGAATTTTGAATTTTATGCCATCTTGAACATTTAGTTATGAAAGCCTTTTCCATTGTTAAAAAACAAATTATAACTTTGTACAAATTTTGTGCGTAACCATTGTTGCACTTACATATTACATGGGGTTGTCTTTTATTAAAAACATGATTATCTCGCCTCCCTATAGACACCTTCATTACATTTTATATTTTTAATTGTAGTTCCCATTAATGTATTCATACTTGCATGCACACATGTATTATTTGAAATGTTCATAATAAATCTTTCAAAATTTCTTGATATAACAATTTCTTAATGTTTTCTAATGTATCTACGAAATGCACACTATAAGGACTGTAAATTTTTCATTGATCTGGAACAACATCTTGAAAAATCTTAGCCCCTCCCAAAAGTTAACACATTTGCTGCCGATCTCACGTGACTAATATTTGAAACGGCGTTTTTTTCCTTTAACCTGCCGATTATGTTTGGCGTATTTCACTACATCGCCAGATGTTATGGGCTTTGTGTTTACCTTTGCTTGTTCGCGTAATGTGTTACATCAATATGCTGCATGACGTCAAACGTATGAAAATTCGTCTGCTCGGTAAAAGTAAACTCTGGAGTTAATGAGTAATAAGTTAAATTTAAATAGCAAATAATTTCGTTAGTACTAAGCAGATAAAATATTAAATCACTGACGTCATCACTTTGGTCGCATATTGAGCATACGTGTTTTATTAGAGAGAAAGCATTTTATTTTGAAATATTCTTCCGTGAGGATCAAAATTTCGATGGCATGCTTCCGGACCACCTCTAGGGGGGGGAGCTTCAGACCGTCACCAATTGCCTAAAGCGCAGCACTAGTGTGATGTAAAATCTAACTAACCATCTATTTTGAAATATGAATATTTCTGATGTTTCCGTTAGTTTTGTTTTGCTGGTTGAATAGTGTTGGAATTTAAGGTTGGTTGAGTCTTGGGTTGCACTAATGCTGCACAATGGGCAATTGGCGACTGTCTGAGCTACCCCTCGGGGTGGTCTGGAAACATATCATCAAAATTTTTATCCTTCACGGAAGGGAAGTTGGAATTTAAGACGTACTTTTGAATTTTAGAGGCATATTTTTGAATTTCATGCCAATACTGATTGCTACAGTACAAAACTTTGCATATTTTTTAATCTCATGCATTTTGGGATAGGGGTATACGTATACATCAGAGGGTAAACAGATCAGAGTACCATTATTATAAAGAACCGTTAAAATTTGTTATAATTATCCAGATGCGGATGTATTTTTTCATTTTTAACAAAACAGGACTATAATTCAAATATTAATAAATCATTTACTTTATACAATTTTTGAAAACGTAGAAAAATACCTTTAAATAAAGGTTGTCCCCAGAAACTGTTGTGTCGCTTCGATCACATCGGTTATCCGCATTTTTGTATGCAACTTTGTGTTATCTTGGTGGTACTGTAACATTTGGTGTAACTGTAATATCTAAGTTTTATTCTTTCATTTGTGATTAGTTATGAATTCGTAATTATTTCATAATTCCTTTTTATTCTTATGAAAATTTTCCTTTTATTCTGAGGGTTTTTTTTTTATATATATATATACGATATTTTTTCTCTCGATGTATTTCTTTGTTAGATTAGATCGCCGGTGTTCGATCATTCGCCGCGGGTGGAGGGTTGCTATTCGGAACACGATGCGAAATGGCGCCGTCTTGGCGATTTTCGAAATTTCGCCAAGCGGCAGCCTAAAGTAAACTTTCACCTGTAAAGCAATACGTCACATCCTGCGCTAGCGCGGGATCAGCAGCGAACGTGTTAAATTCTGGATCTGTCACTGGCTATTCATCAGGAATTTGACGGCACCATCTATATTTTTTTTAATTTTTCATTCATTACATATAGAATGAACATTATTTTTTTTAATTTATTTATTTTGGAGATACATTTATAAACTGTGGAATTTCTGTTACGTATAGTCTGTGGTGATATGATAATTTAATTCTTAGAATTTAACTTAGCAGTGGTAAAAAATATTTTCTAAAATTAATATTATGACGCAAAAATCAAAGATTTAAATCGCTTTTATTAATTAAAAAAAAAAAAAATATATTTAAATTAAACTAAAATTTTCTAGCCATTTTATTTCTGAGATTTTTCTGAAAATCATATTAGGTATGTAGGTACTATCATGCAGATGTTCTGTGCAGGAAAGGCTAATTTAAATGGTGTGTATATAACACACCACATAACATTCTTAAATTTAACACAACATAAAAAAAACTTTAAATGCACTTGCAGCAATTTCCTAGAATGGACTTAACATATTGTAATTCTTTTGTATGGCTGTGGCCCTGTAAAAGAATGGTGAAATTTCCACACTATATACTACAGAAAAAGTATTATGTTTATTTCATTTTATTTTGTGCTGTTTAATGATGTTAAGCTGTACCTACCAGAAATTTCGGCAATAGACATATATATATGGCATTTGAATTCTCTTAAATATTCCAGACCCTACAGACGAAAAAGTAGCTTGATTTTTAACAGAAAGTTTCAAGTAGAATTCCAATATGATATGGATTTAAAATACCGGGTTAAAATTTCCTGCGAATACTTGTTCTTGAGTTATGGGGATAACAAATATACAGACCAAATGCTAAAAACCTGTTTTTTGGATTAAGGGGGACTCTAATATATATTAAATATATCAAAATATTAGTTTCAAAAATACTTTCTCTACATACATGGTAAGAGAAAGTAAAAAGATTTGTTGCTTTTTAAAAACTGGACAAAAATATTTGAAGAAAATTCTTTCGAAAATACTATAAATTTTACTATTTGCATGAATCGGTGATAATCGAAATATAGGGGCCCCATACTTTTGAGAACCCCTGCCCCCCAACTAGAGGGTTGAGAGGTGGTCATTACGGTCCTGCCTTCAGAACTCATTTAATACACTCATTTCAAAATTCTGTTAAAAGCATGAATGCAATATTTTTTAATTTTCACTTTCTTTACTTTTGCTTATTTTTAATGAATTAATAGATGTTGATGGTCATACACAATAGTTTTATTTATTATTACTTCCTGTACTTTCAGTATTTCAGTATTCTTCAATTTGTAGGTTATATTCTCCTAAACTTATGCTGTAATACAAAAAGCAATAATTTTATTAACTAAAGGGCATACAGAGTGCAACACCATCCTGAAACTATCTTGGAGGAAACTTTGTCAGGTGCACAATGCATGTCAAAACTTAAGCATAACAGCAATTTTCAATATTAACTATTCACTCAAATTCAAGTACATGTACATATGCTCCACAAAATGTACATGTATTTTTAAAAAGGAAAAAGTAAGTATTTTGTTAATTTATTCTATATTTCTATCGCAGCTAAGAATTCATTAGACAAAAAAATAAATAAATAAAAGAATGCAAGCTAAAGCTTTGATTATGTGAACTATGTACATTATAAATTTTATCGGTAGCTACTTTCTTCACCTTTGTTAAAAAATGCCTCATTTTATCTTTTTTAGTACACCTAGAAAAAGACCTTTGGTTCTATCATATTAATCACATGCCATGAGTTTTAAGTTAACAAAATCAACATAAAGTTAACAGTAACATGTGTTACGACAGAAAAAATAAAGGTTGCTATGCAATAAAAATAGGTTCTAAAAGATGTGTTAAAACAAACACAAATTCATTTGTCACTTCAGAAAATTTTTGGAGTGGAAGGCTATTTTCTGAAATGAACTTTCAGGCTTGATGAAAAAATTTCTAAATTAAATTCATTAGTCACTTTATTTCAACTCATAATAGTGAATAATCACTGACATACCATACGAAAGTACCACACCTTTAATTAATTTTTAGAAATGCCAGATTTTTGCATATAAAAATAATAGATGATAACTAGGGTAATTTTTTAGACAAAAAAATTATTTTTTGTTAGAATTTTTTTTTTTTTTTTTGTACGGAACATATAAAGAACAGTTAGGAGATATTTAGCAAAAGTATAAAGCATTACATTTTTTTTTAAATTAATTGATAGTTCCAAATTTTTTAATCTCTGGTTCTTTTTTGTAACCCACTGCTAAAGTCTGATTTTTGGGTCTAAACAATTTTTGTGCTACCCTAAATCAGTTTAGCTCATTAAAATTATTTATTAACATTATTATTTTTATAAGATATTGGCAATTTACAAATATATTCATTTCTATAAGCATTCAGTTAAATATGCAATCATTTCACTGAAAATAAGGTTTCCTTACAACACAATACAAAAAGTTTAACCGGATCTCGATTTAAATAATATTACTAAATAAAACTGAGAGGTCTCGAAGTTTTAGATACGTTGTAGACCTGATTTACTGAATGCCGGCCTCGGACCATTAGATCTAGATCATACTAGATCAGATACAATTTGTTTGTTTGAGCTAAATTAAGAAGGGGGGGGGAAATGCGAAGAAGAATTCAATGACATAAATATACGGAATGATAAAATATTCCCTTATCTTATTTGTTTTACACTATAAAACCATAACTAAAGTATTAAAAACAGCTTTAACTGTAATAATATTTTTTAAGAGAAAACAATGGAGAGTTGTATTCAGGTACTTTCTTACACCCAATGACGAATCTATTATATTTACTAACAAATTGTTAAAACAGACAGCAAAATCCAATGGTTTAAAAAATGCAATAATAACTCTTATAAGTTCAAGACAGAAAAATTACAAATGAAGCAATTACCTCATTTTCTAATTCATCTTTTACACATACACACGCCGCTCTTCTTCGAAAACCATCTGGATCAAAAGTGTGTAAATAAGCATAGGGATTCTCTTTTCCTTTCGGTTTGACATTAGAATTGTTCACATCAGCCATTACGAAAAAATTTAGGAGCTACGACGATAAGATTCGTTGGTTGATTGATACACTGATCAGTGCGAAAATGTCCCGAAAGCATTTTCACACGATATAGTAATTTATATAGAACTATGGGTGAGTCCAGCCTCTGGATCACTTCGACCAGAGCCTCCTTAAGTAGATGCCTAGCGAGTCGCTCGAAAACTTGGCAACAGTACAAGAAGAACATAGCCAGTAGATGGCGCTTGATACCGTACGTAAAGTTATGTTTATTTCCCGCGAGCGCGATGCAATTGAGCTTCAATTGAGTTCATGAGTTCTGGTTTATGTTTTATTAATTTAACAAATGTGAGAGTTTTTTTTTATTATATGGTGTATTGCGTCGTTCCATTTTCTAATTCAGACAGTAGCCGTGAAAATATGTTTCCACGAAATACCAAGCAATGGAATTCAGCGTAAAAAATTGCTTCCAAATATTTCCAGACAAGGTATGTAAACTGCATAAATAATTAATGCAAAATTACCAACCCTCCGGATTTTTGAATATCAATAATATTTTTCACAAAAAACATTATTTTTCTTTATTATCGTAAATTGTGTGATTAAGACGAAGATAAATTTAAAAGAAATTATTATATAAAAATTCGAAGGGTTGACACCTCTCTGTTAGTAAGTTAGATTTAACAAATAAAAATAGTTATGCTTATTACAAAATGAAATAAAATTTTTATTTATTGATGTAGGAATACAGAAAAATAACTTGTTCTTAGTTACTTTCAAGTCACTCTATATTGGAGTATTTTGTAGTTTTATTCATAAAATGAATAAAAGTATAAAATACTCCAATATAGGAACAAGATTGATTTATATTTTTTTAATACCACTGTTTTTTAAAGACTTGTGTAAATGCGTATAAAAATTTGATTATTTCAGTTAAATCGAAACAAAAGTGTTGGGAATCTTGAAAAGAAAAAATAGAAAATTTTTATTTCTACTTTTGTTCTTTTTAAAAATATTAAGTTTTAAGATTCAAAACATTACTTTTATTAACCTTTTACCACAGAAATGGAATATTGAATTAAAAATTCATGTAAAAATTAAATATCATGAGTACTGATTTGAAAAATTATCAGAAAAATGAAAAATATCCCCACATCCATACACTCACATGTATATACACACAAACACATATAGTGGCTAAATATAAATCAGGGGAAAGCTCGATATCGAATTATTTTTGGACCGATCACAATACTTTCATTACCTACGGTAGTAGGGTAATGGAAGTAAAAATATTTCAAGGATGTTATTAATTTGTCATTAAATTTGCCAATCTTTTTCAAATTGAAACCTAATACGAGTTTTAAAATGCAATTGTGAATTTCCTGCATTTGTTTGTTTTTAAGTTATTCTGATAATAAATATGCATATAAATCAATCGCTAAAAACTAAAAAAAAAAAAAAAAAAAAAAGTTTTTTGTATTCAGGGAACCTCAAAACGTGACTTTATTCAAAAACCTGAGTTGAAAATAGAACTTCAAAAAAAAAAATTACTTTGTTTACATTATACGTTCGAAAAATTAATTTTCCTTCAACAGTATTCGTCGACATAAAAAAGTGTACCAAAGCACTTCCGTCAATTACATTCTACAGAAAAGAACGTTTAGCTTAATTTTGGATAGCCCTGTATGTTTTCAATAAACTATGTGCACATTAGATTGTGCATTTAAATTTAGTCTTATATGAAAAACACCTAACACAAAAGGAAATACACTTTCAGCATTTTCCAAGTATATCCAAGATAGGCAAACCGACGCGCACAGACCAACCGCTAAAAACATTATTTTTCGTTTCAGGAGACCGCAAAACATGTAAATATAACACAACTTTATTTCGAAAATGTCTATCAGTTTGGTAAGCATACCTCTCGGAACTGGTGGAGCTAATAAAATCTTGAATTAAAAAAAAAAAAAAAAAAAAAAAAAAAAAAAAAAAACTTTGTGCGAGAGAAAACTTATACTCAAGAAATCCTTAATTTTAAAAATTTAAATCTTAATGGTTATTTATTTACTTTTTCTGACGGACTAGACAACAGATTGTTTTCTTCTCCAATTTTTATTGCTGAATGTTAACTTATCTTGTTAACGTGCTGGTCAATTTTTCTTATAAATAATATAAAATTTTCGATTTAAGAAAAATAATTCACACCTAATAAGGTAAAAATGTAACGTAAAGGACATGACCAAAAAAAAATAAATAAATAATAAAAAAAAAAAAATAAGACATGATTTTAATAATTTATCATTATAAATTATTCATTCTGAACTGAAACTCATTTAAAGTTCAGAGATTTTAATTTATATAAACGAAACTTTCATCTGGTATCTAAATTTTAAAAAAAATTGAAATTTTTATTGAATAAATATATAAAGAATAATTTAATCGCGTGATAGATATGCCATGTTTTTCCTTATTTAATTTTAAATTTCGTTTTTTAATTAATAGTATATTAAAAAAAAAAAGGGTGTTATTTATTTGATACGTTGTAATTCAATTAGTTGAAAAGCTAAAATAGGTCTTGTCCACTTTCGAAGAAAATTATACCCTATACTTTTTAAAATATAAATATTTGAATATTTTATTGAAAATATTTACGATAAAGCACTTTCACATCACAATTTTGGACTTTAAATTGAAATTAATAGCTAGATTTTTAGATGAAAAATATAACTTGTCTATGAAACAGAAGAAAATTGTTGCTCTGCGTAGGTGCTGTCACCTAGCGTTAGTTTTGTTTTTAAATGTTGCCTAATTTAACATTGAGATTCGCCGCGCGTGGAAGGCATCTACTTAAGGAGGCTCTGCTTCGACCGACCCAAATGAGCCATAAGACAATTTGATCCACGACCGGTCGAAAGCAGAGGCTGAACCATAGATATAGTAACAAGTATAGATATAGTAATAAGACATAGATTGATCAGCGAGGCCGAAAAAGTGATGCCTTTTTTTTTTCGGGAAAAGACGGCCATTTTACTCTCTTGTGGATGTCTTTCCCCGACTGAATATACACGGGAATACACACAGATAATTTAGCAAGTAAAATTTATGAATAATTTATGTACTAAAGATGAATGAAAAAACTCCAGATACTCATTTTTCTTTCTCACTTTTCTTCTTCTTTTCTTTTTCTTTTCTTCTTCTTCCTTTTTTTTTTTTTTTTTTTTTTTTTTGTATGGAATAACGACATTTAAAGAAATTTATCGTTTCTGTCTACTATTTCTGTCTGGTTAGAAGTTTTTATGGTCGAAAAAACTATTGGACTTATCCTCATCTTTTGAGATATTCGAGTTAACCCTTTAATTGCCAATCGCAATGCAGTCGGACACTTTTGTTACCAACTGTATAGAGTAGAAATTTATGTTTACTCGGAAATGGTTATAAAGATATTAATAAAAGTTTGGGATAAGTGCTTTTTAGAGACCTAAAACAATTGGAACATCCTTAGCATCAAGAAAATTAGTGTTAACCCTTTAATTGCCAATCGCAACATGTAGTAGAAATTGAGTTTAATCAGAAATGGATATAATGATTTTGTTTAAAGTTTGGAGTTAAGTGCCTTTTTTTTTTATTATTTTATTTTTTAAGAACTAAAACGTTTCGACATATCCTCATCTTCAGAAAAATTTGTGTTAACCCTTTAACGGCCTGTCGCAACATATAATAGAAATTAGGTTTACTCGGAAATGGATATAACGATTTTTATAAAAGTTTGGGATTAAGTGTTCTTTAGAGAGATAAAACAAATGGACATATCCTCATCTTCAGGAAAATTCGCGTTAACCCTTTAACGGCCAGTCGCAACATATAATAGAAATTAGTTTTACTCGGAAATGGATATAACGATTTTTATAAAAGTTTGGGGTTAAGTGTTCTTTAGAGAGCTAAAACGAATGGACATATCCTCATCTTCAGAAAAAATCGCGTTAACCCTTTAACGGCCAGTCGAAATTTATAGCATTAAATGGGTTTACTCGGAAGTGAATGTGACGATTTTGATTAAATTTTAGGGTTAATTTTTTTTTTTTTTTTTTTTTTTTTTCTGGGCACAAATCCTCTCAAGTATCCTCCTTACTACAAATGTTCGTGTTTCAGAACTTTCTACCACCACTGTAGCTCCTCAGATCAGAAGACATTTAACGGTTAAAATAATCATCGTTGCTCTCCAAATCAAACTGATGACTATAAAATTATCAAACAATGATAAAAATGGGGGAGGGGGCGTATCAAGAAAACGGTGTGTGATTGGGCAAAATGGTGATCATATTCGGATTCAGGAGGTCATTTTACATAAGAGTGGGCTGAAATGGTGTCAGATACAATTTTTATGCCGAGCAGTGTACAAAGGAATACATAAAAAAATTTCTGGTATTAAGATTACGGAAATCCGTAATAACTTGGCATCTCTCTTTCTATATATATGTATATATATATAGGTAGATAGATAGATAAACAGATAGATATTTGGTGCAAATTAGATTTTTTCTTCGATTCAGAAAAGTTCCTGCTCACTGTTAACCCTTTATCAACCGGTTAAGAAATACGGCCGAATTTGGGTTAACTCGGAAAGGGATGTAATGATTTTGAAGAAAGTCTTTGATTAAGTGTTTCTAGAGGTATAAAATCAATTAGGCATATCCTCATCCCCAGGGCAATTCGTGTCTACTGTTTACCCTTTAATTACCGTTTGGGAAATATGGCAGAAATTGGGTTTTCTTGAAAATGTGTTTAACGATTTTGATGGAAGCTTGGAGTTAAGTGTTTTTTGGGGTAAAAAAACGATTAGTCTGATCCCCATCTTCATAAAAATCATGGTTTGCTGTTAGACCTTTATTTGTTGGTTACTTGGAATAATATGACAAAAATTGCATATTAATGAGGAAAAATATGGCAAAAATCGGGTTTACTTGGAAATAAATATAATAATTTTGATGAATGTTTGGAGTTAAGAAGTGTTTGGGATGAAAAATTAATTAAACTTATCCTCATTTACAGGAAATCTTGCTTTAGCTGTTAACCCTTTATTTTCCTGTTGCAAAATATTGCAGAAATTGGGTTTACTCGGAAACACACATAATGAATTTCAAGAAAGTAAGAGTTAAATGATTTACGGATGAAGAATTGGTTTAACTTATCCTCTTTTTCAGGAAAATTTGCATGCGCTGTTAACGTATCATCCGCCGGTTGAAAAACAAGACTAAGTACTAAAGTCTAAGTACTTAACATGACAGTATAGGACAAAATTTCCTATAAATGTATATAATGTGAGTTATTTTTAACGCATGAATGTAAAATTTATATGAATTATTGATAATAGTAGTAATAAACTTAAAAAAAAAAAAAAAAAAATGTGTGCATGTAGGAGCATTGCTTTCCTCCTGGGAAGGAAGTGCTCTTCCCCCGGGGCCTGTGTAAATTTTCAATGTGGATATTTTCAGTGGCGCCAACTTTTGGAAAAGATTGGGTGGGCTCAAATATTTTTGGGTAAAAGAAACAATGTTATAAAGATTTTTAGTTTTCAAACATACTATGTAAGGAAAGTATTGTAATCATAACAAAAATTTAAATTCGAGATTTTGGTGTAGCTATACGTTTTGAAGTCCTCTGAGCTCATTTTTGCTATTTTTACGGTGATATATGAATGTGTGTGTGTATATATGTTTGTGCGAGAACACGATA
This sequence comes from Salticus scenicus, assembly GCA_963930645.1. NCBI lineage: Eukaryota > Metazoa > Arthropoda > Arachnida > Araneae > Salticidae > Salticus > Salticus scenicus. The sequence goes on from OZ005655.1 coordinate 57,804,733, forward strand.
GCGTCTGAATGCTTTATTCCAATGAGCTGAAAATTGGAACAGATGTTGTAGGTTTATAAATCATCGTAGCATGAACCCTATTGATTTTGGTGAATGTAACACATATAGTTTTTTTTTTACAAGGACATAATAAAAAATTCTTTAACGTTATGGTCTATGGGTTCAAATCATTTAAAGTGCGGTAATTTCTAAACATCTTATTCAAATAAACAGAAATTTTTGCATAATGTTATAGGTCACTCTCACACGAGCTGTACAGATTTTGGTGAATCTAGCACTTATAGGTTTTTACAGGCACACAACATAAATTCTTTATCGTTATAGTCTATGGGATGAAATTATTTAAAGTGCGATATTATCTAAACGCCTTACCTAACTGAGCAAAAATTTATGTACATGTTGTGAGCCACCAACGAACGAATTGTTTAATTTTGAAGACTGTAGCGTTTAAATTTGTGCACTAGAAAAGATTATCATTATGGCCTACGGGTTTCGATTATTTAAAATGCGACAGCGTCTAAACGCCTTATTCAAATGAACTGGGGATTTACACTACATGTTACAGGTCCCCGACACACGTACTGTATAAATTTTAGAGAATATAGCACTTATAGTTTTTTACAAATACATAACGAAACACTTTTTATCATTAGGTTTATTATGGGCTCAAATTTTCCAAAGTGCGATAGAGACTTAGACGATAGTGTTTTATCCAATTGACCTGAAAGTTTATATACATGTTGTAAGTCAATGCCGCACGAAATGTATAGATTTTGGAGAACCTAGGATTTATAGATTTTTACAGGGACAGAACGAAATGCTCTCTCCTTATCTTTGGGCTCAAATTATTTGAAGGGCAGAAACAACATAAGAAAAATACTCGAATACCCTATTATAATTTTCTTTTTGTTTATTCAATGACTTGTCTTACTTTACTTTTTCTATGCAACCATTAATTACTCTATGTTCGGAAAATCGAGTAGAGTCACTCCATTTTTTTTTTTTTTTTTTTTTTTTTTTATGGGAGAGTGATGAAGGCAGATAAGGATATATTAATTCAACACTATTTAAAGTATAAAGTTATGATGGAATTAAGAATGGACTTCCGTCTTGTCAAGTTTCACTGCAGGGTGAAGGAAGGTGAGCAACATGTTTTCCGTGAAACGACAGTTGCTATCACCAAAAGTTTCTTATTTGGAAACCTAATACATATTATAAGAATTTACATTTTACACTGATCACAATTCAGTTAAAAAAATATGAAATTTTTAATTGATATACATTTAAACGTGAGTCTGCCGAATTTCCTTTTATGGCTTGTATTCCTAACTTTTTTCAAAGAAAACACTTTTTTAAGCTTCAAAAATATAAATAAAATAAATGAGAATAATGAAAATCGGGTGGGCTAGCAGAGCAAATTATTGGGTGGGCTCGTGCCCCACGGGCCCATATAAGTTGGCGCCACTGGATATTTTAGAAAGAACTCGTCAATATTTCTAAAACGAATGGTTGAACCATACATCTGTATTAATTTAAAACGAAGCTACCGATTTCTTTTATTTTTAATGTTATATATAATGTATATATAGTATAGACATATATATATATATATATATACAGTCGAACCTCGTTAACGTGAATTACTTTTAACATGAACTGTTACCACAATCCCCGTCAAAATGAAGATTACTTTAGTTATATGACGATCAGTTACTGATAGCATGAACTACTGATAAGATGAACAGATTTTTGATCCCCCTTGAGATTCACGTTAACAAGATTCGACTGTATATCTTTTCATGTCTGCACAAAAATGATTTTTTTCAGCATTTATTATTATACTACTTTAAGAAAAAAATCGTCTGCATTCATCATGGAAAATATCTTTAATAAATTATAACTTAATAAATAATTTGTATTGAATAAATTTGTATATGATTAAATAGAGAAGAAAGTCTTGTGGTAATACTAGTTATAATATATTAAAACAAGCGGGTTTTACCTCTGCCACTGCTAACTACATTTAAAAGAATTTTGAAAATTCGATATTACTAATATAAAAACTTAAAAAATATTAAAATTTTAAAAAAAGTATTCCATTAAAAATCAAAACAGTATTTAAACCATAATAATAACAAAGCAACTGATTATAAAGAATCATATTTTTCATAAATTAGTTAAATTTAACTTACTTATGAAAACTTATTCCACTTCCTTTCATAAATTTATTTCTACAATTAAAAGCCGCGCAGTACTTCGGCATTTTCAATATATATCAACCATGTCTTATTACTATATCTATGATATCAACATTCTATTCCATTGTTGTTTTCGAGTTTTATACTCTCTCATCATGGCTGATGCCAAAAACTTTTTCGGCATCAAAAATCTTTGCACGTTAACATGGGGATGATAGAGCTATGTATATTACTACATCTATGGTAACAAGACATCAGCCATCAGCGAGAGGGAAAAAGTGATACTTTTTTTTCTCGGGAAAGTCACTCTATGGTCTAATGGCTGTCTTTCTCCGAGTAAATTACACACGGATAATTTAGTAAATAAAATTTATGAATAATTTATTTACTAAAGGTGAATGAAAAACCCCATATACAGTTTCAAATTCTTTTTTTTTTTTTTTTTTTTTTTAAATACTCTCTAATGGCTGATTTTAGAACATTTTTCCGGCATCAAAAAGTATGGGAATGATAGATCTATGTATATTACTATCTATGGGCATGAAGGTAGAAAGAGAAGGAGGAATATCTCTTATGGCGTTTCAGAATCAAAACCGGTCCTAAAATTCTTTTCGCCACATCGTGACGCTAGTATCGGTACTTGCGTCCATTTAACATTGTTTGAATACGAAATCTTTATTATTTATTTATTAAATTAATATTTTTAAATAACATCAGCTCAAAAATGCTAAAAAATTATTCACAGAAGTTAAGGTGCAGACGGGCAAGTCATTAACACTTTTCAACTCCGTTAGAAAATATATTAAAAAAATAATAATAAAATAAAATAAAGTTTTATTAAGGGGAAATTTTTTTTAATAAAATATCGTTTAACTGATTTTTATTAACATTTTTTTTCTTTTAAATTTGTTTGTGTGTATGTGTGTGGACATAAGTTTTAATAATTATTTAAATTTAATACATTATTTAATTTTAAACATAATTATTTTAATTTGACTTGATTTAAATTAATTTAAAACATGTCTAATTTATATTAAACATAAGTAAACGATTTATTCTCTTATTTAAAATATATATATAAAAAAAAACTTAAAATGCTTTTTAAATTTCCACAAAATAATAATAATTACCGTTCAGAGTTTTCCGTGGTTTTCTCCTAAACTCACGGATAATAACCCCCTAGAAAGACCACCACCAGAATCCATCTTCCCTTATGCACAAGTCCCTAGTGCAGACAATAGGATAGGTCTTAACCTATATACCATACCATACTTGTAATTTTTATCAAAATATTTTCACATTTAAATTAAACATAAATAAATGATTTATTCTCTTATTTAAAATAAATTTTTAAAAATCTTTCAAAATTATCATACACTAATAATAATAATTATCAGAATGCTATATTGATAAACCATGTGAATTTGAATAATTAAAATCATTTAGAATTTGTTTCCAGAATTTCGATTTTGTCTATTAAGAGATAACCTTTGTAAAGGTTCAATATTTCAAAGTACGGCTGGTGGCCTTCTTAGGAAGGTTACGCTGTATTTTATTGCCTGACGATAATTTTTGTGATAATTTTACACGAGCGGTGCTGCTATCGAAGCTAGAAAATGGGAAGTACCGGGTTCGATTCCATGTAGCATATGTCAACCTAGCCTTTGTGAGTTTTCCGTGGTTTTCTTCGAAATTCGCATTAATGCGAGCTAGAACCATACAAAAAGACCCCAATCAGAAAACAACTTCCCTTATGCCCAGGTTCCTAGTGCAGACAACTGGCCTTAACCCGAATACCATACCTGTAATTTTTATCAAAATGCTTTTACATTTGAATAAAACATAAGTACTTCAAAAAGGAATATATATATATATATATTATCAATAACTTATCATAGAAATAATACTGAAATGAAAATAAAACTGAATATGATATAAATAATATTGAAAATTGAACAATTTGTTCTAGTACGAAAAATGTTTTTTGAAAAACAAAATTATCCTTGAAAAGCTTTTATGATTAAAACAAATTAATATTAATGATTGTCAGAAAGATATATAGAAAAATTATGCAAATTTCAATAGTTAAAATCATTTAGAATTTGTTTTATAAATTAAGATTTTTTGAGCCTATATTAAAAGGCCTCTGTATAAGTACAATACTTAAAAGTATAATGGATGGCCTTTTTAGAGACATTTTATTGTATTCCATTTCTAAGCAATAATTTTTGTGATAACTGTAATGTTTTCACTCCACTAGTGGTCGAGAGGTTCTGCTGTCGAAGATGGAAGACAGGAAGTGCCGGGTTCGATCGCAAATAGCGCTCATCCATTTAGCCGTTCGGTTTTTGTCGTGGTTCTCTCTGAAACTCACATAAATACGTGAAACTTAGAAAACTAACTAATTCAAAAAGCTAACTAGATAAACTATCAGTATTTTCAGTAATTGCAGTTTATGTACAACATTTACGCATATGTTTCTATGTGTAAATAATTTTTAAATGACATCTTAGTATAACGTAATTGCAACTTATGCATAACTAAGAAAACAATGTTAGTTGCCATTTGTCATTCAACTTGCTGATTCTAATTTCGACCCCTGTTTAGATGATATCGCAGTTTAAAAAATTTTGGCTTATATAGACCATAATCATAAAGAATTATTTTTGTGTCCCTGTAAAAAAAGTATAAACTCTAGATTCACCAAAATTTAGAGAGTTCATGTGACGGTCGACGGTGACTCGTAATACGTGTATAAATTTTCATCTCAAATGAATAAGAAGTTTAGACACTATCACACATTACAAAACTTGGGCCCATAAACCATAATGATAAAGAATATTTTTTTGTGTCCCTATAAAAAAAAAAAAAAAAAAACTATAAGTGCTAAATTCACCAAAATAAATAAGGTTTATGCTATGGGAACCTATAACATATGTACCAATTTTCAGCTCATTCAAACAAAGCCTTTACACGTTATCGTGTTCACTCACATACATCATAAAAAAATATGAATTCATGACACCTCAAAAAGTGTAGATCACACCAAAATCTCAAACTCGTTTTTTTGACGTGTACAATGCATTCCTCACTATAGCGTTTGGAAATTAAAAAAGTGTTGAAATATGATCAAGAGAAATACCTTTCTCAGTCCATAATGTATTTGAATTATTTTGTCTGTCTGGGTATAGAAACCAATTTTTCTACAACTTTCAACAGGCAACATTTTACAATAAAGCTGCAAAATTTAAATAACATAATATATGTGACTCATAATATGTGCATAAATTTTCATCTCAAACAAATAAGGCATTTAGACATTATCACACTTCGCAAAATTTGGGCACACAGACTATAATGACAAAGAATATTTCTTTGTGTCACTGTAAAAGAACTATGTACTAGATTCACCAAAATCAAAATGTTTTGAGCAATGGGGAACTGTAACATGTGTACCAATTTTCAGCTCATTTGAACAGAGCGTTTAGACGCTATTGTGTTCACTCACATCATTTTCAAAATAGTAAACATGAATTCAGGAGACCTTAAAAGTGTAGAAACACCAAAATCTCAAACTCGTATTTTTGATATGATTAAAATACTTTCCTCCTGATAGTTTTCTGAAAGTAACAAAGTGTTGAAATGTGATCAAGAGAAATATCTTTCTCAGTCCATAATGTACTTGAATTATTTTATCTGTCTAGGTGTAGAAACCAATTTTACTACGACTTTCAACAGGCAACATTTTACAATAAAGTTGTAAAATTTAAATAACATATAAAATTTTTAAAAATTCTAATAAAACTTGGAGGCACGTGAATAGCCTTTGTAGGGTGATTTCACTCTCTTCTATTTCCTACATATAATTATAATTTTTTAGCCCCCACCAGTGGCTGATCCAGTGATTCTGTTTTTTGATCTGGAAGACGAGAAGCACCAGGTTTGATCCCAGATCATGCTTGTCGACCTAGTGATTCGGAGTTTTCTGCAATTTTTTTTTTTGCCGAATCGTCAGTGGAGGGCCTCTGTTGAGACTCAAAACGGTTTTGGGCTTTCGCAAAAATAGCGCTATTGACTTGAAATTTGGTACACATGTTCATGAGCCCCACGAAAGTAGCTGTATAGTTTTTGGTATGTATTCCATTTGTAGTTCGTATACAGGGACACGCCAAAATTTTTCTTTTCATTACGACCTATGGGAGGACTTTGTATGTATCGCTATAGCGGCCGCAAAAATAAAGCTATTGACTTGAAATTTGGTACACATGTTCATGAGCCCCACGAAATCAGCTGTATAGTTTTTGGTATGTATTACATTTGTAGTTCGTATACAGGGACATGCCAAAGTTTTTCTTATCATTACGGCCTATGGGAGGAATTTGTATGTATCGCGATAGCGGCCGCAAAAATCCCGCTATTGACTTGCAATTTGGTACACATGTTCATGAGCCCAACGGAATTGGCTGTATAGTGTTAGGTATGTATTCCATTTGTCGTTCGTGTACAGGGAGACGCAAAAGTTTTTCTTATCATTACGGCCTATGGAAAGAATTTGTATGTACCGCGATAGCCACCGCAAAAATCAAGCTATTGACTTCCAATTTTTGCCGAAACGTCAGTGGAGGTCCTCTGTTGAGACTCAAAAGGATTTTGGGTTCCGTCTGTTTGTCTGTCGTGCGATAGCGGCCGCAAAAATCACGCTATTGACTTGAAATTTGGTGCACATGTTCATGATCCCCACGAAATTAGCTGTATAGTTTTGGGTGTGCATTCCATTTGTAGTTCGTGTACAGGGACACGCCAAAGTTTTTTTTATCACTACGGCCTATGGGAAGAATTTGTATGTACCGCAATAGCGGCCGCAAAAGTCCTTTGATTGACTTGCAAATTGGCGACTTTGCATATAAGTAGCTTTGCATATAAGTACCTGTATAATTTTTATTGCTATATTGTTTATAAACTGTATATAGGATAGGGACACGCCAAAATTCTTAACATTACGGCGTATGGGGTGAATTTCGTTTAAACGCATTTTAATATTATTAATATATATAATGACCCTTATCTGTCATTCACGATTCCGGCTTACACCGCTTCAAAACAGAGACTTTTGGCAGCCATTTTTTTTTTTTTTTTTTTTCCCCATTTGTTCAATTTAACTTACGAAAACGTACACATCTTTTTCATACATGTTTTGTATCGCACATATTGTTATTTATTCCCTCTAAAACCTTGAAAAACTATTCAATTGTAATGTTTAAATGTTTAATTAAATATAACGGATCACTGGCTATTATAAACATGAACCTATAAATAGAATTATGTAACTTCATGATTATAAACAACGCAATGCCAAATAAAAACAAACATAATTTGTTGCCATTCAGAAAATACAAATTCCAAATGGACAACTCTTTAATTGCGAATCAACGACTGTTTGACTGTTTCATTAAAAAAAAAAAAAAAAAAACGCTTAAAATATTTCTAAAACATATTAAAGCCTTAAAAATCTTAAAATATATTTGTAAAAACATATTAAAGTCTTTAAATATTTTTATCAAGCTTCATTATTTGTTTACATTGTATGGTATGATTGGCGTCGAGTTCAGTACGTAAATGTCGCCAGTTGATTTTAGTTTTGAAATTAATGTAAAGTTATAGTTGGGATAGAATGTTTGGTTGGGCAAGTAAAGGTCACCAGTTGAAATGAGTATTGAAAGTAGGGTAGTCTAAGGTGATAATGTCGAGTCAAGATAAAATGTTCGGTTGAGAATGAGAAACTCCCTAGCTGGATCCTGAATATTTTGGCGATGTTGTGGGTGAGATAGCTGGTTGGAAGTATAGAGTAGAGGTATATTTGGGTTAGCATAGAGTGTCTGTAATTATTAGATAGTTAGTTAGAAAATACGCAAGCAAAGTGATGACGTCACTGGGCGTCAGTGGATGCAAGAAAAAGATTTCCTATGTTAATCGCCCATTGGATTTTTTGTAAAAAATTATTAAAAATTGAGGAAAATTATTTCCCGATTTTAATTCCCATATTTCGGTATAGGTATGTATTAGTTATCGTGTGCGTGCGTTAGATTAAGTTGTTTTTGCTGTAAAATTGATAAAATTTAAATTTTAAATTTCAAAACGTTAGAAAAATAAAATAGCAAACTTCCATATTTGATTGTAAACATAAACATTTCATTTCAAAGGATGATATTTACACAATAAATATCCAACTAATATACTAATTAAAAGGAAAATGATAAATATTCTATCATAATTTGAAGTGAAATTTGTTTTCAAATGTTTAAATAAAGTGTCTGATATAAGATACTCATATGTTGCATCGGAATAGATTTAATATATCTGTCACCCTTGGCGGAAAAAATATATCGCCAAATTATTTGGCGAACATATTTCATTCTTTCAAAAATCATGGTTATTTTAACTGAATTATATGAAACAATATATCGTACAATACATATTACGAAAATAAACATCTGCCATGTATATTTTCGTAGTATGTTTTTAATCGGCAAATACAAAAAACGCCAAAGATGACACAGTTTTGAAATTTAAAATTTTGTAAATTTGACAGCAAAATAACTCAATCTAACACATGGATACGATATCATACCTATACCCAAATACGGGTATTAAAATCGGAAAATAATTTTCCTCGATTTTTAATAATTTTTTACAAAAACTACAATGGACGATTAACATAGGGAATCATTTCTTGCATCCACGGATGGTCAGTGACGTCACACTTCGCTTACGTATTTGGAAACAGGATCTTCGATAGTCTTAAAAAAAAGTATTTTGGTAAAATGAAGTGAATCGTTATTTACTGCCTCTTACCCATAGGGTCGAGAAAGTATTGTTTTAGGGTCAAATTTTCGAACGTGAGTTTTTGTTATACTTACATGTTCTGAGGTCCCCTGAATACGAAAATCACGTTTTTAGCAAATGGTCTCTGTGTCTGTCTGTGTGTCTGTTATCAGCATATCTCAAGAACAAATAGTAGCAGAAATTCCAAACTCGGTATTCTAAATGTGTATCATATAGGGATGCTACAGTAAGCTTTTCGTTAAGATGAAGCAAATGGTTCGTGTACAGGGACATTCAAAAGTATTCAAATACATTACGTCTATGGGGGAAATTGCAGGTAAGTAGAATTTAACATCTATAGACTGCACTAAACCAAATGAAACGAATACATATTTTTTGTAATAGAGATAGTCAACTGGGAAAATTTTTTTTGTGTATGTAGGAGCCTCGCCTCCCCCCCCCCCCCCGGGGTAGATGTCCTCCCTCGAGTGGAGTAAATTTTCATGATGGGTATCTTTCAAAAGATCTCGCCAATACCTTTAAAATGAATGGTTGAACCATCGATCTACGATAATTTAAAATAAAGTTATTGATTTTTTTCATTTTGAACATTTTTTTTTTTTACTTTAATATTGAGAATAATTTCAACTTTTTTTTGGATATTTAGTGTTATACTATTTCTCTAATATGGAAATCGTCTGTATTATCATACAAGATAACTTTTTAAAATAATAATTTTAATAATTTTTTTTTTTTTAACTGAATTATTTTTTAATAACCGAATTAAATTCTATATAAATGTAGGCGCATTAATGAAACGGGGGGTTGAGGGGGGCCAGAACTGATTATCATATAAAACTCTTCCGAACCCTAATTTGAATTGTTTAACATAGGTTTACAAAGCAGTACACGTTACCTTACCTCTTAATCTCCAATCTGTACTTATAGCATTAAATTTCAGGGTAAGAGAAAGTCGTGTGAGTGACACACAAGATTATTCTTATTATGAGGACTTTAAATAGAGCACTTAACGGAACACTGGGATGTGTTGTTGCTGTTGTGTTTTCGGGCCTATATTTTTTGTCAACCAGCAGTTTTTTTATAGTCATTCATATTTATTGATCGGGTAGATTTTTTTTAATTTCAGAACGAAAATTAGAAAATATCGAAACACATTTGATTTATAAACAAAAACTGAAAATACATTTGAATGATCACGTGGTAATCTTCATGATCTAAACATTGTTTTCAAGATTTATCGTTCACATTCCGTCATTTTTGACGGGGTTATATACTAGTTACTTTGTAATGAAGAAAATGAAACTAGCGTACGTGAGTAAGATGCTTAAACTTATGTTGTTTGAAGAAAATATGTGCTCTTAAGCTTCCTAATTAATGTGCAGGACCTTACAAAAGTGTTCTGACAATGTCAAGTAGTCATCCAAATGATGTTAACTTTGGAACAATTATTAATTTTAAACGCAAAATAATCTGAATAGTTTTTACTGGTGTATACAATGCTTATGGTTTGTTTACAGAGACACAAGAAAGAATTTCGTAACATTAGAGCCTATGGACAAATTTTTATTTAAGCGCGCACTTTAATGCGTTTATGCTGAATTGAACTTAATAAAATTAACATACATTATAAAGATGCTTGAAATCATGTTTACTATTTAAAAAGGTTATGTATAGACTAAATAATTTATGGGACCACACAAAATAATTCCGAGTATGTACTGTAATCATCCAAATGATGTCAAATTAGTTTGAAAAATTAATGAGTTATAATTAATTAGGTTTATTCTTATTATTGGTGTTTATAATGACTTTTCCGGGATACATAAAAAAATTTCGTACTATTACGGTCTATAGTCGGTATTTCTTAAACGTTTATTTTAACATGGTTACACCCCATCAAATATAGTGAAATTTTATTAGAATTTTAAAAGTATGTTTTCCTGTTGAAAATTGTGGGCATAGAATAGGAAATTAGTTTAAAGGTTACGCGAAATATTTCTGATATGCTATGTAATTTTTTTTTTTTTTTTTTTTTTTTTTTGTATGAAACTTGGTAGTTATGAAATTTGGTATTTATGAATTTCAGGGAAATAATACAAGACCGTCGTTTATTAAGAATACATATTGTTGCATGCTGCGTACTTGGGGGTTCGTAAGTTGTCCGAGAATGAAAGGCGAAACTTGCAAAAATTCAGTGATTTATTCACAGAAAGTTCCAGAAAAATACAGGTCTATAAACCAAGTGTCAGCTTCAATTCAACCAGTAAACACAGCTTAAACAACAGCCATTAACAGCAAAACAACAGCACAAACTGTTTAGCAATAACACATAAAGCAAGTCTCATCCAAAGAGGCTCAAAGTAAAGCAGGCATTTCCGAAACTGACACAGATCTGAGACTGACCATTGGCGAAAAAATGCTCCTTTTATACTTTTCTATCGAACACAGACTGTTCTGGAAAATTCTCGCACCTCATCAGCCAATGAGATTAGAGCTTCCATATTTGGTATATCCTTAATAAGGATTTTCTCGCCAAGTTTGCCAAAAATTGCCAAAGAGGGAAACAGTCGCCAAATTTGGTGCCAAATCCATTTCTTCCCTTATTGGAGCTTTTTTAAGTGTTTTTAAGACAAAATTAGGCTATTTTAACGCTAAAACGACTAGAAATGCACAAAATTAGCATTTTATCATCTTTACTAAACCCCTTTGAAAGAATTTATACAAAAATAAATGCAATTATTTACAATTCCGTAACACTTTATATGATATACAAAGAGAGATACAGCGGGGGGTTGAGGGGGCGGCAGCCCCCTTCAGGAATGTATCTGATTATGGTAATAAGTCGATCGAATCAATATATACTATTATATAATAAGGAATAAATAAAAATGACCTATTGAATAATGTCTGATGCAAATAGGACGTTGAGGTTCCTGATCTGCAGATCCACTAGTTTTAATTTGCATGAATATGAGCTAGAATTTCTTAGAAAGATCCGCACTGAGGCCATCTTTTCTTAGGTCCAGGTCCCTACTATAGACAGTCTTCCTTAATCCAAATACCATATCATATTTGTAATTTTTATCAGAGTATTTTCAAATTTAAACAAAGCATAAGCATTTCAAAAATGAATTCAGAAATCTACGTTATCAATATCTTATGATAGAAACAATACTAAGCTGAACTGTTGTTCTGGTATATAAAATATTTTTTGAAAAACAAAAGTATTCCTGAAAAGATTTCATGATTAAAAGAATATTAATGATTAATAGGCTATATTGACAAATTATGTAAATTTGAATTAAATTAATTATAATTAAAATCATTTAGAATTTATTTCCTAAATCAAGATTTTTTTTAATGTAGAAGTCCACCACTATAAAGGTATAATATTTAAAGGTACAGTGGGTCGGCCTTTTTAGAAAGGTTTTGCTGTATTTCATTTTTAATCAATAATTTTTGCATTCCACCAGTGGTTTAGAGGTTATTTTCTTGAAGCTGGAAGACTGGAAGTGTCGGGTTCAATTCCAGGTTGCGCTTATCCCTATAGCCATTCGAATTTTGTCACGGTTTTCTCCGAAACTCATGTACATACAGGCTATAACACCTTATAAAGACCCCACTCCCCCATAGGACATCTTCTTAAAAAGAATTCTCTACTATACACGATTGGTCGTAACCCGAATAACATGCCTACCTATAACTTTTATTGAAATATTTTCACATTTAAGTGGAACATAAGTACTTCAAAAAGGAATCCAAAAAACCTTACATTATTAATAACTTAGGAGAGAAATAATACAAAGCTAAGCACTGTATTATGTTTGGTATATAAAATATTAAAAAAAAAATTATATAAGCTTTCAAGATTAAAATAATATTAATGATTATCAGAAAGCTATACAGACAAATTATTTATAGAGTTAAAGTCTTTTAGAATTGGTTTTTTGCATTTATGATTTTTTGATCCTCTATTTAATGACCAGGAACCTTAAACCGTCCAGAATTTAAAGCTACAGTTTGTAATTTTTTTAGAGAGGTTTTACTGCATTCTATTCCTAACCGATATCTTTTTGTGATAACTGTAATTTTTAACAAAATATTTTCACATTTACATAACAGATAAATACTTAAAAAAAAGAACAACAACTTTATTTTTTTAATAACTGATGTTTTTGTTAGATAACTTTATAATAAAAACCTTTTGAATAATATCCGCAATTGTAATGAAATGCTCGCCCTCTGGTGGGCTAAGGTGAAATTACAATTAACATGCTTTAATTCGGCTTTTCATCAAGCCGCCATTGCTTGCCGATGTTTAGTTTCACATATATTTATTGAATAAAAATGAATAAATCCGGTAAAAAAGATAAAACATACTGTTGTGTGCTACAGTGTAACTCCAAACTCCAAAGGATCAAGAAATCCAGAATTAAACTTCCATTTATTTCCAAATGACAAATTTAAAATTTCAGTTGCTTCGGCTAATGGAAGTAAAGAATTAATCAGATGATTTGAAACTAATATTTGTTCAACTTCAGTTAAAAATCTACTTCCGATCGAACTTTGAATAAACTCAAAAGCAATCAATTTTCCATGATGTAATGCGGAAAAATTATAGTACGAATATTAAGTAGAATAACAAAAAGAACAATAATAAATACACGTAGCTATTATATTTACTAACAACAAAAGCTGAAAAAGCGCCATCTATTGATCATTACAAACGCGGATAGCATAAAAATTTTTGTTATTTATAAATTATAATTTTTGTTAAATTAATTTTACGTGAAAAGAAGATATTTCAATTTTTATTCTGTATTAAAAACACAGATATTAATATTTTAATTTTCTTTAACAAATATAATAAGCAGAATAATTAATAGGAGGAAGTAAATAATTCCAATAAAATTTCTTCTCCTCATAACAACATGAGTTCAAAGAAAATAAAAGAATATTCAATATTGCTATTTTAAATTAAAAATATGAAAACAAAAATCGAAATATTTGCATCCATGTACGTGCGCGCGAATGCCTGAATCAAATAAATAAGACTTTCTAGTTGTGACAACAGATGGCAGCAGCTCGTCCCGAAAAGTTCGTTTTGGGACCGGTTTTTACACTACGTCGTTATCATCGTCAGGGCCCGATTAAGCTTTGAAGCTAGGGAAAACTCAGCATCATTTCGGGGCCCCCTTTCATTTCGGAAAATCTTGTTTTCCTGTTACATATTGTAATATAAAAATGCTTTAGACAAAAAAAAAAAAATAGTGTGTGTTTATTATTATTTTTTTCATACATCTGGGTGGTTTCTACACAGAACATTAAAATCATCCAACTTTTTAATTAAGAACATTCAGATTTTTGAGGTTAAATAATAGATTTTTCCCGAAATAGTGAGTGTTTTGTCTTGTTTTAGGTAACCTTTCTCAGAAAAAATTCAATTTCAGTGTGAAAATATGAAACAAAAAATTCAAGACCATGTTTTTAATCCTTATGGGGCCTCCTCAACTCTTAAATTTTAGAGGGGAAGCTTGTGCTTCCTGAGCCTTTTGGATAATCAGGCCCTGGTTATCGTACCTGAGGATTGTACAATCACAAAAAAAAAAAAAGCTACCCCCCCCCACCTAATTTCGCCGTAAATTATCGTAGAAACATGTGGTTGGCACCAATCGATTTGTAATAACGTCTAGTTTATAATGGTATAGTTAGATTTTGCTTAAGGGGTCGTCTACATATTAAAACTGGCATCAACTTCATTTTTTTCAATGGTAACCCCCAATTTTTATAATTTATTTGAATTCTTTGGACCAAATCATTGCGGAAAATGGTATAGTTTATATATTTTGCTTAATTCTTCACAGAGTTATAAGCTGTCAAACTATGAAGGCGCTAATGTTAAATGAATGTGACAAACATTAATTCATATCCAAAATAGTTATGATATTCAAATTCTGTTTTTTTTTTTATATGATAGAATGAAGTGACCCAAACATACTCCATGCATATTTTTGATTAAAAAAAAAAAAAAAAAAAAAATTGCATTATGAAAATTATTAATAATTTCATATTTGGAAAAATTTTGAATTATGACCTATGTTAATTTTTGCATAAATAGAAGGGGCTTCATCAAAAACATGGGTTTCCAAATTTACAGCTCGTTCTTAACATTATTCTTTGAGTTACAGTGATACTCGTATTTCATTTTTTACTCTTGTTAGGGAGCGGTCACTTATAATAATTTGTATCCTCTGTGAGTAAAAAATATCTGTATATATTTTAACGAAAAACTATTTTAATTTACGTTACTGTTATTCTAATTGTTTTCTAAGCAACATTTCGATGTTTATGATACAAATTGGATTATTTTTTATAAAATTATCGCAATGCAAGCGAGAGATTATGAAAAAATTCCAAAAGAAATGAACTGCCTCTATATTGCGGAAACACTTACTTTAATGGGTCTTTCATTGTTGTACGTCTTGTAAGGTACAAGTTTTTGTCATAAACTCCAAATTACAAAAAGAAGTGGTAGGGGATAGTTTTATCTTTTAACGAGCTATTTTTTGTTTGAAAGGGGGGGGGGGTTGGTTAAAGGATAAATCTTAACACTTTCTTTTCATGAATAACAAAAGTTGCCATTTCCGCGAGAAAGACACAAATGTGGTATACCTTTGTAACCCATTTGTTTACTTCGGGTATCATTTTAACTTGAACGGACTATAGATAATTTTAGGTCTATTTTAATACATTACACTTGCGATTGGTTCAGACAGTACTCTTTGAAAAAAGTGGAATATTTTTCAATTAAAACTGTCTTTTACGGCTGTACTGATCACCAATAAAGCTTAAATTTTCTTTTGTAGGTGTAACATAATATACGAAATGAAATGATATAGATATACATAACATATACAACAACGCATAAACTAAATCTTTTCGGATAAATTATTGTAAGGGTTCATGAAGTAAATATTAAACAATTTTAATCGCGCTTACCAGTTTTGGGTCAGTTGAACTCTTTGGAACTGTACGATTCGTTTTATAATTTCTATGAAAATATAATTTCTTAATTAATCCTTTCGCGACTGCTGAGCTGACATAGATCCACGTCATTTGAAAATCTGTAACTCTGTCAGTGGGCGTTTCTTTCGTAATTTGTGTGTTACTTATTTCTTAAATGTGTACCCATTTTTCATATTTTTGCAATAAAATATACTATGGATAGAAATATATTGATTAGAAAGAATATAATTATAATGTATATCCATTTGTAATATAATGTGAATACAGAAAATTTGTTCTGAAATATTAAGCCTATTTTTCTATTTAAAACAGAAAACCCCGCCTATTTAGTTACTTTTTTTCTTCTAGTGTTCGTTTAAAAGATTCAAAATTTATCACCAGTAATCGATAAAGTAAATACCACTTGTGCATAGTTTTGTCAAGATAAAATAAGGGGTTTAACACGAATACTCGATGTTACATTTACTTTTCATTTCTTTTCTGTATTGTTTTGTTTTAAGAACGATGATGGCGGGGCTTGTCTTCTTTAGAAAACAGGAATTCTTGATGACTATTGACTAAAAATCATAATTTTTGTTTCATTTCTTTGCGTTTGACGTTGTTGTTATATAATTTGACCCGTAAGTAAAAAATAAAAATATTTTGTTCAATTTTCTTTGTTATTGTTTAAGATTTGATTCGTTAGGTCATGCAAAACTTTATAAGAGACGGCCCCCTAAACCTCTCGAAAAGAAAGATTTATTTATATCTTGAAAACTAATAACTGGAATGAGCTGCAAATTTGCACACCCATATTTTTCACCATTAGGATTCATTTTATGTAAAAATTAATATAGGTCATAATTCACAATTTTTATAAATATGAATTTATTAATATTTTTCAGAATCAAAAGTAATGATGGATTATGTTTGGGTTTCTTCACTCTATCTTGTAAATATATATATATATATATATCGATCAAGTTATTTTTTGTGAAGATATTAATAAAAGTCTGAAATATGAATTTAACATTAGCACCTTCAAACTTTGAACGCTTATAACTCTGTGAAAAAATAAGTAAAATATACAACCAATATACTTTTCAGCCTTGTCGCGATCTCAGGAATTCAAATATAAAATAAAAATGGGGCATTACCATTGAAAAAATCAAAGTTGGTATGCGTTTTAATATGTAGACGACCACCAATTCAAAATTTCACTTCATTTTCTGAAACTGCTCCCAATTCCCCGTCCTATTACATTTTTCTACATCGATTAGCAACGAAGTTACGTTGAGTGTTGCATCCCCCCCCCCCGACTGTACATCTGTATTAATTCTCAGCTAATTAAACAAATAAACAATCATTGTCAAAAACAGATGTTTATTGTTGAGGTTTCTACTGCGCAGTGTCAGTCAGAGCCTGATTTTCATCCTATTGCGCATTGGATCAATCACGTGACCCAATGGATCAAGAAATTTTTCTGGGCTTTTTGATCCACGACAGGTCGAGATCGGTCCATTCCACTGAACGATGTGACTCTGGATCGGTCGACACCACTGAACGCTTTGGCTCAGAATCAATCGACCGGTCGTGGATCAGACGCTCTACTGAACACGCTCTTCTTGTTCAAGTTTATTTCACAGATGTGAATAGCTGAAATAGTAAACATGTGAGTAATAGGAGTGAATCACAGTTATTGCTCTTGTTACTGTTCACTCTCATCAAAAACGATGTCCATGGTTGTAAGATAATCACTGAGCTCCATGAAACAGGAGAGCAAGCTTCCTATCTGGTATCATGTAATCTAGCGGTCAGCGCGGATGAATACAGTACCATGGTTTCGGAATAGAAGGTTGGGAAAAACAGAGCGTGTGTCCTATTGGTTTACGTGTATCCGTATATTTTGTTTTCAAATTTCTTTTAAATTTTAGGACATAATTCGTGAATAATCATGGTTATGAGCTGTGCAGCGTATGGTTGTAAAAATCGCTGGGGTAAAGAAAAGAAATTTAGGTTCCATAGGTAAAATATCTCATTTATTTTATCGAGTACAAATGCCCAACTTGTCCCTTTAATCTCGAATGACCAATGCGTCTCTTTAAAACAGAAGATCATAAACATGCAACATTATTGTATGAATAAACTAATCTATTCCTTTATATTTATTAAATTTCCATAAGCAGATATCTTATGTATATTACAAGAAATAATGACATACTTTTTGAAAAATACTTTCTTCTATACTTTCAATACTTTCTTCTATATTCAATCGAAGAAAGTATTGGATTCGTAAAAATTTTCGACCTCGGGTTTTTGATGGATTTACACGTTTTGAGAGCTGAAGAACACGATTTAACCATTTTTAGAAAATGTCTGTCTGTCTGTGTGTGTGTGTGTGACAAAATTCTGTGGCAACTGTATCTCAGGAACTACAGCACAGAATTTCATACAAATTGGTATGTAGTTACACCTTGACATAAATTAGTGCCTATCAACTTCTGGTAAAAATTGTCCTACAGGTTGTGTTGCCATTCCGCTTTTTCTAAATTTTTAACATGGCAGTATAGGACAAAATTTCGTATAAATGTACATAATGAGCGTTATTTTAAACTTGTGATTGTAAAATTAATATGAATTATTGATAATAGTAGTAGTTAACTAGGAAAAAAAATTGTGCATGTGGGGGCATCGGTTTCCCCCCCTGAGGGGTAAGTACCCCCCCCCCCCGGGGAAGGGTAAATTTTCAAGATGGATATCTTTAGAAAGGTCTCGTCAATACCTTTAAAACGAATGGTTGAACTATAAATCTGTGATAATTTAAAACAAAGTTATCGATTTTTTAATATTTTCACTTTTTTTTAAACGAAATTTAACCAAACTTGGTATTTAGTTGCCCCCTGACATAGAATGGTGCTGATTAGATTTGGGGATAAGTTGCTCAGCAGGTGGCGCTGTGATCGCATTTTATGAAAACTTTCAACATTGCAGTATAGGGCAAAATTTCGTATAAATGTACATAATGAGCATTATTTTAAACTTGTGATTGTAAAAATAATATGAATTAGTGATAATAGTAGTAATTAACTAGGAAAAAAATTTTGTGCGTGTGGGGGCATCGCTTCCCCCCTGGGGGGGGGGGTAAATTTTCAAGATGGGTATCTTTCGAAAGGTCTTGTCAATAACTTTACAACGAATGGTTGAACTGTAATTCTGGGATAATTTAAAACAATGTTATCAATTTTTTTAAAATTTTCACGAAAAAAAAAAAAAAAAAATTTTTTTTTTTTTTTTTTTTTTTTTTTTTTTTTTTTTTTTTAAATATTGAGAATAAAATGGACTTTTTTTTTGATAATTAATGTTATACGACATTTCTAATATGGAAATTCTCTGCATTATCATAGAAGATATATATTTTTTTAAATAATAATTTTAATAAATTATTTTTACTGAGTGAATTTGTATAGGAAAATATAGCAGAAAGTCTTGTGGTGGCTACAACATACTAGTTTTAAGTTGTTGTAGGCCCCACCTGGCAGAGCAGTTCAGCGATAAAAGCTGGCAGATGGGAGGTGCAGGGTTCGATCCTAGGTTACGCTCGTCAACTTAGTCGTTCGGAGTTTTCCATGGTTTTCTCCGAAACTCGCGTAATTACGGGCTAAGACCCTTTCGAAAGACAAGCCCCCCCCCCTACCCCAGAGCAATCGACGTTTATCCCGCAACCAACCCGAGTTATTTTTATTTTAGGATTTCCAAGTCTACTTATTTTTTCTCTCTGACTTTATCACATTTTAAGGTTTCTAATAACCCTTATGCAATTTTTGATGTTATATTATTTTATCATGCATTTCGTCAGACATATATATTATTATTATTAAATTGGATTTCATTATTTTAATATATTAAAATTATTATATATATATTAAAATTATATTAATATATAAATTAAAATTATGCCAATGTGTGCAAAAACTTTTTTTTTTTCCCTTCTCTAAAATATTTTTGAAAGGTGCTTATAGATGCATTTTTAAGAATTAAAACGTGGCTAATCACCCTCTAATAGTACTAGTCAACCAGAAAAAATATTTTTTATATAAATAAGCATAGCTCCTTTCCTGTAATTAAAAAAAAAAAAAAAAAAAAATCTCAGATACCTTAAAAACGAACATTTCCAGCGTAAGCTATGAAAGTCCGTCAATCAATGACACATTTCTAAATAATTTATTTAAAGAGAAAAATTCAAATAAATACTTAGTACAGATTAATTAAATGTTCCCTGGCCTTAAATATTACGTGTTTTGCACTGTTTTCACGGTTTAATCAAGTACAGAAATATAAACTACAACAAAAATAATTAGAATTTAGCATGTTCTAGGCTAGAGTAAAGGAAATATATTTTCTCTTTTCCCACGCTACTTCATCGAGATGTAATTCGGCTAGCAGACGACTGACCGGGAACTTGACTCTCTTGTTACTAATGGAGATCAATGAAGATAATAAGCCAGTGATGTTGAAGACTAGTTTACCAATTGCCAAGTAGCAACAGCAAGATGCAAATGAGTTTTGTTTATATTTTTTGTATAAAAAGGTGTTTGCATCTGTATTTCGTAAAAATTTTCGACCTCGGGTGTTTGATGGATTTACACGTTTTGAGAGCTGTAGAACACGATTTGACCATTGTTAGAAAATGTCTGTCTGTCTGTGTGTGTGTGAGTGACAAAATTTTGTGGCAACTGTATCTCAGGAACTACTGCACAGAATTTCATACAAGTTGGTATGTAGTTGCACCTTGACATAAATTAGTGCCTATCAACTTTTGGTAAAAATTGTCTGACAGGTTGCGTTGCCATCCCGCTTTTTCTAAATTTTTAACATGGTGATATAGGACAAAATTTTGCATAAATATGCATAAAGGGAATTATTTTTTAGTAATCATTATGAAAATTACAAGAATTATTTATAATAGAGATAGTCAACTGGGAAAAAAATTTTGTACGTGTAGGAGCCTCGCCACCCCTCCTGGGGAGGGGAAGTCCCCCCTCGAGGGGAGTAAATTTTCAAGATGGGTATCTTTCGAAAGGTCTCGCCAATACCTTTAAAACGAATGGTTGAACTATAAATCTGTGATAATTTAAAACAAAGTTAATCGAATTTTTTTACTTTTAACAAAAAGAAAAAGAAAAAAAAAAAACTTAGAAAAAAAAAATAGTTTTTTTTTTTAACGAAATTTTACCAAACTTGGTATTTAGTTGGCTCCTGACATAAACTGGTGCTGATTAGATTTGGGGATCAATCGCTCAACAGGTGGCGCTGTGATCGTATTTTTTCTAAATTTTTAACATGGCAGTGTAGGACAAAATTTCGTATAAATGCCCATAATGAGAGTTATTCTTAACCTGTGATTGTAATATTAATATGAATTATTGATAATAGTAGTAATTAATTATTAAAAAAATTTCTGCATGTGGGGGCATCGCTTCCCACCCCTGGGGGGATGTACCCCCCGGGGGGAGGTAAATTTTCAAGATTTTTCAAAAGGTCCCGTCAATACCTTTAAAACGAATGGTTGAAGTATAAATATGTGATAATTTAAAACTAAGTTATCGATTTTTTTTTTTTTACTTTTAACAAAAAAAAAAAAACTTGGATTTTTTTTTTTTTTAATGTTATTGAGTGGATTTGTATAGGAAAATATACAAGAGAGTCTTGTGGTGGCCACAACATACTAGTTTTTTCAACGTTGTAATATGTAGTTTCGACTTTGAGTTACCAGCAGGGTATGCTGGTTTATTTAATTTTCTTTTTCATCTGTAAATATTCATGTTCAAATAAATTATGTTTGTTAATATATAAAAGTTTTCTTCATTGAGTCTTCAACATCAAATGCATAACTGCCATGTAATTTTTCCTCTTAAATTTTTATTAAAGTTACTCTGCTAGTTTAGTATATTTAAACTTTAATTCAATATGGTTATGAGCCCAGTTAATGCCCCTCTAAGCATAAGATATATAGTTTGAGGAATTTATGGCTTAATGATGTGGAAGTGAAGAGTAATGTTTACATCCGGACTTCAGTTTGCCGAGTTTTTATGAGCCGTTCCAGTTGTTAAATGATGAACTCATTGAAGTGCTGAATATGCTTGACTGTTAAGTTGTTCATGAAAAAGGCCCAGATGAACGTTTTTTTTTTCTTTTCTCCAAGTTTAAATTGATAAATCAGGGGTCTGTCCAGAGATAAATCTGGGTCCGTTAAAGGACCCTTCACAAAATTACTTATCCTCAAAAAGGACCCTTAACAAAATTTTATATTCTGAAAAAGGACCCTTCACAAAATTCAATATCCTAAAAAAGGACTCTTTACAAAAATTTTCCCATTAAAAATAGACCTTTGATAAATTTTTTTTATTTCGAAAACTAATCTTCCATTGAACGAACAGGCCGCCTGAATAATCGGACGTGCTTTGCAGTATTTTCCCTGAGAAGCTGATATTCAATTTCTAATTCATAAAAGATTTCTGTGCATATGTGTGAGTTTAGCTGTATATAAAAATGAATCGTCATTGTCTAAAATGAAACCTTAGTTGTAATTTTATTTTGCAAAATTAAATTTGTCACAATTTCGCAAAAGAAGGACCCTATCTAAAAAGTTCGGAAGAATTTCATTTTTACATTGAATTTAGATTTGAAATATTATATAAAGAATTTTTCACAATTTCACGAAAACAGGACCCTGTCTGAAAAGTCTAGATAGACCCCTGTTGGAGGAAAAGGAGTTCAAGGGGACTTTATTGATGTCTACTAACTGGGATAGTTGGAAGACAGAAATTAAAGTGGCTTTGATGCACTATGGTGCCTGGTCTTTGTGGAGAATGAGAAATACTTGGAACAACAGGCTAGTGACAAGGAAGGCTTGACTTAAAGAGAAAAGAATGAGCTGAATTTAAGGAAAGATAGAGCTTTTACTATAATTTATCAGAATTAAAGCCATTAATCAGCACTTTAACAGATGGTTACAAGGCCTGGAAGTTTCTGCATGAAAATTTTGAAAGGAGAACAAGAGCTCGGGTAGTACAGCTGTTAGATGAATTTTTTTAAACAAAGTTCTTTAGTGGTGAACCCGTTAATCTTTTTCTATGCCGAGTAAAGAAAGCTGCTGAAAGGTTAAAGGAAGTCGGACACCAGCTACAACCATTATATATTGGATACCAGACGATTCGTACCTTACCAGAAAAGTTTCAAGCAACGGTACAAGCTATTTACAGGTGGAGTGATGCAGAATTTGTTCCACACAAAATTGAGGCGGAACTTCTTTTGGAGGAGAATAGACTGAATTTTATTAAAAAAGATTTAATGAAGAGCTCTGGATTAGCTTATTCAACCTTTTGTAAAACAGGTAAAACTTTAGATACTAGTAATGTTAAAAATATGAATTCTAAAAATATTAAAGAGAGTAATTATAAAAGTAAAAATTTTAATTCTAATAAATGGTAAATGTAAAAAATTTAATGCTTTTTCTCCTAATGAAAATTTTAACAAAAGTAAAATTGGACCCTGTTTTAAATGTAAACAATATGGACATTTAAAGTCTCAGTGTGTTAATAGAAGTGCTCATTCCTGAAATTTTAATGAAACTCATAATATAGAAGTAAATGAAAAATTTAGTTTTGCTTTTTCTGAATGTAGTTTAACAGAAATTTTCCCTTAGTTTTTTGAGACAAATTCGTCAGTTGCAAATTCTGATAAAATAACCTGGGTATTTGATACTGCAGCGACGGCTCATTTTTGCAACAATAGATTTTATATCTAGATTTTGAGCCTGTAACTGATGTTCAAATGTCTCTTGCTATAGGTGAAAAAGAGAGTAATGTTTTAGGAAAAGGTTCTGTTCAGTTTAATGTTAAATGTAATAACTATAATCAGATAACTTTAAAAAATGCTTTATACAATCCAAAATTAAGAAGAAATTTAATATCGGGTGTAAAGTTAGAAAAATTGGGCTTAAATTTTACTGGTAGTAATGAAAAAAGTAGAGTTTTTGATAAAGATGGGAATGAGTTATTCTATGCATTGAGGAAAGGTGATTTATATTTCTTTAAACCAACAAAATATGTAACAAATAGTGGTGCAACTTCGGCTAGTTTTACTGTTCAGGAAAAATCTAAACCTATTGATTTTTGGCATAATAGATTTTGTCACATTAAGGAAGACTATTTAATACCAGTAAATGTCAAGCTGTTAAAGGATTGCCTGTTTTGAGTAAGATGGCTGAGATTGCATACCATGTAAACTTGCTAAAAGTAAAAGAGTATCTTTTAAAGCTATAGGGCAGTTGCAAACAGCTGATAGAAGCATGGCAACGTGGACAGCGTGCCCTCCACCATTGGTTGCTATGCGCGGTTGCCATGGTGCTGTGATGTTAGGAGGCACCGGAACAAAATAAAAATAGTGTGGGAATAAAAACGGTATGTCAGACATGAAACACACCTAAAAATGCTTGAAGGTACCCACCTATTTCCTTTTAGAAGAAAAAGCATCATTCTGTATAAAAGTTCAGATGCCAATTATAAAAGTTTAGAGAATTTACAAAAACGCTTGATGGATAGAAACTTACAACCAGGGAAACATAAAAGGAAAACTGCCCAGGCTATATAAAAAAAAAACCCATAAAATAAAAACAAGACCCCCCACAACAGCCTTTTTTCCCAAAAAGCTATAAAATATTATTATATAAAGAGTGTATCGCGGATTCACACGCGTATGGCCCACCTGAGAATTTTTCTAGCCACCTGAGAATGTTGGGATAGGTTCAGATAAATTCACCTGACTATTTTTCCTGGAGCAAAAAGATCCCCTGTAATTTTGGTTCTTGATGAAGGGGTGCGTGATTTAAAAAAAGGTAGAAGACTGACCACTAAAAATTCAAGGGGGCGGAAAAAGAAACCAATAAAAAACGGAATATTGACCATTGAGGATCAAGGAAAAAATAATATAAAAATGGTATACTTTCACATTGGTTAAGATTGGAAAAAGGAATAAAAGAAAAAAGAGTAAGAAGGCGGGAAAAAGAAAAGATAAAAAAAAGGGGGAATGGAGGATTTTTTTTATGGGAAGAAAATAAGAGAGAAGAGGATTCGGAGAAGATAGAGTGAATCGAGAGGACACGGACCCTCCTTCTCATGGATTAATACAAACTCATTTTTTTTGTCCTGTGTGTGAGTGCAAAAGGCCATGGATCTGCCCTTAAGTATCATTGCCCAACTGCTAAAACGGGGTGAGTCCAATTTCTCCTTTTTTTTTCGTATGGTGTTGGTGATCTAATTTTGATGATATCTTAAATTATTTATATAATAACCTAACCATTCTCTTGAAACTATAAGAACATTCCGGGTGTCAATGATTTCCCGAAAGTGTAAATGTTAAAATTACATGTAATAAAAAAATATAATCAGTATTTCTGAAATTGTAGTTTCTTGCTCTGTAGTGTTTTTTTCCTACTATACTAAACTGATCACAGGCCTTCTTCTAGCTATTTAGGTTAAGTAAACTAGTGCTTAAATTGTAACTAACAATGCTTAGTATTAATTGCTAGGAGTGAAAGTAGCTTAGGTGGCACTGAGCCACTTAGCAAAATGGTGCGTGACCATTTACGAACATACTTAAATTAATATTAGGTAATAATTAGAAATTTTAAAACTTTATTATATATATATATACAATAAATATAATACAGAGCATGAAACTTTAATAAATAAATTATCAATTAGGAGCAAATTATAAATTAAATTAATTAATTAATTAAAATTAAAATAAATAAATAATAAGCAATGATATTTAGATGCAACAAATGCATTTATAGACATTAAACAAAAAAAAAAAAAAAAAAGTAAATATTTCGGGAAAGAAATAGTAAATTAAACTTTTTCCAAAAAACCGAAAGCTGCTGATTTTCTCTTTTTTTTAATGCAATAAAAAAAAAAAAAAAAAAAAACTGTTACTCATTGAATTATTTGTATATTGGTAAAATATTTTTATTTAAATACTTGAGGTATGGTAATGATGCAGAAAAAACTTGAAAGTAATATGTGTTAAAAAAAAAAAAAAAAAACTTAGTTATCTGCTACCATTGATTAAAAGAAATATAGATATTTCTATTTTATCCCAGTACTTAGCTAAAAATAATTCATTTGCTAGTTACAATATTTCCTTCTGTTTCTTTTTTTTTTAGTGTTATTGCATCTATTTTTCTGTTGTTACAACATTTTCCGGAATTTATTTTGGGAATATTTTAATAACAATTTGCATTTAAACTTTCATTTTCTTTAGTTGCCTTTGTATCTTGCATTCTTTTGAATCTATATTATTAATTATCAAAGATTAGTTGTTTTCTTTTTTTTAAATCTCTATTAATATTCTGATTTTCCCTTCATATTAGTACTTATCTATTTCCATAACGAATGTTACATATTTTATTCTAACTTTACTTTATGTTTGTACTTTCCAATTTAACGTTACTACTTATTTCAAATCTCTTTCAATTCGTGAATTTGATCCTTGCTTGTTGATAATTATTTTCCCATTTATCATAAGTTTATTAACATTTCTTAAATAATGTGTTAACATTAACTAGCTTTTAACGTTACTCCTTTTCATTGTCATTTAAATAACGGGGGGTACTGTAAACAAATTTTCTACCAGTTTACTAAATTCCAGGTTATAAAAAAAAAAAAAAAAATCTGTTTTTACTTTATTGTGATATTATTTGTGTATGTAAGAATTCTTTATTTAGTCTAGTGTTAATAGAATTTTATAATTTAATCCAATTCATTGAGTCTCCACTCCCAATTCCTTACTAAAATTTTACTATAGAAATTTTGTATACTATTTACCTGTCCATTTGAAAATTCAAAATGCCGGACACTCCAACTTCCGGTGAACACAACAACACTCAAAATAATTCAGGGGCATTAGTAGCTAAGTTAGCGGGGTTCCACAGCATTATCCCACAATTTGACAACCAAAGTGCTGTTACCCCGAAGTTCTTTATCGATAATGTTGATCAAGTCCTATCTATTGCAAAATGCACTGACCCTGAAAAATTGCTAATTTTAAAGAGTCGAATTAGGGGTGATGCGCTGTCGCATATTATTAATAATCCTGATTTATCTCAGGAAACATCCTACCCGGAATTTAAAGCAAAATTTTTAGAGTATTTTGATACCAAATCGAGCTTAGCTGCCAGGCAACATCAATTTGCAAATTGCCGTATGGAGCCCAATGAATTAGCAAAAGTGTATGCCTCTAGAGTTACTGATGTAACCCAAAAATTTTTCGGAAATTTTAATATATCTAATCCCGATGTACAGGCTCTATTTGAGCAATCTAAACTTTCAAAATTTTTAGAAGGCCTAAGGCCTGAATTTAAAAAACCCACTCTCATGAAAGATCCACAATCTTTTAAAGAGGCATTAAGTTTCGTAGAATTACTTCAGACAAATGACTCTCAAGAACAAACACCTAATACGATAAATAATTTAACGGGCAATCCCAATCTTAATGCTACTACAGACCAAGACGCCTTAATAAAACTTCTAAGTTATCATTCTCAAAAAACGGAAGAGAGTATTGCTTCTCTCACGAAGCAAATAGATGAATTGAGAGTAAAATCATTATCTCGACAAAATACATTCTCTAAACCTCATCACAATAGACAAAATTTCGGCCGGTATACGAACATGAATAGCGAACCGAGAGTTCAACAGCCTCATTTCAGACCCTCTGTACATTTTCGGAGGCAAAATTTTCCACCATGCAACTATTGCTCACGGCAAAATCACACTCCTGACAGATGCTATTATCGCCCTCGACAACAAGGCAATGTATCTTATAATCATTCTACACTCCCGATTCCCTCGAACGAAAGAAGGAGATTCAACTCTCAGAGAATTCCTAACAACCGTCCTTTAAACGATTAAGGAATTCGGGGGGAAAATTTGCGTCGGACACCCTGAATTCCCAAAATAGTGAATTTATTGCAAATTGTAAAAGACCGGATAATTATTATATTCGGTTAAACAAGCAATTACCGACGCTTATGATTAATACAAATGCTCCTATTGTCAACTTCAAGCACCAGTATTTACCAGTAATAGATATTCTATTTGTAGATTATTATGCAATATCCCTTCTAGACACAGGAGCTTCCTGTTCGATTCTAGAAAATAAGATTTTTAACAAAATAAAGCATCATTCTTCCATTACTTCGTGTGATATTGATGTAAAAATAAAATCCATTTCCGGTAACTATATGCAAATTGTCGGATGTTACATAATTCCTATACGTTTAGGTAACAAAGAAATTACACATAAATTTTATGTCGTACAAAATTCTCTCTCAACTCAGTACAATGCGATTATTGGTTATGACCTATTAAAATTATACAAATGTATTATTTGTCTAGATTCTGACACATTACGATCCGGATCTACCATCGTAAAAATTCGTGATGCAAATTCTCATCCGATACATAATGCAATTCCTCAAAATTTTGCGAGACTGGAGACGAAACAAATTTTATTGCCTAAAGAGACTCGTAGAATATTCTTAAAGACTGACACACCTCTAAAACAAATACATTCTTTAAATTTCACACGCATTCTTAATAATGTGAACATTAATATGTCGGAAGCCTTACCAATAGATAATGACAAAAAACATATATCAATACTAATCTCTAACTTAACTACCCAGCAAATAGCTTTGAATAAAAACTCACGTCTAGGAATAATTTCAGAAGAGAAAATACATAGAGATATGTCTCAAATTACAGAATTAAGAAAGAAAGAATTAAAAGAGACAGACTTTAATTTAACGCATATAGTAGATACTTATACTAGAAACAAACTTTTATCTCTCCTTTTTGAATATGCTGATATTTTCAGCAAACGAATCCAAACCATAGGTCGAACACAAATGATAACACCAACTTTACACGTAGACATTTCAAAATTGCCATCTATACGTCCTTATCCAGTCCCACACGCATTACAGGACGAATTAAAACGTCAACTAGATGATTTGCTCCAAGCAAACATCATAGAAAGATCAGATAGCCACATCAGTTTTCCACTTTTAATGATAAGAAAACGGAATAATGTAGGTGAACCAAACAAACAAAATTGGAGAATTGTCAATGATTTTCGTGCTTTAAATAAGCATTTAAAATATCCCCGGTATAAGCTGCCAATAATTCATCATTTACTTGAAAAATTACGAGGCTCAAAATATTTTACATCTCTTGATCTTTCCTCATCATTTTGGCAGATTCCTTTAAAACCAGAGGACAGAGATATGACAACTTTTAATTCCCCATATGGTAGTTTCAGATACACAGTACTTCCTCAGGGATTAAATGCCTCCAGTGAATGTTTCAGTCAACTCTCAGATAAACTCTTAGCCCCAATATCAAATTTAAAAATATCAAATTTCATTGATGATTTTTGTATAGGATCTGAAAGTGTAGATGACATGATTTATAAATTGAGGCAACTTTTCGAAAGA
Organism: Salticus scenicus; assembly: GCA_963930645.1. Classification (NCBI taxonomy): domain Eukaryota; kingdom Metazoa; phylum Arthropoda; class Arachnida; order Araneae; family Salticidae; genus Salticus; species Salticus scenicus. Next base: position 57,834,337 of record OZ005655.1, read on the forward strand.
ATCAGGCTCTTTGGACTTACTATAAATCCCGCGAAATGCTGTTTTCTCTTACCAGAAATAAATTTTTTAGGTCACAAACTTACAGCATTTGATATTCGACCAGTGGATGACAATATAAAAAAAATTACGCAATTTCCAATCCCCAATACCGTTCGTAAAGTTAGACGTTTAATTGGAGTCTTAGGATATTACAGACGATTTATTAAAAACTTTTCAGAATTAACAATACCACTCACAGACCTCACTAAAAAGAAACAGCGCTTTCTTTGGACTCCCGCTGCCCAGCGTTCTTTTGACATTCTAAAACAGAAACTTTCCGAACCCCCTATCTTAGTACACCCCGATTTTGACAAACCCTTTATTCTCTCCACAGATAGCAGTGACTCCGCTTTAGGCGCATGCTTAGGTCAAAAAGACAAACATGGCATTATTCATCCCATAGCGTACTTTTCAAAGAAATTAAATAACGCGCAACTTCATTATACCATTATGGAAAAGGAACTTCTTTCTATAGTAGAAGCCATCAAAAGCTTTAAATATTATTTATATGGTAGGAAATTTACTATACGTTGTGATAATGCAGCTATTACAAAATTATCAAAACTCGAATCGCCAGGAAATCGAATTACACGCTGGTTTGCATTCTTATTTGATTATAATTATGTCTTTGAACATATCTCCACTAAAGACAATCAAATAGCAGATATTTTATCTAGAGACTTTTTTTGCGGAGAGCTCAAACGAGAATTTACTTACTAATTCACAAAATCAAAATTCCAAACAGGAAAATTCACATTTGAATACTCTAAAGAAAAACTTACCTAAACCTAGAAATCAAAATTCACATACTGTTCAGATAAATCAAATTCACTATGCAAACATGAACTATAATACGGAAAATAAAATAGGACCAGGTTTACTGAACAAGGGAAACACTTGCTTCATGAATAGTATTTTGCAATGCTTGACTTACTGTGCTCCACTAGTAAATAAAATCTTTGACATTAATTATCATGTGCCATGTAATGACTTTCATAACTGCTTACTTTGTAAATTCAAATTACATGTAAACATAGTCAAAGAAAAAAGTCATCATGTGATTGATCCGGTAGACATGCATAACTGTCTACATTTGATAGCGCCGCATTTCCAATATGGTGTACAGGGCGACGCACATGAATATCTTAGGTATTTTCTAGACAAATTGCATTCTGCATGCATAATGCATAACACTGAACAGGGTTCAGCCACTAAGGAAAACAATAAGACGGTTATTGACCAAACATTTGCAGGAACCATTAATTCAGATTTTATGTGCGTAAAATGCAATCGAACATTTTCTAACTCACAAAAGTTTTTAGATATAGCATGTAACATTACTCAACATACGTTTTCGTTAGAAGACTCACTCAGGGAATTAACGAATATTGAAAATTTATCAGAAGACAATTGCATATTCTGCCCTCAATGTTGTCTGTATCAACAAATCACTAAACAAACGAAAATTCTTCAAGCGCCACCCGTACTCACTTTTCAGCTTAATAGATTTAGGTTTAATCCAACCACTAAATCAGTAGAAAAATTAGATCAATACATAAATTTTCCAAATAAATTAGATATTGCACCATATATGTCACAGAACAATTACACTCAGAATTTTTATAATTTAAATGCTATAGTTGTACATGATGGGATTTCTCCCAACTCAGGGCATTATTACGCATACGTTAAGGATCCGAATGATCATTGGTTTAAAATGGACGATTCTATTGTCAAAAGAGTAGACTTAAATGAAGTACTACAGCAGAAGCCGTATATCCTATTTTACACAAAAGCGCATTTTCCACACAAAAACTTAACATCGGAAATGGCGCAGAATACACAATTAGATAACCATTTTATAAATACTATTCAAATTGATTTACCTACCATTGAAGACATTAAGGAAGCTCAACTTAAAGACACTAAGTTGTCAAAATTAATAAATCAGTTACAAAATCAGCCATCATCAAACAAAAATGAATATTGGATAAAAAACAACTTATTAATGCACACGGCTTATATTCCTCGACTTCGAGGAACGCAAAAGGTTCAGCAAATTGTTATCCCCGATATATTCAAACCACACATTCTCACCATTAAACATTCACCGCATTTTGGACATATAAAAACATACAATGCCATTAGAGAGAAATACTACTGGGAAGGCTTATATGCTGACACGAAACATTTTGTAAGCACATGCAAACAATGCATATCATTTAAATCACCCAACAGATTTGCTCCCGTTCCTATACAACGAAATTTCATCCCTTCTGCACCTATGCAATTTGTATCTACGGATTTTTTAGGAAAATTCCCCACAACCAATAAAGGAAATTCCTACATCATAACTTTTGTTGACAAATTCACAAAATTTGTAAAAATGTTTGCAATTCCGGACCAGTCCGCAAACACAGTTGCAAATAAATTTTTGGATTATGCGTGTACTTTTGGTTTCCCTAGATACCTATATTCCGATAAAGGATCATCATATATGAGTGAAGTTTTTCGAATTCTATGCCAAAAATTAGGCGTCAGTAAAATTAATACCACACCACTGCATCCCATGAGCAATGGCGCGTGTGAGAGAATTAATCCGAATATAAAAAAATCTCTCTCTATTTTCGCGCAAGATACAAAACAATGGGATGAATATATAAATTTTTATGAATTATTTTATAACTCCACAATTCATTCAACTATAAATGAAAAACCTTCTTTCTTACATTTATCTTATGACACTACAATTCCCACGGACATTCTATCGGAAGATATAAAAAAGACCCCTACTAACTACCGTGATTTCATAACTAATAAAACTATACAATATCAAAAAATTTTTAAAGACGTTCAAAAATCTTTAATTGAGAATGCAGAGAAACAAGAGAGCTATCAACACAAAAAAGCAAAATACAGAGACTTTAAAGTAGGCGATTTAACTTTCCTTTATACTCCAGAATGTGACAGACATTCTCAGCTCCCTAAGAAAAGACAGTTCAGTGGACCATATCGAGTTCTCGAAATTCACAATAGAGTCCTAATCACGGTAATACACATAAATGATCCAAAAGCAAAACCGATCAAAGTTAATACCCTGAGGTTAATTCCTTACACAGAAAGAAACCCTCTACTTGACTATTCTACGTATATAGTAAAAGAGAATGAAAACAAACCGCCACTGGCTCTTCCCAAGTACGATCAAAAACCTTATGCGACTTTCGGAGATGAATCAAGTGAAAGTCTCCCATATTACTTACTCTCAATGCAGGACACTTCTTCACAAACTTCAAATGACTGTATGTCTAGAGAAACGAGTGTTATTTTGCCTAAGGAAAATGCAATTCCTTCTCCGTCTAAATCTGACTCTACGGAAATATATCACATTGAGCATTTGGAAAATAGCACGACAGAACCTCCTCCCTCCCACATTCACAGATATCCCTTAAGATCTTTGTCACACTCACACAATAGTAGCATTTCTGCAGTTTCCACTGAACAAGCCCCTAACTTAGCGGATAGAATTTTCAAATGGACACTTTCTTTAACAGAAACCCCTCATAATTACAATGAAGAAACTCCTGCCCCAATTGCATTTTTACAAAAGCTTAGTGAGAAATTGGATTAAATTTTCTTTTCTTTTTTTTTTTTCTTCGTTCCTTCCTTTTCATTTTCTTTCCCTTTTGGCAAAAAAAAAAAAAAATAAATAAATAAATAAATAAATAAATAAATAAATAAATAAACAAAAAAAAAAAAAAAAAAAAAAAAAAAAGAGGAAAGAGAGAAGGACAGTCTAAAATTCTTAAATCAATTATCTCACCTTTTCAATGCATTTTCTCAAAAAAAAAAAAAAAATAAATAAATAAATAAATAAAATAAAAACTAAATAAAATAAAATGAACTAGATCACCACATTATATGAAGGGTAATTGGTCTCATTTCCTTTCTTTAGGACTCATTTGTTTATTTCTACTACACTCAGTAATGCCCTACCGACACAGCCACGTCCAACATTGTGAATTCAAAGAAAATCAATACATATGCATGGAACTCACTAAATCAGCTGTGAAGCAGATCATGCTTCCCCCTTCTGCTTGCATCTATCAAAAATGCTCAAACTGCATTGTTTCATCGAAAACTCTGATATTATCAGAGGATGAACTCCTAGAGCCAAAATCATTCATTCTGCAACAAGTTAACAACTCCGACAATACTTCAAAGGAAACAGTACTTATACATATCGCTGAGGAAAAAGAGATTCTGAACCCTAAGCTAATCACTTTCCAGACATGTTTCTTCAAAAAATCATTTCCGAGAAAGAAAGCCTTCCACTCAAGGCACCTCCTGGAAAGTGAAACTGCAGTTTTTTCCAACCACAACCTATCAATAACTTTCAATGATCCGTTACTTATTTTACCCGAAAACGGAAAGGTTATCATCAAAACGACTGACTTTGAGGCCATCTATACCGTACCACAGGATCTCACAATAGAATTGCCATACGAAATCTTAGCCTTTAAGACAACGATTCAGATCACATACATTAATATGAAAAGGCATACAGTCTCAGGATTAGTACATATTACAGGAAAACAAATTTGTCAACAAAGACATTGTTACATGTGTATCAAAGTTGTAAAATACCTAAAATGTTATCCAAGTTACGTAACATATTCTATTTACATATCATTAATTTTAATTCTCATGGGTTTTGTATGGTGTTTAAAAACCCTTTTGAAAGCATTTCTGTACATATTACAATGTTTGCTGATACTCATTTGGACCTTATTGAGAGTATTAAAAATCTGTGCTCGTTTTTCATTGCTGCTCGGATCTTATTGTGGCTCAACTATTAATCAAATAATAGTCACAATGTATCAATTCTTAGAACACCATGGTGAACAAGCTGCACAAATTCCCTTTTCACACCTTGTCATCATATCCTTGTGTTTAATGATATCACCAGTCCTTTCAGACTGTAACACTCAGGCAGTAATACAGTCTGAACTGCGTGCGTGCCAAGAGTCTTCGGACGGTTTAACCGTGTGTAAATTACACACCACAGCGGAAATCACACTCCCGACGATTGATTCTGAATCATGCATTTATTTTCTTGATAAACAAGACCAATCACTTTTTTCAATGAAAATAAAACTCCAAGCAGTGAAGTGTTCATTTTCCACAACAAGACAATATTTCACTTTTCCAGTCCGACAAAAACAGATTTCCCAGATCTCCTGTATATATAATGAGTATTGCGGCCAAGGCGTTCACTGTTTAAGAGAAAAGCTCGGAAAATCAGGACTCAATTTTGAAGCAGAAACTCCGGATAGCAAAGAATACCCAGGGATCTCAAACTGTGTAGCTGGCGGCCTGGGAACCGGGTGTACGATACTAACCAGACCAGCGTGCAACTTTTATCGAATTTGGTTTGAACCAGAGCTCATAAACAGTTATGAGGTATCAAAGATCACGGGTCAACAATGCTCATATCATATTTCTCTAACTCATCTCGAGAATCAAACACAATCACATATATCACTTACTGGGAGTGTTTATACGAAAAATGGAATTAAAGTGTCTCTGCTCGGAGCCTATAATCAACCCCAAGTCTTCATTAGCGAATCCTTTGTGCAAAGGGTAGGAAACCCACAAGAGGCGTACTTAGTCACTACATCGGAGAAAAATCGCCCGAAGGCAGGAACAATAGGTAGCATCCAGGCTAATAGTTCTTACACAAAGGACTTTATCTTTGATAAGGACATTACATCGTGTGACTTTTTCGAAGACACCTTGAGATGTAGTTCTAGCACTGACCCGTTAATTAAACTCAAAGACACGCAAGAATTTGCACTTCCAATAGAGCGACACTTACATCTATTCCAAGTAAAGGAAGGCAAACTCACCTCTACGTTACTTATGTCAAGTCATGTACGAATACAACTATTCTTTAAAGATTACAAAATACAAACTCAAGTAAATACGGTGTGCCCTAAAATTACAGAAGCACCTTTTGAAGTTAGAGGGTGCTATAAATGTGCCATTCTTGCGCGCCTGCAAATCCAAGCATTCAGCACATGTCAAGCAGGGCTTGCAATTATCACTTTCCAAACTATAGATCTACACACAAAGGCCCTTTTATTACAAACCGAGGCACAAGAGCACACAATAAAATTCTCAGGAAAGCAAAAATGCTACAAAGAAAAACTATGCCTACGATCCAAAGAAATTATGCAGTGCAAAGTGCTAGACTTTTGCCTGGAGGAGCCATCAATAGAATTAATGAGTATAATCACGAACAATACAGTACACACTAGTGCACAAACTGCAAACAATTGGATGAATTTTTTCAACATGCCAGCAATGAATATATCCCTACATTTCATAAAATTTATTAGCTCAATAATAATCATACTGGGGATTTGCATTACAATATTCTCGGCATTAGTAACATGTTGTCGAAGAGTTTAAAAAAAAAAAAAAAAAAAATATATATATATATATATATATATATATATATGGGTATATATGTGTGTAAGTATGCATTAGGGATGTATTCATTTCACATTGGCATCTAATCTTATTGTTTATTATAAATGTAACAATTTTCTTACTTTCATTATATGTTTATGCTTATATATTCCATTTCGCGTATTTTTTTCACCTCTTATTTAGGCTTCCTAAATATTCTTATAACGCAAAGAGGTGCGTGACTAACCCTTTTGTATATAGTAGTGAATTATTTTTTCTTTTCAAACAACTTATCAAAAAAAAAAGTATGTTCTGCATGACTTTATGTGTCGTACCTTCATACGGTATGCATGGATTTTTTTTCCATATTATTTACGGTCATTTTAATATTATTTCGGGTTTTAATAGTATTATTTAGTATCTCTAAAATACTTTTATTCATTCTCTCTGTACTTTATTAGTAAAAAAAAAAAAAAAAAAAAAAAAAAAGTATGTTATGCATGATTTTTTCCGTCCTCTCTGTGTGTATTATTTTCTTTAGTTTAAGTATTGTGCATTTATGTTATGCTTCTATGTATGTTATGCTTCTTATATATTCGTATATCATTTATTGTATTTATTTACCCTTTTACTTCCAGTATCTTAGCATAATATTATTACATGATTTTCTTGCTGGTTCAATTATACCAATAATGTAAAGATCACCAACACACAAAAACAAACAAAAAAAAAAAAAAAAAAAAAAAAAAAGAGGAAGGAGAAAAATTTCAACAATTGAATTCATCCCGATTTTTATTTACTTATCTAAATTTACTTTTAATTTTCTTTATTAGAAGAAGCTTTGAAAAAAAAAAAAAATAAATAAATAAATAAATAAATCCGGGCTTTTAATATTTTTTTTCTTTTTTAAAATTTTTCTTTTTTTATGCAAGTCGAGTGTATATATGTTAGGAGGCACCGGAACAAAATAAAAATAGTGTGGGAATAAAAACGGTATGTCAGACATGAAACACACCTAAAAATGCTTGAAGGTACCCACCTATTTCCTTTTAGAAGAAAAAGCATCATTCTGTATAAAAGTTCAGATGCCAATTATAAAAGTTTAGAGAATTTACAAAAACGCTTGATGGATAGAAACTTACAACCAGGGAAACATAAAAGGAAAACTGCCCAGGCTATATAAAAAAAAAACCCATAAAATAAAAACAAGACCCCCCACAACAGCCTTTTTTCCCAAAAAGCTATAAAATATTATTATATAAAGAGTGTATCGCGGATTCACACGCGTATGGCCCACCTGAGAATTTTTCTAGCCACCTGAGAATGTTGGGATAGGTTCAGATAAATTCACCTGACTATTTTTCCTGGAGCAAAAAGATCCCCTGTAATTTTGGTTCTTGATGAAGGGGTGCGTGATTTAAAAAAAGGTAGAAGACTGACCACTAAAAATTCAAGGGGGCGGAAAAAGAAACCAATAAAAAACGGAATATTGACCATTGAGGATCAAGGAAAAAATAATATAAAAATGGTATACTTTCACATTGGTTAAGATTGGAAAAAGGAATAAAAGAAAAAAGAGTAAGAAGGCGGGAAAAAGAAAAGATAAAAAAAAGGGGGAATGGAGGATTTTTTTTATGGGAAGAAAATAAGAGAGAAGAGGATTCGGAGAAGATAGAGTGAATCGAGAGGACACGGACCCTCCTTCTCATGGATTAATACAAACTCATTTTTTTTGTCCTGTGTGTGAGTGCAAAAGGCCATGGATCTGCCCTTAAGTATCATTGCCCAACTGCTAAAACGGGGTGAGTCCAATTTCTCCTTTTTTTTTCGTATGGTGTTGGTGATCTAATTTTGATGATATCTTAAATTATTTATATAATAACCTAACCATTCTCTTGAAACTATAAGAACATTCCGGGTGTCAATGATTTCCCGAAAGTGTAAATGTTAAAATTACATGTAATAAAAAAATATAATCAGTATTTCTGAAATTGTAGTTTCTTGCTCTGTAGTGTTTTTTTCCTACTATACTAAACTGATCACAGGCCTTCTTCTAGCTATTTAGGTTAAGTAAACTAGTGCTTAAATTGTAACTAACAATGCTTAGTATTAATTGCTAGGAGTGAAAGTAGCTTAGGTGGCACTGAGCCACTTAGCAGTGAGCAGTTTTCAACTGCCATTTGCTTACTGTTCTAAAAATGGCGTCTATTTATTTTCACGTGGAGTTGATAGCCCTCCATCTACGTCACTATGACGTCATATGAAACTGCTCTATTGGTCAAGTAAAATCTAAAAATGTTCTCGAATTGTTACATATGGATGTTTGTGGACCATTACCAGTCTTAACTCAGGGAGGTAATAGATATTTTTTAACTGTAATTGATGATTATTCATATAGAGTTGCAGTTTATCCTATTAGAAACAAATCTGATGTTTTTGAAACTTTTTTGAGATTTTCTAGAACAGCAGAAAGACTTTTAAACAAGAAAATAATTGCTATTAGGACTGATGGGGGTCTGGAATTTTGTAATAAGGATTTTGAAAATATTTTAGAAAAGCAAGTTCATGTTTACATGAAAAAACAAATGTTTATTCTCCAGAAATGAACGGTGTGGCTGAAAGGTTCAATCTAACTGCTTTAGATGGTGTTAAGACTTTGCTTGAATCTAGTAGTTAACCTCAAAAATTTTGGGGGGGAGGCTTTGATGTGTTTCATTTATGTTTGGAATAGAGTTTGCCACAAGAAGGATAAAACTCCTTTTGAGTTATTTACTGGCAGAAAGCCTTCTGTTTCTCATCTAAAACCATTTGGTTGCCTGGCTTTTGTAAATATACCTAAACAACTCAGGAAAAAGCTCGATATGAGAGCCAAACTGGGGAATTATGTTGGGGTATGCACAAAAAACCAAAGGTTACAGAATTTGGACAGTTGAGGATCAGAAATTAATTGAAGCAATCAATGTAAAGTTTAATAAAACCAAAAAAGGGATAGATGAAACTAAAAGTAATAAAGTAATTAAAGGTCAAAATTTTTACTTTTCTGTTCCAGATAATGATATTGATATAGACCCTACTATTCATGAGCTAGCAGAACACTTAGAATCTCGTGAGGGGGGGAGAATAGTTCAGTCTCAGGAAGTAGAGGGAATTAGTTTAACGCCATGTGATTCTATTCCATGGATACGTAGAGCTGTACCTCGAAAAACTGGAACTAGAATCGATATCTATTATGGAACAGAGGGTGAGAATATAAGACTACGATCGTTACAAGATGTCAAAAAATATTGTTTAGAAAAGAAAATAGAATGTAATGATAAACTTTTTGATTTTTCAGGTAAAAACTTAACTGCTAGTAAACTTGTAAATTCTTCAGATTCTAATGATGAAGCTAACCTGATTGAAGTTAAAATTCCTAGTAATTTTTTTGAAGCTGTTAACTCGCCTGAAGCATCCGAGTGGCATAATGCCATGAAACAAGAGTTGCAGGTCATGTATGATCGTAAAGTTTGGGAATTGGTAGAACCACCTAAAGAAGCTAAAATTTTAGGAAATAGGTGGGTATATACTCTTAAAAGAAATGAAAAGGGTGAAATTATAAGGTATAAAGCTCGTTTAGTAGCTAATGGGTTCAATCAGGACAAAAGGGAAAATTATGAGGGAAGTGTTTAGTCCAGTAGTGAATTTTTCTATTATAAGATTATTTTTTTCTTATATATGTATGTTTATTTTATTGGTTTCATGTACAAATAGATGTTAATAATGCTTATTTATATGCAAAATTAGATGAAACAGTTTTTATGTTACAGCCTGAGGGTTTTATTAAAGACTAGTCACCTTTGGCGACCAGCTGGTTCGGGATCCCTGAAAAATCCGACTTTACGAAACTTCCGCTCGGTGGCGCCTGCGGCGTCTTTTTCCCATTTCAGGTCTAATAACAGCTTATTGATAAATGGTTAAAATAGCTTATTGAAAAATTTAATCGCAGTAAATTCCCGTGTGGTAGCGCCCTCTTTCCTTTTCAATATCTGAAAGCCTGTTCGTTCCCCATGTTATGATCTTTCAAATTTCTGACTTTAGCTAAGTCCCGCTCGGTGGCGCCTTATCCCCGTTTTAGAACTTACAACACCTTCTTTACTCATTAGAATTTGAAATATTGAAATTTAAAAATATTACAGTGCCATCTGGCGGTAGAAATTTCTGTAATCTATTGTTCAATTCCAAATCAACAAAGCTTTCAAATGATGTATTACTTATGAAATTATTTTAATTAATAGCTGAGATACAAAAGAAACCTAATCAGGACACCTTAAAACGTGTAAATCAGGTGAAATCTTGAATTCCACTTTCGATAATATAAAAGTACTTTAAAATATCTTTCGAATGCTGTATTAAAAAGAATTTAATAATTATTGTAAAATAAAAAGTAAATTTTTTTTCATTTTTGCCCCTTCTTCAAGCTTTCCTAATAATTCTGCTCTTTCAAAAAGATTCACAAACAAATTATCAGGCATTAAAACCAAATACTAAGAAATTTCAACGGCATATCTCAATTTAAAATACTGCAAAATATAATCTTTTCCCAATAAAAATGTATTTTTTTTTGTTTATTCAGATATTTTCATGAAAATTGAACAGTAGCTTTATAATATGCTGTCTAGGCCAAATATTAATTTAAATGTAACATGAATGAAAATTTGAAAAAGTTTGAAAATTGCAATTTTTATCCCCACTATGAAACACGTGATATCTTAATTGGTTACATTCATTTCCTTTTTTTTCGCAGACAGTTGTCTCTCATGTGTTTTGTTTCCGATCGAGACAGCTTAGAAAATTGTCTGCTGATAGAATGTTTTTTTTAAGAAATTATCTGTAGTTTATCGGTCATTTTTCGATTGACATGGGTCGACATTTTAATTAATATCTCCACAACTAATTAAAATTTTTAAATTCTGTTTTCACTATCCCCTCGGGAAGGCTTCTAGGCACCCATATGTCAAATTTTATACTTCTGCGTTCAGTAGGGGCTGAACATACAGATGCTCAGACAGAGAGACAAACAGACATCTTCCTTTATTATTATAGATACAGGTAAAGTTTGTAGACTGGAAAAAGCATTGTATGGACTCCATCAAAGTAATAGGGCTTGGTTTTGTGAAGTAAATGATGTTTTGATAAACTTACAATTTCATAAACTGGACTGGTGTAATTGTGTTTATACATATAATTGTAATATAATTTTATTATTGTATGTAGACGACATTGTCATCTTTGGTAAAAATCAGGAAGATTTGGAATTTGCAATAAACTTGTAACAGCAAAAATTTGATTTAAATATTCTAGGTAAGACGAAAAAGCTTTTGGGTATTGAGTTTGAAGAAGAGGGAGGAAAATTGTTTATTCATCAAAAGGCTTCTATCAATAAGATTTGTAAGCAGTATGAAAATTATAAATACTTCTTACCATTACTTCTTTGCCAATTCCTAAGGGAGAAGTTTTTTCTAAATTAGATTCCCCTAAAACTGAAATTAAAGAAATGGAATTTTACCCATATAGAAATTTAATTGGTTGTATAGCTTTTACAGCAAGTCGCACTAGATCAGATATTGCTTTTGCTGTAAACTTGTTGTCGCAGTTCCAATCTAATCCAGGTATGAAACACTGGTACAGTGTTTTGAAATTATTGGGTTATCTTAAAAATACAATTAGTTATAAATTAGAATTGTCCAGGGTTAACAACTTAGAATTGAAATGTTATTCTGATTCAGATTTTACTGCCAACAGAGATGACAGGGTATCAATGGGAGGATACATACTATTTTTAGGTGAAGCTCCTATATCATGGAAAACATTTAAACAGAAATATGCTAGTCTCTCAACAATGGTGGCAGAATATATCAGTTTAACAGAAGCAGCTAAAGAGTTGACCTGGATTAAAAATGTTTTATTAAATGATAGTTTAAATTTAAAGTTAGAAAATTGTATTTTATATTGTGATAACAAGGCAGCAATTTCTTTTTCAAATTCTCCTTTTGAAAATCATAGAACTAAACACATTCATATTAAATATCATTTTTTAAAGAATTTGGTTTTTGATAAAGTATTTAAATAAATGCATGTAACTAGTAAATTAAATTTGGCAGATGCCTTTACTAAGCCACAAGTTAAAGAACAATTAATTAAATTTTGTAGGAATTTTTTTTCGCATTGTTTAGTTAATGTCAATTTTTGTAGGTAATTTTTTTTTTTTATATTGCATGTTGTCATTTTTGATCAATGGGTGATCACTAGCTTTGTGATCAGGCATTGATTGAAGTGAATTTTTGAAGTATTTTTAATGTTTAAAATGTGTTTTCATAAAACGCTGTCCCGAGAGCGTTAAAAAAGGCGGGAGATCGTTATAAGTCATATCATAAATATTTAATCATATCTATATTTTTATAAAGTGAAATAAAAGTTAATTTGTTAGGGTATTTTTATATATTATAAAGTAAAAGTAAATTTAAATTTAGTTTGATATGACTTACTTTTTTTTTTTAATCGCTCTCGTGACCGCATTTTTGTTTATCTTCTTGTTCAAGTTTATTCCACAGATGTGAATAGCTGAAATAGTAAACATGTGAGTAATAGGGGTGAATCACAGTCATTGCTCTTGTTACTGTTCACTCTCATTAAAAACGATGTCCATGGTTTTAAGATAATAAGCCAGTGATGTTGAAGACTAGTTTACCAATTGCCAAGTGGCAACAGCAAGATGCAAATGAGTTTTGTTTATATTTTTTGTATAAAAAGGTATTTGCATCTGTATTTCGTTCTCTTATTTTTTCAACGTTGTAATATGTAGTTTTGACTTGTTACCAGCAGGGTATGCTGGTTTTTTAAATTTTTCTTCTTCATCTGTAAATATTCATGCTCAAATAAATTACGTTTGTTAATATATAAAAGTTTTCTTCATTGAGTCTTCCACATCAAATGCATAACTGCCATGTAATTTTTCCTCTTAAATTTTTATTAAAGTTGCTCTGCTAGTTTAGTATATTTAAACTTTAATTCAACAGCATATTTAAACCCCACCAATGACAACGATCCCAAACTTAATTATTTGATAGAATCTATGAAACTAATGCAGTTTCTACAGGCATTAAATCCAAGCCTGAGATGTGAAGTAAAAAAATTAGGACCCAAAAGCTTCAATGAAGCAATTAGAAGTGCAAAAAATATACACAATGCACTCACAGAGGAAACTAACAACTATTCAGAATATTTAGAACTTAACAACATTATCAAATCCCAGGCAGAGACCAATAATACGTTAAAACAGGATTAACGAGCGGTTGGAGAAAATTTCAAATGTTAACACAACAACAAACTCCAACGTAACACCAACACATATTTCGGCTCAACCAATCATATGCCATATATGCAAAAAAGTTGGCCATATCACAACTGATTGTTGGTTCTTTCCAAGGCCTCATAATCATTCTCCGATTTTGCCTCAACAACCTCTGATGGCCCAACCTCCAAGTAAATTCTATCAAAGTCTAACTTCTCTCCTAACTAGAGAAATTTTCCTGGTCATCACACAGATTTTAGACGAAGGGGTCAAATATTTTGAACGACCGTAGTGTGAAAAAAATTTTCTTTTTGAGGGGGGGGGGGGGCGGCAAATTCATCGCTTCGCATTCCTTCCTCTTTTGAGCTATGCATTCCAAATTTTGCACACACTCTATTTAACAGAGGGACACATAATGATGCATTTTTAGTTATTAAATTTAAATTTTCTTTTTTTTAAACTCTTAACATTAACTCTATGGGAAAAATTTATTCATTTTGATTGCTGTAATTGAAAACATGGTTCGTGCACATTTATGATAAAGAAAAGTAAGGAGTTTTTAAGGACCTCTAGAAGATTTTTTAAGGACTACGTAAAATAATAATTTATACATTATGTATTATATATATATATATATAATCCCCCACCCCCCCAAAAAAAAAAAAATGTACCTATACATATATAGATAGATAGATAGAAGGAAAGGAGCACTGTTAACTAACATTACAGTCTAACACAACATAAAATAAAATTTCTTAAGTTCAAATACAAATTCAACAAGAAAGAAACATCATGCAGTATGCATTGATTAGTAACACTTTCCAACTGTACGTAATTGTTGTATCGAATAACTTTTAATATTCTTTGCCTACATTATCACACAACAGACAGAATAACTGAAAAATATACAGATAGACTAATTCATTTTAAAATTATTCTTAGGCATTTTTGAAAGAGTTAAAAAGGCTTAACGCAAAAGAAAATGCAGACATTAGATTACAATTGCAGCTTTTGATCTCTCTGAATATTTTAGTGTAGCCCTGTAAATCAGAGAGATAATCATATATTCTGTACAAAACATTATTTTAGATAATTAACAATACATTTCAATATTTTTATGATTTTTACAGTAGAAAGATTTTTAAACATCTTTCGAAAAATTCTGTCCTAAAACGAAATGCTTTGGCTTTTTTTTTTTTTTCTTGTCCCTGTAAACCAACTAGTTATACAGGACCTACTAATGTCATTTTAAATGGGGAGTATTCTATAAGGAAAATATTTATAAAAATAACACTCATAGAACACAATGCTTTCAAATCCTTTTGGGTGTCCCCTGGGCCCCCAGAAGAGATATTCACTCCATTTTGAATATGGAACATCCGATAGTGAACTTTAATAAAATATATCAGTTTAAAGAAAATTCAATAAATATTGACAGGAGTTAGAGCGCGGGCAGAAAGACAGACAGACAGATGGACAGATACACAAAC
Source organism: Salticus scenicus (assembly GCA_963930645.1). Lineage (NCBI taxonomy): Eukaryota > Metazoa > Arthropoda > Arachnida > Araneae > Salticidae > Salticus > Salticus scenicus. The sequence continues at coordinate 57,849,667 of OZ005655.1, forward strand.
TGAAATTACATTCACACTTAAAAATGTTATAAAGTGTTAAAAACGCTTAATGTAAACGAAAGTACAATTCTAGCAATTTTTTATTAATAGCTCTAAATATAAATGGATATTTTTGTATCACCCTGTAAATCTAATGCTAATCATGCTATATTCTATGCAAAGCTTTGTTTTGTGCATATAAATAACATATTTCAATTTCCTAAAACTTCGTGGAAAGTAAAGATATTAAAATTTGAATTATAGAAATATCTCTCATAGAACGCAATGCTTTGGAATACTTTTAAGTGTCCCTGTGCATAAATCAGTAATGGTATTTCCTTCCACTTTATACAGGAAACATCCAATAGTGAACCTGAATAACATATTTCAATTTAATTGAGATATGTCTACAGTAAAGGTATGAAAATATGGTTTATCGAAATACCTCTCATAGAACATAATGCTTTGAAATACTTTCGGGTGTACCTGTACACAAATCAGTAGAGGTACAAACTCCATTTTCAATAGGGAACATCCAATCGTAAACTTGAATAGCATATATCAGTTTCAAGAAATTCCATAAATATTTACGGGAATTAGAGCTCGGACAGACAGACTTGCAGACAGACAGGCAGATACACAAAACTGAAATCATATTCACACTTAAAAAATGTTAGAAAGTGTTAAAAATGCTTAACGTAAACGAAAGTACAATTCTAGCAATTGTTTATTAATAGCTCTTAATGTAACTGGATAGTTTTGTGCCACCCTGTAAATCTAATCCTAATCATGCTCTATTCTGTGCAAAGCATTCTTTTGTGCATATAAATAACATATTTCAATTTCCAAAAACTTCAAGGAAAGTAAAGGTATGAAAATATGGTTTATAGAAATACCTCTCATAGAACACAATGCTTTGAAATACTTTCGGGTGTCCCTGTACACAAACTAGTGCAGGTATAAACTCCATTTTCAATAGGGAACGTCCGATTGTGAACTTGAATAACATATATCAGTTTCAAGAAATTCCATAAATATTTACGGGAGTTAGAGCGCGGACAGACAGACGAACAAACAGACAAACCAAAGTCATAAATACTTTTCAACCTTGTTGGAAAGTGTTAAAAATGTTAGTAAGTGTTAAAAACGCTTAACGTAAACGAAAGTACATATATAGCAATTTTTTTATTAATAGTTCTTATTTAACTGGATATTTTTGTGCCACCCTGTAAATACACTGGTCAAAAAAATTAAGGATCAGCCCGTTTTCTCTTTCTCTTCTTTTGCACATAATTTTTAAACAAATAAACATATGAACATAAAATTTGGATGGCCTGTTCATTATCATATTATTAACCGAATCTTATGTAATTTTAGCATAAGAATAATTTTTAAGCTAATAAATATTCAGTTTTCTCTCAAAAGTAAGCTTTAAAAAAAATGGAAAATTTCAATAATTTTAGGAAAGAACACTTAATGAAAAATGGTCATAAGGATGCCTTACAGATAGGTAAAGACGCACACGCGTTCCTATGTTAGATTACAACCAAATCTTTCTACCTGCATTCATTTTCTGTTTCTTCTTTTTTCTTCTTCTTTTCGCATGTGAATAACTTTTTAAAAAATATGCATACAAACATGAAAATTGGATAAGATGTTCATTATACAATTATTTTTCGACATCATTATTATTCTAGTGCTGAGTATAGTTTACAAATTAGTAATTATATATTTTTAAAAAGTTCATTATAAAAGTAAAAGAAAAGTTAATACAAAAAGAAAAATCGAGATTTAGTTTAACATTTCAAGATATGTGCGTCTTTACCTATCTCTAATGCATTCTTAACACCACTTTTCATTATGTGTTCTTTCCTAAATTTGTTGAAATTTTTCATTTTTTCCAAAGCTTACTTTTGCGAGAAAAATGAATATTTATTAGCTTAAAAATTATTCTTATGCTAAAATTACATAAGATTCAGTTAATAATATGATAATGAACAGGCCATCCAAATTTTATGTTCATATGTTTATTTGTTTAAAAATTATGTGCAAAAGAAGAGAAAGAGAAAACGGGCTGATCCTTTAATTTTTTTGACCAGTGTATATTGATAATCATGTTATATTCTATGTAAATTATTCTTTTGTGCATATAAATAACATATTTCAATTTCCTAAAATTTCGTGGAAACTAAAGTTATTAAAATTTGATTTATAGAAATATCTCTCATAGAATGCAATGCTTTGGAATACTTTTGAGTGTCCCTGTGTATAACCCGATTGTGGTATTCCCTCCATTTTATACAGGAAACATCCAATAGTGAACTTGAATAACATATTTCAATTTCATTAAGATATGTCTACAGTGAAAATATTAAAATATGATTTTTAGAAATACCTCTCATAGTACACAATGCTTTGAAATACTTTCGGGTGTCCCTGTACACAAACCAGCAGAGATATAAACTCCATTTTCAATAGGGAATGTCTGATCGTGACTTTGAATAACATATTTCAATTTCATTAAGTTATGTCTACAGTAAAGGTATAAAAATATGGTTTGTAGAAATACCTCTCATAGAACACAATGCTTTGAAATACTTTCGGGTGTCCCTGTACACAAACCAGTAGAGGTATAAACTCCATTTTCAATAGGGACCGTCCGATAGTGAACTTGAATAACATATATCAGTTTTAAGAAATTCCATAAATATTTACGGGAGTTAGAGCGTGGACAGACAGACAGACAGACAAACCGAAGTCATAAACACTTTTCAACCTTGTTGGAAAGTGTTAAAAAGGAAAATTGAGAAACAATCTTTTTTAATTTATAAAATAATAATAATAATAATAATTTTTTCAGTTACTCACCAGATAATTCTGGAATGTTGTTTAATTCAGTAAAGTTAAAAACATATCTAATTTTTTATGTATAGTTCAAATGTTAAAGGAAAAAAAAAAAAAAAAAAGAATTAGTTGATAAAGTTGAAACTAGTGGAACATAAGGCATGCAGGACAGCACAAAAACAATTGAAAGTAAAAAGGAAAATGATATTTTTTATATGCTCAACTCTTTTCTCGCTTAAATGTCCCTCCCCTTCTCATCCCCACCACAGATGTTGCCATCTCGATGGCATAAACTGCGAATTTTCGATTGCCTCCACAAACAAATCTTGAATCCATACAAAAATTGCAGCATAAAAAAAAAAAATAGTTTGATGTGGCTATTAAAGCATAGACTTTCTTCTATATATCTTATAAAATTCATGCAATACCAAATTATTTATTAAATTATTATTCACTAAAATTATTTTCCCATCATGAATGCAGACGACTTTTCCTGACAAATGCTGACGATTTTTAAATATAACATCAAACATCAAATGCCGAAAGCACATAGTCTCTTCTGTACCAAGATCAGAAAAAAAGCATTTTTTTCTGTTTTTCTTTTTTCCATAAAAAATGAAAAATTGATAACTTTGTTTTAAAATTTCACAAATCCATGGCTCAACCATTCGCTTTAATGGTACTGACAAGTTCTTTCAAAAGATTCTCATATTGAAAATTCACATCCTAGGACCTAGGTGTAGGAAAGGGTATTTCCGGAGCAATGCTTCTAGAAGCATGCACTCCCCTCCCCCCCTCCCTAGTTTACAACTAGTATAATCAATAATTCATATTAATTTCACAATCAGCGTTAAAAATATCACTCATTATGTATATTTATCCAAAATTTTGTCCTACACTGCCCTGTTAAAAATTTAGGGGAAGAAAAGTATGGCAGCGCCACCTGTTGAGTGAATGATCCTCAAATATAATAAGCACCAGCTTAGGAAAAGGTCCAACTAAATATCAAGTTTGGTTAAATTTCGTTCATTGGTTTGTGAGATACAGCGTCGGCAAAATTTGCGATACATGCACACAGACATTTTCTAAAAATAGTTAAATCGTGTTCAGGACATCACAAACCAGTTAAATCCGTCAGGAAACAGGGATTGAAAAATTTTACGAATCCAGTTTTTATATGTAGTGAGAGAAGAAAGAAAAAATAAAAAAAAATAAGAATAAGTGTAGGAACTTAACTACAAATAACTAATTTTCGACGGACCATCTTCGTTGTTTTAATATTTTTAATTTGTACGATCACATACATCAAGTATTTACACTATTTACAACGAAGAATAAGATTTATAATAGGTAGAACATAAAATAATAATTGTGGGCGTCAATAAATTTAAAGTTCTTTGCCCACGTCCATTGTACTTGGCTTCTCATAGCCTTCTGCCCGGTGATCGGCGACGGGGTGGCGCGCATGCGTCAACATCCCGCCCGGCCTTGCTATGTTGTCATGCAAGAACTTACAATATTTTTTTGCAAAACTTCAAATTTACAATTTCACATAACATGAATAGATAAAATAATAACAAATAAATGAATGTAACATAATATCAATATTTCGCACAACACATAGAATTAGAAAAAAGATTAACTGATTATAATAAACAGAAATTTTCATAATTAACTAACAAATTTAGAGTAATATATATAATACAGTAAATTAATATAATAAATGTTCATATTCATTTTTACTCCTCGATAGGCAGCACACACAATCTGGAGATGGATCTTTTGTAAATCCCTTTGGTAGTTTTTATATCTACCAATCTAACTTTATTATCCTGACCAGGATATAGCTTTATTACACGCCCTAAAACCCACTTGCATGTTGGAAGATTTTCTTCCCTGACTAAAACCATGTCTCCGATTTTTAAATTTTCTTTATCAATTATCCATTTTCTGCGCTGTTGTAAGTTATTTAAGTAAGAAAGACTCCATCTTTTCCAGATTGCCTGAACTGACTTCGTAATATTTTGCCAAGCACTTAGGCGATTTTTTTCAATATTGGTTAAAGAGGGTTCAACAACAGCCGTTATTGGCCTTCCAATAAGAAAATGGGCTGGAGTTAAAACCTCTAAATCTTCAATACTTGAAGTTAGCGGAGTCAGTGGTCTCGAGTTCAAGATCGCTTCCACTTGAGTAACAAGTGTAAGCATTTCTTCAAATGTAAATTTTGAATTACCCGCTATCCGTTTAAAATGGTATTTAAACGCTTTGATATTTGCTTCCCATAGACCACCCCAATTTGGACTCCTTGGAGGAATAAAAACCCATTCTATTTTTTCCTCTGCAAAAAATTTGAATAAGGATTCTTCCTTATCTCTTACCAGTTTATACAAGGCATTTAGTTCCCTGTTGGCGCCTACCATATTGGTCCCATTATCCGAAAATATTTTATGACACTTGCCCCTTCTCGAAATAAATCTTTTTAACGCAGCTATCAGAGCTTGTGAAGTTAAATCACTGATAAGTTCAAGATGTATAGCCTTTGTTACTAGACAAATGAAAATACAAACATAAATTTTGATTTCTGGACCTTTCCTTCCATATTTATTTTTGATTAAAAAGGGTCCAGACAAATCTACCCCAGTTGAATTAAATGTTTTATCTGGCGTTATTCTTTGTTTTGGCAAGTTTCCCATTTTTTGTACACATACTTTCGGATTTGCTTTAAAACAGACTAAACATCTGTGCACAATTTTTTTACAAAGATTTCTCCCATGAATGGGCCAATATTTTTGCCTAACCTGAAACAGAAGATGTTGGGGACCAATATGAAAATATTTTTCATGATAATATTTTACAATTAATTCCGTTAATTTATTTTTTGAAGGAAGTACATAAGGATGCTTAATCGAATAAGATAACTGCGAATTTTGCAGTCTCCCCCCTACCCTTATTAAACCATTGTCATCCAAAAATGGTGATAAATTAAAAATTTTACTTTTATGCGATACATTACCGCCACTTTTCAAGGCAGATATTTCAGTATGAAATTCCTCCTCCTGCAGCTGTTTCAGTAGGAAGTCTTCTGCCTTTGTCAGCTCTTCAGGCATCAGCGGTCCTTTCTTCTTTTCTAAAGGATTTCTTAGATTGTGAAGAAACCTGAAAAGAAAACTACATATACGTAATATTTTTAAAAATCTATTACTACGATTTATCAGATAGTTCAAAATAGTAAAGTCTTTTTTCAAATTTAGAGTCACTGCATTTTCAGATTTTAATTCAGGAGTGTAGTCTTCCTCATTTAGTTCTGAAAAGTCAATAAAAGATTGTTTGTTTTTCGGAAATTCAGGATCTTTCAGAAATTCAGCACCTGTCCACCATGTGGCGCTGTTTGTTAGGCTTTCAGCAGTCATCCCTCGAGACAACAGGTCAGCAGGATTTTCTTTACTTGCACAATGGAACCAAGAGTTAGGGTTTGTCAGGCTGGCAATTTCTTGAACACGGTTGGCGACAAACTGCTTCCATCGGGTTTTAGTACCCTTTATCCAGAAAAGCACTATCTGCGAATCAGTCCAGTGATATTCAACAGAAGGTCTTTTAAGGTTTACAGTATTTTTCACTTTGGTGATCAGACGAGCTGCGACCAGGGCACCCAATAATTCAAGGCGAGGTAGTGTAACACCGCTGAGGGGAGCTACACGGCTCTTGGAAGTCAAAAGTTTTACTGAAATACCATTTTCTGATTTTGTTCGTACATAAATGGCAGCGCCATATGCTTTTTTGCTAGCATCGCAAAAACTATGTAATTCAACTACATCTTCTGGGGAAGTGGCATCAAGGATGAATCTAGGGACTTCAAGCTCTTTTAACAAGGGTAATTCCGAACACCATTTCATCCACTCTTTTTCGATATTTGGTGATAATGATTCATCCCATTTGGTTTTAGTTGTCCAGATATCTTGAATGATAATTTTTGCCCTGACAGTGAATGGAGAAATTAACCCTAAGGGGTCGAAAATTCTCCCTACGGCTTGAAGAATGGTACGTTTTGTAATTTTATTTATGGATATAAAGTTCAACAAACTCTTGATATCTACAATCAAATTATCTTTATTAGTATCCCAAGATAGTCCCAAGATCTTTGTCTGATTTATACCTAAGCTGATGGTAGATTCTACAGGGTATGTATCAAATTTTTCGCTTTTCCACTGCTCTGTTAATTCGGTATCGTTACTTATCCATTTTCTAAGGGACATTCCTGCGGCTTCCATAATATATTTTGCACTTCGTGATAATTCAAGTGCTTCGTTAAAATCATTACCTCCAGAAATTAAGTCGTCTACGTAAAAACATTTATCTAAAAGTCGAACAGTAGCGGGAAATTCTTCTCTATACTTCTCAATGTGATGTCTAATAGTAGCAGCGAGTAAGAATGGACTTGAACACACCCCAAAATTAACTCGATTGAAACGATAAATCTGTAATTTGGGTTTTTTATGTGCATGCGGTTCTTCATCACTCCAGAAAAAACGAACAGCGTCTTTATGTTCATCAGCGAGACAGATTTGTAGAAAGGCTTGTTTAATATCAGAACAAAATGCTATTTTGTTTAATCTAAAATTAATTAAAACATCCAAAAGATTCGGATTTAAATTTATCCCCTGCCATAGGCAATCATTCAGTGACAGCTGATTATTTTGATGACTCCCTGCATCAAATACGATTCTTGTTTTGGATGTTAAGCGACCTTCCTTTCTTACTGCCTGATGAGGCAAATAATAAATAGGTTTGTTTAAATTATTTTCTGCTGTACTGGGTTCAACTATTTCTATTATTTTTTGATTTACGTAATCACGAATAATCTCTCTATACTGTTCATATAATTCTCTATCATATTTAAAACGTCTCCATAAACTTAAAAATCGTTGTTTCGCTAACGTGTAATTATCGGAAAGTTCATTATAGGGTCTTCTAAAAGGCAAGTGTACAACGTAGCGTTTGTTTTTAAACTGAATCGTTTCATTAAAAATTTCTATAGCTTTATCACTTTCTTTTTGAATTGGATCGTCTCTTATTCCAATGCTTTCTAGATCGAAAAAGAGTTTAAGAGTGCTACTAAGGGAATCGTCTGACAAAACGAAACACTGTTTCGAATTATTCAGTTCTGTTTCTTCAACCTTTCCACACGCTAGCCATCCAAATTCGGTTTCCTTAAAAAACAAATCGTCATTTATTTTATAAGTATTATCCTTTAAAACTTTGAATAATATATCTGCACTGATTAACGCTTCTATTTCATTCGGTTCAAAAAATGTCTCGTCACTCAATTTCAAAAATTCTGGAATTTTTATGTCTGAAATGTTTAATTTATTGCATGGTGTAAGCCCAGTTATTTTATCCACAATCAAAAATTCTACTGGTTCACTAAAGGAACAATCTTCATTTGAAATAAAGGTATCTAATTTCCACTTAATATTTTGGGTCAATCCATTCAAACCTGAAACTGGAGTTTTTATTTTTTCTCTTTTAATTCCTAAACATTCACTCATCTTTTCAGTTAAAACGCACACATTTGAAGCCGAATCCAGAACGCATCTTATTTTTATTCTTTTTTTGTTTTCGCATTGAACATAAATATAAGCTGTCGAAAACAGAATACTTTTTCTATTTTCTTTTAAATATCTGCTATTATTACTCAAAACGGAAGCATTTAATTGCGCAACCCTTTTGTATTCATCTGAGTCTGGAACCGGGGTTTTGGCGCCAGAAGAAAAACATAATAATCTGTTGTGCTTCATTCCGCAGGTGCATTTGAATTTTGATAAGCAATCATTTTTCTTATGATTTTGCCTAAAACAAACCTCACAAAGCTTGTGAAGGCGTATTATACTTAATCTTTCGTTAATGTTTAATTTCAAAAATGCATCACATTTATAAATAGGGTGATAAGTATTTTTACAAACAACACAATTTTTGTTTTTATTTTCATGCATTAAAAGAGTTTTAGATTTGTTAATAGCCGGAAAGTTTTTGTTAGTATTTTTATTTCCGCTAGTCATATTCGTTCTATTAATAGATAATAAAACTGATTCTCGTTGTTCCAAAAATTTGATAAATTCTTCAAAGGTGGGAACATTTTTTGATTTATGGGATAACTCAAAATTCTTTCTAGATTCTCTGTCTAACTTTGCTACGAGAATATTTACAATGAAAACATCTGATAATTTATTTTGCTCATATTTCAGAACTTTCAAGGCACGCAGATTTTTCTGTATACAATCAATCATATTTCTTATCTCTTTGGGATTTTCTGTTTGAATTTTCTCAAAATTCAGAATGTTTTGTACATGAATATCAACAATTAATCGCTCGTTATCATAGCGATTTTCTAATGCATTATATAATGATTCAAATGTATCAAAATTACTAACTAGATTTTTAGCATCAGATTTGAGACAAGATCTAAGATAATATAATTTCTGCGACTGATTAATGTGAACATTATTGGTTATTAAATCATCAAATTGTTCTTTTAAAGAACTGAATTCCTCATATTTTCCTGAAAATTCAGGTAATACTAAAGGAGGAATTTGAGTTTTAATTTCAAAGTTATCTTGAGATGCATTTTCAGTCGCATTTATTTTTTTATGAGAATCAAATTTCTTATAAGAATTAATAAGAGTATTAATTCTTACCTCTAATTTTTCCAGACGTTCTTCACATGAGTCAAGATCAGTGGCGCACCCAGAATTTCCGTCTGGAGGGGGCTGAAGAATAATTGCAGAGCTACCAACCTAATCCGGGAAACTGTTAGTACTCCCCCTTTTTCTACACCACTTAATTTTTAAAGTAATTTTCTTCAAATGTATTTGCGATGAATTAAGAAGAATAAAACTCTAAGAAATGACTGGTGTAGAAAAAGGGGCGGTACTAACATTTTGCTGGATTAGGTTGGCAGCTTTGTAATTGGGCCTTTTAGTATAGAAATAGGTTTATGGGCATGGGCTTATACGCGCACATACAGTCAGCAGCAAAAGTATCTAAGCATTAGCAATAATCCCTGTCTAAAAAAAGTACACATAATACTGCTTTGTTAAATAAATCCTTGTCGAGTCATGTACTTAGTCAGTCTAAGAACATGATTCGACAAGGATTTATATAACAAGAAGTATTAAGTGTACTTTTTTGATATCGGAATTATTGGCTAGTGCTCAGATACTTTTGCTTTCGACAGTGTCGACTGTACATATAGTAAAAAACCTGCTTTAAGTATTTCTTTTGAAATAAATAAACGAATGAGTGAAACTGAATTTATATCAGTATATAAATATGCTAAGTTACAGTAATTTGGTTAGTTGAGGTTGGCATTAAGCTTGCAAACATAAAGTTGTAGGTTCATCTATGATTTAAAAAAAAAAAAAAATGTGTACAATATGACAAGCTGGTGAACATAAAATTCGCCCGAAATGAAATGCCCTCCCCCCCCCCCCATACTTTCATTGAAAATAAAATATGATCAAATTTAATACTCCTTTGCAATGCAATAACACATAAGTAACTAAGAAATTTTAATAATTATAGCCAAATAAAAGATACAGTTGTGATATGTAGGAATTAACAAAATTTCAGTGAAAATTTTTACAAGGCTATTTTTATTTAATTATCTGGAGTATGGGGGTAATGATTCTTCTGGGTTCGGTTAACAGAAACAAGTCGGACGTAGTCTTTGTGGGTGTAGTTAACACAGCAAGCAGGGCGCAGAACCTCTTCATATTCTAAAACATTGATTCTTATATGTAATATATTACTTAGAATTTTATTTTGTTCAGTTAGCAAATATTTCAAGCGTTACCTTTCTGAGTAATATCATTACAAGATATTGTATTCCAGTATTATATATATATATATATATATATACTATATATATATATATATATATATATACACACATATATATGGAATTTGAATTTTTATAACAGGCAAAAATTGCATTATCTAAAAACGGAGCTTAGATTTCATTAACATCAGAGGCAAAAATGAAATGTTCTGCGTTGCGTAACGTAATAAAAAAATTAAGAGATCCCACCCTCCCACGCATCTGTAAAATAACTTATTGTTAACGGGGTATTTTTCTATTTTGAACAGTAAACTACGCTTTTTGCCATTCCTCTAAATTGTTATGTTTTTAGAGAAATAATTTTACGTATTTGTGATTAAATCAATTAAATTTTATCTTCAGCAATTGATTCGAAATTTTGCTAGCATGTTTATGTGCTAGTGGCATTTACAGAGTTTAACATGAATATGCAAATTCCATTTACAATTTAAAATATTGTTTTAGAGGAACGACTAAGAGCAGGGCTAATTTTTATTTTATATTAGCGAGAATTTTCATTTGCCAATGCGAATGTGTTAATTTTGCCCAAGGACAAAACAAACTTTCATAAATGTGCTATAAATACTCAAAAGCTAAAATACAAAATTGTATGAGCCTGGTATCCCATTTTTCTGATAAATACATCCCTGCTTACTTTCACATCCGATTGTTTCTTTTGCCTGACTTTTTAGATACTCTCTCGATTTCATGAAAACAGTATATATGCTTTAGGACCTTAGAAGCCCTTGCCTAAAAACTGCAATGGAATGTTTTCAACTAAAAAACAATGAACTAGTTCATTCTTTTTGTGTTTGACAGTAAGAATTTCAAAAATTCCTAATACTTTTTAATGTATAATTTATGAACTTTATTTTTGCTTACAATATCTGTGTTTGAATAATGTTTTTTTCATGCATGTTTAAAATTTTTTACCATGTCAGCTGGTTCTGGAGGGGGCTTGAGCCCCCTAAGCCCCCTCCGTGGGTGCGCCACTGGTCAAGATCGTCATCTATGGTCGCTTGTTCAGCATCTTTCAAATCTTGAATTTCGTAGTATTTTTGTCGTAATTCATCGATTTTTGTTTGTAGCAGTTCTATGTTCTTTAATTTCACTTTTAGTTCCACTACATCTATATCGTAATTTTCGGCATTCGTGCCTTCTACATAGTTTTCAATTCTAGTTATCTTCCCTTTCAAGGAAGATTTCAATTTATTATTTTTATCCATAAGTCGCTTATTACAAGCTCCGGTTTCTCGACGGAGCCACTTTTTGTAGGAACTTAACTACAAATAACTAATTTTCGACGGACCATCTTCGTTGTTTTAATATTTTTAATTTGTACGATCACATACATCAAGTATTTACACTATTTACAACGAAGAATAAGATTTATAATAGGTAGAACATAAAATAATAATTGTGGGCGTCAATAAATTTAAAGTTCTTTGCCCACGTCCATTGTACTTGGCTTCTCATAGCCTTCTGCCCGGTGATCGGCGACGGGGTGGCGCGCATGCGTCAACAATAAGTATGCTGAAAAAAATCTGGTGTGTAATAAACATTTTTTAATGCTTACTATTACAAATAAATTCGTTTTAAAGATAGTGTGGCCAGAAGGCATAAAATATACCTAAGTAATCAGAAGTTTGTAGCAACTAATTAATTAGCACAAATGCTGGAAAGACATCTGAGACAGAAAAGCGACAAAAAAAAAAAAAAAAAAAAAGCCGCACTTGGATATTTTTAATTTTTCTTTCTGTAATCGCTAATTTTATTGTTTCAAAAGTAAATTTTTTAACAGATTTTATTACGTTGTGTTCCGCGTGCAATTTAGGATTGAGCCAAGTGTTAAAAATAAGATGCAATTGTTCAGAAAATTGTAATTTTAGAAAGTGTTTCAAAAATGTCAAGAATAAAGCAATTAACGATACCATACAAAATATGAATTTTAGAGCGAAAATCAAAAAATATTTTAATACATGGGATGTCAAAATGATTAAATGTTAACAAAATATTAGTGATTTAGTTTTTAGCAAGATATAATATTTTTTGGCTGTTTAAACTGCACATTTGTCCTTAGGCGGTCACATAACTCCTCCAGTCAAGATGACCGCAAGTTAAAAAGCCAGCGCTTTAAAAATCAGTTTGTATTACATTTAGAAAATAGCAGGAAATGTGTTTAGTAACATAATTTATCTAAATACAGTGAAATAACAATTAAACAAAGCAGGTTTAATTGCCAGAAAATCTAAAAAAAAATTAATTCTTAAGGAAAAGAATTAGAAAACCAAGAAATTAGAGGGTTAAAAAAAATTAAAAAAGGATCAATTAATTATTTGGCTGAAGTTGTTCTGTCTGATGAGGCAAGTTTAACTTATTTCAAACTGACGGAAACAAGCAGATCTGATCACGAAAATGTGACTGACTTAATGGAAATCGCACTTTTATACAATAACATATTCCCTGGACATTACGATACGAAAATGCATAATTTTTCGGTGAGTCTGGCAAATTTTCATGTTCAAGGGATCAATTAACCCGAAATAAAATTTGGCCATTAAAAAATTTATACCTGACCGACTACTTTGGGGGTATTTCAGACTCTTCCATAATCAGCATTTCAAGATGATAATGCACCCTGTTATATGGCGCTTGTGATACATTTATTTGATTCAAGTTGTTAAAATTACTTATCCATTCTCATAAGCACCTATAATTTTATAAGTTATCATAACTTTTTTTACTTAAAATTAAATCCCACAAAGAATATCGCAGAATTTCTTCTTTATTAGACCTGAAAATTGTCCTAATCTCAATCCGCTCGAAAATGTTTAGTCTATAAAAGAGGTGGGGATTAGAAATTTGTAGCCTACAACTTTGGAAGAACTAGAAAAAAATATTTATGATATTTAGCACAGTGAAATTTCTGAGTTTCATGTTAAAAAACTGTAAAATATTATGCCATTGCACAATAAAGCAGTAATTCCATATAAAGGCGGAATTATCCAATCCAGAATACATAGTTTTATTAAATAATTGTTTAGATCTAACAAATAAATAGTTTTATTTCAAACATTAAAATAGCACTTGTTTATTTAATATAATAAATCATGATAGAATACAAAGTATATGTTTATTATATTACGTTTAAAAAGAAAATTTTATGTAGATTTTTATTAAATACTACGTAGAGTGTAACAAAACGAATTATTAAATCGAAAATGTACATAGGTATCATGTTATGACTTCCGTATTATACAAATGTAACAATTTTATTTGTTGCAATCATCAGTTTTTAAATTATTACAAACCCAAAAGGTATAAGTCAATTTTTCTGTAGTGCGTCTTTTTTTTTGTCGCTTAGTGTATTTAATCTGGAAGCCTATCATTTTTCCTAAAGTAATACCAGGTATTAATGAAAAAAGGACACCTAAAATGTTTTTTTTTTTTTTTTTTTTTTTTTTTTTTTTTTTAAGATTAGTTTTTAAGACACCGTTGTTGTAATCCCATTTCCAGTTTTTCCACAAAACTTTATTCATCTCTTTATCAAATTCATCTCTTTATCAGAAATACACAGTTACATATGAAAGAATATCTAAAAGAATGTTAATATGGCGAATTTGAAGAAAATCCGTAGAACTGTTTATTATGAAACCACTTACAAGGTGTAAAACTGACAAATTTATTGAAGATGTCTGTCAATTTTCCTGAAGTAACCAACAAATTTATTTTTATTTTTATTTTTTAATCCGGCAACTGACGTTTTCCGACCATGCCTGTTAATCAAGGTTTTACTTTATTTATACATCAGGTGAAAACTTGATTTCGAAAATTTTGACCGAATACATTATTTCCATTACTTACGATAGTTGCATAGTAGAAGCAGGGTTTAACCTGGCAAAAAAATTACTTTAGCATTTTAGCGAAAATAGGCAAGCACTATTTTAGCTTTTTCGAAAGTTAATTCTTTGGATACCATTGATTTCTTTTACTTAGCTTTGTTATCTTCAGTTTTGTTTTCTATTCCTTTTGTTCATTGATGATTTTAACCAAGCATTCATATTTGTGACTATGCTTCTATGAAGCAAATTCTGATTTCTAACATACTTTTAAATATTTCTGCATTTAAATTCAATCATTGAAAATTAAAAATAAATCCAAATTACTATATAAATAAGGATTCCCAAAAATTTCAGTCGTAGTTTTTGCCTGCAAATATTTAAAAAAAAAAAAAAAAAAAAAAAAAAAAAAAATCTGAATTATTATATAGAGATATTTTATACAGTTATCCAGTTTTAGCTTTTTAGCGAAATTCTGACCGACTTGTTTTAGCAAAATATGATACCTTTTAGCAAAATGCTAAAAAAACTAATGGCAGTTTAAACCCTGAGTAGAAGTGAAAATCTAGATAATTCAGCGCATTGAAATTCCAGCTATACTCTAAGTCAATAGAAATACTAAAGTATGAGACCAATATCTTGGTTTAATTACCAATTAAAAAGTTTTCTAAATAATTTTGGTCCCACTAGAGACTTGTGGGATTGGTTTGAGACTGATTTATAGACCTAAAGTTTATATTTTTAATGACCTTATATTTGTATTTAAAGTATAAACGTACTTTTTAAAAATAATTCTTAACATGTGCGTTTATCTTTTTTTAAAGAATCTCTCTATAGAGGATCAACTTATACACGAGTATTTACGGTAATATTACTAGGCGAAATTACTTCAAGAACTCAAGTAACATGGTTTTGGGGTTAAGGACGATAATATACTCGTGAACCTAAGCTTGGGTAAAATGCCTTATGTTTAGATCTTTCTAAAGGATCCTAGCCCATATTTCTAAGAGTTTCAGAAGAGGGAAAAAAAAAAAAAAAAAAAAAAAAAAAAACGCTGAAAACCTTAAATGACAGGGCCGACGAGCATAACCTAGATACAAACCCATCACCTCCCATCCACCAGCTTTAAGAACAGAATGTCTCTGTCACGAACAGGGATCAAGTGTTATTACATTTGAGTGTGTTTTTTAACAAAAATCTAACAAGTGTTTATACATTATTATGTTTGTGATCAGCCTAGAGCATCAAGAAATTAATTTGTTTTAGCTGATCTAACATCTATGATAAGAAATGGGTCTTCTCCCTTTTTTTTCCAGATATTATGACAAGGTACATGATATCATTATTAAGAAGGGGACACTCAGCGCTATTCTAGACATCTGTGATAATTACAGAATGAAAATAGTTCTATAAAATACCAGATTATATTTTTTAGTGGCAGAGCAAATGTGCACACCACTGAAAGTAAATAAACTGAGAGAGAGAAAGAGAGTGGCTGATCATCTGCTTGTTGTTCAGAAAGGAAGGGACAGATCAATTCTTTGCCATTTAAAAAGGGAGATAGAAAACGATATCAAGATTTTCGGACTACATGAGATTTCCGGTTAGTTAAATACCGAGGAGCAGAGGTTTTAGTCTATTTTAAAAAGTTAATTATAAATAAAACAAGTAGTAGAAATCATTTATATATTTAAATAGCTTAATTGCAAAAATTCCTTTTTTTTTTTTTTCAAAATATATAATGAAAATTGAAAAGCACCTAGTCAGATATATGCTTTTTCTTTCCTCCCCTTCCTCATCACATATTATTTGTTTAGTCCTCAAGTAAATAAAAAAGATTATTCCTTTTTACATTTTTTTACCAAATCATTCTTCTTGTAGAACGTCTTTTTAGTAGTGCATAAAAAGCAGACGATTTTTATGTTTTTTCAACTTTGTTGCTAAGCTGTTACGTGTTTCAGATTTATTATCATTCTAAATATAAAATTGTCAGTTCAAAAAACGAATTTCCTTTTTTTTTGTAAGTTTCAAATACTATAAGAGAAAAAGTACTTTTTAAGGTACAAGTATAAAAAGTAAGGAGTTTTTAAGGACCTAAAAACAGATTGAAAAGTAAGGAGTTTTTAAGGACTTCCTAGATTTTTTAAGGACTTTTTAAGCACCTGTACGAACCATGTGAAAATGAAGTGTTGTATTAAAAAAGAACATTTTTGTGGTGACAATTTTTAATAAAATTAAAATTACTTATTTTATTAGCAACAAGGAAAAAAGATTAAAATTGATGTTAAAAGTTTTTACGTATGGCGCAGAAAATATTTTTTGCAATAAGAATTTCATAATTTATACTTTATAATTTATAGGATTTAAGGAGGAAAGGTTGGGGAAAAGATGAAAATCTGTCCATAAGTACAAAAAGCAAAAGCAGTCAAGTTAAGACTTTTTCATCATGCTCAAAAATTTCAAGTTTTTGCTTCCATCAATCTATACAGGTTAAAGATATTTTTAAGTCATTGATGTCTCATTCACAAAGCATTAATAGGACCGCGAAGCAGAAATGAAAAACCCACATCTTTTGAGGATCTGGAGAGGAAAGAGGTGGGATTCACCACAATGGTTTCTGATCAATTGTTTTTGATCTTGATAATATCAGTATTACTTCCATCTTTTTCCAAGCAGCTAAGTTTCTCTCTTTGAAACAGTTTTGGTTTCTATGATTTTTTCACGAATCTGTAGTTCAACACCACTTTTATGAAACTATTTAGACAAAAAACTTGGACTTTGCACATGTTTGGTCATTTGTTGCTATAACCCAGAAGGCTCTGAAAGAAAACAGATGATAAACAAGTTTGATAAAGTGTTAAAAACTGCAAGGTTTTTTTCGTACATGAATGCAGACATTGAAGAAAAAATCATGACAGATCTTTCCCTAGATTCAAGAAGGCTGTGTCTGGAATTGGAGCTTTCTTGGAAAAGAACTGTACGAGTAAAAAGAATACACTGTGATTCATCAGATGATGATTTCATTATATCAAGTGAAGAGGTGAAGTTTAAAGTCAGAGTATTTTGTAGAATCATGGATGAAATAAATCAGAGCATGAACATGAGGTTTTCTGATCAAAAGGACCTGTACAAAGACCTTTCGTGTTTCGACCCACGCAGATTTTCTCAGCTCAAGAAAGATGGAATACCAAAGACTGTATTTGGTAAAGTCTGCTCATTGACTGAAGATACTGACAAAGCAAAACTGAAAAAGGAGTTAATATCTCTAGTTGATGTTCAGCTCCAGATAAACACCAAAATATCCTAACGTTTTGAAGCGCAACTAGAATCGGATAAAGGTGAAGATTCTGAAGATGAGGAAAGAAGCTCCACAGTGAACAGGGCGAAAAATGCAAAATTTGTATTAAGTGTGTGTATAAGGTTATATCTGACTATACTATGCATTCGGTCTTATACACATAATTTTATAAAGTGCATAAATATCTTTTAACCATCCATTTGACAGAAGTCAGCTGTGAAAAGACCTTTTCTACTCCCGAGTTTATTAAAATCAGGTTAAGATCACCATCATCTCAGTTAAACCTTAAGTCCTTGTGATGCAGGTTGAAAGAGAAAAGATTGCAGCAATTGATAATGATTTAATAATAAGTAAATTCTGTCTCCAAAAGTTCTGAAGTGAAGAGACTTTTTTAGGCTTGAGTATAAGCCATATTGCAATAGATAGTAGTGTGTATGTAACTGTAATATTACATAAATAAATAAAGTCACGCACTGTTGTAATTTATTTTATATCATTACCACTATTTCATGGGAAAATAAGAAACAATGCAACAATGAAACAGAATAAAATTTTACCATAGAGCTAATGTTCAAAGTATTTAAAAAAGCTAATTAAAATTTAGTAACTTAACCCTTTGCGGCGCAAGATGATTCGGATCATTTAAATTATACTGCCACCAGAATTCATGAACTAAATTAAACTAAAGGAAATTTTAAATTTTAAGGTAAAAAAAAAAAACGGCCTTTTCTGCTATGTTATAAACATAAGTTTTTGCTAAACAATTTCCAGGATGAATTTTTGCAGCCGGATCTTAAATTTTGCATCCTCGCAGCGAGAACAGTGCGAATTAAGGGGGTTAAAATACATCATTATGTGCCCCCCTCCCTCTATTTAATAGTGTGTGTGCGAAATTCAAAATCGATAGTTCAAAGAATAAAAGAATGTGAAGCAAATGTATAAGTAACTAGTGAACGACTTGCGCCCTCCGAAAATCCAAGGTATGCGCCTTTTCAGAGGACCCAGTCCGCCCCTGGAATGTATAGAGAACATATGTGCTGATTTTACTGCTGGAACGGATATCAGGTGTACATACTGTATCCTGCCGATCCAGCCAATATGCCAGATAATTAGCAGTAGCCAAATATTATGATTGTCCAGAAGTACACTTGGCTCAAAATAAAGCTATTCTATGTTTTTTATCAGGGCTCAAAACAGTTATTGTACTTTTTCAAAAAGTTCCAGTTTAACTGGCCTACAGAAACTTTTATACTTAAGTTCTAGCTTAAAAAAAAAAAAAATAAAAAATAAATAAATAAATAAAAATCAACAGAAATTCTTAACAAAATAATTTTTTAATAAAAAATCCCTTAAGAACTTATATAAAAGAATGTTTTTCAAAAAAGTTCTGTAAATATAGGTTCTCATATATAAGTTCACAAACACATAGTTTTGAATCTGATCTGGTGTCATTAAGGGAAAAAACCTCAGGAGACAGCAGTTTTAGAAGCCTACTGTTCTAGTGTGTTCTAAGTGTTCAAATCACACATTTAATGCACCAAATATTTTCATTTTATTTTTCAATTTAAATATTTGTGTTATTTCTCTAAATGTGCTAACAGGGGTTAATCCAGGTTTTTGAAAATGGTACCCCATTTGTGAATTTTGTAAATAATTTGTGAATTTTTTTTTTATTAATTTGTGAAAATTAAAAATGCCTAGTGAACAAATTAACCAAAGTGCACAAAGTAATTTATACAGTTTTAAAATACCAATAAAAATATAAAAGTTGTAAAATAGAGTTATATTTATGTTGATTGGGTAAATACCTAAATTGAAGCTGTTTATAATTTTTTTGTAAAATATTTGAGTATGCATATTACGTGACATTTCAAACCATCTAAGACATCACATATAACAGACTCGTTTCAAAAGTCACAAATTTTAAAGATCTCAACTAGCAATGGATAAATGCTTTATTCTCTAATAAGCAAATAATATTCATCATACCAAATGCTATAATATAAAGCTATTATATATACGTTCTCCCTCCTCTCATTTTGTGTCACTTTGACAATTTTTAAACAGTAATGAAGGAAAAGCTAAACGTCCAATTTCAGGGTATTTGGGAAAATCCTGGGTCCTCAGGACACATGAGTTCCGAAGATCTGGGTCCTTCTTTCAAAAAAATGGGTCGTATATACTATAAAGATATAAATTAAAATTATCTTATTGTAGTTAAAAGATATTTTTTTATGAATTTTTCATCAGCTCTTTTTGAGATTTTCTTAAAACTATTATGTAGGAGGTTTTTGCTGTTTAAAAACAACTGGAAATATTTAGCCCAGTGTGTTCTGGAACCAGAAAGGAAAAATTAACAAAAGAAAGTACAGTATAATAGCTATACATGTATATATTTACTAAATACATTTTATTTTCAGTGATATAAAATGCCATTAAAAAAAAAAAAAGTCCTTGAAATTATCAGCATTAGGATAACAAAAAAAAAAAAAAAAAAGAAAAAGGGAAGGAAGGAAAAGAAAATTTTGAAATAAACTAATGTTTGATTACAAAGATTGTCAATATTTTGAATTTTTAAATAACATTTTTCACCACTTTTCTAAAATAAAACTGAAATTATTTTTATTATTATTATTTAACGATTAAATTAATTAAAAATTATTTTAAAAAATAGTCTGTTATGGCCTTCACAAAACTTTCTTCTGTATCATTCTATATTACAGGGCCACTTACTGTTTAACATGCACAAAAATTCAAACATAGCTTCTAACAGTAAATATTTTTATTTATCTGTGGAATTTGATGCAGATTTAATCAACAGATGCTGAAATGTAGCCACGTGGAAAATAACAAAAGGTGAGTAATAGCAGCGCCACCTGTAGGCCAATATACATCAAATTAAGTCAATAACTGTTTTGGCGCATTTATATGCCATAGAAGTTGAAAATTATGATGAGAAAATCCTTAGTTTATTTTATTCTCATCGCCTCCTAACTTTCCCTCATGCTTATAGACATAGTTATTTAAACATATTACATCACCTGTTTTTGAAAGTTCATGCTATGTTTAGTCATTTTATCATTTTTATTAAATAACTTATTTAAATTAATTAATAGAATGTAAATTAAAACATACTTACTTCAGTTACTTATTTTTCAGTAGTTTAAACTTTATTTTATACTGTTAATTATCAATTACCGTTTTGTTTACATTAAAAACGATCTTTTCCATGCAACACCTTTCTTTATCAATTCTGGACTGTTTCAATTTTTCTAACGATGTTTTTCCCACTAGATGGCGACATCGTAGCTAAAGATCGATCGTCGTTATGTAAATCTTAATTGTTTCTTTTTACATCTGCCAGATGTTCGTTTGTGATTCGTCCGCTTGATCGATGACGATCTAAACGTCCTTATTTCTTGTATATAAATACCAGATCTGTTTAGTTCTGGGGGTGTGTTGGTAATTGGCATGGATCTTGTTATCTGATATAGTAATGTAAAGTTTGACCGGCTGGTCCGGATCAAATTGCTAATTTGTTGAGTTTATTTTTTAATTAAGTTTCTAAATATATTTATTAAGTTTTATTAATGATTTAAAGTTGTATGAATTAACTGCTTTTAGTGGAAATGCTGAAAGTGATTGAATGTCTCTATATTAAAGAAATAAAAGAGATTTTAGTATCATATGAGACTTTCCTTCTTTCAAGTAGCTATTAAACAAAACAATTCTTCTATATGGTTTTTTCTCAGTCACTCTTCTTCTGCATTACACTTCTGCTGATGTATCTAAATAAAATACTCACTACAAATTAGTCTTTCTATTTACGCGCGCAGCAGTGCCACCTGTCGGCCGATATGAACCCAAATTGAATCAGCATAGTATTTCACAGTAGTCCTTTCATATACCAAGTTTTGTGCAATAAATGGTAATAGAATATGAAATATAGTCTTCCCATTCAAGGGAAAAACTGCAGTATAACAGCGCCCCCTATCGGTCGATATGCACCAAAATTGAATGAGCATAATTTTTCATAATGGCCTTCTCACTTATCAAGTTTTGATCGAGTATATATGATACAACCTTAGATATAGTCTTCTCTTAAATGGAAAAAATCGTATCGTCACCTGCTGAGTGATTTGCACCAAAATTTGATAGACACTAATTTATGTCAAAGTGCAACTACATATAAATTCATATGAAATTGTGTTCTCTAGTTCTTAAAATATAATTAATCGCCACAAATTCTTGTCCCACACAAATAGAATTTTCTAAAACTTATCAAATCTTGTTCAGGACCTATCAAAACGTATAAAACCATCGAAAACCGCAAGTAAAAAAAATATTTATGAAACCAATTTGTTTTTCTATTGAATACAAAATAAAGTAAAAATTCAAGTATGGCGTTTCTGGAAAAAACGGGGAAAGTTGGTAGCTATGTTCATGCCTTTCATTTCACTGGAACAACCAGACGTTAACAGCGACCTGCGCGATTAATATGAAAAAATGTATATTATTTTCGTCCTTTTGTAAAAACTTATTAGATTATAATTACCGAAATAATTATTGAAGTAATAATTTATCACGGTCCTCTTAAATCCGGAATTGCAAGGATCGCGGCAATTTTGAATTTTACAGATTTGTGAAAACTGATTTTTGATAATAAAAGAAACATGCCACATGCTATTTTTACTCCTTAAAAGCAAATTATACTTAATTTGGCGAATTAAATAATAAAATAGGAGACATGCACTCCGGAATTTTATAAAAACCCGTATTTTTCAGTTTCTTGGGGGGTGGGGGGAATTATTAAAAGTATAAAGATAAATATTCTATGATTTTGTATAATGTCAATAAATTTTAATATTATCCCTTTTATAGTTAGTTCTTAGCTCTCAAAAGAAATAAAGATGTACAGATGAGAGTTACGCTAGTCTGCATGCGGCCTTCTTCAAGGTCAAAGAGCAACGTGTTATGTAGAAGTAGGTCAGCGATTCTGTTAGGATCTTGAAGGAGTGTGTTTATTATCATTTAGCCAAGTCAAGAGATAACGGAATATTGAGCGTTATTTATTTATTTTATTCAGTGATTTTATTATTAAATATAATAGATACTTTTACTATGATTAAATATTGGACAAATGAGCACGCGTTTCCGGAAGTCACCGTGGAATGTCCATGTCCAACTGTCTTGCAGAAATCATTTATAATCTAAGTAATTGTTATCGCAAAATCGAAACATAAAAAAAAAATCAAAAGCTATTTTTAAACGCATGTGAACGATTTTACAGAACGCTCATCCCACACACACACAAAAAAAATCTTTCTTTCGTTTCAGGATGAATTTTATTGCGCATCCCCTAGGCACCATATTAGTATATTTAGCTTCCCACCTTTGATATTTTTTGCGTAATTTATGCGCTATAGCATATCTGTGGCATTAATTTACTCCATTTACTAACTTCTTTTATACCTCATTTCTCATTTGTAAAACTTCATTGCAGTAGAAAATTGAGAAATTGCATATATGTTGACAGGTTAACACCAAAAAATGTCAAGTCAAATTGTTAAAAGATAGAATAAATGTATAAATAAATTGCATTTAAAAAAAAAAAAAGTAAAAACTTAAACACACACAAGATAGGACTGGTCAAAATTGTATTATAGACAGTTTTCCAACTTTTTTTAATCATCTGTAAAATTATATTTATTTAACCAAAAGAAAATGTGATAATTTATTTTAAATTTTATGTTTTCGCAAAGCAATAGAACAGTAAAATCTTACTGAAATTCTTTATGGAGTTAGACCCTTTATAAAAATTCTTGAATTGCATATACAGACTACTGTAATCACATTTGCTCAACCATTTTATTTCTTCCAATGAACTTAGAACGCAGCAGGAAAGACAGAGGCTAAGCTTTGAAACAGAGCTTCTGTTGGCGATTCATTACGTGAGGATGCGATTCGGAGTATCGGCACTTTTTACTATAACCTTTTTGAATCGGAACTTTCTTTTCTCGTCTAGAAACATAGTTTCTTTTTTTTTTTTTTGGGGGGGGGGGGGGGGGCACTAGTTGCCTGTGTATGTTTATCATATTGCAGAGAAATACTTTTTTATTTTTTGAAAGAATGTGGTTTTTCGACCATTTTCCAAATTTCGGCTGAGCGCTGAGCTTCGATACAGGGCACGCATTGGCGATTCGTTTTGTAGTGATGTGATTCAATGATGAGATTCGGTTATGCGGCACTTTTTACTAGTAATCATTTTGTATATGAATCGGAACTACGCTTTTGCGTCTCGGAACTGTTTTTGTTTCCGAGCCGACCGATCGTGTTCGAGTGTGTTTTTCGTACAGGATTGATTCTTTTTCTTCACAGCAGAAAAGGGTTACAAAGGATTTTTGTTGTTTCTTCTTCAGAGCGAGATGTTCCAAAAATATAAAGAAAATGTAAGTTTCAAGTGAGATTTTTTTTTTTTAATCACTAAGAATGGACTTTTTGAAAGTGCCGTTTTGCCAAAAATTTATTTTGTGAAGGTACCGCATCGCTGAAAATTCATTTTGTGAAGGTACCGCATCGGCGAAAATTGACTTTGTGAAGGTACCGCATGGCCGAAAATTGAATTTGTGAAAGTGCCGCAATGCGGCACTAAATTCGTTCTGGATTAACCCCTGGCTAAACTTGGTTGCAAGACTCAAAATATATTTCACTAAATAAAAAGAGTTCACAATTTTACATTAAAAATAAATAAAATACAGTAAAAAGAAAAAAAAAAAAAAAACTTCAGCAACTGGCTTTATTAGTCAATACCCTTTCACACATTTCAATTTATTTTCATCTAATGTCCTATATTTCACTTAACAAACAGTATCTCCCTTCAAGATTCCTACACTATTTCAAGAAAAGAAAATCCTGACTTTTTCAGGTTTTTCCTCACTCTTCCACTGATATTACCTGATTTTTATGTTAAATTTTAAAGCAAACTGAAATTCAATATAGACATGCATCATTTTGGTAAATTATGCAGCTAATCAAATATTCCTATTTTTCAAAAAAATCATAGAAAACAACTGAATGTTATATTTATTAAAATAAATAAATATCAAAAGCACAGATTTCTCTCAATTTTGGCATGTTAAGAAAATCAAATGTAGAATAATTTGCGAAATTTTTGAATTTGAATAGTCACAGTCAATGTTCATGCTAGTATACATGATATTTTAAAAGTGGTTTGATATTTTTGCAATGAAAATATTCTTCATAAAAAATGCATGTTTAAACAAATTTTTGCTCTATTCTACCATGTTAAGAAAACTATACATTTTGAATGAAATAATGTTTTAAAAATAGAAAATTCATAATCATGTTTATACCAATATTATAAATGATATTTTACAGCTGGTCTAATATGTTCATGATAAAAATATTTCTATTATTCATTTACTTAACTTTATATGTAACTATATAAAACCACAACAATATCATAGTGTAAAACTCTTTATCCAATATAAAAACTTAC
Source organism: Salticus scenicus (assembly GCA_963930645.1). Classification (NCBI taxonomy): domain Eukaryota; kingdom Metazoa; phylum Arthropoda; class Arachnida; order Araneae; family Salticidae; genus Salticus; species Salticus scenicus. The sequence goes on from OZ005655.1 coordinate 57,875,019, forward strand.
TAAAACCATGTTGCTTAAAACAAGCATGTATCTATAAGTTAAAGTGATGACATTTTTTAACATCTTTTAGTTCCAACTAAGTTTGCCCGTGGTTAACCTTTTCTGTTATAATCTCTCAGAAAAGGTTAACCATGGAAGAACTTAGTTGGAACAGATATTAAAAAGATATTTAAAAAATGTTGCAACTAACTTACAGATACATGCTAGTTTAAATGTTGAATTGTGTACAATATTATTTAGAAAGGAAAAGAACATTGAAAGCAATCTTTTAAGCAAATTCTCATTTAAACTTTTAAGGATTATAACATTTAAAAACAAGTATGGATTTTAAATCAAAGAACTGGATATTCACTATTGATAATGTTTTAAATTTGTATATATAATTTTATAAATCGAATTCAGTTTTTAGGAAACTAATACACTCTGATAAAGACTCCACAATATAGCAAGTCAAAAGCTTAGTATAAAACGTGACTAATGAAGATACTTTAACATATGTATACATGAATACTTTAATAAGTTTTTATACTTGATAAAGAGTTTTACATTATAGTATTGTTGAAGTGTTTTATAGTTACATAAAAAATAATACGTTGTTAAGTAAATGAATAATAATTAAAATATACAATGTAATTGAACTATAAATTTTAAAAATATTCCTTTTAATAAGCACATTTAAGCAAAATTTCGCTTTATTCTCCCATATTAAAAAAGATTGTAAATTTCAAATAACTTATGAAGTTTCTAAAGAATCGTACAAATTCACAGTGTATGTGCCAGTATCATAAGTGATATTTTAAAACTTGTTTGACCTCTTCCTCTATGATAATTTTTCTTGAGATGTGTACATAAATTAATATACTAATTAACTCAATCTACAAATGGACAACACATCAATTTTGTGATTTTGAAAGTTGGTGTCAAGGTTAAGAGTCAACGACTGACTGCAAGAGGGCCTTAGGCCTGGATTGTTTGCCCTCCACGGGAATCTGATTTTCGGATCCCTTACATCTCAAAATGTGTAAAATCGTCAAACAACTGAGGTATAAAATTTTCACAATTATTTAAGTTCCCCACACTTATTTCATGATGAGGAACTGAAAATAAATAAAAGGATGAAATTGCTTTTATAGAATAACTTTCTCCAATATGTGACAATGATTAAACAAAAAAAAAAAAAAAAAAAATATTCTTCGAAAATTGTGGTATGAAAAAAGTGGGTATTAACAATGCTTTGAAATAAATTATAAAAGTTGGCAATTTTTGCCTACAACATTAGCAGTTATTTCTGTCGGCACTTTTGACTCTCTCATGAGTCAGCCCTTCTTTCTCCATAGCCCTGACTACTAACACTCACAGTCATATCCCTTCTAATCCTTTCCTTATTTCTAAAACCTATCAGTTATCGGCAAATATTTTGTTTTTATTACACTGCTCTAGATAAGAAGTGAATGACTCAGAAATTTCAGTATAAACACTCTGTACTTTTCTTGAATACTATTCCTGATTTTTTTAAAGCTCAATTTTTTTTCTTGACTTTTTAGTTTAGATTTGTTATTTCCTGACTTTCTTGCTCAATTTTGCTTTTTCCTGACACGTAGGAATTCTGCCTTTTCTAAAGAGCCAAATAAATTAAAGTATTTTGTGTCCTTGCATCCTAATCTTCTATATCCAAAATTAGAAACAGAATGACTTCGCAGGAGGTTGCCATTCATAGAGGAACCTTACAAACTTTTCTAATAAGGAACTTATATATTCATGGTCAAACAGTTTTTGTAGGAACTTTTAATTTGAAAATTCTAGCTAAACAATTTTTGAAAGAACCTTTATTTAGTATTTTTATTTTAAAAGTTTTATCATAAAAGCTCTCGAAAGATCATAGAAAGTTTAACAGAAGCTTCTAGATAAACTATTTCAAAAAAGCTTTTAAGAAAGAGTATAAGTTAGAATAGGAAACTTTTCAAAATAAAAGTGCACAATAATTTTGGAACCCTGGTTTTTATTCTTCACTGATCCTGCCAAAATTTCCAGATTGTAAAGCTGACAATTTAATCTTGAAAAATACTAAGCGTTAGTTTATTAAACTAAATTTAATTTACTCTACATTAAAGGAAAAATGTCTTTTTAACCTCCCCCCTCTCTCCTTTTTAAAAGGGAGGGGAAAAAAAAAGAAAGTTGCAGAATAACTCTTTTTGTTATGTTAACAGCAGCAACGTTTTGTGTTCTTACAACATAAAGCTTCTTTTATTACTTAAAATGGTGCATAGAATAAAGTTCATGATAAAAAAAAAGGATAAAGAAAAAGATATTAAATAAAACTTTTTGCTACAAACATTTTCAGGTTTTATGAATTTTTATGAAAATAATTTACTGTTGCAAATTATTTCATGCTCGATATTAAGTTAGTCAATGATTCAATCATAAATTTAGTTAATCTATTGTTTCCCACCATTTAAACTTTTTTTCTCCTACATTATAAAACGCTGTTGATAAATTAAATGATAAAAATGTGAAATAAATTATTAGCAAAAAAAAAAAAAAATAATAATAATAATAATTTTTTTTTGAAGGCATGCACAAAAGTGCATAAAAAAAATATACAGATTATTTAAAATTTCTGACATATGAATTGATTAATTTTCAAACTAATTGAAAAAATTTAAGACCTTAATTTGAATGTTTTAACATTTAAAACAATTATCACAATGTTAAGATAATAATTTTTAATTTATAATTTATTGAGTTATACACATACTTAAGTATGTAACAAAAAGATAATTATTTAGTGGGTAACATTTTTGCTGTTTTTACTTTTAATTTACTGTAGCTGAATTAGCCGTGGTATTAGCCCTATATTATTAAAACGTAGTTTTATGTTTATTTTAATTATTTTATAGGAAACAAAGTTTTTAATTATTTAGTTGAAAATAATAACTTAAAATTTTTGATCTGATGTCTGGGGCAGGAGTAAAAAATTAAGCACATTATGGCTGGGTGACCAGATATCCGGCTGCATATTGTACCATGTGTCCAGTATCTGGTCAAATTAACATTCATTGTATCTTTACTAGAGAGAAAAGCAAAATTAATTTCTTCTATTCAGTGACATGATTTTTAATTGCAATTCTGAAATTCAAAAATTCAAGTATTTTCAAGAACTCGATATTAAAAATCCAAGCCCTTGAAAACGAAAATCAAGTACTTTTTAAGAACTTTCAAAACCAGAGGGAACTTTTGATAAAGTTTTTTAGAACATTCTTTAATTTGTTATACCAACAAATAAATAAAAAAATTTGACTAAACAGATTCATAATATATTTAGAAACATATTTAGCTATAAGTGATTATTTAAAATTGACCGAAGGAAGCCTACTTTTGAGATAAAACAAACATTAAAAAAAAAAAAAAAAAAAAAATTCTTAACTCCATTATTATTTCCACACCTCTCAGAAACCAAACCTCATTTAATTCTTGAAATAATAAACAAATAACATATTTTCCTTTTCTCTAAACTTATACCATAACAACACAGAAATAATAAAAACAATAAAACTAATAAGATAAAATAATAGTGATAAATCAGAGAAATATGATACAATGATCTATTCAATCTGATCGTAAAAATAATACTAAAATGGTAAAGGATTTTTAAACTCTGGTGATAAGCAGTTGCAAATTACCACACAAAAGTTCACACAGCACTACTGTTATAACACCCCACCTCAAAAAAAAAAAAAAAAAAAAGAGGGCCAAGATGTGGATAAATATCACAGTTGTACCTACCATAAATGTTTAAATTTATTGTGCAGAACTTTTGGATTTTCCACTTGCAATCAAGCAATAGTACCTATATATTTTCTAAAAATACCTGGATGACAATTAAAATCTATCATAATAGCATAAATAAATAAAACAAAAACTTATTTGAATGATTTCTAAAATATAAAAAAATATACCTAAATCTGTCATCTTTCTCTCATCATTATATAAGGTTATGCAGAAGATTATATAAAAATTTCTTTTTAAGATGGTAACATTTAATTATTCAATCATATTTGCACACACTTTATATGAATTTTTCAATGATTTTAATTCGTGTTATATAGTCAAGAATAATAATAATAAAAAAAAAAATAATTAAAAAAAAAGTATATATATATATATATATATAAAAAATCCAAGTAATATATAATTTTTTTTTATTATGGAAAATTTGAACACATATACATTCCACTCTTTTTTAAATTGGGGCACAGAAGCAATGGACTTTGATGCAAATGATATAATTACATGATTATCTTGAGATTCAGGGTAAAACTTGCTTCAGTGTATGGACTATCAAAGTTAAACAATATATATCACAAACATAGAGGTGGTTCCATAAAATAGTGATTCTTGAATCTTTTCAATGCAATATTCTTTGATATAACAAATAACTGTATCTAGGGCAAAATCAAGTTAAAGTAAGGCCCAGTTTGTGAGTTATTGCCTGTGAACTCAAAATAGAAATTTGCACATTAAAGCACGTTCCCCCCCCCCTCCCCCTCCAATGTAAGAGTTGCAATCCAACATGAATAATACAACTTAAAGCTGTGAATTGATTTTATTACTATATTGCATATTTAAAGCCCCCAAAATTTCAATAACCAGGTCCCTAGTCTTGCAGGATTTTTCATTAACCAGGCTTTTGATTGATTTCATGCTTTTGAATATTTATGGTATTAAAACCTTATAGGTATATTTTAGATTAATTAGAAATACAAGTAAATGAGAAATTTATTGTTTTATACATATTTATAAAATATATAAAATATTTTATTTATAAAATATATTATTTTATTTTACATAAAAATATATTTTTTCAAATTATATTTGCTTTATTAAATAAGTATCCATAAAAAGATTGTAAATTGCATGTTATAAATTTATTATATCAGTACTACTAACTACCACAACTGATAAAATCTGAACTTTTGATTAAATTTTACAATTTTTAATTTTAACTATTTTTATTTTTACTATATAAGTAATTGATTTAAAAAAAAAAAAAAAAAAAAAAAAAAAAGAGAAAGATTAATGAAATACATTATTTCATGTAATTTAATTAAGATATTATACAGGGTGTCCCAGCAAGATTGTACAAACTCTGTACCCAGATTCCTTGTTTGGAGTACATAAATACACAAAAGAATCATACCTCTACAACAAATATTTTTTTTTTCTAAGAAAAATGCAAAAGAAAAAATATGCTGTCATATCTCGTGTATGGAAAAAAAAAACTTAATTGAGAACAATATCTGTATTTGCATACAATTAATGATCAAAATATTCATTACGCATATCAAGGCTTGTATGCACATATCATGGAATGGCTGACTACATACGTTGTATGTTCAGTAAGTACATATTGCAATATTCAGAAATGGAATACATTATCATGCATAGATTATTGGTAGCTATTAAATACAACCTTTTAAATACGATTCAAAGCAAAGCTTCATGCTATGAGATTATGCACGCATGCAATCCTTGATATGCGCAGTGATTTTAATATCTTCATCTGAAAAACAACACAAATACTGATTTCATGTTTCTAATAATTTTTTTTTTTTTTTTTTTATGCACTGTGTATGATGTCATATTTTTTCTTTCAAATTTTTCTCAATATCCATTTATTGTACAAATATAGATCTTTGGATAATTTTTATTTTTATTTATTTCAAATAAAGAATCTGGCTGAGCAGAGTTTGTGTAGTCACTATGTATTTTACAGTTTCAGAATCACTATTTTAATCTTATGAAAAAGAAATAAATATAAAGAAATGCAGCAAAAACATAAAACTTTACATTTAGTAATTAAAAAAAAAAAAAAAAAAGTAAAAGCAGATACTACAGTGGTGCCTCATAATTTGCTTTATAAGATCAAAGACAATAATTCAAACTTCAAAGTGTACATACATAATCTAAATCAATAAATTATATACAACAATATATTTAATAGATAAGGAAAAAATATGAATTATGAATTATCACTAATTAATTTAGAGTTTTATTTTTGAACTATAGCATAAAATTTTAGTTTACAAACAGGTTGATTTTTTTTAAGGCTGTAATATAATAAACATGTTTAAAAAAAATATATAAATAAATAAATAAACAATGACAAATTAAAAACAAAGTTATTAAGCACCACCATATTTTGACTAGGAATACACTTATTACACATTCAGGATTAATTTATTAAAATGAATTTCTAAGTCTCATTAAATAATTATAGAAAAAGCTATTTTCAGCTTTAATGACTAGATTATCTCAATTCAATTGAATTCTCAAGATACTGAATAAATGAATGCCTAGGTTTTATTATTTGCATAGTTCTATATTTATTATATATCACATTTAAAATGCATTATATTTAAAAAAAAAAAAAAAAAAGTTCCATATCCATTTAATAACCCATTTTAGCAACTAGTTTAAATAAAATTATTTTATACATAAAAATTCTTGGGAAAATAATCAAAATAATATTTTGTAAAAAGTCCATTACACTGAAGAGGCTAAAAAACAATTTAAGCATTTAAAATGAAGAATAAGGAAAATAACCTAAACAAAGAATTATGTGCTTTTTTTTAGGAATAACAAAACATTACTATGAAATGAAACACATGTCATTTACAGAATATAACATATTTAAATAAGTGTAGAAAAGAGAATGATATATTAATGACCTATAAACATCACACTTCAAACAGCTTCACTGCTTTTTATTACCAACAACCACCATAGTCATTAGATAAAATTCATTAGTTTAAAAAAATAAATCAGTTCAATGATTATTTAAAAGAAAAAAAAAATACTTTGAACAAAAACAATGAGGTGTATGGGTTTTATTAAAAGAAATACATTTAAAGATGCAAACATAGACAAAAAATAAAACTGACATGAATTTTAATGGTAAAAATTATTTCTACAGTACACATATTTTGCATGTAACAATTAAAGTCCCTGATTTGCATTTAAAAAGAATTACTTAGTAGTGATGTATTTATACCTTTAAAATAAACAAATAAAAACTGAATTTAACTTTAAGACTTAAAAAACATGAAGCCTTCAAACTTATTAAACAAATGTCAAAAACCTTGCTTTTTAGGCTTCATCTTAGTCGCTTTCACCGGAGGCCCCCGGCATCTTCAGAATGCAACATTCAGCGACAGTGCTTTTTGTGCTACCGCTGAATGTTGCACTCTGAAGATGCCGGGGGCCTCCGGTGAAAGCGACTAAGATGAAGCCTAAAAAGTAAGGTTTTTGCCATTTGTTTAATAAAAACTGAATTATTATACTACAAAACTGAAAATTCAGAATTCAGAAAGGCCTGAATTTTCAGGCATATCAACATCATCAGCCTGTAGATGGCTTTATTAAACATATTCCAATCAAAGATAACTGAAATTCTGAATCAAAATGAGGTCTAGAATATTCTGGATTTCTACTGTAATACTGTAATATGTATAGTACATAACTAAAAAATTACTAGTTGTTCATTAAATAATAAAACAATGATTATGAAATTTTGGAGAAAATCCATGCTAATCTCATACATAAGTACAAGTAGTTATTCCAAGAACAAATTAAAGGGGAAAAAAAAAAAAAAAAAAAAAAAAAAAAAAGGTCTTACTGATGCATTTTTATGGGAAAGGAAACAACATCAAAATATAACATTAAAATTTTACAAGAACTAACGTTCTTCAATTGTAGTCATAGCAGAGTTATTACTTACGAACTTTGAATAAACACCATAAAATGCAATAAACTCGCAACAATTGTTTCGGGTCGAAAAAACCACGACCCTTCATCAGGCGAACAAAGTAAGCACGAGTGCTGCAATCAAAGCGGCAACGCACAAAATCGTTTAAAATGAAAAGAAAAAGTTTATAAAGTAGAAACTAAATATAAACTTTTTCTTTTCATTTTAAACGATTTTGTGCGTTGCCGCTTTGATTGCAGCACTCGTGCTTACTTTGTTCGCCTGATGAAGGGTCGTGGTTTTTTCGACCCGAAACAATTGTTGCGAGTTTATTGCATTTTATGGTGTTTATTCAAAGTTCGTAAGTAATAATTTTTACAACGCCAGTTTTGTGATGCTTCTTTATTAAATAGCAGAGTTAGCTAGAAAAACTCACTGCATTTAATACAAGTCCAAACTATTATTTAAAATATTAGAAATAAACATAGTGAAAGATTCACTCTAGCTTTTCATCTCAAGAACTTCTCCAAGATTACACTATTCTTGGAAGTAGTATCAATTTCACAGTTCCCATATTTATCCCTCATTTTTTTTTTTTTTTTTTTTTTTTTTTGGTGTGTGTGTGAACTATTAATTTCCCCCCTCATATCTTCATGACAAAAAACAAAGAAAATGAGTATACTTAAAATTCCATTACACTTTAGGTGATTTTTAAAGAAATTTTATATATTTTTAAAAAATAAAATGAATAAAATATGTAGCAACTGGTGTGATATTTCTAAGTTATTTTAACAACTAGGTTTTTAAAAGTATAATTTGTAAACACTTTAAAAGACAAAAGAAGAAATCATGAACATCTAACGACAATCTATAAATATACTCCACCCCCCCCCCCCAAAAAAAAAAAAAAAAAAAAAAAAAAAAAAAAAAAACACTATTCTGCATAACCATTTAAACAAATTTGTAAAGATCATACTAATAATTCTGCAATAAACATTTTCTCCCTCAATCCTCAAACATGTCCAAATAATTCAGATTTGGTATATAGCATTTAATACAACCTTATACAATATAATTAGAATTTAATTATTTATCAACAAGAATGACACTCTAAAATGACAAAATATTATGGTAAATATTTTTTTTTTAAATATGAACACTTAGTTTTTTTTTTTTTTTTTAAGAAAAAAACAAACTATTATTTATTATTAAAAAAAATTCCTCTTTTAGTGTATAAAAATCTTATGTCCTTTATTTTGTAAATTTTTTGCCCGCTCATGAATTGGTATTAAGATTGAGATACTTAAATTAATATTTACATAACAAATTAATATTTCTCTAATCAATAAAAATACCTAAAGATTTGGCAAACAAATGATTACAATCTTTAAATCATGGTTAATAAATTTCCCTGAACCTTTATACATTTAAATAAATTATTAGAAATGGAAAATAACTGAAAATTCATTGTGGAATTTTTAAATGTAGATATACACTTAAATCTTAGGAATTTGAACATATACACAAAAAACAAATTATAAAAAAACAGCAGATTCAGATAAGGTGCAAATTCTGTTCTATGTTATGCTAGGATAAAAAATAAAATAAAAAGAGAGAGAAAGGGGAAACAGACATAGAGACAGATTTCTGAGCAAGGCATGAATTACAAAGAGCATAGGTTAAAAATTCTGAAGATATTATGAAATAGAAACAGCTATATTAGTCTCTATTACAGTTAAAAGTGACAAAGTGCTTATAGTTTCTAATAATGATTAAAACATTTGGAATAAGGAAATTGAAACGAATAAAAAGAGGTAAAATTTATTAAATTAAAAAAAAAAAAAAAAAGAAAAAAAAAAAGAAAGAAGAAAGAAAAAAAAAAAAATCTATGACAGATCTTCATAGAAATAAATTCAGTACATAATATTTCAAAAATTACAAAAAAAGAATTAGACAAAATATTCGCACAAACAATAATGTGCTACATTATTATATATTACATAGAATGCTTTAAAATACCTAAATCAGCACAAATTTTCTTTTTTAAATATCTACTATAAGCATAAAACAGAGATTTTTTTTCCTCCAATGCTCATGGTGGTTGCATAACCCAATCCTTTGTTATTTGCATCATGAAATTTACAAAAAAGAAAGTGTGTCATGGTACTTTATCATTCCTTGTGAGCAGCTTAAGATAGGAGCACTGTACAGGCTTATGTATGGACAAAAGATCAAGAGCTTCATTAATAGGAAACCACTTTCTCTTACGACCTAGAAAAATAATCTCTACTAGTTAATTTTTTGCCATAATACATGCACGATAAATTTAGCAATATTTTTTTTTAAATTGAAATAAATTATAAATAAAAAGCATATTTTTTAGAAAAAAATTAATAAATGGTAAAATTAAAACATTTAGATATTAGCTTAAACTCGTAAAGACTTACCCGCTTGCCATTAAATATGATAGACTTTTAAATTCTATTTTTTATTATTTAACTGTTATCTAAATCAAACTTTCTTACATCAACATGCTAGGCATGGTTTAAAGAGTAACTTTTAGTTAACACCCATTTCAGCAGCATGACCAACTAATTTTGAATGAGTGCCATTATTATTATTATTATTATTATTATTATTATTTTATGTATGTTTAATGTTCTCCAACATAGAACCATCAGCAAAATGATCTGTCTCACCTCATAACTGGATTCACAAGTGGTAAAACTGATGTTTTATTACTGCATTTTCAGAAGCTTTTTATCAAAATTAGATTTCTGTTATCATGCCTTTTTTTTTTTTTCTAGGTATCAGGCTAAAAACCAACACGTCTCTACTTTATTGAAGTGTGTGTAAGTGTATATATGTCTGTGCGTATGTGAGTATGAGTGCACATGCGTGTGAGTGAGAATTTATTTATGCCTATAACAAGTGTATTTTGAATTCAAAGTGAGAGATTTCTGTAAAAATAAAGCAATGTAAGGTAAAATTTGAAGACAGCAGAATTATTTAAAACACTGAATGACATTAAAACTAAAAACAAAACTGGTGTACAAACGATAAATAGACAATAAGACTTCTTCACACACCATAAATTTTAAGCCACCACAACCGGTTTCGAAAGGACGTAGCCTTCCTTCATCAGGTGCAAAAAAAACACGTGCTACTGCCTTGGAGGCAAAAGCAAGACCGAAAGCAGGGCAAAATCCAGAGGGGGAGGAGCAACACAAACAACAAATAGGAAGCATCATGCAGAACCAATCAGAGAGGAACACACATGCACATACAAAACAAAAGGAGGGAGGGAAGGAATAAACAATTTATTTTATTTTATTTTTTAATTTAATTATTTAGAATTATTTAATTATAACTATTATTGTGTTATAAACATAATGAAGGAAATTATTTAAATGAATTAAATTTTTCCAGGCTGTAGACAGCAAAATGGAATCAGATTTTTCATTGACAATTTTATCACGGTTAAGGTAAATAGCTAAATTTTCCAAAAAATCCAGTTCAGAAACGTGTTTGGCATGAAAGATAATTTTGGCACTCTTAAAATTAAAACTATGATCAAATTCCCAACTGTGCTTTGCAATAGAAGATTTAGAAATTTCTTGATTAACAACATACCGAGAATGTTCACGTAAATGGCATTCAAGCTTTCTTTTTGTTTGACCAATAGATAAATCACAATTATTACAAGGGACATTATAGATACCCCACTTATGAAGCTCGGGAACAGGGGATTTAGTTGAAAGGAATTGGAATTTATTGACAGGTTTAAAAATAACGTGAAAATTGAAACGCTTCAAAACTTTGGCTAATTTAAAACATAAGGGGGATAAAAAGGCAAGACAACAAGATTATCAGGTTTAATTTTATCATCAATGGAAAGAGTAGAATTATAAATTGGCCTACTGAACTTTTTGATAGCTTTATCAATTATAGAAGGTCTAAAACCTCTTTTAAGAGCAACGGACTTTAAATAATTGAGTTCTTCTTTAAGAGATGAAGTATCAGAACAAATTTTAAGGGCACGATACACGTAAGTGTAAAAAGTGCCAATTTTTTGTTTAGCCGGATAGTTATGGACCTTATACTGAAATTAAAAAAGACCAAACTAAATCTCTTCTAAGCTCTGTTCAAAAAGCTGTTAAAAATGTTATTGTTCTTCATGACAATACCAAATTCTCGGTTTCCCCTTCTTCAGCAATTTGTGCTCATTTTTATGCTTTACCTAAAGTTCATAAAAATAATGTTCCCCTCAGACCTATTGTTTCGAATATTGGTACTGCTACTTATCCCCTCTCTAAATTTTTAGCTTCTCTTTTTTCTCCTTTATGCAGCGTTAATAGTCATACTATAAAAAATTCCTATGATTTTGTTAAGAATTTAAATAATCTGAATCCTGTAAATTGCTCAATGTTATCTCTTGATGTGAAGTCTTTATTTACTAATGTCCCCACTGAAGGTGTGCTTAATTGTTTAGAAAAGAGGCTACGCGAATTTCATTATTCTGACATTGAAATAAAAGAATTTGTTAATCTAACTAAACTCTGTGTTTCCCAAACGACTTTTGAATTTAATAACAAATTTTATAAAACAGTGTGATGGTTTAAGTATGGGTAATCCTTTATCTCCTATTCTTGCCGATATCTATATACATTATTTTGAGGAAAAATTACTAAAGATGTTAAATTTAAAATGCTGGTTACGTTACGTAGATGACACTTTCATTCTTGTTGAAAATCCGTTTGATGTTTCTGCCATTCTTAATATTGCTAATGCTATTGATCCCCATATTCAGTTTACCTTCGAGTTAGAAAATTGTAATCAACTTCCCTTTCTTGATGTTTTAGTTACTAGGTGCGATTCCTTTTTTAAAACCTCTGTGTACAGGAAACCTTTCTCTGTTTCTAAACCTCCCCATGCTCTCTCTAATCATCCGGCTAAACAAAAAATTGGCACCTTTTACACTTACGTGTATCATGCCCTTAAAATTTGTTCTGATACTTCATCTCTTAAAGAAGAACTCAATTATTTAAAGTCCGTTGCTATTAAAAGAGGTTTTAAACCTTCTATAATTGATAAAGCTATCAAAAAGTTCAGTAGGCCAACTTATAATTTTACTCTTTCCATTGATGATAAAATTAAACCTGATAATCTTGTTGTCTTGCTTTTTTATCCCCCCTTATGTTTTAAATTAGCCAAAGTTTTGAAGCGTTTCAATTTTCACATTATTTTTAAACCTGTCAATAAATTCCAATTCCCTTCAACTAAATCCCCTGTTCCCGAGCTTCATAAGTGGGGTATCTATAATGTCCCTTGTAATAATTGTGATTTATCTATTGGTCAAACAAAAAGAAATCTTGAATGCTGTTTACGTGAACATTCTCGGTATGTTGTTAATCAAGAAATTTCTAAATCTTCTATTGCAAAGCATAGTTGGGAATTTGATCATAGTTTTAATTTTAAGAGTGCCAAAATTATCTTTCATGCCAAACACGTCTCCGAACTGGATTTTTTTGAAAATTTAGCTATTTACTTTAATCATGATAAAATTGTCAATGAAAAATCTGATTCCATTTTGCTGTCTACAGCCTGGAAAAATTTGTTTAATTCAATTAAATAATTTCCTTCATTATGTTTATAACACAATAATAGTTATAATTAAATAATTCTAAATAATTAAATAAAAAAAATAATACTTGAAATAATTTATATCTATGAAGTTAAAATTAAAATTTTAATAAAATATACAACCTTTTATTACTCCATGTTTAATTGCTGGACCGGTTTCTTCTGGGGCGCCCCAGCTCCAATAAAATTAAAAAAGTAGCAACAAAACATAATATAAACATACCTGTCAAGCCTAACCCCAACATTTTCCAACTAATTAGAAACGATAAAGATAAATTAAATCCTTTAGAGACTGCGGGAATTTATAAAATTCCATATACCAATAAACAAAAAAACGAAATGTGTTATATAGGTAAAACAAAAAGAAAAATAAAAACAAGAATTAAAGAACATAGCCATGATATAATGACAGGTAAAATAACAACCGCGTTAACCCAGGTAAATAAAAACGAAGAGATAGACATAAAATTTGATCAGGTAAAAAAGTTGGCCAACTACCACAACCACAGTTACGCTACAGTAAGAGAATCCGTAGAAATTGTAACAAATTCCAATTGCTGCAATGGCAACGATGGGGCTGTCCTCAACCGCCAATGGCGAAGAGTATATATAGGAGGGAAGAAACAAGAAACATCAGTTTCGAGCGACTTCGCACAATGTGATGCTGGTGAACAAGCTGGGGCGCCCCAGAAGAAACCGGTCCAGCAATTAAACATGGAGTAATAAAAGGTTGTATATTTTATTAAAATTTAAAAAAAAAATAATAATAATAAATTTTATTAAATTTACTTATTAGTATAATATTAATAAATAAAAAAAAAATAAATAAAATAAAAAATGAAAAAAAAAAAATAATAATAATAAAAATAAAATTAATTGTTTATTCCTTCCCTCCCTCCTTTTGTTTTGTGTGTGCATATGTGTTCCTTTCTGATTGGTCCTGCATGATGCTTCCTATTGGTTGTTTGTGTTGCTCCTCTCCCTCTGGATTTTGCCCTGCTTTCAGTCTTGCTTTTGCCTCCAAGGCAGTAGCACGTGTTTTTTTGCACCTGATGAAGGAAGGCTACATCCTTTCGAAACCGGTTGTGCTGGCTTAAAATTTATGGTGTGTGAAGAAGTCTTATTGTCTATTTACTGAATGACATTCTTATGAAAGTTGTCGACATATTTGCATGTAGAATGTAATTCGTAAAATCATATGTAGGTTCAAGTCAATGAATTCATCCTCCTCTTATATTAAAACAAGTAAACTACATGTTTTGTTTTATATATTTGTTTTCGGGATCTTGGAAAGAGCTTTAACGATTTTGATGCAAATTTGGGGTTAGGAGTTTTTTAGTGTTTAAAAATGATTGGACATATTATCATCTTCTGAAAATTTCATGTTCGCTGTTAACCTTTTATTGGCTCATTGTGTCATATTGCAAAAATTAGGTTTACTCAAAAATTGATATAGCGATTTTCAAAAAGGTTTGGAGTTATGAGTTTTTCGGGATGCTTGGACTTACCCTCATCTTCAGAAAAATTTGTATTCGCTGTTAACCCATTACTGGCTTATGACAACATATAGCAGAAATTGGATTTACTCGGAAATAGGTATTTTGATGAAAGTTTGGGAGTTAAGTGTTTTCGGGATATTAGACTTACCACCATCTTCAGAAAAAATTGCATTCGCTGTTAACCCCTTATCGGCCAATGGCAACAAATGGAATAAACACCGCTTCAGATGTGACGGATGTCGACGATCAGGGGGATCCCCCTAGCACCGTAATGATATAAGATTTGGAAAATGTAATACAGTGCTAGCTCAAACCAGCAAAAATGAAAATATAGAAATTGATTTCAATCAAGTTTAGAAAATTGCAAATTACAATAATAATCAATATGCCTTATTCAGGAAAAGAATAGAAATTCTTAATCAGCCGGGTGCATGCAACCATGAGGAATCGGTGAAAGGAATTGATGCCAAATGGCGCCACCTACATAACGAGAGAAAAAGAACAACACTTAAGAAGAAATTTCACGGGAGAACGCCGCTGCCAACGTGACGGGTGTTGACGATGAGGGGGATCCCCCTACAGAAAGTACTTTACCACTACAAGTCACTAAGTGAAGCTGAAGTAGGTTTTAATTATTTAATACAGGGATAAATTGGGTTTATTTGGAAATTGATATAAGGATTTTGATGAAAGTTTTGTGTTAAGTGCTTTTGGAGATGCTTAAACGAATGGAATTATCCCCATCATTATAAAAATTCGTTGTCGCTGTTAACCCTTTAACCCTCTCGCTGCGCATCCCGCGATTTCCACGGGCAACGTAGAAGTAGCAAAATTTGCGCAACCCGCGATTATCGCGGGGATGCGTTTTTGCCGTCTATTTAAGTGTGCAACCCGCTCTTTCCCCGTTCATGGTTTCATTTCGGCTTTTCTGTAATGTTTGTTTATTTAGATGTCGACTAACAGATGGCGTTAGTTGTCCACGTTTCTGCGAAATATAAAAAGAATTTTTTTAGCATTTTGCGCGTGCTTTTCAGAGCTCAAAGATGTCTGGCAGGAAGCGTTTCGCGAGTGATATGACCTATGTTCCTGACGATATTTCCGACACTGACATTAGTTCTGACTCTGATTCCGAGTATATTGATGATATTTATAGCGGAACTGATGAAAATTTCGAGGATTGCGAGGTCGGACTTTGCCTCGAGCCTTGTTTCGAAATTTATCATACAAAACTTCATTTCTAATAAATGTTTTGTAAGTATTTTGCATATTTTCATTAGTATATACTTTTTACCTTTGTATTTTATAAAATAAATCATAATTTAACCAAAATTGATTTTCAAAATTTTGCTTTTATATCATTATTCTTCAATTTCAATATTCTGACAACTTTTTTCTATGATCTAATTCTATATTGAAAAAAAACTCTTTTACAAAAAATTTTTGTATATTTTAAGTCTAAAATATATGTAGATTTGAAATATGTAATAAAAAAAATACGTAATTTTTGAACCTATTTTGATAAAAAAAATACGCAGCGAGAGGGTTAAAGGCAAATTGCAATGTATGTCAGAAATTGGCTTTACACGGAAATGGACAAAGTGATTTTTATGAAAGTTTGGAGTTAGGGCTTTTTGATGAGAAAAAATCTGGAGTGACTCCACTCGACTTTCCAAACATTGAGTAATTAACAGTTTTGTAGATAAAGTAAAGAAAGAGGTGTTAAAAAACAAAAGAGAAAAAACCATAATAAAGTGTTTGAGTATTTTTCTCCATATATTACACAATGTTTTATTTAACGCTACTGAGCTTTGAGCCCATAGATCATAATGATAAAGAATTTTCGTTGTGTCCCTGTAAAAAACCTATAAATGCTAGATTCACCAAAATGCTTATAGTTAGTGCAACAGTGATTTATAATATTTATATAAATTTTCTGCTCAATTGAATAAGGCGTTTAGATGCTACCGCACTTTTAACTAGTATGTTGTGGCCACCGCATGACTTTCTTCTATATTTTCCTATACAAATTCACTCAGTAAAAACAATTTATTAAAATTATTATTAAAAAAAATTATTTTCCATGATAATGCAGATGATTTCCATACTAGAGAAGTAGTATAACACTAAATATCCAAAAAAAGTCAATTTTATTGTCAATATCTTACATTAAAAAAAATCGATAACTTCATTTTAAATAATCGCATATCTATGGTTCAACCATTCGTTTTAAAGGTACTGGCAAGCTCTTTTGAAAGATACCCATCAGGAAAATTTACTCCCTCGAGGGGGGAATTCCCCCCCTGGGGGGGGGAAGGCGAGGCTCCTACACATACAAAAATTTTTTCCCAGTTGACTATCTCTATTATAAATAAGTCTGGTAAATTTCATAATGATTATTAGAAAATAATTTTTTTATGCACATTTATACAAAATTTTGTACTATACCACCGGGTTAAAAAATTTAGAAAAAGCGGGATGGCAACGCAACTTGTGAGACAATTTTTACAAAAAGTTGATAGGCAATAATTTATGTCAAGGTGCAACTAAATACCAATTTGTAGGAAATTCTGTGAAGTAGTTCCTGAGATACACTTGCCACAAAAGTTTGTCACACCCACGCAGAGACTGACAGACAAACAGACAGACATTTTCTAAAAATGATCAAATCGTGTTGTACAGCTCTCAAAACGTGTAAATCCATCAAAAACCCGAGGTCGAAAATTTTTACAAATCCAATATTTTCTTCTATTGAACATGTAAGAAAGTAAAAATTTGGTCCCACAGGCCATAATTATAAAGAATTTTTCTTTGTGTCCCTGTAAAAAAACTGTAAGTGCTAAATTCACCAAAATCTATACAGTTCGTGCAACTGTGACCTATAACATGTGTACAAATTTTTTGTTCAGATTAAATAAGTGTTTAGACGCTATCGCACTTTTAAAAATTTGGCCCCATAGGCCATAATGATAAAGAATTTTTCTTTGTGCCCCTGTAAAAAAACTATACGTGCCAGATACTCCAAACTCTATACAGATTGAGTAACTGTGGCCTATAATATGTGTATAAATTTTTTGCTCAATTGAAGAAGACATTTAGATGCTATCGCACTTTTCAGATTTTGGTCCCATAGGCCATAATGATAAAGAATTTTTCTTTGTGTCCCTGTAAAAAAACTATAAGTGCTAGATTTACCAAAATCTATAGGGTTCATACTATGGTGACTTACAATATACGCACCAACTTTCAGCTTATTCGATCAAAGAGTTTAGACGCTAGTGTTCACTCACAGACATACACACATACATACATCATCGTAAAAATAGTGAAAACGGACTCAGGGGACCTCGAAATGTATAGAAACATCAAAATCTCAAATTCGGATTTTTGACATGATTACAATACTTTCCTCACTATAGTGTTCGGAAAGTAAAAATGATTGGATCTCATCTTCAGATAAATTAGTATTCACAGTTAACCCTTTACTGGCCAACTGCAGCACATAGCAGAAATTGGGTTTATTTGGAAAGGGATACAGCTATTTTGATGAAGGTTTGGGGTTGCATAAATGATTGGAATTATTTTCGTCATCAGAAAATTTCATGTTTGCTGTTAAACCTTTAAAGGTCAATTGCGACATATGGCAGAAATACAGTTGATATGGATATAGTGATTTTTTGTTGAGAAAAGGCTATTGAAAATATCCTCATCTTCAGAAAAAATTGCATTTGCTGTTAACCCTTTATCGGCCCATTGCAACATACGGTAGAAATTAGGTTACTCCGAAATGGACAACGCGATTTTTATGAAAGTTTGGAGTTGAGCATTCTCATGAGAAAAATCGATTAGATCTCATTTTCAGATAAATTAGTATTCACAGTTAACCCTTTACTGGCCAACTGCAGCACATAGCAGAAATTGGGTTTATTTGGAAGATACAGCTATTTTGATGAAGGTTTGGGGTTGCATAAATGAATGGAATTATTTTCATCTTCAGAAAATTTCATGTTCGCTGTTAAACCTTTAAAGGTCAATTGCGACATATGGCAGAAATACAGTTGATATGGATATAGTGATTTTTTGTTGAGAAAAGGCTATTGAAAATATCCTCATCTTCAGAAAAAATTGCATTTGCTTTTAACCCTTTATCGGCCCATTGCAACAAACGGTAGAAATTAGGTTACTCCGAAATGGACTAAGCGATTTTTATGAAAGTTTGGAGTTGAGCTTTCTCATTTGAAAAATCGATTAGATCTCATCTTCAGACAAATTAGCAGTCGCAGTTAACCCTTTCTCGTATAATTGCAACACATAGCTGAAATGGGGTTTACTCTGAAATGGATAATGCAATTTAGATGAAAGTTTGGAATTAAGTGTTTTCGGGGTACTTAGACTTACCCTCATCTTCACAGAAATTCGCGTTCACTGTTAACCCTTTATCGGCCAATGGCATCAAATGGAATAAATTGGGTTCATTCGGAAATTGATACAATGATTTTGATGAAAGTTTTGCATTAAATGCCTTTGGCGATGGATCGCCTCAAATGGATTGGTAATTTCGAGCACTGGGAAGTTTGATCAATTGACCAGCTAAGAGACTTACTGGACAGAATCTGCCAATGTATTAGCCTAAAATGCTTTTCTTATAGTACGGGAGATTCCTGCAGACATGATACTTTCAGCAGTTGTGAATACTGTGCACAGAATGCAATATGTGGTCCACAAAAATGGTGGACACATTGAACCTGATTTGAATGTGCTTAAATAAAAGGTAATTTTATTTCAGTATTGATTCTGCGTTTTTTAGAACTCTCATTTCTTTTACACAGCACCACATATTCCCCTAGCGGTGACTTTTGGAACTAATATATATATATTTTTAGTGCAATCCTTCATCCCCAGTCTTGTTAAATCATCCTACAGTATTTGGCACCATTTGCACAATTAGATCATGCTACAGAACACTAAGTTTAATTATGGCCACCCTGTACATTGCATTAAATGCAATAATTTTATGAGTGCATTTTTATTTTCCTCATTTAACTGAATAATAAAGTTTAACCATAAAGCCTAACCATAAATAAAAGCATTTTCATTAATACATGTACTCAAAATAATTTTGTATTTACCCTCATGAAAAAATGCAATAGATGTTGAACAAGGCCGTAGCCAAAAATATATTTCAGAGGGAATTCAAACTTTATTACATGTTTGAGTGTTAAAAATGTGTATAATTCAAAAGGTTTCAAGAATTTTGCAAAATTTCAGGGGAAAGGAGGAGGTGGGGTTAAACATGAAAAAAAAATAATTAGGTGCCATTCATGCCTGTTTTTCATATTCTAATTTCTAACCCTGAATTAAGCAAAAATAAGGCTAAAATTTGATAAAAATCTGGAGTTAATTTTTTTGGCTAACAATTCAATCTGAATTATCTAAGTTAATAGATATTATTCTCTGAAAAAAAAAAAAAAAAAAAAAAAAAAAGAATTAGGTGCCACTGGCACCTGTCTTTAATATTCTATCCTTGGATTAGGCAAAAATATGGCTAAAAATGAGTTTTCTTGGAAATTGCTCAAATAATTCTGATAAAAATCTAGAGTTAAGGGATTTTTTTAGGCTGACAATTCAATTTGAATTATCATAATTATTTTTCAATTGGTATCATTCTCTGAAATACGAATAGACAATGTTAAAAATTCAATCAGTAAAGAAATACCTCTGTAATGATTTTCGAGAACAAATCATTATTTACCATGCAAATGATTTTAACAATGATTCCGAGAAAAATTGTCATCCAATCCAAGAATTCCAAATTAATATGATATTATCACAAATTTAAAAAAGTGGTATATTATTATTGAAAATAGTACACTGTACTAGAATAAGATTCTATTTACAGAGTGCTTGGCAAATAATGTCATATTCTTGAATGTTTGTTTTCTTTCTATTAATTTATCAACTGATTGTATTAAAAATAAGTTTCATTGTATTAAATTCTTTATTGCTCTTCAATTTTATGTATCTTAAAATTACAATATCTGTTAAAATTTTTAAATTTCATATAAAATCCATTTTTTAAACTAGGCACATCCTCAAATAAAAAATGTTTCATGGGACGAAATCATTTATTTTTCTGGCATCTTAATTCTTTTAATTAACTTTTTTTTTTTACTTACTCGAGTTACTTTTTTAGGCTGACAATTCAATTTGAATTATCTTAATTATTTTTCAATTGGTATCATTCTCTGAGATACAAATAGATAATGCTAAAAATTCAATCAGTAAAGAAATATTTCTGTACTGATTTTCGAAAACAAATCATTATTTACCACACAAATGATTTTAACAATGATTCTGAGAGAAATCTTTGCATGAACCAATCTAGGATATTTTATAGACAAATATGTCCTTGTTTTCAGTACAGGCATATTTCAATTTTTAGATAAGTTCACAATGAAAAATATTTTTCTGAATTGGCATATTTTAAATAACATATGCATCAACATATATTTCATAGTACAGTAGAACCTCGATTATCCGAAGTAATTGGGAGCGAACTTACTTCGGATAATCGAAATTTTCGGATAATCGAGAATTCATCAATAATCATCTAAAATATTTATCAGCACTCATAGTTTGGAAAGGATGGCTTGCATACAAAAGGAATGTGGAAAAAAAAAAAAAAAACGTTAAAAATACATGTTTGTTAAGAGAAAATTTTGGATGATAGTAGAAAGTGAAAAAAAAAAGTGAAGAAGAAACCGACTTCGGTTAACGGAAAGTTTCGGTTAATCGAGGTGAGTTTCGGTTAATCGAGGTGAGTTTCGGTTAATCGAGGTTCTACTGTAATAGCATCCATTTCTAGTACATTATTATGAATATAAATATGGATGAAAATAAAGCAGCATTGATTATTTATAAGCTGCTATTTATTAACAAGAAGTAATTATGTGAAAATGATTAAATTGGAAACAGTATATAGAATACAAGAACAAAGAGAAAAACTAACTGCAAGGACACTTGCAAAATGAATGTAAAAAGGTTCAGCGGTTTGCTGGGATTTATCATGTTTTAAAACAGACAATGTAATTAAGCCAACTAAGTCATCTTCATAACCATGAGAATATATTTCACTAGTATAATTACATGATTTACTTTATGAAAATGGAATTTTATATTTTAACAGATAACAAAGAGCTACAAACAAAAAATATAAAAAATTTAGAATGGGTAATAGCATAAGTTTTATAATGCTAATACAATATAACAGGGTTCGAACTAGAAAAAAAAATACTGAGTGAGATTCTTTCACTCTAATAAAAAAATTTAAGAGGGATCTTTTAAATTTAAGGTAGAAATTACATAATTTACATTTTGCAAATTTCTTTTTAGAGAATAAAAATTGCAAATTAAACAAAATAAAAATAAATAAATAAAATAAAATCAAACAACTGTTATTTATTTTCTTTCCATTTTTGTGGCTAGGACAGATACTGCTTCAATATTCAGAATCTAAATTTTCATAAAAAAAATGCAGAAGGAATTGCTCAAGCTATTACTTAATCTGTTTCAAAATTTAATTTCAATTTGATTTTGAGTACTGAAAGAGTGCTTGACAGAAATGCAGTAACTGGAATACCCTAAATTTAATATATAATTATTGAAATTTTTAGCCTTCACATTTCATAGTTGTTTGCTGATAAAATAAACAATTCCTAAATCTTCTTAACAAATATTTACAATTAAGAAGTATTTTGAAATAGTAATTACATAATATATCCCTTTATTTTTACTTTTATCAAGAAATTTTAAAAAAGTTAAAAAAAGATAACTACAGGCTTCACACCAACTAATACATTACCCAACTGAACTAAAAAATTGATGAAATACTCAATGAGCAATGTGAGTGGGAAATCTCTCTTATGATATATTTTTGAGTGGGATTTTTCAAAATATTGTGAGATTCTCGCAATCCCACCCTTTAATGCGAATGCTGATATAATGTCAATGATATTGAATATGAGACTGGTTAAAAAAGCTCATGAAATAAGTTTTTTACTCTAATATCCGTCTATTGGAAATTTTTTATTTTGCAAAATTGTAGTTTGTCTCTGAAAGAGGCTATATCTGCAAGAACAAAAAGTAACTTTTTAAGAATATTTACCAATGTTAGATGTGGCCATGAAAAGACTAGCTTGTTTGGATACTGATGTAACTGTACTTTAGTTCCCCATGAGCCCAATGAGAACAAAATGTTCTATTTAATTTGAGTATGCATGATGATACAAGTATTGATGAAAGAACAGGAATACCTGAAATAATTACGATATACAATTCGACAAATGGAGGTATTGGTACAGAAGGCAAGATGTGAGACACCTATAACTGTGCAAAGGGCACTAAATATAGCCGGGAGGGTTTTCTATAAATTAATTAAAATGGGTATTAAAAAATCAATTCTAAACTAATACGAAAAACAAATTGCAACATTTTTAAGTGATAGGTCCATACATGATGAAATCTTATATGATTAGGTAATCTATAGAAGTCTGCCTAACATAATATGCCTTAATATCTATTTTCATAAAAATGTAAGTATCATGTCAGAGTGAAACAATTATTAATGAACTTATTTAGTTTAACACATCTACAAAAAATAAATTTAATGATTTCATTAAATACTTAAGAAAATTTGCATATAACAATGCTTATTTTTGAGTTATTACTCATCTGCTTTTAATACATAAGTAATATTTCAGCACTAGAAAGATAAAGGGACCGGTGGGTCTGCTCTCATTACTTGTTTTGTAATCTGTACACATACCCTCTTTACTAATTAAAATGTAATTTTTATTTCTCTTCTGAAGTGTAATCACTGTTGTTCTCCTGACTGACAGAGATTATGAGAAATGAAGAATTTTCTTCACATTATTGCAAAATAGTTTACATTTTTTTGATTTATGAAGCTATTTATTGCTTTTTATTTATGATAAACTGTCTTAGTTAAGTACACATATTTCTTTTTATCACTCTGGCACAATTTATGTTTTGTTTTATTCATTCATTGTTTTCAGTGGTAAGTTTAATTTTGGTAATCTATTTATATCCTCACAGCATATGCCTTTGTTAAGTTTGCTTATTTTTTACATTCAGCTTGAATTCTTCTTAAGGAAGCTTATTAACACAATGCTTCTTGGTTATTGTACAATGATAACACCTCTATTGTACATTTAATTCCAGTAAAACCAACTAATTTTTCATGGATAGCAACTAGTAATAATAAAATCTGTTATATTAATTTAAATCAAAATCTGGTAAAATTATGGAAAACTTGATCTTTATAGCTTAAAATTTATAATACAGGCTTTAAAAAATCCAGCCTTTTAAAAATGGTACCCCATTTGTGAATTTATAAAATAATTTGTGAAAAAAAAAAAAAAAAATCAAGTAAGTTTGCGAAAATTAGCAGAACAAATAACTGAAATTAATAAAGCAGTTTCTTTCTTAAATTACATTTAAAAAATAAAGTGAAACAGTTGAAAAATAAATATATATGTAAATGAGTTATTTCTTATATATAAGATTAAAAAAAAATTACTTAGATATTCACCACTGTCTCCAGTAAATATCCAAACAGGAGGTATTTCTATGTGTTTGATGCAGCGAAGCTTATAGAAAATTTTAATGGGCCACTATATTGCTGAGAATTGATTTTGTGAAGGTGTCTCTTTTGCTGAAAGTTGATTTTGTGAAGGTACCTCATTGCCAAAAGTTAACTTTGTGAAAGTGCCTCAATGGGGCACTAAATTTGTTCTGGATTAACCTCTGGAATATGAATATAAAAGGAGTAAAATCAACCTTAAATATTAAGTAAACTATTCTCAAGCTAAACTTTTTATTTGAAATTTCAAGAAGTTATATATTAATCATTCAATCTATATAAGGGTCATTCTCTGAAAAGTGGTCATTTCATGTCCCAGTAGTCTTGAGGGTATATTTTTAAAAGCACAAAAACAAAACGCTGTTTAAACTATCAATATTAGTTGGTTTTACATATAAACTGTTATTCTTTGGTTATTGGAATTCAAATATAATTTTTAAATAATTTTTAAAATGCAAAATATCATTCCCTCACTATGTCCCCATTCCCACATGTAAGTAAATAAAATGGTTTCTATAGTATTAAAGCATGTATATTTGGATTATTTGAATTAAAAATTTATTAAACATACTTTAATAAATATCTATCCATTATACTACATTTATATATTATGCAATGAAAGAAATTAGAAGAGACTTTATTGTTGTCCCTGGTATTAGATATCATTCCCTCATCAAACTATAATCACACCCCTACTTACTCCATTAATGGCAGCCCGTGATTTATATAAGTCAAACTTAATTTGTATAGCAGCAAAGTAAAAAGCCATGTTGTGTTCTGTTCGAAACTTTTTACAATGAGTTGCATAAGGCTCTCAAACGTTAGATTGAAATACAGTATTTTTATTATACGTCATTCCCTCACTCATTATAAAGTTAACTAAAATAAATCAAATTTGCTTTTTTATGATATTATATTAATAAAAATATGTTTTAATAAATATTTAGTGTTTGAAAATATAACTAAACTTAATAATATTTTTATAAAGTAGTTTTTAGAAGAAATTTGTCATTCCCTCACAGTCATTCCCTCATTTTTCTAATTAATAAAAGTAATTGCTATATCAAAAATTATCAGATACAGTTTGGTTTATATTATTTTTTTTATTAATTGTAACATATGTGTACATGTACAAAAATAAAAAAAAAATTTGGAGCAATTTTATTTGGACTAAGGTTTTATCTTTTTTACTTAAAAAAAAAAAAAAAAAAAAAAAAAAAAAATGCCCACTTTTCAGAGAATGACCCATAAATAAAGAGAAGTGTATGTGTGTCTGTCTGTCTGCGCTCTGGTGCTCACACATTACTTCGAATTTGAATTTAGAAAAAGAAAAAAATTTCAATTGTAAATATTGGCTTCTATGTTTCATTTTTCATAAAATTTATTTTTCCATTGTAATCGTCAGCGTATCTTAGCAACGGCTATTACACTATTTATTTTTTATTTAATACATTCATTTGAAGACAAAATCTTTATTTTCTTTTTTCCTTTTTTTTAAATTATATTTATTGAAAATAAAATGATAATGCAGTAGAAAAAAAAGTATATTCAATTTTAAATTTAAAAAGTATTTATAAAAAGAATTATTTTACAGTGTAACAACTTTTTATTTTCCATTTTTTTAATTAATTCCTTTAAAAAGAAAAAAACTTTTTTTTCTTTTAATTTATAGTATTTATTGGAAAAAATGGTAGTATATAGTAGAAGGATTAAAGTGATAAAAATTTATTTGTTTTTTATGTATTTATTCCTTTTAAAAAGAAAAATCTACTTTTATTTTATTATATTATATTGGTTGGAATCAAATCTTAATATACATAGTGTAAATAACATGTCGAAAACTGAAATATTTAATGGATGAGATACAGTCATCTTTAAAATCGTAGTTATTAAATAATAGCAGATCCACCTGTCATCAAGAAATATCCAAATTGAAATGCCCATGAAAGAGCCTTCTGCAGGCAGTGGGAACATGGACCCGATGCAGTGGGGGGAAGGGGGAGGGGAACCCGAAACGAGGTTTTGAGCGATTTCAATGTAATTTTTTTAGTTTTTATTTACAATGCAATATAAAAAATAAATACTGATCCAATTCTTTTGAAAAGTAATTTAAATATAGTGACCAGTAAAGCAGGTGTAGTTTAAAATAAAAAGGAAAGTTTCATTATTTATTTACCAATATTTTGCTTATGTAAATAAAAGTATTTTTTTATAATAAATAAAATAGTACCTATATTTTTAGAATCTTCCCATTCATCAAGCTCTTCTGTGACAACTAACACAAACACTGAAGTTCGATGCTTTCTTTCAGGGTTCTGCCAAAATAAAGATAAATTTTATAATCTATAATTTAGATACTTTTAAAGTGTGATAATATTAGCACATAAATGAAGAAATTTAGAGGTCATAATTGATTTATAACAAAACATCAACAATATAACGAATGTTGTAAAAAACAAAAACTACTGCGCTGTACATCCTGCTTTGTAAAAAAAAGTAGAACAAAACTAGTATGTTTTGGCCACCACAAGACTTTCTTCTATATTTTCCTATATACATATTCAATCAGTAACAATATTTAAAAAAAAAAAAAAAATTACAATTTTTTCTAAGTTTTTTTTTTTTTTGTTAGAAGTAATACATATTCAACCAGCGACAATATTTAAAAAAAAAAAAAAAAAATATGATTTTTTTCTAAGGTTTTTTTTTTTCGTTAAAAGTAAAAAAAAATCGATAACTTTGTTTTAAATTATCACAGATTTATAGTTCAACCATTCATTTTAAAGGTATTGACGAGATCTTTCGAAAGATACCCATCTTGAAAATTTACCCACCCCCCGGGGGGGTACTTCCCCCCCAGGAGGGGAAAGGATGCCCCCACATGCACAAAAATTTTTTCCTAGTTAACTATTACTATTATCAATAACTCATATTAATTTTACAATCACAAGTTTAAAATAACTCTTATTATGCACATTCATACGAATTTTTGTCCTATACTGCCATGTTAAAAATTTAGAAAAAATGCTATCACAGTGCCACCTGTTGAGCTATTGATCCCCAAATATAACCAGCACCAGTTTATGTCGGGGACCAACTAAATACCAAGTTTGGTAAAATTTCGTTAAAAAAAAAAAAAAAAAAAGATTTTTTTTCTAAGTTTTTTTTTGTTAAAAGTAAAAAAAATCGATAACTTTGTTTTAAATTATCACAGATTTATGGTTCAACCATTCGTTTTAAAGGTATTGACGAGACCTTTCGAAAGATACCCATCTTGAAACTTTGCCCCCCCCCCCCCGGTGGGGGGGGGGGAACCGATGACCCCACATGCACAAATTTTTTTTCCCAGTTAACTATTACTATTATCAACGAGACCATTCGATAGATACCCATCTTGAAAATTTACTTCCCCGGGGAGGTACTTCCCCCCCCCTGCCCCCACATGCACAAAATTTTTTTCCTAGTTAACTACTACTATTATCAATAATTCATATTAAATTTGCAATCACAAGTTTAAAATAACTCATTATGCCCATTTATACGGAATTTTGTCCTATGCTGCCATGTTAAAAATTTGCATAAAATGCGATCACAGCGCCACCTGTTGAGCTATTGATCCCAAAATCTAATCAGCACCAGTTCATGTCAGGGTGCAACGAAATACCAAGTTTGGTTAAATTTCATTCATTGGTTCGTGAGATACAGCGTCCACAAAAAAATTATACAGACAGACATTTTCTAAAAACTGTTAATTCGTAATCTAGACATCCCAAAACATGTAAATCCATCAAAAAACGGAGGTAGAAAATTTTCGCGAATCCAATACTTTCTCTATATTACATATAGAAGAAAGTAAAAAGTAAAGGGGAAAGTTTATCTTAGGTAGGCAACTGGAGATTTTTTTTCAAAAATCTGTTCTGTATTGTGCCTGGAATCATAACCGTCCACCGGCAGCATACAAAAGACAGATTTCCAGCGATCTAACCAAACAAGAAAACACATCGGAAAAAAGCAATTTGATCAGAAACAATACATAGAAAGCAAGGAAAATCATAAGAAAATATAATTTTTAAAGAACTTTACTAAATTATTGTGAAATTATATGCAACTGCAAATAAATGCTTGACGTACATGGAAAAAAAAAATATATATATCACTGGACATCCCTTAATCAAAGTGCATAAATCTCAAAAATATACAAAATTTCATATGGCAGTGATTAGTAATAGGAATGTCTGTATGCTTTGCATACACACACACACACAAAAAAAAAAAGAGCACTGAATACCTGTACTTGAAATGCATGAATTTAAAAAATCTACAAAATTTTGCACTGCAGCAATCAGTGATATGCTTGTTTGTACAGTTCGTGTACATGAAAATAGAATTAAAAAAAAAAAAAAAAATCACTAGATACCCCCTACCTTGAAATGTATAATCTAAAAAATATACAAAATTTTGTACTACAGCAATCAGCAGACCTGCCAACTGCTACGAATAATTCATAGTTGAGCTACGAATTTGAGCTGTAAACTACAATGTTACAAAAATTGAATCAAAACTATAGAGCTGCAACATTTCCAACTGTGTTTTGCCTTGCTATTCCTAATCTTTCTCCATCCACACCATAATTGTTGATTTTCATTTTAAACTTGCTTTATTATATTCTAGAATGTATAAAGGTAGAGCTGTTATATATTTCTCATTCATGTATTTTTATTTATTTATTTTTTGGCCCCCTTGTGCTCCACCCCACCTGCTAACGATCGGCGAACAAACACCTAGCAAAATCCTTGGAATTTCTAATCTTTTTCCACCTGCAACATAAATGTCAATGTTCTTTTTAAACTTACTTTATTAGATTCTAGAACCTATAAATCAGTAGAATTGTTCAGTATTTCTCACGCATATTCATTTTTATCCCCGCCCCCTTTAACGATCGGTGATCAAATGCCTACAGAAGCCTTTGAATGTGCTATCATTTACATTTTAACATTTAAAATAATTATCCCAATGCTAAGATTATATTTTTGGCAATCATTATAATTTCTTAAGTTATACATATAATTAAGCACACAACAAAAATATTTATTTAATGGGTAGCATTTTTGCTGAAATTTAACAACTGGTTGATTACAGTGTAAAAACAGTAGTTCTGCATTTTGAATACAATTACAGTAAGACCCCGCTTAACGCGTGGGATACGTTCCATCAAAGTAGAGCGTAATGCGAAACAGCGCTAAACAAGGCTATCTACAATTTCGGGGAATCCACGTACTGCTGCGAGCAATTTCGGGGAATCCCCGGGTTGAAATAAAAGAGCGCTAAATGAAACAGCGTTAAGCGGGGTCTTACTGTGTTTCATAAACCATGTTTGTTTCTGAAAACAGTCTTTCACTACAGTGGCGGATTTAAGGGGGGGAGGGGGCTAGAGGGCTGAAGCCCCCCCCCCCCCCGAAAAGAAAAAAACAAAAAAAAAACACTGACATTCACAATTGAATACTGGAATTGTAAATTTTTTATTGGTCTAGAACAACATTTTGAAAAGTCTTAGCCCCCCCCCCCCCAAAAAAAAGTTAAGTTCCGGATCTGCGACTGTTTCACTATATATGAACACTAATACAAATTATATAGATGGAAGTAAATACTTAAAAATGTTTTATCTGAGGTGAGTTTACAAGGTAAAAAAAAAAAAAAAAAAATTAAACATACTGTGGACGGATTTTGGCTGCAAGTAATGCCGATGTTCGACATCTGGCCAAATTGACATCCATTGCACCTCTAATATACACACGTTTATTCACTTAAGATTTGTGTGTTGCATGATAAAAATGAACCAATCAATCATCCAATCTCTATTTTTAAAATTGGTGTGCTACTAATTTTAATTTTCAAAGCTTGGCAGGTCTGAATCAGTAATGTGCATGCTTGTACACTCTGTGTACATGAAAACCGAAAAAGAACATCAATGCAGGGCTGCCAACCTCTGGGAGTGCTAAAGTGTAGTTAAAAAGCAAAAAAAGTGTAGTTTTAAGCTACAAAGTGTAGTCGCTAAAAAATTAGAAAATACTTAAAATATAAATAAGCATAAAATCTTTTGTTTACATTATGACTTACTTTCTGAAATTTATTGATTTTTAATAATCAAACATTCAAAAATAATAGAAATTTTATCCAAATTTACCTTTTATATTAACATGGATACATGAAAATACACTAATTCTAATATAATACACTAATATGCAGGGTTGCCAACTTTTCAAAAACAGTTTGAGGAGTATTCAGAGAAATTTTGAGGAGCATTTCGGCTACTTTGAGGAGCAATTTTAAAAATTAAAAAAGAAAAAGAAAGAAAGAAACTACTAACAAAAATAAATTAGCAATAATCATATGAAATTAAGTGAAGAAAAAAAAAAAAAAAAAAAAAAAAAAGGTAAGATGCAGGTATGCATCAAATTTTTAGTTATTCAGTATACTGAATATTCATTATTCAGTAATAATCAAACATTTAGTGCATGCCTATTCAAAAGAAACTTGTTTAATTACAAGAACAAGACAATTGATGTGAAAATAATTTCAATGCTATACTTCAAACAGATACAAAAATTGGATTTTTTTAAACAAAATCTTAAATTTTTGGAGTAACAAAAGTCAAAATAATGAACAATTTTAATACAGTAGAGTCTCGGTAATTCGAGGTGGACGGGACCGGACGTAGCTCGAATTATTGAAAACTCGAATTATCAAAAATGACAAAATTAATAAAATAGAAATAATATAAACACAATTTTTAAATTTAAGTGTATATTTCAATTAAAAAAAAATGTACTTACATAATGCTATTACATTAATTTCTGAAGATAAGTTAATTACATCTTAAAGTAATTGTCAATTGTTTTCTGTTTAAATACATTGTTCCTTTTACGTGCGGCAATATCACGCCATCTTCTGAGCATCACATTGTCGACTGGAGTCGCTTCAGGCTGTTGTTCTACGTATCTCATAGCAGCCTCTAGCGCAGCAAGACCCTCGCTGTGACTCATACGTGGTGTGGAATCATTTGTTGGAAACAGGTGATTGGCTGAAATCGGATTGCACAACTTTCTCTCCAAATTGAAATAGCACGATTCCCTCCCCCCTCCTCCAAAACGCGCACCTGCAAAGAATACAAAATGCGTTTTCTTTGAGTGGAAGGATTTCTTCTCATAGCATGAGACCGGTGAAATAACAATAAAAGATAGAAGTAATTTTTTCATGTGTTGGTCTTTTTTTTTTTTTTTTTTTTTTTTTTGGTGAGTCGAATTTAACTCGGATTTATGGGAAACTCGAACAATCGAGACTCGAATTATAGAGACTCTACTGTAGTTTAGATATTAGAAAATGTAATAAAACTGAATCTACAATAAAATAATCATTGTTATTAAGGATGGAAAAGGATTGAAATTGTACAACATTAAATTCAATTTCAGTGCAAACTGACAGCCATCAACTTTTCTGAAACTTTTTTCCCCCCCTTAAGATTATTGCTAAATATACCTAAAAAATCGAGTTTCCGTAGAGGGGGGGGGGGGAGGTAGAATTACGTTTTTATCATTAATTAAATAAATATGCTATTTTTCTCGTATTTGACAGAATTCGCAATATTTTTACGACCGATTGCCGAAATTCATAATTATTTCACTGCAAATTTACAAAATCTACGTTTAATAGCAAATAATTGCTAATATATACTATAATTTTGCTCTAATTGATAAAATTCACTCTTCTTTAAACGTAAATCCTAAAATACGCGATTATTATGCGGCCGATTGCCGAAACACGCTATTATTTAGCTACTAATCTATGCAAAATACGTTCATCTAAAAGCTGAATCTTAAATACTCAACTATTTTGCCACTAATCAGTGAAATTTCCTTTTTTTTTTTTTTTTTTTTTTTTTTTCTCTTTTTCAAATTGTAATCTCGGAAATCGGGAATAATTTTGAAGTAGTTTTCGCTAATACGGGGTCGCTTACCCACTAATAATCAAAAATTTACGTTTTATATGCTATCATTTGGCTGCTAGCCAATAAAGGTTTTTTTTTTCCCCAGTTGATTTCAGTAAATCGCGATATTTTTGTAGCCGATGACGGAAATACGCAATCATTTCACCGCTAATTAACAAAATTTATGTTTAATCGCTGAAAAAGGCTTTATTTTGATGCTAATCGATGAATTTCTTGCTTTTTTCAAACATGATTTACATTATAAGTTTAATTTTGTGGCTTTTTATAGAAATACGGAATTATTTTACAACTAATTTTTAAAATTACGTAATCGTAAACTAATTGCTAAAATAGATGTTATTTTTCTAAAAATGTCTAATTATTTAGTCATAAATCAGCTTTATTTTTTATTACTGAAATGTCATTTTTTGCGGCTGATTTATAAAATACGCAATTTTCTTGTGCTATTTTTGTGATGAATCCATTTTAAATCTGACGATTTTTGTGAAAGTCCCATTTTCAGATATGAAAATTTCTTAGAATCACCCACGCACTATAAAAACTAAGTTATCGCGTATTCAGTTATCCTAAGAAAAAGCACAGGAAATATTCTTTTTCTTTCTCCAACGGTAGATACTTGGTACGATAAAGTTCGAAATTTTCCATGATTTTTTCAGAAACTTGTATATTAAAACACTTAAGAAAGTTTCCTATTACAGAGGACAATTCCTCCGTTAAAGTCCGACTTTATACTGTTTTCTCCAAAACTCGCGTGATTAAGGCTTCAGACACTTTAGAAAGTCTCCCACGGAAGATAGCTCTTCCTGGTCTTAGTTTCCTTGCGTTGTCAATCGTACTTAAAGTTCAGTAACTTTGAATTCATTATTTTTATCGATAAATAATTAAAATAAACAATTTTTTTCGTTAGAAAGTATTATTTTTTAGCGACTTATTAAGCATTAAGATAACTGAAACATTGATAGAGTTTAAATGAAAATCAAAATACAGCATAATCATAGCCATGAAGATAATCATAGCATTCGGTTTCTTTCTCCCCCCCCCCCCCCTTCAGCTTGCGGTGTTTGTGCTTGCGGTTTTAATTAAGCACACTCTCAGCTAATGTAAACAAATACTTGTTCCCGTTCTGAGTCAGCAATATTTCGATTACGCAATGCCTAGCAGTAGAATGTTTTTTTTTTTTTTTTTTTTTCTTTACTATTTATTTATGAGTATTTACGATGAAGCATGTGGTTCTTCAACTAGATTGTAAAAGTTAGATTTGTTATTTTTATATTTTCAAGAAGCACTTTCATACATAAAAAATAAAATTCAAAGAATAATGTTTTATGCGGCAACTGTTGGAAATGCAAAATTAAAAGTTGATAAGGATTGGATTGCGATTTCTGTCTAGATGTGTGCAAGAAAAAAAAAAAAAAAAGAAAAAGAAAAGAAAGAAAAAAAAAAGTTTTTTTTTTCCAGTGTCTGCCACTATTCAGTTTTATATTATACTTTTTTAATCCGTGGTGAAATCGGAGTTCGCTCATTGTAAACAAGATGACGATGGGGAAAGGAAAAGCGTAGCTTTAAGTATACGATGCGTAGAGTGTAGCAGAAGCAGGCTAAAGCGTAGTTACTACGCCAATTGCGTAGTTGTTGGCAGCCCTGTCAATGGATACCGATACCACTACCTTGAAATGCATGAATTTCAAAAATATAAAATTTTGTACTGCAGCAATCAGTAATACACATGTCCGTATGCTTTGCCCAAAAGAAAAATGATTTAAAAGTACCAATTTAAGCATATTTTTTTAAACTAAATCCTTTTATAAATTACTTAAAAATTACATAATAATCCAACCCATTTAAAAAAAAAAAAAAAAAAAAAAGCAGAAAATTTCATGAATATTCCAACTGTTCACTTACCTCCATTTCATTTGTTTAACGCCTGAAGTTCCTAAAGCACATCCCTTTTTGATATATTACCCCCTCCTTGACAGCAAGATATCTCACACTGTACTCGCCATACTTTGTTAAACATTCATTCACACTCACAGAAATATGGAGAGCCATATGGAATATTTAAACTTATATATGTACAGAAAAAAAAAAAAAAACCCTTCAAAATTCCTACTCTATTGAATCAGCAAATCCCCAATAACATGAACATTAGAAAATACATTTTTAATTTGTACATGTTTTCACTTAAAAAGTCAATCATGCTCAATAAAAAACCTTAACCCAGTTGATTATACCAGCCTCTGCTACACAGCACTGAATGACATAACAAATGACACAAAGAAACAGAAAGCCCATACATTCAACCTGATAATCTCTGGCAATCTAGCATGATGATGATGATGATGTCGTGTCTATGAAAGTGCAATTAAATGGCTCCGAAGCTATCGAAGACAGCTTTAGCAACCTCGACAGCCCTATCTGTATAAAGTAGGTCTACTGGGTCTTCAAAGCCGATATTAAGAAGTTTGGCCTGGATTGCTGGTCAGCTGAAGATGTGTTGGGGAGACAGTGGGATGTCGTCTGGGCAGTGAGGACAAAAGTTGGTGTAACTACGCTGCCCGTCCTCAGAAATCCTCATCCCCTTTAAATGGTTTGTCCTCAGTCTGGTTAAAATAGTTGATAAGGCTCTATCACAGTTCAATTCCGGAATGGAGTTTCGTTTAACTTGTTGACCGATTAGTCTTCGGCCAGCGACGGCATTGGCGTCAACGAGGGTTAGACATTTGGATGGCTGAGGAGAATTACGTGCAGAATTTGCGAGCTCATCGGCCTTCTCATTACCGACAATATTTACATGAGCTGGTATCCATTGCAAGATGCAGGATCCCTGGGCAGCAATGATTTTGTTTGTGAGCTCGATGATCTGATGGCTGAGTTGACATTTGCCCTTCTGGATCGCTTGCAATGCTGATCTGCAATCTGAGAATATGATGATGCCTTTGGAACTCTGGTCCTCCTTAGACAGAAAAATCTCCAGAGCACATTTGATGGCGACGAGCTCGGATGTATAGTTGGAGGCGATTTTCCCAACAGGAATACCGTGGCATTCCTGCGCTCCGTCTGGTTCGATGAAAAAGACACCTGCTCCTCCTCTATCGAGATTAGAGTCAGAAGAGCCATCTGTGTAGGCGATCGTCAGATCTTGATTTGAGGTCGTGAGTATTTCAATGGTATGGTCGCCTTTCTCTTTAATTATTGTGGTGGGATCTTTCATAGAAGAGAGGGTTGCCAGAGCCTCGAGAGGTTGGACTTCTGCCTGTTGGTCCGCGGGAGGTATTTTATTTCCCTCCTACCACCCAAAGGAAAACCTGTGGAGGCATTCCCCTATCCGCCACCTGGGGACGCGCTCTCTAGGGGTTACAGGCTCCCCCGAGAGCTCCCTCCGACAATTTGTCTAGAATATTTTTCCAAAGTTTAATCGGAGTAAATGTCTAAGAGTGACAGCCTTTGAAAATTTCCCACTTTAGATTAGTTTTATTCGTACTTAAAAGTTTAAATGTTTTTTTCTAGCATGCTAATGAAATATGCCAAACGTAAGAGCCTACACGAACTAAATCATATCCCCATAAGTAAAAAAAAAAATCTGGAGTGACTCCACTCGACTTTCCGAACATTGAGTAACTAACAGTTTTGTAGATAAAATAAAGAAAGAGGAATTGCTAAACAAACAAAAGAGAGAAAACCATAATAGAGTGTTTTTTTCTCCATATATCACACGAGGTTTTATTTAACGCTACTGAACTTTGAGCCCTTAGATCATAATGATAAAGAATTTTTCGTTTTGTCCCTGTAAAAATCTATAGATGCTAGATTCACCAAAATGCTTATAGTTAGTGCAACAGTGATTTATAATATTCATACAAATTTTCAGCTCAATTGAATAAGGCGTTTAGATGCTATCGCACTTTTAAAAATTTGGTCTCATAGGCCATAATGATAAAGAATTTTTCTTTGTGTCCCTGTAAAAAAACTGTAGTGCTAGATTCACCAAAATCTATACAGTTGGTGCAAATGCGACCTATAACATGTGTACAATTTTTTTGCTCAGATTAATAAGGCGTTTAGACGCTATCACACTTTTAAAAATTTGGCCCCATTGGCCTTAATGATAAAGAATTTTTCTTTGTGTCCCTGTAAAAAAACTATAAGTGCTAGATTCTCCAAAATCTATACAGATTGAGTATCTGTGACCTATAATATGGGTATAAAATTTTTGCTCAATTGAATAAGGCGTTTAGATGCTATCGCACTTTTAAGATTTTGGTCCCATAGGCCATAATGATAAAGAATTTTTCTTTGTGTCCCTGTAAAAAAACTATAAGTGCTAGATTCACCAAAATCTATAGGGTTCGTACTATGGTGACTTACAATGTACGTACCAACTTTCAGGTTAATCGAACAAAGCCTTTAGACGCTAGCGTGTTTACAAACATACACACATACACACATACACACACACATCATCGTAAAAATAGTGAAAACGGACTCAGGGTACCTCAAAACGTATAGAAACATCAAAATCTCGAATTCGGATTTTTGACATGATTACAATACTTTCCTCACTATAGTGTTCGGAAAGTAAAAATCTTTAAATCCAATAGTAGGTACAATTTGTCTAGAATATTTTTCCAAAGTTTAATCGGAGTAAATGTCTAAGAGTGACAGCCTTTGAAAATTTCCCACTTTAGATTAGTTTTATTCGTACTTAAAAGTTTAAATGTTTTTTTTTCAAAAAACATTTTTTGATTCGGTTTACATGATTTCTCAAAAACTAATGCATCAATCTTGTTGAAAATTTGAACCCTTCTTCAAAATAGAATTGACCAGTGCTTGAACAAAGTTTTTTTCTTTTTCGGTTACAATTTATTTTATAAGTCTATAGTATAGGGGTTAACACGAGGTAAAACGTACTGAAAATTATACTGTTTTTGCATACAATTCTACCAAAATATTTCTTTTTTTTTTTTTTCTTTTCTTTTATTCAAGTAGTACTTATTTACTACTAACATTTTTTTTTTTTTTTTTTAATTTTAGATAATGCTATCATGAGATATCCTGACTGCTGCGAGAAAACTTTTTGAAAGGTCTCTAGAAACCAAGCCCAACCAGTCGAATTTTTCAAATTTTTTAATGAAAATTCACATGATATTGTTTTATAAAAGGTGGTTCTTTTATATGACCAAAATTTCAAATAAAAAATTTTATTTACTATATTAACCCTTTGCACTCAAAAGATGATTCTCTGTCACCACCACCTGATTTGATATGGTAATATTTGATATGTTTAACTAAATGTCCTTCTCTGAAGTGTAAAGTTACATCAAATGGTGAAATAAAAAGTTCTACAAGTTATATTACGTAAGAAACCATGTAACTTCTTCAGCGCGCAATGATACAGGCATGAGAATTTTCTGCGGATGCACGATTTTCCGCTTTTTGTTAATTTTGCGATTTTTTATTTTGTTAAAATCAAATTCCAATAAGGATCAGTGTTCAAACGCTCCATGGAAAACTTTAGATTCTCAATCTTTTTCTATCCAAAATATAAATGTCAATATTCATTTTAAACGTGCTTTATCATATGCTATAACATATAAAAGAACAGAATTATTCAATATTTCTCACTCATGTAATTTTTTTTGTCCTCCCCCCCCCCCCCTTTCTCATCTCTAACCATCGCGCCTATCAAACATTCTGTAGGAAGAATTTTATTTTTGAATATTTATCCATCCACAACAAAAATGTCAATATTAATTTTAAACTTGCTTTATGATATTCTAGAACCCATAAAGAAGAAGAATTGTGTTTAACATTTCTCACTCATGAACTACTTTTTAACCCCCCCACCCCCACCCCTTTTCCCACTCAATGTTATTAAATGTTGATTGCTAGCAAATGTTTTTTTTTTTTTTTTTTTTTTAAACAATGTTCTATTTTGCCAATATGTTATTCTTTTAGTTTAATTTGTCACTTTAAAAATATTTTGTATAGTTTTTTCCTGTGAGCATTATTTTTTCATTTGAAATAAATTTTATGAACACATTTGTATAGTTTTCCCCGCACGCGTTATTTTTCATCTGAGATTAATTTTATGAACACGCGTGTTTCCTCTTTTTTTAATTTTCTGCACTCTCATGCCTGATGATAGAAGGGTAATTCACAAGAGACTTTGATTTTGAGCTTCTGCCAATTCCTCCACAGTTTAATTATCATGTTTATTTTTATTTATTTTTACTAATTGCAACAGTTTTACTAATTGCCACTTTTAACATCTTGTCATCAAAAGCAATTTTTTTTTGTTAAAAGCCATTAGACAATCTTTTATCCTTGCATTCACCTAAATTTCTGTTAACCCAAAACATATATCCCATTATTAGGTTTCGTTAATCTTATACTTTTATTTAGTTTAATAAACATACTTATATTTTTTTCCCCCTTAAAATAAACAATATTGTTACTTATCTCATAAATAAGCTTCATTCTCATCGACTAAATTAGATTGACTTTACTCACGACATTAAGTAGTTCATAAGTCATGGCATTACAAAATTCTTAAGTCATAATGTTACATTGTCTCTGAGAATTTTTCTGATTCCGGGAGACAGCCTTTTTTACGCATACTATAGGCATTTGCCTGCAAGTCTAAAAGGGCTTCTTCACTGTTTCTTTTATTACAAGCTAGTGTGCTTGTTTTATCAGGCGTTTCTAATTAGCAATTGTAGAAAAATATCACTACTAAACTTTTATCCAGTTAGTAATCCCCCCCCCGTTTTGATTAATGCCATAAAGTTACATAGTATTAATTGTCACCAAACATTCAACAAATACAGCCAAAATTATAGACATGAACGATAAATCTGCCTGGGAAACTGTCGATAAATTTTGTCACCTAATTTTTTTTTTTAAATATCTCACCCCTATTTTCTCCACTTGTATTTATATGAATATAGAAAATTTACTTGAATGACATTTTGAAAAAAATATTAATTAAAAATTTACAATTGAATTTAATATTTTTAGAAAAATCATAAAAACTGCCTTATTAATTTTACAAAACTTAATTTAAAATAATAATAATAAAGCCTATTAAACTGAAAATTTCAGAATGTTTTAAAATAATTTTAAACATTATGTAAGATAATAAATAAACAACAATAATAAAGGGATATAAGAAACTATGTAATTCATACTTCAAATGTGCCAAGGCATCGGCCTAAGTGCCCCCTCACACCAGCCTCTTCAATTACTTCACGGATTGCAGCAACACTTGGTTCTTCATTAGGTTCTAAGCCTCCACCAGGTACAATCCAACGTTCAGGAGCTCTGCTACTTGTAACTAAAAGCACCTAAAATTATTTCAATAATGGACATTTTAAATATACTTAAATTAATTTCTTTTCTTATGATTATTTCCTATTTTACTGAAGAAATAAAAATTGTATTATCTCTTTCTTTTCAGAAATCTCTGTTTCGAAGCGAAGGCAAGAAATTCAGCCAATTTTTACCTCTTATGAGAACCCTGCACGTATTTCTTTCTTCACTCTTAATGAATTGTTATTTTAAGGGGACTTAGCACCATTGAAGTTTTTATATGAAAGTTTATACAGTTACCACTGCTTCTTAAAATCACATTCATTCTGAGGAAAAGTAATTTTATAAAGTGGCTGATTTTTATATCCGGCGAACGTTCCTGCACTCTAGAAAAAGGAATTACTTCCCTAAATTTGGAAAGAAAATTCAAAATATAATGAAATTAATTTTTGACACACAATTAATTAATTGTTCCTTCAAAATAAGTAAATTAAGCACATCCCAAGTTCTGATACACTTTCCTTTGAGAAAAATCATTATTACTCTGTCAAAAGTTCACACTTTCTTTTTTTTTAAATCTTTCCTTTTGAACCTTTTGTTTCTTAGTTATTTCAGAATAGGAACTTGAAATTGTCTTAATAATTAAAAAAGATAACCATTTGTGTACCAAATCAAATTTGTAAATTATTACCGCTACTTATTACTTATTAATATCCACACTAAAAAATACATTTCTTGAAATTGTTACTGAGACATGTAATTGCCATGTTTAATTTGTAAGTATGCTCTAAATGTAAAATTTTTGACAAAGAGAAATTATTGAGGGATTGTTGTATTTTTTTTTTTTTTTTCAAAAAAGAAAAATCACAGTGCACATAAAAATTTGTTTAGTGTACATAAATGACACCTTTGCTGCTGAAGAGATACTTTTTGAGTTTATTAAACGGCTGTTTTAAAATTGCTTTGAATTGATTTGATTCTGACCCTGGCAATTTGATCAGATTAAGCGGCTGATTTTATTAACCAGTGAATTTATTAAGCGGCAGTTACTATATTTGCATTTAATATTTATAAATTGATTCATATTAGATTTGTTTAGTAAAATATATATTCAAGCAACAATTCTTATGGTTTTTGATATATTTTTTACAGATTTTAAATCTTTAAATTGTGATCTCTCACTTCATATTTTTTCATGTTTAATTAAAGATCTTCAAAATGCTAAAACTTATACATATATTTTATAAATGAGTACAAATTTTATTTTTACAAATCTATAATAATAAAAGAAGATGTCTGTCTGTCTTTCTGTGCATCTATACGTTCAGCCCCTACTGAATGCAGAAGTACAAAATTTGACATATGGGTGCTCCGAAGCCTTCCCGAGGGGCTCCTGAAAACAGAACTTAAAAATTTTAATTAGTTCCGGAGATATTAATTAAAATGTAGACCTATGTATATCAAAGACTGAGAATTCACCACGATTGCATAAAAATAGATATTTTAACGGAGTTAAAAGCAGAAAAAGTAGAAAATAAATTAGAAATATTAGTCCAATCGTTACGAATTCGGTTTCCACTTTTCTGCTTTTAACTCCGTTAAAATATCCATTTTTATGCAATCACGGTGAATTCGTCCTCGGTGCCTCCCACTTATAGTGGACAGTCCACTACAAGCGGGAGGCACCGAGGATGCGGAGGGCCCTCCGGCGAAAAAGCTTTCTGCCATGAGTAACGAAGCAAAATAAAGGTATTGATTTAATTAAGCATGAAATTTCGTTTTGCAGCAATCACAACAAGCAGGAGGCACCACAGACGCGGAGGGCCCTCTGGCGAAAAAGCTTTCTGACATGAGTAACGAAGCAAAATAAAGGTATTGATTTAATTAAGCATGAAATTTCGTTTTGCAGCAATCACAACAAGCGGGAGGCACCAGGGACGCGGAGGGCCCTCTAGCGAAAAAGCTTTCTGACATGAGTAACGAAGCAAAATAAAGGTATTGATTTAATTAAGCATGAAATTTCGTTTTGCAGCAATCAGTAATATGCACGCCTGTCCACTCCACATACATGAAAAAAAAAAAAAAAAAATCACTGCCTTAAAAACACACCTTTTTCAAATGATGTCCTCAGGATATCTTATGGATAGAAGGATGTCCTGTGGACATCTTCAGGATGTCTTATGGATAAAAGGACGTCCTGTGGACATCTTCAGGATGTATCATGGACAAGTGTGTTAAGAATGGATACCTCACCTGCATTCTGCATGAATCTTTAAAATGCATGAAATTTCGTTTTGCAGTGCCCAGTAATATGCACGTCTGTATGTTCCACGTACATGAAAAAAAAAAAATCACTGCCCTAAAAGCACACCTTCTCCAAATGATGTCCTCAGAATGTCTTATGGATGAAAGGACATCCTGTGGACACCTTCAGGATGTATTATGGACAAGTGTGTGTGTTGTTAGGTGGATACCTCACCCACATTCTACATGAATCTTTAAAATGCATGAAATTTCATTTTTCAGCGACCAGTAATATGCACATCTGTACGCTCCGTGTACATGAAAAAAAAAAAAAAAAAAAAAGAAAAAATAAATCACTGGATACCTCACCCACATTTTGCATGAATCTTAAAAACATACGAAATTTCATTTTGCATCAACCAGTAACGCATACAGTGTGTTGCATGAATATAAACGCACCTTAACTTTAAGAATTAGAATGGTATAGAAGTGTAATAAAAAATATGAATAGGTGACACTTCATGCAAACTGTATGTGTATGACTCAAGAAATGAAAATATGAGTCAAAACAATGAAAGGACAATGATTTTTTAGAAAATAATTTTATTGAATTTATGACAAAAATACAGGTTGCATGAATTTAAATGCACGTGTAAAAAGTAAATAATTCAGTAACAAATACTGTATCTAATACTTTGTAAAGCCACCATGGGCTTCTAGAACAGCCAGTAAACGCCTTGTCATTGACTGATAAACTGATATAGTGGCATGAGGTCATCCAAGCTGATTGTCTTCCAAGCTAATAGAATGGCTGATTTTAGTTCACCTTTCGTGTTAAACTGCCTTCCGTTTACATAAACACGGTGAACCAGAATACCCCATACATTCCCCATTATGTTTAAATCGGGGCTTTTTGAGGGCTAATCCAGAATTTTAATTTTATTGTCATGGAACCATTTTTTCACGATATGTGCTGTATATACAGATGCACAATCTTGCTGAAAAATATAATTTCTTCCAGCTTTCTTGACTGCTTGACGGCGAAGGTTCCTTGTGAGCATCTGGACATAATCTACAGAGTTCATAGTGTTTTTCACGAACTCTAATTCGAAAGTCCCTTTAAAACCTATGGCTGTCCACACCATGACAGACCCACCTCGAGATTGACATTTTGAACAGTACATTTCTTCGGTTCTCAAATCGTGCCAGTAGCTATGAAATCCATCCGGGCTATCAAGATTAAACTGTTTTTCAGCTGAGAAGATGACTTTTTCCCAATTTAGTCGATCTAGAATCCATTTTCTTGCCCATTCCAACCGCATATCTTTGTGCTTTTGAGTGAGGGGTGGTTTCGCCTTCATTTTCTTAAACTTAATGAATGTTGCAGCTTTGATAGTTCTCCGATGAACACCCAGCTTGTATTGAGCCTTTATCTTCGCACAGGAAATATTCTTATTCTTTGCAGTGTTGCATATTCGACGTTTGTCGTAACTGGTGAGCTTTCTTGTTCATTTCTTATACGCTTTTCCCCCATAATTTGCTCCTTTCTTTATATAATTTTGCACAACACCCTCACTTCTTCCGATTCGGTGCTCAATTTCCTGATTGCTAAAGCCTTTACCACACATAAAGTCGATTTTTACCCACTCATCTATCGTCAAAGTTTTCCCTCTTGCCATCCTGAACAAACTCCGTAAATTTTGCACTCAATCATTAAAACTGTTTTTAGAAAACTTTAGCAACACAAATATCTGTATTTTAATTTAATTCTGGCGGCTCT
The DNA here is from genome assembly GCA_963930645.1 of Salticus scenicus. Taxonomy (NCBI): domain Eukaryota; kingdom Metazoa; phylum Arthropoda; class Arachnida; order Araneae; family Salticidae; genus Salticus; species Salticus scenicus. The sequence goes on from OZ005655.1 coordinate 57,918,900, forward strand.
GTTAAATTTTAAATGCAAAATACAGAGTGCGTTTAATTTCGCGCAACAAACGAAAAACAGCGAAAAATAAGAAAATGTTTACACATACGACATACATGCTCAAAGCACCTTATTCAGTTGTTAGTCATATGCAATAACTAAGTCACATTCCTTCTTTTAAAATTTAAAAAATTCTATTTCTGGTTATTGGAAAAAGTGCGTTTATATTTATGCAATGCACTGTACATAAAAACCAAAAAAATATCACTAAATACGTCTCACACAAACTCCATGAATCTTGAAAACACATTAAATTTCGTTTGGCAACAATAACATACACAAAAATCATACAACTTCAAAGCATCATGGTGAGGTTACCACATTTCAAACATCGATCGTTTAGCGGCGCATAAACACCATAGTTACCAAGGTTGACATCTTTCTCCGCAACTGGAAACAAGTCGCCAAGGAGTACCGTAAAGCACAAGGTCAAGAAAATACATAATTAAAAATTTTGAGCTAGTTAACCACATAGTAATTTTAATGCATGCAAACCAAATTAGATATAGCTGGAGAGGGTCTGCTTTTTTAATTATTGTTATTATTATTATTATTTTGTGAATGAAGGGCTGGGCGCAGTCACTTTCAATTAAATATAAAGGAAAATTAAACAATGTTAAAAAGAGCACAAATTAGAGAAATTCAAAATTAGGAAACTGCCATTTCGAGACTTTTAAAATTCCATCACTAATGCTTATTATTTTTTTTTTTTTATTAAAACATGGGGGAAAAAAACCCCCAAACTATGGTCTTAATGTGTGAAACAACCTTAAAAAAAAGCAAGGTCAAGAAAACAACATAGTCCAAATTTTTGAGCTAGTTAAACTTAATATGTTTCCAGGTGTTTTAGTTTTCTTAATTTTTAGTTCTTAAATTCTTTCATATTTAGATGTTTTTTAAGTTTTTACAAACAGTGAAGTGACAATGGAATTTTAGAAGATCCAAAACGAGATCAATTTAGATCAAAATCCTTTGCTAATTGTTGAATTTCTCTAAAAAAGTCCATTTTTTAACGTTGTTTCACTTTACTTTATATTAATGGCACAGAGTATCTTTTCTTACCTTTAATTATTATTATTACCTGTATTATTATTTTAACAAAAAAAAAAAAAAAAAAAAACATTTTTCTAAAACAATTTTTATATTATTCAATCAACAAAAAATATTGCAAACAATTGCAATTATTAAAAAAAAAAAAAAGAAAGAAAGAAAGAATAATAATGTGGTATTTAAAAAGATGATTGCCCCGAGCCCTATGGAGTGTTTTGCTAATCGGAATGGTTTATGGGAAATACAGAATTTTAAACTAGCAGAATATTTTTTTTTCTCCATCTTCTTCCATTGTTCTTCAAAAGAACAAACCAATCCAGTACAAATCAATAGCAAAATTATTAGAATCATACGTCAGAAACCATTCTTCTCATCTAGTAACAATTTCTACCGAACCTAAGAAAATCCCTAATGCTTTAAAAATCCCCAAATCTCAAAGACATGCTGTTTTGGGATAGCATGATTTGGACCCTTTAAATGACGAAAACCGCCTTATCTTTAAACGAGGGGAAATTTAAGGGAGCGTTACTATAAGGAATATATCTTAAGAAGCTAAAATTCCCATACTCAGAGTAGCATGATCCACGGGGTAGCGGTTTAACGAGACATCCAATAAACATCTGCTATGCTAAACAAAGCGGTAGGGTGCGATGAAAGGACAAGGACTATCCGATTTCTCTAGAAATTACCTCATGTTCCATTAGAATAGATCTTTTCATTCAGTATAGTTTTCAAAATCCAAATGATGGATAACGGAAATATACAAAAAACAGATTTAAGAAAAAAAAAATTAGATATGTTTTTGAAGTTTAAATAACTTTTTGCAGGGATGCGGCACATGCCTAACATACCCAGAGGATCCGCCACTGGTATTAGCAATTTACTTTAGCATTACAAAAGTTGACATTATGGCACTGAATGTATCACATGAGTGAATAATCATCACTGAATAAATAATCTGTATTGTCAATGAAATAAACAGAAAAATTTCTACACTTTATTTTAATAATTTCTTATACATATAAAATCATAATATAAAATAAAAACTACCTAAGGTAAACTAAAACTTCAAAATTAAAGAGACACATTGTAAAAACTTTCATAGCACCTGAGGGAAAGGCGGTAACTAATTATTTTCTTCAACAGTTGAACAATTGTAAACTTTTTTTCATATGCTAGGGAAAGTAATGCATACAGATACAAGTCCTGTTCATTCAGACAAGTCACTAATTACTTAAAAACTACTTTTTAACAAAATAATAATAATCTATATAAATAAAGAGAAGTGTCTGAGCTCTGGTGCTCCCGCTACTAATCGCCTATTGCCAAGCAACAAAATTTGGCAGATGGGTACCTGGTATCCTGGAGGTGTGCACCTTAGAGATTTTTTTTATTTCGAATTTGAACTTTTTAAATTAATTTTTTTTCAATTTTAAATATTGGCTTTTATGTTTCATTTTTCATGAATTTATTCTTCCATTGTAATCGTCTGCGTATCTTAGCAACGGCTATTACACAATTTATTTTTTATTTAATACATTATTTGAAGGCAAAATTTATTATTATTATTATTATTTATTATATTTATTGAAAATCAAATGGTAATGTAGTAGAAATAAATTGTTATGTTTATATATAATTTTTAAAGTAAAACAACTTTTTATATTTCATTTTAAATTAATTCCTTTAAAATAAAATCCTTTTTTTTTCCCATCTACTTTTAATTTAATTTTATTATACTGGTCAGAATCAAATCATAATATAGTGTTAATAACGGGGGCTGTAAAAACATGGTTAAAAAACTAAAATGTATAATGGTCCAATTCTCTTGAAAATTCATTTAAATATAGTGATTCATTTAATTATGTGCTAATTCCATAGCCAATTCATAAAGTTTTTTTTTTTTTTCAAGACTAATAGTAGAAATATATGTTGTAATTTTAATTACAATTAATTAGCACTTATTTCATTGCTTATCTCCAAATATCATGTTTTTTTTACAAAGCTGTTTTTCGATACATATGATCACTTCACTACATTTTTTTTTTTTTTTTTTCCTGGTGTGTGTGCACACTCCTATAGCTGAAATGTGGGATCATTATGCCACTGATAGATAAAAGCAAGATTTCAACTGCTAAAATCCTGTTTTGGAGATAAGAAAAAAAAAAAAAAAAAACTCATTTTGGAGCACCAAATTATCATTTTACAGTATATTTCTCAGTTTGGAATAGCTAAATTGTATTTTCTGATGAAAAATATCCATTTTTTTTTTTTTTTTTTATAACATATTTTTGCTTAATATTAGGAAAAATGTATATCACCATGGGCATGTTTTTGCACATGTACACATCATCATCAAATCTAACAGAAAATTGACTTATCACATCATGCTCATAGTACATGATTCTTAAAAGTTTTATATGGTGCTGAATAACTAATTGGATACAGAGGGCTGTGTAGCTTTTTTTTTTTTCTATCTCATAGGGGAAAATGTATAAATATAGAATGGAATTGTTTAATTACTTCATGTTGAGATCTTAAATATGCTAGAATGCTATTTTTTTTTTTTTTTTCACCATTAATTAATACTGTTTTATCTTATCAGCTGATGATTATTTTAGAAGCCATTTATTTGGCAAATCCATAATAATAAATATCTATGCAATATTTCTGCAACTGATTGCCATAATAAGTGACAAAATTTATATTTAATTGCAACTAGTTACTGAAAACATGCTATAATTTTTGTCCCTACGTATTCAAATTACGTACGTTATATATAGTATACTTATTTATATAAGTATATAAAAATAAGTAGTAGAGTATATTTAATCTGTAGATTAAACATGATGTAATTTGAACGTGTGTGTTGCGGGGGGGGGGGGGAATTATAAAATGTCTCTGATAAAGGGGCTGATTTAAGATGAGTAACAAAAGCTTAAGATTACTTAGAAAAAATTGGGATATTAAGCAAAAATTTTAGATATATATATATTTTTAAACAAGAATATAATAATAAAGAGATTGGAGGAAAGTTAAGATAATAGATATATTCAAATAGCAGTTTTATTAACAATTACATCAACATATAGGCAATGTTTAAAAGAGAATATTGTCATTCACTCAAAATACACACTACATATAAGAAAGATCTGAATGTTTTGAGTCTACACATGACAAATGTATATTATTTTTAAATTGCAAATTTTATTTTATTTTATTCATGTAGAAACATACAGTTAAATTTCAATAGATAAAAATAAAGAAAATTAAATAATAGATAAACTTTATCAATGTAGAAGATTACTTTCAAATTTATGTTTCATTAAAGACAGACTAAAATTCCACTAAAATAAACTATTAAAATATTTAACAGAAGCATGTTACACATACACATATAGGTCAAGTTTAATACCACTTATAAAAATTAAATATTATTGAATTTTAATATACCTCATTTTCTTGTTCATCTTTAACACACAGACAAGCAGCTCTCCGGCGGAAACCATCCTCATCATATGTCCTGGTAGAATTGGGTTTTTCTTTAACCATTTTCTTGGGGATGATATAAATATTAGTGACTAATTGCCTAAAAGTAGCAAGATATGCGGTTAGCTACGTAGCCATATTCGTTTTTCTTACTAAGTATTGCAGTCGCAGACTCGATAGCGTAAAAATCTGTCGTAGCAGTGCAGGTTCAGGAATGCTCCGGTTAATTCCTGAAAACACAATAAAACATCCACGCATCTTCGTAGTCAGGAATTTTACAATTTAAGTTCGTTCTAAGCATCAGTTTTTCCTAAAATTAAACACAACTTTAGTCTCGCATACAACAATAAGACAAAAATATTGAAAGATCTTTGTCACCTAACTTCAAGGATACGCTTATGCCAAATGCCATTAATACAGGGACGGCACCTGGATTTCAGATCCATCTACGCCGATTAAATGTATACCAACAAATACGTCACATCACCGCATTGAATGCAGTAGCAGAAAACTATGACTGTCGATTCTCCTTTACGTGTGTCCTTAGTTGTATTTGATTTATTTACTACTGTTGTTGGTGAAACTATAAAATTTACATTAAAATTGCAGAAACTTTGAAACTGAATCTTAAAAAATATTAAACTTTGATCTCTTTCTCACAAGTATTTCCCTTGTTAATTTATTTTGACATTTTTGTATGTTTAGTTTCGTATCCATTAAATTACAGATTCTTGTTGAAAAAAAAAAAAAAAATGTATGCATATATTTTCTATCATTTAATACTATTAAAATTTAGCTATTTATGTACATTTTGATTTATTTTTTTGTAATATTTAGAAACTTTCCTTGAATTATTGACCTATATTCTCTAACATTATTAATGTTTTTAATGAGTAAGATGACTATTTATGTTTGTGTTATTTTACAGAAGTATTCACTACAGAAAGCTTTTTATTTTAGATTATAGTTTTGACACAAGATAAATGATAGCACATTCAATCAGATTATTAATAAATGGATTTATAGAGCATGGCAGCTGATTCAGGTGGTTTTAATGAACCTCAACAATTGGAGCCATTTGTTCATCAGGTAAATTATTTAAGTTACTTAAATAAGTTTTCTGGTAGTTTAATTAAATATTTCATTATATTAATATTTTAGTATAGGAAATTATGCTTTGTAAATTATTATTATTGCCTAAATTAAATAAAATCTTCAACATTGCATGAAAATAATGTGACAATAATTTTTGATAGGTTGGTGGGCATTCATCAATGCTTCAGCTAGATGAAAATACAATTTGCAAACCTCTTATCCCTCAAGAGTTAAATTTTTATAAATCTGCTCCAGATTGCTTGAAGCAATATATGGCTGATTATAAAGGTAAGTAAATAAAATGTCAGTAATGGCAGGATAATAATAATTATTAAAACCTTCTATAGTTTCATGTAATGTATGATAAATTATGTACAAGCCTATAGTATATTACTCAATATCTACTTCCATGAATATATTTTATATATAGATTGCTCATAGAAATTATAGAAGAAATATAAGTAAATATTGAATTTGTTTATATAAATGTACGCACACATAAAGGTTTCATTATGTATGTCATCTATGTGAATTCTCACTCTTCCTTTTTGTAAACTTTGTATGCTCTTTCCATAAAAATAATTACATGAGAAATAGTCATTCCAAGTATAATTATTTACCTTTGTTTTTATTTAACGATTGTATTATTAAATTGTAATTAAAATAATAGTTTGAAAATATTTTAATATTACAAATGGTAGCAAAGGTGGTTTTATATTTTTTATGAATTAATAATACAGTAGAGTCCTGGTTATTTGAATTCCTATTATCTGAAAATCTTTGTCCCTCTTTTTACAAATGGAGTAAACAAAGACTTCTCCCTTTTATGTTTTAATAATGAGAATATTATTTTAAAAAATATTAAAAGTATACCTATGTGATGAAATATATAACTCTGAATGGTGTGAATTTGAAATATATAGAATTCACCACTAATTTGAAAATTCAATGCAAAGTATAGAGAGGAGACTGCTCTAGTGGCATACCAAAAAAGGAAGAGGGTGCTTCAGGCCTGTGCTCATGATGGAGCCTCTGAAGAAATTTAAGTTTTAAATACAGTCAAACCTGTCTATCTCGAATCTCTTGGGAGTAAAAAAAAATTGGAGATACACAGGTTTTATGAAAGTAGAAAATTTCTTTACACAATACAAAAGATTGAAAATTTGAAGTACTTTTAGTTTTATTTACATACCTCACAATAAGTAATCCGTTAGGAGTTTTTGATGCAAAACTTTTTTAGACTGGACAATTTTTTGCAGTTTTGACACAGTGGAGAAGCAATCCTGATCAATATTTTCTTGGGATTCAAGAAAAATTCTTAATGTTTCAATGGCTTTTTCTGCTTCTTTTGGTGTAACAACTCTTTCTATATTGATGCTGTCCTCGTTATCATCATCCTCTTCATCATCCGAAGTTCCACGAACGTTTTCTAAAATTTCGGAATCAGTTAATAATTTTCCATTCGTTACCACTGATTCATCTACTTCTATAAAATCTTTAAATGAAGTGTCAATATTCAGTTTCTCTCTGATAATCATCCATTCCTTCGGGTTTTCATCAGTTTCCTCGGCTGGTTGCTCTTCGGTTTCTTTTCCGACTGTGCATGATTGCTCGAATCCAGCTTTTTTAAAACAATTTTTTATAGTTTTTTCCGTGACACAGCTCCAAGCATAGTCTACCATCCTCATTGCATCCAAAACAGTTATGCTTGGAAGTTTTTCTCCGTCCTCAATCGCACTGATGAGTTTTCGAACAAGTTCTTTACGATATTCTGCTTTAAAACTCCGAATAATGCCTTGATCTAAAGGCTGAAGTTTCGAAGTTGTATTCGGGGGTAGGAATTCTACCGTAACATTTTTCGTTGTAGGAAGATTCTTGTGGGAGCCACAGTTATCAATGAAGAGGAGAATTTTTCTTTTTTTCAATCCCATGGATTTATCGACTTTCTTCAACCACTCACTAAAAATTTCGCTGGTCATCCAAGATTTTCTGTTTGATTTATAAACAAATGGAAAAGATTTCACTTTTGAAAAACATCTTGGTTTGGCTGAACGACCAATCATTACTGGCGAAAGTTTTTCAGTGCCATTTTGATTCGCAGCTAGAAGTATAGTGACGCGCAATTTACTCTGTTTGCCCCCTTTGCATTCGTCTCCTTTAAAAATTGCCGTTTTATTCGGCAAACACTGAAAAAAAAGGCCAGTTTCATCGGCGTTAAAAATATCAGCTGGATCATATCCTTGCAACAAAGATGGGAGTTTTTTAAGCCAATTGTCGATGGCACTTATTGGTACAGATCCGCTTTCTCCACAAAGTTTTCGGAAGACAATGCCATTTCTCATTTTAAAGCTTTCAAGCCAACCATTACTTGCTTTGAAACCATCAAATCCGAGTTCTTTAGCAAAGTCTTCATCTTTTTTTTGAAGCATTAAACCGCTGATAGGAACTCCTTCTCCACAATATTGTTCGAACCATTTTCTAACGCATTTGTCCACATCAGGAAAAGAGCATGCACAGCTTTTTTTCATTGTTTTGCAGCCGTTTTCGAAATTCTTTTGTATGATATTTTCGTTTTTCATGATGGTGGAAAGAGTACTGGGTGGAATTCCAAATTTAGCGGCTACTACGCTTTTCTTCATAGAATGGTTTTCCTTCAAAAAAGACAGAATTTTCATCTTTTTTTCGGTGGTTAAAACGTTCAATTTTCTTTTCACACCTGCCATTTTTAGCTCTAAAATCGAGACAGCAAAATGCGAGATGATACTTTAGTCGTTAGGCTAAGACAAGACTGAGAAACAGTTCTACAAAATTTCTTCTCCTGTCTCCTATTCCCCCATCCCTTATCATTCCAGAGAAGAAAACCCATTTTTAGTACAATTCCCACGCAGTCCCTGACCAAAGCACCCCCGATGTCCTCACGTATTTCGCGGAAATGGGGACTGGTGAGATTGTCACGGTCAATAAGGCTCTAAACTGGAATGTTGTGCTTCTTACGAAAATTCGAGATTGATAACAGGCTTGGGAAGAAAATATTTTGAGATAGGTTTAGAAAATGCGTTAAAATTTTATTGAAAATGTAGGGAAATTGAAAAAAATCGACTACGAAAATTCGAGATTGACAGGTTTGAGAAGAAAATAATTCGAGATAGATTTGGAAAATACATTAAATTTTTATTGAAAATGTAGGGAAATTTAAAAAATTCGACATAGACAGGTTTTCGAGATAAGCAGGTTTCGAGATAGACAGGTTTGACTGTATATGTATCTACTGAAGTTCTCATGCCGTTTTTTAACCTGAAACACTCATTGCAATTCCACTTTAAGCAGTAGGTTACAACAGTATAAAGCTCAGTGGCAGAAGGTTTTGTAGCTGTCTGTGACAGGCTTTTAAAATTTCATAATCTGTCTGCAAAATATGCATGTAATCAGGGGTGAAAATATCTTACACTCAAAAAGCTTGAAAGCTGATAGCGGCAATCTTGGAGGGTGGGGGGTAGGAGGGAGCTTAACAACAGTGGTGATCTCGTACAATAATACATGAATACAATTTTACTACAGAACAATATAGTATAAACAATTATACAAAAATAAGTTTGAAGTCATTCAATTAAATATTTTATTGTTTGACGCAACACAATATAAATTATAAATAAATAATAAAAGTTTTAGTTTTGATATAGAAATTTTTATAAGTGAATTTTTAAGTGGAGAAGTTTTGGAGCAGTTTTAAACGAAATTAGTACTTTTGGAGCAGACTTCATACATTGGTAGCTCATTGTCATGGGCAAAAAATGTCCGTAAATTGCAGACAAAGACTGTCTGAAAGTTGTGGGCAATTTTTTTAATTAGTGCAGACAAAGACTGTCCGAAAGTAGTGGACAAATTTTTTTTATTAGTGCAGAAAAAACTGTATGCAAGCTGTTTTTCTGTGTCTGCAACTGTCGTCATGTCGTGGTGCTTCTGCCACTTGGTGTAAAGAGCATTAATGTGAAAAAAAAAAAAAAACCACAGCTTGACAACTTCAAAAACAAAAAATAAATAAAAATATATGTAAAGCCTGACGAAGACAGGGCAAACGGGGCCTATGGCCCTGATCTTCACATTGAGTTGCATTCAAATCAATTTTAAAACTTACTCCCATGCCTTTTTATCTTTAAAAGTTTAAATGAAGAAGTGCAAGAGGGCCTCTAATTTAGGGTATCCCAGTGAAACTTTCATCCTGGTCCCTCGACAGGTCATCCTGATCCTTGGACTGCCTGACAGGAGAGCCTGTCACACTCCAGGCCCCTTAGCCAGCACTAACCTGCTACTATTACATATGTTTAAATTAAATTACAAAAAAAAAAAAAAAAAAAAAGACTTCTAGTGACCTCAGTGAATAAAAATGAAGTTTAAATTTTAACATAAAAACAATTTATTTTTATAAAAAAGGCCTGTTATTTTATTTTGTGTGTATATGAGAGAGACTGTACTTGCGATACTATCTACTTTCAGGCCCGGACTGGCCAGGTCAGCTGATAGGCGATTGCCGAAGGACCCCAGCTCAAGCCCCCCCCCCCCCCCCCCCATCCCAAATATACTACTTTATAATCCGATACATCAGAGTAATTTGATTATTTATTTTCCAATAATCTCACGCATTTACATTTAATTTTGATTCATCACATATTATAGCATTAAATGTAAGAATAGAATATGTAAAGAACTTCTTACTTAAAATGTTTCTTTCTGGGCAGATGTTTTTGCTTTTCTTAGTTTAGTTTTTTGTCGAATTATGATGGCTTTCAAATTACTTCATGAGTCTTAAATAAACACGATAATTTAATAAAATTATGTACATATTTACGAAATTAAATTTAAGCTAATTATCAATGTTACAATTATATCAAGTCATATTTTAGCGTTCTATCATCTCGATCACAAATCCATTCTGAATCTTCATAAAAAGTCAAACAAAACGTGACTGTTGCCCAGGGCCGGCTCTAGGCGGTAGGCAAGGTAGGCAACTGCCTACGGCGGCAAAATTTAGGGGCGGCAAAATCAGCTGAACTACAAAAAATAAATAAATAAAATACTTCGATTATTGAATGTAGAAATTAAATAAATAGAAAAATGAATAAGTAAAAAATAAGTAAATAATCATAACAAGATTTTACAGGTTTCTCTGCCCATTCCTATAATTTGAAATGCAGACAAGAATAGACAAACTTGTAAGTTATGTACAGTATGTATTGTATGCGCAGCCGCGACGCGAAGGGAGAAATGCACACTCACCGCTGATTTTACCAAGATCTTTTTGCCCTCTAATTAAAGAAAGTCAAGAGTTTGCCAATTGTAGGGACTTTCAGCAGTGTTCTTCAGCACGTAGGAATTATTTGGAGGTACCCTTTCTCAACAGGACATTATCTTTATCAGTATATCCTAAGTATGAAAGAACGTCCTAGGACATCCTCAGCCATAAGATAGGGACATTTTGAGTTTTTCGTAAAAACACGGTAAAATTTGAGTTTGAATTGGCAACAGTGATGCCAGATTTAAAACAATGCTTTATTTATGTAATAGCGTCCCTCAGATTCATTGGATGGGGGGGGGGGGATAAATTTTTGATGAAGGTATGTCCAATCAGCATTTCAATGCAAATTCAATGAACATTTTTAAGGTTTTCTTCCTGTTGAAAAATCTAGTGGTAAGGAACTGCCTAAAGTTTTATTAAAATAGTTGGAAAAAAAAGGGTTAAAATTAGGAAATATGAGAGGTCAAGGTTATGAAAATTGCTCAAATATGAGAGGTGACAAATTCGGATTACAATTTTAAATTCCAGAGCACTTCGCGCACATTGCAGCAGCCCTTTATTAAACTTAGTAGTTAATGAACTACTGCGAAGTTGGAAAAAATGTATAGATTCCCTAATATCTTTATTTCTTAAATTAGAAAATATTCATGATGCTTTATTAAGCAATTACAAAAATGTAGAGATAGATAATATGATTCAAAATGAGGCAGTTGTTTATTAATTACAGTCGGCAGCAAAATTATTGAAGCACAATAAATAATTCCTACTTAAAAGATGAGCACCTTATACTGTTTTGTTAAGTAAATATTTGTCGAGTCATGATCTTAGTCTTATACTGCTTATAAAAAAAGTAAGTTGATGATAAAAAGAAGCGACCAAACTAGAAAAAAATAAATAAATATATATATACAATATACATGAAAAATGTGGATGTGTGCTTCAGTAATTTTTCTGCTGACTGTACAATAAAACAATTAAAGTTTTTAGTTTTTGATTTATACCAAACCATTATTTTTTAAATAGCTCATTATTATTATTATTATTATTTTAAGAATTATGATCAGTTGAATCCTTTGAAAACTTTATCTTAGAAGCTAAAAAATTAGCTAATGTAATAGACGTAGAAAAAACTTTGAATTGACTACACCACGCCATCATGTTCAATCTTAAAAAGGAAATTTTTCTTATGAAAATGTAGACGAATCTATAGAAAATTCAAAAGAGAAATATAAAATAGATTCTTTTTTCTTTTCAGCGATCAGGCGATCAGTGCACTGAAGCTGAGATTAAATTTATTGAATAATCATAATCATTCTTTTGAATTTTTATGAAATGTCCACAAACTTAAAGACACGTGCAAAAAGGAATTACTGAGACTGACACACTGTAAAGATCTGGGAAACGACTTAAACGACTACGCTGGGAAACATGGCGATTCCTCTGTTAAGTCGTTTAAATCTCAACATTTTAAAACTGGCTGGTAAAATATACTTTATTTTCTTCACTTTTGAAAAAAAAGAATGGCCAGTTTTGACGTCTTTAAATTCATTACCTTCCTTAACATTGGGACGAATTTAAGCACTGCTTTAAAAATTTTGTTAACCTTGCCCATAAATTTTGCTAACGGAGAAAGATATTTTTCTAAATTAATAATCTGGTGTGTCACTCACACAATTTTCTCTTACCCTGAAATTTAATACCATAAATACAGGTTGGAGATTAAGAGGTAAGACAACGAGTAGTGTTATGTAAACTTATGTTAAAACAATTCAAATTTGGCTTCGGAAAAGTTTTATGTGACAATTAGTTCTATGTGAGGGGGGGCTACCGCCCCCTCAAACCCCCGTTTCATTACTGCACCTACATTTATATAGAATTTAAATCTGTTATTAAAATTAAAAGTTCGCTTAAAATTATACAGATAATTTTCCCGTGTAACATTCCTTGAAACTTTTCCAGCAACAAACTTATATTAACTTGAAAATAAAACTTTTGGATCTCCTGAAATCATTCGTTTGTAAGTTACTCTAAGAGACACAGACAAAAATCAAACGTTAAAAAACTTCATTTCGGCAATCAGGAAGCCTTAAAACGTGTAAATATACCAAAAACAAGAGTTGAATATTTAGCTTAAAAACATACATTATTTATCATGTCTGTGAGGAATTCATTTCAATTTCTGAGCAGCTTTGGTGGAAATGGTAAAATATTACAGTAAAGAACTTCCACTAACAATAAAAAAGAATGTTATCGCATAATATTTGCAGCCCCGTATACCATTTGAAGATTATGTACAGACCACATGGTGCACCTAAATATAATCCTATAGTAGTGATACACGGCACAACCTGAAATACAGTTCCATCAATTTTCAGCTATTGTCTCACTATAATCAAGTTCTTTTGTGTAGCCCTGTAAATGAACAATGAAGGATTTCCTTACCTTATTCTACATGAGATATGTTTTTATGTATATAAAAAATATATATTCATTTCATTTTGGTTTAATGCAGTCTATAGATGTTAAACTCTATTCCCCTGCAATTTCCCCCATAGACGTAATGTATTTGAATTCTCTTGGGTATCTCTATACACGAACTATATGCGTCATCTCAACAAAAAGCTCAGTGTAGCATCCCCATACCATACACATTTAGAATACCAAGTTTGGACTTTCTGCTACAATTTGTTCTTGAGATATGCTGATAACAGACAGACAGACACACAGGCATACACACAGACCAACCGCAAAAAACATGATTTTCGGATTAAGGGGACCTTAAAACGTGTAAATATAACAAAAACTCACATTCGAAAATTTGACCCTAAAACAATACTTTCTCTACCTTACGGGTAAGAGAAAGTAAAAATGATAAAAAAATATTTTAAAACCATATCTAGTCAAAATCGACTCAATGGTTTAGCAATGTTGGACATTGAATATGAATTGAGTAACAAATTAGATAAGAAGTTATTCGAGATTTGCATAAAAAAAAGGTTCGAAAGAGATTATTTTATTCAGGTTTAAATTTTGTATACTGTACTAGCATTCTTTATTCTTCGCTGTTTAGAAAATATTGTCTGTACTGTACTAGTATTACTTCCAAAGATTTTATGTTTTTAACTTAAAAAAAAAGAGAAAGAAAAAAGAAATAATAGTAAATATTAAATGAGTATTATTTACTTAGCTCAATTCTATTAGACCATTTATGTGTTTTTTTTTATTTAATATAAAAGTTTTTTTTTTTTTAAGTTTTTAAAGCTTGGGGGAGGGGGGGCGGCACTTTTGAGGTTTGCCTACGGCGGCAAAAACGTTAGAGCCGGCCCTGCTGTTGCCAATAATAAAAAAGAAATAAACAGTAATAAAAATCAGAGTTTGAAAAAGTCTTACAGTTCATAAAGTTTATGAATTGAGAAAGTTTGGTTTCATAACACATATTGTGCAATGCTGACGATTTCAGACAAGTTTGCTACCAAAAAACTTAAATGTAAACAAGTATTAAAGCTGTGTGGTGAAAACCCTGGTCTTTCTTGATTGTTTTCATTTAGAATGGGCGCGCAGGTCAAGTTGGCAATATTTTATTCTTGTAGCATGCTGCTTAATGCTTCATCCTGTATGTTCTCTTTCTCTTACCTTAATGGGTCTTATACCTTTTAAAATGTCGTGGGTCATGTGAAAAGTGAGTCTGTTTCGACTATTGATAACTGCTTAAATTCATATTATAATTGAATAAAAATTTGTATGGTGTTAAAGGATTATTCCAGGATTTATAAAATTATGTAATTAACAATCTTAATTATAATAAAAATTGCAGCACAATTAATTTTTGTTTGAAATTGACTTTTCTACACGTTTTCAGGTGTGAGGAGTCCGAAAATGACAAAATTTCTATGGTGTCTGTCTGTAGGGTGTCTGTTAGTGGGTTAGTGTGTTAGTCTGTTAGTGGGTCAGTCCGTTAGTTTGTTAGTCTGTGTACACGATATCTCAAGAACAAATTGTCGCAGAGAGGTCAGATCAGTTTTAAAATATTACTTTCGACACTGACAAGAACCCTATTCATTTGCAACATTCGATTTTAAAAACTTCGTAAGTTATTAGAAATTTACGATTTTCTTAACATGAGAGAATAGGACAAAAATTCACTTAAACGTGCATTAAATGAAAACTTTTTACTGTAAAAATGTCAGACCAGTTTTAAAATATCAGTTTTGATGCCGGAATGAACATCAGTAACTATAAATATGCTACTTTGAAAATTTCGCAAGTTACTGGAAATTTACAAATTTCTTAACATGGCAGTATAGGGCAAAATTTTACATAAACGTCAATTTTTAGAGATATTTTCATCGTAAAGATGTCAGACTACTTTTGAAATATTATTTAGGACACTGGTATGAATATTAATGACTATGAATTTTCCAATATAAAGATTTCGTAAGTTATTGGAAATTTACGAATTTCTTAACATGTCAGAATAGAGCAAAATTTCACATAAACGTCAATCTTGAGGGATATTTTCAGCGTAAAGATGTCAAACCACTTTCGAAATATTATTTAGGATACTGGCATGAATATCATAGACTATGATTTTTCCAATTAAAAAAAATTCGTAAGTTATTTGGAACTTACGATTTACTTAACATGTCAGAATAAGGCAAAATTGATCAAAAACTTCCATTTTGAGGATCCTAAATAAATTAGACAAATTCAAAATTAAGTTTATGGTATTTGTTTGAACATGATTGAATACAAATATTCTACTAGGAAATTTTCGTAATTTACGATTTTATCAACATAGCGAAATTGTAAATTTTTCATATAAATATGAATTTTGAGGTTTATTGCATTGGAAATAGTAGCATGAAAACTAAACAACAGAATTGACCCTGATAAAATAAATTAATAATAAGATAATTATATCCAAGTGAACGGTGGATAGCCTATTAGGCGGGGATTTCATTCTGTCACTGTATCAAGCTTTGGTCAAATTCATTTCTTTTAACACGATTATAACATGTCTTGCACTAGAAATTTCTGAGAACATAAATATGATGGGGAACTGAGCAGAGTCCACTTATGTCAACTAGTTTTTTTTTAAAATCAGTTATAATCTTCTCTTAAAATGGATAAAAAGTTTTTATAAGTAAAATTATTTTAAGTAAAACTGTAAACATTCGCTTCAATAATAGAATTTCTCAGATTCACGTATGGCCTTATCCCCTTATCTTCCAATGTTCATTGCAATTTATAAACTGGGTCACATTATGTTCATATTCTGAGTTCTGATATTATATTATATGCTGAAAGGAATATCATTACAATTGGCCAGTCCATATAATATAACTTGAACTCATAATTGAAACTTATAATGTGGGTTCGTATACATATATTTTATTTTTGAACATGTATTAAGAAGTAAAGTTTAGCATGAATTCACAAAAGATCAAATTTTTTCTCTCCCACTTAAAAAAAAAAAAATTTTTTTTACTCCTAATAAAAGCCAAATCCACTCCTTCAAACAAGATCAAGGAGTATTTTCCCTCCTAGGAAAAAATCCTAGCAATATCTCTGATTGTTATAGATTCTCCAACTACGTCTAGTGTTTGCCCTCCTTCTGAGCAGCCATTGATTCTTCAGATTTCTGAGTCTGATATTGTTGAGACATTGCTTACATGACGGTTGATGCTTGGTCTTGTCCAAGCAGGTTCTGCGACAGATTTGGTGCCACTCCTAATTAATATATTCTCACTAAGTATAATTTGATTATTCAGGGTCCTTATACCAGATGGGTTACAGTGTCACCTAGTAATAAACAGCAGTGGTGGCCCGTGCTAGGAAAAACAGAGGAAGAGCTAAAAGACAAAAATTTTTTTTAGTAGGATTTGGGCAGGGGGGGGGGAGAGAATTTCGTTGCTCGCGGAGAAAAGTTCAGCTTTATTGGTCATATCCTTATCTCATCTTTAAAATGGTATCAATAACTATGCGAAAAATATCATATTTTGAAGATTAAACTACTACATTTACTAAAGAAAAATTATTTATCACAAAGAAGTCATTTATTAAATCCCAAATAAACTGGGGTAATCATATATACCATATGTCCACGAAATGGAGAAAAATACATATTTTGAAGTAATTTTTCTGTTTTGAAAAATTGTAACAAAGAAATTATTTACCATAATTCATCCTTATTATAATAATTCATACTTTTTAATCCACATTTATTTGACTGAAATCCTCTCTCTGTAATTCGGGAACTATTATGTGTATATTCATGCACAAACATGAAATTTGTTGTATATTTTTAGCCTATTTTTAATAAGAGAAGAGCATTAAAATTACTAACATTCAAAAGCTGGACCCTTTGACAAAATTTGAAATTTGGCACCGAAGTAACTTGGAAGTTTATCGCCAAAATCTTTACTTACGCAACTGCGATAGCTATTTTAATTCATCGACAAAATGATAACATAAATTTAAAATCTGCGTAGGGATCCTATACTAAAGCTGTATCAAAGAAATTTTAAGAAATGGATATAGTAACTGTTGCTAAGGGATGAAACACGGTCAGTGCCGGCCCGAGCAAATTTGGCGCCCTAGGCGAAAAATTTTCGTGGCGCCCCATTTAAACAAATTTTTAAAAAATGTAAGACACGCACAGACAATTATACACATACAAACACTGACACTCACGTAAACACTCACATAATCAACTAATTGTTTTTATTACATATTGCATATTATTGTTTTTTCGGCGCTACTTTTAGCGGTAGTAGAAAATATATCCTTCAAATGAATTGTTTTAGCTTCATCTTGAGCTGTTGTTAATGGTGATAGTCCTACAAATCATTCTCACGTCACTATAGAACGCTAGTAAGTTTTTATTAATTTCAGTTATATGAAGCTGAGTTTTCCACTGGCCACAGACACAGGATGTGTCAGCAACAATTTTATTGCTGTTACTAAATTCAATACGCAATGTACTAGTTCGTTTTCACAAAAATTATTCAAAACTTCCTGTAGTGTACTTTTATCAACATCCTTAGAGTCTCCTTGAGTCAGATAATCTCCTAATCTTCTACATAAAATCAAAATCACTGTGAAATTTTTTTTACAACTCACAATCGTTAGAAAGGCATCAGAAAACACGATTTATATTTTTGGTCTGTTTTAACTTCTCATCATTCGAATTTCTTGCTGTGAAAAGAAATGTAAAAATTAATCTTAAAATGATGTTTAGACTCGCTTGTTGATTTGTCAGCTGACTGCATAATTAAATTTCTTTTTCATTTTTCGTAATTGGGTTGGCTCTGACTCCGATGGGAATGATACCGCAATATTAATTTCTTCTGAAAATGCCTCCTGTTTATCAAATCCGAAATCATTTTTACAGTTTCCAAGAAAAAAAGTTTGTTTTTAGTAGTGCATTAGTAATGGAGTTTGGGTCACATTTTCACCATTGGCGTGTCGTCTTTTGTTATGTACTGACGAAAACTTTCTTTACTTATTTTCTAATAAGAAAATAACATTTTTTATACATGATCTGGCTTGTGTTCATCCAGAATGGAAAACTAGAACGAGGCGGAGCTTTCAATGTTTGTGGGAAAAAGCTGTGCTATGATAGGCTACATTCCACTGTTTGTGGGTTAAAAGATGACTCCTACAGGTTAAATAAAAGAAAATCGTCAGGACTTTGAATGACGTCAGAGAGTCATGTCGTCTATTCGCTGCAGATTACCCATAGAATTTTCTCACATTGCAAGGATACATAAACTCAAAGTGAAACCGGAAGCATTTTCCCTGTTCTGTTTATCAAAGCTTCAATCTTTATTTCCTTCATATCAAACAATTGTTTATTTACTAATTATTTTGGAAGATGAAGCAAGATTTTTGCTTATTCAGATTCAGGTGAAAAAATCTTTTGTTTTTTCAAATTATTATCCTGATAGTGTTTCTTTAGGATTCGGACGAAAATAACTTTTCAAATGAGCCTAATTTGCTTTGCTAATGATATTTTTTCTCTAATTTTCTCTTACAAAATTGTACTCCAAATTTTTTTTATTCTGTTAACAGCTAGTCTCAAGTATCAACTGTACTGAAAACGAAATTTCACATTTTATTACTAAGTTGAGCTACTAGAAAAAGAAACTACAGCAGAATCACTTTGTAAAATTCCAAAAGCCCCCACGCATAGCCCCTACAAAGTCACCTAGTCTAAAGAGCTAAAACTTCTTTTTAGTTAGAGCTAGCTTCCTTCATATCTTATTATTATTATTTTTTTCTTTTTATGTCAGTTCAAAATTATAAAAAACGTGATGTACAATTTAGACCCTTGAATGGAAAGTCAAAACTTTATAGTTCCAATATAGTTCCCATTAAATAATCACTCGGTGACTTTTAGATATAGTGTAAAGCTGTTAACAATTAGATGGACAGATTTAATTACGGGCTGTTTTCAAAACTCAATTCGACGTTGTAAGTTTATGAAATAAATAGATCGTTATTATGGTAAAATCAAGCCAGTTGTTTGTGACTCATTCTCTAGCGCTTCTCATTAGGTAAATTAGATTGATGCACTGAAAAGTCAATTCGAGGATTATCCATTTACTTCATTTTTACACGTCCAATTGAAAACACGCCAAGAAAAACTCAGTAAATGTTTCCAAGTCATAGCAGCAAACTTGTACCTTTTAATCCTTTCTAGACAAAGATTGTAAGTATTTAAAATTTTTCACACAACATGAGTGCTGTGTTTCCAAGACTACATTTTATCTATTCTAAAGTGCCGTTAGATAGTAATAAATAAAATAGATCTTGTTGTCTGGATTGTGCCGCCCTCTAGATTTGAGCGCCCTAGGCCATCGCCTAGTTTGCCTATATGGTCGAGCCGGCCCTGAACACGGTTACCGCATATTTTTATATGGAAAAATAGATTAAGAAAACATCTTGTCACACTAAATGAAATTTTGTTTTGTAGAGGTTTTTATAACTATTAGAAAACAAAAATAAACTTTGGCCTTTCCTTCTATTTCTCTCTCTTCAATCTTTTTCAAGCTATTTCGATATAGTGTTTACTATTCAATGTTCTACGCTTTTAAAATACCGGACAAAGAATTTCTATCAGTAGGACTGAGAAGTAGAGAGACTTTCATAGGGATTTGAATGATCATGTAAATAAAAAGGCTAATAATTTTTTTTTTTTTTTTCCTAATAAATTAACTAATAAGAATACTGTATACATGGAAGTTTTGAAATTATGTATTTACTATTTAAATGTCTGCTTAAAAAATTGTCAGGTTTCGATCACAGGGCGTTGATTGCATTTTTTTAATGCTAATATTATAAAGGCACTTTAAATTACAACTATGGATTATCCTTTTATAAAAATTAATAAACAGTACAATTTTCCCAATTAAACATGATTTTTAAAATACTTGACTTTATGACAAAAAGTACAATGAAATGAAATAAAAATTCCAAAAACTCTTGTTTAAACATTCTAGAGTATGGCATTAATACATATAAAGTAGGAAGATATTTATTTACCTTAAAAAATAGTAACAATTATCTTTTTTTTTTTTTTTTTTTTTTTTTTACTTCCACAACTTATATATTTAAAATTCTTAAAAAACAATAAAGTAATAATAATAATAAATATATAAATAAATGAAAAATAATTCGGTGTTCATTTATTTTCAAATATTAATTTTAAAACTTAAAAATTCAGCATTTTTTTTTTTTTTAAGAAAAAAAAGTCCAATAATGTGTAATTTTCCTAGTGTAGTTGAAATAAAAAGCCATTTATAGTCTTCAAACCAAGATGTTTTTAAGTTAATATTGTGATATTTTCCTTTTTTTTTTTTTTTTTTTTTTTTACGATAATTTCTATAGACTCTGTTAGTCTCCCGTAAATAACATCTTTTTGTCTCCAACTTTTCATCTGTTAAACTGTGTTTAAAAGCTTTAAAGATTATAAAATCTGACAAAGAATTAATTAAAAGCATAAATCGCAAAATTAAAAAATTAAAACGGTAAACACTACATTTTAAGGGAATTAAATTCAATGAAAATTCCGTTTAAAGCTAAGCTGGAAGATCTATTATCTCTTTCATGAAAAGTCTTCCCTTTCTCTTTCGTGCTTTGAAAATTCGCGGTAGAATATTTAGAGTGATGTAAGCATTACCATGGTAACCACTCAGTCAAGGCAGAGCTAAAAACGAATGTTTTTCATCTCTTCCCTTGCACTTCACTTTCAATTATATGAATTTGTGTGCAGAACTGGATGTTTAGGAAAAGATTTAACTTGCTGTTTTTATTGGTTGTTATTTATTGAAAATTTATTATAAATCCTTATTAAATTCTTTAAAAAAAAAGAAAGAAAGAAAAGAAACATGGAAAAAATTGAAAAAAATGTACGATTTTTTTTTTTGATGAAATATATGAGGAAGGGGCTCTTCCCTTACTTCCCCTGACGGGCCGCCACTGATAAACAGAGAAGTCAACATTCCTATCTCAAAAAGCAGTAAGAGATACGGGAAAAAGTCAATTAAAAGTTATAAAACATCTTAGATTTAGTACGAAAAGACATCTTATGCACAATATTTTCTAAAAAGAGTTTAAAAAACATGTGTTTGTTTGGTTTATTACTTATCAATACTTTGACGTTAAAAGCCACAAACAAACGGAGAAACTATCATTTTTTTGACCAAGAACTAGAATTTGCATAATTCATAAGACCATGGTTTAAATTATTTAATCTTTTCTCCATTCATATGCATTTTTTAACACCATGGATTAAGGAAATCTCAACCAAACAAATGCACATTTTACACGTTCTCAGCATAATTGTGCACAAAATATATTTTTGTACTGAATCAAGAATATTCTAGTGCTTTGTAATTCACTTCTTTCGGTATCTCTTACTATTTTTGATTGAGGGACGTAAATTCCCTTATTTGTCGATCTCAACTTGTAATGGCCAGTTCTTGACAGGTACTTTTATGCCCAGAGTACAATCCAATTTTTCATGTTTACCGACTTTTAAATCTACCATTTCCCTCACTGATACAAAGCACTGAAAGAAAGTTTGTTTTTTTTAATTACTCCATTGAGTTCTCAGATTAAGCACATTTTCATTTTCTTTTGACTCATTAGGAATAAAAAAAAAAATATATACTGTAACTACACCCATCAACGAGACAATTATCAATGAATTATCTTTCGATTAAAGTGTATAAAGCTACTTTCGTTACTAAGGAAATGATCAAATATCACTTGAATAAAAAAGTTTGAGAGAAACAATAAAGATTGGGCTTTATATATCAAATGCTGCCCCAGGGCTCCCATGTCCCTAGTTACAGCTCTGGGGTTAATCAACACAGCAAGCATGGGGCAGAATCTATTAATATCTTAAAACATTAATTCTAATGTGTAATATATTACTTAGAATTGTTTGTTCAGTTACTAAATATTTGAAGCCTTACCTTTCTGAGTAATTCATTACAGATTATTCCAATATAATATAATTTTTTATTAAATTTGAATTTTTATAAACAGGTGAAAATTGCATTATCCAAGAACAGAGCATACATCTCAGTGACATCAGAAGCAAAAATGAAAACTTTGCATGGACTCTACTGTATGTTCTACATACCGTGATAAAAAAATAAGTGACCCCACCCTCCGAAGCATCTGTAAAATATCTTAACATATTGTTATCGGGGTATTTTTCTGTTTTGAACAATAAACTATACCTTTTTGCATTCCTCTAAATCGGTATATTTTTAGAAAAGTAATTTTATATATTTGTGGTTAAATCAATTAAATTTTATCTTCAGCAATTGATGCGAAATTTATTTCACTAGCATGTTTTTGCGCTAGCGGCATTTAAAGGGTTTCACATGAATATGAAAATCCATTTTTATTTTAAAGTATTGTTTTAGAGGAACAACTAAGAGCAGGGTTCGTGATTTTTTTGATTTAAAAAAAAAAATCAAAAAAATCGGATATTTTTTATTTAAATCAGATTTTTTTGATTTAAATCAGATTTTTTTTTTTTAAGTCTACAAATTTATAGTTACTCATTACTTTTTCCTGTAAAAGTAATCTATATATTAAACAATGCCTAAAAACATAATTTAAGTACATTTCATGCCAGAAGCTATGTTTTTTATAAGCATATATACATCAGTTTTAACTTTTAACACTGACGGATAATGAAATTTATCATTTAAGACCACAAGAACTATAGCATACTCATATCAAAATACAAATTAACAAGCAAATTTAATGTGAACTTGTACCTTCCCTTTTAGTTTTGAAAACAAAATGTATATGAAAACAACTGTCATGTTATATGAGCATTTACTTTTACTCTAAATGCATATTATTATAAGTTCTCTATTTTATATATAGATTTTTCAGCTCATCATTTTGTAAAATCATATGATCACTTTATTACTAAAAGATGAAACTTCTCATTTTAACTAAATACCTTTTATTTAAAATTTAAAAATACAAATGAAGCAGACAATTTCCATATTTAAAAATAAACGTCTCTGAGTGTTAGGGAAGAATAAAACATCTCTTTGACCATTCTGATTCTGGATAACATACTGTATTATTAATTTAATGTATCTATATGTAATTATCTATGGTATTATTATAAACCAAGTTAATTATGGCATGAAAGTTAACACTATCTAAAAAAATTTTGAAATATGCATAATCCCAATAATGTACGTAAATAATCAAAATAAAATGTTAACAAAGAAAATAACTGAAGCTTAAGCATAGGTCGATCCAGGTTTTATTTTTGAGGCAAATTTTAGTGAAAAATAGAAATATTTTTGAGAAAACTATTATCATATAAAAGTTCTCATTATAGAAATCACTCAATGATTAACATAAAAACTCATAAAATAATAAAATATGATAATAAATCATTAAATAGTAATTTCATAAAAACTAATATATGCAGTACTTTAAATGAGAAACAATTTAGAAAAGAAACATTCTTATGGACACAATATATATATATATATATATATATATATATATATATAGTATATACATATAAAAATGCTGAGTGGCATTAAAAAATTAATAAATGAAGCCGAAATGTCATTAAAAATACATAAATAAATAAAAGTGAAAACTTCCATGCTTTATATGTTATCATAATAGTTGAATTAATTATGCTTTGTTGTTAAAATGTTTAAAAAGAAAGACAAGTTCATAGAGTTTTCATGATAATATATGGTCTTAGTGTAAAATCCTATACTGAATTAGTACGTTTTTTAGTTATATTAATATATAAAATTTGCTTTCAAGTTCTTTAATTCATTTCTGAAGTATAAAAAGTAATTGTGTAAGATTTAAAGTAATTGGTTCATATGTGCCAACACACACACATGTACAGATACCTATATATATATAGTTTTGCTAATTGAAGGTTGTAAATGCAACATATTTTGTATTTGAAACTCATTCTAACAAGATTTAAAAAATTTAGATCATAAAAAGTTTTGAAAAATGATTCAATTTTAATAAATGACTTTTTAAAAAAATCAGTTGATTTAAATCAATGATTTAAAAAAAAAAATCCATTGATTTAAATCAAGATTTAAATCATGATTTTAATCAAGCTGATTTAAATCAACGAACCCTGACTAAGAGCAGGGCTAATTTTTATTTTATATCAAATGAGAATTTTCATTTGTCGATGTGAAAGTGTTAATTTTGCCCAGGGACAAAACAAACTTTCACAAAGATGCTATAAATACTCATAAATAAAAATACAAAATTGTGTTAGCCTGCTATCCCATTTTTCTGACAAATACATCCCTGCTTACTTCCACATCAGATTGCTCCTTCTGCCTGACTTTTTAGATACGTACTTGATTTCTTGATAATAGTATATGCTTTAGGACCTTAGAAGCCCATCTCTAAAAACTGCAATGGAATGTCTAGGGTATCTTTCAACTAAAAATCAAAGAACTAGTTCATTGTTTCTGTGCTTGACATTAAGGATTTAGAAAATTCCTAATGTTTAATGTATAATTTATAAACTCTATTTTTGCTTACAGTATCTGTGTTTGAGTAATATTTTTTTTTTCATGCATATCTAAAATTTTTTACCATGTCAGCTTGTTCTATAGGGGCTTGAGCCCCCTAAGACCCCCTCTATGAGTGTGACATTGTGTTACAAAGATAAATTTTCGGCATTTAGCTTTGTAAAATACACAAGCAATCTTTGTTGCTGCTTTTATTATTTATTTATTTACTTTTTTAATTATAAATTTATTTTTAAAAATCAGTATATTAGATTAGTTTCACATTGTTATAATTTGTAAGATTCATTTATAAAGGGGAAACTCGTCTCCTTTTTTCTCTTTGTCATATGTGCTTTACCACTTCTAGCCCTCAGATTATTTCTTAAATAATGATTTTTATAAATGAAAATTATTTTTTAATATAATTTTTTATAGGTGTTATTGAAGTAACATTTTCTGAAGCAGTTGATGGTTATCTAGATTTAATAACATATTTACCAACAACTTATAAATCCTCAAGCAAACCTGGGTCTCGTCAAAACTCATTCTCAGAAAAGGAACATAAAATGAAGCACAGGTAAGTATTTAAAAAATTATGCTTACCGTTTACTTCAGTATTTTACATTTTATATAAAAGTCTAAATTCTATAAAATGATTACGACAAATGTTGTAGTAAACTGCTGACTAATTTATTCTATTACTAAAACAGCAGTACAAATATTAAAATATACTAAATAAATCACTGCACACACACACACACATATATACGAGGGCTATTTTTTTTTCAACCTCCGATAGGCTATAAAAAAAAAAAACGGGTAAATATAAAAAAATGATTTTATTGCCAAAAGTAATATAGATTAAAGGTTACTTCTCTACATAATCACCTTGATGATTGAGGTATTTGTCATATCTGTAAACAAGCTTTGAAATACCCTCTTCATAAAAGGTTGCCGCCAGTGACTTCAAGTGAGTTATGACGGTTTCTTTGAGCTCTTCGTCAGTTTGGAAGCATTGCCCTCCAAGCCACTTCTTTAGTTCCGTGAAAAGATGGTAATCACTGGGCGCTAGGTCAGGACTATATGGTGGGTGTTCGAAAATGTCCCATTTAAATTGCTTAAGGAGCCGTTGGGTTACACGAGCACTGTGCAGACGGGCATTGTCATGGATCAGAACAATTCCGGAAGTTACAATTCCTTTAAATTTTCGACACCATTCACTCATAAAGTTGTCTCCATACACTCGACTCCTTCTTCGATAAATTTCCGCTGCACTATTCCCTTCTGCCTGCAAGAAACGAATAACACTTCGCAATTCACACTTGGCAGGAGAATCAATAAAGACAGCCATGTTTACTTGACTGCAGCTAAAAACGAATTAGCGTGTTGCACTCGACAGTGACAGAGCATGTAGAAGAGGAGATGCGCTGTCACATGCTGCGCACGCCAGTCACCTGCCGCATGTCTGGCCTTCATACCATGCGATCGGAGGTTGAAAAAAAAACAGCCCTCGTATATATACCGGGTGATTCAAAATAGATGTTACAGCGATTATCTCGTAAACTAAGAAAGGTAGAAACATACTTCCAATTACAAAATTAATGCAAATTAAAAGTAGATTTCAGATATGGCATTTTTTTGTACAAGGGGCTGTATACATATTAAATACGAAATTTAATTTTTATACGGTCCCTTCTATCATATGACTTATATTTAGAAAAATATTCTCCTCGCTCTAACAATCAAAATAAAAAAAAAATCTTCTCTCTAAGTCGAAATCTCGCTGAGTTATTGCAATTTCAAAATTCTAGCATTTTTCGCCAAATCTTAAGGGGTTGTATCAAAAGTGAGAAATTGTAATTACTATAGCTTTTGTAATAAGGCACATGTTGATCAGCATTTGGGGGGGGGGGGAAAGAAAAATCATTCAGGGAAAGACGGCTATTTTAACCTGTATTGTCTCTGTGAATACACAAGAGAATACTCATTGATAATTTAACAAATAAAATTTATGAATAATTTATGTACTAAAAGGGAATTTTCAAATTCATTTTTCTTTCTTTTCTTTTACACATTCTCTTACTCGGTGTGAGAAAGAAAGAGTCAAATTTCCCAAATTTAGCTTTTATTATAATTTGCACGTTTTCAGATCCTCTAAATTCAAAAATCATGTTTTAAGCGGTTGGTCTCTCTCTCTCTGTGTGTGTGTGTGTGTGTGTGTGTGTGTTATTAGAATATCTCAAGAACAAATAGAAGCAGAAAATCCAAATTCGATATCCTAATTCTGTATCATATTGCGGTGCTACACTAAAGTATCCGTTGCGATCAGACAATTGTTTGTTTACAGGGTCATTGAAGAGATTTCAAATACATTACGTCTGTGAGTGAAATTTCTCAAAGGTACAGTGCGACATGTATATACCACACTAAACAAAATGAAAAGAACAGATTTTTTATACGCATAAAAGCATGTTTTATGTAGATTGTTGTATAGCAATCATTCATCATTCATTTACAGGGTTACCCAGAGTATTTTGATATATTGAATGGAGCTATACTTGGGAATTGCTGGAAGTGTATTTCAATTTATGTTACTTGTTTTACATATAACACTAAATTTACGTACACAAAGTCATTTGTATATAGTTTATAGACAATATACAGGGCTACCCAAAATTAAGGTAAACATTTTTTTAATCATTATTATTAAATGTAATTGGCGTAAGTGCTTTGCTGCATTTTTTTTTTCGAAGAACACTGCTGACACAGAACGGAAAATTCATTTCTCATACCCATACTGTAAACAAAGTAGTTTTTGAAGAGCGATTTTTTTTCTGTATAATACCACATTCTGAGGCCTCCTGAATACGAAAGGTACATTTTTATTGGTTGATCTGTATATATATGAATTATCAGCATAATTTAACAACAAATAATCTGGTGTGCCACTCACACGACTTCCTCTTGCCCTGAAATTTAATACCATAAATACAGGTTGGAGATTAAGAGGTAACATAAAGAGAGTACTGTAAACTTATGTTGAAATAATTCAAATTAGGCTTTGGAAGAGTATTATATAATAATTAGTTCTGTGTGAGGGGTGATATCATGAAATTATTTGTTTCCTGAAATTATTCGACGCAGGCAATAATCAAACTTTTAAAAACTAGACTTTGGTAATAAGGAAGCCTCAAAACGAGTAAATACACAAAAAAACAAGCGATGCATATTTAGCTTAAAAACATACATTATTTATCATATGTCTATGAGGAATTCATTTCCATTCCTGAGCAGTTTAACTGGACATGGTAAAATATTATAGTAAAGCACTTTTACTAACAATAAAAAAGAATATTATCGCTTAAATATTTGCAACTCTGTATATCTTTTGAAGAATATGTATAAACCACAAAGTGTACCTAAATATAAACCTATAGTAATAATATACGACACAACCAAAAATGCACTTCCATCAATTTTCAGCTATTGTCGCATTATAATCTAGTTATTTTGTGTAGCCCTGTAATTGAACAGTGAATGATTTCCCTGCCATATTCTACACGAGGCATGTTTTTATGCATATAAAAAATATATATTCATTTCATTTGGTTTAGTGCAGTCTATAGGTGTTAAACTCTACTTACCTGCAATTTCCCCCATAGACGTAATGTATTTGAATATTCTTGAGTGTCCCTGTACACGAACCATTTGTTTCATCTTAATGAAAAGCTTAGTGTAGCATCTCTATATGATACATATTTAGAATATCAAGTTTGAATATCTGCTGTTATTTGTTCTTAAGATATGCTGATAACAGACAGACACACACACACAGACCAATCGCTAAAAACACGATTTTCATATTCAGGGGATCTCAAAACGTGTAAATATGACAAAAACTCACTTTCGAAAATATGGCCCAAAAACAATACTTTCTCTACCTTATGGGTATGAGAAAGTAA
Source organism: Salticus scenicus (assembly GCA_963930645.1). NCBI lineage: Eukaryota > Metazoa > Arthropoda > Arachnida > Araneae > Salticidae > Salticus > Salticus scenicus. Next base: position 57,947,882 of record OZ005655.1, read on the forward strand.
TAACTATAGGAAATGCGAATTTGGTACTTCGGATTCCATATCTAGTTGCCACTTGAAAAGTTGATCAAGATTTGCAAGTTTCAAGGAAATTGATAACAGACTTGATTTTTGTTTTGATAAGTATAGGTACTATAATTAAACGGGGGTTGAGAATGGCGGTAACCCCCCTTGCATAGAATTATACATCTATACGATATCATATTCTATACAAAACATTTAGAATATTAACAATAAATATGAATTTCCTTATGATTTTTACAGTATAAAGTTATTTAAATGTAATTTATAAGAATGTCTGTCCCAAAACGCAATGCATTGGCATTTTATGTGCGTTCCTGTACATAAACCAATTGTAGAGAATTAATTAATGCCATTTTAAATAGGGAATATCATATAGTAAACCTGAATAACATATATCATTTCTGAAAATATTTACAGACGCTGGGGGCGGGCAGACGGACAGATGGACAGTCAGACAAAAAAATATGCAAATTGAAATCCTATTCACTGTTAAAAATTGTTAAAAAAATGTCTAATGTAAACGAAAATGCAATTCTAGCAAATGTCCAATAATAACCCTTAACGTAACTAAATATTTTTGTGTGCCCTGTAAATCTAATGCTAATCGTACTGTATACTATAGAAAGCATTCTTTTGTGCATATGAATAACATATTTCAATTTCATTAAGATTTATGCTAAGTAATTAAAATTTGGTTTATAGAAATATCTTCACATAGAACGCAATGCTTTGGAATACTTTCGGGTGTCCCTGTATACAAACCAGTAATGGTGTTTACTCCATTTTCTATAGAAAATATCCGATAGAAAACTTTAATAACGTATTTCAATTTTATTAATATCTGCATAAATTAAAGGTATTAAAATATGGTTTATAAAAATACCTCTCATAGAACACAATACTTTGGAATACTTTCGGGTGTCCCTGTGAACAAGCTAGCAGAGGTATTCACTACATTTTCAATAAGGAACATCCGATAGTGAACTCAAATAACATATATCAGTTTCAGGAAATTCTGTGAATATTCACGGGAGTTAGAGCGTGGACACACAGAAAGACGAATGGACAGACAGACAAATCGAAGTCATTAACACTTCTCAACCTGGCTGGAATTGTTAAAGAGCCGAAGTCATTAAATTTTTCAACCATGATGGAAAGTGGTAAAAATAAAGCGCGAAAATTCCACACGGTTTTGCTAGACTTTTAATTTTTTTCCTATCTTAACGTGTTTTAATTTGCAGGTGACCCCTAAGAAATTTAACTATTATATTTTTTAACAATACGAAATTATGTAAATTTGCATTAAGTTCTTAAAACTGTTGATTTCACGTGCTTGAATGATTTTAGTTGCTATTTTAAAATAAAGGATCTTTTTTTAATTTTTCTCATCTCATAGATAACCCCCTAAAGTTGGCGTCGAAAAAAAGATGCCAAAATTGAAAAAAAAGTGGTGTAAGTCGTCATTTTCAAATTGCAATAACTCAGCAAGATTTTGACTTAGAGAGATGATTTTTTTTTCATTTTGATTGTTAGAGCGAGGACAATAATTTTCTAAATATAAGTCATATGATAGGAGGGGCCATATAAAAATTAAATTTCGTATTTAATATGTATACAGCCCCTTGTACAAAAAATATGCCATATTTGAAATCTACTCTTAATTTGCTCTAATTTTGTAATTGGAAGTTTGTTTCTATCTTTCTTAGTTTACGAGATAATCGCTGTAACATCTATTTTGAATCACCTGGTATATATATATATAATAATTCATTAGTAGTACAAATAAGCATAAAATCTGAAGTTATTGAAGCATAAGCATAATATGATAAAAATATATAATAAATTACTGTAAAAGCACTTATTTTCGTGAGTTGTAATTTTCACGAAAATGAAGATATTGGTGATTCTGCGAGTTGAAAATTTCGCGAATTTTATATGAATAGGACCGAAAGTTGAAAAATCCTAAAGTTAAAAAGTACCTAAGTATAGAACCCGTTTTGCATAAGGCATTTTAAGAAACTTCCTTTTGTCCAAAAAATTCGTCCCCCCCCCCCCCCCCATCGCTCTGAAAACAATTAATTCTTACAACGGGGCTTATACATCAACTTTGGCCTTGGCTCAACACGCACATTCCAACTCAAACAAGTTTCTTTTCTCAATCTCTTTTTTCCCCTCGCATTTTATCAAACTAGGGACTTCTGAACCCCCCCTTTTGCACCAAAAATGTAATCTCCCCACCCCCTTCGCTTTTCTCGGATTCAGACCGTCCATGTCTGTGAGCGAGTGTGTAAGTGAAACTCTCCTGATTTTTTATTATTATTTGAGGAGGGAAAAAAAAAAAAAAGTATTTTGCAAGGCTTAAATTTTTGCGATTATGATGAGCTCGCGAAAATTAAAGCCTCACAAAAATAAGTGCTTTTACAGTATTAAAAAATAAATAACAATGTTATAAAATATTAGCAGTTAATATTCTAAATCTTAAGAGAATTGTATTGTGTAACAACTAAAAAAATTAGAGATGACATTAGATCAGTATTTTTCCACTTAAATATATAATGTTTTAATCTAATGATAGCTTTAGTTGTTAAGTAGCACTTTCTGTGAAAAACTACTGAATAATAATTATTATTGTTCTCTATGAGTATAAGAATGGTATAAAAACAATGTAGCCGAGTTAGTCTTCTGAAAACTCATAACTTGTACAGATCAGCAGCTCAACCATCCAATTTCAATCATTTTTGGAAATTATGCTACTATAGCATCAGTACTATGTTAAGTATAATCATTCGTAATTTAAATTTTTAAAGTAAATTAAAACATATAATTTAATATTTTCTTAAAAGCTTTTAATCTTTTTTTCTGATCCCATTCTGAATCCTTAATTCAAACATTTAAAATGCATCACCTAAAAAAAGGTCAAAAAGGCAAAATTATAATGAGTCCGAATTCATATTTAGACTGTTGAGTATGAATCTGAACTGATGAATATCAACAAGGCACACTATTGTCTGTGTCTTCTTGTAAAATTCACAAAAGCTCATAAATATAACATTTGACAAAATTGATCATGATCTGAGTGAGCTATTTCATGGGCAGAATTCTAATTTCCCCTATTGTTTTCTTGCTTATTCTTCTTAAGTTTCAAAAGTCCTTTTTACATACCAAGTAATTCCTGTAATGATGCAAATTTTATTTGTTTGTTATTTTAGAATACGTTTATGTCAGTCAGGGAACATAGAAATTGATAGTATTACTTCTGATGATAAAAAACAGACATTCGATGAATGTAGTCAGTCCCAAAATGGAAGCCTCAATCCATGGGTTTTGCATTGCCATCAAAAACAATTGAAGAAACTACATAATTCTTCTTCAATAGTAAATCAGAGTAAGTTTTCTTTTGGTCTTATTTGATAATTAATTACATTGTTTTGAGTATGTATTTATAAAAGACTAAAAAATGTTGATAAAACTTTCAATATGATGCCATGTTATTATATGATAGCTAATGATTAATGTATAGGAATGGAAAACAGAAATCTATAAAATGCAGCATTTCATTAGAGTACTGTTTTATAGAGATTTATATACATGAAGTAATACTTATGTATATAAATCTTTATACATACACATGTGTGATAAATTATAGCCAGACAAGCCTATGAATGCAGTTTCTTCTCATAAGTTATAGCAAAAGCAGAAAATGTACCAACACTCTACAATCTGAACTACCTGGTCAATATTTGGTTAGCACTTTTTGCTCATTTAAAAATTGAAAATACTTATCGGTCCTGTAAATAATAGCACAGTTTTATGCATGAATTTTTTAATACTTTTAAACTTCAATATTGCTAATAAATATTAAAATACCACCAAAAACAAATATATTTCTGCTTTCCTGCTGCTCTCATGTCTACTTTATTTTCTGATAAAAGATAATGTTTAATTGTTTCAATCTAAAGCAGCAATTGTGAGTTTTTTTCTCTTCAAGGTTTTTATTATATATGTAATATTAATTCTAAGGTACAATCAAATGTAACATATTTTAGATGCAATGTCAGATTAGTTACAGCAAAAGCAGAAAATGTACCAATACTCTACATTATGAACTACCTGGTCAATATCTGGTTAGCACTTTTTGCTCATTTAAAAATTGGAAATACTTATCGGTCCTGTATATAATAGCACAGTTTTATGCATGAATTTGTTAATACTTCAAAAAAAAAAAAAAAAAGTTCCAAAATGTGCCATTAATTATCATAAAGTATTTGTTTTATGAAGCTCCTCTTTTTCTCTTTTCACTATGACTGTTTCTGCTGTAAATACATATTCTTGTCTTTTTGCTAAAACAATTGTAGTAAACTCTTGAAGTCTATTGTTTCCTGCTATTCCACTGTGTTGCTAAACAACATTCCTTTGTTTAATGAGTCCATTTAGGTATTTCCCCCGACATTAGTCTGACAGCGCCATCTATTAGAACATGTTGGAAGTACTTTTTTCCTCTCCCCAAACAAAATTTCCTTGCCTCACAATTGCTCTGGTAAAATATCAAATCGCTCTGATGGGTAGTTTTAAAATTATAGCATTTTGAAATTGTAGCTTTAATTATATTCATCCTGTGCAATAAATGCTTACTTAATTAATTATATGTGATCCTTTATGTAGCTTATTTAGATTATTGTTAATTTATTATGTTTAAAGTCTTTGGCTTTTCCCAAATAGAATACATATTACTTGAAAACAGAGCTGCCAAATATGAAATTCCTTGCATTTTGGACATTAAAATGGGAACTAGGCAGTATGGTGATAGTGCTTCCTTAGCAAAACGACAGTCACATACAGCTAAAGCAGCTGGATCCACATCAACTTCATTGGGTGTTCGTTTGTCAGGCATGGCGGTAAAGTAATATTCTTTTATTATTTTTGAATAATGCTTTTTCTACCTTTGCAATTCTACAAACTAAATAAATAATAAGTTGTTAAAATCTTTTTTTTTTTTTTTTTTCCCTTAAGAAAAACTTGTTGATTATCTGAGAAATTTTAGTTATAAAATTTTATTTTAATAACAAAATCAGGATTGAAAATTAGAATATGAAAATCAGGCGTCAATGGTAACTAATTTTTTTTTTTTTTTTTTTTTTTTTTTTTTTTTTAGTTGCCAAAATTGCTTAGGTAGGCATAATTATTAAATTAATATCCAATAAGACTTGAAACTATGCTGAACTGTCTGTTTGAAAAATTGAGTGGTATATACATAAATACATATGTAAACAACAAAACAAGAATAAATTTATATTAAAACAGATTTAAAATTTACATGGAAAAGAATAAACAGAAGAAAACCTATTTACCAGCTTGGTTAACTGGTTTTTAAAGTCAAAATACCCAGTGTTTCATTTTTTGAAAAAAAAAAAAAAAAAAATCTGTTAACAGCAATTATGTATTTGTGTATTTATTGGCTTTGATTAAGCAAATTCATATGCCTTTAAAACAGACAATGTATGTTTTATAAATTATACAAAGAAAATTAATCAAATATCAACACCTGGTGTAATTTTATGGTTATTAAATTTAAATTTCTGGTTGCAAAATACAACTAATGACCACGAAATTTAAACCCTAAACAGAATAGCTTAGAGAATTATTATTATAATAATTATTATTTTTATTATTATTATTATTTTTTTTTTTTTTCCTGTAGAAATGAATTTATTTTTGGAAAATAAAAATCATCTCTTCATAAGGACATCTTCCTATTTTTCTCAAATCATAGTTTTTTTTTTTTTTTTTTTTTTACATTCACACACTTTTTCTAAAGTTTTTCATCTTTTTGTTTTTTTTTTCTTCTTTTATTATTTAGTTTCTATCATCACTATTATTGAATATAATAAAAATTATTTAAATAGTCATTTGCTATGGAATAATATAAAAATTGCCGTGTAAGAAATAATTGCTTTTATTAGTAATTACTTATACTATCTATTTTTGTTGAAAAATGATAAGTGGCAATATTATTTAACATAACTTCTTAATACCTATAAATTAAAAATTTTCTCTTTAAAATGTATTTATTTTACTAATATATTATCAATAGTGTTTGAAAAGCTATTTTGTTTTTCCTGTAATAATATTTTCCTTAAAACCATTTTCAACCACTACCAGTTTTTTCAGTTCCAAAAATAAGGTAAATTAGGGCTTTAGTAGGTCAAATAAAATAGAAATAGAAATATTTTACCTAAATGAAAACAAAAATTAACTATAGGGGCAATTGTGGAAGTGGGACATATACGTTCCACAAGTCTTTTTAGATGGCACATATGTATCTTAGTGGAGTTAAAGTGATGATATAAAATGCAGTGAAAAGTTTAATTTTTTCCGGGATATGGTAAACAGAAGATTTACCAGAAAAATCATCTGTTATAGATAAAAAGAAACGTTCACCTTTTTTTCCAAGAGTTTTAATAGGACCCCCAAGTATCAAGAAAAAGTCTGTCTAAAGGTTTTTTAGAAGAAGAATGGCTTAGAGGCTTCAAAGAGACATGATTCTGTTTACTCAAATGACAAGGATCACAAAAAAAAAATTATCAACAGATTTTAAATGAGGTTAACAGCAGAATTACGAATAGTGTTAAAAATTGAATCAGGGCTAATGTGATCATAACGTAGATGCCATATATCTATATTATTTATGTCAGCAGATTTTATAACACGCAAAGCTGAAATTTCAGCATTTTCAAAATTAACATCTTTATAAAAATTCTGCCCCCCATTCATTTTAACACTATGCCTGTTCCTCATTGCCTTTGGAAAAGTATAATATATCCCGCCATAGAGCCTAGCAGAAAAAAGAAAGTCACCAAACTTGTCGACCACATTCAATTTACCAGCCTTACCAGTAAATTTAGCACCACTCTGGTCGAATCTAGAACCACTCAAAAGATTTTTTCTTAAATTTGGTGAATATAAAACATTCCATAATTTAATTTCAATTCCATTGAAGTTTAACTCAACTTCACCTTTACCAGTAATGGGGAAAGTAACTCGTCAACAGCCACATGCAATTCATCACCAGAGATTTCAGCAAAATTACAAAATAAAGCTTTATCTTTACAAAAGTGATGAGAGGCTGCTGTATCAAAAGCCCATCATCCCTCTCTATAAAAACTGCTTAAATTAGCTTCAGCTATAAAATTTTGAGCTTTATGGATGGGGAGGAGGGGGGGGGGGTATCACGTTTTGACTGCTGACCGGAGCCACCCCTTTCTTTTTAAATTTTACATTTTGGGCCTCGATAGAACACTCAACTTTGCTCTTATCAATACTTTGAAGTTGGAGATGTGTCTCCTCTGAACAAAGTTCAATAATAATTTTTTTTTAAATCAAAGTCCTTATCGGGCCAACGGAGTATTTGCTGGACGATCTGGTCAAACTTGTCGGGCAGGTACCTTAAGACCTGAAAACACAAATACTCATCACTGATAGGCTTACCAATAGAATTTAATTGGTCAGCAATTTTTGAAATTCTAGCTGCAAAAATACCAATAGATTCACCAGGTTCTAAAAAACAAGTCATTAACTCCGAAAATAATTTCATATGATGGCTTCTACTATCTGTTTGAAAGTTGACTTTAATAATTTCCCAAGCTTTTGAGGGGTCAGTACAATCACTTATTAAACTACAAAACTCTGGTTCTATATTTAAATACATAAGTGACATGGCTGCGTTCTGCCTTCTCTTAAAATCACTTACAGCCTCCTCACTTACCGTCTCACTTATTTTAAGTTGCTTTTCAACACCAGTGACGATGTCATAAGCATTTCTTTCCATTAATAAAAACTTAATATCACACTTCCAACCAGCATAGTTAGTGGAATTAAGCTTAGCTATTTGAAGTGCCAGACTATATGCCATCTTTAAACTGTAAAGTAATTTACTGAGTCAAAGAAGAAAAAAAACTAGTCAAATCTAAAACAACATAAACCCCTTTAAACTTTTGCCCATAACCCAAATGTTAGAGACCTTTAGGTCAATCTTTTAAAACATTCTATTAAGCAGAGACTAACAGTAGAAACAATTTAAGAAATTAGAGTTTGAGTAAAAAATATGATTTGACTAGTGTAAAGATATATTGAACTCAGTAAACACTAAAAAGATTAACATTAACAAAAGTTTATTCATGAATGAAATAAATAAATATAAAATAATTATAACAATATATATATTCATTTAATTAACAAGCAGTGCATAGCACAAATCAGTCATTACCTTCAACAGTGCAGAACAAAAACCATCACCAGATGAAATCAATATAATCCGATGAGTCTTCAATACAATAATTATTCACACAGGAAAACAACCTAAAAAAACATTAATCCTCGGGATCATTCACAACATTTCCAGGTCGCCAAGAATGACCATGGAAACACGAAAAAAAAAAAAAAAAAATTGTAGATAGTAATTTGTAGAGAATCAAATGAACTGTAGAAAAGAAAATAAATCATGATTATTAAAGATCAAGCGTACATCATCTCGCGGTCGCCTAGTTGACCAGCAAGAAAAAGGAAAACTTGAAACTACATCTCGCGGTTGCCAGGTTGACCAGCGAGAAAGATGAACGATGATTTAAAAAAAATTTAGACATATATAGAAGACCATCATGAAAATCTGGACACAAGCTGAACTAGATTTGCAGCTATTTTAAAACTATTTAATTTATTAAACTTAACATAATTAGCATTAACGCCTTAAACAATTTCAACATTAATAAACGAAAACTTAACAAATACGTTTCAAAAATATTCTAACATCATTCAAGCTTTAAAAGTTTAGCATCGCAAGATGAAAAACTACCAGTGAGACTAAGCTCACCCCAATCACTGAAACGAACTCCATGCTACTGCTGCTAGAAACAACTACTAGAGCTGTTCAACTGAACTGAGCTGCCCCGTTGTTCAAATTGTCGTGCTCTTTTATACTTTATAAAGATAATAAATTGCATATCGACAACATCGATAATGCTACCTAGCAGCCAAAGCCAAATTACAATTTATAATAATTATTTCTAAGGCAGTGGCAACAGCAAAAATAGAAAAATTATAAAAGCTGAAAGTGGCAACGATAAAAAGATAAACAAACGTTGATGTTTTGACATGCGAAATATTTAAGCAACGATATGAACTTTAACAGAAAGAAAATCCAAATAAAAGTTTAGTAATTTCAGAAAAGGTAAGTTAAAGCCTCTATAAAATAAATATATATAAGAAACTAAATATTTTTTATTAGATGTGAGGACATGATAGTAACCAATACCAAATATTTCGTATCTATGTTCAGTATCATGTTTCTCTAATGTTTTGTCAAATTTTCTGTAAATTTTGTAAAGTTTTATGGAAATCTGTTCTAGTCATAATTAAAATAGTTAAAAAAAAAAATAATAATTTTTGAAAAATTTTTATATCTGCCTAAATAATTGTGTAATTCCCATACCAAAACATACAAATATTATACATAGTATGTGCTACAATGTATTAAAGTTACAGTCATTTGCAGCTTTTTATGATACAGGGTGATCGAAAGTATGTGCAGTTTTCTTCAACTTGTGGTTGGTCCCCTAATTGCACTCTGAACTAAACCAATAATGGAAATTGTAAGCAGGGCGGTGCCTATACTTTTAGCCGCCCTAGGCATAGTGGTGTATCAAGGGTGAGGCTGAGGGGTCGGGCTGCTCCGGACCTCTGTCGTGAGAGGGGTCCGAAGTAACTTAATTTATATGCATCTGAGACATTATTTATCGTGCCATTATTTTAAACTTAAACATTCATTGTAATTCCACTTTAAGTAGCAGGTTCCTGTTTAAAAAGCCTTGATGTACATAATGACTGTATACATAGTGACTGTAGAGCGACAACTCCAAAATCAAAATAATTCATTTATGCAAAACCTGACTAAGGCTAGGCAAACAGAACCAATGTCCCTGGCCCTTTTAATGGGTTAGGTTTCCGAATCAATTTTAAAATTTATTCCAATGCCTTTTTATTGCAATAAATTTAAGTGAAGAAGTTAGAGGAAGTCTCAGTATAGGAGAGACCCCAATGACACTTTCGTCCTGAGCCTCAATAGTTGTAGGTCGCCACTGCCTAGGCGAAAGATTTTAGCTACTAAGTATTTAGCCCTACACCCTACAATTTCAAAAAAGTACTGCACAACCACGGAAAGTGAGAGATTTTAATCCTTGGAAAAAGAAGGCGTGCTTTGAAGGTATTTTAAGTCATGAAACATACACATTATTATATGCGTATAACAAATCATGTGCAAAACAAATAAATTTTTTCTCTTATTTTATGTTGGGAGAGGAATAAATATTTAATATGATTTTATTATCTTTCATTTTATTTTGTCATTAGCAGGGTCTATCCATTGTTGAAAAAGCTTAAGGGCGTGCATCCGGAAATGAAGATTTCTATTCAACATGGCCGCCCAGGTTCTAAGAAAAAATTGGGGTTGGCCTAACTTTAAAAACTGACAGCCATCTGCTCCAATCAGTGAATAGTAGAATTCCCCTATTAGTTGAAAAATTATCTTCTTGACTACCTAAGTTATTTTGACACTTTCTCTCCTAGCTGTGGGGTGACAGAGGTGATAAGAGACAGTTTCCCACCTGTATTCAATTATCTACAAGAACGCCGCTAAAAAAATATACAAACTATCGCATCGCTCAGTGAAATATTTTGTGAAACGTAAATCACTAAAATAAATAGATTTAAGATTTAAATTCTAATGTCAAGAAATTTAATCTTATTAAATGAATAAATGAAAATTCATTACACAAAATGTTTCGGAACAGAAGAAAATATTTTTTTTTTAATTATAAATATATGCATAAAATATGTGAATATTATAAAAAAAAATGTTTATTGAATTATTTATACTACATATATAGTTTCAAACAGTACATAAAATAGCTCTCTCTCTTGTCGAAAGATTCAAACCCACGGTAGTGTGTTTTAAAAAATAGTGGTTGATTTTTTTTTTTTTTTTTTTTAAGTTTTAATAGGAAATATGTTTACTCAAAAGTTTTTTTTTAATTCTAACTATTTACTTTCTTTCACGTATACACAGGGTAAAGAAAGTATTGTTTTTGGGCCAAATTTTCGAAATTGAGTTTTTTTTTTCTTTATTATATAATTATACTGTAGTATCTTGTAGAGTGGACGAGAATTATTTACTTGACTAATCAGAACAAGAAATTAATATTTTTTCCAAATTTTAATTTAACTAGATTAATTTTTAGAAATTTACAATATATACATATTTTGCTGTATTTCCTCGATATGAAATGGTTTTCAATAAGATAGTGGGTTCTACAGTATAAGGCTGGAAGGAATTTCAGATAGAGTCCACAGTGATTTTCATCAGTCCGTGACCGCTTCTGCAGTCTTTTCCAGAAAATAACAGTTCCTTTCCCGAGGTCTAGCCCGACCTGCTCTGGGATTCCTGCCTTTCCAAAACTCCGACGTGAACTCCCGTTTTCAGTCTCTCATCGTCAAAATTACAGTTCGTATTGGGCGTGTTTTTCTGAAAACAAAATCTCAGATGCAGGCCCTGATTCGCTCGAAATTCCATCATCAGTTCTGACGCGTTGAATTCTTCTCGAAGGAAAAGTTCTCAAGGCACGCGGCTTCCCACGTTCATCAAAGGGAAACGGACATACCTTTCTACAAAGGAGAGATGTTCCGCTGCGAGCCGTTAGGCCCCAGACTGTCTGCTTCTTTGTACTGAAATGTCTCTTCCAATGATATATTGGAGTCGGAGTCTCTGCCTTTACAGCTCCCCTCCCCTTAAAGAAAAATTCAGGGCCATTTTGGGGCCGAATTTTCATCAGAAGAAGCTGAAATTAGGATATTCAAATTCACTTCTAAAAGAGGCAATAGTCCCTACAAATTGGAATATCTACCAGAAAAATATAATGTTGATTTTTCAACAAAACCAAAATAATTAAACACTACCTTAATAATTTTTACACTTAAAATATATACTTCCCTGATTATACTGATTAATTTAAAAACACCAAAAAGAAAAAATTTTAATTTTGAAAATTTAACTTGCTTATTTACAATACAAAAAATTCCTTTTGCTTTTAAAGTTACATTCGACTTAAACAGTCTACGTGAGCTATCTCACGCCCTGGCCGGTGTATTACAGTGTAATCATATGGCTGCAGAGTTAATGCCCATCTCATTAATCGAGGGTTTTTCCCAGCATTTCTCTTCAACCAGACTAATGGATCATGATCTGTTTCAATAGTGAATTTTTGTCCATCTAAGTAGTGCTTTAACTTTTTTATAGCGAATATTATCGCAGCACACTCTTTTTCTGTCGTAGTGTAATTTCTTTCGGGAGCAGTAAATTTCCTGCTCAAGTATAAGATAGGGTGCTCTTCCTTTTCTATTCTCTGAGCGAGGATTACCCCAAACCCTAAGTCTGATGCATCGGTCTGTACGATAAAGGGGTGCTCGTAGTTCGGAGCATAAAGAATAGGTTGGTCTGTTAATTTCCGTTTTACTTCCTCGAATGCTTTTTGCATTTCAGCGGACCATTCTATGCTTTCTTTGCGATTTTTCCCTTTTAACGCTCTAGTTAGAGGCTCAACAATAGTGGCATAATTTTCGATATAGCGGGCGTAGTATCCTACCATTCCGAGAATTTGTCTAATTTCTGTTTTAGATTTCGGGATCGGAAAATCCAAGACTGCCTGGATTTTAGCTTCTGCGGGCGACCGACGTCCGTTCCCTACAACGTGCCCCAAGTATGTTACGCTGTCTTGCGCAAATTGACATTTAGAAGGTTTTATTTTCAACTTTGCATCCTCTAGTTTTTTTAAAATTGTGTCTAAATGTTCCATATGCGCTTCCCAAGTCTTTGAAAATATGGCGATATCGTCTAAGTACGGTACGCAAAAGTTTTCACAGCCCTGTAATAATAGTGACATAAATTTACTGAACCTATATGGGGCATTCACTAATCCGAAAGGCATTACTAAGGGTCTAAAATTTCCCCAAGGAGTGGAAAATGCCGCATATCTTTGCGCCCTAGGTGTCAGTGGAATTTGCCAATATCCTTTCGTTAGATCTACAAGCGTGATAAATTTAGCACTTGAAACTAAGTCCAAACGATCTTCGATGTTCGGTATTGGAAAATATTCGGTTCTGGTTATGGAATTCAAAACGCGATAGTCCAAACATGGGCGTGGCTGTTTGTGGGGGGCTTCTACTAAAATTAAAGGACTACTATAGTCCGACTCCCCTATTTCGATTATGTTCAATTCAAGCATCCTTTTGATCTCTCTTTTGAGAATTTCTGTCTGTCTTTGAGACATTCTGTACGGTTTAATTCTAACCGGTTTGTCGGAAATTAATTCGATGTCGTGCTCGATTAGATCGGTGCGCCCTGGATCATTTGAAAACAGGTCCCTGTGGCAATCCAAAACCCCTTTTAATTTCTCTATCTGATCGGTAGTATGTTTCATTTCTAAATTTCCATTTCTTACGATTTCGTTGAAGTCATAAACATTTGGGTCAGAGTGTGGATATACTATTTCTAAATCTGTTTCTTTATTATCCACGCTAGTGATTTCACTAAACAAAACATTTATCATCTCTGCCCTTTGTCTATAAGGTTTCAACATATTAACGTGGAATACTTGAGAGGGCTCCCTCCTACCTGGAATATTCACAACATAGTTAGTCTCCGAGATTTGTTTCTCCACTGTACCCGGTCCGATCCAACTTACGGCGAATTTATTCGGCTTGTACGTCGCAACCACTAGAACTTGGTCTCCCGGTTTAAATTTCCGGTCAACTGCGTCCCGATCGTACCAAAGCTTCCTTTTCTCTCTCGCATCTTCCATCGATTCAATAGCTAATTCTTGGCATTTTTTTAGCCGATTTATAAGATCAAAAATGTATTCAGTAACGGGCGTTTGTTCCTCGTTTTCGATTCCGCATAATTTTTCAAAAATTATTGTCTCGGGAGTTCTTAGATTTTTGCCGTGAACGAGTTCGGCAGGGCTATATCCGGTAGATTGATGCACGGTAGTACGCAACACCAATAATGCAAATGGAAGATTTTTCTCCCAATCTGCTCCGTTTTCTAAGCATAACACTTTTAATAATCGCTTTACGGTGCGGTGAAATCTCTCAATCGCTTGGGATTGGGGATGATGTATGGAGCTATGAATCACTTTTATTCCAAACTTTTCGAAAAAGGTCTCAGTCAATTCACTCGTAAAACTTCTTCCTAAATCTAATTGAATCTCTCGCGGGAACCCGAATCTGCTAAACATTCGTAAGAACCCGTTTATCACTGCTGGAGAAGTGATTTCTTTAAGCGGTATGGCCTCCGGATATTTCGAAGACAAACACATAGCTGTCAAAAGGTACCTATTTTCGTTTTCACTTAGAGGGAGTGGTCCCGTTAGATCAGCGGAAAACCGAGTGAACACTTCGGTTACTATGGGAACCCTTTTCATAGGCGCTTTCTTTACCTCTCTAGGTTTCCCTATCACCTGACAATGGTGACACGATAATACAAATTCCTCTATTTCTTTGACCGAATTTGGCCACGCGAAATATCTGAAGATTTTATCTTTCGTCTTTGTGACTCCGAGATGTCCGCCAACATTCGAATGACATAATTCCATTACGTCTTTTCTAAGTGTTACAGGAATAATCACTTGTTTTCTAACCTCCCCGCGATTTGTTTTAGATTGTCTAAAAAGGATTTCATTTTCTAAAATGAACTCGGAATTACCTTTGTTCGCTTTTTCAAAACACGGATTTAAAGTCGCGTCTTCACGCTTTAATCCTTTCAGCCTTTCTCTATTTACCCCTAGAAGGCTTAGAGACTTCTCTTTCTCAGAGGGGGGAATGACAATAGGGGTTTCTTCCCGTATCTCTGCTACTGCGTTAGTGGTTTCGGATTCTCGTAATCTCTCTCTCTCCTCTTTTCCGCTCTGCCTTTTTTTCGCGCGAGTTACTACTTGGTTGATTAACTCTGGTTTTTTCATTTTTGCGCCTTCGATAATTTCATGCGTTTGATTACCCAAAAGATAATGATTCATTTCCAGTGAGTCGTCAACTACTGCCGCTTTCGTGCTAACAGTCCCAATATCTGCAATCTTAAGCGTAACACTAGCGATCGGCAGGCAGTGTAATTCTTTCTGCAACGGCTGTTTGAGCCAAATACTTTCTCCGGTTAATTGCTCCGGTTTTATGTATTGTTTTCCTATAAGATCGAAGCTTGCTCCACTGTCACGAAGGGTGACAATTTTGACGTCATTTATTTCGGCCTCCCCTAAATAAGGTGCGAAACAAGATCCTAAATCATCTGTAATTCCTATCTGATTTACAACTGCTGTTGATTGATCTTTAATTAATTTCGGACAATTAGTTTTGTAGTGCCCGACAACAGAACAATAAAAACATCGGATCTCTTTCTTTTTCTCATAGGCGTTCTCTTTCCCTTTGTTTTCCTGCGATTTTGTCCTATCGCGCCAATTAAATGGCTTTTTTTCTTTGTTTTCTTTTGAAAATGTAAATTTATTTTTATCGGGTTTTCGGTCATCTTTTTCTTTACCGACCCAATTTTTCTTTATGGCTTTCCTAACGGATTCAAATTCATCTAGTTTAATTGCTAATTCTTCGGGATCAGTCTCTTTCGCCCAAGAATCTAGAAACTTCTCTTTCATCTCTGCGCTAGCCCTTTTTTTTATCTGGTCGCAAATTAGTAATTTCTTCAAGCTCTCAAAGTCCCCAATTTCTAGTTTTTCCAACCGACCTAACAAGAATGTTTCCAAGTCATAAACTAAATCTCGAAATGACGTTCCACTTGATCGCTGGTGGTTGTTAAATTTTTGTCTGAATGACTCAGCGTCAACCTTAAATCGATCTAACAGATAATTTTTGATGTAATCAAAATCTTCTAATTTATCCGCCGGTTGTCTTAATATTTGTTCTGCTAATTTGGTGGGTAACAAAGCAAGTAATTGATTTACATAGTCTGAGCTCTCTAACCCCAATTTACTCGCTTGACGTTCGAATAGATTTAAATATAAAGCCATGTCAGAATTTAACTCATCAAATTTATGAATAATAGATTTAAGTGGGGGAGTATATTTCCGCTCTTCTCTGCTAGAGTTTAAGCTTGTCGTTTCTATACTTTGAGATAACCTGAGACGTTCTAATTCGAATTCTCTCTGTGCTTTTTCACTTTCAATTTGGGCTAAACGTTCCTCTTTTATTTCTTGCGCTAATCGTTCTTCCTTGATTAATTTAATTTGGGCCAAAGCCACCTCTAATTTAAATTCTGCAGATTGTTCAATTTTTTTTATTATGGACCTTGTCCCATCGGTGGGCAGAATATCTACTTCCCATTCTTCTGCTAAAAATTTTAAATCCACTTTTGAATATTCGTGCAAAGCAGCCATGATTTTTGATTTGAAATTTTCCTAACACAATTTTACTAAATAGTCTCAATTTCCTAATTATTCGCAATACACATTTAGCAATTATTTAAAATTTCAAATACAAGCACAATTTAAATAAATAACTAAATAATACACACTTTAATACCAAATTTGGCTTTCGGATTCCTGCAATATCTTGCAATATTTTTTTACCCAATTCAAGCTTATGCTTACAAGCAATTTAAAGAGAACAATTTATATACACAAAAATAAGGAGTTCTTTCACACTGTGCAACCATAGATTATACCATAAATACACACAACTTAAAATTCTGAAAATTCTCTTAATGAATATAATTTAAATATATCATTCACAGTTTTTTTTTTCTGCAAACTTCCATTTTATAATAAATATATCTACTTAATTTTCAGAATTTTCTATTTAGGGATAACAAGAACCCTTTTTTTTTTTTTTTGCTTTCTTTTTAAATTTCAATTTCTTTTACAATTTTACTTCCTTTTAATTTTCTTCAAGGTTAAGGAAATTTTCTTTTCCAACATAAATTTAAAATTCTCTTAACAAATTAACTATTTTGTCAATTCTAAACTTTTAAATAATGAATTATTTCATTTAATTTAATTAACTAACCTGTTAATTTTAGACATTAAGCATTTCGCTCAAACATTAAAAATTTTCTGCCAGAATATACAAAGACAAACAATTTTTTTATTTTTACTAATTGCCTCTCAAGAATGAACGGAATATCCTTACCTTTACTGATGTTTTTCATCTAAGGTGGGCACATCTCCGCTGAGCACACTTTTAGCAGGCACAAGACCACTACTCCAGGGATCGGTGCTCCTCTCCTTGATCTTTTGAAAGGGCACTCCGTCACTCCTGCTCTAGACTGGCTCTCCGTACGCTGTTTGGCTTCTCCCGTCTACGTCGAAGGGCTTCGTAATGCTGCTTCCGTACTAGGAACCGGTCGTTGCTTCCGTTGTTGCCTGGTCTACGCTGAGGATCTCTTCTGAATTCTGGAATCTCTTTCCTCGCTTCTGCTTAGATTCACTCTTCTCTATATACTGTAATCCGATAGAGCTGCCACCAAATTTTCTTTATTCTACTAGTCTGTAGTATCTTGTAGAGTGGACGAGAATTATTTACTTGACTAATCAGAACAAGAAATTAATATTTTTTCCAAATTTTAATTTAACTAGATTAATTTTTAGAAATTTACAATATATACATATTTTGCTGTATTTCCTCGATATGAAATGGTTTTCAATAAGATAGTGGGTTCTACAGGCTGGAAGGAATTTCAGATAGAGTCCACAGTGATTTTCATCAGTCCGTGACCGCTTCTGCAGTCTTTTCCAGAAAATAACAGTTCCTTTCCCGAGGTCTAGCCCGACCTGCTCTGGGATTCCTGCCTTTCCAAAACTCCGACGTGAACTCCCGTTTTCAGTCTCTCATCGTCAAAATTACAGTTCGTATTGGGCGTGTTTTTCTGAAAACAAAATCTCAGATGCAGGCCCTGATTCGCTCGAAATTCCATCATCAGTTCTGACGCGTTGAATTCTTCTCGAAGGAAAAGTTCTCAAGGCACGCGGCTTCCCACGTTCATCAAAGGGAAACGGACATACCTTTCTACAAAGGAGAGATGTTCCGCTGCGAGCCGTTAGGCCCCAGACTGTCTGCTTCTTTGTACTGAAATGTCTCTTCCAATGATATATTGGAGTCGGAGTCTCTGCCTTTACAATACGTTTTGAAATCCTCTGAATTGGAAAATGTTTTTAGCGGTTGGTTTGTGTGTGTATCTGTCTGTTATCAGCATATATCAAGAACAAATAATAGCAGAAAGTCCAAACTTGGTATTTTAAATGGGTTTCATATAAATATGCTACACTAAATTTTTTCCTTGAGACAAAGCAAATGGTTCACGTACAGGAATATCCAAGAGAATTCAAATACATGATGTTTATGGGGTTCAAAGTTCAAATAAATTATGTTCTGATCAGTACAATTTAACATCAATAGGCTGATTAAACAAAAGTGAGTAACAATTTTTTTTTAAATGCATAAAAGCATGTTTTGTGTAGATTCATCATTCGTTTACAGAGCTCCAAAGTATTTGGATATATTGAGGCTATACTTGGAAATTGCTGGAATTATAACTAATTTTGTGTTAGAAGTTTTTCAAGTAAGAATAAATTTAAATACACAACATTGTTTATCGACAATGTGCAGAGCTACCCAAAATTAAGCTAAACGCTCTTTTGTATTGAATGTAATTGATGGAAGTGCTTTGCTATATTTTATTATGCCGACGAACACTTGCTCACGAAGCAAAATTAATTTTTCATATCCATACTGTATGTAAACGAATTACTTTTAGTAGTTTTATTCTCAACTATAGTTTTTTTTTTTTTTTTTTTTCATATCACATTTTGATGTTCCCTGATTATAAAAGTCCATTATTTAGCGGTTGATCTGTATATATATCTGTTATCAGAATAACATAAAAACAGATAACTGCAGGAAATTCAAAAGTGGTATTTTGAAGTTCTTATTAGGTTGCCACTTAAAATTTTGAGCAAGGATGTCAAGTTTGAAGTCAAATTAGTAACAGCCTTGATTATTATTCATTTGTTTATTTTTACAATTATGCATTATAAATAAGTGGGTTTGATGGAGGAGGGGAGTATCCCTCTTACAAAGAAATACATGTGAAATAAAACTGTTCCATATGTTCTAAAAATGTTCCGCAACTTTAGATTTTTTTTAAGTACATTATTTTTATTATCTTATGCTATTGATCTTTAAACTTAATATGCAATATATATATATATATATATATAATGAAAACCTTTTTAAAATTTTCAGTAAATATTCAATATAATTTTCTTTCATTATTTTATTACAATATGACATTTTCCTGTTCCTCCCTTAAAATTTTAGTCTTGAGTCTAAACAGTTTTAAGATTTAATTAAGTAGAATTACAGTTCAAGGAAAAATTTTATTTATTCATTTATTTATTTTTGGGTCTAATTTTAATGTAATTTTCGAATTTTGATGGAATATAATCCGACACACGCAGAGCTGCAAATACTTTAATTAAGAAAACGTTAAAAAATAAAAAGTAAAATAATACGTTTATTTCCTGATATTTTAACTGTGGATCTATGATAAATAACACCCGTGAAGTTGGAATATTTACAAGGCTTTTAGTTTAGAACCTCATCCCCCACCGCCCTTATTATTTCCCAAAATAATTTACATCTCTGCAGAAAGGAAAAGCAATAAATTATAAAACATTTAGGATAACAAAATTAATAATTTCAATAATTTTCTACTTGCAACTTTAAGTAAAATCAATCCTATGCAGGATAAAGCTCCCCTCCTAGGTGATTCTAAACTGCCCTGTTTTCTGCAATTCTAAATTCTGCTCTTCCAAACTTCACAATTTCATCGCTCCAACGGCACTATTATATATTTCCTAACCCATAGTTTTATTTTTCATTCCTTCATTTAATTATTTTTAACAAATTATTATTATTTTAAAGTTATGTCCAGACATTACAATTTACAATTTTTTAAAGTCATAAAATTAGTTTAAAAAAAAAAAAAAAAAAAAAGGATCTTTATGATATTAAAGAAAAAACTTCAAATCAGACTCTTTCTACCGTCTATGTCTCTATGATGGGTTGGTTTGTCTGGTGTTTGACACTGATATAACAAACAAAATCAAATTTGTCAAATCAAATAAAAAATATTTTATCAATTTCACCCACGATAGCTAATTCTTTTAGCACAAAAATGTTGGAAAATCTTTCTTTATCTATGCATATTTTTAATTTATTTTAGTAACTTCCTTTTATATAAAAATCAACCTCTGACTCTTTTTTTTTTTTTTTGCAATATATATAAATGTCATAGTGATGGGGAAAATGTTTTATAAATTATGAATGATGCATGGGTTCTGAAACAGAATTTTTTTTGTTTAATCTGTCTCCCCCCCCCCTTCCCCTCGTAAAAACGAAATTTTTTTGCTATTGTTCGTATTTAGAAGTATTTTACAAGAAACAATTAAGAAAAGTGCCCTTTCTTCCGGTATCTTTTTTCCGCGATCCGGAAAAAAGGGCACTTTTCTTAATTTGCGAATCGAAAAAGTGCCCTTTTTTTTTCCCAGGTGCCCCTTTTTCCGGGATCCGCATAAACTTGCACCCATTTGGTGCAACTTTTGTGACAACGGTTTATACATACTACATAACAGTATACTGCGAATATCCCATTCGAAGTACAGTATAAATATACAAAGAAAAAATTCGCTTATTCGATTTTCATTGAATTACTAATTTAATTAACACATTTTCTTGAATAGCAACCCTACCACTAACCAAAATATTTTACTCTCTAAGCTATGAGAAGTGTTTGGTTCGATTCAAGGCAGCACTCGTCAGCCTAGCACTAGGAGTTTTCCATCGTTTTCTCCAAAACACACGTTAATATGGATTAGGACCCCTTAAAAAGATTCTCACAGAATCCATTCCACCTAGACTTTTTCTAAATTAATAATAATAATAATGAATACGAATTATAATAGCTTTAATTTTACAGCAAATGCAATACAGGTTTCAGATTCTCTGTTTTAGGTTGGGACGTCATAATTACAACACTATACTATAATAAAAAATTTAATAAAAATTAATATCCATAATTTGAAATGGATACAAAATGAAAAATAAGATAATTATTCTGTTAGAATTTTATGCTTTTGTATTGTTGTTATTATTATTTTGCCGGAGATTTGCGTTATTTATATCATTTTTAATAGAAAACGTGCCATAGCTACCTTGAATAACATATATCAGTTTCAAAGCATTCTACAATAATAATAATAATAATAAAATAAATAAATAAAAATAACGGAATGTTGAAAAAAAAAAAAGGAAAAATAATCTGGTGTGTCACTCACACGACTTTCTCTTACCCTGAACTTTAATTGTACTATAAATACAGGTTGGAGATTAAGAGGTAAGATAACGATGTTATGTAAACCTATGTTAAACAATTCAAATTAGGCTTCGGAAGAGTTTTGTATGATAATTAATTCTGTGTGAGGGGGGCTATCGCCCCCCCTCAACCCCCCGTTTCATTAACGTACCTACATTTATATAGAATTTAATTCGGTTATTAAAAAAATATTTATTAAAATTATTATTTAAAAAAATTATCTTTTATAATAATGCAGACGATTTCCATATTAGAGAAGTAGTATGACACTAAATATCCAAAAAAAGTCCATTTTATTCTCAATTAAAAAAAAAAAAAAAAAAAAAAAAAAAAAAAAACGATTTTTTAGGATTAATAGGAAATTAATCTGTTATCTCAAAGTTTTTCTATCTCGAAGTTTTCTCGCTAGATTACTAAACATCAGTAAATGAGGATAGGCTTTAAATTTAAAACTATCAGAAGAATTGTTTAAGTTAATATATTTCGCTGTCAGTTGTCTATATTAATTTAGAAGTGAAATAATCAGATAATAATATTTTGCAAAATTAATTCGGGCGTTAACGGGTTAAATAAATGTAATACTATTTTAATTTTGATGCTTATGTATAGAAAGACTCCTTTCTACTCTCATAATTTTTTACTATATTATATTTTGATAGCCATTTAATAATTTATAAATTTCTTAAAACCTTAGCTAAATTTTCCCGCTATAATAATCAATATACTTTAATGAAATTTAAAAAAAAAAAAAACTCTTTTTTTTTTTTTTTTTTTGTTATCGCTTTGTAAATAAAAACATAAAAAGAAGAAAATCCTTTAAATTAGTACAAAAGCTGGTTTCGGGTCTTGCTGAATTCAGCAGTGTCTTATCTATTGCCTTTATTTTGTATCTGGGTGACAACGATTTATTCATGTCACAGTTGAAACGTTGTATAGGTATACATTACAAATCTATAAAACATTTCTCTAATGCGGACCAATTTCAATTATTTTTTTGTCAAAACGATACGATAATGGTGTAATTAATAAAATACGAAAGGAGAAAAGGTGATATTTATATATGGACAATATTTAAGCACGCGGACTTAGCTCAATGAACTAATAAGAAAAAATGACGACATTTGTCTGATGAGATTATTTTACGGGACAATGTCTTTTTAACAGATGCTTCTTTAAAACCTTTGCAAGCGTCATTTTAAACCTAGCAATACTTTAAAGATATATACAGAATATGAACTTTTGTGTCATAAATTGAATAAAAAACACTATCATAAAAAATATAATCAAGATAGGAATTATTTTATTATTATTATTATTTTTTAACAATATATATATATATATATATATATATATATATATATATACCAAAATTAATAAAAAGTCACCGCCAACATGACGATAAAAATTTAAAAGGCATCCTGGAAGTCCTATATTAAAACTGCACCGCCTGTGGAAGCATGAAAATTGGGCCATGAACCATGAATATTATTTGGAAACCTTTCTTTGAATGATTTTGGTTTTAATAAGAATTGGCTTCTTGTAAATTAAAATTTTAATTAGGTGGTTGAATTGGTATAATATTTATGAGTTTCAAAGTTTTAAGGTAAATAAGAAAAAAAATAAAGTGCAAAAATTTCGCACGGGTCTGCTAGAAATAAATAAATAAATAAAATCCCATATTAGTTTTTTAATTAAAATACTAATTTTACATTTTTTTTTTTTTTTTTAAATTTCCCGATCAATAACCCAGAGATTCTGGTCTCGAATACTCCAGCTAGTGTAGTAGTGCTGCTTTTATTCAAGATATAGGATTTTGCAGATGACTATATCCCAAAAACTATTTAACATCGTGTATTAGCGAGATTGTAGCATGACCTAATTTTTCTAGCCCTGGCTCTGTTATAATAACGATAGAATTAAAATTAATTTATAATTGTATTATTATTGATTATACTAGCAAACACTTACGAAATTTTCGCAATTTCTTTCTTTTTTCTTTTTTTTTTTTTTATTTGACTTTAAAATTTGAAACTTTTATAAGCCTTATACCTTTTACACCCACCAATATAAATTTAAATTGATCAGAAGCAAAATTATTATTATTACTGGCATGTAACACCGTCAAAAATGACGGAATGTGAAATCAATTGAGGTAGTGAATCAACGAAGGCTCTGCCTGTTTCGTTATGGACACTACATTTAATGGAAACTCTTTTCTATATCGTTTTCTATATATATATATATATATAATCCATGAAATTGCTCAAAAGCCCGCTTCCTTCGCCGCTGTTTTCGCAGCGACACATTCCTTCGCAGACTCTCGGATGCCTGTCCCGCCTGTGACAATAGGCCTGTGAAATAGGCTTCCATTTGGGTACTTATCAGGTGACAGTTTCAAAACGGTCAAAATCGAAAAAATTGAAGTAGCAGTTTTATATTTGAATCGCAGTTACATATGAACAACACTATACGTGATGTACATAATATTTTCTTTCATGATATTTTCTACATTTATTTGATTTATTCCATCAGCTATAAAATGTCAACAGTTTTATGCCAAATATAATATGCTATGATCGGCTACATCTATCGCATGAGACAGGACTTCCATTACCCATTATACTCGCATTATATGCACTTTTTGGCAATAATATGATCAGAAGACATAGAACTGACCTAAAGAAATAGACAACTAAAAATGTTCCGGTAAGAGAAAGTTAATACCTACGTAAAGACATATAAAACAGAGTTTACATAGCGATTTTTTTTTTTTTTCCTTGAAACACTAATTTCCAAGATCTAAAACTGATCTGTCTGATCAGGGTAACTATTAATTTTCCTGTAATAACAACGTAAAGCATGAGAAAGTATATATAAAATGGGTTTATGTAACGATTTTCAAGAAAATCGTTAGAGCCGTTTTTGAGATACCGACTTTTACCAAAACTTGGCATATTCATTTGTTGAGTGGAAAACAATTACATACAAAAGGATATTTAAAAAAGGTTTAAAATTGAAAGTTTGAATAAAATCCGTACAGCTGTTTTGAAAGGAACGCACTTGCAGTACCTGAAATTTAGCTATTTATACAGGACGCCTATCAATTTTTCGGAACTAACCAACTATATTATTCGAAAGGGAGTGCTTATACATTAATTTTTAAAAAAGTCGTTAGAGCCGTTTTTGAGATACGGACTTATGGTCGCACTTCCGGTTTCGGATGTTCTACTTCCAGTTTTCCCATTTTCACCAAAATTTGAAAATTTAATCTGTGCACCAGACCTATCTCAATTCTGAAGTTTCTTTGTTCTATCTGTATTAGTTTCCGAGATATAACAGCTAGAAAATTCCCCACACACATATACACGCACACTGACCAATTGACAAAAAACACTTTTTTGGACACAGAAGACCTTAAAACATGTAATTGAGGTGAAATCTCGATATCGAAATTTTTGACCGAATACAATACTTCCATTACCTACGGTAGTCGGGTAATGGAAGTAAAAATCGAGTAGGTTTTATCCTTTGTTATTTTAAGAAGTAGATAGAAAATTAAAACTTCAAGCTTTAGACACGGAAAATTGAAGGAGATTTTCCCAAATTAAAGTAATAATAATAAACTTTTTACTTTCATTATCCGACTACCGTAGGTAATGAAAGTATTGTATTCGGTTCAAAAATTTCATGTTGAGTTTTCACTGGTCTCCTCAGTCCAAAAAAGCAGTTTTTGGCAATTGGTCAGTGTGTGTGTGCATGTATGGGGTGAATCTTTTGACTGTCATATCTGTGAAACCAATAAAGGTAGAACAATGAAACTTCAGAATTGAGTTAGGTCTGATGTGCCGATGAATTTTAACTTTTGGTTAAAATTTGGAAAGCCGGAAGGGAGATATATGAAACCGGAAGTAGGACCATAAGTCCGTATCGCAAAAACGACTCTAACGATTTTCTTCAAAGCTGCTATATAAACACCATATAAGATTTCCTTTCGTATGTAATAGTTGGTTAGTTCATGAAAATGAATTTGAGGTCTCGCAAGTGCATTTCTTTAAAAACGGCTGTAGGAATTTTTGTACAAACTCGCCATAATAAATCTCTTTTAGACACCCTTTCGTATGTAACTGTTGTCAATAATTGAGTTTGAAAACTTTGGTGGATGTCGATGTCTCAAAAACGGTTCTTACGATTTTCTTGAAAATTGCTACATAAATCTCATTTTAGATATCCTTTCGCATATATTACGTGGCTATTTTACAGAAAAATTGACAATCATCCTCATTAGGTAGGTCAGTTTTAGATCTCGAAAATCAGTATTTTTTAAAAGCGGCTCTACCTTTTTTTTTTTTTTTTAACTTGGTATGTAAACTCTGTTTGTATAACTTTACACATGTATCAGTTTTCTTTCGTTGGAAAATTGTTAAGTGTCTAATTTGTTAGGCTAATTTCACGTTTTTTGACCTTACATTATGTCAAAAAAGTGCATATAATAAATGTAATAGCTAATTTCAGTTAGTTTCGAAAACATTTGGAAACCAGATGTTTTCGAAATGGTAAAATTATCTAACTGTACATTAAAAATATATAGAAAGCATTATATACCGTCCCAAATTAACTAAAAGATTATTAGTAAAAAGTGTAGGCATTAGAAAAAGTAGGTATCCTAGATTTTTTTTTTTTAAATAAGAGAGAGAGAGAGATAAGAAGAACAATTACACGAAAAAAATCATCTCTAAATAGAAACAAAAATTTAAAAGTTGCCAATGGGGTCGTATACTAAAGGTGTAACGCAAAATGGTCTAGATATTACGATTATTTATTTATTTTTTCTATTCTAAATATATATATCTATATATAAATATATACTTACTGATTTTTAGAATAATATTTCGTAATAAAAAGTTTTAAATAGTACTTATATATTTCAATTAGACAATAAATATGAATATTTCTTGAATTTCATTTTTCTACTTTTGGTTTATGTTATGCACTAGTAATATCCCTATTCAGTGAAAGGTAAAGCGGCGAATAGACGTGCAGAGTGCCGCAGGGGTAAATAAGTGAAGCGAGTAAGGGGCAGAGCACCCTAGTAATAATTAAAAAAAAAAAAAAAAAAAAATCTAACGATTGCTCTGTTTAGGAAAAGCTATCACCAAATTGAGAAAAATTTCACAACAAAATCGTACCGGTACATATATATATATATATGTTTGTATGTATTATCATTACTATTATTATTATTTTATTTTTATTTTTCGCGTGTAAATGAATTTATGCCAAGGACAAAATAAATTAATTAAATTAATTAATAAACTCATAAGTTCATTTATTTATTTATTTATTATTATTTATTTATTTATTTTTATATTTTTAATTAAATATTTAATAATTCTAAAACTATTACAGGGATTTTATTTAATGTATTTTAATTAATTGAAATGATTTTATTTAAATGCTCAATTCTGAGTCCTTGAGTTATTTCGCATCTTTTTGCGTTAAGATTTCGTAAAGAGGTAGTCGGAGACACAAACATTTTTTTTTTTTTTTTTTTTTTTTTTGCAATATATATAAAAAAAATTATTAGATTTTTAAGCAAAGAGTTCTTTCTCTCTCTCTCTCTCTTTTTTTTTTTTTTTTTTTTCTTTAATGCATTTGGACTCTGAAAAAGAAAAATTCTGTGTGGACCCAGAAAGTATGTTTTAACGACACCATTATCCCCCTTCCCCTTTCAACATGAACGATATCATCAATCAATCTTAATGACTTCCCGTAAGTTTTGCGGGGCGTTTCCGATGGGAGGCGGAGAAATCTGCTGAAATTGAGGTTTTTCAATTTAAAAATTAAAGTTTCTTATATTCTCATTAATAGAGATTTAAATAAAACAATTTATAAAAACATTAATAAAAAGCTTGGTTTTCTTGAGAAAGCGACACGCTATACAGATTTCAGATATTGCAATTTGTTAATAAGTTAGAGGCTAGTAAAGCAACACAAGTGTATTTTTCGCATTTTACAGCTTAAAAATAAAGGGTTAAAAATTAAATATAACAGTTTTTGTTTCACGGGTCTTCAGTGTATGGTTGTGAATTTTCTGACTGTGAAAACAGAATTAAAAAAAATTCATTAGGTAATGTGTAATTCTATAAACAAATTTCGCCATAGAATAACGTAGGCTTTGGATGACCTTGACGATCCGTGATGCACCCCCTTAAGTAGTGTATGTAGAATTTATGAAGAATTATCAAAGTTTCCGGCATTTTAGAAATTTGAGGCAATTTTCACATCTCAGGAGATTTTCTGCACCACTTTTGCCCACTTTACACAAACATTCACCATTCCTGTTATACTGACAATACTCTGAATAGCATAAACGAGAGTAGGATCATTTTAAAATGCACATTTGATCCAACTGGCAGCTTCGTTTCAAGGTTCAATAGGTATAAGTATGATATCTGGCATCAGCTTCAATTCAAATATAAGGTTAACTCTTCAGTTTCTTCTTGTCTTCCAATTGCTGTCCATTGAGTATCAGCACGTAACCTAGCTTCTTGTTATTCTGTTTCTTCCCCCCCTTTTTGATGAGCTTTTCTTTCAGCATGTCCCAGGGCATTTAGTGTGGTCCCTAAAGTCCCTCCTTTTCAGGTCCCTAAAAGTTCCTTTTTTTGACAAAATGGTCCCTAAGTCACTTTTTTTTCCCCTCACTCCACTAAAAGTCATGAGAGTTTTGGTTATGCCCAAAAAATTATTCAAATGTGATAAAATCGTGTAGGCACATAACTTATAATAGAATATTAAAATGATTAACTTTTGGCGACCAATGATCTGATGTGTAACAAAAACACTATTATTCATAGATAACTTAGCAAATGGGCTTGGGGGGCTAAAATTAAAAAGACCGTTTTGCTGACTGTCCCTCACAGTTGCATAGCACTAGATGCATTTGATCAGGAAACGAATTATTTTCAGTAGTGAGTCCAGTTACAAATTCAATCCTGATGACCACCAAAGACGTATCTGTAGACATCCAGGATAATAGTTGGATATTCACTTTATTCAGAATTGCCACAATTTTAATTTATTCTGTAACATTATTAGTACCTACCAATTTTTTTACATCACTTTTTATGTAAAATAATTTTCTCCAATATGTAGTTACAATTAAATAAAAAGAAAATCAGTTAAAAAAAAAAAAAAAAAAAAAAAAAATGAGGAGGGAGGGATGAATAAAAAAGTGAGTACTAACATTTTTATGACATAAGTTAAAAATGTGTCAACTGTTGTCTGCTGTATGGTCTAACAACTGGGAGTTGTGGTATAGGGTGTAATTTTATTTGATATTAAGATTTCATTGATTTCTATTGATTCATTACACTTTTATAGCTTAGTGCTGAGATTCTATATTCTGTTGTATCACCCCTATTTTCATAAACCTTGAATTACATTTGGTAAGTATTACATTTATGAACAATTCACTTTGCTGCTTATGTGGTGGTAGAGTATTGCAGTGGCTGATTTCTCTTGTTCGATTTCTCAAGCTGAGTAGGTAGCCATCTCTGGTCAATACTCCTGTTGGCCTCTGCACAATTGCAAGTGCACTTTGGCTAAAATCATGTTTTGTGAATTTTTTATTTTGCATATAAGATTTTTTAAAGTTGCTAGTTGTTTTAAATTTTTTATATGCAAAATATCTTATATTACAAAATATAAGTATATTTTTAAATTTTGTTCTTTATCTTTGGTTACGGCTGTAGTAGCTCTATTATATTTAAAGTCAGTTTCATGTTCTTTTATCCCATTTTTTCTATTTTCCTCTAGTCATAGCTCATAGCTATGTAATACCTGTTTGTATTTTTCTCTGATATTTTATTTCATAAATGCCTGCAGTTTCTAAGGGGTTTATGGGGTTTTTGTTGTCTGATATGCTGAAAAATGTTAGGTTTAGTGGGGATATTTGTTTAGTTTTGAAACTTCATTTTTAAATTTATTGGGTGCATCTTTATTAAATGAAATTTCTGTAGTATAGTTTTCTTTTGGTTTCTGTTTATTTTCAATATGAGTTAATTATTTAATTCTATTTTTATATAATTTATATTCTAGGATTTTCTTATAACCAGCTTTTCTCATATTTTATTTAGTTCATTTATAAGTTCTTATATTTTATTTAGATGTTACAGTTCATTTTATTTAATTTTTCTAGAGTTTTTTTAAATTTTTACGTTTTTGTCGATGGCAGCAAAAACATCATCGGCATATTTAAATTAAACCAACATTAACTAAAGTAATTTTCATTGAGAATTAATTTGTTTGCTCCTAATGTTGTGCTGATTTAGTTTTATGTATATTTCTTTTTTTTTTTCATTATTTCATTTATAATTTTGTTAATGTTAGTTGATGAAATAGTTTAATGCCATTAAAATTGACAATAGGGTTATTTTCAATAATTTGAATTTCTCTTAGTTTTCTTATAAAGTTGCTGGTGGAACTTAGGCTATTGTTTGAAGGGAGTAGGATTTCACAGTAAATGTCTTTCATGTATATTCTGAAGGAAAGTTGGGACTCTCTCTTTTATTTACTATTTAGTAAAATTCTTATGATCTTTAAATTTGCTAAACATATGGGCTAGGCGCGTGATTTTAAATTTTAGGTGGTTTGTTGTTCATCCATTTTTCCTCAATTATTAACTTTTTATTTTTCTTCTGTTAGTTTCTTTTTATTTCATAGACTATCACACAAGCATTGAGGACAGTCGTGCCCCTGACCAGAAAGCTTCTGTGTAAAACTTCAAATAAAGCTTATAATATTAATTAATTAAAGCTTATAATTTAATTAAAACATGTTTTATTTTTGTCATTCAAACTTTTGCAGACACATACTTTTTAATTATTTGCAGAAGTTCATGACAGTTGTATGCAGCATAATTATTGCTTTCCATGCAAAACACATGCTGATGCATGTGTTGCAATTGTACAAAAATGAATTTTAAAGCAGCAAGCCACACCAGTTGTTGAAAGATTCTTTTCTCAAAGATGATGGAGGAGAAATTCTGGATTCATACTCAGGTCACACTTTCAAATAGCTACGCTATTTGAAAATTTCTGTGGTTTTCTGAAAAAGTCGCATAAATATAGGCTCACAATTCTTTCAGAAGATCTCCCATGGAGGAGGGGGTGGGGGTGGAAACCACATATTCATTCACAACACACTTAGAATAGCAAATTTTGAGGACAATTAATTCATGGACAGATAAAAATTCATTTAAAAGTAAAACCTGACATTTTTTTCATTTTGTATCACAAAAAGCAGTAAAATATTTAAAATTACTTGAGATAAAGGGGCCCAAGCCCCATATTATGTATTTCTTATCTTAAGGTATTCAGCAAAACTGAAAGAGTGTGGTACTGACTCTATATATTTTTATATTTTGGCACTGACTGTATATATTTTTAAATTATTTGATTTCAGGTATTACTTGAGCTACACATGATAAGGGATCATAGGAAAAAAAAAAAAAAATCAGTATATATATTCCAGAACCTGTAAAATAAATAGGTCCCTAAAGTCCCTTTTTTTTACATTTTGGTCCCTAAAATCCCTTAATTTTTGAGAGAGTTGTGCTAAATGCCCTGATGTCCCTAACATCTTTCTTATACACTTGGTTCCTCCGGTTTATTTTTGTCTTCATGCCACTGCGTCTTGCACATTTGCACAAAACATTGATTGTCGCTGTTCAGAAGTTTGTTCTGGTCTTCGAACAGTTTTCCTTTCAGCCTGTTCTTGACTGTTCAGATTCATTTTATTGTCTAGCCACTGGCTGTTGAACATCTGCACTGAATTTATCTTTTGCTGTTTGTTAATTTTTTCAGGTCTTCTATTAACTTTCTTTTGGGCATGTTCCTAACGCCTTACTTGTTCTTAAATTTCTTCTAGTATTCTAGCCGCTGACCTTTGAGCATTTGCAAGATATCTGTCTTGTCCCTTGTTTACCCTGTTTTCGGTCTTC
The DNA here is from genome assembly GCA_963930645.1 of Salticus scenicus. Classification (NCBI taxonomy): domain Eukaryota; kingdom Metazoa; phylum Arthropoda; class Arachnida; order Araneae; family Salticidae; genus Salticus; species Salticus scenicus. Next base: position 57,979,378 of record OZ005655.1, read on the forward strand.
TATCGTCTGTCTTTAGAAAATCAGCAAAGAAAAAATTTGAATCAGAATTTTAAAAAATAAATGAATAAATAAAAATAAAAATTCGAGTGTGATTAAGAAAAAATATACGCCTGCAAAAGAACATGAAACAATTTGAAACCGATAGTTTAAAGTATAAAAAATGTTATAAAATAAGTAACATTTGTATAACAGATCTATTAATAAAAAGGAAAGGGCATCTTTCTGTCTGTCTTTCCTTCTGTCAGCTGCCTCCAGAAAAATCTACCGCACTTACAGACATGACATTGGGCACACACATAGTCTGTAATGTCTCGATGTTCATCTTGAAGCCAGATTTTCAAATGTTTAATTAAAAATAATGCTATGAATAAAACAAATTAATCTATTACATTTCTTCCTGTTGCTAATAAAATAAAATGTTTAAACAACTTTTTATTTCACTTATTTTTTTCTAACATAAAAAGAAACATTTCTCTACATGTGAAAATTAATTTAAAAAAAAAATTTAAATTAAAACCTGCATCATCAAAAATGTCTGATAAAACTGAAGTCATTATATTTTTAAAATTTTTATTTATTTATGTTTAAAATATTAATTTTAATTAATTAAATAGTCTTATATGTTTTTCCCTTGATTTTACTGTTCACAAACTAATGTGGGTACAATTTTAGTATAGGGTCCCCATCCCCATGGATGGCTTTTAATATTTTTTGTCATTTTGGTGATGAATAAAAATAGCTATTGCAATTGCATACGTAAAGACCTTGGCAAGAAATGCCTCAGCTGTTGTTTAAATTTCAAATTTCATTAAGGGATCCTATTGTATAGCTGTTACCTATATGACTACTTGTTTAGTTTATTTTGATAGCTTAATCATACAACCGAAATGGCATCTGTCTTCAGAAAAATCTATTGCACTTACAGATGTGAAATTTGGCACGCACAAACTATGGAATGTCTCCGTGTGCACCTCGAAGCTGAATTTTCAAATTTTTAATGTGGAAAAAAGCTATTGATCAAAATGTGATTAACTATCGAGGTTTTATGTGAAGGTTTTCACCAAGAGACGTTTCCTTTCGCATGACATGGGGGGAAAAATGGATTCTTCATTCAATGCACTATAAAATGCCCTTTTTAAAATTCAAATTGTGCATTTACTAATGGATTGATTTTCTTTCATTTTTACATCAAATTAAACTTCATAACATGCTGTAGTACTATATTTGTAGTGGAATTGCTGTCATTTTATAATCAACTGGGTAAATCAAATAAAATATAAGAAATAGCATGATAGGAAATACTATGATCCAGATAGCATTGTTCAATGTAATCATGATTTAAATATGAAAGAGATACTTTGATTTGTTTCGATACTGTCCATTTCGAAACTGTTGTTCTATAAACACCCAAATTGAAGTTCAAGTGTAAGGCGTTGGCTATCTCAGGCATAGAGACACAGACCGAGGTATTGGGGAGGGGGTGTTGAAGAAGACATTGCCAAAGGAGGTAGGGACCCAAAGACATATTTTGAGCAATTTCAATGGAATTTTTTTTATATAAAATGAAGATTGTGATTCTTTTTTTTAATTATTCATTTAAATATAGCGACCAGCGAAGCGAGCATAGCCTACTTAGTAAAACTATATGAAAAACTTTAGAAAATTAAATTGCTAACAATAAATTTGTTGAGAATGGCTAGAATCGGTAGAATAAGGCTTATCGAACCCAAAAGACCTCAAGGAAAGTATTGCAAGTGCATTTCATTCAGATAGGCTGCATTGTTTATGTATATACACATACAAAGTTACTGTAGCCCTTAATTTTGCATACAACTAATTTTGAATAGAAATTTTGTCATGAAATAAGCATATGTGTTAGAAGTATGTGTAAGAAGAAAATTTATTTTAAAGAATAGTGATGAGATAGTTCTTGAAAAAAAGTGGGTCTGAGGAAACCCTAATATATATATACATATATATATAGCCAATATACTACAAGAAATATATTCTACAAATATCATATCTTATCAACTAATATCATTTTTGTCTAGAAGAACGAGAAAAATTTTTGTTTGTTTTTGAACTGTTAACAGAATACATCATTACATAAATTTCCGAATTCATCTGAAGGGTACAAAACTTTATTGAGCTAGCCGAATTTGACCCGGGAGGTCGCAGATTGAACGCCCTTGCGATATCTGATGTTCTTCTATAAAGAACACTATGAAAAACACATGAATATTAACAGCAAACAAAGAAACGAGAAATTTTGCAGCGTTTAAATCATTTCCCTCTCTCTGCTTCTGAAAACTTTCTTATAAAGCTGCCAAAAATTCCCAGATTCCTACAGATGAAAGGTTATCAAGGTTGGTTTTTCTCTTTTTTCCTAACCGTAAAAAAAAAACTGACAGCCAGTTTCAGTAGACCTAATTTTTTACTTCAAAATAGGACATAAATTCAATAGGCGATCGCCCAGTCCCCCCCCCCCCCCCATCCCGAATTTCGGTATTTTTTATCGCTAATCGATAAAATTCGCAATTCTTACAAATTATTTCCCAAAATATGTGATAGTTTTACAGCTTATTAGTGAAATATGGAATCATTTCACCGTTCAATTGCAATTGATGAAATAGGCCATTATTTGGGGTAGATAAGTGTCGGTAGCAATGTGTGCTGGAAATTACTTTTTCAGCTTTAAATGATAAATGTGCACTTTCACAGAAATACTTTTAAATAGCAAATTATTATTATTTTTTTTTTTTTTTAATATCCGATGAGAGAAGCCCTATTTTGTAGCTTTTCATATCTTTCTCCAGAGATGCCAACTACTACGGTTTGTCCGTAGTTTTTACGGAAATACGGCAGTAATTACGCAGGGTTCATACTTATCAGGGAATACTCAGGGAATTTGGAATTTGTTAAAAAAAGTCAGGGAAAACTCAGGGAAAATAAAAATTTTCACTAAAACTCAGGGAAAATCCATTATAAAACCTGGAAAAACCAAATATTTTCTTTCTCTCAAGTTATATTTTTCTTGTTTAGCTTCATATCAAAATTCAAATGATTAAGTATTGTGAAAATACGCATGCAGACAATGATTTCTACCTGAATTTCTATCATGATCGGCAGTAATATGACATCATACAGCAGAAGTAGCTGTATTTTGTCCTGTCTAGAGGAGCGTTTCTTGTAATATGTGGCTAATATTTTCTTGAAAATTGTCTGGGAACTCAGGGAAAACTCAGGGAATTTTTTTCTTATATTTGAGTATGAACCCTGTTACGGCCTTACGAACAACATATAAAAATTACGTATTATATATTTAAAAAAAATCGCGGATATCGTTAGATTAAAAAAAAATGAAACCCTATTTACAATCGACGATCAAACGTACAACAGAAGCCTTCTGATTCCCAATCTTTCTGCATCCACAACATAAATGTCAATATTCACTTAAAATTTTCTTTATAAGATTCTAGGAACTATGAAGAATAGAATTGTTTGATATTTCTTGCTCAAGTGATTTTTTTCACCCCCACCCCTCCTTTTTTATTATCCAACTACTAGCGATAGTCGATTAAAAGCTCTACAGAAGCCTTTTGTTTCCCAGTCTTTCTCCATCAGCAATATGAATGTTAATATTCATTTTAAAATTCCTTTATTAGGTTCTAGAATCTATAAAGGAGTAGAATGGTTTCATTTCTCAAACATCTATTTATTTTTTGACTCTCTCTCTCCCCCCCCCCCCCCCCTCCTTCCCATCTGCATCTAGTGATCAAGAAATGTCTATTTACAGTAAACAAATATTGCATGTATAAGATAACCAAATTTGTTTAGCGTATATCAATAAATTTTCTTAATTTTTTTTTTTTTAAAGGTCAAATTTTATTTATAATTTTAAAAAGTTAATTAGTTTAATGTATAAAAATAAATCATTTTTGAGTGTATAACATTTAAAATATATATATATTTTTTAATTTAACTTAAATTTACATCAGCCCGACTTACCAGACTACTGACAAGTACCAAAAATACTGAAAATTTACTTGTCTACTACTGAAAATTGTCCTACAAGGTTGGCATCTCTGTTTTCGTAGTTTTGTATCACTCCCCATAGTGACTATGCCTATTCTGAAACTTATTGCAAGTATGAAACATGGTCGCCACTTTTGGCGACTAGGGTTTAATTTTTTGGTAGCCATTCTCAATGTAATGATCACACATCGATGACTGGTGACTGCTAATTTAAAGCTTCATTACATATATAAATTTATATATGTAAGAAAAATATAAAATTTTGTCCTTTTTTAATATTAGTGTATAAAAGTAATTCATGGAAGCCTATTTCTGTCTTTCATTTGATTTATGTTTTATAATATTAAATATTATTAATCTTAATAAAATTTTGGGAATACTTTGAAAATTTAATTAAAACATAATATGCTTACAGATGAAAGTTTGAGCTTCTATTTTTTTCACCATTTTTATTAAAGTGTAACAAATACACATATTAATTACATGTATTAATAACAGGAGTGATTGTGAATTCATAAAAAAATATCTGAAATTTTAGCAAGAAAAAGTTTTTATATGAGGAGAAACCATGGGAGGTCCAATCCTCTCATTATAAAAAGTATTAGTTTTAGTAATCATGTGGAATTGATTTTTTTTATCTTATTTTATGAATTTAATTATCAGAAAAACTGGAATTCCAGTGTTGAAATAAATAGATGAATCAAAGTACATGACCTGAACGCAATCCCCCCTGTTATAAAAGTTTTCAATCTAATGCATATAAATGTTATTTTTTATTGTTTTTTAATAAATTATTTGAATAATTTCAGGTTTACCATCATGATACCAATCGATATATTTGTCATAATAAATATTATGGGTATAGTTTGACAGTTGATGAATTTCATCAAGCTCTTTATGAGTTCCTGCATGATGGTCATAGATTGCGTTATAAAATTATTACTGCCTTACTTGAAAAACTTCGTGACTTGTATTCTGTGGTCCAAAGCTTGAATACATTCCGTTTTTTTACTAGCTCATTATTAATATTATATGATGGTAAAGATCCATATAACAAAAATGGATTAAATGATGAAAACAATATTACATTGCAACTTTCTGAAAACAGAAATATAGAGACACAAGAATCATCAAGACAGTCCCATTTTTCATCTGAATGTGATAAATGTTCGGCATGTAGTGACTCTTGCTTGTGTAGAAATCATGCTATTGACAAAACTTCTGGTGTTAGTGAAAGTACAGTTTCAGTTGTAGATGTATGTATGATTGACTTTGCGCATTCTACTCATAGTCAAATGCCAGATTCTGTAGTTACTCATGTTGGACCCGATGATGGCTATCTTTTTGGCCTAGGAAATCTTATAGAACACTTAGAAAGCATCAGATTAACTGGTAAATAACAAAGTGTTAGAATTTGATAAGAAATAGAATCAATTCTCATTAAAAAGAGATGCCTACTCCTAGATAGAATTTTCATCTAGGCTAGTGGGTAAAGTTAAAGATATTTTTTAAGAAAATTTAAAATTTATTAAGAGAAAACAAAGTAGCAAAGAAATATGATGGTATCATTTTTAATGCTTATATTACATGGATATTATTAAATTTCTTGGTTGAATGTTTTTATAAATTCTTTTGTATTAAAAAATTTCTGGTAAGCAGATTAAAATAATGCAATACTTTTTTATGCATTAAAAATTATTGTAAAATTTCTCTTTTCTATTTTTTTCTACTTTAAATGTTTTATGAAAAACATATTTTTAAAATATTTTATCAAAGAGATTCTTTATTTACACTTGTTTCTAGTAGGAGCTTTAATATTATTCTAAGTATTAATTAAAAATAATCGACTGTTTTATTTTGATTTCTAGTGTTAAATGCTTGTTCTAGACTTTTTTTTTGTTATGTACAAAACATGTATAGTTAATTTAATTATTATTTATTGGTAAATTGTTCAATAACCTGTGGCATATCTCTTGCTGATAACTTAATATTTTTTTTTTTTTCTGTAGAATTTTTAGTTTATGTGAGCTCTTTTATATTTTTTGTATTGCTGTATTAATTTATGTTAAGCTACTAAACATAGAATCCTTCTTTTGACTTTTTAAAAAGTAGCACCATATCTTAATTTAAATTTAAAATGAAACTTATTAATTAAAAATATATAAGTAAACACCTTAGTTTGGCTTCATTATACTTGCAAGAAACTTTTCTTGGGAGGATCCTTCCCTTTATCAATTGCAACTTGTTGTAGTGGGCCTTCGCTATTTATAGCATCATCTTGATCTTTAAGCAGGTGGCGCCACTGGAAATTGATTTTGGCTGATTCGTGGTCATTAATTGCAGTTTGATTATTTATTATTTCTATAGTTTCTCTAAAGAACGCATATGTAGGGTTATTATAGTTGGCTATTTTGGTTACGTCATTAAACTTTATATCTATTTCGCTTAGTGGTGAATTTGGCATATTTTATATCACTTTGGTGTTTATTTAGATGAGTTTTTATTTCCCTTTTTGTTACTCCTATATAATATCCTGTATTTTTATTTTGGTATTCAAAAGGGATTTTATAAATGCCGGCAGTTTTTAGGGGGGGGGGGGGAATTACATCTTGATCGTTTCTTATAATTAACCCAAATATTTTCCAGATTATAAGAAACGATAAAGATGTAACCCCCCTCTCCCTTAGAAACTGCTGGCATTTATAAAATCCCTTTTGAATACTAAAATAAAAATACAGGATGTTATATAGGAGTAACAAAAAGGAAAATAAAAACTCGTCTAAATAAACACCAAAGTGATATAAAATATGCCAAATGCACCACTGTTCTTGCTAGAACCTATCAGGAAAGCGAAATAGATATAAAGTTTAATGACGTAACCAAAATAGCCAACTATAATAACCCTACGTATGTGTTCTTTAGAAAAACTATAGCGTTAATAAATAATCGAACTGCAATTAATGACCACGAATCAGCCAAAATCGATTTAGAGTGGTGCCACCTGCTTAAAGATCAAGATGATGCTATAAAGGCCCAATACAACAAGGCCAAGCCAAGGCCCAATACAACAAGTTGAAATTGATAAAGGGATCCTCCCAAGAAAAGCTTCTTGCATGTATAATGAAGCCTTTTAATATATCAAAGTATTTATTTTAAGTATTTCTTAATTTAGTTAAGTATAATCTAAAAATTTGGGTAAATATTTTAACAAAATTCCTTAGTGCTGATAGCCCTAGCACACTACTTTTCTATAAATGACCAGGCATTTTCGATTTTAAACATTTTGTCAAATACCTCAGAAAATACTTGAAGAATAATCTTGAAACTTTAGGGGTGTAAAGAACAACAGTGAAATTATACTGTATTTTATGAGATTGGCATGTGCATTCATAGATATATAATTCCCCCCCCCCTTAAATTTGTGATTTTTTTCGTACATATCTTTGTTTATAACATGCAGAGTTCTCGAACCAATGCAATGTCAGTTGTGAAAAAGTTTACATACTGCAGTAGAAACAACCTACTGCAGTCAGAATGTAAAAATATTAAATATCTTATGAAATATGAGTATTTTTACTAAATTTTTAACTGTGCATGTGATAAATTTAGCTAAAATATTTATTGAGATGTTTATGTAAAACCTAAAATACTTATCTTTAAAATTCAAAAAATTGTATTCAAGACAAAAATATCTAAAATCTAAAGTGTCCACTCATTTTTGGAAAGGTAGAATATTATTTTGCACTGAAAAAATAATAATTCATGGCATGGCGATTAAATGAAATAAAGTGGCACCACATAAACAATTAACTCACCACTTTTTCATTCATGATTTTCAGAAGTATGAATTTCATTAATCGATTATATGAGATTTGTGTACTTTGGCATTTGAACATAAATTAATTGAACAACAGTGAAATTATACTGTATTTTAGAATTTGGCCACATAAATGTAGACATAAAAATATTATTTTTTTGTTTGAAGTGAAATAATCACACATTTAAGAAATCAGTTTTGAAAAAGTATGGATTTTGTGTATTAAGGCTAAAGTAGTTATCTATTTCAACAATAGCTATGATGAAATGTAATATTTAAAAAATCTGTAGCAAAATAGTTCTGCATTCCAGTATTCTACCACAAGATTATTGCATTTTATTAGTGAATTAGTTATATAAAAGAGTGCAATTTTCATTAATTGACTATGAAAAAATGACATCTTTAGGTGTTTATTTAGTAATAATTCAGGTCAGAACACAAACTTTGACGTATTGTATAACTAAAATGATGTTCATAAAAAGTTCTTTTAAAATATTCTATCAAGACTTATTTATCTCGACAAACAGCCAAAAAATTTGTTTAAAAAAAAAAAAAGTAAGCTGAAATGATATATAGGCTAATGGTGAGTAATTTAAAATTTAAATTTTTAGGTTTATTTTGCACCAATCCCTATTTAGCATTTTGCCAAATTGTTGATTTTTACAAAATAAGTTTTCCTTTAAAAAAAAAAAAAAAAAAAAAAAAAAAAAAGAAAGAAAGAAACTTGGCGATTATATTTGTTACATATACATTAAAAATAATCTGAGATTGACACCTAAAAACTGAGCTCATATTTATAAGTTAACCAAAAATTGAATGCATTTAATTTTATTTTCAGGATAAAAGATAAGTTGTGCAGTTTGATAGGCAGTAAAAAATTAGAAGCTGCTTTTTCAATCAGTTTTTTAGTGTTTTTCTCATGAACAATGTTTAAAATTCAGAAAAATCTATAAAATAATGAAGCATATGTTTGATAAATCTTTAGATTTTTTCTTGTCATTTGATTAAATAAATAAAATTGATGATTTGAGAGTTCTAATGGCATTTTTATAAAAGTTTTCTCTAATTTTTTAGAACAACTTAAGGCCCTATCAGACTGAAAATCTTTTTCAAACAAGCATCTTTTGAACTATTTATTCCAAATTTTTTTGGATGAAAAATGACAGAATGGTTATAATTGTTGTACCAAAAGTTACTAGGGAAAAAAAGGTTTACAATTTATTGCTCTTTTGTTGGTGCAAATAAAATGTTAAATTGCTATTCTCTTCACAGTAAAACTCATGTTCTGCTTCATTCCCCCCCCCCCCCCCCCACACACACACTCATTAAATATATATATTTAGTATCTATGAAATTAAACTGTATTTAAAAATGGTGCAAAATTATTTTCACAACAATTAATGAATAATTACTCGCTATTAATATCAGTTACGAAAATTTACATGAAAATGAACATTTTTAAAAGGCTACTTCTTTCATTAAAAAGAATTTTGCACTATAAAATGTTAAGGCTTGAGAATCCTGAGTTCTCCCCTTTCATATGCCCCTGTATGTGATTCCCATGATATTACTTTAAAGTTATTAATTCAAAGACAAAAATATATGTTACAGACATTAATTTAAATTATTTTCTGAAGATACATCTTTTTCAAAGAGCACAGATATTTCTCAGAAATGCATGATATAAATTTTTTCTGCAGTTATAACTTTTTTTTTTTTTTTTTTTTTTTTCATTTAATTTTTTTTTTAAAATAACATTCAGGAAGAATTTGCCAGAACTTTTGCATATGAAAAAATAGTACAACACTTTTTCTTAGTAATCAATTAAATGTATAGGTGTTTTTTTAACTAATAATTTTAATTTTAATAGAAGTATGAAGCTTTAAAAAACTTAGAGAAATCTGTTTCAAGGACAGAGAGTTATATCTCAAGTCGGCAAATTTTGAATATTTGCTTAAAATAATTGCACCATTCATCACTGAAGGAAATACCAGAAAGTGAGAATTCAAATTGTTTTTACATCCCAAAGATGCTTATGATTTAAATGTATTAAAGCATTTTCTTGTTCAAAAATCCATTTTAACACAGAATGCCTTTCGTATTGTCTGCTATCTTGGAGGATGATGTTACAAAGCTATACTTGTGATTGTTTAAGCAGTTGTTCAAAGTCAGCATTGTTATCACACTGCGTGTTAAAACAACTTGTTTTAGAAAATTGATGCAAATTAAGTGTTGGCTGAAAAAAATGTTAAAAATATTATTGTATCTGATTTCTTTTATGTTGAAAAAAAATATATATAATTTTCTTAAAAAAAAAAAAAAAAAAATCAAATTACTTCTTTAATTTCTTCAAAATTTATTACAATATATAAAAAGTAAATTAATTATATAAAAAATTGAAGAAATTCAGATTAATGAAAGTCATAATCACTTATATATAAATCTCTGAGGGGGAGGGGGGGAACTGAAAAATCCAATTTTTAAATTATTTTATGGTGGTGCTAAATAGCTTATAATAAAGATTTTACTTGTTGATATATTGTGATAAAATTCATGTACATAATTGTTGGCTTGTTGGCATGTAGAATATCTAATGAACAAAAAATACAGATTACTTTTTCAAAAAGATATTTTTGTTCTTTTTTTTTTTTTTTTTTTTTTTTTTAAATAAAAATTTGTTATAAAACTTTATTTGAAATATTGGTATTAACATAGTAAAAAAGCAAATAATTATAAAGGTATTTCGCTGCATTTTCTTTTGATAATAATTATTGAAGAAAATTTTCATGTATTTATTCTGAAATATCTTAATATTGTGTTGGTTTTTACATGGGGGTTCAGTTAGTTTTTACAATTGCTGTATTACTGTCGGTCTTTGTTTGTGTTGTATAAAATGATATGCTTATTTATATTTCGAAAAATTCTCTTATGCATTTCTATAGATATTTATTTATTGTGATCTATTATTTAGCAGTATTACTTCGTCTTTCTTATAACTGTATTTTAATCTAAATTATGAAATACATAGATAAACAACTAGTCATATTACAAAATTTCTATCATCATTTTGGTTTTAAAAATTTTATAGTTTGTTTATACTTAGTGTAAAGTATTTTGTAATATCAAAATGTACAAAGATATTTTTATGGAAGTTCTTTTAGCTGTTAGTTTTTTTTGCATACCTGGATGTAATAAAGCATTATTTCTTGTCAACCAAAAGAAGTATTATATTCATCATTGGATAGGATAGATTGTATTTATTCATCACAGATTGTAAAATTTAACTACTATGAGAAAGTGCTTTATATAATATTAATTAAAGGCAAAAAAAAACCTTACAAAATAAATTACATTTAGAAAAAATAATAATAAATCATTGTTTCATTTTGTGCAACTATTTTACAATTTATAGAATTGATAAAGCATTTATAAGTACAACAAATAATTAAAAACATCTTCATATAATCATTATTAAATTTAAATCATTTTATTTTTCATTTCAATGCATAATGTATTATACTTTTATTTCTGGAGAAAGGGGAGGAAGAAAAGAAAAACCTCTATCGTATTAAGAAATAGTTGTAAAACTATTTTAACATTTTGTGTATACCTGAAAGAAATTCATGTTCACTACTATCCTATAGTTCAAAAATACCATCATCATGAGGGATATCATTTTAAATCAATTTTTCTCATTTCTAGAATTATCTTAACAATTGCTTTTTGTAATTTTTTTCTCAATTGTTTTGACAGATATGTAATAAAGATCTTCATCTTTCAACAGTATTCTCTTTGTTCTGAAAAGAGTACTAAATATCATTTATAAAAAAAACCCTTGTGAGTTTTTTTAAAATCATAAATGCATGTTTAAACTTAAAAATGAAATTTCACATCATTATTGCCAAATATTACTTCTATAACAAATACATACTATTTTTTAATACATGTATATGGGCAACTGTACAAGGTATCTGGTTTTGGTTTGTATTTTGAAAAACTCTTGCTTTTTATTTTAAGCTTGTATTAAAAAATACATATATCATAGTAATTCTTATAGCAAAATGAATCCAGACTTGTTGCTTGTTTAATCATAATAATTCTTAACAGTTTAAAACTTATCTGAGAAGCATTTTATAAAGGGAAATTGTAAATTTTTCATAAAAAATCTTTAATTTGAATTAGAAGTCATTCATAATAATTTTGTGAAAATGTGTAAGATTCTCTTATATTGACCATTTAGTAATTATTAGTTATACATTTCAATGTTGTTTTAAAAATTACATTTGCATTTAATGAAGATCTGATTCTTTGTTTTGTTTCTAGTATTGTGTACTTTTTTTTTTTTTAAATATATATATATATGAAGAAAAATCTGCTGATATTTTCTTACTCTTTCATGTGATAAGTTATTCTTTGTATAGCTTTATTTATGTAAGTAGCACAACAAAATAGTAATTGTTTGTTTATATGTAGTTTGTTTATATCTAAATTTATTATAGTTTTCCACCTGTGATTTTTTCTTATTTTATTCATTTTTCCAACACTCATTTTTATGTGTATATATACATATCTTTTTGTGTATATCTGTTTCTATATACGTTATCGGTGATTTTTAAATTTTGCAATTTAATAGGCTTTAAATTATGTTAAAAATCTAATATTGCTGGCATTTTAACATATTTTATTAAAGAACAAATTTGAAAATATTAATCTTTAGAAAGTTAAAACATTAAAAATAAATAGAATATATATATATATATATATTTTTTTTTTTAAACATGAAATATTTTCTAAAATTGTAATATTTCATAAGCTATTATCCAAAAAACTGTTTTCTGTTCTCAAAATGTGGAAGTTTTTAATTTGTTTGATAAATAACTGAATATATATTTTTAAATAGTATTATAGATTATATATTTTATTCTTTATAAACTGAATAAATGGTTGCAGAAAATTAGTTATTTTTACTTTTTGATAAATTACTAATATAACGTTTTCAGCCTTTTAAATAAAATATTTAATTAAGAAACAAACTTTTTATTTATGGATGCATACATTGTTATGCTGTTATCATTTAATTATGTTTTGCATTTATTTATATGTTCATGTTTAAGTTGATTTGTCATTTACATTGTTTTTATTTGTGCATTATGCATTGTTTTGATTATGTTATGGTTTTTTTGTCTTAATGAAATAAGAATGACTGTTTTTCTCTGTATGATTTAGCTTTCACTTAAATTTCTGTAATTTGTTTGGGGATAAAAAAAAGAAGAAGAAAAAAAAATTAAATGAATTGTACATATTAAAACTTGTTACACATACTTAATTAAATTGTATCATTAACACAGAAACATGTTTTATGAAAAAAATTATAAAATCCTTTCAGTTGTTTTTAATATTTGGCTGTTTAATTTATTAATTAGGATTACCGTATATTTCCGTGTATAAGCCGAGAATTTTTGGAAATTTTTCGGAAGCTGTATTATAATGGTCGGCTTATATACGGATCTACATTTCTAGCAAAAAACGTACTTCAGAAACAATGATTGAATACATATATTTTAAGCTTAAAAAGTATATATAAAGTAAAATAGTTATATTAAACCTTATTTTTAAATAATTATCACATATAAAACTCTTAAATTAGCAATTTTAAATTTATTTCACGAAACGCTCGATGTAGTCACATTTGTTTACATTTCTTTTTGACCTGCTGGTAACTGAAGTCATCGGCAGAGTGCACGAACGGAGTAAATTCTCTGTCTGATTCAGAAATAGTATAAGAGAAACTTGAAAAAAACAGGACTCCCGATCATATTTTTAATTTATACAATTAAATTTAAATCATCTCTGTTTAAAATGTTTCTAGGCTTACACTAGCAAAAGCGGCAAAGCTTCGTTTTTTTTTTATAGAAGTATTTTTATTTTGTTGAAGATTGCCTTGAAGCACTGATAAAAATACTGAAAAGTAGAAATATACAAAATAATTTAGATACGTCATTAAAAAAAATCTATGCAATCGGACTTTACATGGCTTATTTATGTAAACATCCAGCGGCGGCATTGCTTCATCGACGTTAGGGTTAGGTCTCCCGGCCCGGTATTACGGTAGCCATCGTTTTCAGCTGCCGGGACTTGCGTTAGCGTCTGTGTTTGCCTCCCTTCTGATAGGGTTGCCAGAGTTAAAACTATCGTTGTTGGCGAACAATCTGCGAACGTTTTACGTTATGGCTAAGCAAGGTAAGGAATTCTATTGGATAAGCACGCATTTCGCGCAATTTCATTGGACGGATTATCCTGAAGGTTGTATAGATTGGCAATATTTTCTCCATTTTGGCGATATACTCAAACTTTAAAAAGAGTATTTTTTCAATTCGGCTTATACACGGGTTTGCAATTTTGGACAAATTTCTGCAGGGAAAAATGTACTCTCGGCTTATATTCGGAAATATACGGTAAATTACATATTAATAATAATTACAATTGTTATTTAAATAAGCACAATTTCTTTTGCTGAAACTTGACCCAGGTAGCACATAACGTTGTTATAGCGTTGAAAATAAGTCTGAACAGTGGAAAATTAGTTATAACAACGTTATGTGCTACTGGGGGAATTATTATGATTAAAATATTACTGCACAAAGTTTTTAGATTAAAAAATATATATATTCCCCTTAACTTTTGTTGTTACATTGCTGACCTTTATAAAAAGTCACTGTCATGAACAATATACAGGGTACGGTCATATTCGTAAATTTATAGCATATTAAATATTAAATGTTTTATTTGTGTACACAATTCAGCATTAAAAAATATTTTTCATATAAGTTTTTTTTTTTTTTTTTTTTTTAAATATCTAAAAATATAAATTTATCTTTAGATATATTCATAATCAAATAGTTTTAAAACCATATGGTCACATTTACAAATTTGGCCACTTATCTAAGGATCCCAAAATCATCTTATATCCAAATAATTTAGTAATCCAAAACTTCTTTTCCTATAATTTGTAGAACCAATTTTCTTCTAAATTCATCGTTTATAACTAACTGTCTTGGTCTGTCATCATTAATATCTGATTATTTCCATGTATTGTTACAAGATAGCTGGGAAAAAAAAAAATCCAGTTATAGTGCAAATGCTTAAAAGGTCAGCAATTTGCTAACTCCTGTTATTTTAATACTAATTACTTTTTTAATGATATTTAGCTTTCTACATTACTTTTTTCCCCCATTCTTAAGGAAACTTTTCCATCTCATTTAATTAAGAGTTGCTTCAAAAAACATTGGCCAATGAAATAGTAAAAACTTTTTGCTTTTGATTAATGCGGCATTCTTGAAAAAAAAAAAAAAAAAAAATGGTGTAGCACAACTGTAATACTTCTCCTTCTAACATTAGTTAATGCACAACTGCTAACATTGTTTATTAATCCTTGTTTTCAAAATGCTTCCCTAATTAATAAATATAATGAGTTCACCATGTTAAAAATCCGAAAAATAATACCAAGATAGCTCACTATTTGTATTGTTGTTGAATTTTCTCTAAGTATTTGTATCTTAAATAGAATTTGTTCCAATACTTAAAAATATTGCGAATAACTTATTCATACATATAATGTATACATTAATTTATATACTTTCTTTTGATTATTCTGTTATTTTATTTTCATAATCATTAGTGGCCAGTATCCAATTTATTTTCTTTTAATTTTCAAATTATCATACAGCAGAATACACAAGGATTCACAGTTAGCCTACAGGACTAGCATTTTAAATAAAAAATAAAATGACTATTAATTCATTAATAAAATATATATTATTAATACAACATGACATATGCATCCCTTATAGTACAAATCTTTGTGGAATAGCCTTAGGATGTCCCAGATATGTTCTGTGCTCCATAGGGCATCCATCCTTAACCACTTACCAGTTTTGCCCGAACGCCGCTCGGGTGCAGCGAAAGGGGACTTTTCTGATTTGCCCGAGCGCCGCTCGGGCAGCATGTTTTTTTACGCCGATCCACTGATTTGCCCGGCTTTTTCTCATTTTTTTAGTTTCCATTGCTTCTAATAGATGGCTTTAGTTGTTCAGTAAAGACTGGCTTTCAAAATAAGTGTAAACCGGTTTCATCTGTTTTTACTGCTTTACGCGGGAAAAAGTGCAAATTTAGTTTATTGTATCACGCGTTGCGAATACTTTCTTTCCTCATTTTGTGTTACAATGAGTGATAGTGAGCGGCTTATTACAGAATATAATTCTGATATTGGATAAGATAGTGAATCGGAAATTTCGCTAAATGATTCTGGCAGTTGTGAAAGTTCGTTATCGGACTTCTCTAGTGACGAAGAAACGGAAAGTTCGGATAACCTAGCTCAGGTTCGGAACTTTTGCGAAATTGATATCAATAATCCTCCTCCACCACCGCCAAGATTTCCTTTCACAGCGAATCCTGCTATCCATTTGAATATTGATGTAAGTGACGGAACTCTACAGTTTCTTGATATTTTCTTCGATGATAACCTACTTGAAGTGATAGTTTCGGAAACCAACAAATATGCAGATCGAAGTATTCGAAACTGTAATCTTCGAAGAAATAGTAGAGCAAAAAAGTGGGAACCAACATCAAAAAACGAAATTCAAGTGTTTTTTGCATTGAATATTTTACAAGGGATTGTAAAAAAACCTGATATTGAACTATATTGGAGTAGGCAACTTCAACGCCATTTTTCTCAAAAATTATGTCTTACCGTCGTTTTCACCTAATTCATCGATATTTACATTTTTCCGATGATGCAAAATTTGATGCTAAAACACATGAGTGTCCGAAATTACAAAAACTGTGGCCTGTAATAAAATACTTGAATGTACGTTATCAAGAAATCATGACACCTGAAAGAGATGTAACAATAGATGAGAGCTTGATGCTCTTCAAAGGACGACTGCACTGGAAGCAATATATACCACTAAAGAGATCACGATTCGGTATAAAAAGTTTTATGTTATGCGAGTCAAAGTCTGGTTATGTATATCAATTTATTATATACACTGGAAAAGACACACTTTTCGATAATAATTACCAATATTTGTGCAAGTCATCTCAAGTTGTGATGACACTTATGCAGCCACTATTGAATAAAGGATATTGCCTAACGACAGATAATTATTACACATCTCCAGAACTGGCAGATATCCTTCTTAGCAAACAAACAGATATGTATGGAACACTCAAACTCAACAGGAAAGACGTTCCAAAGGAACTGCAATCAAAAAAACTAAAAAAAAGGTGAAGTCCGTGCATTCCAAAGAGGAAAAGTGTGTATCATAAAATGGATGGATAAGAAGGTTGTAAGTCTTTTATCTACAATACATAATCCCGAAATGATTGAAGTGCCATCTCACAATGATGAGGTCAGAAAAAAACCACAAGTAGTAATGGAATATAACAATACAATGGGAGGTGTAGACAGACTAGATCAACATCTTACCAATTATCCCATCATAAAGAAGAGAGGAAAAAAATACTACAAAAAAATATTCTTCCACCTTTTTGATATATCACTGTGGAATGCTTTTGTTTTGTACCAGAAGCACAGCGGAAAATACTCCCATTTGAATTTTAGACTAGATTTAGTTGATCGCTTGATTGAAAGGCATGGAACAGTAAATGAATGAATAGGACGACCAGGAATTTTGCCCAATCCTTTACGATTGACGGAAAGACACTTTTTAGAAGTGATTCCTGCCACCGAAAAGAAATTGAGACCGACGAGGCAATGCTTTGTGTGTTGCTCAAAACGGAACGAGAGCAGAAAACGAATCAGAAGAGAAACAAGATATTTTTGTCCTGATTGTGATGTTGGACTTTGTTTATCTCTATGCTTTAAAATTTACCATACAAAAGCTGATTTTTGAAATAAAATGTAAGTATTAAAATATTGCATGCTCTTTCTCTCGCTTCCATTCCTGTAAAATGTTCTTTACAGTTCAGTTAGTTGTTCGGAAAAAAGCCAACTTTAAGTAAAAATGCCATTTTTTCGCTTAATTAAAAATTTAAAATAAATTAATAAATGCAATACTTGTAACAATTTTGACTGTGGATTTGAGTTTATACAATCGATTTGAATACAAAATTGTTTATAAAAAATGTGCTTATTTTTGGACATAATATGGCAGAAAAACGAAACTGTTAAGTGGTTAAGATATCATGAGGAGGAAATGGATTTAAAATAACAATGAAAAATATAAGTTTTTTTTTACCCTTTGTTCATCATGTACATGAAGTATAATTTGAAAATAAATTGTATTGAATTGCATAAGTTAATTCTTGCTGCTAAATAAATAAATTGTCATTATACTGTTGAAACTAAATTTACATGTATGTAAGTTTAAACCAGTATAATGCTTTATTTCTTTCATTTTAAATAAAAAAAAGATTATGAAATATAAAGCACTAAAAATGCTTCTGGATTAAAATTTTTGAAAGCATGAAAAGAATATTGACAATTCAATACTGATACTGTATTATTTTGTTACTTGTTTTGTAATGTTGAAATTAAAAATTTCTCTCTCTGAATGGCATTTTATTTGACATTCTAGTCTGAAATTCAATGAATTCATGTAAATTTTAATGTTATATTACTGATTGTAATCATGAATTGTGTTTTACATTAAATTTAAATGTAATTAATAAGATATTTTTTATATAAATAACTGAAAGTAAGATTTTCATTTTTTAAAAATTAGTCATATTGTATAAACATTGTAAATTTAAGTCTTGTAGACTAACACAAAATATGTGTTAGATTTGTAATTTTCCTTTAAAGGAAACTGAAACAAAATACTATGTATTAACTTCATGTACATTTTCATGACAAACTTTCCATTCAGGAAAGATCATATATTTCATTAATAAAAAAAAAAAAAAAAGACAATTGAAAACAGTTGTTTCTTGACCTTTTTTTGTTGTTGTTGTTTGTGTGCGTCTGTGTGTTCATGTTTTGTATGTATTACAAAAGACTCACAAAAAATAAAAAAATGAGATTAAAAAGAATTCTTAAGTTGAAAGGATATTTTTTTTTTTTTTTTGTGTGTGTGTGTGTGTGTATGTGACTTTAAGATTATTTCAGAATTTCTTCAACATATCTGCAACTTCAAATCAAAAAATTAGTTGAGGGAATTGCAAATCTTAATTTATCAAATAAATAATCAATGATATCAGATATAAATCTACATATTTTGTAGATTATAAAAATGTAAGCATATTACAATGAAATACAAAAGATATTTAAAACAGCAAGTTAAATCTTTTTTTTTTCAAAATATTAGAATATTTTATAACTTGGTTCAAAAAATTAGAAACGTAAGTAGTTCAAAATTTTGAGTTGAAAGGTTTTACATGCTTATCAGTACTTTGTTGCATCACCCTTAACTTTAATGACAGCTCCTAAACAGCTAAAAAAATTTTTTTTTTTTATATCAAACTTTGCTGATATGTTTTCCAAACTAGAAATAAGATATTTTTTGTCGCTTTGTGCAACTTCTCGAAGTTGTTTTTTCATAATTCCCCACAAAATCTCGATGGAGTTTGGATAGGGTGAGTTCAAAGGCCAATGGAGTACATTAATTGCCTCCTCATGCAGCGATTTAATTGTCGATTTGTAAGTCTTGCACAAAGCTGAATCTTGTTGAAGCACAAAATCGACATCACATAAATCTTCAGATGAAGGTATCATGAAGTGGTCAATAATTTCTTGATACACTTCACTTGACTTACACAACTTACCTAGGACTTTTGCAGTCATGCAGCCTCATACCATGATAGAGGTCACAAACATAACCAAATGTTTTAAACACTCTTTGTCAAAAGCTTCTTGTTTAAGTCTCCAAACACGTATACCTTAATATCCATGGGACATATAAAACATACTTTCATTGCTGAAGCCATTTGCTTAGATGATAAGAGTGCTTTGTCTTAGGCACACATGATCTAAAACCTAATTTGTGATGTTGTCATAATGTTATAGATTTAGAAGCTTTTATATCTACTTCCCCTTTTTTCTGCAAATATTGCATATTTTGAAAGTGATTTTCTTCACAATCTTTTTTAATTTCCTTCAATTTTTGCTGAAGTTACTAGCTTTCGACCACTTTTAACGTGTTTATTTGGAAAACACTTATTATTAGAATATTCTCTCAAAACTCTACACATACTTGCTTGAGAACATTTCACTTCCTTTACATAAACAGCTGTTTTTTCTTCTTTGTGCAAGTAAGTACACAATACGAAATTTCACAGTCACATAAGTCACACTTTCGTCACATATTAAGCAAAATACTGAACTAAAATTAAATGCCAAACTACTTTTAATTTTCTGCAGAACACACATGTTAGTCCCACAGTTGGTGAAATTTACAGCTGTTCCCTAAATCAATAGGAAAATAGCTACATATTCTAAGTTTTTGAACCATGTTATCCAGTTATTCTAATTTTTTTAAACTGTTAATTATTAGTATAGCAAATAAAAATAAATATTTATATTATAAATGTTCTGAAGACATTTTTCATATTTTGTTTCTGAACACATTAAGCAAATTGACACTTTAGCACTTTATTCTTTTTACTTTCTCTTACCCATAAGGTAGAGAAAGTATTGTTTTTGGGTCAAATTTTCGAACGCGAGTTTTTGTTATATTTACATGTTCTGAGGTCCCCTGAATACGAAAATCATGTTTTTAGCAAATGGTCTGTGTGTGTGTCTGTGTGTTATCAGCATATCTCAAAAACAAATTATGGCAGAAAGTTCAAACTTGGTATTCTAAATGTGCCTCATATAGGGATGCTACAGTAGGCTTTTCGTTGAGATGAAGCAAATGGTTCGTGTACAGAGACACTCAAAATATTCAAATACATTACGTCTATGGGGGAAATTGCAGGTAAGTAGAGTTTAACATCTATAGATTGCACTAAACAAAATGAAACGAATATATATTTTTTGTAATAGACATAGTCAACTGAGAAAAAATTTTTGTTTATGTAGGAGCCCCACCTTCCCCCCTGGGGAGGAAGTCCCCCCTCGAGGAGAGTAAATTTTCATGATGGGTATCTTTCAAAAGAGCTCGCAAATACCTTTAGAACAAATGGTTGAACCATCGATCTGCGATAATTTAAAATAAAGTTATCAATTTTTTTCATTTAAAAAAAAAAAAAAAAAAAAATGTAATATTAAGAATAAATTCAACTTTGTTTTGCATATTTAGTGTTATACTACTTCTCTAATATGGAAATCGTCTGCATTATCATAAAAGATAATTTGTTTAATTAATAATTTTAATAAATTATTTTTTTAAAACAGAATTAAGTTCTATATGAATTAAATTCTATATAAATGCAGGTGCATTAATGAAACGGGGGGTTGAGGAGGTCGGTAGCCCACCTCACACAGAACTTATCATCATATAAAACTTTTCCTAAGCCTAATTTGAATTGTTTAACATAGGTTTACATAACAGTACTCGTTATCTTACCTCTTAATCTCCAACCTATATTTATATTATTAAATTTCAGGGTAAGAGAAAGTCGTGTGAGTGACACACCAGATTATTTACAGTATTCTAATTTTTAAATCGGAGTTATATGAGAGGAAAAAAAAATATATATGAATTACTCAGTAGCATCAACTTTAAATAAATGTTGTTGTGCTCTGCCACAGTAGTTTTTAAATAGAAAAAAATATCACTGACTTTTCAGCTAGCATCGTTGCCTGACCATACCTATGTTCATGGGAAATTTTATTATGAAAACTACTCATTACCTAAGGTATTTGTTAAAGTTCCATTTTTGAATTAAAAAAAAAAAAAAAATCACAACTGTTTTGCTTATAGACAGTATACAGAGATACTCAAAATTAATCACTTAAATTTTCAATAATAGGTGTAAGGGAAAGTTTTCTTAATAGTTTTAAATGCATTTTCAAATATAATAACAGCATTAAATATTTAATTAATGTTGCTACACTAATTAAATGAGGAGTTTTCATAACTGTTATAGAAATGTATGTCAAATAAATTTTGAAAACAGCTTTGCTGTATAATAGAAACATACAGTTAATCTTACATCTTAAACTGTTGAAAATCTGGTGTGAAACAACCACATAACTTCCATTACCCACTATTACACGTATTATATGCATTTTTTTTTTAGAATTTCCCAGTAAGAGAAACTTGATACACATATAAAGACATACACATACACATATAAAACAGAGTTTACATAGCAAGTTAAAAAATAAGAAAAAAAATAGTTATTTTTTTAAACACCAATTTCCGATATCTAAAACTGAACTACCTAATCAGGATGACCATTAATATTCCTATAATTACCACATAATATATGAAAAAGGGTATCTAAAATGGATTTATATAACAATTTTCAAGAAAATTGTTAGAGCCGTTTTTGAGATACCAACTTTTACCAAAACTTGGGATACTCAGTTATTGTTATTGACCGGAGAATAATAATTACATACAAAAGGATATTTAAAAGGGAGTTAATATGGCAAGTTTGAAAAAAATCTGTACCGCCCTTTTTAAAGGAACGCACTTGCGAGACTTGAAATTGAGCTCTTTATACAGGACGACTATCAATTTTTCTGAACTAATCAACTATATCTTTCGAAAGGACATCTAATAGAGTGTTTATAGAGCAACTTTGAAGAAAATCGTTAGAGCCAATTTTGAGATACGGACTTATGGCCCCATTTCCAGTTTTCCAATTTTCACCAAAATTTGGAAAATTCATCTGTACACCAGACCTGTATCAAATGTGAAGTTTCGTAGTTCTATCTTTATTAGTTTCAGAGATATTATAGCCAGAAGATTCCACACATACATAGATACACACACACTGACCAATTGCCAAAAACTACTTTTTTGGACTCGTGAGGCTTTAAAATGTATAAATCAGGTGAAAATTTGATATTGAATTTTTGGAGAGAATACAATATTTCCATTACCTACTGTAGTAGGGTAATGGAAGTAAAAATATGTCTATAATCATGTAGGTAAGAAACAGTAGTGTGAGTGGTAACCAGATTTTTTTTAAATTCTATCGTATATTTATTTTTGTTTTCTAATGGATAAAACAAAATTAGTTAGTTTTGTGTATATTGGTAAATGAATGACAAGGAAAATGTAAATAGCAGAGCACAGGAAGCTTTTAAATACGCTGAAACATTAGGCTAACTGTATCCCAGTACAAATTTTAAAAAATGTGTTTAACTGATTCATTGAAAGAACACATAAAATAAAACTTTATTTTCATATAACATCAACAATAAACATTTCCAAAAATAACCACTTTTTTACATTATTTCCAATATAATACATTTTTACTTCAATAGTAATAAAAAAAAAAAAAAAAAAAAAAAAAAAAAAGACCTTGAAGGAAAATCAATAAATGTATCAAATTTAATTGATACTAATTCAAAAAAAGAAACTACAAAACTTCTACCAGATAAATAAAAAATTCAGTACCTCTAACTGAACAAGCCAGCTAAGCTTATGACCTGGGGAGATAAAACTAAACCAATAACCTACTATTAATCATTTCCTCCACACACTGCTCAGACAGGCAAGAGCAAGTGTTGATGAGAAATTTTTTTTTTTTTTTTTTTTTTTTTTTTTAGTCCCAGCACAAAAGTTTGAGTGAAATATTAAAGTAAAAATTCTGTCAAAGACAGAATTTAATTTAGTACTGAGGACTATTAATTTCAATGTGTAAAATTTGTATTTTTATATCTCATTTTTTAACCGTAAAACCAGGCCGTGTACTTTTTAAAATGACTGAAATAAATTAAAATGAAGTGTGTCCACCTAAATTTCATACTTTAGTTAATTTTAAAATATCTAATTGCCATGTCGAAAAACTTTTTGCACCCTGGATTCAGAAAAATTGCCCCTTCCATTTGATACTGAATTTTCAATGATAGGACTGATATTTCTAATTTATTTTGGTGTTACACAAGACTTGTCTACAAAAACTGGCAATGATATTCTCACCTAGATTGAAATTAGTAGTTTTTCTTGTCATAAAAAAACTAAAACTGAAACAAAGGCAGCTCTTTCTCCCCAAACGTCTGGCTATTTACAGCACAGTTAATAAAAATTCATAAGTGTTACAACATCTGCCAATAGACATGTGCTGACCTACTACTGTCTTAATTATGATTATTGAGAGTGACAAGAGTTATGTCATCAAAACAGGTGTTATTGATATAAGGAAAATATCATTTTTATGAGATGTTTGCCTTTAAAATTGGCCAATATATTTCAGCTTCATCCGAAGCCATCATCAGAGTGAAAATACATATCACTATATTCAGATGAAAGGGGAGTGAACCGCCAAAGCTTTTTGTTTCGGTCATCGGGCTCTGATGATGGCTTCGGATGAAGCTGAAATATATTGGCCAATTTTAAAGGATTTTTAATAAGGTAATTTAAAACGTTTTTAATTGTATACTTTTCTGTATACTGTAAACTAATTAATATATATGAAAAGACATCTAAAAGGAAGAAATATGATGACTTTGGAAAAAATCTGGAGAGACTTCACTCGACTTTCCGAACATTAAGTAATTAACGGTTGTATAAATAAAGTAAGAGAAGTCGTTAAGTAAACAAAACTGAAAATTATAATAGAGTGAAATACATTTAATAATATCACACAATCAGCAGATTGGGAAGAAAATCATATATCTTGAAAATTTATTTTTCCAACTGAGTGAAAATAAAGCCCGGACTGGGAGTCAAACCCTGGATCTTTGACTTACAAAGTCAACGCTCTACCAATTGAGCTATCCAGGCCGACAACTGGAGGGCATTAATAACTCAGACAACCTTTAGGCAGAATAACTGGTCTATCATATAGATAGCTCGACTGAATAATCTGCAGGTAATGAAAAAGACCATTAAACAATGGGAGGAAGAAATACATTTAATAATATCACACAATCAGCAGATTGGGAAGAAAATCATATATCTTGAAAATTTATTTTTCCAACTTAGTGAAAATAATGTCCGGACCAGAAGTCAAACCCCAGATCTTTGGCTTACAAGGTCAACGCTCTACCAATTGAGCTATCCAGACCGACAACTGGAGGGCATTACTTACTCAAACAACCTTTAGGCAGAATAAATGGTCTATCATGTAAATAGCTCAACAGAATAAGCCGCAGGTAATGGAAAACACCATTAAACAATGGATTACCTGCGGCAATTCATTACCTGTGGCTTATTCTGTCGAGCCATCTACATGATAGACCAGTTATTCTGCCTAAAGGTTGTCTGAGTGAGTAATGCCCACTGGTTGTCGCCTGGATAGCTCAACTGGTAGAGTGTTGACCTTGTAAGTCAAAAATCCGGGAATCGACTCCTGGTCTAGCCATTATTTTCACCCAGTTGGAAAAATAAATTTTCAAGATTATAATAGGGTGTTTGAGTATTTTTTCCATGTTGTATATTGTTTAATTTTGCACTTCAAATAATTTAAGCCAGATCATAATGATAAACATTTTTTCCTTGTGTCCCAGTAAAATTGTTGATTTACCAATATCTATATAGTTTGTGTGATAGTGCCCTATAACATGTGACGATAACACATAAATTTTCCGTTCAATCGAATAAGGCATTTAGAGCAATCACACTTTTAAAAAATTGGGCCCATAGGCCATAATGATAAAGGATTTTTCTTTGTGCCCTTGTTGTAACGTGGATTATCCGTTTCTGAAATAAAAGTTCATTCTTTGGCCGTAAAATTTGATATACACTGCGTTGGATAACAGATAGACAACATTGAAGTCTTGATAAATTTAAACTGTCTTTATTGAGTTTATTCTTAAGAAGTCACATAAGGAAGTTCACATATAAAAAAACTATTTCGCAATGAAAACCCAAGTATTTCTTGGGAAGCGATGGAGAGAGAGAGAGGGCTAAAATTTTCGTATTTTTACTCTACGATGAAAAAGCAAAAACTGTGTGTCTGCTCTTTTTGATCGCATGGGAGAACCATCTGGAAGGGAAGTCTTATGACTGCATTATCATTATTTTCGCCAAAATGAAAGCCAACTTCAGTTCTTTGTTTTAGATATTAAACTAATGTTAATTTTTGAATTTGTAATGACGGTTTATAATTGTATTAACCTTTTAATCGCCAATTTTTACGCCAAGCGACCGTTTGACTAGAGAAAAAGACCATTATGAACTGAAATCATTAATATTGGGTAATTTAAAATAAATTATATCCGGTGTTGCAATAATATAAATTCTGACAATGAGTTTTCTTGTTTTATGACTATTTGAGAACACTTTTTTTTATAATTACGTTTAATGTCAGAATTTCCGTTAGATAGTATTTCTTTTATTTTCTTTTTATCCCATAAAATAAAGTACTTTTTTATTTAAAAAGATAAACACTTTATTTATGATTTAGATATAAAACATATACAATTTAGATTTCTGAATGATGTGTGTTATTGTTTTATGTTAATAAATAGTGTAGGTCGTATGTATAATTAAAATTGTGTAATTTTTAACGACATTTAAAAAATAATTCTTTCTCCAAATGCCTAAGAACAAATTATGTAAATATAATATCTCACTTAAAATTTAATTATTTTTTTCTTATTGGAATAATGCATTCATTTATCATTAGATTTTATTTTTATTTAAAAATTCAATTGAAATTTAACCAAATATATGTGAACACCTTCACATATTTCTCCCGGCGACCCAGAAAAATAAAAAAATCTCTCTCACTCCCTAGTATGTCACATAATCACAATGAAAAACAAATAATACAAGAAACCTGCATAAGTCCAAAAAATGTATATCAATGCAATATTCAATTGTAAATATACGTATGCACATTATAAATTTGTTTCATCATGAAACATATTGGCATATGACGAATTTGCTTCATTCTAAATATCATTGTGGGCACCACATTTGAAGAGTACTGTTTTCTTTTAGAGTCTGGATCCAGATTTAATCGTCAAGAAAGCTTTCAAAATAATACTGTTCATTTTTATTTTTTTTATAAAAAATTTTCTTTTCAATGTTCTTATATGTGTATAGAAATATGATGTTATACTTTTAAGTTATTTCATATTACACTGTAAACAATACTGAATGTGCATATAATACTGAAACATATCAAATAACATCAATGTTAAACATAGAAAAAAAACAACACATGAGTACAAGTAAATTAAAAAAATGAACATAAAATGAGAGAAAAAAAAATAAAAATGTATATACAAATAATATAAAATATCACAAAAGTGAAAAAAATTTGTTCGTGCAATTCCACACAGGAGAGATTCAAAAACGACGCCCATTGGACAGTCAAAAAAAAAAAAAAATCTCCCCTTAATCTTGTATGTAGCAACAAGTATATCGACTTTGGCTTATGGCCATTGTCCTAGCGGGATAGGGCGTGTATAAAGACCTGACCTGTTAGGGACAGGCCTCCGTCCCCCATCAAAGTCAAAGACTTCTGTAGGGACACCTCGCAAAACTGGGTATATATATGTCAATTGAATTGTATTAAACAATTTTCAAAAGAAGTGTGGGGGTCTCATCACAATGAAATGCTACTCTCCCGGGTAAATTTTGAACGAGTTAGCATTAACATAGAGGGTAAAATTAAAAATGAAAAAAAATATATTTAATCAAAATTCTTAGTCCTATCAAAATTTAGTGTGATGAGATAAAGACTACCAAAACAACTCACTAAACCCAATGAAGCAATTAAAAAAAAATAACATAGTATAATAACAATAATAATAAGGTAATTGCCACATATTAGAATTTTGAGATTTTAACTTTAAGTCATTGCACTATTAAAAAGTTTTGTATAAAGTATGTCAATAAACAGTATTGTAATCATCTGTTAAACTTATGATATATTAATATCTATGAAAATGTAAATATTATTAAACAAGTTTTTTTTTTTTTTTTTTTTTTAACTGAATTATAGTAAATTTTATTAAATTTGTTGTTAAGAAAACTGTAATAATAAGAACTAGAAAAGAAAGAATTATGCAATATTTCACATAGTGTTGTGTCATCCATTGTAATTAAAAATAAGAAAGAGAAAAAAGAAAAATGCAGAGTATACATTGGTCCAGCCAATTGCCTGCATACAATGAATGACAGAACAAAAAAAAAAACATAAAAAGGAACCTATGCATCGAGTACTCTTTATATAATGCACAAGTTTTGTAAAACATTACATAATATGATATTGAAAATTAATTCCTGTTTCTTAAATTATAATTGTGGCTTTGTCTTGCATAATAATTAACATTTCTATTAGGACTTGCTTCATCAAGTAAGTGGCTGTATCTAGGTGGTGCAATAATAAGTCTGTCAATATGGACTCTAAATGACAATCTATCAGGTGCTTGTAGTCTTTTAATTGTAAATGAAACCGGTGAGTGTTTTTGTAGAACAATAAAAGTAGGGCTGTGCCGATTAATCGATTAATCGGTTCGGTTAATCGATCAATGCTTAGTCCCGATCAATTTTTTTAATCGAGTTAATCGGATCGATTAATTCGATTAAAAATTTTCGAAATCCGATTAAAATTTTCAAATTACGAAACCTACAAAATATTTTTTCACATGTTTTGCTAACAAACATTCTAAGAAACATCCATCAAATAATGAAAAAGCAAAATAAAAATAAATAAATAAAAATAAAACCTCTCAAAAGAAGTTGTTGCACTTTTGTTGATAGAGAAAAGAAGAAGGACAGTTATTAAACAAAATGCCGCTTCATGTGCATGCTGGAGCAACACACCTGTTTGTAGCCGTCTGCAGAAAGTGTTGGCTAGGGTAATAGCATTCTCAGAAACAAGAAGCTTTCAGAAAATGGAAATGCTAAAGATTAAAAAAAAAAAAAAAGGGATTGAGATTTCCACTATCCCTCTGTTGGGGAAATTTCAACAGAGTTTGACAGTATCTTCAAGCGTATATTGTCTGTTCACAATTGCTGATAGTAACTATTGAAGTCGAAACAGAAAATAACATTCTGTGTTCTAGTCCGAAGTGACAAAGAACTAAAATATAAGATTTTGAGATTTTTATGATAATGATATGGAATTTTGAGAATTCATTTAAAAATAGTGACAAGCGAGATGGACAAGGCCTGCAAATATAAAACTAAAATATGTGTAAATTCATTTAATGTTTCTTTCAAAATTAATCGAAAAATTAATTTATAAAAAAAAAAAAATTGAATAAGTGAAAATATTTATTTAAAATTAACACTTAAAGTCAACAATTATTACTCTGAAAATTGATTTAAATTTCAGCTATGAAACAGATATAATTGATTAGACAAAAATTTTTGAAAAAAATATTTTTTTTTTTCAGTCAAACTTATGAATAATATATATATACACACAAAATATGAGAGTTTTATTCATCATTGAAATAAAATTATAGAAAAAAAAAAAATGAAAACTGATTAAAAATCCGATTAATCGACCGATTAATCGATTAATGAACTACGATTAACCCAGTTAAAACCCTTAATCGATTCCCACCCCTAAATAAAAGGTCCTGTGTATTTTGGTTTAAACTTATCAACGGATTTTAAATAAACAATGTCATGTACAGCAACAGGTCATAATTTAGCATGTCTATGAAAGTGTTGATATCTCTTATTTTGATTATCTTTTATGTTAGAGTAAGCTTTAAGGTAAATTTTATTTAAATCTTCTAATAATTTATGTGTATCAACATTCTTGTCGAGAAAAGGTTGATTCATCTGTTGCTCAAAAGTGTCAAAAATCAATGAAATTTCTCTTCCAAAATGTAATAAGTTAGGTGAGTACAAAGTAGATGAATGTTTAGAGCCATTATACAATGATTTATGTATAAACAAAGAGTTTTCAAATGTATGGCCTTCAGACATTAAAATGTTTACTGAATATTTAATGGATTTATTGATCCTTTCGGACAATGCGTTTGATTGTGGATGTGCTACAGAAGAATGTGTAATTTTTATACCAAGAGTACTATTAAAAGAGTTGTAAACACTGGATGTAAATTGAGGACCAAGATCCGAGAGGATAACTGAAGGTCTACCAAAGGTGGTAATATAACTAAACAAACATTTAACTATTTTTTCTGCTGATGTATCCTTTAATGGATAAAGTTCCATATGGCGTGAGAAAATGTCCAACACTGTGAGTACTGAGTGACCATTATTAAATGGTCCTACTAAATCAACACTAATAGTATGTCCAGGATGTGTGGGTGTGTATGTAGGTTGTAATGGAGCTGGAAGAGTGTTATGATGTTTAGCCTGTAGGCATTGTGTACATGAAGCGACAAAGTTTAATGTATCTGTGTAGATTCCTTTCCAAAAGTATTTGTTTGATAGGAAATTATATGTTTTATTTAATCCAAAATGAGATAAATGTGAAATTGTTAATGTCTTAGCTTTTAGCGAATTAGGAACAATAATAAGATATGAGAATGTTGAGCTATTGGGACATTGCTTTTTATACATCAGTACCTTTGTGTCTGGATGAATAAAATAGTTTGGGTATTTTCTTGAAAAACCTTTCTTCAGAATTTCTGTGTAAATTTTTGACAATACAGGATCCTTTATTTGTTCATTAACAAAAGTATTATTAGAGATTTCTAAAAGTGGGTCTTTATTATTTGAATCTCCAGAAATTAAGCAATTAGTGTATTGTTGTTTGATTTTGTTACAATTGTTATCATTAAAGTGATTAACAACATTACTATTATCACGTACTACAGGTAGAGGTTGTTTTTCAAAAATTAATTCAGGATTAGAGTTCAAATCTTGTTGATTGTTAGTGAAGTCACATCTCGAAAAATAATCTGCTAAAATATTTGATGCACCAGGAATGTGTTCAAAATCAAACGAATATTCTGAAATTTCCATTAACCATTTTGTGGTAAGGTCTGTAGGATTAGTTGTTTTTTTGTATCTTTTTAATGGAGCACTGTCAGATAAAATTGTGAATTTTCTGTTGTACAAATAGTATTTAAATGCAATTATTGATTTGTAGATAGCCATTAATTCCAGTTTTAGTGCAGGGTAGCGTTTTTCGGATGGCTTCAATGATTTAGAAAAGAAGGCTATTGGAAGTAATTTATTATTATGTTTCTGCATTAGTACCCCAGCAATGGAAATATTTGAAGCATCTGTATTAAGGTAGAAATCTCTATTCCAATCCGGTAGTCTGACCACTGGTGATTCAAAGAAAATTTTTTGAATTTTGTGAAAAATCTGTTGATGTTCAGTAGTCCAATGAAATTTTGATTTTGGTTTAGTTAGATCAATTAAAGGTTGTATTAGTTTAGAAAAGTTGGGTACAAGGGATTTATAAAATGTTACAACACCAATAAATTTTTTTAATTGTCTTTTAGTTGACGGTGAAGGAAAAGAATTAATTTTGACAATATTTGATTGTATTGGGGAAATACAATGATTTTGAATATGAAATCCAAGATAATTTACATCAGTTTTGTGAAAAGTGCACTTGTTAGGTGCAAGAGTTAAGTTGTACTTTATCAAAATTTGTAAGATTCTACTTAATTTAGTGCATGTTTCCTCAAAGCTATTCGAGCCAAAAATGAGGTCATCTTGATAGGCATGTATTCCCTCTAAATCAATTTCATCAATAATTGTGTCCATTAAAGCTTGATATTGAGAAGCAGCATTTTTTAATCCAAAGCATAGTCTTTTGTATTTAAAACTACCAAACATAGAAGTAAATGTTAATTTATCTTGTAAATCTTCAGGAAGTGCAATCTGGTGGTAAGCCTGTTGAAAATCTAAACATGTGAAGTACTTATAGGCTGATAAGTCAGCAATAATTGTTTGTATTTTGGGTAAAGGGTATGAAGATCCCTGAATTATTGAATTAAGCATTCTAAGGTCCATTGCAATTCTATATTTTTGATTACCTTCTGCGTCAAGTTTTTTTTTAACTAAAAGAATGGGGCAAGCCCATTCTGAACAATTTCTTTCAATAATTCCAGCTTCTACAAGTTTATTTATTTGACTTTTAGCTTCTTGTTGTAATGATTGTGGTATTGGAAAAGGTAATGTTTTAATTGGGAATTCAGTGATGAATTTTAAATTTGGTATAACTTTGTCTGTATGCCCTAAAGTTTTCATAGATTTAGAAAAGGCTGCAAAATTTGTTAACAAAATATTCTTTAATTTCTTTTCTTGGTCTCCTTGGAGATGCTTGACATCAAAATCCAAAGGAGAGAGTTCTTTTCTTCTTAAATTTAATATTTCATCAGAAGCTTGAATGTAATTCAAAATTTGTGTAGTTGAATCAGTAACAATTTTACTGTTTTTATCAATTTCCGCTTCCTGTGGAATAATTTCATCAATTTCTGTTAGGGTGCCCATTTTTGTACCTTTATTTATGTGAATACTTTCTTTAGTTAGATTTTTAACATAAATTTGAAATTGGCCTCTATTACAATTATTATCATTATCGAGCATTTTTGAAGTACTACTATTTATTACTGAATCTAGACACAATATATTTGCATTATTTTCTGTATTTTCAAACAAATAGTCCCTGTCAGACAAAAAAATTGTATTCACATCTATAAATGTTTCCTCTTCAGGTTCTAAAAATATTTTCTGAGAAGCCCTAACTGTCATTTGTTTACATTTTTGGGGAAGATTTTGATTTTTTTTCTGAGTTTCAGTATTTTTTGCAACACTACAATTGTTTAAGTTTTCATCTTCTACAAGTGTATTTGCAATGGGAATAATTATATCTTTAAGCTTGATATTGTTTTTATACAAGTCTATTATTACATTATTTTGTTGAATAAAGTCCCATCCAAGTATGGCCTGAAACGTTGATTCATTAGGGATGTCAACGATAAAAAATTTTTGTGAGAAAAATGTGTTATTTATTTTGAAAGAAGTTTGAATACATGAGGAGAATTGTACGTTTGAATTTACAGTCTTAATCGTTACTGGTGAAGACAAGTGTTTATAAGTTAATTTCTCCTTTAAAGATTTAAAAGTACTTTCAGAAAGCAATGATATCGAACTCCCTGTATCGATTAAACCAGTGATAGCATTTTTAGCTAAGTTAATTTCAATTAAGGGTAGTGTAGGTGAAATTTTATTTACATTAAAAATATATTCATTTTGAATTTCTGTAGTTTGTGTGTATTTGTTATCAGCAATATTTATTTTATTCACAGTTTGTGAGGCAATTGAATTTACTTTTCTTGTACTAGATAGTTTCATAGTGTCACTTAGATTTGACAAATCAAAATTAGGATTAGGTGCTGATGTTGTCTGGTGTAGTTGAGATGCAAGGCCATCAGCTACTCTACATCTCGAGTCAAGTTTAAATGCCTATTGTTGTCATTTCTCCTGAAAAATCTTCCTCTCGAAAGATTGTTGTTTTGGGTTTGGCTTCTTTGCCATTTATAACATTTATTAGCTACATGGCCTTTACGGTTGCAAAGTTGACAAACAATACTATGAAAACCCTGTTGTTGTGATCCCCTAGCCTTATGTGTTTTAAATTTTTTTTTATAATCATTGTGTCGACTTCGTCCAACATGAGCATTTTGTGAATCTGATAAACTGTTTACTTCCTCTTTTTTTTCTTTTTGTCCGAAGGACAAAGCATCTACTTTTTCCGTTAGTTCAATTAATTTTTCCGATAAAGTGTTGACAAATACACTATCATTTTGTTTGAGGAGAATACTTTCATTCATGTTAATCTCTTGTAATTTTTGAGCGCGATTTACAGCTAATTTATAATCCGAAATTCCCTCTTCCATGATTTTTATACGTATGTTAGATGGAATGGAGGAAATAAACCTTGTAAATTTAATATTATCTAGTGCGTTATCATCCGTAATTTTATTGTAAATAATGTTTGCTAGCATACTTAACCTATGAGAAAAAATTTTTATGGATTCCTGAGGGAGTAAATTCAGATTATTAAATTCAATTAGAGCTTGAGTAGAACTCATAGGAGTAAAGAATGCTTTAAATTCCTCCTTAAGAAAGTCTAAATCGTTTGATTTATATAACTGGGGGGATTGTGTTAAATATTTTAATGCCGCCCCAGACAATTTTCCTTTCATGACTGCCACTGCTTCTTCAGCTGACAGCCTATTTATCCTAGCATATGTGGACACTTGGTCAAAGAAAAAATCAACTAAAGATGGTTCCCCATCAAAATTCATTAACTGAATGTTGACTGTTTTGGCTTTCACCATAATTAATGATTTTGCCTAACCAAATTAAAATATTGTAAATAAACTATCTAATAAATATTTTATGTGACACAAAACAAAAATTGTTAATACCAAGCATTCTTGTTTTTTTTTTTTTTTTATTTATTAATTATTTAGGCATATAATTTTATTGTATTGTATGCCACTTTCATAAACAAGAATACTTAGTTTTATATGCTCATATATTATTATCCAAAAAGAAAAATAGATGAGCATACAAATGATAAATATTGTGTAAAAATATAAAAATATTGTGAAATCAAATAAAATGTATTGAAAATGAAGAATTATGAATGAAATAAACCAATATTATGAATGAAAATTGTTAGAATTTGTACCAAGCATTTCTGCTGCTCTGATTTATTTATTTATTTGTTTTAATTAAACTTTAAGTTGATGTTTAAAGCAATAAAAATATTGCATGACAAATTTCAGCAAAAATACTTAGTCTCTCTCTATATATATGCAATAATAAAATAAATATTTGTGTTCATGCCATGAATTATAAAATAAATATTTGTGTAAAAATGTAGTGATAATTATGCACTATAAATGAGAAAAAAAATTGTGTTTATGAAAAATAAACATATGAATAAATAAAGTTTCAAACATAGCAAGCAGTTTTGCCCAATTTATTTCAATTTACAATTAATATCATAATTATTATTGTTATTATTTTTAATCGATAGACTCAAACTATTACTTAAAATAATCGGCAAAACTACTTAGCTAAATGTATATTTAAATATATATATAAAGTATTATGCAGTTAAAAATATGAAATATTAAAATTGAAATTACTTCATACATATTCATTTATTGAATAACTAATTTATCATATCCTCCAAATTATGAAACTTTCAAATAAAAATTTACTTACTTTTTCTCTTTTTTTTTTTTTTTTTTATTCAATATTTATTATCACCTCACTTTTGAAAGATATTTTATTAAAAATTTACCCGAGTAGCAATGTTTATATCGTTTATCAATAGTTCAAAGACTACGATTTTTATCTCACAAAACTGCTTACATGCATGGCTTTTTTTGTTGTATGAAATTAAAAAAAAAAAAAAACCACTTCATAAAGAATCCACACACGCACGGCTTTTCTCCTGTATGAGTGCGTATATCTGTCACGCGCTGTGCACAAAATCTTGAAGAGACACTATTTTTTTTTATGCAAAAAAAAATTTTTTACATATGTATGTATTTTCTCCTGTATAAGTTTTTCACACAAAAAAAATTTCGAAGATTTGAATTAAATGCACATTTATATGGCTTTTCTCCTGTATGAGTGCACGTAATTTGCCGATGTAATTGAAATTATGAAGCTGTACACACACTTTTTGGTTTTTTCTCTTTTTTTTAGCACGATTGCTTGAATTATTTTGTAAAAAATAAATTCCCGAAATTTTTCACATATGGCTTTTCATCTCCACTCCTACGCAAATCACTGTATCAACAAATCCGATGAACTTTCACCTGGCCTTTTAGCTGGTTTAAATCAATGCATCTGTAGTACTTTGCGATGAAGACCGCTGAGAGAAAACAGAAGAGCATATGTTCCGGACTGCACGCTCGAATCCTGTCTCCTTTTCATGTTAATTTCATCCAACTAAACGGACGTGGAGGCGAAGATTATCGCTATTCACCGCTGATTAGACATCGAGGAGCTGATTTGGTTCTTCGAAACAGGATACCATCGTATTAATAATTTCCGATGAGCGTTTCATTTACCAATGACGAGAGCAGGAGAGGACATCTTTTCAAAGACAGGACATCTTTTCAAATGTTCATTCGCATAAATGAAAAAAATGTTCCTTGAAATTCACATATTATAGTTCGAACATTTGACGCAGTTAAACGGACCCCTCTCTATAAAAAGTTCGAGATCAGAGGAGAAAAATAATTTTCATTGGCCCTCTCCTCTCTCTCCATCGATGCCTTCCAGGAAACCTGTACGGGACCAAGATTATGCAACGTGGATTATCCGTTTCTGAAATAAAAGTTCATTCTTTGGCCGTAAAATTTGATATACACTGCGTTGGATAACAGATAGACAACATTGAAGTCTTGATAAATTTAAACTGTCTTTATTGAGTTTATTCTTAAGAAGTCACATAAGGAAGTTCACATATAAAAAAACTATTTCGCAATGAAAACCCAAGTATTTCTCGGGAAGCGACGGAGAGAGAGAGAGGGCTAAAATTTTCGTATTTTTACTCTACGATGAAAAAGCAAAAACTGTGTGTCTGCTCTTTTCGATCGCACGGGAGAACCATCTGGAAGGGAAGTCTTATGACTGCATTATCATTATTTTCGCCAAAATGAAAGCCAACTTCAGTTCTTTGTTTCAGATATTAAACTAATGTTAATTTTTGAATTTGTAATGACGGTTTATAATTGTATTAACCTTTTAATCGCCAATTTTTACGCCAAGCGACCGTTTGACTAGAGAAAAAGACCGTTATGAACTGAAATCATTAATATTGGGTAATTTAAAATAAATTATATCCGGTGTTGCAATAATATAAATTCTGACAATGAGTTTTCTTGTTTTATGACTATTTGAGAACACTTTTTTTTATAATTACGTTTAATGTCAGAATTTCCGTTAGATAGTATTTCTTTTATTTTCTTTTTATCCCATAAAATAAAGTACTTTTTTATTTAAAAAGATAAACACTTTATTTATGATTTAGATATAAAACATATACAATTTAGATTTCTGAATGATGTGTGTTATTGTTTTATGTTAATAAATAGTGTAGGTCGTATGTATAATTAAAATTGTGTAATTTTTAACGACATTTAAAAAATAATTCTTTCTCCAAATGCCTAAGAACAAATTATGTAAATATAATATCTCACTTAAAATTTAATTATTATTTTTTTATTGGAATAATGCATTCATTTATCATTAGATTTTATTTTTATTTAAAAATTCAATTGAAATTTAACCAAATATATGTGAACACCTTCACACTTGTAAAAAACCTATAAGTGCTAGATTCACCAACATCTGTACAGTTTATGCAGTTGTGACCATGACATGTGTATAAATTATTTGGTTAACCGAATAAGATGCTTAGACGCTATCACACTTTAATAAATTTGAGCCCATAGACCATAGTGATAAAGAATTTTTCATTGTGCCTTTGTAACAAAAACTATAAATGCTAGATTCATCAAAATTTATACAATTTGTGTGACAGTGAACAGTATAACATGTATATAAATTTTCACCTCAATCGAGTAAAATGTTTAGACTGTTAAAAATATATTTTTTCATAAAATAATCTCATCAGACAAATGTCGTCACTTTTTCTTATTAGTCCATTGAGCTAAGTCCACGTGCTTAAATACTGTCCATGTATAAATATTATTTTTTTATCCTTGCGTAGTGTATCGTTTTGACAAAAAATAATTGAAACTGGTCCACGTTAGAGAAATATTATATAGATTATCAGAAATTCATTGATTTTTCGAGGGCAGCGAAATTTCAGGTTACCATAATTTTTATATTTTTCAGCTTATTAGCCTTCCTATACTTTGAAGTACTTCTTATATTATAAATTTTCAAAGATTTTTTTTTTATACTATTTTTCATCTGAATATTTCTCAGGAAATTTATAGTTACTTTCTAGTAACTAACAAGCTCTCGCAACAACAAGAATATCTTCCTTAAGGTTCTGACTTATCAGAACCTTTTATTTCATCACAATTTCTACGATTAATCAGAACAGCAACATAAATCCACACAGCTAAAATAGAACAAGGGTATGGATGTATATAAACAGCAATGGAATATTCTGCATTTTTATCCTCGGTCAGATGAACGCCTGTAGCAAAAACAGTTTCCACAACAGCTTCATTATCTGTATATGGCATAGAAAGTGGGAAGCCATTCATCTAACAAAAAGATAAAATTATTAATATTTTAAATACAAATTTTAACAGATACAATTTCTATATGTCTATAAAGATAAAATAAATAAATAAATATGATAGAAAAAGACTTACTTTATACATTTTTAATATTTGTTCAAGTTCTTGTAGTGAATCATCACTTGCAGTCCTTCCAACATTTCTTTCAAGTCTAAGATAATAAAATTGCAGACTTTTTTAATCTAACAGTTTTAATTAATTATATACTTTAGTATAAAAAATAATAATTAACAGCAATAATGTTACTGTTTATCAAGAATAAGTTTCAGTAATATTTAAACTCATTTTTTTGCTCTTCTACATGTTTTATTCAATTAAACCATTATTTTAAGTAATTTATTTTTTAAAGTAAAATCTTCTGCTAGCTTCACTATTAGTAGGTTATAATTCTAAAAATAATAATAAATTTACTTAAAATTCTTTAGTTTTCTAAAAAAAAAGTTTAAAATTGTCAATTTATTAAGCATATAAAATTTCTTGTTACAGAATATATTATTATAAGCTGTGAAAGTCGTATTAACGGCCCTCTTCACTCACCGTCGCCGGAAGCCCAGGCCAATGTTATTCTATCGGGAAATTTCCTTTACAAATAACTTATTAACTAATACATATTTTTAAATTCTGTTTTCACATTCAGAAAATTTCGAACTGTTAAATTGACGGACCTTTTTTAAAAATGTATTTTTTTAATTTTTAATATTTTATTTCAACATTACAAAATGAAAAAATTTCACATATTGAAAATTCGTATTTTGCAGCTTCAAAATAAAATATAAAAATTTTAAAAAATAATTTTTTAGAAAAGGTGCGTCAGTTTAACAGCTGGGAACTTTCAGAATGTGAAAACAGAACTTAAAAATATGTATTAGTTAATAAGTTATTTGTAAAGAAAATTTCCCCATAGGAAAACATTGGCTCGGGCTTCCGGCGGCGGTGAGTGAAGAGGGCCCTTAAGTGAATAAAATGTTTTCATTTAAATTAAACAATAAATTGTTAAAAATATTTAAATATATCAAGCTATTCATTTATTCGTAAGTCAATGAGACATTAGTAATACACCTTTTGTTTCTGAATATTAAAGAGAAATGTGAATTACTATATTTATCTATATATTTTCATGCTATTTTAAGGGAAAATTTTTATGTCACTGCTCCTCTTAATAAAATTTTAGAATAAGATATAAAATTTTTGAATTAAAACACCAATCATGTAATTGAATCCATTAACTGCATAAAAAAACATCTTAGAAATATTCTTATGACATACCTTGATAAAATTTTATAGAGAACTTTACTGCAGTCAGTGTTCCAGTTAGTTGACAATTTTTGTCTCCATTTTATGATACTTTCTTGGAGATCTTTTTCTAGACTTTCTTGAAGCTTTGTTACATATGCTGGATCAGTTGGTAAGTAATTAAGAATGGAAGGCTAGAAAGGAATTTAATAATTGTAACAGATGGTTTAAATATTTAAATATAGATTGATTTTTGTTAATATTTAAAACAAGAAAGAAATGCTCAAGACAAGTTTACAATGAAAACTTAAATGTATTTTTTAACTAACTTAATAATTGTATGAATTACAATAAGAACAATCATTTGCATTAATTTTATTACAACACACATATAAACTACATTATAGAGACATATTTAGTATTTCAGCATTTAGTAATACATTATCACCAATTTTAAATACATAACAATATTATTTATATATTTATAAAAATTTTAAAAACCTTGTAAATTGTGATTTCGCTGTTTCCTATTTGTCTGATTGTTGGAAATTTTACATTCCTAAATTCCTATTGGCCACACTCCCCACCTTTTCCGTAATCCTATTGGTTGAACTAAATTCTGTCCCTCTCTTATATATACGAGCACTTCTCCAGATTCAGAATTCTTTTTGCACTGAAGATGGTACGCTTAAGGCTGTCGAAACAGCTGTATGCATCTCAAATATTTTTCTTTGGCGTTTCTGACATAGTGGTTTATCATATATTGGCCAAACTAAACGCAGTCTTAAATTTCGTCTAAAAGAACATATGAATTAGGTCCGCAAACAAGAAACCAACAAATCGGCTATTTCTAAACATTGCTGGGAGGAAAATCATAATTTTAAATTTAATTCAGCTAAAATAATTTGCAGACCTAAATGTTGGAAATGTATTATTATGTCTATTATTTATTTTATGAATATTATTATTATTGGATGGCAACGTTGGTTTAAAAAAATATGATACTTGGTCTCGTTTAATCGAGAGCTCGTGTGTATTAAAATTTTTAGAATAAGTAATTTTCTATTTTAGAGCAGTAGGTTTTTCCACTGGGAATAAAGTTTTTTTGTATTTTTTAAATGATTTCTTTTTTGTAAATAATATTCAATGTAGCTGTGTTCTATTTACTGATATTTGAATTTTTTAGAAGAAACGCAGTACGTGTTATTCAATTGAGTAGCCGCTTTGAAGATAAAAGTGTGAATATTTCATTTACTGGCGTCCGTAGATAACACTAGTTTTTAGAAAGCAGAAGGAAACGGTGGTTTTTCTTAAGTAGCTTTAACATTTGTGGAGTCCGAGCGACAGGACATTAGTGAAATAGCAACATGTTTCAAGCAGTAAAAGGATTTAAGAAAGATGATTTGATATATGTGGCGTCTGAAATTGGCGAAGAAGTACCAGCCAATGTTACTATTTCAGGTTTAAAAAATATTATATTGAACAGTGAAGAATACAAGAAAGATGCTGAATTTGTTCAAGTACTATTAGGAAATGCTGTTGCCGAGCGAAAATTACAAGAGCAAGAAGAAAAAGAAAGAGAAGATAAAAAGGAAAAAATGAAACAAGATAATGAATTTGAAAAAATGAAAGTTGAAGCTGAAAAAGAAATCGAGCTCGCTAGAATTCAAGCTCAAAGTCGAGGTGAATCTGTTCCACTAAATTATGTACCTGATTTAAGCTATTCAAAAAGGAAATTTACGTTGCCAAGATTGGAATTTAGACAATTTGGCGATGACTTAAAAGATTGGCTTCCTTTTTGGAGTCAATTTGAGCAGGTGCATAAAGATGAAGATATCGCACCGGAAGATAAATTTCAGTATATAGTGCAAGCCACGGTTGCTGGTTCCCGTGCAACAGAAGTAGTTGAAAGTTTTCCGCCAACTGGCGCCAATTATGAAAAAGCGATTGAAAGCCTGAAATCTCGCTTTGGAAGAGAGGACCTCTAAGTCGAAGTATACGTTAGACAGTTACTAAAATTAATTATTTCTGTTCAAATTAAGGAAATGTTTTCATTAACTTCTCTATATGACAAACTTTAATTGTATCTACGTGCATTGGAAACATTAGGTGTAACCACGGATAAATGTGCATCTATATTGCATCCCATGGTTGAATCTTGTTTCCCAGCTGATTTTTTAAAGGCTTGGAATCGTAGTAACATTTCTCATTCAAACACGGATGCTAAAGAGGAGTTAAATAATTTAATGGAATTTCTCAAAAAAGAAGTTGAAGGCGAAGAAAGGATATCTTTGGCAGTAGCTGGTTTCGGTTTAGGAAAGAGCCAAGAGAACAAACCTTTAAAAAGGAAGCAATGCAATTTTGAAAATTTGAAAAGTAAAGTACCTACTGCTGCGGGTTTATTAACGGCCACTTCAAATAGAGAGGTGAAGAAATCTTGCGTTTTTTGTGATGGCAAACATTCAAGTTCAGATTGTTTTTCAGCTCAGAAAATGAGTTAAGCAGAAAAACAAAAGATAATTAAAGATAAGCATTGTTGCTTTGCCTGTTTATCGCCAACTCACACTGTTAAGAAATGCCGAACAGTTCTCAAGTGTGTGATCTGTTCTAAAAAGCATTTTCCTCTAATGTGTGATGTACTTGATTCACAAAAAAGGGCTGTAGAAAAGAAAGAAGAAAAACCTGCAGAAAATGATGTTAGTATGTCCAATTTCAACAAACGAAGTCCAAAGATATTTCTTCAAACCGTGAAAGCCAAATTGGTCTCTGGCAATAAACAGAAAACTGTGAGATTGCTCTTTGATTCTGCATCGCATAAGTCATATATTCTGGAAAGTGTAGCCAAAGAAATGAATTATATACCTATTCGCCAAGAGAAAATGGTTCATTCCCTTTTTGGCGGCGTTATCACTAACGAAGTCAAGCATAACTGCTATAAAGTGACATTGAAACATTTGAAAGAAAATTTTGGCTGCAATTTCGAAGTTTTGGATCAGTCTACAATATGTGAAAATATTAGACCGGTTTTTAAAGGCCCTTGGATAAAAGAGTTAGAAGAAAATGAGATTAATTTAACGGACATTGGCGACAAATGTGAAGCAATCGATATTCTCGTCGGAGCTGACGTCATGGGAAAAATGTTGACAGGAAAAAGAAAGGTCTTATCATCGGGTCTCGTGGCTTTAGAAACATACTTAGGTTGGACCTTAATGGGAAAAGTACCGCCTGGAAAAGCCTCGGAAGAAAACTTGGCGATGTCAGTGTTATCGTTATATGTAAATGAAGCTGAAATCTCAAATCTATGGAAGTTGGATTTAATTGGAATCTATGATCCTATTGAGAAGAAGTCCAAACACGAGACTGATATTCAGACTAAAGAGCATTTTTTAGAAACAGTGGCAGTGATATGTTAAAAACATCACTTCTTTTTAAATTTTAAATAAGATCGTTTTTCTGCACTTAAATGCATTGTTTCTCTCATCTGGCTCAACTCACCCTGTTGTGTTTGCTTTACTGCAATACACACACAGGAGAAAAATTGGTTCTTCTTTCCTAGTGGTGATGTCATCTCACACCATTCTGAGAACCAATAGGGTGATGGTTCTGACCCCACCTTCTGTTATCCCGGCAATTTTAAATTCAGTTGTTTTTGAGCATCACTCAAGAGAGCAGCATGGGTAAGAATGGGTTTTATGTTCTGTTTTTAAAGGACTTTGTCCAGATTATGATTTGGAGAGAGAGTGCCTACTTATTAAATATATATATATGTTATCAGCTGGGATGGATGGATATTCAAATTTTAAGAGCAGTCTATTTTTGTATCCTGCTTGTTTTGGATTTGCTGGTATTGATTGGAAAATAAAAGAAAGGAATGTTGATGCAATGATTTGATTTTTCTTACAAATA
Organism: Salticus scenicus; assembly: GCA_963930645.1. Taxonomy (NCBI): domain Eukaryota; kingdom Metazoa; phylum Arthropoda; class Arachnida; order Araneae; family Salticidae; genus Salticus; species Salticus scenicus. Next base: position 58,022,655 of record OZ005655.1, read on the forward strand.
GTATTGTGTTCTGCATTTTTCCTTTTACAGCATTCTAGCAATGAAGTGAGTTTATTCCTTTTTTTTTTTCTCTTATGTAAATAAAAGTATTTAGATATATATAGACATTCTGACCAAAAGAACAAAAGGGTTAGCGGTCAAAATGTAGTGTAACGATCATGTACGCCATGAGGTCTTTGATCCTCACTAAGTAACTTCTGTTGCTAATTAAAATTAAAAATATTAATAAAATTAATTTAAAATATGAAAACACAAAAGGTAAATGAAATATTTACACCACAGGCAGTTAATAGAGAGGGCCGTTATGAAGTTTGTTTGCCATGGGCTGATGATAATTCGCCTTTACCCGACAACTTGAGTTTGGCGAAGAAACGGCTCGAATACACAACAGCAAAGCTTATAGCGATGAACATGTTTGGAAAATATGAAGATGTTCTTCTGAGCTGGATTAATGAAGGCATAATTCAGGAAGTTCCCAAGAATGAAGTAAACTCTTATGGCAATTATTTACCTCATCGTGCTGTAATAAAACCTAGTAGAAGCACTACTCCAATTCGCCCAGTGTTTGATGCTTCAGCTAGATTAGCAAATTATCCTTCTTTAAACCAATGCTTGGAATGTGGTCCTAATCAAATGGAACTTATCCCAAATATTTTACTTCGATTAATAGAAAAAGAATTTGGCGTTATCGCCGACATTAGGAAAGCTTTTCTGCAAATAAGCATTCGTAAAGAGGACAGAGATTTCCTGCGTTTTTTATGGTGGGAAAACTTAGAAGGAAAGAAACTAAAAGTTTTTCGCCATACAAGAGTTGTTTTTGGTGTTAAATGTAGTCCTTTCCTTTTGGCTGCGGTAATTGAGTATCATATTCAGCGTTGTAACGGATTTGAAGAATCTTTAAAGAAAAGGCTGTTAGAAAGTTTCTACGTAGATAATGTCATTACCAGCGTTAATAACAAAGAAGAATTAAATAGGTTTATCGTTAATTCTACAGCTCTAATGGCCACAGGTTGTTTTGATCTTAGAGAATGGGAATGGTCTGGTGACTGTAATGAGACTAGTTCTAAGAAAGAGACTCAAGTATTAGGTCTTATTTGGAATAAAGAGCTTGACATATTGAAAATTAACATGAAATGGTTAAGACAACATTAATATGGAAAAATTAACAAAAAGAACTATGTTGTCTGTCGTCCACAAAGTTTTTGATCCTTTTGGCTTCACCTCACCAGTCATGCTTTATCCAAAAATAATGTTACAAAAGGCATGGAAACTAGGAATGAGTTGGGATGAAGAGATAACTGGTGAGCTTCATAAAGAGTTTATGCCGTGGTTTCAAGAACTGAAGTATTTGACTGATATACAGATACCTAGGTTTATTCGAGTATCTTCCGAAGATTTAAGCAACTGCACTATTCTCACATTTGTTGACGGAAGCAAAGATGCCTATGGTGCAGTTACATTCCTTAGAGTTGAGGATGCTAATCAAGTTAATTTATTTTTGCTTGCAGCAAAGTCTCGAGTGGCTCCGTTAAGAGGTGTAACTATACCTAGAATGGAACTTCTAGCTGCTGTAATTGGAGCGAGACTGACGAATTCAGTTATTGAAGCTCTTGGTTGGAGAAATGTTATGACTCATTACTGGAGTGATTCTACAACGGTTCTTGCATGGATACAGCGAGAAGAAAATTGGTCCGTTTTTGTAAGAAATAGAGTGCAGGAGATCAGAAAACTGAGTGATCCTTCATCATGGAGACATATAACGGGGGGGGGGGTGGGAGGGTCCACAATGGATGAAAGACGTTTCTGAATTTCGAGCAATGATGGATTTCTCCAATTGCGATTGGAATGAGGAAGAAATTGAAAAGGAAAAACCTAGGAAAACTTGTATACTGACAAATACTGAAGCTATTGTTGATGAAGGCTGGTACTATAGATACTTTTCTAGTTATGACAGAATTATTCGTCTTGTTGCATGGATCCTTCGTTTCAAGCACAACTGCAAGAATTTAAATTGGAGGAAGCATGGTGAATTGACAGCCTCAGAAATTCATGAAGCAGAAATGAAGGTTTTACTTCTAATTCAGAATGAGTCTTTTCCTCAAGAAGACGAAAAGGGATTGAAATCTTTGCAAACTTTAAAGACGAGCTTGGTGTCATTCGTCTGAAGACGAAAATTATTTATCGAAAGGATAGTGAAGATTTTCTTAAACCTATTGTTCTTCCATCAAAACATGAAGTGGTAAAATGGCTAATTTATAAAGCACATGTTGAGAACTGCCATGCTGGTGTCCAGATACAATTAAATATACTTCGAGAAAAGTATTGGATTCTAAATGGCAGAAAGGCAGTGAAAAATGTTGTAGCCAGCTGCACTGCATGCAAAAGATTTCGGTCAAAGAACTTGGAAGTAATCAGTCCTCCACTTCCTAAAAACAGAGTTAAAGATGCTGCAGTTTTTCAGATAATTGGTGTTGATATGGCTGGGCCATTATTTCTGAAGGATAACAAGAAAAGCTGGGTTTTAATTTTTACTTGCGCAGTATACAGAGCAGTCCATTTGGAGCTTGTTACTGCTGCTTCAACAGATGCGTTCTTAATGGCTTTTAGAAGATTTACAGCTCGCAGAGGAAGATGCTCTACTGTATACTGTGACAATGGTTCAAATTTTGTAGGAGCAGCCAACTATTTCAAGAAACTAGACTGGGAACGCATACGAAAACATGGAGCTGTCAACTCCATTGATTGGAAGTTCAATCCCCCAACTGCTGCTTGGTGGGGCGGTTGGTGGGAGAGATTAATTTGAATTCTAAAAGATCTCTTGAAAAGAGTATTAGGGCTGGCACGTCTCGATTACGAAGAAATGATGACGGTTTTAGCTGAGTGTGAGAGGGTAGTCAACTCAAGACCTCTTACTTACATCTGTGAAGAGGAAGCTGTAAAACCAATTTCGCCATTGATGTTCATCCAAGATATGCATGAATGCAGTCTTCCTGATTTGGATGCTGTTGAGCAAAATTTTTTGTGTAAAAGGCTCAAATACAGACAAACCATTCTCAAAGATTTACGAAGCCATTTTAGATCTGAATATCTTGGTGCTCTTATTCTATGTAAAAATAAAAGCAAAAAGTCAGCCAGGGACGTATCCAGAGGGGGGGCCCTGGGGGCTCGAGCCCCCCCCCCGAAATTGTCTGAGACATTTTTTTTTTTTTTTATGTTCTACTGACCAGAAAAAAAAAAAAAAAAAAGTAAAAAAATGAATTTTTTCTCCATAATTTTTTTTTTTTTTTTTTTGTTAGTTTATTTGCTTGTGAAACCTTATTTATTAGCAATTTTCTGTCTTGTAAAGTCCAAATTACCGAAATGCATATTAACGCTTTGTAATAAACCCTAAAAAGAGATCTTTATGGTACTTATTGTTGAACACGGTAATGTGTCTTCTTTCTTTTAAACACTTCTTTTGCCAGAAATAGCGTTTCAATTCCATGTAAGACAAAAGATTCGTCATTAACAAAGATCCCAGTTGCATATGGAACTTTTAGTTTTGTTAGTTATACACGTAGTATACCTTCCATAGACTATAAATTCTAACAGAAAAAAAAAAGCCAATATAAAGTCTACTTTACAGAAAGACGTGATGAAAGATGGTACTATCTAATCCTACTTAAAGCAAAAATGCAAGTAATCACATCATAGAGTATAGCATGCAGTATTCATATTTGTAGCGAGGCAGATTTTCAAACGAATGTCCAGATTCCCAAACCAGACTGAGTTTTGACTGGACCAGACTCTAGTGGGTACATGCAGTCCACAGGTTCTATCAAAGAAATTCTGTATCAATTTTCCTTGTTTTCCAAAAGGAAACCGAAGTGTTAAACCCACTTGTGGAAAAAACCCACCATATGTGGCCATGCGTCATCAGCATCGTTCAAACTATTACACTATTACCGTCATCCGTCGCCATGCACCTATAACTAAATAACATTCGCATAAGGAATCAGAAGGATTACCACAACGAATCTCTCAGGGAGAAAAATCAATCGCATGCGATTCTATAGTCCCAAGCATTACAACAAATTGGTCAACACAATGTCAGAAAAGTATTTGTTGCTCCCTGCGCTCAAAAGAAGAAGTAAGGTATTGTACCGACATTGGTATGAACCACAGCTCGCACCATAGGCCAAGTGAAAGGAAAGAAGGAAAACTTAAACTTATATATATATACATAATGTTGGAGCTAGGCTCCATGAATTCGACAAACCTCTGAAGAGGTCTAAGACTGTCCTAAAACGAAAGTGTGTGTGAGCTGCTATGCAAGTAGAATAATTGGCTCTGCTATCTACTGCCCTGACACCCTGACAGGCCTTAAAAAACCAACACGTTATGTAAACATCTTTATTACGATCGTCACAAAGCAGACAATATCTGAGTCTGATTTAGAATGCGATGATGGGCCATCGCTTCACTGTTCAATTTCCAAACGATAATCACTAATGACGTGCATCCACAGTTGAAGATACGCTGTTTCACATGAGACACCTGGTTGATACATACCCTGGTTACATATAGGAACGCTAGATAGTTCGATACGTACGCCATGCCAGAAGATTTTCAGCAACTACAATGCGTATAAGCATGGCCCTGGGTCCGTAGAAGACACGTCTACCCACGCTAAACAGTAAGCCATATGAGAATACCTCAATGTGTTCACTAAACCTAGACATGTAATATGTCTAGGTTTGGTGGACGCCAGCACACAGGTCCTCATGTTTCCGGTAATATGGTCTAAAGCAAGCATTATTATATAATTAGGAAACCATATATATATATTATTTTCTTCTATACACATAACAAGAGAAAAAAGTATTGCATTTGGAAACTTTTAGACTTCCAGTTTTCAATGTATTTACATGTTTTTAGATTATTGAACACCATTAGACTATTTTTGTAAACTTAGATATAAATTTTTTGTTGATTAGATTTTTGGGTACATCGCCCAGCAGGTAGCGTAACTGCACTAGATTTCCCTTTTTATGGGAAAGATATATCTCTGCTGTATAAAAAAAAGAAGCTATATCTCAAAAAAAACAAAAAGTATTTGAAACATGGTTGTTTCGAACCTAAATCATTCGCCATACCATTGAATTAGGAAGTCAGCCAGTTTTTGGTATGTTGAATATGAATGGACTTAACATTGCACTAAAGCTAGACAGACAGCATACCAACGGTCTAGAATTCATTTCTAGGATAATCGTACCATCACAATTTAAAACCTCCACGGTGGAGATGTTTCCCCAACTTCAGTATACCTGAGCTATTACATTTACAAAACATGGAGGACACAACGGATTTTACGTGCACCAGATACCACTAATCTACATGACAGTCTTTGGATGGCTCCAGCATCCTTCAATTACGAGTTCGACTCCTTATTAACCGGACTACAGCGAGTCCAGTTTTTGGGGATTTTCTCCGTTTGTCCGAGGTTTATAACATCACGGATTAAAGAACTCTCTAGTAGAGACTTGTGCATTTTAAAGGACTACTTCCATCAGTTTTAGGCCCAATGCACTTTTTAGAATTATTATTATTATTATTAAATCTTTTCTTGCTATTTCAGATTTTAGGAAGATTAATTCCATTGTTTGCCGACATGCGGCGTTGTAACCGATCTTATTTATAGCGCATAACCATTTTACTATGACTAGATACGAATTTTAAGGCAATAACTTATATTTGTTTTAAAGTTAAGTTGATTGGGGGGGGGGGGACAAACTTTAATGCACACGTTCTTGGTGTACATATGTGTGGGTGCACAACCAACATCTGAGAGAAAGTTGGGCCCCCTCCGAAATTTTTTTCTGGATACGGCCTTGAAGTCAGCCAAACATACCGTTACTGTTGGCGAAATTGTTATGGTGGGAGCCGATAATAAAAAGAGAATCTACTGGCCTTTAGGTCGTATCACTGAGATTATACCAGGTAAAGACGGACAAGTACGACTTGTTAAAGTGCAAACTTCCCAAAAGGAGCTCTTACGCCCGATTCAAAGAGTTTATCCCTTAGAGATAACATCTTCTGAAGATCTTCCCACACCGATGACTCTCAGTAAAGTTAAAGAATCAGATAACATCTCCAAAGTTTCAGACAGTACTACTAGTGAGCAAATGAAGTTTAGTAGAGTTGGCAGAAGAATTAAAGTGCTGGAAAGACTGAACTTGTAGATTATATTAGATATTGTTGATCATTCTACTATTTGTTTTACTTTTTCATTTTTATATATTTTTTTTAAATGTAATGTTGCCATCTTTGTACCAGAGTTGTTTGACTAATAGTTTTTATGTTTTGTTTATTATTTATTTTATGAATATTGTCTATTATTTATTTTATGAATATTATTATTATTGGATGGCAACGTTGGTTAAAAAAAAAATATGATACTTGGTCTCGTTTAATCGAGAGCTCGTGTGTATTAAAATTTTTAGAATAAGTAATTTTCTGTTTTAGAGCAGTAGGTTTTTCCATTGGGAATAAAGTTTTTTTTGTATTTTTTAAATGATTTCTTTTTGTAAATAATATTCAATGTAGCTGTGTTCTTTTTTACTGATATTTGAATTTTTTAGAAGAAACGCAGTATGTGTTATTCAATTGAGTAGCCGCTTTGAAGATAAAAGTGTGAATATTTCATTTACTGGCGTCCGTAGATAACACTAGTTTTTAGAAAACAGAAGAAAACGGTGATTTTTCTTAAGTAGCTTTAACACTAAATCCATTCATGAACTCGATTTCTTTGAAGCTTTTCATATTTATAAAAATTTTAAAAACCTTGTAAATTGTGATTTCGTTGTTCCCTATTTGTCTGATTGTTGGAAATTTTACATTCAGTCCACATTTTCTTAATTTTTCTACTGTTTACACAGCTACACATTCCTAAATTCCTATTGGCCACACTCTCCACTTTTTCTGTAATCCTATTGGTTGAATTAAATTCAGTCCCTCTCCTATATATACGAGCACTTCTACAGATTCAGAATTCTGTTTGCACTGAAGACGGTATGCTTAAGGCTACCGAAACAGCTGTATGCATCTCAAATATTTTTCTTTGGCGTTTCTGACGTAGTAGCTTATTCGGGTTTTAATATATTATACACTTTATCCTCGATTCCTACCATCTTTGTAAATAAAGAGAAGTGTCTATGTGAGTGTGTCTGTTTGTGCTCTGGTGCGCACACAACCGATAGTTCAGCAACAAAACTTGGCAGATGGGTATGTGGCACCCTGCAGGTGTGCACCTCATCGATATTTTTTTGAATTTCGAATATTTCTAATTATTATTTTTTTTTCTTTATTTTAAATATTGGCTTCTATGTTTCATTTTTCATAAATTTATTCTTTCATTGTAATCGTCTGGTTATCTTAGTTATTTTCGTTTTATAAAAACAAAAATAACGACCTCGGATATTACTTCGGTATGACTAAAAGAAAAATTACTAATTGAATTAAAGAACATAAAAATGACATCAAATATGATAAAATAACTACAGCTTTAACCAAAATGAACCGTGAACAAAACATAAATATTGATTTTGATAACATCAGAAAACTAGCTAACTATAATAATTATAAATATGCTGCAATTCACGAAATATTCAAAATCACGGCCAACAAGCAAGCTTGCAATGATCGCCAGATAAACGAGCAGACTGATGACAGGTGGCACAGCATGCTGAAAGAAGATGGAAGATGAAAAAGCAGAACACAATCAGTCTCTCCTGAAGATGGTCGGGCACTCGAACAAATGGAACCATGAGTGAAATAAAGTAAGCTCTTTTTAAATATTTTAAATGTAAAGTTTTTTCCTCTTGTTTACAATTTATAAACAAAATTTTATATGTTAAATTTTTATCATTGAGATGAATCAAATAGATTAGATAGGTAAAAAACAGGCTTTGTTAAGTTAAAGGGTATAGCAGATAGTATAGTGGAAGTTTATAATACATGTGAACTACATGATTTTTTGTTCTTCTTGCTTTCCTTAAGATTTCTTTGATAAGAAAATGTTATGCCTTAAAACGCATAACACTATTTTAAATGTTTCAAATAGTTTAACATTATTTCATTTAAAATTATAGGTTTTCAGTTTTTTTTTTCAAAAGCTTTCTCATTCGGAATTCATTTTGATACTCTGCATATTTTAAGCAGAATCAATCACGATTTAATTATTTAAAATATTTTCATTTTCACTTTGAAAATTAGCATTCTTCAAAAAAAAAAAAATAATAATAATATTTCTTAAAGCTTTCGATTTTTCCCGCGCTTTCAGAGAGGGAGATTCCTTCTAGAAGCTTCCGGATATTTCCCCATGACGTAGATAGCATCACATCTGACGTCAATAGCATCCCTTTCGAGAGCCCTCATTGGCTAAGCTTTGTGAAGAGCGCGAATTTCCGATTGCTTTCGGGCAGAACAGCGGATGATCTTCAGAAGAGAGGTTGTGCATGCCAGCGAAGGCCGGGGATTCCTTCCCATGCCGAAGCTTGGTTCAGATGCCAGGAAAAGATTTTGGATTGTTGCAAAAATGCAACATTTAGTTTTTCCTTTTTCAAATATTCCGAGAATCTAATGTTATTAACGTTAAGAAACAGGAGTGGCAAAGTTTGATGAATGGCGTATTATTTTTTGAACAACTCCTGCATTGAGATCGAGATCTGGGCCATGGTGTATTAAATTTTTCCAAGCATTTCTGCAGATGAACTCCTAAGTTAGTGCCCAGTGACATTCCAAAATCGATGGTGGAAATTTTCTCCAAATATTTCTCGACTGAAAAAATTGCAAGAAGTTGCATATAAAATTCGGAAGTTGGTATCCAGTGATGTTCCAGGGTTGATGATGAATAATTTCTCCAAGTGTTTCTCGACTGGAATGAATTACCAGAAGCTGCCTGAGCGATTTTATCCTTGTAAAGGGGTCAGCTCTTTTTGTAAGTCTGTTTGGCACATGAATGTTGCCTAAGTGTCATATCAAAGTATAAAGATCAGTTAGCTAAAAAAAAAAAAATCATCGAATGATTTACTTTACGGCATTGTTTGTGCTCGTCTTCAAGATTTATGCTGGTACAACATGAGTGCAGTACTTTAATCATCTTTCATATAAATAATATCCCGGACCAAATAAATCAAAATAATTTTTGGAACAATTTTTAATTGACTTTTGAACATTGTTTCAAAGATTGTAAATATAGCGTCAAAATGCGGCGGCGTTAAAAAATTTCTAGTTTAAATATCTGAAATTAGTATGTTTATCAACTATTCAAGAATTTCATCAGTGTTTTCATTTTGTCTATGTGATAGTGTGTGCTTACAGAGCAGTGGTACCACTAGCATCCCTCTTTTTTTTTTGCAGTTCATAGTGTTTTTCTTAATAAATAAAAAAAGTTTCATCGCTACTAAGTGGTAAGTCATTTTCTTTTTTTTGTGTTTTGCCTGTATTTTCATTCAAGAAATATTTATTTTAGCTACATCATTCCAGCTCATAACGATTTTTTTTTTAGTACTCCACTACATTAAAAAAAAAAAAAAAAAAAAATACTATCACTTAAAGCTTTGACTTTAATTAAAAAAAAAAAAAAAAAAGAGAGAGAGAGAGAATTCATTTTTCCTTTTTTTTCCATTTGCTCTTATGACAAGAATTCGAAATCTGGCATTATCTCAGAATTAATTTTTTTTTTAATGTTTTTCAGAATCAATTCCCTTTTTTTTTTCAAAACCTCACTTTATTTATTTTTAATTAAACTTTAAATTTAACAGGAAAAAAAATTACTTATAGTGCACAGTTTTTATTCAACTTACAAATTTTCAAATATTTTAATTTATATATAATAAAAGATACCTGAAAGACTGAGTTTCCAAGTTTCATTTGGAATATTATAAAAATCATTTTTACATAAATAAAGAGCAATTTTCTCTTTACAAATCATCATTATAGAAATATTTATTTACTGATTGAATTGCATTACGTACTCATATTCCAAAAACTTATACTTATTGCCTTTATATTGAATCGGTCAAAGCCAATTTTTTCCAGCAATTTTTTTTTCCCTTGAGGATAGAATAGATAGCCAGTAAAGACTTAAAGGTTGGTTGGTTGGTTGGATTTTATGGCACAAGGTCCATGATAGGACAAGTTGTGCCAATCAAGAAATGTAAGAAGAAAAGAAAAATATAAATAAAAATATCTGGATGTGTTTTACCCATCCAGATTTTCAAAAACTCTACATTACAAAACAAGAATGAAAACGCTAAAATAATAAAAGGTAAAATGACAAAAAAATTAAATAAAAACATTAAAACAGAGTTTCTGGATGGCGATACCCATCCAGATTGTCTTTTAACACACAAAACATTAAAAACATGAAAAGGTAAAAGGTTTAAATATAAAAATAATAAAAGTCAAGGTAAACAGTGTATAAAATTACAAGTATATACAGACAACAAGTAAAACAGTGTATAAAACAAGGTAAACAGTGTATAAAATTACAAGTATATACAGACAAGTAAAACAGTGTATAAAACAAGGTAAATAGTGTATAAAGTAAGAACAATGTAAAACATTATGAGCAATGTACAGAACAAGAATGAAAAGGTTAAAATAATAAACGATAAAACGACATACGAATTAAATATCATTGTAAAATCCCGCATCTCTTAAAAAATTAAAAAGTTGAATGTGAGGATTTATACCTAAAAGACTCGTTAGATTTGGTGAGGATGTTTTAAAAAAATATCTATATAAATGGCGTAGGCATGGACAGTCAGTCAAGATATGGCGAATCGTAAGAGAACTAAAGACTTAAAGGACAACAAGTCATATCAATTTCAAATTTCAATAATCCCTTTATTAGTGATTTTCACAGAAATGTTTGGAGCCATTTCCAAGAAACTACAGTTCTGCCATATTCTGTCCTTGGCAAAACATGGATCACCACTGAAAATTAATTTTCCTAAAGATGAGGCTAAATCAGATAGGTTTGTCATCACAAAATACCTTTAGAACCCTAGATTTTTATCAAAATTGTTAGAGTCACTTTTGAGAAATCCAGGACATCTATATAAGATTAACTCATTTAAAAATAAGGAAGATAATAAATTATTTTAAAATTAGTTGTGAAAGCATACTCTCATATTTGAAATAAAATACATTTAACACAAAAAATTCCTTTTAATATAAAAAATATTCAAATTAAAAAAGGAAAAAAAAAATATATATATATGTAAGAAGAAGAAGATCATCTTATAAAAGGAATGTAGGCATCTTATAAAGGAATGAGGGAGTCCATCAGTTAAACTAATAATCCTTTATTAAGTCCAAAGGTGTAGTCATGGAGATACAGTCATGGGCCGAGTACGAGATATCCTAAGCGACATATCCCAGATACAATGCCAGTGATCAGCAATCATCCAGCCGTGGGACCCCAAAGGGCCGCGATTCTCCGTCAGCAAAGCTTTACTAACTAGACTCACGGCCTTTCAGGGGCTGGATAATCGCCGACCATCAGTGTTGTTTTTCTGGGACATACCACTCAGGATGTCTTTATACTCGGCCCATGACTGTATCTCCATGACTGCACCTTTGGACTCAATAAAGGATTATTAGTTTAGCCTAGATGGACTACCTCATTCCTTTCATAAGATGACTGGACATTCCACATATTAGCTTTATTATTGGACCACCACTTCTAACCATTTTTATTATTACAAAATATATATAAAAATGAAATGAAATACACAAAATATTAAGAATTATACTGGCTTAAATTATAACTCTAAATAATAAGCTTAAAACAAATCTTAATTTACTTAAAAAAAAAAAAAAAGAACATTTTAGAAAAACATTAAAAAGATTTCTTTGGTGTAATTTTTGGCTGACAACTTTAAAATTATTTCTTCCATGAACAGTACAAAACTTCACAAATATTTCACTTCTTATAGTGTTTTCTCTTTTAATCACTTGCAAGAGATATCTCAAGATACATTTCAACAAGTCACATTTCATTTTATTTTGTTTTTCCTAAATAAAACCTAATTTATTCTAATTAAATTATTTCAAAATAAATTACCTCATAAATCCTCTGAATAATAAGTACACAGGAATATATTTTTAATAGAAAATAATTCTAAAATACATAGCATCATCCATAAAATTTTTATGTTAAAGAATGTATTTTCCCCCATGATAATTCTGTTTTAAAGTGATTCTATGAGATCCAGGTTATTGATGAAGTTTATTAAGTCAAATACTCAAAATTAAAAAAGAAAAATCATTGTATTTTATTAAACAAATTTATTTATAAAACTGATGATATATTAATAGGAACAATCTACTGAAAACTAAGAAAAGTTGTACATACTTGAACAGTCTTCAACCCAGGATTTGGGAATCCCCGATAGAAAAAAGGTTTCCATTCACTCGACTTATTTAAATCAAAATTAATTCTTGATGGATGGTTACTTCTTTGAATATTTGCCCATACCTTAAAAACGATAAGTAATAAACAAGCTTATAACTAAATCATTCCAAACAAAATTAATCATACAATAATTTAAAAATATATTTTAACCCCTCTCTCTCCTTCTCCTTTATGTAGTTCCTGTAATAGTAATGCTGTAAACATTTAATTGAGAGCTATTTTGTGATATAGTTATAAAAGAAATAGCAAAGAAAATAAATGAAAAGATTTCTTTTTTCTTTTTCTTAAGTGCATGATATTTATGTTGAATGACAATAAATGAAAACTTCATGCTAACATCATAAATTATGAAAATGCACAATTATTTTAAGTTAAAATAATTAAACTCTTCAGGAAATGTTTAATGCAACATATGATAGACACAATTATAAATTATACTCTATTAGAAAATTTAAATTTAAGCCATATTATTTTAGTAACTACAAATTCCACAAAAGTTTTCATATCTGTAAGCATTTTTTGTTTTTAAAGATAAATTTTAGTTCTATAATAAGACTAATTATGAATCTTCCAAATGTTAATTACATTTTGACTTGAAAAAAATTACAGAAATTAGTTTACATTGTACTTAATAATGCACTGGCAAATTTTTAGCTGTTGAGTTGCAATAGAAAAACCATAATTTTTTTTTTTAATTTTAAGTTTTGAAACAGAAAATACAAAAAAAAAAAAAAAAATCATTGTGAAATTACATTAATGCTTGTTCATTAATGTCAAGGAATTTAAATGTTTGAAGCATTTTTAAGCTTTAAAATATAACATTATACCTATATATTACTAGGAGGCTACTTTCTCTGCTCGCTTCGCTCCCCAACCCCTACAGAGTCTTTGCCACTGACTCATTTCAATAACTCTATGTGGGCTTTGCTTCCTCATTTTAGATAACCATAAGTAAAAATAGCCATGTAAAATTTACACTCAAGTGCTATTACAATTAAATTACATATCACAACTAAAGTTTCTAATCGGCTATAATTCTTTTAATTTTTTAATGACTATACGGAATATGCACATACTGTATTGCAAAATAATATTAAATTTGAATAATTTTTTTCTCCTTTCATATTCAATAGCATTTATGTGTCCATCATGTGAAAAATATCAAGAACAGATGTAATACTTTAGTAAACAAGATGCAACACTTTTGTAAACTATCAGGATTATCATCACCTTAAAGAAACACCTCTTGTTCAACATATTCAATCAAAACTCAAAAACTATCTCCCCTTTTTTATGGACATCATCAATTTCTATTTTGTCAGCTCTTTAATCGGAAGAAATGCCTACATTATGTCCCATTTTTTAAAGTTTGGAAAAAGAACCAAAACTCCCTCTTCATTTAAAAAATAATTCAGATAAGAAGGGGAAAAAAAAATCGTGTAAAATTACCTAACTAAAATATTTTGATAAAATATGTCTTAAGCTGAGCAATACATTAATTTACCTATATATTCCTCTTTTTTTATGCTGACAAACGCTTACAATATAATAAATGCTCACATAAAGTTGTTCTTGAAAAGACATTCAAAATTCTGATTAGGGACCATAGATTTCTCGTATTATATTAATCTTCTCTTCCTCAAGCAAATTGCTCAAAACATGCATTTAATAGCTTTTTAAATGATGTCTTTAATCAAAATTTTCCACCCCACATCATGTGCAATCATTTTTACTAAACTCCAAAGGTAAGATAATTACTTATGTCGGGAATCCCCCGTTCATTCTTCTGCTTTCAGAATAAATGCCTTTCCAGACAGACGGGCGCCACTTTTTCGAGAAAGGTGCTTTTTAGAATCAGAATCAGAACAGAAAGGACCTTGAATGGAGATGGGGCTACGTTAAGATCGTTGTGTTTATAGACGCCCCGGTCCTAAAACAGAACTATTAAATTTAACAGAACAATTAAGACTTTTAAAGAAGTAGAATTAATATTTTGAACTATTAGAACATACATTTAATGTTAAGAAAAACTTTAATATTTAACTGTAAATAGTTTTTGTTCTGTTTTCGTTTTTCATGTATGCTAACAAAGCATTAAAAATTCTGTTTTCATCTAAGAAGTGCTACATTCATCGAGTTTAGTTTCTTTAATGGATGATAGTTGCCCCATCCACATCCGGACCTTTGGATTAGAAGTTTTCAGGTGAGACCCATCCATATTTTATTATTTAGAAGAATAAATATATTATCAGAAAATTTAAGTAGTAACTGTAAGAAAAGAGTTAAGATTTGAAATATGCTGTATCGGGTCAGTAAGAAGAATAAGTTTTAGATCAGAAATCTGGTACAGCAATATTTTGTGGCATCCCATACACGGGATGTGGGCAGCTATATAGATATCCATTATTTGTAATTGAAAAGATAGATAATATTATAATATTTAAAATTTTTGTATTTATTATGGCTAATTTAGTAATAGCTAAAAAAGAAAGAGCTGTCATAAGAGACAGTATTAATAAATTTATAGAGAAATTAAAAACTTTATGTGATGATATAGATCCAGATGCTGTAGATTTAGAAGAGTCTATAGAATTATTGAATGAAACCACTATAGATTTAAAGAGTAAAGATGCAGAGATTAAAAATTTAACTCAAGAACTTCAATTAGAAGCCGAATTAGAAATGGCAAATGAATATCGTGAAAAAATAATTACTTGGCGATTTCGAGCCAACAGAAAATTAAAAGAACTAAAGAAAAGTGAAACAAGTATTTCATCAACAGAAATTGAAAGAAGAAATACTTCAAAAGAAGCAATACACATCAAATTACCACAGCTAGATCCAGTTAAATTTAACGGGAATGCAGCCAAATGGCTGACTTTTTGGTCGTCATTCGAAACGGCTATTCATAACAATGAAAGTTTAGATCCTGTAGATAAATTTAATTATTTGAAATCATTTTTAGCACCTGACCCCTTAAAATGTATAGAAGGATTCTCTGTTACAGCGAGTAATTACATAAAAGTAGTAGATATTTTAAAAGAAAGATATGGCAAAAAAGACCTGTTAGTGAATGTACATTTGAATAAATTATTAAATATTGCCCCACTAAAACATTCAAGTGACATTAAATCACTCAGGAAAATTTACGATGAAATCCAAACTAACATTAGAAGTTTAGAGTCATTAGATGTTTCTTTGGATAGCTACGGCAGTTTATTGTTACCGATATTACTAAAAATATTACCGAAAGATTTAGCATTACAATTTAATATCGAATTTCACGGTGTTAATTATGGCGTGAAAGATATATTATTTTTCTTAAATAAACAACTCGTATCGCGCGAATGCTTAATAACTACCAGACAAGAGGCCAGTCATTTCTCCCCCCGAGCTCAAAGATTAGATAATCAAAATCATAGAGATGTTTTCCCCCCCGCGTTAGTAAATTTGATACTCAGAACCGGAAATTGCCTACTGCTTGTGATTTATTAAATGAGAATAAAAGTGATAGGTGTAATTTTTGCTCAGAATCGCATTTAAGTAACAAATGTGTCAAAACTCGTAATTTACCATTTGATGAAAGAGTTAATCTATTGCGTAAGAAAGGACTGTGTTATTTATGCCTTCAACCATCGCATTTAGCTAGACATTGTGTATCAAAAACTTTATGCAAGTTATGTAATCGTAGACATTCAGACATAATGTGTAATGGAAATAAAGATTTGAAACAGGAAATAAGTAATTACGAAAGAAATGATCAATCTAAATTGACGTTATCGAATCATAATTTACAAGCGAATGTTTATTTGCAGACGTTAATAGTAGCAATTTCTAACAGGGATGATAGTAAATCATCATATATTCGGTTAATTATTGACTCCGGATCTCATAATAGTTACATCAGTAAGTTTGCAGCTGATAAGTTAAAATTAAAAAGAATGAATAAAGAAACAATCAGACATGGTCTTTTGGGGGGCATGGAAATGTCAGCTGAACATAATCGTTATGAGTTTACGATCGGGAGTTTAGATAATAAGTTTAAGTGTAAAATACAAGCACTAGATCAAGAAAAAATATGCACAGGCATGAATTTATGTCGCGATGATAAATTAGTAAAACTCTTAGAAAAGGAAGGTGTATATTTATCAGATGTCCCTAGAAATAATAAATCTTGTTTATATCAGAAAAATCCAGACGAAGTACATATACTTTTGGGAGCTGATATGTCCGCTAAACTGTTCACAAATGACAGAAAATATTTTCCAAAATTGGGATTAACTACATTCAGAACTAAATTGGGTTGGACCATTCTGGGCAAGACAGAGGGTCACAAGAGTGAGCAGGACAATTCTTTGGCGGGTCTATCGTTGTCATTACACGCGTCAAACGCCCGTTTATCAGATTTATGGCGCCTTGACACTTTAGGAATTACTAATATAGATAACAAATCGAAACAGGATTTAGAACAAGAAACCAAGAATCATTTTCTAGAAACTGTTAAACGAGATAAAAGCGGTCGATATGAAGTCAATTTACCACGGACAGTTAACCATTCGATTTTATCAGATAATTACTCGTTGGCAGAAAAGTGCCTGTACAAGACGGAAAATAAATTAATCAAATCTGATAGGAAAAAGGAATATGGGGAAATTTTTGATTTCTGGGAAAACAATCAGATTATAGAAGAGGTATTGGACCAGAAAAGGGACAAGGTACGGTACATTATTTAGCACACAGACCTGTGGTTAAAGAATCTAGTGAAACCACTAAAATTTGTCCAGTATTCAATGCTTCAGCACACACTAGAAACAGTCCCTCCCTTAATGATTGTTTAACAAAAGGACCAAATCTTGTAGAAATTATACCTAGCATTTTAAATAAATTTCGTAAATACAAAATAGGAATTTCGTCCGATATAGAGAAAGCATTCCTGCAAATTAAAATAACAGAGAAAGATCGTGACTTTTTGAGATTTTTTTGGTTTAATAGCGAAAATAAATTAAAAATTTATAGACATTGTCGCATGGTTTTCGGCCTAACTTCAAGCCCTTTTTTGCTTATGGCAACATTAAATCACCTTTTAGAAAATGTTCCCAAACAATGGCGAGAGACAGCTAGGCTCTTAAGAAGTTCCTTCTATTTAGATAATTCCCTCCTCAGCCTGAATTCAATTCAAGAAACAGAAAAATTCATATCAGAATCTCAAGGAATTTTGGCTTCGGCACATTTCAATTTGAGATGTTGGCGATCGAATTGGCCCCAGGCTATGATCGACAAAACTGAAGATGAACCTAGGTTTGCTCCCGTGTTAGGATTACTCTGGGATTTGGAAAATGACAATTTAATTTGTAAAATTGAAGAACCCCTAAAGATAAGTGAACCCCTTACAAAAAGAAAACTTTTATCAGTTACCCAAAAACTTTTTGATCCTGTAGGATTCACAGCACCTGTCAGTATAGTTCCCAGACTAATCCTTCAAGAAACGTGGATTCAGAAGGTGAAGTGGGACGAAGTGCTCCCTGAAACTTTAAAACAACAATCTTCTAATTGGCTGAAAGGAATAAATTTTTTATCCCAAATTAAAATACCTCGGTGGCTTAACATTTGCCCAGAGAAAGAAAAGAAAACATCATTACATGATTTTTCTGACGCAAGCAAGCGAGCATATGCCACTTGCGTATTCATAAGAGTAGAGACCTCAGAAGGAATCAAGATCCAGTTAATCAATGCTAAAAGTAGAGTTGCACCTATTAAGGAATTGACCATACCCCGCCTTGAACTGTTATCTTGTCTTATTGGCGCTAGGTTGGTCAAAAATGTGCAAAACGATTTAAATTTACATGTAAATACCATATTTTGGTCAGATTCAACCACTGCTTTAGGTTGGATTAGAAGAAAACAAGAATGGGGTACATTTGTACACAATAGAGTATTAGAATTCCGAAATCTGACCGAAGTTTGCAATTGGAGACATGTACCCGGAAATTTGAATCCCGCGGACCTCCCGTCTAGAGGATGTTCTTTTGAACAACTACAGAAATCGAGATGGTGGGAGGGTCCGAGTTGGCTTTATTTACATGAAAATGAATGGCCTCAAATAGATGAAGACCCAAACGAAGAACTCATAAACAGCGAAAAAAGGAAGACAATCCTAAATCTTTTAGATAAAAAAGAAGATAATTTCAGTCGATTTTATCAGTATTTTTCCTCTTACAAGAAAACAGTTAGAACCATTGCCTGGATATATAGATTTTATCATAATTCGAAGACTACTGAGAAAATGTCCGAATTGGATATTTCTGTTGAAGAATTTTCAAAAGCAGAAAATGTACTTCTACGATTAGTACAACAAGAATCTTTTTCAGGGAGAACAGATCCAAAATTACGAAATTTAAGGCCTGTCGAAGATAAAGCTGGTCTCTTAAGAGTAAAGACCAATATAATTCAAAGAAACGACAGTGACAACTTCAGATATCCCCTGATCTTACCTTACAAGCATCCCGTCGTCCAAAGATTGGTATTCGAGAAGCATTTAGAAAATCAGCACGCTGGAGTCAGCACTCTAATGACACTACTCAGAGAAAATTTTTGGATACTGAAGTCTAGAAAATCCATTAGAAACTCAATAAGAAAATGCGTGATTTGCAGAAAACTTCAGATTTCCAAAATAGATGTTGAACCTGGAGTACCACCCGAAGACAGAGTACGAGAAGCAGCCATCTTTGAAGTGGTAGGCGTAGATCTAGCCGGTCCTCTTCATCTTTCTGATGGATCGAAAGCGTGGATAGCCTTATTTACTTGCGCTGTCTACCGAGCCATACATCTTGAAGCCATTATGTCTCTGTCTACAGAAAGTTTTATCCAGTCTCTGAGAAGGTTCATAGCAAGGAGAGGCAGACCCTACATCATCTATTCAGACAACGGGAAGAACTTCCTTGGAACAAGCAATGCTCTCTCGAGTGTAGATTGGGAAACCATCTGCAAGGTAGCTTCCACCCAGAAGATCAGATGGAAATTCAACCCTCCTGCAGCACCGTGGTGGGGAGGTTGGTGGGAGAGGCTTGTTGGAATGGTTAAAGGAATCCTGAAAAGAAACTTAGGTCGAGCATCTTTGAATTACGAAGAACTTTACACCATGCTATGTGACTGTGAACAAGTGATTAATTCACGGCCTATAACCTATGTTTCCGAAGATAACACAGATCCTTTACCTTTAACCCCAATGATGTTCCTAAGAGAACTGCCAACATCAGGAGTACCTGACCCAGATGCTTTAGATTCTAAAGATCTTAACCGCAGAGCCAGATATAGGCAAATAATCAGAGAAAACATAAGAAACAGATTCAGAGTTGAATATTTAGAACAATTACGTCAACATGCATCTAAGACCAAAAGATTCAAACAATTGAAAGTCAGCAATGTTGTCCTATTAGAAGATTTCAATAAGAAAAGTGTTCACTGGCCTTTGGCAAGAGTGATAGAAATTTAACCAGGCAAAGATAATGTGATACGTCTAGCTAAGGTGAAGACCGAAAATGGATTTTTTCTGCGTCCATTGCAAAGATTGTTTCCTTTAGAAATTGACAGACCGAACTTAAGAATCACCCCACTTTACATAGGTCTCTCCAAG
This sequence comes from Salticus scenicus, assembly GCA_963930645.1. NCBI lineage: Eukaryota > Metazoa > Arthropoda > Arachnida > Araneae > Salticidae > Salticus > Salticus scenicus. Next base: position 58,042,751 of record OZ005655.1, read on the forward strand.
AAAATTTAAGTCCTTCGACTTCCGAAAACAAGAACCTCTCACAGAAACCGATACTCAACCCCAGAGAAAAGGAACCTGTGAAAGACCCTCCAGAACCTACCAGCTCCAGAACCCATGATCCCACTTCCAATCCCCCGGTGGTCTTCCGAACTGGCCGTGTGGTGAAACCCCCTCAACGACTTCAACTTGGATTGTTGAGTTCCTCCGATTAGTCACAACTCAAGGTGGGAGGATGTCGGGAATCCCCCGTTCATTCTTCTGCTTTCAGAACAAATGCCTTTTCAGACAGACGGGCGCCACTTTTTCGAGAAAGGTGCTTTTTAGAATCAGAATCAGAACAGAAAGGACCTTGAATGGAGATGGGGCTACGTTAAGATCGTTGTGTTTATAGACGCCCCGGTCCTAAAACAGAACTATTAAATTTAACAGAACAATTAAGACTTTTAAAGAAGTAGAATTAATATTTTGAACTATTAGAACATACAATTTTAATGTTAAGAAAAACTTTAATATTTAACTGTAAATAGTTTTTGTTCTGTTTTCGTTTTTCATGTATGCTAACAAAGCATTAAAAATTCTGTTTTCATCTAAGAAGTGCTACATTCATCGAGTTTAGTTTCTTTAATGGATGATAGTTGCCCCATCCACATCCGGACCTTTGGATTAGAAGTTTTCAGGTGAGACCCATCCATATTTTATTATTTAGAAGAATAAATATATTATCAGAAATTTTAAGTAGTAACTGTAAGAAAAGAGTTAAGATTTGAAATATGCTGTATCGGGTCAGTAAGAAGAATAAGTTTTAGATCAGAAATCTGGTACAGCAATAACTTACATTTTCTGCACTAACTAAACAACCAACACTCTGAAGTGGATTTCGATTATCTTGTACACTAAAATGATCACCAGTGGAAGCATTCCAAACCCAGATGTCTTTGTCTTTCTCCCAAGTTACAACATATGCTGTTGGACCTTCAGGAATTCCTGAGCCTAAAAGAAGCATGGCTTTCTTACCAAGATGTAGAAAATAATTGCAAAGAAGAATAGCATGCTCTTCTTCATCACCAGTGAGCATTTGCAGAAATTGCTAAAAATAAAATTAATTATAGAATCAAAATAAATCATCAAGTAAAAAATATTCATTATTATAACTCAGTAACTTTGAACTAGTGTTATTAAAGCAATGTAAAAATAAAAATATCTCATACATTTCAAAACTAGGCCTTCTTTGATTTGCCTAATATACCAATAAATTCCTAACATTTTCTGGAAAATATTTCTAGTCCAAAGAATGATAAAATTCAAACTCGTCATTAAAACTTACGTTAATTGGGGTTTGGGAGATCAACACTAAAATTTAGGTAATTGTGTCCACTTGCATGCACACAGACAAAAAAAAAGACATCAAATATAAATAATGAAATATTTTCATATTTTGATTAAATTGCTTTGAAATTTTTAGAAGTGCTTAAGTAGCTATTGTATGTAGTTATCCTATATCTCCCATAATATGTTATACTACATACTAGTTGGTACCTGTCAAAACTTTATGGCTTAATAATATTTAAAAGTGCAATTGAAATTTTCTTTTAGCACACCAGCCAAGAATTTCACTGTTTGAAACCAACTTTTTAAATGAAGCAGAAATGGATGCGTTGTTTTTATGTGGTATTGTTACTCTATGGCAGTGCTTGCTGCAGTCTCTTTTTTTAGTATAACTAAAGCAATCTTTATATTATTCAATCAAAGAAAAATAAGTTGAACATTTATGAAATGTTTATATTAAAATATATATATGAAAGATATAAAATATAATGGATAAAAAAAGGTAAGAAGTAAATTAATATTTTTATATTTTAAATTATTGTTTTTACATTCTAGGGTATTCTTTTTAGATTAAAAGAATTAAGAGAAATTTCATATTGGATTATAAATTACTCTAAAAGTACAAAAAATAAACAAATGAAAATTACAATTGTGATCATCATCATTTGAAAAGAAATAAACAAATTAATCATTTAAGTATTTTGATATATGGAAATATCCTATAAATAAATTTAATGAACAATAGAAAAACCCAGTGGCAGAAATTTTTGAAGCTGTCTGCGACAGGCTTTTAAAATTTCACAATCTGTCTGCAAAACTTGCGTGTAATCAGGGGTGAAAATGGCTTACACTCAAAAAGCCTGAAAGCTGATGGGGGGGAGGGCTTAACATCAGTGGTGATCTCGTGCAACAATACCCGAATACAATTTTACTACAAAACAATATAGTATAAACAATTGTATTAATTCAATTAAATATTTTATAAATAATAAAAGTATTAGTTTTAGTTTTGATACAGAAATTTTTATAAGTGAATTGTTATCTGAAAGTTGCAGACAAATTTTTTTCTCAGTGCAGACAAAAACTGTCTGCAAGCCATTTTTCTGAGTCTGCGACTATGTTGCCATGTCACAGTGTTTCTGCCACTGGGTAGAAAAATATCTGGGTGCCGGAAGGATTCAATTAAAGAATAAAAGATTTATGAGTCTAAATTATGGTTTGATTATTTTATGTCAAATATAAAGCAATAAATAATTATTTTAATGACTTGGTGAGTTGGCAAAATAAAGTGTCGACCAGCGTTGCGGTGTCTGCAAAAAATGAAAGTATAACCAATAAAAAACAATGAAGAGGCATTGGTATTAAATAAAGTAACCAATTAAAGGAAATGGGATGGGTTTAGAAATACGCCAATTTACACCAAAAATTAAGGGTTTAAAAGATAGAACTCGCCAAAATTTAGTAATCTTTCTTGATTAGCTCTTGCCTGTAAAAGCTAGCAACTCTGCGCCACCGAATTTGAAAGTTATGTGCGAGGTCGGGTACCGACAAAGTCCAGTCAATGTCGAGGGACTGATTTCAAGACTCCACCAGTCTTCATTGCCTTAAAAGACTCGGATCCCCAGCTCTGAAATGGATTTTAAATAAAGACTTTTCCAGTTAGCCTGACTAGATTATTTATTTATGTGTTCCAAGACTGACACCTAGGAATACGTCACAAATTGAAAGTCAACAGGATTTTTACCTGTAATTAAATGTCTACTGACTTTTTTATAAAGTGACTGGACAATTGCTGCAAAAGAATATTTAAAATGAATGGAGCTGCAATGGGCCAACCTCTACGTTTAATGAGTAAAATTTGGTGGTGGCCGGAAATACAACTAATACAAAAAGTTCTTTTACTAATGCAGTGACTGAAGCCGAAAAAACAAAAGATTTGTTCTTCAAATAACTTAGTTTCTGAACAAGAAATGCAAGAAAAGTTATGAAAATAAAAACTATTTGAATAATCTAAAAGAAAAATAAGCTGCAAATTCATGCCGGTAGTCTACTCAATCTGCTATTTGAATGTGATGTTTTTTCCTGGTCCCTAATTTGCCTATGTATCTTCCAAAAATGCCAAAAAGTGCTGAGCCATCCTTTGAAGAAACATTATCATCGCAGGAGCCAACACTTTTCTCACCGGAATTTTAACGGCAGAGCTGCCGCGAACGATTACAGATAACACCGGTGGAGTTAATAAGTCGGCCGATTAGTTTCTACAACATCCTTCTCCAAATAGCGCTGCATGGATGAGTCATCGATCGTATGTTTTCCATCCCAGAGAGAAAATCTTGACAGGCGAAATTGTCTGTTCCCCTTTTCCCCTCGGTTGAGATCGTTGATACGTAAAAACAATTATAAGCGATTTTTTTTTTTTGTGTGGTTATTGTTTCCTCTTCAAATTGTAAGTATGTTTTAAAATTTTATTTTTTTTTATAGAGATGGACATCAACGTATCTTTTACATTATTATATAAACAAAAATCCTTACTTCAGCTTTATTGATGTGACTCTTTCATCGGCGAAGTACTTTCAAATTAGGGGGCTCCCCTCATTGTCAACGCTGGTCACTCCATTCTGCGTATCTGTGAAGATTCTCTCCTGGTGTTTAACTTCTTCTCTCTCTTTCAGGAGATGGCGCCAGGTGGCATCTATACCTGTTGTTAATTGGTCTAGGTTGCATGCACTGGGTTGGCTAATGATTTCTATTGTTTCTCGAAAAAGTGCATAATTGTAATTATTGTAGTTAGCAATTTTTTCGGTGTTTTCAAAATCTTTTTCAATATTTTCATTTTTGTATGTTTGCACTAACGTGGTGCCGTATTTACCAAATTTAATGTCATTAATATGCTCTTTTATTCTTGTATTTATTTTTCTTTTAGTCATTCCTATACAACAACCATCGCTATTGTTTTGATATTTAAATGGGATTCTGTAAATACCGGCAGATTTGAGGGGGGGGGGGGGGAATTTGATATTTGTCGTTTCTGATGATTTGATAGATATTCGGGTTCAGCTTGATTGGAATGTTTATATTTAATTTACTTGCAATATTTTTAATTTTTTACGGCGGCTCCGTGATCGTAAGGTATTGCGTTCGTGTACTTTTTATTTGGTTTTTGGTGGCTAGGAATATTATCGATTTTCTTTAGACGTTTTTTATATAGTTTATCAACGAGATTTTTAGGGTAGTTGGCTTAATGGTTAAGTTTCTAATATATTTGATTTCATTTTTAAGGTCTTCCGGTTCGGTACATATAAGGATTGCGCGATGAATATAAGATTGAATTGCATTTAATTTATATTTATACGGTGTTTTACTATTGTAGTTAATAATTTCTTTCAGCTTTTTCTGAAAAAAGCTTGACTTTCATACAGAAAAAGTAAACGTTACTTCAATTCGTATCATCATATGTACCTCATATCGTATCATAATCATACCTGAATAAGAATATTTAATTATGTCATGTGTTTATAAATGAAAAGACAAACACACGACTTATGTTTGAAAGTGATTAGTTTGGAATTAATAAGAGCCATCACAAAACTTCATCTGATAAATATATGAATTTATGAAAATTTTATTTCACGTTTACAATAAGGGAAAGGTTCAAGTTAAGTGAAGGAAAAAGCATTTTTAACACTTTCCAACAAAATTTAAAAATGTTTATGTGTCCGGTTTGTCTGAAGGCTGTAGTCAAGCTCCCTTTCACCCCGAAATTTTGAAAATTTGTAGAAAGTTTTTGAATTATACATCATTTCTAACACTCAGTATTATGTAATAAAGCCTGAACCGCCTCCGGAATTTTTTCCTGCTATGGCCTTGTTTGTCTCTCAGTGCTCTAATTCCCGTAAATGTTTATATAATTCTTTGAAACTGATATGGTATTATTCCAGTTCACTATAGGATGTTCCCTATTTAAAATAGGAAACATCTCACATACCAGTGTAATCAATAACGGTAAATACCATCGCTGGTTTGTGTACTTAACACCTAAAAGAATCCCATGGTGGTGCATTCTATGAGAGGTATTTCTGTAAATCATATTTTAATACCTTTATTCTGCGCAAATCATAATTGACATTTATTATTCATATGCACACACACATTCACACAAAAAAGGTATTTATTGAACATAGTGTAATTAGCAATGAAATTTATATGATCACATAAAAATATTCTGCTACATTGAGGACTATATTTGAAAATTGTTGGAATTGCATTTCCGTTTTTATTAAGCATTTTAAACATTTTCTAACAATGTTTATGAGTGATTACAAGTTTAATTAGTCTATTTTTTTGTCTTCCTGTCCTGTCCGTCTATCCAAACTATAGCGTTCATAAATATCTTCAGAATTTTTTCAAACTGTTATGTTATTCAAGTTCACTATGGAATGTTGAATGGAGAACATGTAAATATAACAAAAACTCACGCTTGAAAATTTGACCCTAAAACAATACTTTCTCGACCCTTTGGGTAAGAGAAAGTAAAAAAATTACAGAGATACAACTTACATAGCTAATACAAGATCAGTCAAATTTATCAGCTAAATCCCACTAAAAAGTATACAAAAAAAAAATAATTCTTTTGTATATTTGGCACAAAAAGACAAAAAGTGCACACAATTTGGCAAGCAACATCCTTTCTGCCAAATGCAAGTAATTTTAATGTGTTTAAGAATTTGTTGCAAAGCAAATCGTTCTGAATAGCGTTACAGTAAATGTAGTTTGAAAATAATCAATGAAAGATTTGCCTGTTTCTCATACAAGCTTGTATAGAATATGCATGTGGTCTTTTATTAAAAATATTTCATTTTAGTTAAAAAAAAAAAAAAGAATCTTGTGAGTTTCAAATATTTAAATTGCATGTCAAATACATGTTTAAGTTATACATATCTTTAGTTTTTTAATTGGTAATTGAAAAAGAACTTCTGTATTTCGCAAGTTGCAAATATTTCTTTTTATTTAGCATTTAAAATGAATTTTATAATTTGAAAAATTAAGTTCACTTTAATTTTTTTATTGAAGACAATATCTTCGGAAATTAACATGAACAATGTTGTTTGGTTGCTGTATAAACAATACATGGAAAAAAATATGGCACTCATAACTGTTACAGAAGAAGAAATTAAATTAAAAAACTATATTGTTCAAATATTAAAAAAATATATATATATGAGTGTGTAAGTTATGAAGAATTTGAAGGCATTTCCTGATGATGCATATCCCCATTGCCTAATGAAATATCGCAAAGTTCTGGTGAAAATGAGTATACTACCTAATTGCTTCTTAAAGAGGTGAAGCATTAAAATAATATGTATAAAAATTATGGAACTATAACAAGAAGGCTGTAAATTTCTGGCATAATGTGAAATTTGAAAATTTATGTCACAGTTTAAAAAGTGACCAAACAAAGTTTAAATATGTAAAAAAATTATGTGAATTGTATCATTGGGAGAAACAAATAGAAAATATAACAAATCATAGTGAAAAAGGGAAAGAAATAAAAAGCATTTTTCTTTGAGGGGGGGGGGGGTATTAAATCTTCTAATGAAGCATCTTTCAATATAAAAGCATATGACCAGGAAGATAATTTTTTTTGTGTGCATTTTTGCTAATCTAAAGAACTGTCTTACTTACCCTCCTAATCTATGATTATTATTTAAGCTCATAAAAAGCTTAAGAATTTTAATTCTTTATAATTTTTTATTAAATTTAAATAAGTTAACAAAAGATTTATGGTTCAAAAATTGCTATTATACAAAAGTATTTTTTAAATTAAAACTTATTTAAATTAATTTGGTACTTATAAAATTTTATCTAGCCAGTGTGATAAAAAGTAAATTTTAATGAAAAAAGTGTAAATTTCCAATATTAATGTGTAATCTTTACTGAAATTTGAGAGTTAAATTTAAGCTTAAAATAATTTTTATCAATTTAAATTTTGATCTAAATTACTAGTTGTGAAATCAGCATTCTTTGAAAATACAAAATAGCGCACTGAAAGGTGATTGTCGTTTACCATTGTTTCATTTCCAAACAGTTGTGTACATTCTTTTTAAATTATTATACAATATAAATAAATGTGCATACTGTTTTACTTTAAGCGATAATATTTAAAGCTTAAGTAAAAGTTAAACTTAGTTTAAGTATTTCATGTAAAACTAAAGATTGTATAATTTCATCATTAGGTTTATTTTATAAATATATATAGGGAAACGGCTACAGACCATAACATTTAACAACATTTATTTAAAACATAAAGGGGGACATTACATAAACACTTATATTGATGCATTTTACGCGCGGAAAACACTGTCTGTGTTTCACACAACTTCTCCACGTCAACTCAATAACTAAACTGGCGCGCGTCAGTGCGTGTGCATACAGTGAAAGGATGATACAAAACAGTGACGTGGTAACACGTGATAGCTACGTACACAGTGACATCACACAGCGGAGATGATAGCTGAGAAATACAATTTCCCATATATATATGTCAAAATTGTAGTTATAAAAGTGTATTTATTTAAAGTAAGCTTTTTTAAACTAGTTTAGTATGAAGAGTATGGAAAACGCATTTCTGTAATGAATATTTATCAAAACACTGTTTTGCATCAATTTTTAATGAGTCGCTAATGAGCTATGAATAGCCAAGAATTGGACATTTTTAACATTTTTTAATGTACAATATATAATGATTCCGCCTGAATTTTTTTTATAAACATACATAACCTCAAGAGGAGAGTATTCTATAATTTTTTTTCAAAATTTTTTGTATATATGCTTATGGAAACTTTCCTCTTAAGTCATAAATAGCCTGGAATTTGTAGCTTGACAGCAAAAATAGTTGAGATGTTTAAATTACTCCAGGAAAGGCATTAAAACTTAAAAAAAAAAAAAAAAAAAAAAAAAAAAAAAACAATTTAGATTGGGACTAGTGGATGGGAAATACAGGTTCAGAAGGCTTTAGAAATTAAAAGGAGAGGAGGTAGAAATGCATCAAAGCAGATAATTCATTCCTTATATTTTAAGACTAAAAACCAAACTTACATCAGAAGTACTCCAGATGTCACAAAGTCCAGGAAATGTAACACTATCAGCAACAGTAGGAATTAGTGAAACAAACCGAGCTAAAATTTCCTAAAAAAATTAACATAATAAGAAAATAATGCAGATACTTATTGCTTTATTAAATAACTAGCAGGCAACACCCGCTTCACTGGTCCCTATTTTTAAATGAATCACTATAATTACTGAATTCTCAAAATTGCATTAATTTTTATCACGTGAAAAAAAAAGAGAAACAAAATCTGATTAGGGAAAATGTCGCACCGGGTTCTCGCTACCTTCGGAAAAAATTCCCGAAATGCTCTAACTCTTATTTCTATTATTTTCCCCCTTCAACCCCCTCCCGCCTATCCTAATAATTTTACAAATTCGAAAATATCCACAATCGATTTGTAAGTATTAAAAACCTCTATGCACCAGTTTTGAACGATCTATCTCTATTTTTATTTTTTTTGCCCCTCCGCTCCCCTTCCCGCCCCTCCCAATAAGTTTAAAAATTCAAAAATATCCGCAATCGATTAATAGGTATCGAAAACCTCTATGTATCAATTTTTAATGATCTAACTCTATTTTTTTTTTTTTTTTTTTTTTTTTTTTGGCCCCTCCTCTCCCCCCCACCTTCCCGGCCCTCCTAATAACTTTACACTTTCGAAAATATAAAATATCCCCATTCGATTTGCAGGCCTCTAAAACCTATCTGTACCAATTTTGAATGGCCTAACTGAATTTCTATTTGTTGTTGCCCATTTGTTTTTGCCCCTCGCCCCCCTTGCGGACCGAATTTTGAAATTCCAGAAATTGGTTTTTAGACATTTGTATATTTTAAAGCAAAAATTTTACAGATATGTTTTTATGTTTGAGACATGAAAGATTTTGTGAAATCACGTTTTGCCCCCCTCCCCCCCTTGGGGGGCGAATTTTGTAAAATCACTTCTTAGTGGATGCCTACGTCATAGAAAGAACATTGTCACAAAATTTCATGCTTCTAGGTCCAGAGGTTTGGTGTGGGCGATGATGAATCACCCCCTCACTCATTCAGTCAGGAAGAATGACTTTATATATATAGATTTTACTAATTAAAAATTCTGACTGTAAATAAAAACAAAAAAATATTAAAAATAATTACACTATTTCACAAACATGCATAAGGAATATAGAAAAATGTACCCTGAAACACAAGCTCATATAAATGTGAATATTTTCCAATATTAGAAACTTGGTATTAATATTTTGAAAATTATGACTATGTACATTCTGATTTCCCAAATGTATACAATGAATAAATAAATTCATTAAGAAAGATTGAAGGTGTCTCCCCACCACTCTCTGAGAATATCTTAATTCTTTATATCCTGTTTTAAACTAGCTTTTATTATTTGTAGTGACCTTGAGTCTGCTTTAAGATTTTTGTTTATCATATTGTTCATAGTTTCTTGTAATGCAAAAGTATCAATATGGAAATGATTGGAAGATCGAAGAAAACATTTTTCTGCCAATGAGTAAGTATCCTGTAACTGTTATAGATCTTCATGAGAAATGAGTGAGAAGTCTATAAGAACTCACTAATAACCTCATCCTCATAGTGTAGACATACATTATACAGTTGTATCATAATCAATGGTGATCGTACCCCTTACTAAAGACTTAATTTTTTGCCTTTAACATAGACTTTTTTACTTTTGTCCCAATGTGCTCAAAGCTAATTTTTCAATTAAGTGCCTTTGTATCCTTTAGATTCCTTATTTAGCTGATTTTGTTTGCTGTCCTCATAATTTAATATTACACTGATCTCATTTAACACCTTGAGGGCCTTTCACTATAATTAGGGCCAATGTCAAACACTTCTGAACAACATTACATTACAAAAACTGCCTTGTTATTATTATTATTATTATTTTTTTTTTTTTGTTTCACACCAGTATATTATGAAGAAAAATATTTTTTCAAATAAAAATTGAATAAAATTAGCAGAATTTTTCAGTAAAGGATGCATATGGTAGGTATTCCTAAAATTATTCAGGCTATAATAAATATGTTAATATCATGAAGCATTGGAAGAATATAGTTTCATATTATATTGTTGTTTTAAATATTAAAAGTAATGAATTATTCTATTTTTGAATAAGAATATTGCTTTAATCTTTTATTATTATTGCTAATAGAACAACTGTAACAAATTAACATAATTAAGATTAAAAAAAATATTACTTAAGATTTTTTTTACAGCATATTTAATACTCATAAATTTAAAATTAATCTTTATATAATTCAAAATATTATACAAAATGAATCTCTAGCAAAATTTTCCATATTAGTTCTTCCTGCATCAAACAACTGCATGATAGTACTTACTTACACATATACCTAATATGATATTCAGAAAAATTAATTTGCTACATTTAATTACATTAATTCCTGCCCACATTGTAACAATAGCTAGAGCAATATTATGCTCTCATATATTATTCCTATAATTTTTACCTTTTTCTAAATCTGAAGTTAATAGTTCTTTGAGATATTGGGGCAGACAAAATCTGCAGAGAAACTTTACTGTCGTAGCAACACTTTGTAAATTTTTTGGAAGAGTTCAACTCCTTTTTAAAGGGTGCTGAAATATGCAGAATAGTAAACTTACTTTCTGGACCATATATTCGACCAAATACACTATAAAAATTGAAATATAGCCTTTCTGTGAGCGAGAAAAACTTAAGTATATCAACATAGCATAATGGCACCATCTGCCGGCCTATATACATACAAAATTTGAACTGTTGCAGATTAAATAATTTTATTCTTAAAATAAAATTACACTTTTTTTTTTCATTTATAACACAGCGAGAGAAAAATATTGCCAAGATTATAATGCTCAGTAGAAGTTTAGATATAGCCTCTATCTAAATGTAGAATATGCAGATAATAGCATTACAATTTCAGATTGTATTACCCCAAATACGCTATAGCAGATGAGATATAGCAGTGTGTCTACTGAGTATTTGATAGTAGAATTGGTAACTTTTTGGAGACTGTTTTAGAGACTTCCTAAAAACAATTCCTGACCAGTAATGCTGCATATGCGCTATAACACATGAAATATGCAGTGGAAAAAAAAAAAAAAAGGGGGGGGGGGGTAGGTGCAAATACTTTGTTAGGTGTCACAAGAAGTCTAATTCTAATCATACAAATTTTCAGAGATTTTGCAAATTGTTCTAATAACAAAATTTTCTACAAAAAAAAAAAAAAAAGCTATTTTGTGTGCTTAATGTGCAGCTTTTAATATTTTAGGGGGACAATTATTTCGATTGAATTACTTTTTGGGGGCTTATTTTGGGGGAGGGCAACAGAAGTTTAATATAGTCAGATTTTTCAAAGATTGTGAAACAGATGTACACAAATTAAAAAAATAATAATAATAATGAAAACTTATAACTTATAATAAAACCTTGAACAAGTGAATTGATTGAGGCTAATTTCACCTATTAACTTTAAAGGCTATAATAAGGGTTGCACAGACAACCAAAAACTTTAAATTCTTACTAGCAAAGTATACCTATATAGTCCATGATATGAGAGGAAAAACTAACCTAAAATGTTTAAACTATTTACAATAGTAATTTAAAAGTAGTACCAAAGCTAGGTGGTTCACAGCTTTCCATTAACATGCTTTTAATTTTAAACTCTCAATGAAGACAGACACAAGTTTTCTAATGAAGAAACAGCCCTATTTATTTTGAGTTGAAGTATAGATACATAACTCATAAATGATATCACAAGAGATAGATGATAGAACATAGATCGTAGATTATAGAAAGATACTGAAAACGCTTTCAGTATTTATACTAAATGACAACAATGACTGGCCAACCACAGCATACATTTAATATGTTACCACTTTATAACAAACCTTCATTATATTACCATAGACCTATTATAAGAGTGGACGGAACAATGGCAACCTTTTTTAGTGGCAAAGATAACTCATAAAAAGATCATGTGACTGCTGATCTACAGAAAGCCAAACTGGCCAATATTGAAATTTACTCACCATGCTCTAAACTCTGTTTTTTATTAAGCAGACGATATTTTTCCCTTTTTTTTTTTTTTTTTTTTTGAAAGTTCTTTTTAAAATTTTTATTTCACTTTAAAAGTTAAATTGTTTTGAATTTAAAAAGAATTTTATAGCAAGAAATAGTAATTAGATGTACTTTAGAAGCCCTAGAAGTTATAAGGATTTCATTTCACAGGTAAGATTCTTTTTAATATTTTATTAGTTCATTCTTTTTATAAAATGTTTGTAATTTCTATATTTAATTCTCTAAATTGAATTAGTTTAAATATATTATACCTTATATGATTTCAAAAATGTCCATGATTATTTATGAGAGTTAAAGTGAGTATAGACAAACCGAAGTTGTAAACTTTTTTTTAACTCTGTTGGAAAGAGTATTTAATAACAAGGTAAAAATAAATTTCAGTAGCTATTTCGTTTTACACAAGTTTTGCTTGCTGTATCTTTTAATAATAATAATGATATTTATATTCAGAACAAAAAATCGCCAATAACACAATAAATGTCAAAGAAGGTAACCTTTTTCAACAGTAACGTGGTTTCATCTTTGCACCTTTTCCTTATATTCCTTAATAATGGAATGCTCCGTCCACTCTTATAATAGGTCTATGTATATTACTACACTCTGTGTAAGAAAAATAGACCTCTCAAGGCCACCTCTCAGGGTTCTTCACTCCCCCGTTACCATGGTATTGCGGGACACTAACTTCTCTGCTTCTTTTTTCCTACATAACTCTGTTATCTTAAGCAAAAGAAAATGGGGAGCAGATTAGCATTTTAATACATATATAAATATAAGGTTTTCTCTTGCATGAATTTTTTTGAATTACTTAAAAAAGAAAATATATAATTACGAATTTTTCATATTTATTAGCTTAACAATATTAAAAAAAAACTAGTTTGCATATTTATATTTGACTCTATATGTGACACTAGCATGCATAAATCTTAGTGGCATTTACTACATTGATTGCTGAAGACAAAACTTAAGTGATTCAAGTATGTAAAATCATTTTGTTTTATAATGTAAAGTTTTAGAAAAATGTGTAAAGGCGTGGCTAACGTTGCAAGATAGGAACATACCAAATCCTGAAATATTAAGTCTTTCTTCTTAAATATTAAATAACTTTTCCTAGTTCCTTACTGCTAAAATTCTATTTTAACCCTGTTGTCCCTTTTTTTTTTTTTTTTTTTTTGTACTTGATTATTGTAGGGTTCGTACACCTCAAGTTAAATGTCATGCTTTAGAAAATGCAGTAAGGCGAGGCTTATTGTTTAAAAGAGCAATAGGCAGTCAACAATCCTCTTTCTTTTTTTTTCCTTTTTTACAATTATTATAATTAATATTTAATAATTTTTATAAGATTTTTTAAAACGAATTTTCTGTTTCAATCTTGTGATATTTTCGCATTTGTTTACTGTACCATTTGAAGGTTTTATGTTATTTAAATATTATCGCATGAATTAACATAATAAAATATTAAAATTTTTATTAAATGTTTTTTAATACAGAATCAAATAGTGGAAAATTGCTTTTTTAAAGTTTTATTTTATAAAATCTATCATTGAAACAAAGCACAATATTATTTATTTTTGATTAATTCTAATCACGGTGTAAAATTTACATTTATTATGGAAAAAGAATTTAAAACAAAGTAATGTCTTATTACTTTTGTAGCTATAGATCTTACAAATTTAAAATTAAGAATTCAAGTACAGTAGACTACTGTATAACGTGGGATATTCGTTCTGGACAACTGGAAATTGTGTTACGTGGGACATACTTTATTAGATCAATGTATGCAAATTATGTCCAATACTGAAAAATTTTATTTTATTTTATCTCATTTTATTGTTTTGTTTTTTATTGCTTTCTAAGTAAGGTTTCGATGTTTATAATACAAATTAACTTATTTTTGTAAAATTAATGTATTGCAGGCGGGAAATTTTGATGGCATTTCAAAAGAATAATAAACCCTACCCTCTGGCTCTTTCTGAAACAATACTTTACTTTAAAAAATGTTTCTTGTTTCCTTAATTTTACTTTGTTTGACTCTCTATAGAACTCTAGCATACATAAACTGATGAAATTTACTATTTCGATTGTTGATGACAAAATTTCAGTTATTTAATCATAAATTTGTTAAATAATTTTATGTTTTATATATGTATAAAGACGGGACTTATTACTCAAAATAGGAATGCTTTTGAACAACATGTCTTTTTTATTGAATATTAAATATCCTTTCTCAGATTTTTGTTTAAATCTTGTTATCTATATTTTTGTATATTGTACTATTGTAGGTTTGTACGCCTCAAATTAAATGTAAAATTTTATAATAACACTTTCATGCGGGGCTTACTGTATAAAATAAAAATATACCCAACAGAATTAGATGATTTTTTTTTCTTAAATATTAAACACTTTTTTTATTTTTATTTTTATCGCTATTATTTTTATTATTATTGTCATTATCATTATTACTATTATTCTTTTATCTAGCTATCTAGATTTTTGTAATTGAACATTGTAGGGCTCATATGACTCAAGCTATTTAAATTTTAATGTATGAAACGTGACATAACAAACTATTCCATGTTTATTAAAAATAAACTAATTAAAATTTTTTAATTCATAAGCAAACACAATATGTTCTGTAAATAAACTTTAGTTTTTATTCTATAATTAATATTTTTGTACTTTTTTTCCAGCATTAATCTTAATGAATAATGTCCATTTTGTGGTAGATCAAAAATTATTTTTTCTAAATGTATAGACAGACCCCTAATACATTTTCGCTTGTAACTCTATCAAGAATTGATTTAAAGCATATAAATAGGACTTTTTCTGAACCGCCTTGATCTCAGAAATTTGAATACGAGATCAAAAATAGGGGTTGCCATTGAACAAATTTAAGTTTATGGCTGTTTAAATATGTAGATGACCCCTTAAAAAAAATCTAACTATACCATTATAAACTAGACATTATTACAGATCGATCAGTACCAGCCGCATGTTTCTACGATAATTTATGGCAAAATTAGGTAAAAGAGTAGCCTTTTTTTTTTTTTTTTTTTTTTTGCTTACTGTACATTGGCAATATAACAAATATTATGGTGAAATAATTATATATTAAATCTTAATTTTTTATTGAAAAATTAAAACTAACCTAAAAATAAAGAAATAAATAAAATACAAAAGAAATATCAGAAGTATACATATTATGCAAGAAAAACTTTAAACACATTTCCAAGTGTAACTCTTCTAATTTATCTCAGAAAATGAATTTTTTGGTGTATGGATTGGTATGTGTGTGTGTGCCTATAACACTTTATAAGTAAAATTTGTGAAATTTCCCCCTTCCCTCTTTGGTGGGGAGAAAGGGGAAGGGGGTTTCCAAACATAACTTCATTTAAAATTATCTTAGGTAAGCTATTTTTTGGTATGTGGGTGTGCTATTTGTATCCAACATGCACTATAAAGTGATTTTGCAAAATATTTCCTCCCCCCCCCCATTGGGATTGAGGAAGGGGGGCAAAAAACATGTTTCTAATTGTAACTTTGCTCAGGAATGCAATTTTTTATGTGTAGGTTGTTTATATGTACCCCACACCAGTGTTGCCAGATCTGGCAGATTTTTTATTCAATAATCACCAATAACTTTTAATTGTAACGCTTGCCTAATCACTTTGAAGATTGATAGTCTATTATGTATATCAAATATCACTTCTCAAAATTATTGGTGATTATTGAATAAAAAATACGCCAGATTTGGCAACACTGCCCAACACACGCCACACTATAAGGGAATTTTGTGAAATTTCTCCCCATCTGGTGTGGGGGAGAGACAAAATGATAGGCTTTAAATGATATCAATTACTTTTTTTTTTATTTTATGATAGTTTTATATTAAAAAGTGTCTGCAATTTTGAGAATTCATTTAAATATAGTGACTACAATATTTAATATTTCTGGTATGTCGTTTTTGAAAGTTTCAGCCCTTAAGTATCTAGGGCACAAGAAATAGAGAGCAAAATCTTACCTCATGATATTGATGGGGCTAAAAAATCATTTTTTATTTTCCTTTTCATGAAATCACATTCATATACACATAAAAGATAATTTAGTTTTTTAAGAAGTTGCAAAACATTAATTATAACATAAAACAATATTTACTAAGGTCTCAAGAGATTCTTTGTTAAAAACTAAAAGTTCTTCTGGAGGTGCTAAAGGATGAAGGAAACGTGTAACAAATATCCATTCTCCGTTCAAGTCAATAGACATAAGCTTGATGATTCGATCAGGATATCGAGGAATGACAGATTGTTGCCATTTTTCGACTTCATATAGAATCTTCTCATTTTCTCGGCTTTCACCCTAAATTAAATCAAAATTAAACATTTTTATGAAACCATATATCACTTTATTATTCTAAAGCATGGAAACAAAAGATATCTTTGAATTAAACCATATATCACTTTATTATTCTAAAGTAAGGAAACAAAAGATATCTTCGAATTAAACAGATATTTAAATTATCAACTTGACTATTTTAAAATTTTAAGTTAAGATTAAATAATGTCACATAAATTATTATTATTTAAAACATACTTTTATTCCAAATTGTAATAAAAACTCTGATTCAGCGAAAGTGGATTAAACAATAGTTGCAGGATTTCACACTGGCAGAAAGGATTTTTTTCTCCTGGAATCTTCCGATGATATAGTATTCTGAAAATACTTCTGTGTTGCATTGTCATTGATAATGGATTCATATTGAACTTTTGAGGAAAATCAGTTTTGCAGAAGTGCATTAAAAATGAATCATAAGATTTCACATAAGTAGACAGATTTTGTGACCGGAGACAGACAGAACTCTGACAATGCTTGTATATTATATTGTTATTGACTCATATCTAAAATTTGAGTAAAACTGCTTTAGTAGCATTAAAAAATGAATTGGAATATTTGATAAAGGTTTCCCAAAAGTTTGTCCCAGGATTGCCACAAAGAGGAGATTTCACATTGCTCTCTGGACCAGGACACTTATCGTCATCCACCATTATCACATGATCGTAAACAATGGGTGCCAAACAGAAACAAAAACCAAATGAGGATGTTTAAAGAAGCTGTATTTTTGCTTACAATTCTTATCAAGGTTTCTTAATGTGAACATTTGGAACATTTAAGTAATACAAGCTAAGTTAAAATGCCTATTTTCATCATATATATTCTTCGAAAGATTAAAACCACGTTTTGAATTAAATGCTAATTTTAAACTTAAAGAACAAACTATAACTTCTTAAGCCTGTTCATTCACATGTTGATTAATGAATCTGATGAATCTGAGTAATAAAATTATCGGTAATTGCATAATAATTTTGATCTTGAAAGAATATTATATTCTTAAATGTGAAATTACAAGTGTATACCATGTTTATCCTTTAAAATTATATGTATATAATTTTTATTAAATGTAATGCTTTTGCATCCGATGAGGATATTTTTTTAGCTACAAATAATCTAGTATAAAAATTATTTTTTCTGGGTTAAATTTTGTAATGTGAAAAATACAATTACAAAGCAATCATTAGAAAGATTATTTATGATAATGCCCATCATGCTGTTTTTATTTTGTTTTTACTTTAGAAAATAACATGCCTAAAAATGACACATAACATTTACTTTTACACACTGTGTGAAAAATATTGCTTGTTACATACATTTCTAAACTTTAATAAAATTCAAACAACGTGCTAAATTATGGGGTATTTAAAAAAATTATAAACTTGAATATTGTTGAGAAATTAGTATTTTATACTTATTTCAATTTCATTTAAAACTTTTTTTTTTTGTGTGTGTGTGTGTGGTGTGTTTCTTTTACATTATTATATAAAAAATATAAAAAAAATTATATTTTAATTTAATCTTATTCTTTGACACTTTATAACTATTACAGTAACTGTTCTAGATTTTCATATTCAATGGTACATTTTTGTGAAAAATAGAATATTTTAATGAAAATTTTTACTTATTTTTGTGAAAATAAAAAATTTTCATGTAAAGTGTAGAACCTTACATTTAAAAGTCACTCTATATCAGATTTAATGTCAAGTAATGAGTTTAATTGAACATAGTATAGGCAGTCAGCTGAAATAATACTGAAAATATGGATATATATATTTTTTTAAGTAACTTATCTTTATAGAACAGAATCTTGTGAAATAGCCAATTTTATGAATTTGAAATTTGAATAAAGGGCCCAATTTATTGATTTGAATTTTGTAAAAAGGCAGGCAAAGTCTCAGAATTTTTGCCTGGGTTGACCTGTTTTAATAATCAGTATTTAAAAATATTTTTCTTCAAAATAGTCTGCTTTTATAGAAAATTTTAAAATAAATATTTAATAATTTAATGGTATTTAATTATTAGAATTTTAGTACTTATTTCTGCTAATCATGTCGTTAATAATTGTATTTGTATGTTTATTTTGAAATTATTTACTTAGTCAAACCAAAAATTTATTTAAAAAAAAAATTAAAAAAAAACACTTACAAGGGAAGTGTGAATTAGTAAAATCGCTATTGAAACGAAACCAACCTTAAATTAAAGAGCATGGTCGAAAACATTGGGTAACATACAAATTTGCTGCAACAACTCCCATGGGGGGGAGATATGCCCTCTTTTAGTTTTAATTATTTCTATAAAAGCCAACAAAACACCCAGCGTAGTGTGAACAGATGGTGCAGTGCTAGCATGCTTGACTTCGTATACGGAGGTCATGGGATCGAGTCCCCGCAAGGGCGTTTTGTAATTTTTTCGATTTTTTTTTTTTTCTATACGTTTTTAATTAAATTAAATTATTAATTTAAGCGAAAATATTTATTACATTAAGAAGTTTTTTTTTTTCTTTTTTGAATATTCCAATTAATAAAGTATTGAGAATGAATTTAAGAAAAGCATTTTTTTATTTATAAAAGGTTAAACCATGTTTAAAGCTACGAATATAGTTTCTAATTTATAATAATTATGATTAAAAGTAGAAAAATGATGAAACCATAAGTATTTTTCACAATTAGAACAAGAAATATAAAAAGATTGATCACAATTATTTGAATTTCAATTTTGTTCACCGTCAATTATTGTTCATCACGAAAATGTTGTCAAATATTTGGCTTTTCGTCGAGATTACTTGATTTGTAAAATTCATACTATTTACCCAGATTTTGAAATTTTTTTATCTGTAAATTAATTATAAATTAGCAAAAATCATTTTGAGAAAATTTTTCATTGCCTTCAATATTATTGTCAGTTCTTCCGACACCACTAAATTTGACAGTTGTTTAATGAAATATTTGAAATAAAAGTTATAAATGCGACGTCGAATAGTTAAGTAACAGCTGTTCATCATTCAGGATTTTTCATGCAAAAAATTGCCTGAATAAATAATACAATTGAGAGCAGACGATTAACTCTTGATATTAATGTCGTCGTTAAAAAATAGTAATTTATAATATATATAAAAAAATCATTAACAAAATTTTATCTGAATGTAACCATTAACAAAATCTCACCTAAATATAAAATAAAAGTATTTCCCGTTAAATTATTAATTTTTTAAATTTAATAAATAAATTGGTTAAAAATTTAAAAAAATATAATAAATTGCCCGCGCTGAAAAAAAAAAAAAATCTTGTTTTAATATAATTAATAT
This sequence comes from Salticus scenicus, assembly GCA_963930645.1. Taxonomy (NCBI): domain Eukaryota; kingdom Metazoa; phylum Arthropoda; class Arachnida; order Araneae; family Salticidae; genus Salticus; species Salticus scenicus. The sequence continues at coordinate 58,062,971 of OZ005655.1, forward strand.
TTTCTCTTAAAATAATGATTTAATTTAATTAGAAATGTCAAAAATAAATATTTCAGCTGAAATAAAAAAATAAAATACAAAACGCCCTTGCGGGGACTCGATCCCACTACCTCCGTATCCGAAGTCAAGCACACTAGCACTGCACCATCTGTTCACACTAAGCTGTGTGTTTTGTTGGTTTTTATCGAAATAACTAAAACTAAAAGAGGGCATATCTCACCCCCATGGGAGTTGTTGCAGCAAATTTGTATGTTACCCAATGTTTTCGACCATGCTCTTTAATTTAAGGTTGGTTTCGTTTTAATAGCGATTTTACTAATTCACACTTCCCTTGTTAGTATCATAGCTCTAAGAAAAAGAATTTGCATGGATATTGTAGTTTGTTTATTAAACTTTGCAGAATATTTTATTTATAAAAATACTTTTGATATGCACTTAATATTTTACTTACTTTAATTTCACTTCTTTAAAATTAATATTTGTCAGAAATTAGTATGTTGTTGCTATCACAAAACATTCTTCTATATCTGTCTATATAACAGCACTACATACTGTTTAACATAAACAAAAATTTAATCATAGCTTCTCAGAATAAAGATTTAAAATATGGAAGTTGGCACAATTTTAATCAACAGATGCTGAGATGTAGCCATTTAGAAAATCACAGAAGTTGAATAATAACAGTGCCACATTTTGGGTATTATACATCCAAATTCAGTCAGCATTCGTTTTCATAATAATTATCTCACATATCAATGTAATTTTTCATAATGGTTCTCTCCCATATTAAGTTTTCTCATTTATACATAACAGAAGATGAGATATAGTCATCCCTTAAATTGGCAAAATTGCAGTATAGTAGCACCACTTGTTGGATGATTTGCTACAAAAGTTAACAAGTACTAATTTATGTCAATGTGTAACTACACATAATTTATAGGAACATTAGATATTGAATGAGAGCTGCCACAAAATTTTTGTCTCACAGACAAATGCACAAACTGACATTTTTTGAAAACGATCGTGCTCTGGAACTCTCAAATCATGTAAATCCATCAAAAACTGGAAGTTGAAACTTTTTATGAATCTAATTCTTTCTTCTATTGAATATAGAAGTAAAAAAAAAAAAAAAAAAAAAAAAAAAAAGCTCAACGAATATATAGTACATAATTGAAAATGTTTTATAAAATATCAAATGCCGTTCCACTTATGATCTATATATTTCAAACAGACTTTAAAGCGTTTTATAGAAAATTTTAGAAAAATTTTAATTTTGTGAAGCGCCCATGTAAAAATATTGTACATAATATAATACCATTTTCAATAATAAATATGATTCTGATTATCTGAAAAACATTCAGGAAACTTATTATTTTTAAGTTAAGAGTATAGAATAATGCATAAGCAGATCTCTTTTATACTAAGCGGATAGATTTTTCACGTTTCACGAACAGGCTAGTTATTAGCCATATCCACTTGTGTTTTTTAATTCTATTTTTATGATAAGATGAAACAATTAATCTACAAAGACGGCTAGTCAAGAATAAAAGAAGTGTATATGTATCTTTAAAGACAATTGCTTTGAAAAAAAAAAAAAAAAAATCACTGTATATGTATCTTCATTCCAATTGTTTTGAAAAAAAAAAAAAAAAATCATTAATTTTACTAATTCTTTAAATTTTTGTACTTGTTTTATTTTCCTCCATGCTACTACTAGTGCACAAAGAAAATTATTAAACTGTCATCATAAACTTCAAACCAGTCTTTTGATCCAATTCAAGCTTTGGATGTAATGAAAAAGAAAATTTGTTTTTATAGATAATAGACTTTCACTTTCTTATACAAAATATAAGAAAGTATTACAGACTCTATCAGACTATTAAAAGCAATCATAGTCAGTGGCGTCACCAGAAAAAATTTCAGGGGGGCACAATCTGATTTTTTTTTTTTTTTTTTTTTTTCTAATAGCATAGTTTTAAAGTTAAAGAAAAAAATGCTTATTAAAATTTTCCAGGGGGGGCAAGTGCCCCCCCCCTTGCCCCATTCTGCCGACGCCCTTGATCATAGTACTTCCTTATATGAAGTATAAAATGGATTTTGTATTTTGCATAGTTCAAAAACGAATGGTCGTAAATGTTTATATTTGTAACTCTCATGATGTCTAGTTGTACATCACGGTCTTGAATTGAGCTTCTACTATCAAGATATTTACAATTTTAAACAATTTGTTGTTGTAGTGTCTGTATATAGATTGTAAATTTCTATGTAGGTTTATTATAACATCTAGCTGTGCACCTCCTTTTTACTTTCTTCTATATAAAATAAAAGAAAGTATTAGATTCTTAAAATTTTTACACATTTTGAAAGCTTTAGAAGATGATGTGACCATTTTTAGAAAAAGTGAAAAAGTCTGTCTATGTGTGTGAGACAAAATTTTGTGTCAACTGTAACTACTGCACAGAATTTCATAACATTTGATATGTAATTGCACTTTGACATAAATTAGTGCCTATCAACTTTAGGTGAAAATCGTCCAACAGGTGGATTTGCCATCCCAGCTTTTTCTAAGTTTTTAACATGGCAGTATAAGACAAAATTTCGTATAAATGTACATAAAGAACATTATTTTTTAATAATCACTATTAAATTAAAAAGAATTATTTATAATAGTGATATTCAACTGTGAAAATGTTTTTAGATATATCTTACCCCTAAAGAGATAGATCTTTGAAAAATGCTTGCATATTGTACTGTGATCAACTATGAACTTGCATGCAAACTAAAATTGTTCGGTAGAACAGGGTTAAAAATTAACTCCAAAATTTCATCCAGAAAGATAGAACAATCAAATTAAATAAAAGACTGTAAAAACCTAAATATAAGAAAATGTTTCTAAAAATCCATATAATAAATAGCCTTTTATCATAAAAATAACATTTTCTCTATATATTAAAAAAAGTTACTGTTGCTGGCGTCAATTTTTTTTTGTCTGCGACAGCATCTTCTCGCGGAGAGCAGGATCTTTCACGCCATGAGAGGTATCAATGTGTTCCGAATACTCCAAGGAAGACATTTCAGCTGCTTAGAAATTTCTATCATTTTAATTAAAGAGGTTATCAACTAAAAATGATGAGTTTATGAAGGTACTCTATTTGCCACCTTGAAAAAAGTTTTCCCCAGTGACATTGTTCTTCTGTCATGAAGTCATTTTACACGGGGAAATTAAAATATGATCCATGGTTGTAGGTAGGTAGGTTGGGATTAATGTCACACCAGTATTGCGCTATGGGTAATTGGCGACGGTGTGGGATGCACCCCTAGGGATGTTCCGAAGACATGGCACCACAGTTTTGATCCTACACGAAGGGGATTCCCCCGTTTCGGTGACTCCCCAAAGGCACAATTTCGATGGGAACATAGAGGACATTGCGGCCATGATGGATTTTGTTTGCACTAGCCATCATTAGTGTTCCTGATGGTCTTTGGCCGGCTCAAGTATCGAACCAACAATCTACCAACTGCGAGCTTGGTGCTTTACCGACTGGGGTACAGCAGCCCAGATCTGTGGCTGTAAAAAAGAAATTAATTAAATGACAATGTTGCTATTAGTAACTTTTTCTCTACTTTTAGAAAATTAATTTTCTTACACGGGAAAATTAAAATATGATCCATGGTTGTTGGTAAGTTGGGTTTGATTTCGCACCCTTTCTGCACTAGGGATAATTGGCGACGGTCTGGAACACACCCCTAGAGATGTTCCGGAGACATGTCACCACAGTTTTGATCCTACACGAAAGGGATTGCTCCCCCTGTTCGATGACCACTAGAGGTATAATTTTGATGGGAACATGGAGGACATTGCAGTCACGACAGATTTTATGTGCACCAGCCACCATTAATATTGTAGTAAAATCAATTCCCTTTAGACGGCGCTGCGTCGCCACTGAAAGAAAAAAGAAGAACCTATATTTTGTAAAAAGATTTTGGCAACAGCCAATAAGTTTAGTTTAGATTTTGATTCTTCGATTGCGTTCGAAGATGGAATTTTTCAATCTCTCATTATGAGAGTTTATTAGATTTGGAATTATGTTCCTTTAAGTATTTCTTTTTTGTATATAATGTATAAAATGTATATACAATTTTTATTTTATTAGGATCATTAAACCTTCAGAAAAATAATGCATCGTTGTCCCTTTTTCATTCTCTTGCTTAAAGCAATCCGGCATTTGATTTTGTTAATTTTTCTTAGATTTCAAATACCACTGAACGGCGAATTATTTTACAATATAAAGGATGGTCTTTGGCCGGCTCGAGTACAGAACCTGCAATCTTCCGATTGCGAGTTTGGAGCTCTACCGAACGGGGTACCGCGGTTCGGATCTATGGCTGTAAAAAAGAAAGAAAAAGGGTCATCGGCATAAGACATAATTCAACTACTGTAGAAGAAAACATATTTTGTTCAGTAAAAGACTAACATTAGTATGAAACTTTTAATAAACTATCTATGTTAAACAACTATGTAGGTCTTACACAGTTACATATTTTTAAGTTTAAAAATTTCAGAAGACCAAAATGAAATTGTCTTACAAACTTGACTTATTAATATACATACCTAAACAAACATTATATATATATATATATTCCTTTAAACAAATAGAAATAAATACCTGATCCCTAAATATTTCGGGTAATTGCAGACAAGGCTCAATAGTCATAAAAAAAGATAAATAAGTATGATTTTCTGATACATTTGACAAACCAGATAACCATGGACGGGGTTCATTATGATAGCTAAGTAATACAGGTGGTACATTAAGCCGAAATGCACCTTCAATCTAAAAAATGAAGAGAAAATCATAAAAAAACAATTCTAAATTTTGGAATTTACATAAAATTAACATCCAAGAGAAAACATTTAATTACTTTAGAATTTAAATATAAAGTAGTAAATGGAATTTTTAAGTTTCCAAGCCATCTTCTTTCAAGTCTTTCATATACAACAGTTTCTTTCTCAGCATCATCCTCTAACAGATTAACACTAACTTCATCAAATAAATTGATATATATTACATCTTTTACAGTTTCAAGACTTGATGGACTGTAATTATCATTTGGAGCACTAAATAAATAAATAAAAATATTACAAAATTTGAATTTAAGCATAGTTTAAATTTTATGCTAAAAATATAACATTTGATATTTAATTTTACTGCACTGAATACAGAAAAAATAAAAATAAAATAAAATAGTTGATTTATCATACTTGGAATTACTTTGACACATAAAGAATAAATCATGAATTATAAAAGGGAAATGGCTTAAAAATTTATACTTTAAAAATTACAAATCTTATATTTACCCTTTAGAGGAGAGTGTTGTACCTTGGGATGCTTGTACCTCAGGACATTAGTAATTTCTAAAAGCCTAATTGGCAACATCAATTTTTTTTAAATTTGTAATATTTTTTTAAAATTTATTTCTAAGTGTTACTCTAACAAATAGATAATAGCACAATAAAAGGTAGCATCAGAAATACTGAACACAGGACTTAGCGAGTGAAAGAAAATTTCATTACTTAAAAGTCAATATCTTTCTCATTCTAATTTCGATTTCTGAACTAGTACTTGTAAAAAAAACTATTCTACTCAATTTTAAATAGATATTGGACAGAAGATTTTTAAATGTTTTGGTTATGAGAAAATAATAATACTGCATTTTGATTGACCACCATTTTGATTTCATTTAAACTGTGTGGTGATTGTACCTTAAGACAGTAAACCATGTTGTACCTTGGGACATGTCCTAAGGAACAACATATGCATACACATAGTTCTCAATAATTTAGGTATTGATTTAGTAAAAAAATATTTTAGTGTGTTTTAATATAACATTCTAATAATAATACTTTAATATAATAATTAATAATCTTTTAATATAACTTCATATATATCCGATGACCAACTGATTTAACTCAAGTGTTAAGTGAAACTGGAATCTACAACAGTAAATGTGTTGAATTAGTTAACAGCTATATGAGTAGCATCTTCAGATTCTCAAGGTGTGGCATCATCACTAATAATGATATGGACATTTCCCAAAGCTTCAGCAGGGAAAAACAATGACAATAAAAGAAAAGCAAAATCTTGCATTTAACAAATTCTCCTGTAAAATTGAAACCGAAATTGCAGAGAACTACTGTGAATACTGCATTCAGAATGGGGGAAAGGAATCACCTACACAACAAATTAGCAGTTCGGAATCTGACATTGATAAACCAATTTTATCAAGTACAGATGATAACAATATTGAATATTGTCAAAAAAACAGACACTTGAGAAAAATAAATACAGATTTTTTTTTTTTTTTTTTTACAAAAATATCTGAAATAATGATAATAAAAATTTATTAACATCTATGTTTGAACTTCCAGAAACACCCCTTGTCTACAACCTTGATCTGAAGTACTGGAGGTCATTAACAATGGGATTTTTAAAGTGCAAAGGGGACAACAACAAATTTATTTATGATATGGAAATTATGATATTTCATCATACTTTGAGTACTAAACTCCCACTGAGGTCTGAACAAGAAATCTCACAATTGACTTTACATCATATAATGTTAAAATAGGGATTTTATCAATATTTGGTTAATTTATGAATAAGATGTGAACTTTCAAATTTATTATTATTTGTGTAATGCATCTGCAAGTGTATTTTTTTAATTTAATGCCTTAAAATATAAGTTCTTCTAATTTTTTGCATAAAAATGGTTTAGGCTAAGACTACTGCATGAATTTTGAAGCATGCCTCATGGTACAACATGATGTTTTACTTTGAGACAGTTTACACTTCCTACTTAAAGTGACTGTCAATCTTTTATTTTTAAACTATTAAAAGTAAAAAAAAAAAAAAAAAAAAAAAAAAAAAAAAGTATTATAGACGAGACTGTTGGAGTATTTAAATATTGTCTATAGAATATAAATCTAACTTCAATTTTAGAAGTTAAAATTAAAATGTGAAAAGTGTCTCAAGGTACAACACTCTCCCCTATCTACCGATAGTACTTTAAAGTACCATTAGTTTAAAAAGTATATAAAAACGAATTTGTGGAAGAAATGTCAATGATATTTATAAGAATAGAACATATGTACCTCATTTTAATCTCACTAGAAGCTGTATATAGCTGTTTTTACTTGGCATTTTTCACAATCTTCATGTGTGTTATAGTTAATGCAATTAATGTCTATATTACTTCAAGAATCTTGCATCAATCTTAGAAAGAATATAAGGACACAAAATGTAAATACATTTTCACACTTTTTTAAGGTCCAAATATCTTTCTTGACCTCCATGTATCAGTGGTACATGAAAGAACTTCCTCACAAAATCCTCATTTATTATTATGATGAGGTTATATGCAATATTTTTATTGCAGATATCTTTAAGAAGTACTCCTCAGTAACTAAAAAGACATGTTTCAAATACATTTTTCGTCTATTTCATAATGCAGTACATAAAGGTTTACAGATATTTTAACATATACTGTAACTAGTATGGTATGGCTTACACAACATTTTCTTCTACATTGTTTTATATAATAGTGCCATCTATCAGTTAACATGTACAAATATATAATCAACATAGCTTCTCACAATAATTTTACATTTGCAGTTTAGTGTAATTTCAACCAATAGATGCTAAGATATAGCAATATAAAAAATCAAAGAAGGTGAACAATAACAGCACCACCTGGGGTTTAATATGCAACCAAATAGAATTTATTGTGACAGTTTTAAATACAGTAATGATTAAGTTAAACAATTAAATAATTAGCTATATTCTATAATAATTACAAATTTTATCAATTTAATTACTTTTATCAAGCTTCTTTAAAAAAAAAATTCCCTATTTAACCATCATTTCTTTAATTTGATAACAATCTTTTTTTTTTTTTTTTTAAATTAAAGACATGATGATTAAATATAAGTTATTTAAGAAGCATGAAAAAAAGTAATTAAGTCGATAAAATTAGTAATTATTATGGAACATAGCTAATTATTTAAATTTTTAACTTAATTATTACTGTACTTAAAAATTATAACAACATTTTCCATTATATATAGATAGAGATAGATAGGTAGATAAACTAAGTGATTGCTGCAAGTCTAATTCTAAATAAATCAGCCTAAAAGGCAATGTTATTTATTTAGAGCATTTTTTAATGCACTTTTGAATTATGTATTTTTAAATAATAGTTCAAAAGTATTTATTCAAAATGTTGTTTATAGTAAAAAATCAATCATTAAGAATATAAACATACTGGAATGGTAACTCCAGCTCCTGATTCCAAGTGGGATGAGGACCATCAGCAATTCCTGTTTTAACAGCCATTCTTTGAAACATCACTTCTACAAATGGCTGTACTTGGCTATCAATTTGAATACTTGTATCTGAAATATAAATTTTATTTACAATTAAATCAACCTATCAAAATTATTTTGAAATACAAAAATAAAAAATATACATATATATGTGTAAACCAGGGTTCACACTAGAAAAAATTATTGAGTGGAATTATCTACTCTAATAAAAATATTATGTGGGATTTTTCAAATTTAAGTGCGAAATTACATACCATATATTTTCCAGGTTCTTTTTTTTTTTTTTTTTTTTTTTTTTTTTTTTTTGGGGGGGGGGGGGGGTCCCCTTTCCAAGAAATAGAAATATGCAAATGTTAAAAACGGAAATTTAATAACTTTTTTTTTTCTTTTCCCTTCTGTGGTTAAGGATTGGAGCTGCTTCAACATTCAGAATCTAAATTTTCATCAGAAATACAGAAGGAATTACTAAAGTTCTTATCACTTAATCTTTTTTAAAATTTATTTTCATTTGAAGTGCTCAAAGAGTGCAGTTACTGGATTAACCAAAATTATTTTATATTTAACTGGATTTTTAGCTTCCACATTTTGTAGCTGTTTGTTAATAAAACATAACGTCTTCATATATTCTCTTAATAAATCTTTAGAATTAAGAAATGATTTATTTAATTTTTTCTCTTTTTATTTTATAATCAAGACATTCTAGAGAAGTTAGAAACAGAAGAACACATCCAATACATCTAATCTAAAGAAAAATCGATGAAATATTCAAAACAGAAATTAAAATTAATTAAATAGAAATAATATGGTTATAATGCACATCCGATTAAATATTGAATTGAATTGAAAACAAGGACTTAGTAATTTTTAATATTCTTAGCAATTCTGATATCACAAATGTGCTTCTGGGCAGTCAAAATATTTGATATGCTAGCAAACAACCCATGCGAAATTTTTGCACTTTATTTCTTATTTAACTTTAACATCTGAAACTCATAAATCTTAAAGTTTTAAAATAAAATTAATGGTTGACGACTCAGTTTTCATACTTCCGCAGACAGTACAGTTTTAGGAAAGGGCCTTTAAAATTTTTATCGTCAAGAATGCAATGACATTTTATTTATTTTGCCGTAATTTTTTGTTTAAAAAAGAAAAAAAAAAAAATCCTATTTTCATTATACTTTTTATGATTGTGTTTTTTAGTCAATTTATGATAATAATTCATATTCTGTTTATATCTATAAAATATTGCTAGGTTTAAAATGACACTTGCAAAGATTCTAAAGAAATTACTTTTAAAAATACATTTTCTATAAAAATAATGTCATCATACAAATGTCATCATGTTTCCTTATTAGATCACTGAGCAGAGTCCGTGTGCTTAAATATTGTTCATTTTTAAATATTATTTTTTATCCTCGCATATTTTATTAATTTCATCACTATCGTATCGTTTCGAGAAAAATTAATTGGAACTGGTCCACGTTAGAGAAATATTATATAGATTTTCTTTATTATTAAACAAGTTAATTTTGTGTACATATGAATCTTAAATTTCTCAGAAACATTTGCAACGATTTTCATAAAAAAATTAGTGTTAAAGGTTTTTTAAAATGTCAAATTGATCTGACCTACCCTCATCCTGAGGAAAATTAGTATTTGCTGGTAACTCATACTTTTCTCTGAACAAAATATAGCAAAAATCTGTTTTTTAGGAAAAAGCTTTAACAATTTAAATTTAAAGACCTTTTTTTTTCTTTTTTTTTTAAGAAAGCAATTTGATATGAATTGTTCTTATCTTCAAGAAAATTAGCATTCACTGGTGGTAACCCATGCTCAGCTTAGGCACAATAGGCAGAAGTCTGGTTTTCTTGGAAACAGCAGTAACCTTTTTTTACTTCCATTACCCTACTACCGTAGGTAATGAAAGTATTGTATTCGGTCTGAAAATTTGATATCGGGTTTTCACCTGATTTACACGTTTTAAGGTCCCCTGAGTCCAAAAAAGTGGTTTTTGGCAATTGGTCAGTGTGTATGTATGTATGTATGTGGAGAACTTTCTGGCTATTATAGCTCAGAAACTAATAAAGATAGAGCTACGAAACTTTAGAATTGAAATACATCTGCAGGGTTGCCAACTTTTCAAAAACAGCTTGAGGAGTATTCAGAGAAATTTTGAGGAGCATTTTGGCTACTTTGAGGAGCAATTTTAAAAATACATTGAATCCATTATTTTTATCGATAAATAATTAAAATAAACAATTTTTTAATGATAACTGAAACATTGATACAGTTTAAATGAAAATCAAAACAGCACATAATCATAGCATTTGGTTTCTTTCTTCCCCCCTTTCAGCTTGTGGTTTTAATTAAACACACTCTTAGCTAATGTAAACAAATACTTGTTCCTGTTCTGAGTCAGCAATATTTCGATCACTAGAATGTTTTCTTTCTTTCATTCTTTCTTTCTTTCTTTCTTTCTTTTTTTTTTTAACTATTTATTTATGAGTATTGTAGGATGAAGCGTGTGGTTCTTCAGCTAAATTGTAAAAGTTAGTTTTTTTTTTTTTTTTTTTTTGAAGATACGTTGAAGCGCTTTCATGGATAAAAAATAAAATTCAAAGAATAATGTTTTATGTGGCAACTGTTGGAAATGCAAAATCAAAAGTTGATAAGGATTGGACAACGATTTCTGCCTAGATGTGTGCAAGGAAAAAATAAAAAGAAAGAAAGAAAGAAAAAAGAAAAAAAAAAAAAAATGTTTTTTTTTCAGTGTCTGCCACTATTCAATTTTATGTATAAAAAATACTTAAATAGGTGGTCAAGACTGAATTTGCAGAGCATAAACATTACTTCGCGGAATTGCGGAGTTTTTAAATTTTTTCGGAGAAACTCCGCAAAAATCGGAGCAGTTGGCAACCTTGCATCTGACGTACAGATGAAATTTCCAAATTTTGGTGAAAATTGAAAAATCGGAAGTGGGACATCGGAAACCGGAAGTGGGACCGTAAGTCCGTATCTCAAAAACGGCTCTAACGATTTTCTTCAAACTTGCTATATAAACACTCTATTAGATGTCCTTTCGAATGATATAGTTGGTTAGTTCAGGAAAATGGATAGGCGTTCTGTATAAATAGCTCAATTTCAGGCCTCGCAAAGGCGTTCCTTTAAAAACGGTTATACATATTGTTTTTCAAACTCGCCATTTTAACTCACTTTTAAATATGCTTTTGTATGTAATTATTGTTTTCCGGTCAATAATTGATTTTTTGTAAAAGTTGGTATCTCAAAAACGGCTCTAACGATTTTCTCTCTAGGTCACTTTTATGTTTTCTGATCACATTATCTCTCAAAAATGCACATAATACATGTAATAGCTGGTAATGGAAGTCGTGTGGTTGTTTCACACCAGTTTTTTTTTCCCGTGAAAATGATGGATAATGGATTTTTTTTTTTTCTGTAATTTGAAATCAATAATGACTTACTCATTTCACTGTCTTTCTCTGAAATATAAATACATAATGTTAAAAATTCAATGGGCATCTTTTTAATGAGGATCGAGGCTGTAGTCAGAAAAAAAATGTCTGAGGGGGTTCAAGCTTTAGTACATAACATTGAGTGTTAACCACCTAAAAGTTTCATTTTCTGCCATAATATGACTAAAAATAAGCACATTTTTTATAATCAATTTTGTATTAATATCCATTATATGAATCTTTGAAAAAGAACTGTTTTGTTAATCTTAAAAATAATAAATCAAATGTTTCTAATGTTTCTAGTAGTAATGTTAATAAAGTTAAATCCAATTGTAAATGTGTTAAAAATGTTTCTAACTCCGGAAATCGTAACAACAAGAAAATTCTCCATCCTTTTATTATTTTGCTCAATCAAATTTCAGTGGTTCTAGTGATGACAGCAGTTGGATTTTTGATACTGCTGCATCCCATAATTTCAGTAAGAACATTGAATATTTTGAAAAAATTGATCCTGTGGATGGCAAGAATTTGTTTGTTAAGGTTGATGGCGTTAGCTTTCCCATAGAGGGGAAGGGTATTATTAACAGGCATGAGTGCGCAGAAAATTATAAAAAAGAGGAAACACGCGTGTTCATAAAATTAATTTTAAAAGAAAAATAACACATGCCGGGAAATCTATACAAATGTACGTTCATAAAATTTATTTCAAATGAAAAATAATGCTCACAGGAAAAAACTATACAAAATATTTTAAAAGTGGCAAATTAAAGTAAAAGAATAATGCACATCAACACAATAAAACATGTGGTAAAAAAAAAAAAAAAAAGTTAGCTAGCAATCAACATTTAATCATTGGCTGGGGATGGGGGGGCAGTTAATGAGAGAAATATTAAACACAATTTTACAACTTTACGGGTTCTAGAATATCATAAAGTAAGCTTAAAATTAATATTGTGGATGGATAAATATTCGAAAATAAAAGGCTTCCCGCAGAATGTTTGATCGGCAATGGTTAGAGATGAAAAAGGGGGGGAGGGGCAAACAAATTTACTTGAGTGAGAAATATTGAATAATTCTGTTCTTTTATATGTTATAGAATCTGATAAAGCATGTTTAAAATGAATATTGACATTTATATTTTGGATGGAAAAAGATTGAGAATCTGAAGTTTTTCGCAGAGCGTTTGAACACTGATCGTTATTGGAGTTTGATTTTAACAAAATAAACACCGCGGAATTAAAGAAAATCGCAAAAAAGCGGAAAATTGCAGATCTGCGGAAAATTCTCATGTCTGTATTAAATTGAAATTTAATAACAGTGAAATTTTCTTAAAAGATGTTTTATACTCCCCCAAATTAAGGAAAAACCTTATTTTAGGCCCTAAAATGGACTTAAATGGTGCTCATTTTTCTGGTGGTAGGGGTAAGGTGAATGTGTTCGGTAGAGATCGGAAACTCATTTTTGTTGCAAAAATTATAGACGGGGTTTCTATACTTTTCCTAAGGTTTTTAGAAAAGCTAATTCACTTAAAGTTTCTGAAGCTAATGGGAGCAGTTAGAAAAACCTTCTGTTTCTTTAACTGGTGTAAATGATATAGAGTCCTGTCATGCCCGTTACGGACATTTCAGTCCTGACTTAATTTTAAGCACTAGTAAACAGAATGGACTTAAAGGCCTTCCCAAGTTAAAGTTTAGGAGATTTTTTTGTGAACCTTGTAAATTTGGCAAGCAAAATAGAGTTTCATTCAAATCTTCTGACGTTCATGGTTTAGAATCACCACTGGAGAAAGTCTATATGGATGTTTGGGATCCATGCAAAATTATCGATAGGGGAAGAGAAAAATTCTGTTTGTCAATTATTGACAGGTTTTCAAGGAAAGTTTCAATCTATCCTATGAAGGATAAATCCCAAGTTTATGCAATTTTTTAAAAGCATATTGCTCAAGCAGAACGTAACCTTAACTTTAAACTTAAGTCTATCCATACTGATAATGGTTCAGAATTTGTCAACAAGAACTTTATTTGTGTGATAAAAATGGGATTGTTCATGAGCTCACAAATACTTATATTCCTGAACGAAATGGAGTTTGAGAGATTTAATCAGACATCTTTAAACTGTGTCCATACAATATTAAAGGATGGCGGGTTACCTTTTAATTTTTGGCCAGAGGCAATATTATATTTTTGTTATACCTAGAACAGAATTCTTTATAAAAGTCAGTTAAAAACGCCTTTGGAGTTGTATACAGGCAAGGAACCCTTGATAAGACACCTAAAACCTTTCGGGTTGGTTTCCTATGTGGGAATATCCAAACAGAAGAGAGACCATAAGTTAGAAGCAAAGGCTGAAAAGGGCGTCTTAGTAGGGTATGCCTTAAGGACTACAGGATTTAGAATTTGGATAGAAGAGGATGATAAAATAGTTAAAACATTTAATGTCAGTTTTTCAAGCCAATTATTTGGTGAGCACAGTGGAGCAGTGATGGGCCCCTCATCGGAAGAATTGGATTTACTCTCAGACGATTTGGCTGACTCTTCTGGTTCCAGTCCCGTTGATATAGTCGTTGAAAGAAAACAATGTAATTAGTAGACAAAAAAAAAAAAAAAAAAAAAAAAATGGCACTTATACAAAGATTGTTATGCAATTACCTATGTTGATGGAAAGTGCCTGCATGATGTATGCCTGCATGTAATCCCCTGTATACGGCAAAATTATAGGCTTTGATTCCAGCTCAATCTTAAAATTAACCCGAAAATTTTTTTGGGGCTATTCTCACCCGAATTTTGACAATTTTTGTTCACCATCTGTGGGGGAGAATGTCATATTGCATGACAATGTTTTTTTTTCTCATTAATTCATTTCAACAATTTCATTTTAGAAAACACTTTAAAGTAATCAATTAAAATAATCATTTGTTCTTATTTCAAATTTTTTAAATTAATTCCGCTTATAAATAACTTTAAAATTTAATTAAGAAAGAAATTAATTATCTACTTGCCATAATTGGTTATTAATTTAAACATTAATGTTGTAATCCTTAGCATTTCAAATGTGTTTTGGCATTTAACGAAACCGCAAAAAGCCTTCCGTAGCACGTAGTCCCTTTGGTTCCATTTTGCAAAACCAAGTCGTAATTTTCTCTCAATGGATCTTCATTTTCGGCAGATGTACTGTTCCTCTCTTAGCCATATTGCGTGACATTCCGGATTGCCATTCGGATGAAGCGTGGGTTCAAGTAAAGTCGTCGCTTGTCACATGACCAAGTTCAAATTCCTCCTTAGCTGATTCACCAATGTGCCACGTGCCTTCTCTTGCCATGTTTTGAGTTTGAAAACGAACGTCACTTACATCTTGGATACGGCGATGTGAATAAGTAGCGAGCCATGTGGGGCGCAGTCGTTTGTTTCAGCGACGCCTGCAAAGCCCGTTACAAACGTTAAAACTTTTCTTTTTTTACATAGATAAAGATATTAGTCCAAGTCAAGATCGATCATAATAAATAATATTGAAAATAATCTATTAACAAACAATATATTTTTTTCAAGAATTCTTTTAATTCTGCAATATCCAAGAAGTTATGTCTGGAATCAACTGTCTCTCTCCTGAAGCCAGTTCCATTACAAAATTGAAATAATCAATAAAGAAATATTACTCTCCAAATGATCCTCATCTTTCTTTCGACTCACCAATTTTTTTTTAAGTAAGATTGTTTTTTTGTTTATGTTTTTGTGGATTTGGGAACCTTTGTCAACCGTGTCCCAGCGAGAACTCTACAAAATTATGGGTGTCATTGTGAGCACAATGAATATTAACATTTTATTTAAATCTTGCCATTTTTTTAATCTCAATACCATAAATAATAACTTTGTCACTATATGACCTATACAATTTAATATCACCTTTTTTTTTTTTTTTTCAAGATAATTCTAATTGAATGAACGAACTTCAGTACCAATGGCCATACCTAAAATTATCTCATCACAGCAACGAACCTTCATCGTGATACTTTCTAAGAAAAATCTGTCTTATTTAGAATAGAAAATAATGATAGGTCGAGAAATTTTGTGAATTTTAGTAAAGTGGAAAAGATGTATAACTGATATTAGTGGCGTATAAATGAAGAATTTTTACATTTAAATGAATAGGAATGAATCTGGACTTCACTAAAAGGACGTATAAATGAAAAAGACCATGGGCGTCGGCACATAGGGGCAAGGGGGGGGGCACTTGCCCCCCCCTGGAAAATTCTAATAAACATTATTTTCCCTTAACTTTAAAACTATGCTATCAGAATGTTCTTAAAACAAATGTTTAGTTAAGTTTTGCGTTAACTTCATTTTAAGTCAATGCAATGAAATAGCTTGAATTGTTAGGTTCAAGTTAGATTTTTATGTTTTTCATGCAGGGCTCGGGCCCACCAGCGGCCGAGCGAATCTGCGCTCAAAGCTGGTGGATGGGAGGTGCCGGGTTCGATCCCAGGTCGCGCTCATCGACCTAGTCATTTGAAGTTTTCCATGGTTTCCTCCGAAACACGCGTAAATATGGGCTAGGACGAAGATGGGCTCTTAGAAAGACCCCCATGGAGAGCATTCTACCCTATAGGCCTAGAACTACACTTACGGAGGCTACACTTACGGAGTCAATCGGCCTTAAAGTCCTACTATCAACCAACCATGCAGGGCTCATGTCGCAATGTTTTGGTGTCCCTTGTATTTTCCCGTCAGAAGCAATTGTTTCTCCAGCCTCTCACACAGTGCCACTGATTATAATAATAATTTTAGGTTTAAAAGTAGTTATTAATTAGTCTGTTTTTATCTGAATGAAGCACGTCATTTTTTTGTAACAGTAGTGGGACGTGTGCAGCTTTCTCCGATATTACTTTTAAATGGCTGTAAAGTTCCAGAGACGTGAAATAATCAATTTTTCAATTTCTTAAAATGTTAAAATAATGTATTAAACACAAAAACTAAGTTAATGGGACGAAATCCTCGGTGCTACACAGCTGATTTATTTGTAGTACAGTGGAGCACCGTTTATACGTTTTTCAAGGGACCGTTCCTAAAATATGTATAACTGAAAAAAACGTACAACTGAAAATTCGTTTTAACATTAAAACACAAGAAAGTATCATATTAATAATAAAAGTATAATCAATTATCATGATTTCCTTTACATTTATTCGAATAAGATATATTTTAATTATATTTAAAATATTTTTAAAAGGTTGAATAAAAATTAAATGATAATTAAAAATATAGAAATATAGAAATTCAGAAATTTTTTTCAAGATTTCGATTTTAACCTTTAAAGACAAAGCCTTTTGTTCTCTAAACGAAGATGATATTTTTGCAAACGATTAAAAGGAACGAAAGAAAAAAAAAATGTTTCTCCAACCGTAATGTCAAATAAACAAAATTTTCCAAGTCGCCCAACGAAGTGAGTAATAAATCTTCAAGTTTACAAAATGCCTAAAAAGTTGTGGGCTTTTTTCCTTTCATACCCCATTCCTGGAATCAATTAAAAGAGAAAATGGGAGGTCTTCAAGTGGTCACTGGCTACTTGGCTTCTGAAAATTTCTCTACTCCCCTTCCCCCCAGGCTATCGATGCAAGTCGCACTTTGTTACCATAGTTCTAAGAAAAAACAATCGAAAAAATAAGAATAAAACATAAAGAGCATTTTTTTTTTTTTTTTTTTTTTTTTATCCTGGAATGAAACTCAAACTTGGGATTCTACAAAGGAGGTTAAAAAAAAAAAAAAAAAAAAAAAACATATAAGTGAAATTAAGAATTTACTTGTGTCGTATAAACGAAATATTTTAACATTAGAATTCAATGGAATGATTTGGGGCTGAAGTCGAAAAACGTATAAATGAGAAACGTATAAAAGGTGCTCCACTGTATAAACTATTCATTGCTGTCATAAAAAAAAAAAAAAAACGTTAAAGTAATGCTTCCGCAATATTAAAGTTGACATACAGCTTATAAAAATTTACTCCAGGAAGGAAGTCCGAAAATGATATTATCTTATTACCATAAGATATTACTTGATTCTTTTACTGAGATAGGACGAATGATCCATGTATTGGGACATACAAAAAACTCAAATACGTTATTGTGTATGGGCGGAACATTTTAATATGTTTTAAATGCACTAAATATAATGATATTAACATATTTTATAGACACAAAATTATTTTTGTATAAAATATTCTATGAAAAAGTAGTTAGATTTATAATATATTTATATTACCACGTGTAGGAAATGCGTTTAGGGATGATAATTACTTTCACGTACCCATTATATATATATATATATATGAGAGAGAGAGAGAGAGAAAATATTGTGAGTCGAAATAAAATCTTTGCTATAATTTTAGCAAACTATCATAATTTAGCTGGCTAAACTTTCCGATTATTTTCTATCATTCAAAATCAGACAACAGCAAGTAGTCCAAATTTAGATCTAAATTTGGATCTGCGCAGAGCGGATTCTGTTTTCAATTTTTATAGTGGGTTCTCAGAACTATTAGAAAAGTATTTGAAATTATTAACATTCTTAGGCATTTTAAAATCATAGGTGGTTTCAAACAGAGGGTTTTGAAGGATTTAGTAAACGAGTAGATTCCCCCCCCCCCCATCCGTTCACAAAAATGTACATCTAATAAAATTGTTTCTAAAACAATTTTTAATTGTTTTTAAAGTATTTCCGCAGCTGTCAAATACGTTATCGCTTATTTTTTGTTATTAAATTGCCACACATTTCATTTATTTATTTTTACTTTAATTAAAGATAAAGTGCATTTATAAAATAAAAAAATAAAAATAAAAAACAATAAAATATTTTATTATCGTTTGCTTTATTTCTGAACTTCAACAGACAATTTTAACGGAAAATAAATATATTATTTTAAGCAGACGATATTTATAATTAAAAAAGGATAAAGTGTATTAAAAATTAGGCAACAGTCTATTATTTAAATTATTTTCCAATGATTTTTTTTGCCTTCGTTAAAAAATTTGCATAAAAAATTACCTTTCTTAAAAATTTTGGAGAAACGGGTGAATTGTATTTAAAGAAGTACGTCAAGAAAGGAAAGGAGAATTTTTTTGGAAGCATTGCAGAAAAGTAGAGGCGAATAATTATTTTAGTAAGAAAATGGTTGAAGTGGAATGTTAAAGCTGAAACGATCACAGAAAACAGACATCAACATAAGGTAAGCATAAATTTTGCTCCATTAATCAGCCTTTTTTAAATTCTTACTTTCCGAACATACATATGTAAAGAAAGTACTGTAATCATGTCAAAAATTTAACTTTTAAATTTTTATGTTTTTATACGTTTTTAAGTTCTCTGATTTCATTTTTGCTATTTTTACAATGATGTATGCTATGGGATCAAATTTTTAAAATTGAGATATGCCTAAACGCCTTATTCAATTGAACAAAAAAAATTATACACATATTATAAGTCATAATTTTGCACGAACTGTATAGATTTTGGTGAATCTAGCAGCAGTGGCGGTTCGTGCACCGAAAATTGGTGAAAAGGCACACTGTATTTTACGCTGTATTCATTTATAGAATATAAATTTACGTTTAAATAAGTATTTTTAGTTAATTTAAGTTAAGACCATGCTTAATAAAAATTATGATTAAAAATACGAGCCACCACTGTCTAGCAGTCATAGTTATTGTACAGGGACACAAAGAAAAATTATTTATCATTATGGCTTATGGTCCCGAATTCTTAAAACTGTGATAGTGTCCAAACGCCTTATTCGATTGAGCTGAAAATTTATACACATGATACATTTACCTTTGCATGAGCTAAG
Source organism: Salticus scenicus (assembly GCA_963930645.1). Lineage (NCBI taxonomy): Eukaryota > Metazoa > Arthropoda > Arachnida > Araneae > Salticidae > Salticus > Salticus scenicus. The sequence continues at coordinate 58,082,660 of OZ005655.1, forward strand.
TATACTTTGGTGAACTTAGCAAGTATAGTTTTATGTACATATATAGGAACACAACGAAAAATTCTTTATCATTGTGCCCTATGAACTCAAATTATTTGAAGGGCAATAGCGTTAATTTAAAGAACATACTATACAGAGGAAAATAGTCACATTCCCAATTATAATTTTCTTTTGTATGGGAAAAATCAGAGAATTTTATCAATCTCCTGCTGACAATCTCCCACAAACATTTGATTAAGAATGTTTTTCTCTACAAGTAATTAAGATAAATATACATATTTTTATGTTTTATATTGAATATTGAAGTACCTAGCTTGGTTAGTCACTTTTTCAAAACATTTGTACTGCAAATTCTATTTTTTTTTTCTTCTTCTATTTAAACAAAATTATCTGTTTCTACTTCATAAAAAAAGAAAATTATAAAAAAAAAAAAAAAAAAAAAAAAACCCATTCCAGCTCCAAGTTCTAAAACAATGAATATGAAATAAAACAGTTCCTTTCTTAAATTGTAATAAACAGGTATCAAGAAAATGCATGGCAGGAAGTAACCTCTCCAGTAATAAAGAAAACTATTTTGTAAAATGCGGTTACATGTGGAATATCAAGCAGAAGGTTCTAAAAATGTAGATAATTTTCACGCTAATGACATGATTATGGCGTTTGAAAATGTATGAATATTTATATAAGCACATGAAATTACAGAAAAGGACCAGAAAAATGTTGTAAATCTGGAAGAATTCCAGTATAATTTATAAAAGCAACAAAAACCAACTTAATTTTACTCGATGTTCTACGACATTGATTTACTTCTTTGACAGTTTGAAAAGGAACAAATTAGTTTTTATTAGTAGTATACTGCATACATTGTATGTATTAATTCATAAACATAGTTTTCTTCATGTTTTGACTTTAACCCGCCTTCATCTTTTTTTTTTTTTTTTTTTCTCCGCCAACCCCGTGAAAAACAATGGACCGGGGTTCTACTGGATATACTGATTTTGTGTTATTAAATGAAAAAGGAGCTGCATTAAAATTTGTTCAAGCAGTTTAGAAAAAGAAAAAACTTTAAATTTTATGCAAAAAGTTCTCCATTCAAGGACATTTTGAGAATCTCTATATATTAAAAAAAAGTTACTGTCACTGGTGTCAAATTTTTTTGTCTGCGGCAGCATCTTCTAACGGAGGGCAGGGGTCCTTCGCGTCATGTGAGGTATCAATGTGTTCCGAGTACAAAAAGTAAGGCATTTCAGCCGCTTAGAAATTTTTATCATTTTAATTAAAGAAGTTATTAACTAAAAAGTTTATGAAGGTACTCTATTTGCCATTTTGAAAAAAGTTTCTCCCAGTGATGTTGTTCTTCTGTCATGAAGTCATTTTACACGAGAAAGTTAAAATATGATCCATGGTTGCACGTAGGTAGGTTGGTTGGGTGGATTTAAGGCCTCACCAATACTGCGCTATGGGTAATTAGCGACGGTCTGGGACGCACCCCTAGAGATATTCCGGAGACATGTCATCACAATTTTGAGCCTTCACGGAGAGAATCCCCCTCCGCTTAGTGATCCCCACAGATATGGTGGGGATGGGAACATGAAGGACTTTGTGACCACGACAGATTTTATGTGCACCAGCCACCATTAGTGTACACGACGGACGGTCTTTGGACGGCTTAAGTATCGAATCGGCAATCTTCCAATTACGTGCTCAGCGCTTTACCGTCTAGGGTACCGTGGCCCAAAACCATGGATGTAAAAAACAAAGAAAATAAATATTAACTTTTTTTTTTCTACTTTTAAAAAATTAATCTTCTTACACGGGAAAATTAAAATATGATCCATGGTTGTAGGTAGGAAGATAATTAAGTAGGTTGTGATTGACGTCGCACCATTACTGCGCTATGGATAATTGGCGACAGTCTGGGACGCACCCTTGCGGATGTTCCGGAGACATGCCACCACGGTTTTTGTCCTGCACGAAGGGGATAGTTCCCCAGCTTCGGTGGCTCCCAGAGGTATAATTTTGATGGGAACACGGATGATATTGTGGCCACGACATATTTTACGTGCACCAGCCACCAGTAGTGTACACGGTGGTCTTTGGTCGGCTCGAGAACCGAACCCACAGTCTTCCAATTACGAGCTCGGCGCTCTACCGACTGGGGTATTGTGGTCCGGATTTAAGGATGTAAAAATGAAATAAAAAGGGTCATATACTAAAGCTGTAATGCAAAATGGTCTAAATATTATGATTTTCTTTCTATTAATATATATTATATATTTCAATTTGACATTGAATATAAAGATTTCCATAATAATTTTCTGCTTTTGTCTTGTAATATACACTATTAATATTACTTTTCAGTGAAAGAAAGCAGCGAATAGGCGGGCAGAGTTCTGCATGTGTGAGTCGGGGAGTAGGCGAAGCCTCCTTCGGGGGTGGGTGAGCGGAGCGAGCAGGGGGCAGAGCCCCCTAGTTATTTTACAAAAATGTAACAGCACTAGAATTAAGAAAATGACATTAAAATTTTTAATATCCAAGTATTAAAAATGTTGAAATAATTCTAATCGCAAAAGATTCTACATCTGACAAAGAGTGTTTTCTTAAAATAGAAAATTTAGTTTCAATAAAAGCTATAAAACTTCTAATTTTATTTAAAATATTAAATGTAAATTCTATTCAATATGTAACTTTCAAATGGATCGCAATATTCCATTACGAAATCCAAAAGTATAATTTTTTCTTAAAGCTCTTCCTATAACTCTCTTTTATTGTATTGGAGTTTTTTTAATTTTTCCCTAATTCATTAAATTAAGAATTTTATTGTTATTAAGTTAATTGATTATCATTAAATTGTAGGAAAGGCATGTTAGGTTTAACATTCATTATTATACTTTTAAAAAATTAAAGAACACGCTTTTATTGAAATTTGAACTAAAAAGCACAAAATATCTATCTTTATACTATTAAAATGCAGGGTAAGAAAAAATCGTGTGAGTGGCACACCATAATATTTATATCTTTAATAAAATAATTTAGAATTAAACAAAAACCATTTTTAAAAAATCTCCCCTGACTGGGCTCGAACGTTAGACCTTTAGGCTCGTAGCCTGGACCTCACAGCCACAGCGTTCATGTAGGGAAAGTCTTTTTTTACAATATAGATTTTTGTTTACTCCCAGAGCGGTTACAAACATACATACATACAGGTGAAGCTAATAAAAGCGTGTTTAAAAACAAATTTTTGTCAACTCACAATAATCTTGTTATTACAATTTATATCATTTTAATGAAAACTCGGTACTACAATCTATAATAATAAATGGAAAGGTTTGTCTGTCTATCTGTCTGTCTGTCTGTTCTTTTATACGTTCAGCCCCTATTGAACGCAGAAGTACAAGAATTGACATACGGATGCTCTGGAGCCTTTCCGATGTTTTCCTCGAAACAGAATTTAAAAATCTTAATTAGTTTCGGAGATATTAATTAAAATGTTGACCCATGTCGATCGAACAATGACCAAAAATCCTTATTGCTTAAAAAGAGGCGTTCTATCAGCATTCAGCAGACGATTTTAACGGCTGTCTCTAACGGAAACAAAACATGTGCAAGTCATTAATGTCACATGATCTTTAACTGGAGTTAAAAATTGCAAATTTCAAAGTGCTTCAAATTTTCTTTTTCGTACACAACACTTAATATACAACCTATTTAGCACAAAACCAACCTGCAGTTAAAATTTCATGAATTTTCATTAATAAACAAAGCAGTTACATTTTAATTGCAAATTAAATTTTATTCTAACACGTAATCTATCTTTCAATAGACGATAGGAGTTTCCATAGCAACAAAATACATTTGAAGGAACTAAAAAATACTTTTTCTTTTTCTTTTTACTTCCATTACCCAACTACCGTGGTATATATAGGTTTTGGGGAAATAAAAAATATTTATTTTTCTTTTTACTTCCATTAATAAAACTACCGTAGATAATGGAATTAAAGGTTTCATGTGCTTTACATGTTTTAGAATGTCCTGATTAGGTTTTCTTTTGTATCTCAGCTACTAATTAAAATAATTTCATAAGTAACACATTATTTGAAAGCTTTGTTGATTTGGAATTGAACATTAGATTACAGAAATTTCTACCGCCAGATATTTTAAAATTTCGATATTTCAAATTCCAATTAAATTATTTTTAATACATCATTCGAAAGATATTTTAAAGTTCTTTTAAATTATCGAAAGTTTTCACCAGATTTACACGTTTTGAGGTCTCCTGAATTAGTTTTCTTTTATATCTCAGCTACTAATTAAAATAATTTCATAATTATTTTTAATACATCATTCGAAAGATATTTTTAAGTTCTTTTAAATTATTGAAAGTTTTCGCCAGATTTACACGTTTTGAGGTGTCCTGAATCAGATTTTTTTTTTTTTTTTTTTTTTTTTTTTTTTTTGTATCTGAGTTATTATTTAAAAAAAGTTCATAAGTAAAACATCATTTGAAAGCTTATTTTAGTTGATACACATTTTAAAGTACTTTTACATTATCGAAAATGGAATTCGAGATTTCACCCGATTTACACGTTTTGAGGTGTCCTGATTAGGTTTTCTTTTGTATCTCATCTACTATTTAAAATAATTTCATGAGTAATACATCATTTGAAAGCTTTGTTGATCTGGAATGGAACAATAGATTACAGAAATTTCTACCGCCAGATGGCGCTGTAATATTTTTATATTTCAATATGTTAATAGTAAACCTATAGTTTCCCGTTTTTTCTTATCGTTATGCTAATTAAATATATTAAAAATTAATCACTCTTAAAAATAAAGCTTAAAGAAAAAAAAACGTTAGTTGAAATAAAATTAAACACTTATTAAAAATCCTAATTTCCTTTTAATATATTTTCTACTTACCAGGAAAAATAAATATATCGTTCAATGAAATGCTATGTTAAGGAGTTTTCAAATTTAAATCATCCATCTTAATTTTTCAAACGCGAAACGTAAACAATAGCTAACCTTCCGGAAGTTCCGACTGAGCCGAGTTTAAAAAATTTGCATAAAACATCTCTAAGAACGATAGCCGAAGTCTACGCACGCGCCGCGTCGGCGCATGCCGTGACGTACGTCCGGAAGATCACTTCGTTTCTCCCGCAAAATTTTTCCAGGTTTAGGCTGGAAGTTTTTTTTGAGAATTTCAATTCTCATTCTCTTTTGACAGTAAGTCAATTTTTTTTTCCCAATTGCTCACAGCAATTTTTTGTTAATCTCTCTCTCTCTCTCTCCTCTCCATTCCCGAAATAATCCATTCTGTTCTTTTTGTTAAATATTTGTATGTAATTTATACTTTTATATTGTAGGAAAGAATTGTGTTTATACATATATTTATAATATTGAATGTGATTATACTCATGTTATATTTGTTGTTAAACTCATTATACAAATAATTCATTGTATGAATTTCTTTTCTACAGTTTTTTAAAAAGAGCATGTAAAAAATCTTTTCAAAACTGGAGGAGAGGTTTGAGTAAACAGGTATATGTTATTTGTGTTTCAAAAACAAATTGTTTTGTAGATCACCTCTATCCAGATATTGATCTCTGTTGCTGTTCAGCTGAAGATCATACCTAATTGTTTTTTTAGTTCTGAAGAAACTGTTAAACTGATTAGTCACAGTCGTATGATTATACAATTTGTGCAAAGTTTTGCTGGATGCTTTTTCTTTTTATTAACTTTTTAAGCGTAAAAGTGCAAACGATAAGAGGGGGGGCCTTGTTAATAGTAAACCTATAGTTTCCCGTTTTTTCTTATCGTTATGCTAATTAAATATATTAAAAATTAATCACTCTTAAAAATAAAGCTTAAAGAAAAAAAAACGTTAGTTGAAATAAAATTAAACACTTATTAAAAATCCTAATTTCCTTTTAATATATTTTCTACTTACCAGGAAAAATAAATATATCGTTCAATGAAATGCTATGTTAAGGAGTTTTCAAATTTAAATCATCCATCTTAATTTTTCAAACGCGAAACGTAAACAATAGCTAACCTTCCGGAAGTTCCGACTGAGCCGAGTTTAAAAAATTTGCATAAAACATCTCTAAGAACGATAGCCGAAGTCTACGCACGCGCCGCGTCGGCGCATGCCGTGACGTACGTCCGGAAGATCACTTCGTTTCTCCCGCGAAACTATAAATAGCGAACGGCGATGGTAGTGGGTGTTCGCGGTTGCCTTTGCGGTTGCTTTTACCTTTGCTCTTGCCCCTGCCATTGTTCATTTTTCGCCGATGCCGGCTTCATAAGATGTCGCCGTAATATGTGGCGTTTATTTCTTATATTCAAATAAAATCTTTTCATTTTTAGTTAGTTATAACTCACGTTAATCCTTTTTGTGAGTTCGAAATTTAAATGAAATCTATAGGTGTTCATATCGCGACAATAACAAGTGGAAACAAGAACGTCACGTCTTCTACATAAGTGTCACCAGCTTCTTTCTAATGGCACTTAGTAGTCTTTTCTGCAACCTATATGGGAAATAAAAAGATGTTAAATATTGTCTTCGTACTCACCTTGTTTGTCATCCAGCATCTGCTTTGGTATGTTTGTTATATATAAAAAGTATTTGTCTACTTCAATTATCTTATTGTTATTCATATAAACTTATTGTTATATTTATATAAACTTTTTTTGAATTTATTGTTTCAATTAAAATACAAATTAAATTAAAATTTGTTATGGTCATTTATTTAACAATTTCTACATATTTATCTTTCAGCATATTTACTTACTCTAGCTTCCATGTATCTAATTCATTTAATTAACTTTAAATGTTGTTACGCTGGTGTTTACGTCTAGAGTAGGCTCCTCTGCTAATTCACTTAGCCTTGGATCTACTTCACACCAGCTAACAAGAGAAATAAAAAGTGGTTATGGGCTTTTCCTTTTTCAGCATGTAAATATGCTGGCCCTTTCATAAATTAATGTTTTTCTGTTTTGTTTGAAAAATAAATTGAAAGTTAAATTTTTTGCATTTATAGTAAATTTTTGAAACAAGAAATTGTTTGAATGTAGATTAAAAGTTGTTTAATGTTAATAAATGAAAATCTTGAATGTTTTGTTTAATTTAAGTAATAATGACCATTTTTTTGCATATTGTTGAGGGAATATTGTAAAATTTTTTTCAGTAAAGTAGAAAAAAAAACTTTTTGAAATTTCATATATATATATTTGAATAAATTTTCAAGTCATAAATGAATTTACCGAATGTTTAATTCGGGGGGGGGCAAAGGTTTTTATAAGAAAAATTGTGATATTTTTAATATATTATATTTTTAAATTGTTTGAACCATAATTATACAATTTTTTTTACTCAAAAATGGCTGTCAACAATTTACATTCTATTCCCAAACTGAATGCGATTAATTTCGAGGAATGGAGGAGTGACATTAAATTTGTTCTTCTTGACCGGGTACTCTGGGACATAGTTGTTGGTACGGAAACAGCCCCAGTTTTGGCTGATGACAGAAGCAATGCTTCTGCTGTTAATAAATTTAAGTCTAGAGCTAATGCTGCTTTGGCTGTCTTGTACTTAAATATAGAAACTGAGTATAGGAAAATTGTAGAAAACGAGGATGACCCCGTAAAGGCATGGAATTTAATTAACAAAAGTTTTGTTCCAGATACTCGTGCACAGCACATGAGTTTATTTTCTGAGCTGTGTGATTGCAAAATATTGCCTGGTGAGGGTGTAAATGTCTTTGCGTCCCGGGTCATGAGGATATTTAAACAAATAGAAAATTCTAAGGGGGGACTGACGGAAATTTTTGCATCTTATCAATTGTTACGTTATCTCCCATCATATTTCGACGGTATCGTTCAAAACATACTGAGATGGGAAGATGATAAATTTACATTCAATGAAATTATAACTTGCTTAGTAGCCGAGGAAACTAGGCTAAATTTAAGAAATAAAGATAATGAATTAAGTAAAGCTAAAATTTCTGCTCAGTTTTCTCATCTAAATGATACAGGTAAAAATAAGCTTCTAAAACAAAAATTAATTTGTACATTTTGTCATAAGAACGGCCATGCTAGACAAAATTGTTTTTCTCTCAATAGAAGTAGAAATGTTGACTTTAAACCCTCTTTTCAAAACCAAAACTTACCTTCTCAGAATTTCAATCCTAAGAAATCCTTCCAATCAAGAGGTAGACAGAGTCGAAAAAAATCTTCATATCAATCTAGATCAAATTCTAAGACCCGTAATAGCAGTAGGGATTCAAATTCATCTTACTACATTACTGAGGCCAGTTTAGCTCAGCAAACAAATGAATCAGATTGGATATTCGATTCAGCCGCGTCTCATCATTTTAGTAAAGACCGTGAACTTTTCACATCATTTAAACCTCAACAAAATGAAGAAATGGCTGTAGCCATGGAAGGCATCACTTTGCCAATCGAAGGAAAAGGAGACATTAAATTGCGTTTTGGCCAAAGAAATTTTACTTTAAAGGGAGTGATGTATTCATCAAAGCTTAGGAGAAACCTTATATCAGGGCCACAACTTGACAAAGAAGGTCTACAGTTTATTGGGGGAAGAGGCGAAGTCAAAATTACGTCCAATGATAATATAATGTTCAGAGCAAAATTAAAAAGTGGTGTTTATCGTGTCCAAGCAAAAATCCCAAAATCTATAAAACAACATATAACTTTCGAAGCCTCCACAACATCTTCAAAAGAACAGGAAGTTCTAAACCTGTGGCATAAGAGATGCGCTCATGTAAATCCTCAAACTTTGACGCATACAAGTAATAAGAGGGGTGCAAAGGGATTACCATTCTTAAAGGGACATACAGAATTTTTTTGTGAAGATTGCAGGTTGAATAAATTTAAACGCACTTCATTTAAATACAGAAACTTTGTTCGATCCAAGAGACCCTTAGAACTGTTATATACAGATGTTTGGGGACCATGTCAAGTAAGAGGCAAACATGGAGAACGATATTTTCTATCAATCATGGACGATTATTCCCGTAAAGTATTCATTTATCCTATAGTCCAAAAATCTGAAGTAGCTGAAACCTTAATTAATCACATCAAAAGGGCAGAAAGATTTATAGGTAAACCTTTAATAGCTATCCGCTCAGATAATGGAACAGAGTTTGTCAACAAAGAATTTTCAACATTTTGTCAGGAAAAAGGCATCAAACATGAACTAACAAACACGTTCACGCCAGAACAAAATGGTGCTATTGAACGTTATAACCAAACTGTTATTAATGGAGCCCGTACATCATTATATGAAAGTGGTTTAGACTTTTGTTTTTGGCCAGAAGCCGTTTCACATTTCAATTATGCCTGGAACAGACTATGCCATAAAGATTTTGAAAAATCACCATTTGAATTGTACGGTGGAAGAAAACCATCAATCAGACACCTTAAACCATTTGGATGTGTAGCTTATGTAGGACTGGCAAAACAAAGACGACAGAAACTGGATCCAAAAGCTGTGAAAGGCTATCTAGTTGGATATGCACACCATACAAGAGGATACCGTATTTGGATCCCAGAGCAAAATAAAATAGTAGAATCTTTAAAGGTCACATTTAAAGAAGATCGTTTGTTCAAAACAGAAGCAAGTGGAGCAGTGCTGGGCACCATTAACCAGCATTACACAATTCAAGATGTATTTCCAAAGGATAGTGACGATGATTCTGATGAAGAGGCTGTTGACGAAACTCCTGAAATAGGGTCCAGCGTACCGTCTGAATTATCTGACACTGAGGAATCCTCAGATGATGAAAAACCTGTTCAATCATCTCAATTAAAAAACATAAAGTTTGAAAGAAAACAAGTTTTAAGAAGAGATAAATCCAGAACAGACGTATACTACTATCCCGAAAATACAAGAACAAGATTAAGATCCCATAGAGACGTTAGAAAATATTGCCAAGAAAACAAAATCAAGTATGACCCCACTAAATTTTCATTCACTCCAATAGAAGAATCTGACTCAGACACAAGTGCCAATTTTTGTCATAATTCCTCTTGACTAGAATTAATTATACCAAGAACTTTCAAACAAGCCCAAAAATCAGACCAGTTTCAAGAATGGCTAGAAGCAATGAAAACCGAAATAAAAACCATCCAAGAACGAAAGGTTTGGCATCTTGTAAAACCTCCTCAAAATAAGCAAATAATTGGATGTCGCTGGGTATATGCAATAAAACGAGATGAAGAAGGTCGAATTGCTAAATTCAAGGCAAGGCTTGTAGCTCAAGGTTACGCTCAAGTAAAAGGCGAGAGTTACGAAGAAACTTTTAGTCCTGTTATAAACTTCGATCTAATTCGTTTTTTCTTTTCACTTTTGGTAGTGCAGCACAAGTGGAATCACGTACAATGTGATGTCACTGGCGCATACCTATATGCTCCGCTAGAAGATGAAATATACATGCAGCAACCACCTGGTTTTATTAAACAAGGAGAAGAGAAGTTAGTTTGCAAGCTCGACAAAGCTCTCTATGGCCTTCACCAAAGTGGACGAGCATGGTTTTACGAAATTGACAGAGTTTTATCAAATATCGGTTTTATTAAATTTACTTCTTGCAACTGTGTTTATACATTCAAATTTCAAGTTATCCTATTATTATATGTTGATGACATGGTTTTATTTGGTAAAAGTAAAATGTTTTTAGAGGAAGCCATTAATGTTTTAAAACAAAAATTCAAATTAAAAATTTTGGGAAGGACAAAGAAACTACTTGGAGTAGAATTTGTTGAAATTGACTCAAAGCTATTCATTCATCAAGAAAGCTATATTCAAGAAATATGCAGTCGTTTTAATAATTTTAACCCTCCAATTTCATCCTTACCAATCAGCAAAGGCTGTATTTACTCAAAATCAAGCTGTCCTCAAACCGAAGAAGAAACCAAAGAAATGACAAAGTATCCATATCGCAATATTCTAGGGTGTTTATCATATTTATCTAACAGAACAAGACCTGATATAGCATATGCCGTCAATATCTATAGCCAATTCCAATCGAATCCAGGAATTCATCACTGGAATGGGTTGATCAAACTACTGGGATATGTAAAGAAAACAAGCCAATTAAAATTAAAACTTTCATGTGCTGATTCACAGATCGTAGCCTACACCGACGCCGACTTTGCTTCAAATCGTGATGATCGGACATCCATAGGTGGACAAATAGTATTTCTAGATAGTAGCCCCATCAGTTGGAGGACCTTTAAAGAGAAGGCTGTTAGTTTATCCACTATGGAATCTGAGTTCATTGCCGCTACAGAAGCAGCAAAAGAAATTGTCTGGCTAGATCGAATTCTAGAAGAATGCCAAAACATGAAGATTATAAAAAATAAGAAAATTTCAAAATTACTAATTGACAATATGGCTGCCATAGACTTTATTAAATCTCCTATAGAGAATAATAGAAGCAAACATATAGAGGTCAAACTATATTTTATTAGAGATCTTGTTATCAAAAATATTTTTGAATTAGTTTTCATTCGTAGCAAATTAAATTTGGCTGACATATTTACTAAGCCACAAACTAAATTTGAATTACAAAAATTTGTGAAAAATCTTTTCTTCGAAAATGTTTCAAAAGTTAATCTTAAATTTTCAATTTCAAATTTTTCTATGAATTTATAAAATTTAAAAATGTAAATTTTCTAAAAATTTTTTTTATGAATTCAAATCCTTAATGAATTCAAACTTTTTTTTAGGAATTCAAAATTTATGAATTCAAAAATTTAAACTTTTCTATGAATTCAAATGTTTCCTTGAATTCGGGGAAAAAAAATTTCAAATTTTGCAAGTTAAGCAAAATTTTTCCAGGTTTAGGCTGGAAGTTTTTTTTGAGAATTTCAATTCTCATTCTCTTTTGACAGTAAGTCAATTTTTTTTTCCCAATTGCTCACAGCAATTTTTTGTTAATCTCTCTCTCTCTCTCTCCTCTCCATTCCCGAAATAATCCATTCTGTTCTTTTTGTTAAATATTTGTATGTAATTTATACTTTTATATTGTAGGAAAGAATTGTGTTTATACATATATTTATAATATTGAATGTGATTATACTCATGTTATATTTGTTGTTAAACTCATTATACAAATAATTCATTGTATGAATTTCTTTTCTACAGTTTTTTAAAAAGAGCATGTAAAAAATCTTTTCAAAACTGGAGGAGAGGTTTGAGTAAACAGGTATATGTTATTTGTGTTTCAAAAACAAATTGTTTTGTAGATCACCTCTATCCAGATATTGATCTCTGTTGCTGTTCAGCTGAAGATCATACCTAATTGTTTTTTTAGTTCTGAAGAAACTGTTAAACTGATTAGTCACAGTCGTATGATTATACAATTTGTGCAAAGTTTTGCTGGATGCTTTTTCTTTTTATTAACTTTTTAAGCGTAAAAGTGCAAACGATAAGAGGGGGGGCCTTGTTAATAGTAAACCTATAGTTTCCCGTTTTTTCTTATCGTTATGCTAATTAAATATATTAAAAATTAATCACTCTTAAAAATAAAGCTTAAAGAAAAAAAAACGTTAGTTGAAATAAAATTAAACACTTATTAAAAATCCTAATTTCCTTTTAATATATTTTCTACTTACCAGGAAAAATAAATATATCGTTCAATGAAATGCTATGTTAAGGAGTTTTCAAATTTAAATCATCCATCTTAATTTTTCAAACGCGAAACGTAAACAATAGCTAACCTTCCGGAAGTTCCGACTGAGCCGAGTTTAAAAAATTTGCATAAAACATCTCTAAGAACGATAGCCGAAGTCTACGCACGCGCCGCGTCGGCGCATGCCGTGACGTACGTCCGGAAGATCACTTCGTTTCTCCCGCGAAACTATAAATAGCGAACGGCGATGGTAGTGGGTGTTCGCGGTTGCCTTTGCGGTTGCTTTTACCTTTGCTCTTGCCCCTGCCATTGTTCATTTTTCGCCGATGCCGGCTTCATAAGATGTCGCCGTAATATGTGGCGTTTATTTCTTATATTCAAATAAAATCTTTTCATTTTTAGTTAGTTATAACTCACGTTAATCCTTTTTGTGAGTTCGAAATTTAAATGAAATCTATAGGTGTTCATATCGCGACAATAACAAGTGGAAACAAGAACGTCACGTCTTCTACATAAGTGTCACCAGCTTCTTTCTAATGGCACTTAGTAGTCTTTTCTGCAACCTATATGGGAAATAAAAAGATGTTAAATATTGTCTTCGTACTCACCTTGTTTGTCATCCAGCATCTGCTTTGGTATGTTTGTTATATATAAAAAGTATTTGTCTACTTCAATTATCTTATTGTTATTCATATAAACTTATTGTTATATTTATATAAACTTTTTTTGAATTTATTGTTTCAATTAAAATACAAATTAAATTAAAATTTGTTATGGTCATTTATTTAACAATTTCTACATATTTATCTTTCAGCATATTTACTTACTCTAGCTTCCATGTATCTAATTCATTTAATTAACTTTAAATGTTGTTACGCTGGTGTTTACGTCTAGAGTAGGCTCCTCTGCTAATTCACTTAGCCTTGGATCTACTTCACACCAGCTAACACAATATTTCATATTCTAATTATGATTAAATTATTTCTAATACATCATTCGAAAGATATTTTAAAGTTCTTTTACATTATCGAAAGTGGAATTCGAGATTTCACCTGATTTACAATTTAAAGTGTCCTGATCAGTTTTTCTTTTGCGTCTCAGCTAATTGAGTAAGACCGTTCAAAATTGGTATATGCAAATTAATTAGGAGGGACTGGAACGGTGGGGAAGGAATAGGTGCGCAGCGCGCATGGGTTTGGGACCCGGTGCGAGTTTTTACCCGATGATAAAAGATTTTTTTTTTAAATTTTATTTTCTTAATAATAAAAGTTTGAGTTGAGAAGGAATATGTGTGTACAGCGCACGTATATCCTCAAACGTGCGCGCGCAGCGCGTATGGGTCTGCTCTGCCGAAGACAGTGGCGTCCCGGTGTGAGTCTTTACCCGATGCTAAATGATATATTTTTTAATTCCTTTTCTTGAGAATGAAAGTTTATGAGTAATAACATGGAATTTTGAGAAGTCATAAGGATGGTGAAGGAATACATGCGCACAGCGCACGGGTCAATGCTGCCGATGGCAGTGGGGACCCGGTGCAACATTTTTCCTGATCAGATATTTTTTTCTCTTTTTTTATCACATGATAAAAATTAGTGCAATTTTGAGAATTCATTAATTATTGTGATTCATTTAAAAATAGTGACCAGCGAAGCGGGCGTAGCCTGCTAGTATGGAATATTTTTAGAAGTTCTGAATGTAAAAGATTTTAGTTATAATAAAATTTAATGCACTTTTATACGTTGATTCTTTAATTTAAGGATGAGATCGACAAAAGTGTAAATAAATAAATAAATAAAACTTTATGAAAAAAAAATAATAAAAATAAACATTAAAGCAAAATATAAGAATTCAGGAGGCAAAAGCCTGCATTACAGATATAATTGATTTGATAAATAAATGTTTTATTAACATGGTTAGGTGAAAACTATTTTAATTAGATGAGAAATAAGAGAATTTCATGTCTGAAAGTACAAATTTTGTTTCTTGCATATATTGTTACAGAAAAAAAAAAAAAAAAAAAATATCACAACTTAAAAAAAAAAGTTGAAAAATCTCATCCCTGTTTATTATTATTAATAATTTTTTAAATTATTTTTAGATGAAGTAATAATTAATATAGGAATATTAATTACTTTTTAAAGTGGCAATTTTATTTACAAATAAGTATAATGTTATTAAGAAACATAAACTAATAAAAATCTGTTTTTTTTAAGGGTTAAACAAACAAAAAGGTTTTTGCAACCTTTTAAATGTAAATTGTCTACGAACCATTATATTTCAAAACTTCTAAGTTTCTCCCTATTTGACAGGCATTTTAACAATATTATTAAATCTTTCTAAAGATAATTTTGCCAAAAATAAAAATGAAAATAAAAATAAATAAATAAATTAAAATAACGCACATAAATCGGCCTTTAGCTTTTGAGTCTATGGAGAATGCAAATACTAACCATCTCTGTGAATTCTAGTAAAGTTTGACGTTTAAATACAACATCATTTTCAATTTAAAAGTATGCTTCTGATTTGTGAAATAGGGTCAAACAAATGGATTTATACTACAAAAATTTATTCTACTTCAAATCCATCACAAATTCCTTTGAAATGTTCCCTACAGTCTTACGTATGCATTCTTTTAATCTACACTCAGTACATTATTATATGTATTTATTTTTAAAGGATAATATAGAGTAATTCCATGGTATGTGTTACATTAGTTACACACAAGAATGAGACTTAATTTTATTTTCTCTACACTATTTTTTAACAAGTAATATTCTCCTATTTAATCACAAAAGAAAACACTGATGTAAAAGTAAGGTAAAGATTTCCGTATGGAAATAATATAAAAATAAATTTCATCATCGTCTTTGACTAATATAACAGGTGCCATGGGATAACCATGTAATAGAATGAGGGTTTTTTTAACTTATCCTAAATATTACAGGTGAAGAATGGATATACGAAATTTTTTTACTAAAAGAAAAGACGGTGAGAATAATTTAACAGATTGCCAAAAGAAAGCTAGAATAGATTCATCATACGAAAATTTAGTCCCAACGACCAGCAAATCTTCCGATATAAATGCCCAAAGTCTCAATCTGAAAATATCCTGTAAAGAAAGCGGGGAAATCACTTTATCCCAAGATAATGATTTAGGAGCATTTGTAAATAAAAAAAACGTACCGGATGACATAAAACAAATTTTGATTGAGCATAGTTATGAAGTGTACAAAGATTATGATTTCAAAGGTGATTCCTCTACAAACCGAGCCTTTAGATATGCTTGGTTCGAAGAATATTCCCCTTGGTTAACATATTCGCCTATGCTTAAAGGTGCCCTTTGCAAATTTTGTGTTTTGTTTCCCCAACCTGTTACCCGAGGTTTGCAAGGTTCGTTTATCACGAGAGCATTTGTGAAGTATAAACATTTTAATGAAAGTGCAAGGAATCACATCTCTTCTTGCTGGCATAAAAACTCATGCATTGAAGCAAATAATTTTATGGCAATTAGAAAAGATTCGAGCAAACAAATTATTTGTCAGATAGACAATTCAATTACACGTCAAATAGAAGAAAATCGAAAAAAATTGTTTCCTATATTATCAACAATTCTCTTTTGTGGTACGCACGACATTGCTCTTCGGGGTAAAGAAACAAGCAGCAGTAACGTATCTGCATTATATGATTTTCGAATTGAAAGTGGAGACGATCTTTTACGGAATCATTTGGAAAATGCACCAGCAAATGCTAAGTACACATCAGTTCAAACAGAACATGAATTGATAAAGCTCAGTGAAAATGTTATTCGACAAAACATTGTAAACGAAGCTAATAATGCAGTAGGTTTTAGTATTTTGGCTGATGAAACAGCTGATATAGCTGGAAAAGAACAACTGTCTTTAGAAGTACGATATGTTACTTCTGATAGAAATATTAAAGAAGAATTTTTAGGTTTTACATGTCTCTTCAAATTTGATGCAGAAAGCATTGCAACTGCCATTTTAAAAACTCTTTCAGATTTTGGCCTGAATTTAAATAAAATGTTAGGGCAAGGGTATGATGGTTGCTCTGTAATGGCAGGGAAAGAAAATGGAGTTCAAGCAATTATTCATAAAAAATATCGAAAAGCCATTTTTGTACACTGTGCCTCTCATCGTTTAAACCTCGTTGTGAACGACTTGAATGCAGTCTCTGATATCAGAAATGCAACTGGAACAATCAAATCGGTGATAAAATTTTTTCGCGACTCTCCAAAAAGACGAGCCATGATCCCTATTGTTCCACTGCTTAGTGAAACTAGGTGGACTGCAAAGTATAAAAGCAT
The DNA here is from genome assembly GCA_963930645.1 of Salticus scenicus. Lineage (NCBI taxonomy): Eukaryota > Metazoa > Arthropoda > Arachnida > Araneae > Salticidae > Salticus > Salticus scenicus. The sequence goes on from OZ005655.1 coordinate 58,099,640, forward strand.
ATGAATTTTTTCTAATAATTTTGCAGATATTTTCAATAAACTTTCCGAACTTGCTACAACAGACGCTGGGAAAACTCGTCAAGATGCCTACCATCTTGTAGCTGCAACTTCTACATCAAACTTTATTTACTCCTTACTAATAATAGCAAAATATGCAGCAATGTTAGAGCCAGTAACTCAGGTGTTGCAGTCTATTCAATTGGACATACTAAAAGCCAATGAGCAGATAAAATCCCTTCTGGGTATTCTAAAAATTCACAGAGAAAATGCAGATTTGCATTTTCAAGATATCTCTGCTGAAGCTAATACTCTAGCCAAAGACTTAGGCATAGATTTAGCTTTACGCAGAATTTGTAAGAAGCAAATTCATCGAGAAAATATAGAATCAGATTCGGTGGAAGAATATTATCGTAGAACACTTTATATACCTTATTTAGACTCTCTAATTTCTTCTTTAGAAACGAGATTTCTGAATAATGCAGAAAGTTCTACAAATCTTTTCGCACTATGCCCTCTAAAGATGCAAGAACTCAGTCGTGACGATTATTTGTCAAAAGTTGTAGCAATAGAGAATTTCTACGAAATAGATAACTTAAAGGTTGAAGCTAGTATGTGGTATGATATGTGGCTAGCTAAACCTGTAATAAAAGATCCAACAAATAACTTTTTGAACCACATACAAGAGGCAGAATTTCTACCGGCTGTAAAACATGCAATTTTAAATGCATTAACTTTACCAGTGACAACAGCGACTATTGAACGCAGCTTCAGTTCTCTGCGACGTGTAAAAACCTGGCTTCGCTCAACAATGTGCGAAGAACGTTTGTCAGGTTTATGCATGTTGAGCGTTCATAGGGAATATGTAAATAAAAATAAAAAAAGCACTTATGAACAAAATTGTAAATAAGTTTGGAGAAAGCAGAAGACGTCTCCAATTTTTGTTTAAAAGTTGAACACAATTTTATCAAGTTGTATAATTTATGTAAATAAAGTTTCTTTTCTTAAAGAGTATATCATAAATAATCATCGTAGTCAATCCCTATATTATTGTAGAGGCAAAATTGCAACGAGAATTACTCATACTCTAATACAATTTTTAAAATTTTATTTTCACATTGAAAAAATTCACAATTTTTGAGTTAGTCTGTGTTTTTTAAAAATTGAATTTAAAACTTTTTAATGTTTCATTTTGAGGTTATATAAGAAAAATGCAGTAATTTAATTTTCGTGTCTTATAGTTTGAAAATGAAATATTAAAACAATTCCTTCCGGCTTATTCGGAAGGGTAGGTTGATTTCTTTTTCCTTATCAAGTAGCCGTCATTTTGTTTCAAAATGGTGGCTACAAATTATTAACGAATTAGTAGAAATATTGATGTAGGCTATCTACATATGGAGTTTTAAGCAAATCGGTTCATAAATACCTTTTTATGTGAATTTAAAATTTCCAAGTGGCCGGCGCTTGGAAACAAGATGGTAGGCCGAGTTGACAAATATATCAAATGCATTTGTGAGATAAGACTGCTGTACAAATATAGTTGGAATTAATTCAGAATCTCAAAAGTCATCGTGTTGAAAAATTAAGTGGTTGCCACTTGGATAAAAACGGCAGAGAAAGTTGCTCAGTGAACTAATTAATCTAAGATATTGTTACAAATTTAAAAGTAATTCGTTTTTTTTTTTTTTTTTTTTTTTTTTGTCGAAATTCTTTTAAAGAGGCTTAGTAAGTTGATTAAATGTTAAATGTATGCATTTCTAGTTTGTTTTAACGTTAAAGTAGCCTAATTTTTCCTTAAAAATGCATTAAAAAGCTCCAATATAGCAGGTAATGGATTTGGCGACTTCTCCACTTGGCGACTTTTGGCGAGAAAATCCATAGTTCATTAATAAACTTCATTGAGACACTTATTTAGTCTACGTATACATCAAAATTCACACAAATTCGGAATACGCTTTTTACAATTTGAATTTGAAAATTTCACGTGGTCTCCACTTGAAAACAAAATGGCGGAGCAACTTGGTTAAGAAACGCATCCAAGATATTCATAACACAAGTTAAGACGCTGTCCAAATTTGGTTTGATTTGGAGTATTATTTCAGAAGTTCTCGTGATTTTAAATTTTCAAGTGGTAGCCTGATTTCAAGTGGCCCTACTTAACTTAAGATATCCGCCACTTTATTAAAAATGGCAGATAAATTTCACTAATAAAGTTCATTTAAACCCTTATGTAGTCTAGATTTAATTAAAAATTCAAGCAAATCTTGCTTTAAATACGCTTTTTACAATGTGGGTTAGAAATATTCAAGTGGCTGCCACTTGAAAACAAAAAGTCGGAGCAACTTGGTTAACGAACTCATCCAAGATATTCATAAGATCAGTTCACTGTCCAAATTTGGTTCGATTTAAAGTATTATTTCGGGAGTTATCGTTTTTGTTGATGACGACAGGATCAACAGACGGAGGTGACGATACACCTCCCTTAAATTTGACGTATAAAAGTTTGTTGCAGTACATGTCTTTTATGCAGATTACTTAATTTAAATAAAATAAAATATGCTAAAGATTTGCAATTTTTCGATTGCCCCCCCCCCCTGAAATTTTTTCTGGCGACGCCACTGAAAAAGACATATAAACGGTGCTTTACTGTATTTTGTTTTAATATTATTTGCTTCCGAAATACTTAAATTGATGGCAATTTCATTTATATAATTTGCATCAGATAACAATAACTAGACCAATGAAATAATAAATTTTATTTATGTTTGAACTGTATGTTAATATGGGTACTAGGTGGCTGTCTCTATATATTAAAAAGATTTTCTATAAAGTAATTATTACCATGCATGTCACTACACATACAATAGAATATTACATCTCAATACTTAAAAATGAGTAACAATTAATATTTAACATAACATGAATTATCATCTACAGTTTGATATTGCTATAAAGTAGAAAATAAGATAATGTTTAGAATGTAATATTAAATAAAATTAACACTCACAATCATTATCTTTATTTTGTTTTATTGGAACAACATCCATGCGAACAGGAACATTGGAAGCATGTTGAACTTTGATGATGATTTTAACATCCATATTAGTATGAGTATTTGTCACTTTTTTGCGTTCTTTACGAGATGGATATAATGGTCTTCTTGGTTGCAAAACCTTTAAAAGACTAAATCCTATAGCCCTATTAAAAATAAAAATGTATTTTTTATTTATTTATTTTTTACCACAAGTATAGTAACCCTTTGCTGGTCCTATTTAATTTTACTCCTCTGGTCAGTGTTGGACTTTTTTATTCAGCATCCACCATTAAATTTTAACTGTAAGGATTGCCTAATCACTTCGAAGATTATTTGTCCATTATATATATCAAATATCACTCCTCAAAATTATTGGTGATAATTGACTAACAGAGTCCTAAATTTGATAAAAATGTTAAGAGTGTTTTAAAGCGTTAGGGCCAGCAAAGGATTAAAGTTCAACCTGATTAGTTCACATGATTGTAAAGACAAAAGAATCAATGAAACATATCATCAAGTTTTAAGAATATGGATGGCATACTGTGTATGCTACTCTATGGAAAAACAACTGTGCATCCTAGAAAAATTGTATTTGTTGTATTTTGGTCAGTGGCGGATTTAGGGGGGGGGCTCCCCCCCCCCTCAAAAAAAAAAAAAAAAAAAAACGCTGACATTCACAATTGAATATCGCAATTGTAAATTTTTTATTGGTCTAGAATAACACTTTGAAAAATCTTAGCCCCCTCCAAAAGTCAAGTTCTGGATCCGCCACTGATTTTGGTTATATACATTTTATTTATTAGGACTGAGGGCCTATTAGTCTCAATCTGGAATTTTTGCGTTGTCATTTTCGATTGTTGAACATTTGTCAAAATCATTTTCTGATAGTTGGACATTTATCGAAATCTAAAATTTATCAAAAATATAATTGAATAATTTGAAAGCGATGTTATAATTGGGAAGAAAAAAAAACTAATAGTCCTCCGTCCTAAACTAAATTCTGCTTTTGCCAGAATTTCATCAAAATCTTTTTATTATTATTATTATTATTGAAAGAAAAAGAAAAGAAAATTAATAATAATCAGTATCGTTACAAGCGATATCGAAATTTTTTTTTAAAAATAATTCTGAATCAGGTAATAAAAAGTGCGCGTGAAATAATATGAAATAAAATTAAGTAAAAAAATGAATTTAATGATTTAATGTTTTTGTTTTTCGGGGGCTGCTCATGCATATAAAAAATGCGTATTAAAATGAGTCGAAGAAGGAACCGAAATAAGTATTGAGTTATATTACGATAAATACGATATATAATATGATACGATATATTAGACCTATCGTCCAGGGTTAGTAGGCATTTTCGTTGAAAGAAATAGTTTGTTCGTTCGGTGCAACTTGCATATTAGTCCCGTGAGGTACAACTTTCACATTAGTCCCTTGAGGTACAACTTTCACTTTAGTCCCATCAGGTACAACTTTCACTTTAGTCCCATCAGGTACAACTTGCACATTAATCCCCTTTAATTTCCTTCCTTTTTTTTTTTTTTTTTTTTAAGTTTTTATTTATTTATTTATTTTTTTTTTTTTTTCAGCTGAAATAAATTGGAATTTAATTCTGAAATAAATTGTATTATATTATTAGACGTGTGTAAATTGAAATAGAAGAGCTCATTGAAGAATTGCATGCAATTTAAAAATGTAGTTTAACTTTTTTTTTTTTTTTTTTTTTTTTATCAAATTGCTATCCCTTTTATAATATTACTATACATTATATTAAACATATATATAATGAAGAAATGATAAATTTTAAAAAACAGTGGCATACAGAATGAAATATTGTAGATATGTAATACTTGATAAAATAGAAAAATAAGTTTTTTTTTTTTTTTTTTTTTTTTTTTTAATGGTTATTTTATTTTATTTTATTTATTTATTTATTTACTTTTTCATAATTAGAAAAGCAACATTAAGTTTTTACACACAAGAATCCACATACAAATATAAAAATGCCAACAATCATAATCTTCTTAATAATTAAAACCATTGTTTCCTGGATGTAAAAGCTTGAAACTAATATGTAACTACTACAACAATGTACAGTCAAACTCCGATATAACGCCCCCCGAAATACCGCCAAACCCGTTTAACCGCCACATGTATGGGTGAACAAATCTTCTGAATAGGAACTACAATGTAAAGTATCCGTTATAACGCCAACTCGATGTAGCGCCAACTTACATTTCCTAAAATATTATAACTTTTTGTTAAAATTCGTATTTTATTATTTTTTTTTCCAGTCAAGCGCTATGTTATTAGCGCTCTTACCGCAGCCGATTACGCCATGTAAACCTCCTCGCTGTAATAGATTGAAATGAGGAGGAATAAAATTTTATTGAGAGATAAGATAAAGGTTCTTCTAATTTAATGCGTATTTACTCAAACTGTTACGTCAGCGAAAACTTTCTGCTTATTATTATTATTATTATTATTATTCTTTTATTTCAAAATGTCAAAAAAACATACTTTTTCAGTTTCTGAAAAACGGCAACTTTGTGAATATACAGAGATGAATCCAAATGCATCTCAACAAAGCATATCTAGTCATTTTACTTTCTTGTGGAAAAATCCTATTCGTAGACGTTGTATTGGCGACATATTATGACAACGGGAAAAATGGTTTAATCTTAACAATCCTCGGTCAAATATAAAAAACTTAAATCAGCTAAATATGAAAAATTAGAAGATGCTCTTTACATGTGAATATTTCAGATGAGTGCGAAAAAGGTTACTGTAACTGGAGACGTTAATCATAAATTCTTTCAAAGTGCATTACTGGAAATACCATATCAGGCACATTATTGACCGTATCAGTAAAAATTATTTTTCTGCTCTCTCCCTAAAAGATGCGATTCGGATTATGAAAAGAGCGTGGGATGAAGTTTCTATGCGGAGACTGTAGTTAACTTCTGGAGCCATACTGGCTTTGTGAAAAATCAATTAATAAACTAAACACTGCAGAAATTAAAGATTTACAGCATGACATAAACTATTTAACTAGCATGCAGCATCCTCTCACTACAGTTGAATATATTAATGTAGACAAAAATGTTCAAGCATTTGAAGAAACGAGTCAAGAGGAAATTGCTGGGCTGATAACAAATAACAACCCAAATTCAGAATCATCTGAAGAGGAAATTCAAATTAAAGAAGAAGAAATTAAATCTTATGGAGCAAAATACTGCTTTAAAAACTAAGGATCTTATTTAGAAAAAAATTCAACCGATAAAAATATGATTGATAATCTTTTAATTTTAGAAAAAGACACTGAGAACATTTCTGTAACAAAAAAAAAAAAAAAAAAAAAAAGCTATTTTAAAATATTTTTCTCATTCTTAAATACAAATACTATGTAGATCGAAATAAAATATCACATATTCAGTGCTATGATACTCAATTTTTCTGATACTTGTAATATAAGGAAGTAAGTGAATATTTAATTTTATTTGAATTATACAGTTAGGATTATAATTCAATATAGCGCCAAATCCGTTATAATGCCATATTATTATACGTACCGATGATGGCACTAAATCGGGGTTTGACTGTATTAAAATAAAGAAAATGAAGCTTTATTCATGGTTCTCATGCATACATATCAAACAAATAAATTAGTGAAAAAAGAAAAGATAATTTAATAGGAAACAAGTTACTTCAGAACTGCAATAATGTATTCATAAAAAGAAAAGAATATTTTATTGATAGTTTGCATGGTTTAGGAGAATCGTTCATTAATTCAAATAATAAATTAAACATACAAAATTCATTCATTCATTTACAGAGAAAATTACATTTTAAAAATTTATTTAAGCTTGACTAACCAGATAATTTTGCTGATTTATTCATCCACAAAACAAAGCTTGAAAAAAAAAAAAAAATTTTTTTAGAATAAAGTTGTTTTGTTGCCACGCAAAATTTTAATGGATCACGGGGAAATAATAAATCAAATGTGTAGAATTTAGCCATTACAAAAAACTAATAATCTAAATAACAAAATATACATGTGGTGATAAATTTTGAGTTAAAAGATTATATCATTTTTAATTTCTTGGGGATGTTTGGACTTTAAAGCATAAAATGATATAAAAGATATAATAAAATATTATGACACCATTTGTTTTAGAAATCATCTAAACCAATGTTTAATATTTAACTTACAAGGAGAAATAAATCGAAAAAACATTTGTAAAAATTGAGTGCTAGGCGAATGCAGACCAACTAATTTTAAATATATAATCAGATATATGCCAACTAATGGGCAAATAAAAAATAAATTTTTCATATCATTCATAACAGTGACTTTCTACCTGGTCAATGGTTTTCAAAACTGAAAACAAATTGATCTTGTCATTTTGAAAAAAACTAAAACATTCTAATAATATTGTTGGTGGCACCATCATATCAAAATAGAAAGAAAAATGCAAATTATACATGGAATATAAAAAGTATATTATAAACATCATCATCATCATTTTCTTCAAGAATTAGGCTGGGAGCCTTTCATTGAACGTTATAAGCATTGAACAATTATTTTCATAAATATCAGTTGAAACATGTATAAAAAATAGCAATAATATAATGATCTAAAACACGGACGCAAACTACAGCCCCCGGGTAGCATGAGGCCCACCCAGCAAAGTTTTACGGACCGTGGTGGAATTCAGGAAGTATATAATAGTGTCTTCTGTTAACAGAACAAAAACTTAGAAATTCATGTTGGTTTCTATGAAGTAAACAATATTAGATGACATTTACATATATTTGTAGTATATATATTAGTTGTAATACATGAAGTACTGTAAAATGCCATAAAAGCACCCTCCCTTGATTAAAAGTCCCCTTTGTCTCCTTATGCTCAGTAGTAGACTTTATCAGAATAGGGGGGCGGTAAGTACAACTGATAGTTATTGTGTCGTATTTGAGAATAAAGGAATTGAAAGTTTAGCTAGACAGACAAAATCTCGGAGTATATCTGTCGGAGCGAGAGCTATTAAAGAGTGTTTCTCTTAGTGATTTATATAAAGCGTTTATTAGTAAAGTAATCATGAACCCATTGCGGCATGATGAATCGTCCTTTTCAGGACGTGACACAATACAAGTGGCTGGGGACCTCCACGAAGCTCCAGCTTCTACTGGCTGTTTGAGCGGGTCCGCCTTGGATAGGTCCCCCATTGGGACTGAACCAACTCCCAGCCATTCAGTTGGAGGTAATGGTAGTGGTAGGAGTAAAACTGATGAATGTCGTGCGAAGGTGAAGAGACGTAAGAGGAGGAGTAAGAAGAGTGTGGTGTGTGAGAGAGATGGTAAGAAGAATGTGGTGTATGATAGCGATGGTAATTCGATTGCGTCATTCCAGAGTTTGGAAGACAGTGAAGGCGAGCACGATGAAAAGTGTAACGACCCTGACACAGTCTACTATACTGGAATGAGTGGGGAGAGTGATGCAGCAGAGGCGGGCTCTGAGATCTCAGATGCCGACTCCCCCACCGGCCCTCAAGCAGTCTCTGGGGATCCAGAGACGACCATTGTCGCCGCGCAGACAATGGATAAAGGTATACAATTGCATAGCGAGGAGCTGGCCAATATCTCCCTTGAGGAGATGGTCGGCACGTCTCAGACCCTCGTTATGGAGATGAACCGACTAAGTTTGGATCTCTCACACGCTGTTGACAGGTCAAAGCTGTCGGGACCAAAGCTGGAGAAAGTCCATGCTTTCATTAGATGGGTGCGTCAAGCATTCACCCGGCAGCACAGACTAGTTGAACAGTGCGGGAAAGCTTCTACCAGGAGGCCTTTAAAATCAGCCGAGGAGAAGGGTGCTAACAGGAAGCGAAATAGAGGTAGCCGCCAAAAGAAGGGGAAAAAGAGGGATACCCCAGCAGTTCCCACAGAGGAACAACCTCCCGCTGTGGAGGCAGAAAAACCTCTTAATGTAGCGGAAAGTGAAGCACCCTCAAGCTCGGTAGGCACGACTGGAGGGGTGGTACCAACCAAGTATTCGGACCATGTTCGAAGCGCCGTGTCTGGGGACTTTTCAGTTCCGAAGGGGTCGAAGAGGGAACGAGCGTCATCCCGAGGGAGAGCTCGACCCGGCGCGTCAGCACGTCGCTCGACGGCCGAGGTGAAGCATCTGCTTATTGTCCGACCGCGAACGGACATAACCTCTGAGGCCCTGATGACGGACATAGCCAAAAGGATTAACCCAATCGAAGCTAAACTAGCGGTTCGAGGGATACGGCCAGTAGCTGGCAACGGAGTGTTGATCTCTGTTAACAGCGCTGCGGACCTTGCCAAACTAGAGGCTAAGATGGGCGAAACGGGGCTAGCGGCGGATAATGAGCTAACGAAACCTGGCCCTCGTATACCAGAGATCATCGTCTTTGGCATCGAAGACTCTATGTCTGCAGAGGAGATCACAGAAGCAATAAAGCTTCAGAACGCAGTTATGGGTTCGAACTGCGAAATCCGGGTGAAGAAGATCTTTCCCGGTAAGAATGGGCAAAACGTGATACTCGCTCTGGACAATGAGACGATGACGAAGCTGGCCGGAGAGAAGTGGCTCAATGTTGGATGGAGACGTTTGGGATTCAAGCGAAATGTACGGCCGTTGATGTGCTTCCGGTGTTATAAATACGGGCAGCACACAGCGAAGGTCTGCCGCGGCAAACCCCTCTGTGGGCGCTGCGGACAGGAGGACCACCTGCAAAGGGACTGCAAGGGGGAGCCTGCATGTCCCAATTGTACGGTTAGCAACCGAGGCCGATCGGGTAATAAACTGCCCGTTAACCATAGGGTGGGTTCGAAGGAGTGTTCTGTCCACAAGGCAGAGGTTGAAAAATTGCGGGCAGTGAATCATGGACCGAAGCCTTAGATTCCTGCATCTTAACTGCCACCACAGTTATACCGTGATGTTCAACCTCGCTAAAACGATAGAGCGAGACTCTGTGGACGTGGCATGTCTGAATGAACCTTACCTATTTGGCGGACTCACTGTAGGGTTGCCGGCAGGGTACTCGCAAGTGAACCCGAGTTGTAGTGACGGTCGAGTCGCTCTTTGGGTGAGCCAGCGAGTCACCTTCTGTCAGGTCCTCGGTGATCGAGACGTACTAGCTGTCCGAACGAAGGTGTCCAACTCGAATGTGTTAGTGGCCACATGCTACTGCGCACCGAGGGAAGATACTGCTCCGAACCTGGAAAAGCTGGAGGCGCTGTTGAGACGTTACCCTGAGGATCGAGTTGTCCTAGTGGGTGACTTCAACGCAAAATCCACGCTCTGGGGGAAAAATGCAACAGATCCTAGGGGGAGTTTGTTAATCTCCTTCGCTTCGAACAATGAACTGGATATTGTGAATGACCCAGATAGCGAACCCACCTTCGTGGGGAGTCTTGGCACCAGCTGGATCGACGTCCTGTTGGTCCGCGGTTGCCTCGAGCTCATCGCAAACTGGGAAGTCTCTGATGAAGAGATGCTGAGTGATCATAGAGCCATGAAGTGGACCCTTCGGGGCAAACCAGGCTCCATGCACCCTAAGGAATCCAGCCGTCGCTGGAGGCCGAGGGATCTGGTTTGGGAGGCCTTCCTCCGCGATCTGCGCACTGCAGATCTGGCTTCTTATGATTGCTGCTCCCCAGACACAGGAATTGAATATCTGATATCGACTTTGACGAGGCTATGTAACAAGCACAGAAAGGCTTCTGGCCAAGACAGAAGCAAAGAGTGGTGGACGGTAGGTCTGACCGCCCAGAGGTCCCGGCTGCGCGCGCTGAGGCGGCTCTACCAGCGAACGCTGGAGTCGAATCAGAGGGTGAGGCTTGAGGTGCTGTATAAGCGGAGGCGGGCAGAATACAAGAGATCGATCTTGCGAGCTAAACGTCAATCGTTTAGAAAATATCTCTCAGCTACGCTCTGCACTGATAAGTTTGGTCAGGTGTGTTGTGTGGTGAAAGGGAAGTGGAGGCGTGAAGCCCCAGAGAAACTAAAACTGGAAAATGGCGAAGAAATCTCCTCGTGGGAGGAGATACAAGCAGAACTGGCAAGGTATCACTTCACACAAGCAGATGACGTATCGCAGGTCGATTCATCTAGAACCTAGATTCATCTAGATGATATCCATATCAATGTCCTCATATTAAAATTAAGAAATATTTGAATTTACTTATTGTTTTATCTTAAAAATATATATTTAAACTTACCTTTATTTATTAAATCCTTTTTGATATTTAAAATTTACTTTGCATCTATTCTTTTCAAACATCGTTACTTTGTTTACTATGTCGGCGTTGCCATTTCTCGTCTGCATAATCTTTCTTGTTTGAGCTGTTGCCACTTCTTGGAAATTATCATTTTTTATTATGTTTCAATTTTCACCACCGGATGTCGTGGCGCGGCGGTCAACGTTGTTATGCAGATCGGTTTGTTTAGATAGAATATAAGGCCGTGATGTTTGGGAGATACGGCAGTTTCAGCTGAGTTCAGTTCTAGTGTGCTCCTGCTAGCCTTGGCTTGGAGTGCCGGTTTTGAATAGCTGCGGGCGGCTGTTCTTTTGGAATAATTATGTTCTGTACGATGAACTCATATTTAAGTAAATCGAATGTTAAAGTGTTGTTGTTAAGTTTAATAATTTTATAATGTTAAATTTTGTTTATAATCAGTTAAGTTTGAGGGTTTTTTTGATATGCAATAGTTTCTTCAGAAGTTTAAATGATTAGTTTATTTGAGGTTTTTTTATGCTAAAGTTTGTTTTCTTGAACTTTAATGATTTATCGAAATCGCTGGTCATTTGGCGACCGCGACCTTCAAGTAATTTACACGTTTTATTCATTGGTCATTTGGCGACCATGAAGTGTGGTGCAGTTTAGCTGACTTTATTTTTCAATGGCATTCGCTGGTCATTTGGCGACCGCGACCTTCAAGTAATTTACACGTTCTATTCATTGGTCATTCGGCGACCATGAAGTGTGATATAGTTTAGCTGAACTCTATTTATTTTTCAATGGTATTCGCTGGTCATTTGGCGACCGCGATTTTCGAAAACTCTTGTGCTTCAACTAGTGATTCATTTGTATTTTTTCTTCAATATGGTTTCGGTGTTACAACATATGTGTCTGATCGTTCTTCTGGTAAAAATGCTTGTGCTGGTGTGATGTGATGTTATTTGTTCCATCTTCCACATTGGTCATGTGTATACCATGTAAAAAGGACTTGATACCAAAAGACTTCGTTTTTCTTTCATATATTATCAAGTAACCCAAATATGTGATTGGAGAGGTAATATGTTTTTGAATTGATGTTGAAAATTAATTTTGTTATATTGAATTTGAAAATTTTTGTTATATATATATTTATATTAAATTGTTTCTTAATCATTGTGATAATTGCTTTTTCCTAATCTATATTTCCATGAATAAATTAATTTTCGTTTAAAAAAATATTTTTGTCTTTACTGAGTCTGAAACTTTTACATACTAGTCAAATTGAAATTTTCTAAAATAATTCTATTGCAGTTTTTTTTCTGCTTAATATAAATTTTGTTTAAGATAGACCTTAAAATGTCTAACATCTGGGTTATGGGCCCAGTTTAAATAAAGTTCTTTTTGACTAGTTTTTTTGTAGACTCAGTGGATTCAATTTGTTTCTTTTGTGATATATTTAAATTGGTTAATCATGGCGTATAATTTAGTACCTCAAATAGTTAAACTTAATTCTCATAATTACTCTGGTTGGAAATGCGACATTAAGTTCCTTTTAATGGAAAAAAATGCCTACGATATCGTAACTGGTATCGAAGAGCAACCTATAAAAAGTGATACTGTCACTGTTGAATTTATAAATGATTTTAAGAGAAGGCAGAATGCTGCTATGTCCTTAATCTATTTAAATATCGAACCAGAATATCGGAGTTTAATTAGCGAATGTGATGATCCCGCTAAAGCTTGGGAAATCCTTAAAGTCAATTTCCAACCAGACAGTAGAAGTCACCATATGAAGTTATATTCTGAATTAATGTCTTGTTTTTTTGACCCTGGCGAATCTATGGCAATTTATGCCGCAAAAATTTCAAAAATATCTGATCAATTAAAATCTATTGGTAAACCTATAAATGACGAGTATCTATGTTTTCAGATTTTACGTTTTTTGCCCGATAAGTTTGACCAAATCGTCCAGCAAATTTTAAGGTGGTCTGATAAAGACTTTATTTTTAAAAATATTGTAACTGAATTGTGTGCTGAGGAGACTCGTCTCCAGCTCAGGAATATTGACAAATCTAGGGTTGATTGTAATATTGAAGCCCAGAGTGTCAAATTTAAGAAAAGGCCTGTTTTTACTTGCTGGCGATGTGGAAAAAAGGGTCATATTAGTAAAGATTGTCGGGTAAAGTTAAGTAATGATAAATCTGTTAGGGATAATACATTTAAAGGTAATTTTGTAAAAAAAGGTGACTCCGCTCAACAGCCAAAACGTGATAAAACTCCCCCCCGTAAAAATAAAGGTTTTAAAGCTCAGAATTACATTGCTGAAGCTAACTTAAGTGGTTTTAATAGAGAGGGAAGCTGGGCTTTTGACACCGCCGCCTCTCACCACTTCTGCAAAAATAAATCTGCTTTTTGTAATTTCACCGAAATTTCTGGTGATGAGTTGCACGTGGCTGTTGACGGGGTTACTTTCCCCATTACTGGAAAGGGGGAAGTTGAATTAGATTTTAATGGTACTATTATAAAACTTTGGAATGTCCTTTTTTCACCAAATTTAAGAAAAAATTTGTTAAGCGGTTCTAGATTCGACCAGGGTGGTGCTAAATTTACTGGAAAGGCTGGTAAACTAAATGTGGTCGATAAATATGGCAAGTTTCTTTTTTCTGCTAAGCTCTATGACGGGATTTATTATACTTTTCCAAAAATCATAAGAAATAATCATAATGTTAAAATGAATGGGGGGCAGAATTCCAAAACTAATGTTGATCTAAATTTTAATGCTGAAATTTCAGCTTCACCAGTAATTAAAACTGCCAATATTAAAGATATAGACACATGGCACTTGCGTTTTGATCACATTAGTCCTGATTTAATTTATAATACTATTCGTAATTCTGCAGTTAAAGGTCTTCCTCATTTAAAATCTGTTGATAATTTTTTTTGTGATCCCTGTCATTTGAGTAAGCAAAATCGTGTTTCTTTCAAGCCTCTTAGTTCTTCTTCATCTAAAAAGCCATTAGATAGAATTTTCCTTGATACTTGGGGTCCTGTTAAAATTTCTGGAAAGAAGGGTGAACGTTTTTTTGTGTCTATTATAGACGATTTTTCAGGTAAAACTTCTGTTTATCCTCTCCAGGAGAAATCTATGTGTTTCGAAGTCTTTAAAAGACACGTTCTACGAGCAGAAAGATTTCTAGGGACCAAGTTGAAAGCTTTGAGAACGGATAATGGCAGAGAGTTTGAGAATGAACTGTTTAAGGCTTTTTGTAGAGAAAACGGAGTAAAACATGAGTTGACTAATGCCTATACACCAGAGGAAAACGGGGTTTGTGAAAGATTTAACCAGACAATAATGAATTGTGTTCGGGCAATGCTTAAATCTAGTGGCTTGTCTGACGATTTTTGGCCTGAAGCATGTATGCATTTTACATATACATGGAACAGGATTTGTCATGGTAAAAATTCTAAAACACCTATTGAACTCTATTCTGGTAATAAGCCTTCAGTAAGACATTTAAGGCCATTTGGCACTTTAGCTTATGTCGGGGTTCCTAAGGTCAGGCGCAAGAACAAGTTAGATGCTAAGTCCAAACGTGGTGTCCTTGTTGGATATGCCTTACGTACCCGTGGATACAGAATCTGATTGGAAGAGGACAAGAAGGTTGTTGAGACGATAAATGTTTCTTTTGTTGAGAGCAGTGATGTGTCACGCAGTGGAGCGGTGATGGGCGACTCTTCTTTTGAGTTGGTGCTTGTCCCAGAGGAGCAGCCATGGACCGTTGACCGGTGTCATACTGATCCGGAGCCTGGACCCTCTGGTGTCTTGCCCAGCGAGACTGAAGATGTTGTTCCAACCGTCCTCCCTGCCACTCCTGCTTCTCCTATCACTCCAGTTTCTCCTCAAGCTTCGTCTCCCAGCTGGAAGACTAATCCGGTCTGGTACAGAAAGGTTGTGCCTAGGCCTAAGGGAAAGAAGATCGACATTTACTATTACCCTGACGGTGAAGGCAAGAGGTCATGTCAACGTACTCCAAAGGAAGTCGAGAAATTTTGTAATGATAATGGTTTAATTTTTAATTCTAATGACTTTGATTTTTCTAAATTTAATACTTTTTCTGGTGTTGTTAACCCTAGCGTTATACCTTCCGCGTCCAGCACAACTAGCTGACTAGATGTGGTGGTCCCGCGAACGTATAAGCAGGCTCAAAAATCTAAACAGTTTGATAAGTGGCATGAGGCTATGCTTGAAGAATTGAACTGTATGACTACTAGAGGTGTTTGGCATCTTGTGAAACTTCCTGTGAATAAATCTGTGTTAGGAAACCGCTGGGTTTATACAGTCAAGCGTGACGAGTCTGGTACCATAGTTAGGTATAAGGCAAGGTTGGTCGCGCAAGGTTTCAACCAGGTCCAGGGAGAATCATATGATGAAACATTCTCACCTGTCATAAATTTTTCTGTTGTAAGGTTTTTCTTTTCTTTGCTGGTCTCGTACTGCGGGTGGTTTAACGTACAATGTGACGTAAAATGCGCTTACTTATACGCTCCTCTAAACGAGGAAATTTACATGAATCAACCAACTGGTTTTGCTGAAAAAGGCAAAGAAGATTGGGTGTGTAAATTGGACAGAGCATTGTACGGGCTGCATCAATCTGGTAGGTTATGGTTTTATGAGTTAAATAAAGTATTGTTGGAACTTGGTTTTAATAAATTTGAAAATTGTAATTGTGCATATTCATATTCTGATTTTTCCGTTTTATTGGTTTACGTAGATGACATAGTTATTTTTTCCAGGACTGAATCGCAGGCAAATAACATTTTAGACCTTTTACAGTCTAAATTTGACTTAAAAATTTTGGGTACCACTCGTAAGCTTTTAGGTGTGGAATTCGAGTACACAGATACTGGGGTTTTGATCCATCAAGGTCAATATATTGCCGAAGTTAATGAGAGGTTTCAAAACCATCGGATACCTGTCTCTTCCTTGCCTATAGTTAAAGGTGTACAATTTTCTAAGAGTGATTGTCCAGTTGTTCAGTCTGATGTTGAAGAAGCATCTCATTTACCTTACAGGAATCTTTTAGGTTGTATTTCTTTTTTAGCAAACCGTACAAGACCTGATATTGCATATGCCACAAATATATTTTCTCAGTTCCAACAAAATCCTGGTTTTAAACATTGGCAAGGCTTACTTAAACTTTTAGGTTACATTAAATATACCAGTCATTATAAACTCTATCTCAATTGCACAGATATTAAAATAATTTCTTACTCTGACGCCGACTTCGCCGCTAATAGAGACGATTACGTTTCTATGGGGGGTCAGTTGGTATTGTTGGACCGTGCTGCCGTTTCGTGGCGTACAAATAAACAAAAAGGTGTCACTATATCAACTATGGAATCAGAGTTTATTTCTATGTGTGATTGTGTAAGGGAGCAGGATTGGTTTTATAATATTTTATGTGAGTGCTCCAATTTAAAACTTATAAATAATAACTTTGATATACCTACTTTATATGCAGATAATCAGGCAGCCATTCGTTTTACTAAATCCAGAATAGAAAACTTCAATACTCGACACGTAAATATAAAATTGTTTTTTATTAGAGACTGGTTTGACGAGGGAAAGTTTAACCTCGAATATATAAATTCTAAATTAAATCTTGCCGACCCGTTTACCAAGCCTATGACTAAAGGTGACTTATTAAAATTTATAAAGTTAATTTTTCTTTAAATACTTAATATAATAATTTTGTTCTTGTAATTTTTCCAGTAAATTGCTGCATCTTTCTCTTTTTATATATATCTGTTAAAGTTTTTGAATTTTTCCTTCCCTTTGCAAATTTTTGTAAATATTGTACATAATGGTATGAATGAATGAAATGCAAGGCGCCTTGTGTATGTGTTATCATATTTTCATATTTATTGCATATTATATACCTGTACATTATCATTGTATATATAACCATTTCTCATACTGTTTTTCATATATATGTATTTGATTTGCATTGTGTGGGGGAAATTATATGAATTGCATGCAATAGTACTTTTTCTTCTTAACCAAATTGTTCTTTCAGAGTGTCATTGGTGATACTTTGTTTTTCATCTTTTTGTAAAACCATGTGACATCTTGCATTTTTCTATGATATTATGGACTTAAGATGAATGGATATGCAGCAAATTCTTGGTAATATTTAAAATGTTGTTTTCTTATATAGGTTTTGTATTATTTTTAATATTGCGGTGGGGGGCATTTGATATCCATATCAATGTCCTCATATTAAAATTAAGAAATATTTGAATTTACTTATTGTTTTATCTTAAAAATATATATTTAAACTTACCTTTATTTATTAAATCCTTTTTGATATTTAAAATTTACTTTGCATCTATTCTTTTCAAACATCGTTACTTTGTTTACTATGTCGGCGTTGCCATTTCTCGTCTGCATAATCTTTCTTGTTTGAGCTGTTGCCACTTCTTGGAAATTATCATTTTTTATTATGTTTCAATTTTCACCACCGGATGTCGTGGCGCGGCGGTCAACGTTGTTATGCAGATCGGTTTGTTTAGATAGAATATAAGGCCGTGATGTTTGGGAGATACGGCAGTTTCAGCTGAGTTCAGTTCTAGTGTGCTCCTGCTAGCCTTGGCTTGGAGTGCCGGTTTTGAATAGCTGCGGGCGGCTGTTCTTTTGGAATAATTATGTTCTGTACGATGAACTCATATTTAAGTAAATCGAATGTTAAAGTGTTGTTGTTAAGTTTAATAATTTTATAATGTTAAATTTTGTTTATAATCAGTTAAGTTTGAGGGTTTTTTTGATATGCAATAGTTTCTTCAGAAGTTTAAATGATTAGTTTATTTGAGGTTTTTTTATGCTAAAGTTTGTTTTCTTGAACTTTAATGATTTATCGAAATCGCTGGTCATTTGGCGACCGCGACCTTCAAGTAATTTACACGTTTTATTCATTGGTCATTTGGCGACCATGAAGTGTGGTGCAGTTTAGCTGACTTTATTTTTCAATGGCATTCGCTGGTCATTTGGCGACCGCGACCTTCAAGTAATTTACACGTTCTATTCATTGGTCATTCGGCGACCATGAAGTGTGATATAGTTTAGCTGAACTCTATTTATTTTTCAATGGTATTCGCTGGTCATTTGGCGACCGCGATTTTCGAAAACTCTTGTGCTTCAACTAGTGATTCATTTGTATTTTTTCTTCAATATGGTTTCGGTGTTACAACATATGTGTCTGATCGTTCTTCTGGTAAAAATGCTTGTGCTGGTGTGATGTGATGTTATTTGTTCCATCTTCCACATTGGTCATGTGTATACCATGTAAAAAGGACTTGATACCAAAAGACTTCGTTTTTCTTTCATATATTATCAAGTAACCCAAATATGTGATTGGAGAGGTAATATGTTTTTGAATTGATGTTGAAAATTAATTTTGTTATATTGAATTTGAAAATTTTTGTTATATATATATTTATATTAAATTGTTTCTTAATCATTGTGATAATTGCTTTTTCCTAATCTATATTTCCATGAATAAATTAATTTTCGTTTAAAAAAATATTTTTGTCTTTACTGAGTCTGAAACTTTTACATACTAGTCAAATTGAAATTTTCTAAAATAATTCTATTGCAGTTTTTTTTCTGCTTAATATAAATTTTGTTTAAGATAGACCTTAAAATGTCTAACAGAATCAGAGGGTGAGGCTTGAGGTGCTGTATAAGCGGAGGCGGGCAGAATACAAGAGATCGATCTTGCGAGCTAAACGTCAATCGTTTAGAAAATATCTCTCAGATACGCTCTGCACTGATAAGTTTGGTCAGGTGTGTTGTGTGGTGAAAGGGAAGTGGAGGCGTGAAGCCCCAGAGAAACTAAAACTGGAAAATGGCGAAGAAATCTCCTCGTGGGAGGAGATACAAGCAGAACTGGCAAGGTATCACTTCACACAAGCAGATGACGTATCGCAGGTCGATTCATCTAGAACCGACGATCCCGAACTGTTTGCTATCGGGGAACTGGAGTTTGCAGTAGAGTCGCTGCCGCCTAACAAGGCACCCGGTCACGACGGCTTCAGCTTGGAAATCGTCCGAAAGGTTCTCGAGTACCACCCTCGGTGGTTACTCTCTTTGTATAATCACTGCCTCAGCACCTCTTGTTTTCCGCGGGAGTGGAAAAGGGCTCTGGTAGTCTACTTCCCGAAGGAGGGAAAAGACAAAAGCCATCCCGGCTCCTACCGCCCGATCTGTCTGCTGCCGGCCTTAGGGAAGGCACTGGATAAGATGTGCGCAGTGCGTCTGGCGACCCATCTGGAAGCGAGGGGTATTCTGAGCGAGAAACAGTATGGTTTTCGCAGAAACTTGGGCACACTAGATGCGCTCAAGAGAGTGGTGGAGTTCGTAGCCGAGTCGAAGAGAGGTGGCAGACACTCATGTCTGGTCACCCTTGATATTAAGAACGCTTTCAATAGTGCCCGGCGTACGGAAATTCTCCGCCTCCTGGTGGAGTATGAAGTACCGTCGGACCTCCTGGGTCTCGTGGACTCGTTCCTTAGGGACAGGACCATACTTTCGAACGCAGGGGAGTTCAGCTATAATGTTGGCGTTCCGCAGGGCTCATGCCTAGGGCCGATTCTCTGGTTGGTGCTCGTGAATGAATTGCTGAGCAGGCTTCAGTCCACTCCAGACTTGGTGGTTCAGGCTTTTGCCGACGACATCTTCCTGATGGCGAGAGAGGAGCGGGTTTATAAGTTCAACAGAATTATAAACCCAGTGTTGGATGAGATATGTGAGTGGGCACATGCGGTGCAGTTGGAGTTCAGTTACGAGAAGTGTTTGTACACGGTTATTCCGGCTGTTGGGAAGATGAGATACGCGCCTTCGTGGCCGATACGAATGAAGGGACACAAGGTGTCCTTCAGTTACGAGATTAGATACCTTGGAGTGCTGATAGATGCTGCTCAGAGTTGGACGCCTCACCTGAACTATGTTCAGGAGAAAGCGTCCAAGCTTCAATACAAGTTGATGCGCTACACGGGTGCTAACTGGGGATTGAAGCCTAAGGTTCGGAAGGCAGTCTACTCGGCCGTCGCTGAGAAAATAGTGCTGTATGCGGCTCCTGTTTGGTTCACCAATCATGTGAAAATGAATAACAAGCTCAACACCATACAGAGAAATCTGTTGTTGTGTGTGACAAAATGCTACCGCACGGTGCCAAGTGACGCACTGAATGTGCTTGCAGGGATCCCACCTCTGCATCTCCGTGCGGAATTTGAGCAGTTGTATACAGGCTTAGTGAGATGGGGTGAAGGCATTGAAGACACCAATCTCATGCCGGAAACGGTAGAGACTTGGAGATATCAGCTGAGACGTGAAGACCTCTGGAGACTGCCTTGGACTCGAGACGTAACGCCCAAATCAGCCTCGTGTTATTACACGGATGGCTCGAAGATGGAGGACGGCAGGGTTGGCTGCGCGTTCCTGCGGGTCTCTGGGGGAGAGATCGTCTCGGAAGACCAGTTCCGGATTACTGACCATAGCTCTGTTTTCACGCCGGAGGTCATAGCGATCAGAGAAGCCATCAGAGATGCTATGGAGTCGGGGCTCAGTGAGATGGATGTCTACTCTGACTCCAGATCAGCGCTGCAAGCACTTAACTGTCTGAAGCCTAGGCACAAGACGGTTGCTGAGACCAAGGACCTGATTAAGAGTGGCGGGATCGGAATCACGATGCATTGGATCAGAGCCCATGTGGGTCATCACTTTAACGAACTGGTCGATGGTTCTGCTAAGGTGGCAACTGCACGTGAAGATGTAGATCTTCCAGTCAAGCTTAGTGTGAAATGTGCAAGGGGCGTCCTGTTTAGGCGCCTCATAGATAGATGGCAGTGTCGTTGGGATGGCTCCACGAAGGGTAGATTCACGCATGAAGTGTTTCCGAAGGTGAGCAGTCGGAGAGTGCAGGGAGATTTCTTTGTTAATCAGGTCCTCACCGGACATGGTTCATTCGGAGTTCACCAGCACCGCTTCTTTCAGAAGAACCCTGCATGTATTTGCGGGGCCAGCGCAAGCTCGGTAAAGCACGTGATGCTAGAGTGCGCACGGTGGCGGTCGGTTAGGGAACGTTACTTCCCGCCGAACTACCACCTTCGAACGCGGCGGGATTTGTGCCTGGACTACTATTGTAGGAAAGGAATCGCAGTCATCATGACGGATCTCCTTGACTGGGCGCTTAACCCGCTTGGTGGTGGACGACGGATTCTCGAAGCGTCTGAGCCTGACGCCCCAGTAGAG
This sequence comes from Salticus scenicus, assembly GCA_963930645.1. Classification (NCBI taxonomy): domain Eukaryota; kingdom Metazoa; phylum Arthropoda; class Arachnida; order Araneae; family Salticidae; genus Salticus; species Salticus scenicus. Next base: position 58,121,230 of record OZ005655.1, read on the forward strand.
CCTCCTAGGAGGTCTCTTCGATTGGTAAGTGAGACGGTGAGACGATGAGAGTTTGATGGTGAAGTGGAGTGAGCGTTATGGTGTAGCGAAGTTGGAGAGTGATGGCGAGATGGCGAGTGTGAGTTGGTAAGTAGGCGTGATGGCGAGTGTGAGTTGGTAAGTTGGCGAGATGGCAAGTGTGTGTTGGTAAGATGGCGTGATGGCGAGTGTAAGTTGGTGTGACGGTAAGTACGAGTTGGTGAGACGGTTGGCGTTGGTGTGGTGTGGAGAGAAGGGGGAGCATGTGCTCCCTGTCTACCGGAGGTAGAAGCGCTGATTCAAAACAGCCAATTCGGACTGTCAGAAAGGGAATATTTTGTTGGCATCGCACGAACTCGTAGCAGTGCTCGCCGCATGTGCGATTCGGGGAGAAGTATTCCCACGTGGTGTGAGGAGGTCTGTCTTAACTGACTGGTGGTGCATGACCGGACGGCGGGACTACCCTGGCGGACATCGGTGCTCACATAGGGTTGTGATGGCCCGAGCAAACAGGGGCTGTCCAGGTGTCCTGGGTGGGGCCTTCCGAGCGGCAGTACAAGGAGGCTTAGCAAAAACGGGAAGCGGTGCTGATCTTACTAGTTGGCATGGATGTGCGTTATCGGCTAGGGGTGAACTCCGTTGGGAGAGCGGGCCTTGTGGACGGCCTTAGGCCGTCCTCAGAAGGCAAACAAGCCTTCTGGCCGCCAAACCGAGGTCGGCCAGTTACGAGGGCCCTCAGCCCCAACTTTGACCAACTCCGGTTGGTCCGAAGGGGCGATATGAGCCTTGTTATAGCTGATTGCCGAACCTTACCTGGGCCACTTCCCTGCTGTCGCGAAGTTGGTATGTTGCTGTCGTAGCGGCTAAGGCCTGCACGATGTTGGGTCGTCTTGAGACGGGACTGCATGGATACCCTCGTATCTGGGTCAGTCGATGATGGGGCGCGCTTGCGTGTCACCTGTCTTATCAGAATAGGGGACAGATTTTTACTTTATTTATTTCTTTTACAACATTCTCCTTTGTAAGTATAAACATTGATTTGTATTAAAACCACAACTAATTATTTGATAATTGTAACGATAAGCTTCCAAAATAGTGGCAAATATTTTAAAACAATTTATTGGAAAGAAGAAAAAATTAGTTTTCTTAATTCTTCTGGGTAGTTGAATGCTGATTAACAAAAAGTTTACTGTTTTTTTTTTCTTTTAATCATTATTATACCACTTAATTTTAGGAAAAAAATACTTGTAATTTTCTATATTTTTACCGTTTATACGCCCCTCCCCAAATATATTTAAATTTTCCTTGAGGATTGAGGGTGTACTTGAACAGTATTTTGTGTATTTATGTACATATCAGGCTGCTCAACTGTTAGAGATATTGAAAATACACCTGTACCTCGATAAAGAGCCGACTCTTACAATACAAATTTTTTTGAAAAATACGGAATTTTTTTATTTAAAAAAAATTTGGAAAGGTCATTTAATCCTCTTTCGAACCATATAAACATTTTAACAAAATACGGATTAGCAATCAAATATTTTTAGATTTTACAAAACATTGATTTTTTACAAAACATTTTATAACTCAAAATCTTTCAGAAATAATTTTTTTTTTTTTTTTTTTTTTTTTTTTTTTTGTACATAGACCTTGATTAGACGAATCATATTTCAAAAGATAGAGAAATTTTTTCAAAAACTGAATCCGTTATAAAATTTTTTATTTTCTGCATGCCTGCCATTTTTTATGACATTCAGAACCCGTGTTCTGAAATTCTTGTGCTTGCGTTCGAACAACAGTTGGTATTTTGGTTACCATGGAAACTCTCTTAAGTTCACAGATGATATTTCGAAAGTAGAGCGAAAGAGAAAGATTTTTTTCTGATTGAGGTCACGTGTTTTTGGACTACGATTAAAAATTGCAAATTTCAAAATTCTTCAATTTTCCTTTGTCGCACACGAAAATTACTTTACAGACATTGGCGTAACTAGAATATTTTTCTAGGGGGGGGCCATGGCCCCTTTATCTCACGATTTTTCACATTTGTAATTAATATTTACGTTATAGTTTTTAAGACTCAGTATCAACCCTTTTCCATAACGGACGATGTTAAAAGTGCATAACGGAGTTTTGTACCGAAAGACTTGTGTGTGTTTCTTACTTATTTATTTATTTAAGCCCCAGTTTTCCAAAACAAACCGGTGAATATTATAGGTGAACTTACCCGTTGAATATAAGTAAAAGGTGTTATACATATACATGGAATCTAAATATACATGGAATCTAAAAGGAAAAAGTTACAATTCTCATAATAATATGAAATGAATTGCTATTTTTCTGCTCTTAATATAACAGTGACTGTTATTTATATTTCCATTACAACACAATATCATATGATTAAAGAAGGTGGGATGGTGGGAGTATAAATGATTTAACTAATTTGATTAAAAATGGCAAGGATTATTCCTAGTTAAGTATTCCCAGAAAGCGATTTAAGGTGAGAGAAACCTAACTAGAATTTTTTAATTGCCTGCTTATTATATTACCCCCCTTTTTAGTTCCCCATCATACTATAGGTATGGGGAACTTAGGTAATCGTGAAAATTTTCGACCTCGGTTTTTTGACTTTTCTACATGTTTTCAGGTGTGAGGAATCCGAAAATGACAAAATTTCTATGGTGTCTGTCTGTAGGGTGTCTGTTAGTGTGTTAGTGTGTTAGTCTGTTAGTGGGTCAGTCCGTTAGTTTGTTAGTCTGTGTACATGATATCTCAAGAACAAATTGTCGCAGAGAGGTCAGATCAGTTTTAAAATATTACTTTCGACACTGGCAAGAACCCTATTCATTTGCAACATTCGAATTAAAAAACTTCATAAGTTATTAGAAATTTACGATTTTCTTAACATGGGAGACTAGGACAAAAATTCACTTAAACGTGCATTAAATGGAAACTTTTTACTGTAAAAAGATCAGACCAGTTTTAAAATATCCATTTTGATGCCGGAATGAACATCAGTAACTATAAATATGCTACTTTGAAAATTTCGCAAGTTATTGGAAATTTACGAATTTCTTAACATGGCAGTATAGGGCAAAATTTCACATAAACGTCAATTTTGAGAGATATTTTCATCGCAAAGATGTCAGACTTCTTTTGAAATATTATTTAGGACACGGGCATGAATATTAATGACTATGAATTTCCCAACATAAAAATTTCGTAAGTTATAGGAAATTTACAAATTTTTTAACATGGCAGAATAGAGAAAATTTCACATAAACGTCAATCTTGAGGGATATTTTCATTGTAAAGATGTCAGACCACTTTCGAAATATTATTTAGGATACTGGCATGAATATCATAGACTATGATTTTTCCAATTAAAAAATTCGTAAGTTATTTGGAATTTACGATTTACTTAACATGTCAGAATAAGGCAAAATTGAGCACAAACTTCCATTTTGAGGATCCTAAATACATTAGACAACTTCAAAATTACGTTTATGCTATTTGTTTGAACATAATTGAATACAAATATTCTACTATTAAAATTTCGTAAAATATTCGTAATATACGATTTTATCAACATAGCGGAATTTTAAATTTTTCATATAAATATGAATTTTGAGGATTATTGCATTGGAAATAATAGCATGAAAACTAAACAACGGAATTGACCCTGATAAAATAAATTGATAGATTAGAATAAGATAAATATATCGAAGTGAACGGTGGATAGCCTATTAGGCGGTGATTTCATTCTGTCACTGTATCAAGCTTTGGTCAAATTCATTTCTTTTAACATGATTATAATATGTCTCGCACTAGAAATTTCTGAGAACATAAATATGATGGGGAACTGAGCAGAGTCCACCTATGCCAACTAGTTTTAAAATAAGTTTGTTATTATTAAAGACAACACTTGAAGTAGTTACTGTATGATAATGTAGTTGTAAATAAATGCACTCAGTTCAGTAACACTATGGGATAAATAAATATGCAAAAGGTTTTATTTATTTATTTATTTTAATTTTCTGATCTCAGCAAAAGCTATACACAACGATACTTATTACTTTCGGCATATATATAGCTTCAATAAATATAAAAAAAATTTCGTCAAGAAAAACTTAACAAAAAAAAAATGTCGAATTTCCTTTAAAATTTTTACTGGAGGTACATATACAGGTAACAACTAACGACTCATATTTCTAAGGAAATATTCAAAACCATCCAGAAATTACATAAACCTAATATGATGTGGCCATCATAAAACTTTCATCTATACGAACTCATTCTCTGCAAATAACTTAAAAAATTATTTTTTATTAAAATTTATCTCCCATGAAGAATGAAGACGATTATCATCCCAGAGATTTATAATGCTAAACAAACAAAGAAGGTCAATTTTTTGTTCCACAAAATAACATTTAAAAAAATCAATTTTCTGTAAGGTATTTTTTTCCCTTTAACAAAGGAAAAAAAATCGATAACTTGATTTTAAATTGTCCCAGATCAGTAGTTCAGCAATTCTTTTAAAAGGTATTGACGAGTTCTTTTGAAAGATACCCATATTAAAAACTTACACCTCTTCCCCAACGTGGAAGGACTTCTCTATGAAATTTTGTACAATACGTTACGTTAAAAAATTAGGGGAGGGGAGGAATTGTAGCGCCATTTGTTTGCTGAATTTTACTAAAAATTGGTATGCACTAATTTATATCATGATGTAACTACATATCGATTTGTATGAAATTTTGTTCAGTTATTCTTAAGATACAATAATCTACACAAATTTTTGTCACATACATACACAGGCTGATGGACAGACATATGGTCAAATATGTTCTGGATCTCTCAATGAGTATAAATCCATTGAAAACCATAAATATAAATTTTTTACGAAATCAATACTTTGTTTCGTTGAATATAGAAGAAAGAATTTATTATTCATTTTTATTTTACTTTATTTGGATTTAGTTTTATGCTTCTCTGACATGAAAATCGCATCTGTATTATCATGAAAAACATTTTTAATAAATAATAATTTTAATAAATGTTTCGCACTGTGGGAGTTCATATGGTAAAATATAGAACAAAGTTTTGTAATCGCCATAACATGCTAGATTTTTTTCTCCAGCTGTGTAGTCAGTTTTTTGTTTTTAACACTTTTCAACAATGTTTTAAAAAAGCAGAAATGGCTTCGGTACATCTATCTGTCATGAGCATGGCTTCTGTTTATCTGTTTGATATAGATCCCACTAGCAGCTGAGCGGTTCTGCGCGCAAAGCTGAGAGATAGGAAATGCTGGGCTCGGCCTCAGGTCGTGCTCATCGAGTTAGCCGTTTGGAATGGACGACTAGAACGAGGCGGAGTTTCGTTTTGTTTGTGGGGAAAAGCTGCACTATGAATGGCTATAGTCCTTTATTTATGGGTTAAATTAAGACTCCTATAGGTTAAATTTCATCATGACGTCGAATGACGACAGACGTTCTAGTCGTTCATTTTCCGTAATTTTCTCCGAAGCTCGCGTAAGTATAGGTTAGGACCCCTTAGAAAGACCCCCACATAGAGCATCACACCGATAGTACTAAGACCCGTGTGTAGTCAATCGGACTTAAACCCTACAACCAATCAACCAAGCATCTGTTTGCGATCTCATATTACTAAAAAATATTTATTTCTTTGAAATTGATGGGTATATAAGTGTATTTTTTTATCATACATCAGCAGGTTCATTATGGCTTGTTTTCAGTTGAAAATAGCATAAACAGCATTAGTGATTTAACTGCGGAAATTAATGGAATAATTCAAATGCATTACAATCTAAGATCTTCTTAAAACTTTGAAAATGACATGTAACAAAATTATCGTTTAATTTTCTGATGCAATAAAGTATGTTTCCTATGAAAACGGCATGATTTTCTTAATGATTCATTTACAGGATCAGATGGCGGATTTATATTGCTGCCGCCTAGGGGCTAACGGCAAATTGCCGTTCGTTTTTGCATGAAATAGCAACATGATTCTTAAAGCAATATTTAAGAGAAATATTCGGAAAAACAGACGATTTTAAATAATTTTCAGTTTCATCTGCAAACAATTTTTACTTTCTTAATTTAAATCAATATCTAAAAATTATTTTCCTCGTGAGATTAAAATAAAGCAGACGCTATTCAAATTTTACATGCAACTGCTTTTTTTGCTTCGTTTACGAAAAATAAATTCTTTAAAAATTGTAACTAAGAATGAAAGAAGAAATAGGGTCTGATTAGCGCATGGGCCGGCTGGGCCTTGGAAAATAAGAAAATCTTTCTACAAGAAATCATCAAATGCATATAAAGAAAAATTTATTAAAAAAGAAAAAAAATAATAATAATAATTAATAATGTAGTATCTTTGTTAATAACTTACCAAAACTATTCTGGATGCTTGAAAATGACAAACACGCACTTCACTGGTTCAAAAATCTGCAATAAGTTGTGGTCCAACAACAACGCACAACGAATGTCTTTACTTTGAAACTTTGACATTTAACATTCGTGGAACTGACCGCTCCAAAATACAGATGACTATTTTGCCCCTGTTTGCTTCCGAGAATCAAGAGTATACTTGGTTCACAATTAACCAGAATTTCTATTACTAGAGAGAGGACACAGGACAGGTTTTTTTTTTTTTTTCTGCCTACTACCTATTATATGCATATCACAGTTTCTTCTCCCTCCAACTCAGTATTAAAGAAAGAAAATTCCGTTGTCAAGGGCTTACCCAGGATTTTATTTCGGGAGGCGTCCAAAATCAAGGTTTCATTAAGGCACGTAGGGTGCAAGGCTATGTTTTTTTTTTTTTAGGACCCCCTTACATACTATTATAAATACGCTTAAAATTGAGCATCTTTTTGCCCCTCTCATAAAGAGCCTCTTGTTCACTATAATTGAAATCTTCACCATTACTTATGTAAAATTTAAGCTTTTCCTAGAATTTAAGTTTAATCTCACTTTTTTAACTATCAAAATTTAAAATTACACTTCATACTGAATTCACATTTACTGAATCCACATGAAAAAATTATACATTTCTCTAAGTGTTTTTTTGCATAGTTAAAACATCACTCGATTCTTTAACACCTAAATAATACCTTCAGTGAATTTTGTGCATTTTTATTTATAGATGACTCTGGAAGTTTTAGAAAATTTCTCTTTACCAGGAAGAGGTTACTTGTGGTTGTTGGTTTAAGGCCGATTGACTACGCTAGGATCCTTGGCCTATGGATGGAATTTCCATCGTGGGGGTCTTTCTAAGAGATCTTGGCACGTATTTACGCAAATTTCAGAGAAAACCACGAAAAACTCCAAACAGCTGAGTCGACGAGCAGCACAGAAACGCTCGGCCACTGGTAGGGCATCGGGAAGAGGGAAAATATTTTTTGAGAACATACTTAATTGAAGACATTTACAATAGATTGCAGCAATTGTGGGCCCATTTTATCATATGGGAAAATTTCTTTCCGCAATGACTCATTACCTTATGTATCTTTTAAATTTCTGTTCTCACATTCAGAAAAGTCACAATCGTTAAATAAGTGCTCATTTTTGAAAAATAAGTTTTTAAAATTTTTACTCTTTAAGTTTTAGTTAAAATAAGCGAATATACACGAAGTTTATTTTTCTAATTTTTTAGCCACAGTATGAAATACTAAAAATTTAAGAATCAATTTTTGGAAAATAAGTTCCAATTTAATGATTATGAGTTTTCTGAATGTGAAAATGGATTTTTTAAAAACACATTAGGTAATGAGTAATTATAGAAAAATATTTTCTCACAGGATAACATGGGGGCCACAGCTGTCAGCGATTTTGGGTATTGTTTGCTATAAAATGGAAGATATGTTAAGTAAAGATACTGTAATATTAAATACTTTTCTATAAATGTTCGTTTATTTACATATTTATGAAATTACTTATATATTAATAAAAAATACAGATTCAAATTGAAACTTTGTTGTCTCGAGGCCATCTTGTTCAATGCATCATAAAAATTGCATGTTAATTATGATGTTTTGAGAATATTGCTAAGCAAAAGTAGTCTTTCATGCACAGTTCTGTTTATAGTAAACGTCTTTAAAAGATGTCATTGTGCTCGTAGTAGATACATGTAAACTGTCAATTTCATTCAATTGCTAAAGAAATACAATAGGCGCAACTGCATATCAGAAAAAGAAAAAAGCAATTTAAATCGAAAATAAGCTTATTTTTCACACTGTCTGTGTTTTTTTTTTTTTTTTTTTTTTTTTTTCCGTTTATAGACCACAAAAAATATCATTAGGGCTATTTGATAAACCTTTAAATTTTGAAAAAGTAACCAAAAAGTTGCTCATGTAAGAAAAAAATCTATAAGAAATCATAAGTTTTCCCGATTGATTTTACATTTGTTTCTAATGTAGGTGGCTATTGCCCCCTCCCCTTCTCCATGGAAAACTAATTCTATCAAATGATTAAAGAACTGATTAAAAAACGTATTTTCTTTTCAAAGTTATGTAGGTTATAAAACAATTTCGAACACCAGAAGGGCATATTTATTAAAGAAACTTTCATTAACCCTTTGAGTACTGAATTATTTGAATATTTTTATTCCCAAGGGACGGATTTAATTTGTCACTATATGGAATGATTTTGAATTTTTGACAGTAAAGTCTGCCTGTGGGCGTTATTCTCCCATGTTACACTATTTCAGAACAAAATTTTCTGTATTCGCATTTATGTTACAAATGGATATACATTATAATTTTATTCTTTCTAATCAAAGTATTTGTATCCATAGTACATTTCATTGTAAAATTGTGAATATTAATTATATATTTAAGAAAAAAATAGCATTCAAATTGCAAAAGCCCACTGGTGGAGTTACAGATTTTCAAATGATTTGAATCTACGTCAGTGGTCGCGAAAGTGTTAATATGTAAAAGTAATACATTTTATTTGGAATATACTTATATTGATGATATAAGTAAGTATGGTTGTAAGTTATCATAAAAAACTCCAGGAAAGTATTTGCGATCAACGCCTACTGGCGGGGGTGCCGCAAACATTAATGCCTACTTCTTAAATTCAGATGACAAGTCAGACTCGTCCACTGTAACTTCGCCCAAGTAAGCACATGACGAGTCTCACTCGTCAAATGTACTCAAAGGGTTAAATTTTATTTCGGGATGGGTCCGGACCCCATGGCCCCCCTCCCTGGGTACGTCCTTGTCTGTTGTGTCTGTAAGTTGCAATAGTTGCAATTTCTTTATCGTTTTTCTTTTTTTATGTGTGTGCGTAGGTATGTACTATTTTCATAGCACATTTTATGTCTTTTAACTTAAAAAAAGGAAGAAATGTCAATTTGGATTTTTTAAAAATTCTGGGGGGGTCCACGTCTCCTTGGACCCTATCTAGTTACGCCAATGTTTACAGAGTTTTCATCACAAGAAGACAAAGAAAGTTGTAGTTCAAATTTCATCGATTTCGGAGAATAAACAAAAAATTACATTTTAATTGCAAATTAAATTTTATTCCAGTACGCATATTTCAAATTCTAATTATGATTAAATTATTTTTAATTAATATATCAGTCAAAAGATATTTTTAAGTTCTTTTATATTATCGAAAGTGGAATTCGAGATTTCACCTTATTTACATGTTTTGAGGTGTCCTGATTAGGTTTTCTTTTGTATCTCAGCTACTAATTAAAATAATTTCATAAATAATACATCATTTGAAAGCTTTGTTGAAAGTAATAAATTTGCTTTTGATGATATAGTGAATGAGTTGGTGGCTGAGGATACTAAGATTAGGTTACGAGAAATGAATTTAAATGGTGAAAAAATAAGAGATGTTAATTTTATTGAAGGTAATGGTTTTGAAAAACACTGCTATGGCCTGGGGGGAGATGAGCCAAATAATCATTTTTTTAATAAGTCATCCATAAAAAATGTAAGAAATAGATCTAAGTTCATCATCGCCAACCACAAGTGTGGAGTCTACAAATTTTAAAACTGGATCTCGGAGATATAAATTTCGCAGAAGAGACAGACAGCATCAAAGAAGATTTCAAAGTCCAAAGTGTGAGTTATCTGACTATTCAGATCAGTTTCATTATAATGTTAAGGATATAAAGGATATACGTGCATTTTTGTTAACTGAAACTAATTTTAGTAATTTTATTGAAGATGGGGGGGGGGGGGGGGCGCTGCTTGGATTTAGTAGAGTTTAACCTTGTAACCTTGTATTGAAAAGTTTTAGTTTGTGTTTTTCGACCTGTAAAGATGTAACAAAAGCTGCTATATAGTATTCTTTTCATTTTGAATTTAATAAATGTATTTCTTATAATTTAAAAAAGAGTTTTGTGATACAGTCTACTGCTTATGTGCTTAAATCTACAGAAAGTTTCAATTATAATTGATGAGTAGTAAGTCAGTCAAAAACCATAGATCAAACTATTCTTCAGTGGTGAGACTGACTACTACAGTATTATCAAGTTAAGTGTAGCTATACTTTTCCCTCAAAACATCAGAAAACCAACATACCTCTTGGAGTTTCCATAATAAATTTAAAAGGACATTCCAGTGATTTACAAAAATAAAATAATATAGTGGGAAGGAAAAAAAATCTGGAAAAAAAACTCGACTTTCCGAACATTGAGTAAGTAACAGTTTTGTAGATAAAATAAAGAAAGAGGGGTTGCTAAACAAACAAAAAAGAGAAAACCATAACAGAGTGTTTGAGTATTTTTCTCCATATATCACACGAGGTTTTATTTAACGCTACTGAACTTTGAGCCCTCAGATCATAATGATAAAGAATTTTTCGTTGTGTCCCGGTAAAAATCTATAAATGCTAGATTCACCAAAATGCTTATAGTTAGTGCAACAGTGATTTATAATATTCATACAAATTTTCAGCTCAATTGAATAAGGCGTTTAGATGCTATCACTGGTCTCATAGTCCATAAAGATAAAGAATTTTTCTTTGTGTCCCTGTAAAAAAAACTGTAAGTGCTAGATTCACCAAAATCTATACAGTTGGTTTAAATGTGACCTATAACATGTGTACAAATTCTTTGCTGAGATTAATAAGGCGTTTAGACGCTATCGCACTTTTAAAAATTTGGCAAAGAATTTTTCTTTGTGTCCCTGTAAAAAAACTATAAATGCTAGATTCTGAAAAATCTATACAGATTGAGTATCTGTTCGGATTTTTGACATGATTACAATACTCTCCTCACTATAGTGTTCGGAAAGTAAAAACTTACCCAATACTTGGAACTTTTTCTTCAATTACAACATCTTCAAATACTTTCTGGTGTTGTGATATATAAAAGCGTTTAGCAACATCTTCTCGAACCTGAAAATTATTTATAGTTATTACATAATATTTCACCCATTTCTATGTACCAATATTAATTAAATTATATTTTAAAATCTTTTATAATCTGAAAAGCTTATAATAACAAAGTTAATATACTAATTTCGACTGAGAAATATACATATTACATTAAAATATTTTGAATGCTTATGAAAAAAAAGGTATCAAACTTTTTTTTAAATTTTGTATTATATAAAAATTGAAAACGAGATTTTTAATAAATGTTTTATTACAATAAAATAATTTTCATTTTTATGATTTTATTTTTTAGGTGACAGTGGACCTTGAATAACTGAATTCAAAGCTGATTACTATTCCAAAAATATTTTCCACACTTACTGAACATTATACATGCATTCATTACTCTTTCTCAATGTGCATGTTTCCATTTTCATTTCTTGATTTCCCTTGATTTCCTCCCCTACACACACACACAAGTATAACATTTAATTTTAAGCTTAATTATATAAATTATTCTACAATTGAAGATTTCTTAAATGTACATTATAATATATCATCGCAAAAATACCCCCAAAGAAGTTTGCGGATAATCGGAAGTTTACACATGTTTATACACTTAATCACACAGAGTTTACGCACTTAAAGTTTGGTTTTCCTCACTCCAGATTTTATTTTAAAATTTACTATTTCAATATATATACTACTAGGAAATAACAAAATTACACTGTAATTTAAAAATCATTACTTAAAATTACATTCATATAAAGTTACATTTGCAAGCATCAAAGCTATTTAATAAAAACTCATACATAAAATCTTGTCTCACATAGAGATATCAAGTGTCTCCATGGTAACCAATCGAAGCTCGGCTAAATTCAGTTTTTCAGACTGTTTCATCTATGGTTCATCTGTTTTCAACTGTTTCATCTATAATAACTGTAACTGTACTATGAATCTTTTTTGTATATATAATTCAAATGTTGCTGTACTCATACAAAAAAAAAAAAAAAAAAAAAAAAGGCTTTGTTCTGATAACGCCCTGATGGTCAGGGCGAAAGACCTTGACAAGTTGTAATTTTAATTGATAATTTTAATTAAATATACCATTTTATATGTGTTGTAAAGTGAATTTTTTTTTATAAAATTTGTAGGTTTTTTTAATAAAAACTCAAATATTCCCATTCATGTAATTTTATGCTAATCAATTAAAAAACTTCACTGCTTTTCAGTAATATAATTCAATTTACAAACATTTTCGTTTTTTTCAAAATCTAGATTGAAGATACAATTTCAGAGATTAATATTTACAGCAATCTATATCCCATGAAGGAGGTCATTATGTAAATGTTTCAGGATTACCTTTTTGAAACTTTATTTTTGCAATATGAACATTATCACAGGGATAAAACTACCTAACATGCAAAACCCCTGAAAACTGTTACTTGCATGCAAACAGGGAAGACTTATCAGTAATATATCATTTGGCTACCTATAATAAGGGATATTTGCAAAGTTTTTAATACATTACAAAACAAATTAAACATTCAAAATGAGAAATTTCTATAAAAATAATATAATTTAAGATGAAATTCAGAAACTGCAAAAATTTCAAAATCCCTGAATTCAGGGGGTAGCCCCAGAAAAGTTTCACCCCTGGTTATCAGACTCAGTATTTTCATGTAAGATACTGAACATGACAAAATATTTCAAGAAAAAAGCATCAAAATGTAAATATTATAAATTTCAAAATTCATTATTTTATGCTAGAAATTTCAAAATTTTCAATTTTTCTAGGTGGAAATAACCTCCTTTTTTTTTTTTTTTTTTTTTTTTTTTTCCCAGACAATTCCCATCTCTAATTTTGGGCACCATTCTACTGAATAGATTTGAACTTGGACTTGTTTGTCTGAGCCGGCCAACTTGTGTGCGCATATCTCCTACTCTTACTACCCTATGCCCTACACCAGATAGATGGTGATTTAATCTTACTTTTACTTATGAACAAAACCATGCCGCAATATTACTCAGCTGCTTCATTGTGCCACCTTTCTTGAAATTGGTGTCTATAAAAGAAAATTCTTTCTTTTTAAAAATATCATTAAAAATGTGAGGATAGATTCATTGCAACAAATGAAATGAGAGTTTAAAAAATAAGTAATATTAAAAATGTTAATATCTCAAAGAAAAACTGAAGAAAGAATTTTGGAATTTTGGAACCCGGGGCCAGTGCCCCCTTCGCACAGTCCTCCCTACACCATTAGAATAAGTACGTAATTTTCTATTCCTGATATCCACATCCTATTTCTGATTTCTGACATCCACAAGCAAGTATTACAATGGTAATAATCACAGTATTTCTTCCTTTCTTTCTTTGTCTCTCGTTAGCAGACCTAGCCTAAAATTTCTTTCTTACATAGTATATTTTTGTTACTCATTATACAGCTTAATAAATATTATTTTGTTACGCAAATTTTTTGTCTTTGGTGAATTTGCTGCAGAATTATACTTTTTAAAACTAAATCATTTTAATCGAACTGAGCAAAAAATGCTGCTTCTGCATTTTTTACAATATTCTCTAATTTATTAAATTTGACAAATTATTTTGTCATTAATACTTTAGTCAGAATAACAGAATACAGTAACTAGTAAATACAACAGATAAATAGAGCAGATCTAGTTATTTCAACACAAATATGAATATTTTACAGCATGAAAATAAAATAAAATCTTAAACTTTATAAAAATCTTATTATAGATATAACCAACTCTAAAGTAAAATATAAATGTACTATGATGTTTAGCAAAAATGAAAAAAATAAATAAAAAATAAATAAATAAATCATTGCTCTGCAATGGTAAACAAAACTCTTTATGATTCAAATTAATATGCAAAATATATGTATGCTTCATAGTATGAAATTAAAATCTCCGACTTAAACTAAAAATGACTGAAAACATTTTAAATAAACAATTTCCATCTGGATAATGATAAATGAAATTTATCTAATCAATAAAAAATATCTATTAACTGTTTATGTTTAGGAGAATAAACTTAGCTTGAAAAAATAAAAAATTCTCTGTGTGAATAGTATTCTAATTTAAATATTAATTTATGTTAAAATGTTGCTTGGATTAATCCTATTTAGATCATCATCAGTCATTGAAAGAGAAATGTTATTTCAACTTATTTACTTAGGCAGCCAAAATTTGATTAATGTCAGCAAAATTTATTTATACTATTATAATAAAAGTTTAAATCTATAATAATAAATGGAAAGGTTTGTCTGTCTGTCTGTTCTTTTATACGTTCAGCCCCTATTGAACGCAGAAATACAAGAATTGACATACGGATGCTCTGGAGCCTTTCCGAGGTCCTCCTCAAAACAGAATTAAAAAATTTTAATTAGTTGTGTAATTAAAATGTAGAATCATGCCGATAGCGATCTCAATGACTGAGAATTCACCACGATTGCATAAAAATAGATATTTTAACGGAGTTAAAAGCAGAAAAAGTGGAAAATAAATTAGAAATATTAGTCCGATCACTACGAATTTGGTACCAAATGAAAGAGGCAAATTTTCTGAATCTAACAGTGCAAGTGGCTTATCGGTACAACAATTAGATTTTTAAAATTAACTAAAGTATGAATTTTTTGTGGCAACATCATTTCAAATGCCAGACTACTGTCTGAGATGAAAAGGGAAATGATTGTAACCAATTAAGATGTCACATGTTTTACAGTGGGGAGAAAAATTGCAATTTTCAATTTTTTTCAAACTTTCATTCACGTTACATTTTAATTAATATTCGCCTAGACAGCATATTATAAAGCTACTCCGGTGTGAGTTTTTACCTGATCACAAATGATATTTTTCCTTTTTTCTTTTTTTAAGAGTAATGTTAATGAGTGATAATGTGCAACTTTCAGAATTCATTCATTATAGTGATTCATTTAAAAATACTGACCCGCTAGCGGGCGAATGCAGAGGGGACCCGGTGTGAGTTTTTACCTGATCACAAATGATTTTTATTTTTTTAATTTCTTTTCTTAAGAATAAAAGTTTATCAGTAATAATATGGAATTTTGAAAATTATAAGAATGGTGAAGGAATACACGTGCGCAGCGTTCATATATATGCATTCGTTCGCGCGCATCGCACACGGGTCTACACTGCCGAAGGCAGTGGGGACCCAGTGTGACATTTTTCCCGATCAAAACTTTTTTTTTCTCTTTTTTTATCATATGATAAAAATTAATGCAATTTTGAGAATTAATTAATTACAGTGATTCATTTAAAAATACTGACCAGCGCAGCGGGCGTAGCCTGCTAGTTTAAAATAAATAAAAGAGTAATTGATAGTTGTTAGCAGAAAAATCTGCTAACGGGGGGAAAATTAGGAATTTGGAAAATAAAATAAAAAAAAAAAAACTTTTAGAATTTAGGTTTTGAAAAATACAAGTTTTGAATAAATAAAAAAAAAGGTCTCTGAAAGGTTACTAAGTTATAAACTGTACTCAGAGCTAATGGCCGAAAAGAATTATAATCTCCTTGTATAAAATTCAGAATAAAATTAAGTTATAGCACCATATGATCGTTAAATATAGTGGAGTACAATTTAATTTAAATTCTGGAGTGATTTACCCTGAAAGAGAAACATATCCTAAATGAAAATACAAGGCATGCATAATAAAAGACATGAGAAATGACTTACCCAACATCATTTTATTTCATAGAGTTATAAAATCAGGTATAAATCCAAGACAATTTTAAGCAGTGGTACCACTTGATAAGACATTATGCACATTCACTGATAAAACCAAAAAAATACACAGATACAATCTTCTTGACTAGTAAATTATTATAATAATATGTGATGCACCCTAAAAACGCGGATATCATTATGAAGTTTGAATCGATATTACGAATATAAGCCAATTTCAGATTATAGACAGTTTTAGGATCATCTTAGGACGTGCAGCTATAAAGTTCCTTTTTGAAAAAAAGAATATTAGTCCGTGATCATCAAAGATTTGAAGTAACCTGTAGATACAACTAATGGATACTGAGGACCCTTCGTAGAGAATGCCGAATTCCTGGCGTTTTTATAATCGCACAACATCAATCGTCAATTCTTTATCTGTGTGGCTGTAGATTCTATTTTTCTTCATATTCGCACATTCATCTCTTTGAGGTAAGTTCTAAATTATTTTGCATATTTATTATCTTACAGCCTTGATGGAAGGAATGACAGACTTAGTAAAGCTGAAACGTGGCTAGCAGCCACTTAGCATAGATGTAGAACTTTGAGAGGATCAGATTCTTGCCACATCGTCGCGTATATTTTTGTTTTTTTTTCCGAGCAACATTGGAATGGATCAAGTACTTGGTAAAATAAAGACGTATCTAGCAGCCACTTAGAACAGTCCTAAACTTGGTAAAGTTCAGCTTGAATAGACTCAGCATTTTCAGAAGAAATTGTCCAAAAAAATATATATATATATTTATATTTGTTTCAAAGACTTGCTGCTCCTATTACATTAACTTATAATTCTGGAAAAATCAACATGGAACGTAAATTTCATATTTTCTTATTAGCAGTTGAACCAAGCTTCGGCACGGGAATAATTCCCCGGCCTCCGCTGGCGTGAACACCTCTCTACCCAAGGACTCCTGCTGTTCTGCCCGAAAGCTATCGGAAATTCGCGCTCTCTTCCAAGCCAGCCAATGAGCGTGCACGAAAGGGACGCTATGACGTCACGAACGGACGTCGGGACCATTCCGGATTATTCTAGAACATTTCTTCCCCCTCTGAAAGCGCGGGAAAGTCGAGCATTTTAAGTAAACATGGCTGACCGCTGAATTTAAGAATACAGTCAAATAAAAAAAGGTATTTTTGGACTTATGATTTTTTGAAGGGAAAGCAATTAAATTTTAAGCTATTTCTATGAGCGATGGCTCAAATTAAAGTAAATAAAATAAGCTATCTAATGAAATTAATGTTACATATAAATAAAGCTTGGAAAAATAATATAAAATGCAAAATCGGGACACTGATTGCTGACCAGATAATTTAGGGTTTTTCTGATTTTATACATTTTAATTTTAATTTTGCACTTTTAGTAATTTCTCTACTATTATTTTCTTAGTGATTTATGCATAGAATATCGATTACGATATTATATTAATATGGAATTTCTGTATTTGTTTTTATTTTATTTTATTTTTGGAAAAGGCAAATTTTTCAAGTAAAAACGGAAATTAATTAAAATAAAAAACGAAGTATATTAATATAACATATTAAATATATAAAGACCTAACTTTACTTCGTGGTCGTTTAAGATCTTTCGGTACCGGGCACCCGGTCCTCATCAGAAACGTTGCTTCTGTGGTGGAAAACTTGAGACTGTTGACTCCTCTGCTGATTTCTCATCAGGTGGCTCCAAGCTCTATTTGGGGCTACTGCGCTGCTATCGTTGCATACGTCGCTATTGGTTAATATTTCAATTGACTCACGGTACATGGCATAATTGTAATTATCGTAATCTGCTAATTTTACGGTTTTATCAAAGTTTATTTTAATATTGTTTTTACTATATGTTTTGGATAACGCGGTATTATATTTTCCGGTTTTAATGTCGTTTTCATGTTCTTTGATCCTAGTTTTTATTTTTCTTTTAGTGGCACCAATATATGAGCCTTGTTTATTATTTTCGTCTATGAATGGAATTTTATAAATGCCGGCGGTTTCAAGAGGGGGGGTGGGGTTTTTATCGCTTCGGATTAGCTGAAAAATATTTTTGTTGGGTTTGATGGGAATATTAATCCCATATTTGTTAGCTGTATTTTTAATTTTGTTAGCAGCTCCGCGATCGTACGGGATGGATGGGGTAAATTTAATGGGTGCTTTTTGGTGACTGGGTAT
The DNA here is from genome assembly GCA_963930645.1 of Salticus scenicus. NCBI lineage: Eukaryota > Metazoa > Arthropoda > Arachnida > Araneae > Salticidae > Salticus > Salticus scenicus. Next base: position 58,139,536 of record OZ005655.1, read on the forward strand.
TTGGTCGAGGTTTTTGAATCTATTTTTAATTAATTTGTTAACTATTTTATCAGGATATCCGGCTTTTCTTGTGAAATTTTTAATGATGTTAAGTTCTTCTTCAAGGTCGTCTGGTTCATTACATATTAAAATGGCACGGTTGATGTATGATTGGATAGCATTTGTTTTATAGCGAAATGGTGTTTTACTTTTAAAGTGGATGATTTCGTTACTATTAGTGGGTTTTCTATACACAGTGGTTCTAAAATTATTTTTATTGTGGGTAATTTTAACATCCAGGAAGTTTAATTGTGAATTGTTCTCTTCTTCGTAGGTGAATTGTATATTTTGATCATGGCTATTGATACAGTTGAGAAGTTTATTAATGTCAGTGTTTTTCTCGACGATGGCGAATACGTCATCGACGTAACGATACCAGTATTTAATTTGATTTTTTAGACTGAATTCAAACTGAGAAAACTAGAAAATCAAATCATAGAAAATCTAAAAAATCAAATTAAATACTGGTATCGTTACGTCGATGACGTATTCGCCATCGTCGAGAAAAACACTGACATTAATAAACTTCTCAACTGTATCAATAGCCATGATCAAAATATACAATTCACCTACGAAGAAGAGAACAATTCACAATTAAACTTCCTGGATGTTAAAATTACCCACAATAAAAATAATTTTAGAACCACTGTGTATAGAAAACCCACTAATAGTAACGAAATTATCCACTTTAAAAGTAAAACACCATTTCGCTATAAAACAAATGCTATCCAATCATACATCAACCGTGCCATTTTAATATGTAATGAACCAGACGACCTTGAAGAAGAACTTAACATCATTAAAAATTTCACAAGAAAAGCCGGATATCCTGATAAAATAGTTAACAAATTAATTAAAAATAGATTCAAAAACCTCGACCAAATACCCAGTCACCAAAAAGCACCCATTAAATTTACCCCATCCATCCCGTACGATCGCGGAGCTGCTAACAAAATTAAAAATACAGCTAACAAATATGGGATTAATATTCCCATCAAACCCAACAAAAATATTTTTCAGCTAATCCGAAGCGATAAAAACCCCACCCCCCCTCTTGAAACCGCCGGCATTTATAAAATTCCATTCATAGACGAAAATAATAAACAAGGCTCATATATTGGTGTCACTAAAAGAAAAATAAAAACTAGGATCAAAGAACATGAAAACGACATTAAAACCGGAAAATATAATACCGCGTTAGCCAAAACATATAGTAAAAACAATATTAAAATAAACTTTGATAAAACCGTAAAATTAGCAGATTACGATAATTACAATTATGCCATGTACCGTGAGTCAATTGAAATATTAACCAATAGCGACGTATGCAACGATAGCAGCGCAATAGCCCCAAATAGAGCTTGGAGCCACCTGATGAGAAATCAGCAGAGGAGTCAACAGTCTCAAGTTTTCCACCACAGAAGCAACGTTTCTGATGAGGACCGGGTGCCCGGTACCGAAAGATCTTAAACGACCACGAAGTAAAGTTAGGTCTTTATATATTTAATATGTTATAAAAACGGAAATGTTTTAAATAAATAGATCGCGATCGATTTTGATAGACATTTTCGTGGAGTATAAAATAAATTTCGAAAGAGAAAGCATTTTAAAAAAAAAGGCAACTGAAAACCTATAATTTTTAAATAAAATAGTGTTGAATTATTTGAAACTTAAGAATAAAGTAGTGTTATGTTTTTTAAAACATAACAATAGTGAAATTAACCTTCCTCATACATATTTAACATGAAAAATTTAGTACAGAAGCATTTATAATTATCAAGCTATTTGTTTACACAGCTATGGTCAAATGACTGGTTTTTAACACGTTTCCTTTGAAAGTATAAATGTATCATGTGACTTACTCAAATTGTTTATTTGTCGAATGATAAAAGTGACTTCCCTGGACTCTATGATTTCTATGAATGCTCAAATGACCACTTTTTTTGTCTTTAAAATCTTGTCTTGTTTTTAATATATAAAAGTATTTTATTTTCCTTTAATTCCTAGTTATATCCGACCTGTAAGTTTACCTAAAAAATAACTCACAAAATTTGAGTTTGAATCAAACAAATTTTCATTTGCTAGAAGAAACAAATCAAATTAATCAGAACAACCATTAGAAATATATAAATTGTCAAAATTAACATAGAGAATGATTTACAACATTTTAAAATGCAATGAGGATAAAATAGAATCCTCTTTGTGAGTAGAATGTTACCAACTGAAATAGAATGTTACCAAACAATTACTAAAGGGACAAGAAAACTTAGCTGTAAAATTTACTTTTTGCATCAGCAGTTTAGCTTTTTCTCTTTGTGCATGCACTCCATCTTCATTACTTTTTAAACTAATGTTTTCTCCATTCCCATTCAAGCACTGAAAATAACAAACAACATAATTACAAGATTAAAAAAAAAAATATGTATATATATTATGTATTTAAACTTAGAAACTTCATAAATTACATTTTGAAAAATTATATATACCTTTACTGAAGTTCAAGCAGAAGCTTTTTGGCTGGGGGCCCTAGCCATCATTGGTGCTTCCATGATGTTGAAGTATGGCTATTTTCTCATGATTCCTCAGTTTGACCAAGTAATACTATCTTTGATCAATAATCCGATTGGGCTCAATACTATTGCAGCTGCCCTCATTGGCTAAAGCTTCTATCCTTTTTCGTTTTTTGCAACCAAAATAATTTTAATTTTAGTAAACCTAACAATAGTAATGGAATAATAATTGTTAAATGCAACCCCCCCCCCCTCTTTAAATACAAACTAAACTTAATTCAGTTATATATAAATCAAGCAATAAATACCAATAGGGTGTCTACTGACTTGACAGAAAAAAATTCATGACCTTAAAAAAAAATTTCATGACTTTGTTTATCGACACATACAACATTTTTTTTTTTTTTTTCTTTTACATTTAAAAAAATCCATTTTGGTGATTTTTTAAATTATTGTTTAACAACATTATTTAGATTTAAAATAATAATAATAATAATAAAATTTTGAAAAAATTTTTCTTTTTTAACTAGGGGGCTCTGCCCCCTGACTACCTTCACTTATTAACCCCTGCAGGGCTCTGCCTGTCTATTTGCTTCTTTATTGAATAGGAATATTAATAGTGCATAATACAGAGCTGCCAACCTTGGTGGGAAAAAAAACAGGAGATTTTACATAATTTCAAGGGAGAAAAAGGGAGATTTCACATAATTTCAAGGGAGAAAAATGGAGATTTACGGTTTCATGGAGAAAACAAACAAAATTATTTTATTCAATACATGATACTTTTTTAACTGAAAAGACCTAATATAACTTTTATTTGATAATTTATATTTTAAACTTATTGGGGAAAAACAAATAGTTAACAAGTTCATTAACAAAGTCTAAAAATAACTACATATGTAAAGAATTTTGAACCCCTATATCGCTTCAGTTGGTTCTAAAATCTAATAAAACAACTGGATCAATGTTTTTATGAACATTGATCCAGAGTTTTCCCCAGATAATTTAAGGAGAGTGCTGCACCTCGCCTGATCTTTGTTTAGAAAAAAAAAAAGAAACACTTTGCCTCAATCTATCCCCCCCCCCCCCATTACTGCATTTGTAGAAAATAACCTAAATGCTGTAAATATAAATAAAACTATTGTGTGTGACAATCAGCACATTAACAACAAATAAAAGTACAGAAAAGTTTAAAAACAGATTTTTTTCCTTTTGTATGCATATTTATAACTAAATTTTTAAATTAAGTGTTTGGATTTTAAATGTCAAATGTGTCCTTAAAAAGTGTTTTTTTTTTTTTTTTTTTTAAACTAGCAGTACCCAACATTTTTTAAAACCAGGGGGAAAATGTTTGATTCTTTTGTTGTAGAATGAGAAAGCAAATTGGAGAAAGGGATTTTTTTTTTTTTTTTTTTTTTTTTTTTTTTTTTGGGGGGGGGGGGGGGGGAGTCAAACGATAATTACATGAGTGTAAACTGTTAAACTTTCTACTTCTTTATAGGCTCTAGAATCTAATAAAGGAAGTTTAAAATGAATATTGACATTTTTGTTGTGGCTTGTAGATGGAGAAAGAATGAGAAACAAAAGAGTTCAAAAGAGCATTTGATCACCGATCACTAGTTGGAGATAAGAAAGTATGGGGGGGGGAGGGGAGTTAAAAATAATTACGTAAGCGAGAAATATTGAAGGATTCTGTTTCTTTAGATATTCTAAAATCTCATAAAGTAAGTTTTAAATTAATATCGACATTTATGTTGTGGATGCAGAAAGATTGTGAATTGGAAGGCCTTCGTAAATCTGAAAAGATGGCACCTACGAATTGTCAAAAATTAGCGTTTTTAGTTCGATTTTTCGAAAATTTTAGAAAAACGGGAGAAATACACATTAAAACGTAAAAACGGGAGATAGGGTTAAAAAACGGGAGAGTTGGCAGCACTGATAATACAAGACAAAAGCAGAAAAGTATTATAGAAATCCTTACACTGAATGTCAAAGTGAAATACATAATATTTAATACCACAATATTATGCTAAAAATCTAATTTTTTTCAGAATAGAAAGAAATTCGTAACATTTACACCATTTTGCGTTACAGCTTTACCACATGATCCCTTTTAAATTTTTGTCACTATTTGTTGATGAATTTTTTAGTATAGTTACTTGAAGAAAAAAAAAAACTAGTACCCACTTTGGAATAGATTTGATATCTGTCGTCCTTGGCAATTTTTGTATTTGGCAATAAAAACGTAATATGAAAATATACATGCCAGATGTATATTCTCACAATATATATTATACGAAATATTGTTTCATATTGCTCTCTTATTATATGTTATTCAAATAACCATGATTTTTTAAAAGGAAGTAATAGAAAATCAACAAATGTTACAAAATATTACATTCAAACAAACTGAACACAATTTTATTTTTCAAAGTAAAACATAATACAATATATACAAGTAAATATGTATGACATTGATGTGCTCACATATAAATTTTCATCAACCCAAAAACTGACCCTAACCCACAATAGAAAATTTGATGACCAGCATTTGACCTGAAAACTAAAGTAAATTAATAATACATCTAAAAATCATGCAACTTTTTTAAGTTATACATTTTTATTGCCACACAATTGGTAAATTATTTTAAAAAGAATTAAAAATGTAGTTACTAATACCAGGCATGAGAGAGCAGAAAAAAAAAAAGAGGAAACACTGTGTTCATAAAATTAATTTCAAAGGAAAAATAACACACGCGGAAAAAAAACTATACAAATATATTCATAAATTTTATTTCAAATAAAAGATAATGTGTGCAGGAAAAAACTATACAAATAAATGTGAACAAATTAAACTATAATAATGATGCACATTAATCTATAATAATAAAAGAAGATGCCTGCCTGTCTCTTTGTCTGTCTGTCTGTGCATCTATACGTTCAGCCTCTACTGAAAGTAGAAGTACAAAATTTGACATATGGGTGCTCAGAAGCCTTCCCAAGTGCATAGTGCAAAAAGAATTAAAAAAATTTAATTAGATCCAGATATATTCATTAAAACGTCAACCTATGTCTAATCAAAAAACGATTCAGAAAGCTAGGCGCCCGTAATTTTTCCCCTGAACCGCGTTCCTCAAAAGAAAAAGCAGAGAGAAAAAATTTCGCATATTTTGTAAAGCCATCCCAGCTTAACGGTTCCAGATATTGAAAATACGCTTGTACCACAAGAAAGAGCATTTATTACCAATTCTTACGGTACAAATTTTTTTGAAAAAATACCGATTTTTTATATTTTTTTAAAAAGTTTTAAAAAGGGTCTAAAATTTCTCTTTTTCTCGATCGTCTTTTTTGAAACGCCCTGTACGAAAAAGTAATAGTCCCATTTCTTAACAACTGGTATATTTTGAAAGGTCATTTAATCCTTATATGAACCATATAAAAATTTTAACAAAATACGGATTAGTGATCCATATTTTTAGATTTTACGAAACATCAATTTTTTTACAAAACATTTTATAACTCAAAATCTTTTAGAGATAAATCTTTTTTTTTTTTTTTTTTTTTTTTTTGTATATAGATCTTGATTAGACAAATCAGATCTCAAAAGATTGAGAGTTTATTTCAAAAACTGAATCAGTTATTTTTTTCATTTTCTGCATCCATGTACTTTTTCATAAGATTCTGAATCACGCTTATCGCATTTGCAGGTCGAACAAAACTTGGTATATTGGTTACCATGGAAACTCTCTTTTAATTTTGCAGACGATATTTCGAAAGTGGAGTGAAAGAAAAATATCTTTTACTGATTGAGGTCACGCATTTTTTGACTGCAATTCAAAATTCTTCAATTTTCCTTCATTGCACACAAAACTTACTATACAGCCATCACATCACAAGACAAACTTGCAGTTAAAATCTCATCGATTTCGGTCAATAAAAAAAAATTTACATTTTAATTTATATTTTAATTGGTGCTGTAATATTTTAAAATTTCAATATTTCAAATTCTAATTATGATTAAATTATTTTTAATACATCATTCGAAAGACAGTTTAAAGTACTTTTATATTATTGAAAGTGAGATTCGATATTTCACCTGATTTACATGTTTTAAGGTCTCCTGATTAGGTTTTCTTTTGTATCTCAGCTACTAATTAAAATAGTTTCATAAGTAATACAGCATTTGAAAGCTTTGTTGATTTGGAATTGAACAGTAAGTTACAGAATTTTATACCACCAGATGGCACTGTAATATTTTAAATTTTCAATATTTCAAATTCTAATTATCATTAAATTATTTTTAATGCATCATTCGACAGATATTTTAAAGTACTTTTATATTATCGAAAGTGGAATTCGAGATTTCCTCTGATTTACATGTTTTAAGGTGTCCTCTGAGATTAAAATAATTTCATAAGTAATACATCATTTGAAAGCTTTTTTGATTTGGAATTGAACAGCAGATTACAGAAATTTCTACCGCCAGATGACACTGTAATATTTTAAAATTTCAATATTTCAAATTCTAATGAGCGAGGAAGGTGTTGTAAGTTCAAAACGGATAAGGTGCCGCAGGCACCACCGAGTGGGACTTTGCTAAAGTCAGACATTTGAAAAATCATAAAATGGTGAGCGAACAGGCTGTTTCAGATATTGAAACAGGAAGAGGATGCCACAGGCGCTACTGAGCGGGAATTTACTGAGATTAAATTTTTCAATAAAGCTATTTTCACTATATGTCAATAAGCTGTTGTAAGACCTGAAATGGAAAAAAGGCGCAGCAGGTGGCACCAAGCGGGAGTTTTGTAAAGTCAGATTTTTCAAGGATCACGAACCAGCTGGTTGCTGAAAGCGGCTAATGTTATTAATAAAAACAATATGATTCTGTCTGTCAGCTGTCTTCAGAAAAATCTACCGAAGTTACAGACATGACATTTGGCACATAGATAGTCTCTAATGTCTTCATGTGCACCTTGAAGCCAGATTCTCAAATTTTTAATTAGGAAGAAAGTTATTAGTTGAAAGGTATTAATGCATTTAACACTATTAAATTTCTCGACATTTTCTTTTTGCCTTGTAATTCCAGCCTATTGCCAATAAAATTGCCAAACAACTTTTTATTTCATTTATTTTTTCCAACATAAAAAGATACATAAGTATGAATCATACTTCATTTTTAAAATATATAAAAAGATACATTTCTCTACACGTAAAAAAATAAGTAAAAAAAAAAAAAGGAAAATTAAACTTGTGCAACAATAAAATGTATGCATAAAGAAAAAAATAAATAAAATGCTAGGAAAGAAGGGAAATATGTATAAAGGTAAATTTTAATACTACAGATTTACTGCTACTTCTGCAACAAAAAAGATGCATACTTTATTTGCTTATTTATTACTACATTGTAAAATTAATAAAAATACTTCAAAATAGCATGAAAAGGCAAAGTTTGAAAATTAATTCTGCAAAACCTCATACAAATAATTCTATCTAAATACACTAAAGTGTATACAGACATATAAAAGAGAGAGAGAGAGAGAGAAAATATTTCAAAATAAATTTTGCAGTTTTTTGAACATTCAATTTTTAGTACCTAATCAATTTCTAAACTTGTCTTAAATGAAAAAAGTAGCAAAAAGCATTGTAAAATCATTTCTAGTAAGTGTAAAAAAATTTAAATTATCATTTCTTTGCTTTTAGAATTAGGATGCAAGTTTTATTTAAGTAACTCATATAATGTAAAATATGCTTCTAAATAGCAGGGTAAAAATTTTAATATCAATTCTACTAAAGTTAAAATATAAAGTTCTAAAGTTTAGGTGCAATTCATAAGGAGCACCTTGTTTTTTGCTGCATTCACTGGTTCCTGAAAATTACCCCCCCCCCCAAAAAAAAAGGAAGAAAAAGAGGAGGAAAATAAGTAACTATTCATACCACTGAAATGTCTGATGTAATAGACATGCAAATAATAATGAGGAATTATTTTTAAATAATTCCTCATTAAAACAATAATAATGAATTACTAAAAAAAAAAAAAAAAAAAAAAAACAGATTATTAAAATCGGTATTAAAGGGAATTACTTTTTTAATAATTCATCTGTAAATTAACATGAATATCTTAAAAGGAGGGGGGGGGGAATCTCAGCAAGTTTGTCAGAAAAAAAAAAAAAATAAATAAAAATACAGTTTCAAAAATGAGTTAAGTTACAAAAGAACATTTTCATTTGGAGAAAATATCAGTCATATTTACGTTGATAAACGATTTCGCGGTATGAATATTTGGTGGCGCCATCTATCGAAGAAAAATAGTATTAAAGATATCTAGTGCAGATTTCATGAAAATATTTTTGTAATAATGGTTTCATGAAAATATTTTTATAGTTTCCAGTTTTTTTAAAAAATGATTTTCATATGTGTATTTTTTTTTCAGCTTTTCTAATTATCAAATATCTTAATTTACGGAAAATAAGAAAATTGCGGAAAGTTGTGGGAAAAAGGGGGGGAAAAAAGAAATAACAAAAAATGCAAAGATAATAGGAAAAAAAAAAAAAAAAACAGATAATCACAAAAAAGCAGAAAACCACAGATCTGGGAAAGAATCTCATGCCTGTAATGCACTGAGTTAAAAACTTTAAAATCTGAAAAATGGATTAATAATAATTTTTTAACCATTTATGTGTGTTGCATACTTCAAGTGTACAAAAAGTATTTAATGCAATATTTTTAATGCTTATATTCTTAAATAATAATAGTAATAATAAATTTATGTTTCTTTGTTAACCGCTTTAGTCTAATCTAACACATGTTTATTTTACTATAATAATTTGAGTACATGTATTTTATAATCATGGGCTTATATATGATATATTTATATCATTTATAGTTATATCAAACAAGTTTCTGCTTATCATGGTAAAATTTCTTTGAAAGATAGTCTCAGGTCAACCAGACTCATTGCAAACTAAACTCAACCCACAGGAAAAAAAAGAGAATGAAAGAAAGAAAGAAAAAGAAAATATTCAGTCAACCCAACCCCGAACAGCAAGTGAAAAAATTTATTTGAGGATCGAGTTGGGTAAATTTGGGTTACTCAATCCGATGCAGAAGTAACCGATGGTCAAATTTCATGATCTTTTCTTTATTTTCATGACCTATTGCTGAATTTCATGACCTTTTTGTGATTTTCATGACCCAGTAGACACCCTACAATTTAAACGAATCCCTATTAAATGAAAAATTAAATAAAATATATGTAATAATACAAAAAGTGAGCTATCATAAAAATCTAGTATATAAGTTGTCAATAACAGCGAAGACGTCATCTACATACCTATACCAGTAGTAAATTTTATTTTTAAAACGTTTAATTATTTCATTTTCTATAATTCTTAGTTTAAATTCCGCTATAAAGCCCGAAATGGACGATCCCTTTGGGGCCCCCATCTTTTGCTGGTATATTTTATTATTGAATTTGAAGTAGTTTTCATTGAGTAAAAGAAAATCATTATTAATCAAATTGTTAATAATGCTATTAAAGATAATTTTCAAGATCCCAAAATAGCCCAAACACTTATCTCTACCACTAATTTACCACGATACTCAGTATGATAAAGTTAAAAATTTTCTATGATTTTCTCAGAAACTTGTATATACTAAAACACTTAAGAAAGTTTTCTATTACAGATGAAATAATATAAGCAAATTATAATTTATCACTATTAGATTTAAAATAAATATTGTTACAGAAAAACTTAATAATAAAAATAGATATAAAAGCAAAATACTTGAAGCATATTGTCATCTAAGTCCTTTTCATCACATGATATCATGGTAAGGTTTTTAAACTGAGAATTATCCTGATTTCTTAATTGGAGCAGTTGAAATCTTTTATTATTTTCAATTTCTTCCATGGTGCAAAAATCAAATGGGTCAGACACAGATTCCTTACTGCTAGAATCATCAGTAAAATTACTGCTATTTAAACCCATTTCCTATAACATTTACATGAAAGAAAACAACATTAAAAATGCTTTATAAAGTTAATTTTAATAATAAAAGTACATTCTATTAACAATGTAAAAGATATTTAAAGTCTGTCTTTGCAATTTAATAGCAGGTTATCAAAGATTTAATTTATGTACAATTTTAGCAAAATAATCTGTTACTTAAGCAGAATTTTCATCTATAACAATGAAAATTATCAATAGCTTATTGGATACTTGAATTAATTTTTGCTGTTTGTTGGCAGAAAACACTAAACATCAATATAAGTCACCCAAATATGGGTGACGTGCCCAATGAGAACTTTTTCTGTCACCCAAGTATGGATGATACGGCTCAACATGTTAACACTAATTAATATCAATGTGCAATTTGTTTGCTTTATTCTATATATTAATGTTTTTAATTTTTTGTCTCTCTATCCAATAATACTTGAAGTATTTAACAAATTTTGGAAAAGCCTTAAGATTATACTCTGTGGATTTTCTTCCAATTAAACTTAAATTTTATTTTATATTATTAATATTATATCACTGACTACTTAAACTTTTAATATGCATTTCAATTTGACAAGGAAGAAGGACAGTTTATTTATTTTGAGACTGTGTTTCTTTATCTATTTCAAATAATCTGAAATAATCAATTTACACAGTCAGTGTACTCTGTTCAGATTTTTTAGCCTCTGTGCCTTTCCACTATGCAACAAATTTCAAACTTTTGTTGCCACTGCATTATGCTTTTTTTCTCATTTTGACTGGGGGTTGCCAGCCACTTCTCTGGGTACAATGTGTTCATTAACTGGCCACTGGTTAACACGAGAGATTGAGACATTTTATTAGGTGAACAAACACAAATGCTAAATTATTTTTCTCAAAGTTGGGAAGTTGTGACAGAAGTAGGTCATTTGAAGAAACTTTTTTTTTTTTTTTAACCATTTAAGTTGGACTAGTCTATTGTTTAAGCATCAGCTTAGTAGCTGCAAGTGTAAGGCTTAGACATTCAACATTTCATTCCTCACTGGTTTGTTAAAATCCCGTATGGCTGCAATAGACTGCAGATTAATAAGGTTGTAGGATAAAATTAGACTTGCTTTAATTTTGGTAGAATCACGTAGGTAATTTAGAATGCAAGTAATTTTTACTGAGGCATTTCAATTATGTTATTTCACATTGTACTATTTTAATCTTTGCTTAAAAAAAAAAAAAAAAAAAAATTTTTTTTTTTTTTTTTTTTTTTTTTTTTTGTATATCTATAACATTACAGTAAAATATTTAATGTCATTAAACATAATTTTTTATGTCTCACTGTTAAATAAAATTTAAACGATATTTAAAATGAGATAGTTATTTAATATCATTAAACATTATTTTTTACTTAGAAATTTTATTCATAAATTCATCAACTATGAAAATTCATAGATAAATTGCAACAATGTAAAAAATGCCACTATAAATAAATAAATAAATATTATATATATATATATATATATATGAAAGGATAAGGAGAGGTAAGATTTTAAATTATTATTTTATTATTTTAAACTAGTATATAACCCGTCAAAAATGACGGAATGTGAACGATAAATCTTCAAAACGATGTTTAGATCATGATGGTTACCACGTGATCATTTAAATGTATTTTCAATTTTTTGTTTATAAATCAAATGTGTTTCGATATTTTATAATTTTCGTTCTTTGTGAGGTCTAACTGTAACAGAGACAGTGTCCGGAGATGAGAGAAGTCGTGTAGAGCCACACCAGATCGTAAAAACGTGAGAAAAATTGCAACTTTGGCCTTTATCATGGTTTTGTGAGGTCTAACTGGAATGTTTCTGGCTGCAATCTTTAAGAGACAGTGTCCGGATATGAGAGAAGTCATGTAGAGCCGCACCAGATTGTAAAAATGTGAGAAAAATGGAGGCTTTGGCCTTTATCACGGTTCTGTGAGGTCTAATTGCAACGTTTCCGGCTGCAATCTTTAAGAGACAGTGTCCGGAGATGAGAGAAGCAGAGCTGCCAACCTAATCCGGCAAATTGTTAGTACCGCCTCTTTTTCTACACTACTTAATTTTTAGAGAAATTCTCTTCAAATGTATCTAAAATCAATTAAGAAGAAAAATACTCTAAAAATTAAGTGGTGAAGAAAAAGGGGCGGTACTAACAATTTGCCGAATTAGGTTGGAAGCTCTTGAGAAGTCGTGTAGCACCGCACCCGATTTTAAAAACGTGAGAAAAATGGTGGCTTTGGTCTTTCTCATGGTTCTGTGAAGTCTAATTGCAACAATTCCGGATGCAATCGTTAGTGTCCGGAGTTAAGTGAAGTCGTGTTGAGCCGCACCAGATTGTAAAAACGTGAGAAAAATGGCGGCTTTGGCCTTCCTCACGGTTTTGTGAGGTCTAACTGTAATAGAGACAGTGTCTGGAGATGAGAGAAGTCGTGTAGAGCCGCACCAGATTGTAAAAACGTGAGAAAAATGGAGGTTTTGGTCTTTCTCACGGTTCTGTGAGGCCTAACTGCAACGTTTCCGGCTGCAATCTTTAAGAGACAGTGTCCGGAGATGAGAGAAGTCGTGTAGAGCCGCACCAGATTGTAAAAAACGTGAGAAAAATGGTAGCTTTCGGCTTTCGCACTGTTTTGTGAGGTCTAACTGCAATAGAGACAGTGCCCGGAGATGAGAGAAGTCGTGTAACGCCGCACCAGATTTTAAAACAATATACAGTATATAATTATTAACACATCACATTAGCAAGTTAATTGTGTGATACATTATTTGTATCATACAAGGATGGAAAGCGTTTGCTGACGATGACGCGAATTCAATGATTTTTCTTCACCCAAAAGTTTTCACTTCAAATGGAAAGCGTTAGCTGACGATGATGGGAGTTCAATGATTTTTATTAACCCAAAAGTGCTCAACGCGCCTAAAGAAGTTTTCACTTCAAAAATTTTACCCGATCAACAAATATGAATGACAATAAAAAAACTGCTGGTTGACAAAAAATATAGGCCCGACAACACAACAGCAACAACACATCCCAGTGTTCCATTAAGTGCTCTATACGCAAGCAAAGTGTGACGTCACTGACCGTCCATGTATGTAAGAAAATGATTTCCTATGTTAATCGCCCATTGGATTTTTTGTAAAAAATTATTAAAAATCGAGGAAAATTATTTCCCGATTTTAATCCCCATATTTGGGTATATATATGTATTAGTTATCATGTGCATATGTTAGATTGAGTTATTTTGCTGTCAAATTGACAAAATTTTAATTTTAAATTTCAAAACTCTGTTGTCCTTGGCGTTTTTGTATTTGGCGATCAAAAACGTACTACGAAAATATACATGCCAGATGTATATTTTCGTAATTTGTGTTGTGCGAAATATTGTTTCATATTATTCCTTACTCTCTTAATATAAATTTTTAAAATAACCATGATTTTTGAAAGAAATTAAATTATATTCGCCAGATAATTTGGCGATATATATATATATATATATATTTTTTTTTTTTTCTGCCAAGGATGACCGATATCAAATCTATTCCGCTGCTACATATTAGTATTTTATATCAGATACTTTATTTAGACATTTGAAAACAAATTTCACTTCAAATTATAATAGAATATTTATCATTTTCCTTTTAATTAGTATATTAGTTGGATATTTATTGTGTAATATCATTCTTTGAAATGAAATGTTTATGTTTTCAATGGAATATGGAAGTTTTTTGAAATTTAAAGTTTTGAAATTTAAAATTCAAATTTTATCAATTTTAGAACAAAAACAACTTAATCTAACGCATGCACATGATAACTAATACATATCTAAACCTAAATATGGGGATTAAATTCGGGAAATAATTTCCCTCAATTTTTAATAATTTTTTACGAAAAATCCATTGGGCGTTTAATATAGGAAATATTTTTCTTGTATCCACGAACCTGCCAGTGACGTCATCACTTCGCTTGCCTATTTAAAGTCCTCATAATAAGAAAAAACGATTCACTTCATTTTACCAAAATACTTTTTTTTAAGACTATCGTAGATCCTGTTTTCAAATTTTCTAACTAACTATCCAATAACTACAGACACTCCATGCTAACCCAAATTCACCTCTACTCGATACCTCCAACCAGCTATCTCACCCTCAACATCGCCAAAATATCCAGGATCCAGCTAGGGACTTTCTCGTTCTCAACCGAACATTTTACCTTGACTTGACATTATCACATTAGACTACTCTAATTTCAATACTCATTTCAACTGGTGACTTTTACTTGCCCAACCAAGCATTCTATCCCAACTATCATTTTACACTAATTTCAAAACTAAAATCAACTGGCGGCATTTATGTACTAAACTTGGCGCCAATCATACCTTACAATGTAAACAAATAATAAAGTTTGATAAAAATATTTAAAGGCTTTAATGCGTTTTTACAAATATTTTAAGATTTTTAAGGCTTTAATATGTTTTAGAAATATTTTAAGCGTTTTTTTAATGAAACAGTCAAAGAGTCGTTCATTCGGAATTAAAAAGTTGTCCATTTGGAATTTGTATTTTCTGAATGGCAACAGCTTTGGTTTGTTTTTATTTGGTCTTGCTTTGTTTATGATCATGAAGTTACATAATTCTATTTATAGGTTCATGTTTATAATAGCCAGTGATCCATTATACTTAATTTAGAGATTTAAACATTACAATTGAATAGTTTTTCAAGGTTTTATAGGAAATAAGAATATGTGCGATACAAAACATGTATGAAAATGATATGTATGTTTCCTAAGTTGAATTAAATAAACGGAAAAAAAAAATGGCTGCCAAAAGTTTCTGTTTTGAAGCGGTACTAACCGGATTCGTTCATGACAGATGAGGATCATTATATATATTAATTAATAGTGAGTAATAACTTAAAGAAAATCCCATTAGAAATTCTTGAAATTAATTCTAAAGTTGCCCCTGTAAAGTAAGTTTTACTACAATGCACGATTATAACACTAAAGTCAGAAAATTGGAAGAATTTGAGAATAATAAATTGCTGAATAAATGCAACTTTCAGTTTCTTGTGGTTAAGTGATGCATATTAATTAATCCTGGAAAAACGGGCCTAGGATAAACTGTCAATCACTAAGTTAATAGCCAATAGGCAATGATTAGACGAAGGAGGGGTGAGGATTCGCACCAAAAATGCCGATATTTAAGAGAAAACATGCGGGGATTCAGGCCTCTCTTCGTGTGTGCTCTTGCCTAGTAAAATCACGTCAAAATTACGCCCCCGGGTGGTGACGCGTTGTAATCGCAGCTGCCGTCGTTCTCAGCTCCGATGAAATTGGTTCCACCTGCTCAGATCTAAATCATGGGCCATAACCTGTAAGATGTTCAAAATATGCCAATAAATGACTGCCTCGAATCCATGGACTCGTTAATGAGTGAAAGCCTCTCTTCATTAGAGATATTATGTGACAGGGAGTAAAGAATTCATCACATATCAAGAGACTCGGCAGAGTCTCAAGTGACGCAAGCGCAAAAACAAACGAACGCCCCGACACTCAGCGGAAATGGAAAAACGAACGAAACTGCGACACTTATATATACACCAATTTAAAGATCAAAGAAACCGCTGAAAGCCGACACTTAATATCTCAGGAAATATGGGAGGTTATGTTCTGATAATTTCAAAATAGTCTTTCACCTTCTGTCTGATCCTACCCTGAAATCGCTACATTTCTGCGTGCAATATATTTTGAGATATGAATTGGCTCATTTAAGCTATAAATGGGCGGCCTAATGTGTAAGAATTTTTTCTCGAATATGGCTCGAGCGAATTTAGTTTAATTTATATATGATATTAATCGCTTTTATCTGATGTGCCTGACATCTCCCTTTTCCCTAGGAAAACTCTTGTTTTTTTTATAACTCAGTTTAAAAATCGAACTATTTTTACTACGCGATGCAAAGATTTCTATTGATAATTCTCAGAATTCTGAACAGGTGTTATTCGGTTTGGTCTTGTAGTTGGTTGGTTGGTTCAATCTGAATGCAGTCAATAAAAAATTAAGATTTTGTTTTTTAATGCAAGAAAGAAACTTTATTGTTTCTTTTAAATATTTATTGTATATATACGAAATAATATTTCACTTAAATATATTTTTTTTTTTGTTATAAAGGAAATATTTAAGATTTTAAAATTTCGCATTTCGTGAAAAAATTATTTCGATAATATTTTAAATAAGGAAGTATTTTGTAATTTTAGATATTCCATTTTATCATAATAATGATGAATTTCAAATTTTTTAAAGCAAAAAATTTTTAATCATTCATAAACATAGATTTTATAGTAGCTCAATGATTTGCGATTCCTATTCATGT
Source organism: Salticus scenicus (assembly GCA_963930645.1). Classification (NCBI taxonomy): domain Eukaryota; kingdom Metazoa; phylum Arthropoda; class Arachnida; order Araneae; family Salticidae; genus Salticus; species Salticus scenicus. Next base: position 58,156,458 of record OZ005655.1, read on the forward strand.
ATCATTCCGCGCAGAGATGGGAAAAAACAGTAAATGGTGTTTTGGCGCCATCTTTTGTCTTTAATTTGAATTAAAACATACACTTTTGCAAATATATATATATATATATATTTCTTTTTAAAAATTAAAAATCTCTTTTTAAAATACAGTTAGTTTATTCATATATTTACTTTTCTGACTTTAAAATGATACATATTTTAAATATTAGCATAATAAAACTAATATTTTTATTATTATTTAAAGCTATAATGACTAGGAAATGAAAGAAGGGATATTCATGACACTGTATATTAAAAAAAAAAAAAAAAAAAAAAAACATGAAAATAGAATTAAAATTCATGAAAAATGTGTCAAATAGCAATTATTGAAAAACACGTCAAAATATATAAATAACATCTTTACTTTGAAACCCATAATTTATTTAAAAAATATAATTCTCTCTTTCTTTTCCTTTTTTTTTTTTTTTTTTTTTTTTTTTTATTAATTAATTTCTGCATGAAAAATTCCATTTCATAACTATATTTAAAACTACAATAAACACCCTCCTTTAATTTTATATATCCATTTCTACATGTTTCTAAGCAATTAAAAGTGGTTTTTTTTTTTTTTTTTTTTAAGAAAAATAGCTTAAATATCGGAAAGTATATGGTTTTATCATAAAGGTAATAATTTGGCTATCTAGTGGCGCCATCTCGTAGCTTGTATTGAAACCATATACATTCCTATATTAAATTTATTTTTCTTTAAAAAAAAAGACACTTTTAATTGCTTAGAAAAATGTAGAAATAATTATTTACAATTAAAGGAGGGTTTTTTTTGCTTATTGTAGTTGTAAATATATTTATGAAATGGAATTTTTCATGCATAAATTAATTAATTTAAAAAAAAGAAAGAGAGAATTATACTTTTTAAATAAATTATTATGGGTTTCAAAGTAAAGATGTTATTTATTTATTTTAACGTGTTTTTCAATAATTGCTATTTGACACATTTTTCATGAATTTTAATTCTATTTTCATATATATATAGCGTGTTTATTCCCTCTTTCATCCCCTAGCCATTGTTGCTTTAAATACTAATAAAAAAATTAGTTTATGTTAATATTTAAAATATGTATCATTTTAAAGGCTGAAAAGTAAATATATGAATAAACTCTAACTGTATTTTAAAAAGAGATTTTTAATTTTTAAAAAGAAATATATATATAACTTGTATTTTCCATAAAACTTAAGCTTAACTTGTATTTTCCATAATTTTTTTCTCCAAATCATTTTATCTTATTTTTAAAATTATAGAAATGTAGAGCTTAATTTATATTTTGTCTATTTTTTTTCCACCAAATATTTTTATGAAATAATTTTTACCTGCATTTTTTAAGAAAATTAAAATTGTGAATATTGGAGCTTAGCCCCAAAAGGGAAAAGAAAATAAATAATTTTCCATTTTTAACATTAACTTGATTTTTTTAAATTGTTTAATTTGCATTTGTAATTCTCTAAAAAGAAACTTGCAAAATATAAATTACGTAATTCTAAAACTTAAATTTGAAATTTCCCACTTATTATTATTATTATTTTAAAGAGTTTGAGAATCCCACTCAATATTTTTGTCTAGTGTGAAACTTCTCCATTTTGTTTCCAAGTGGCAGGCTACTTGAAAATTTGTCGGCATGATAACGTTTGAAATATTGAATTAATTCAAACTAAATTTGTAGTTTGGATTTATCTCAGAAATGTATTTGTTATGTCCATTTGCCAACTTAATCTACCCTCTTGTTTCTCTGTGTCAGCCCACTGAAAATTTCAAATTTACATTAGAAAAGTTCTATGTTAAAACTCCATATATACAAGACTTCATTAATAAATCCACCAAGTCCATTAATAAATTGTAGAATTGAAAAATTGTAGAATTTTGAAAAAAAAAAAAAAAAAAAATGGTGGCAACTTCATAATAAAAGATAAATCAGCTTACCCTTTCTAGGAGCCAGAAGGACTTGTTTTATTTTCATATAAATTTAATGAAAAGCAAACTAATTTATTTCATTTTAAAATATACCTTATATAGGCTTTTCAATTTTGGCTGCTCAATTTCGATCACAATCGTGATCATCTTCAGAGCCACTTGTTACGCCTTCGTCCTTCGTTTTATAGTTTCGCGGTTTGTTGTCAGAGTTACTTCGCTTCACTTCGGATTCTTGTAAGAGGTCTTGTTTTAATTTTTTGATCAATAACCCCTAAAAAGTAATGATATCAGTACAAAAAACCCTTAACGGGTTAAAAGTTTGTGACGCCGCTACTTTATGGCTATATGAATTAGAAATATGAGTCTTAAAAATAATGATATCAAATTTTAAGTGACGCTTTGCAATTAGTTAAAATATACATAGGTTTTCTTATTTGATCATTTACTTTCTACTTTTATTTATATTTATAATGCAAACGTAATATTTTTAGCTTCAAGATCAGACAGATATATAAAATACACTCACTGATGCTTTTTCATTCACATTTCAAATTCAAAATAACAGTTTTAAAAGGAATGATATAAAAATTCCAGTGGCGCCTCGGTGTTATTTTAAAAGATTTGTTTTTAGATTCCATTAAAATTACTTTTGTTTTGTCTAATAAAGTATATTTACATATTGAAACAGTGCTTTTAATTTTCAAATATACTGTCAAATAATTATACTTTCACTGAGTTTGTATTATAAATTAAAATTATTTATTTCAATAAATTGATTTATCTTTTGCGTCACGCTATCCAAAACTGCAAGTAAAATCTGTGTAAATATTTTCTTTACGTTACACTACCTCTTTGCGCAAATTTTCACTCAGCTGGATACTATGATAATGATACTATGTTTTGGATAGCGTGATGCAAAAGATGAATCAATTTATTGAAATAAATAATTTTAATTTATAATGCAAACTCAGTGAAAGTATAATTATTTGACAGTATATTTGAAAATTAAAAGCACTGTTTCAATATGTAAATATACTTTATTAGACAAAACAAAAGTAATTTTAATGGAATCTAAAAACAAATCTTTTAAAATAACACCGAGGCGCCACTGGAATTTTTATATCATTCCTTTTAAAACTGTTATTTTGAATTTGAAATGTGAATGAAAAAGCATCAGTGAGTGTATTTTATATATCTGTCTGATCTTGAAGCTAAAAATATTACGTTTGCATTATAAATAAAAGTAGAAAGTAAATGATCAAATAAGAAAATCTATGTATATTTTAACTAATTGCAAAGCGTCACTTAAAATTTGATATCATTATTTTTAAGACTCATATTTCTAATTCTTATAGCCATAAAGTAGCGGCGTCACAAACTTTTAACCCGTTAAGGGTTTTTTGTACTGATATATATATACAGTAGAACTTGGATAATTCGAAGTTGAAGGGACCAGAAAAAAATTCGAAATATCCAAAAATTCGAATTACATATACTATTTTGTCAAAAAAAGTGATAAATTAAAAAATTAAAACTCTACAATCAGAGATTTAACACATAAACTTTATATCTAAGAATACCGCTACATTACCTCTTTCATCCCCCCCCCCATTAAATCAATATTTTTTACGAGCTTAATTATTCGACACTTTTTTAAAAATAGTCAAATATTTTTTATTTCTTTTTTAAGTAGAATCTTTGTGTCATACCATATGACCTGATACAAAAATAGAATCTTCTACATTACACATGACTTTAAATTCACAAAAACCTCGAAGTTCATACATATGCACCATATCTTCTGGTGCACTAGCTAGGGGCTTCAATTGTATTTCCTTATCCTTCTTTTGAAAGACTATAAAAATTGATAATGCACTTCAGATGAGTAAAATTTCGGGAAAAAATTTTACCATAATATTTTAAAGGTAATCGTATGAAAAATTCGAATTATCCAAAATAGAATTTGAATTATCCACGATTTTTTAACATTATTTTAATACAAAATTCAAGGGTCTGTGTAAAATATTCAAATTATCCAAAATTTCGAATTAAACAAGTTCGAATTATTCAAGTTTCACTGTACATATATATATAAAAGAGAGTGCACTTTTGAGTATCTTAACCAAAAAAATTATAAAACAATAAAATACAATAAAAAAGGTGGCGATTGGGTGGGCAGATATTTGATTACGGAGGATAGGTGGTGTTGTTTGGCTGGATGGTTGGGGGAAATGTGTAATTATATAAATAAATAAATAAACAAAAAGAGTAGAAGGCATGTTACATTTACCATGTATTAATATGCATTCTTTCTTTTTCCCTTAAATATTTAATTTCTTCATTGTTGAGTTGTCAACTATTCTTAAAAATGCAATCATACTCTTAAACACATAATAATCAATTAATAAATATCCATGTTGCTGTACAGTTTCATTATTCTTTATCAGCTATGAACCAATACACCTTGAACTTAGCTTGTTTTACTCCATGAACAACTAAACTCCTGAATTATTTTGCTTTTTTTAATCGATATGACTCTTAATGTATCATCCTGAGAGTACTGTTTGTTTATTATGGTTGTTTTCTGTTAGATTCTCTGTTATTTTGTACTTAATCAATTATTTCACTTTAAATTTCACTTCAATTATTTTCATGTATGATAACGGAGCCCGCTAGTGATTTGCTATTATAGCCGCTACCGAACAAAATCTTACATTGGTGCTCAACGGTGAAAAAAGTCTCCCCTGATTAAATTATTTCACTTTTCTGAACTTCTCCTACTTGAAAAATATTCATTCTTATTGGTCTATGTGGTTTCAATGATCTTGTATATATTGCTTGGCTTTTACTAAGTTTGATAATTCATTATTACATATTACATATATATAAATATATATATATACACAAATCACCTGTTCTTGAAGTTAAAAATCCCATTCATTTTACTTCAAGTCCTTATTACAAAGGTATTTCAGAGAGCATAGCTAACTTACTAAAAACAGTTAATATCTCTGCTTTCTTTAAACCCCAACTATGTATTAGTTATTTACTTTCTAACTTTAAACCTGCTATTTTCCCTCTTAAACGTACAGGTATTATTCATTGTATTTCCTGTAAAAATTGCAATTCTCCATATATAGGTGAAACTGACAGAACTGGTGATATGAGAATCAAAGAATGTAAATGCACAGATAAATTTGGTAACATTAAATCTAAACTTGTAACCAACTCTACAGACACTGATCATGTTCCATATTTTGATAATGTATAGTCTTGGCTTCTTGCTTAAACATATATGACTCGCTATTCTACTTAGAAAGTATTAGAAAGCTACAACTCTCTCCTTTGAATACTCCATTTGCAAGCAGGGAAGACGCAGCTAAAGTTGATGGTGACCTAAAGTGAAGTTTTAAGTGATTTCAATGGAACTTTTTTATTTTGTATTTCTAAAGAGATTTAAAATGTAGTGGTTAATATTATTATTATTATTATTATTTTAAGTACTTTAAATATAGTGATTGGCAAAGCTAATCAAAACAATAAGTAAATAAATAAATAATTATAAATGTTGAAGTAACTTTTCCCCGTTATGTAAAATTAATAACTTAAATATTTAATCAAATAAATAAATAATCATATTCTGCATTAAAAGTAGAATTCAACAATTAAGTAAATTGGAGTGTAAAGGTTGATATTTTTATTTACCAACTATGTGAAAAATACCAGAGCCGGGAATCGAACCCGGGCACTTCTGCTTAACGCACAGATGCTCTACCACTGAGCTACTCTGGCTGACAACCAGCTAGGCATTTCTCACATAATATTTGTTTGTCAAGTCACCGAGTCTGCAAACACAGCTGTATCAAGTGACAATATTAATCGCAGCACAACTCCATACACCACGAAATTTCAATTTAGAAATAAAAAAATATTTCTTTATTCTAAAAAAAAAAATTTCTTTAGATGCTGTGATTGATATATGATTTCGACACACATTTTCAGAATACCTATAATCCTGATAAATATGTAATTCGGCAATGTCTATTTCCTGCTGACACCAGATTATCAATGCTTCACTGTAATAATAATAATAAATGGATAAAGTAGATGAAGATTTTAAGATATGTATGATTACCTGAAACAACTGCTATGTGTTTCTTGACAAAATGTTTATTTTTTATCAAATTCAGACAATTTTTAATGTTCTCATGGTAGAAGTACTCATACAGTTTCTTTAGTAAATTCTTAAATAGCTTTGTTTATATATATATATATATTTCTTTTTCTGTATTCAATTTTTATTTAAGTAAATAACACAGATTCATATTTTCAAAATAGTCTGTTGAGAAAGTGATAATTTTTAAATTAATTATTGGTTTTGGCAAACAATAGAGAAAAAGTATACTAACCTGAAATATATTCATAAGTCCAATATTTTCTGGATTTAAAGGATCAAGATTTGATTTTTTAATCCACTGTTTCATTTTTTTTACATCAGATAATTTATTATATTTCAGATGAGAGACTGGCACTGCTTTTTTAGAACTAAAGGAAAAACACATACATTATTTATAAAATAGTGTATCAGAAAGCTAACTTAAAGATTTAATTAGTAGCATACATATACTACTAAAAAAAAATTAAAGAATATTAAGGTTTTTGATCAACATTTAGTATAAATTAAGAGTTTTGTTAGCTGATACCATCCAAGGTATAATGTGCTATAAAAGATAAAGTTAAATATACTTTTTTTTTAAATGCATTTCATTCAGGTTTTTTATACAAAACGAAAAATATACTATACCTTACACAAGCTTTTCATAATTTTGGCTAATTAATTTCAGTCACAATCGTGACCATTCTCAGAGCCATGACAAACGTCGACGTCCTTCTGTTTATAATCCCGCGGAATGCTGTGGTTGTTACTTCGCTTCACTTCAGAGTCTTGCAAGATGTGTTGCCATGCAGCAGGGATGATGGAATGTTCTCTATCGTTTACAGTGTTGGGGTTAGTAATAATTTCGAGGGCCTCCCGTTTTAGAGTGTAATTATGGTTATTGTAATTATGGTATATTATAATTTAAATTAGTATGCTTTTCTTTAAAAATAAATGAAACGAAAAAAATATATTTTGAGAACCATAATTTAGGGCATAAATGCCACATCTGATGGAAATGCTCACCAAATATCAGGCATGAGAGTGCAGAAAATTAAAAAAAGAGGAAACACGTGTGTTCATAAGATTAATTTTAAAAGAAAAATAATGTGAACGGGGAAATCTATACAAATGTACGTTTATAAAATTTATTTCAAATGAAAAATAATGCTCTCAGGAAAAAACTATACAAAATATTTTAAAAGTGACAAATTAAACTAAAAGAATAATGCACATCAACACAATAAAACATGTGTTTAAAAAAAAAAACATTAGCTAGCAATCAACATTTAATCATTGGCTGGTGGTGGTGCAAATTGGGAAAGAAGGGGGGGGGGATAAAAAGTAGTTCATGAGAGAAATATTAAACACAGTTCTACTTCTTTATGGGTTCTAGAATATCATAAAGTAAGTTTAAAATTAATATTGTGGATGAATAAATATTCAAAAGTAAAAGGCTTCCCGCAGAATGTTTGATCGGCAATGGTTAGAGATGGAAAAAAAAAAAAGGGGGGGGGGGGGGGGGGAAGAGACAAAAAAAATTACATCAGTGAGAAAGTGAGAAATATTGAATAATTCTGTTCTTTTATATGTTATAGAATCTGATAAAGCATGTGTAAAATGAATATTGACATTTACATTTTGGATGGCAAAAGATTGAGAATCTAAATTTTTTCGTAGAGCGTTTGAACACTGATCGTTATTGGAGTTTGATTTTAACAAAATAAAAATCCGCAAAATTAACGAAAATTGCAAAAAAGCGGAAAATCATGGATCCGCGGAAAATTCTCATGCCTGAAATATCAAACCTAAAAAGAAGAGCAAATATTATAAACAATGCACATGGCATAATCTCTCTGCAGCAAAGCAAATATTAGTATCTATAATAATAAAAGAAGATGTCTGTCTCTTTGTCTGAGCATCTATACTATACGTTCAGCCCCTATTGAATGCAGAACTACGAAATTTGACATACGGGTGCTCAGATGCCTGCCCAAGTGCATAGTGAAAAAATAATTTTAAAATTTTAATTAGTTCTGGAGATATTAATTAAAACGTCGACCAATGTCTAATTAAAAAGTATTTTCTGCCCTCTAAGTAGAATTCAGCCTGTTCCTCGAAAGAAGAAACACACAGAGAAAATTTTGTGCATTTTTGTAAAGCCATCCCAGTTTAGTGGTTCCAGATATTGAAAATACACCTGTACCACGAGAAAGAGCATTTGTTGCCGATTTTTATGGTACAATTTCTTTTGAAAAATACGATATTTTTATATTTAAAAAAAAAAGTTTTACAAAGGGTTCAAAATTTCTCTTTTTCTCGATCGTCATTTTTGAATCACCATGTACGACAGAGTAACTGTTTCATTTCTGAACAACGGGTATATTTAGAAAGGTCATTTAATCCTCTTTTGAACCATATAAACATTTCAACGAAATACGGATTAGCAATTCCTATTTTTAGATTTTATGAAACATCGATTTTTTCACAAAACATTTTATGACTCAAAATCTTCTTGAGATATTTTTTTTTTTTTTTGGTACATAGACCTCGATTAGACGAATCATATTTCAAAAGATTGAGAGATTTTTTTTCAAAAACTGAATCCGTTATAAATTTCTAATTTTTCTGCATGCCTGCAGTTTTTGATGACATTTTGAATCCATGTTTGCGTTCGAACAGTGGAAACTCTCTTTTAAGTTCGCAGATGATATTTCGAAAGTAGAGCGAAAGAGAAAGATCTTTTTCTGATTGAGGTCATATGTTTTTGGACTGCGATTAAAAATTGCAAATTTCAAAATTCTATAATTTCCCTTTGTCACACACAAAACTTACTATACAGAGTTTTTCATCACAAGACAAAGTTGTAGTTCAAATTTCATCAATTTCGAAGAATAAACAAAAAATTTACATTTTAATGACAAATTAAATTTTATTCTAATATGCGTTTTTCAAATTCTAATTATGATTGAATTATTTTTAATTAATTTAATACATCATTCAAAAGATATTTTAAAGTTCTTTTATATTATCGAAAGTGGAATTTAAGATTTCACCTAATTTACATGTTTTGAGGTGTCCTGAATCGGTTTTCTTTTGTATCTCAGCTACTAATTAAAATAATTTCATAAGTAATACATCATTTGAAAGCTTTGTTGATTTGGAATCTAACAGTAGGTTACAGAAATTCCTACCTCTACATGGCACTGTAATATTTTAAAATTTCAATATTTCAAATTCTAATTATGATTAAATTATTTTTAATACATCATTCGAAAGGTATTTTTTAAAAGTACTTTTATATTATCGAAAGTAGAATTCGAGATTTCACTTGATTTACACGTTTTCAGGTGTCCTGATTAGGTTTTTTGTACCTCAGCTACTAATTAAAATAATTTCATAAGTAACACACTATTTGAAAGCTTTGTTGATTTGGAATTGGACAGCAGATTACAGAAATTTGAACCACCAGATGGCACTGTAATATTTAAAAATTTCAATATTTTAAATTCTAATAAGCGAGGAAGGTGCTGTAAGTTCTAAAACAGGGATGAGGCGCCGCAGGCACCATCGAGTGGGACTTTGTTAAAGTAAAAAATTTGAAAGATCATAACCTGGTGAGCGAACAGGCTGTTTCAGGTATTGAAACTGGAAGAGGGTGCCGCAGGCCTACCGAGCGGGAATTTACTGTGATTAAATTTTTCAATAAAGCTATTTTCACTATATGTCAATAAGATGTAGTAAGACCTGAAACGGGAAAAAGGTGCTGCAGGCGCCACCGAGCGGGAGTTTCATAAAGTCGGATTTTTCAAGGATTGCGAACCAGCTGGTCGCTGAAGGCGGCTAGTATTCAATAAGTGAAAGATATCTTAAAACACCAATAAGATTCATTGTAAATAGACAAGTAACATTAATAAAAAATTACAGAGAAACCTCTCTAAAAGTCACCTTCTAAAGCCAGTTTTATAGTCCCAAATTTTAAGACTAATAAACTTTCTTATAAGACTAATAAACTTTCTCGAACTGTGACCACCCGTTGTGGCCGAGTTGTTAGACCACCAGAAACTACTTTTGTTACGGTTAATAGAAGAGAGGTTATTGACCTGACTCTGTGTAACTCTATATGCTTAGGGTACATCTCTGATTGGAAGGTGTCTGATGCAGTTACAGCTTCTGACCATCAACTGATCACTTTTTCTGTTAAAGGCCTTTACTATGTAAAGGTTGCTAGGAGGAACCCGAGATCTACTGACTGGGGTTCTTTTGAAAAGCTTCTCGGAAAAGGCCTTTCCACCTTTTCTGGTAAGTTCAATTCTACTGATGATATCGAGTTGACTGTTGACCAGTTGCAACAGATCATTCTCAATTTTTATCATAGTAGCTGTAAGCTTACGGTTACTAGCTCCCCAAGGCGTGTTCCTTGGTGGTCTTCTGAGCTTAGTTCTTTACGTAAGAAATGTAGGAAGCTCTTTAATAGAGCTAGGAAGTCTGGTGCGTAGCAAGCCTATCGGGATGCCCTCACTACCTACAATAAGGCCATTAGAACTGCTAAGCGACGTTCTTGGCAGTTGTTCTGTGATGGTATTAATGGTATTTCTGCTACTGCTAAGGTAGCAAAAATTTTGACTAGAGATTATAGTTCTAGTTTGAATGCTATTCGTCTTCCTACTAGTAGATACAGTGAGTCGAGTGAAGAAACTCTAGCTGAGCTGCTGAGAGTTCATTTTCCCGGCTCTGGTACTACTGATTGTGATAGGCATAGCTCTGTCTCTTCACATACTTGCAGTAAGGACAGTTGGGAAGCTGCTAAAATGGTGGTTACCCATGACAAGGTCATCTGGGCTATAAAGTCTTTTGAACCCTTTAAGTCGCCGGGGATGGATGACATCATTCCTGTGCTTCTTATCAAGGGTCTTAATTTTCTTGCTCCTTTTCTTTGCAGAATTTTTCGTTCTTGCATTGCTTATTGGTATATACCTCAGTCTTGGAGGAATACTAGGGTGGTTTTCATTCCTAAGCCTGGGAAGGATAACTACTTTGATGCCAAGTCCTTTAGGCCTATTAGCCTCTCTTCTTTTTTGTTGAAAGGAATGGAGAAGCTTATTGACAGATACCTCAGGGATTCTGTTATTGTTGATAGGCCACTGTCTTCCACACAGCATGCCTATCAACCTGGAAGATCTACTAATACTGCATTGTATGAACTTTCCTTTCTTTTGGAAAAGTGCATTAATGATAAAGAAATTGCCCTTGTTGCTTTTCTTGATATTGAAGGGGCGTTTGATAAGGTCTCATTTGACACTATCATTCGTGCTCTTGACTTGAGGGGTACTAATCCTATTATTACCAGATGGATTGCTAATTTGCTATCCTCTAGGTATGTTTGTGCCTCTTTTATGGGTACTTGCATGAAGGTTCATGCTAGCTCTGGTTGTCCACAAGGGGGAGTGCTCTCTCCTATTCTGTGGTGCATTGTTGTTGACTCTTTGTTAGTCCATTTTGCCAACCTTGGTATTCCATGTGTTGGTTATGCTGATGATGTGGCTATTGTTGCCAGGGGCAAGTTTGGTAACTCTGTCTCTGATGTTATGAATGGTGCTCTTCAGCATGTTGCACGTTGGTGCTCTGATTCGGGCTTATCTGTTAATCCTTCCAAGGTAAACCTTGTTCCTTTTTCTAGGAGAAGATATCTAAATCTTGGTGATGTCTACTTCCTGGATAATAGGCTGTTGCCTTCATGTGAGGTCAAGTTCTTGGGTGTATTTTTTGACACAAAGTTGAACTGGAGTAAGCATATTGAGTATTGCTTACGTAAGGCCACAAAGGTCTTTTGGGCATGTAAGAGTTCCATTGGAAGAACCTGGGGTTTATGTCCCAGGGCTGTCCATTGGATTTACTCAATGATTATCTGCCCTATCATCACCTATGGCTGTATTGTCTGGTGGTCTCGGACTAGACTGACTACTGTTAAAACTAGCTTTACTAGGTTGCAAAGGATGGTCTGTGTTGCTCTTTCAGGCTGCATTAGGACTATTCCAACTGCTGCCCTTGAGTGTTTGCTTGGGCTTCTTCCGCTTTATTTGCGTATTGAAGCTCAGGCTTTAACCTGTATGAAGCGTTTCATGTGTCTGGGCTTGTGGAAGGATTATTCTAGACATCTGTCTTGGGGTTCCCTCATTTCATTTGTTGCTGATCTTCCTTTTTTCATTATGCCTAGTGACTACATGGTTATGAAATTTGCCTTTCATAAGCCTTTTAAGATCTTTTTCCCTTCCAGGGAGGATTGGCTTTTGTCTCCTAGTTGGCTTGATGACAACTGTTTGGTTTGGTATACTGATGGTTCTAAGCTTGGTTCTCATTCTGGGGCAGGTGTTTACTGTTCTGGGGATGGAACTCGGCTTTCTTTTCCTCTTGGAAAGTTTGCCACAGTTTTCCAGGCTGAAATCTTTGCTATCATCTTATGCTGTAAGGTGTGCTTAGACAGGGGTTATCATAAATTAACCATCCGTATCTGTTCTGACAGTCAAGCGGCTCTCCTTTCACTGGAGAGGTGTAAGTTCACCTCTCTTCTTGTATGGGAGTGCTACAAGGCACTTTGTGAGCTTTCTTCCTATAATAACGTTAGTCTTCACTGGGTACCTGGTCATATGGGTATACCTGGTAATGAGTTGGCTGATGAGTTGGCTAGATCTGGTTCCAGCACACTCTTTTGTGGCCCTGAGCCTGTTCTGGGTATTTCTCCCACTACTTTTAGGGCTTCTATCTTCAAGCTCTTTGGTAAGGAGCACTATAGGCTATGGCGTAATTCTGATGGCCAAAGGCAAGCAAAAGAGCTTAATCGTGACTATCCTGGTCTTCGTCATAAGGAGCTTTTAAAGCTTAACAGGAATGGTTTGAGGAAGGTTATTGGCCTTCTTACTGGTCATTGTACCCTTAAGAGACATCTGAACATTATGGGTATCAGTTCTGATCCCATCTGTCGTGGTTGTTGTCTGGAATAGGAGACTGCTCGGCACATTTTGTGTGACTGTGAGGCCTTTTCTGCTTACAGGTTTGAGCATCTTGGTCGGCATCTTATTGAGCCTTGGGAGCTGCAGGATATTCCTGTCAGGTGTCTGCTGAGCTTTGCTTCAGCTACGAGGCTTTTCTCATAAGGATGTGTTTGGGTCTGGGTACAATAGACCTCTGGTCGATGTGCCCTTGCTCTCAGTGTCCTGCTGAGGGCTGCCCTCCCTGATAAGTCATAAGTCATAGACCACCAGAACATCTTGATTTGTAAATTTTGTATATAATTTTTATTTCATCATTATTTTAAATTTTTTATTTCCTTTAAAGGGAGGATGTCATAATATTTGTATGATTGATTGGCAACACGATGTTTTTATGTTATAGATTTGGCAACAGTCCAGAGTTGTTCTCTTCTCAGTTATGTTGTAAGTACAGTTGTGTGTTTGACGTTCTAATAAATATGTGCTGCTAAATAGTTTTCGTTTTATGAATTAGTTTATAGTGTTCATCCTAAGTAATTCTGCTAAGTATATATAGGAACGTTACAGGGGCAAGGGGTAATCATTGGAAAGATTGGAGGGGTGGCAAGTTGCTGTTAGCCCCTAAGCAGAAGAAGAATAAATCTGCCCCTATGTATGTGTAATTTTAATTAAGAATTAAGAAACTACAATTGTAAATTTACAAATTATAACTATACCAAATATAAATTTATTATATTTTAATATCACATTTGAATTTAATGTTAAATTGTAACAAAATAGTAACAAAAAAATTTTCTTATTGAATTCACGGTATCTAATAGAAGTTTAAATTTTTTAACCGCCTCACAAGTTTTCATGTTAACTTCAAAACATGTACAACTTTATACAAGAACTTTAAACAAGACACGCTAATGATGTACTTAGACTAAAATAATATTCCTAAAACATGAATTAGTGGATTAATTATTCAAAGATTTTTATTTTTTTACAAAATTATAATTAATTTTATCATACATTTTCAGAGCATCAAAGATTATGACTTTTAAAAACATTTAAAAAATAATAATAACATACTTCAATGCGGTTTCAATATCATCTGGCACAAGTATGTCTCCAGTTTCAGAAACACCCCATACCAAACTGCATCTTAAAATGCCATTCATTAACAAATAAGTCTCAGTACCATTTTCAAATTTGTATGGAATTCCTTTGAAGAAGAAAAAAAAAAAAAAATGTTAATTATTGGAATTTTTAAACAGGAGATAAATCTATGAATTTAAGAGTTAAATAACAAATCTCGGTCATTTTGAAATTTTTGATAGGAAGAAACTATTATCAAATGTTTATACTTAATTTCTTCTATTAATATATTTCAGTTCTTGATAAATTGATTTATTTTGGAAGAAATAATAAAAATTAAGTTATATAATAAGTCAATAAAGAGCATTTCTGAGTGAATCTTTTACACAACTACTATGAGTACCATTATGAGAATATACCATTAGATATAAACAGAAAGAGATAAGTGTGTATAAATTTATTTTTCATAATATTAATCAAACTAATCATACCACATCCAACACCACAATTCTTTGGTGGAATAACAAGTTCAGAACTAAACTGATGATCAATGGGTTTAGAAATCAAAGATGTTTGAGATGTTGTAGGTACAGGAATAAATAATTCAGCCATGTGTTGAAATTCAAACAGGCCACTTTCAACAATCTATAAAAGTTATCAAAAGAAAAACAGGATAAAGAACAATAATTAAATAAACAGAAATAATTTAAGACAAATTTATAGCACATTTATATAAATGGACAGAATGTTCCACATAATGCAAACTTCTTACTAAAATTTTAACAATGAAAAATTATAATCTTTAAAAATTAAACTTGAAAAATTATCGTTTCAGTTAACAAGCAGATTAATTAGAGATGACTCTAGGCTAAATTGCCAGAGTACCAGTGACTTTTTTTAAAAATACATTTTAGCCTTTTTTACCCCTTTTAAAAGCTTTTTAGCACCCAGTGACCCTTTGTAACAATTTAAGTGCCCAGAAACTTTAGATCAGTGGTCGCTAAGCTTTTCAATTGCACGGACCACTAAATTCAAAATTATAATTTAAAATATTGTGAGTCACCAAAATTATTGATTAAGAAAAGTAAAATGGAATACCAATCAGAGAATGCCACTGTCTAAATATGATATAAACTACTTTTATACAAAACATTACAAATGCTTATTTTATCATAAGAAAATGTAAGTACTTATTTCATCATAAGAATTAAGTTTGTTTGATTCTAATAAAACAATTTTAGGAGAAAAACGTAAACACCCTTTTATTGCTTCCATATTATAATAAACTCAGAAAAACTTAAATACAGTAATAAATTGCTATTTCCATAAATAAAAATGCATTTACTAAATCTAATAGGGTAATTCCTTGGCAGAAGATAGCTGTAATACATAATTGTAATGAAAAAAAAATTTTTGAACATACCTGAATGCTTAATGTTTGAGGGTAGTGGAAAATCTGCAGCTTAAATATTTGGCCCCAAACTGCTTTAAAATCTTGTGATAAACTTCTAAAAAATATGTTATATATTTTTATTATATATATATATTTTTAATAGTTAAAATTTTTAAATATTTCAAATTGAAATTTTTTATCATAAGAAAACTGATGCAAAAACAAAATTTTACCGAAAAATTCATCTTTGATGATTTGCATATCATAAGATTAATATGAAAATTTAAAAATTCAAACATTTAAAAATATTTAATGTTATGCTTTAAAATATTTAAAGACATTTTTATAACATTTTTAGAGTTTTTTTTAGTTAATAACACCTCAATCTTGTTGATGCAGAGATGGAAAAAAAAAAAAAATCTAAGAAATCATAACTTTAATATTTTGATGGTTTAAAAAAATAATCATTTTTTCTCAATGCATAGAATAAAAAAGGTATATAAAAAAGGTACTCTTAATACTGCTTTGTTAATAAATCCTTCTCGAGTCATGTTCTTATACATTCAAGAATTTTATCCTAGTTGACTACTACTATTACAGAAAGTTGTGTTTTAGTTTCACAATAATCCTTACTGTATATTTCGTAAATTTGTAGGAAAATTTATCATATACTGGAAAGTATTTATTATATCCTTATGTTCTAAAACGGGACGACAGTGCCATTTGTATAGTGATGTGTACAAAATGTGAATAAAAGCGCTAATTTATATCAAGGTGCAGGTATGTAAAACTTTTTATGAAATTCTGTGTATTATTTCTTGCTCTAAATTCGTTGGAAATTTGTTTTCACATGCAAGCAGACAGATAATTTCTAAAAATGATCAAAACGTTCTCTAGACTTCTTGAAATGTGTAAATCCATTGAAAACCAGAAGATAAAAATTTTTACAAGTACTTTCTTCTAATGAATACCTACAGACGAACACAAAAACGTGAAAATCAACAAAGGACCGTAAACAATTATATCAGTTTGACAAAATTAAATTTTTTCCACAAAATTATTTTTATCACAGAAATATTTCACATTGACTCGTGAGATGTGACTCACAATGTGACATTTCGTGAGCAACCTTTAGAACATTTGAAACACCCCAATATATTTATTTAATTTTTAACGAATTGTTAAATTCAGAATTTTATTATTTCTTATTACTTTTTAAAGCATTAAAATATTTATATTCCCCACTTACATGCGAACAAATTACAAAAGGGCAATCAGCAGAAAATTCTTAAGGGAAGAGCTTCACACATGATATTAAATTTCTATAGTGCCTTGAATTTCCTAATAAATGCAATTCTTAATTAAAATTTTCTAAATTACAATTTCTTAAAAAATTCATGAGATTTTCTTTTTTTTTTATTGAAGTTTAAAATTTTTACTTATTTTAGATTAAATTACATCAAATATTACAACATACAAAAAGACTTAAATAACTAGCTTAGTGTAGGGAAATAAAATTAATAGAAAGAAAAACAGTTTGGTGCACTTGAAGGGAAAAAAGCATCAACTTTCACCATATTCAAAATTATTTTTAAATACCCATACTATATACTGTTAAGTAACTGACTTTGAAATAAATAAAAATCAGATAATTTAATGTTAGAATAATCATATCTAAGATGACGCGGTTGTTTGACTTAATTTATTTCTGACAATATAACAATGTCATATTCTTTACTGAAATTAATGAATTTAATGAAAGAATATTATTAATTACATGAAATATTAATAAAGAATAGTTAATTCACTTATCTAATAAACAGAAACTGGAGTCTCTTATTTTTTAATTATAGGAACAGGAACTATAATAAAAACAGCAGAAGAAAATACTAATATCGATAAAATAAATCCCCAGTAATCAAACGAATTTCAAATGAATGAATATCAACTAGCCAAATTTAACCAGAATGCTTGTATCAGAATCGGTTTTCATTTTGCTACTACGCATGTGTTCCTAAAACCATAATCCACTCGAAAGAATATGCTTCCTTGGGTCGGGTCTTAAACCGATATTCTCTTCCCAGTACGCCTGCGCAACACTAAATTAAAATGGCTAAATACTATTCTCTTGATAATTGCGGTTTGATTGAGTCAAGATTTTCATGAGTTAGCTGCTTATGACGGTGCATGCTTTACACTAAACTGATATACCATTGAATGAATAGCTATCTGGCATTATTCCAGCATTAATGAATCAGTTTAGCCTGGCATCGGATGTTTGCGTTTTTATGTTTCTGCATCGATATTTCACGGAAGATGAAATATTTAAATCGAATAAACGATATTAGCGTTAAAACGATATTTGATTTTACATCAATATAAAGCCCAGTCCTAGTCTCTTTTAATAAAATTCAATCTGTTTTCCTCCAAGAGCAGTTCTGCTTCAATTTTATTATGGCACAAATTCTTCATCACTCCATCTGTAAATAGCTTGCACTGTTGCTTGAAATTCCTCTGGTAAGGTGCAGATCATATGGTATCCAAGGTACAAAGGTTGTAACTGGTGTCTTTTAACCTTTCAGCAGCTTTCTTCACTCGACATAGGAAAATATTCACTTGTTCACCACTAGAAAACTTAGTTTCAAAAACTCATCTAGCAACTGTACAACACGAATGCTTGTTTTTCTCTCAAAATTTTCATGCAGAACCTTCCAGGCCTTGTAACCATCAGTTAGGTTGCTGATTAATGGCTTGAATTCAGGACTCAATGACTGATAAATAATACTATAGGCCCTATCTTTTCTTAGCTTCAGCTCATTTTTTTCTCTCCAAGTCAAGGCTTCCTTATCCCTAGCCTGCTGTTCTAAGTAATTTTCATTCTTCACAGAACTTCAGGCTCCATAATGCATCAAAGGCCATTTTGATTTCCATTTTCTAACTATCCCAGTTAGTTGACGTCAGCAAAGTTCCTCTATACTCCTTTTCCTCCATTTCAACTTATCAATATTGACTTGTCAAAAGAGAAAAAGTTCATCTGGGCTTTTCCATGGACAATAAAAACACTTAACAGTCACTCATATTCAGCACTTCAATGAATTCATAACTTGACAAAAACTCCTTATAACTGGAATAGTTCATTTAAACTCAGCAAACTGAAGTCCGGATGCAAACAATACTCTTTACTTCCACATCATTAAGCCATAATTTCTACAAACTGAATATTTTAAGGTTAGAGAGAGGGGCATTAACTGGGCCCTTAACCCTGTTGAATTAAAGTTTAAATAAACCTAAACTTAAAACTATCAGAGTAATTTCTGTGGAAATTAAAAAATACATGGCTGTTATAATGCTGATGTGGATGACTAAATGAAGAAACTTTTAAACAATAACAAACATTTATTTAGGCATGAATATTTCCAAATGAGAAAAGAAATAAAACTTAAACCAGCATACTTTGCTGGTAACTAAAAGTCACTGCATATTACATAACAACGTGGAAAAGAAAAGAGCCCAAGCCACAGCTGAAAACACTTTTTATACACAAACATTCTTCACTGTCTTACATCACAAATATGGCATCGTTTGGTAAGTGAACGGAAACAAGAGCAATAACTGTGATTCACCCTATTACTTAATCCCATATTTAGTGTTTAGAGTTATTCACAGCTGTGGAATAAACTTGAACATGAAGATAAACAAAATGTGGTCATGAGAGCGATAAAAAAAAGTCATATCAAACTAGATTTAATTTAATTATTTACTTTACAATATACAAAAAAAACTTTAACAAATTAACTTTAATTCTTATTTACACTTTATAAAAATTGTAGATATGATGAAATATTTATGATATGACTTATAACAGAAGACAGATGCGAAAATTTGCGCATGACTCAAACAAGCACGGGATGGGGTGAGAATGAATCCGAGCACTTTTCCAGGTACTGCCTATGTCTGCTTTTTGAATAATAACCGAAAAGCAGTCAATATTTTCTCAGTTTTTTACTAAAATGCCAAAGATTTGTGCTTCCAATAATGTAGTAAGCAAGGATTTATTGAGAAAAGTTATTCAAAAAGCGTCATTTCAAATGACAACAATGTACAAGTTATACACATCGGCAATTTATCTAACGGCAAAAATAAATTCGAAGAAAAGATATTATTTCCATTATAAAAAGTTTTTAAAAAATGGAAGTTCAACTTTTCATGGGAAAAGATTTTGATTAGATATTGTTCATTTATTTATTTATTTATTTTTTACTTTCCGAACACTATAGTGAGGAAAGTATTGTAATCATGTCAAAAATCCGAATTCGAGATTTTGATGTTTCTATACGTTTCGAGGTCCAACGAGTCCGTTTTCACTATTTTTACGATGATATATGTATGTGTGTGTGTATGTATGTGTGTATGTCTGTGAGTGAACACGCTAGCGTCTAAACGCTTTGTTCGAATAAGCTGAAAGTTGGTACGTATATTGTAAGTCACCATAGTACGAACCCTATAGATTTTGGTGAATCTGGCACTTATAGTATTTTTACAGGGACACAAAGAAAAATTCTTTATCATTATGGCCAAGGGACCAAAATCTTAAAAGTGCGATAGCATCTAAACGCTTTATTCAATTGAGCAAAAACTTAATACACATATTATAGGTCACAGATACTCAATCTGTATAGATTTTGGAGAATCTAGCACTTATAGTTTTTTTACAGGGACACAAAGAAAAATTCTTTGCCAAATTTTTAAAAGTGCGATAGCATCTAAACGCCTTATTCAATTGAGCAAAAACTTTATACACATATTATAGGTCACAGATACTCAATCTGTATAGATTTTGGTGAATCTAGCACTTACAGTTTTTTTACAGGGAGACAAAGAAAAATTCTTTATCTTTATGGCCTATGAGACCAGCGATAGCATCTAAACGCCTTATTCAATTGAGCTGAAAATTTGTATGAATATTATAAATCACTGTTGCACTAACTATAAGCATTTTGGTGAATCTAGCATTTGTAGTTTTTTACAGAGACACAACGAAAAATTCTTTATCATTATGATCTATGGGTTCAAAGTTCAGTAGTGTTAAATAAAACCTCGTGTGATATATGGAGAAAAATACTCAAACACTCTGTTATGGTTTTCTCTTTTTGTTTGTTTAGCAACTCCTCTTTCTTTATTTTATCTACAAAACTGTTAGTTACTCAATGTTCGGAAAGTCGAGTGGAGTCACTCCAGATTTTTTTTTTTTTTTTTTGAATGACTCTTCACATTTATGCTTTTAGGATATTTTAATCTTTTTGAAATCTTAAATGCAAAAAATTAAAATGATTTTTTATTATAGATGATTACGAGGTATGATGGATGACATTCAAGACCATTTTACTTCATAAAATATGATGCATATTTGTAAAAGCATTTCAAATACAGTTGAATCTCGTTAACAAGAACCTTAAGGGGAATGAAAAATCTGTTCATCTTATCAGTAGTTCAAGCTATCAGTAACTAATCTTCATATAACTAACTAATCTTCATTTTGACAGGGATTGTGGAAACCGTTCATGTTAAAAGTAATTCAAGTTAAGAGTGTTCACATTAACAAGGTTCGACTGTACTTAAAAAACATCTAGTTATGAAGCCTACATACAAATTTTAAACTAAAAAAGTAGCTTAGAACGTTACCACAGAAGGTTGGCTTTGAGAATATTGGGGGCCCCCGGTGAAAATGACTTAGGATGGATGAGGCCTTAAGTAAGGTTACTTTTATTTTTTATTTATATTTTTTTAGTTTAAAATTTGCATATCAAATAACTGGGAAAAAATTTCCAAAATATGTAATATATATATATATATATATATATAATATATATATATGTACGATTTATCATTTACATAAAAAGAGCTTAAAAAAAAAAAACAGTAAAAATTACCCACAATAAGACAAAATGAAAGTTTTCTTAAGTACAAACCTTTTGCAAGTTTCAGCAACTTTTTTATTGTTAAACATGATTTTGAAATAAATTTTTGTCTTAGAAACTGTATTTCTTCTTTTTACTTCCATCCTGTATTAAAATAGTATTATAAAAATATTGTAACATCACTTATTAAATAAAAATAATTTACAATGCATATAAATAATGCATATATATGTATTTCTTAGAAAACATCTACAAGGAAAAAAAAAAAAAAAAAAAGAAGAAGGAATATTTATACCTAGGACACTGACTAGAGGGTGTTATAGCTATATCATTTTTAACTGAAATATGTAGCTTTGACTCTCCTAAAAAATAGATACATACAAAATTACAATTTTTCCTTAATTATAATCAATGTTAAAAATACATATACAGTCAAAACTTGTTAATGTGGATCTCAAGCGGGATAAAAAATTTGTTCATGTTATCAGTAGTTTATACTATCAGCAACTAAGAAATTGATCTTCATTTTGATGGGGATTGTAGAAACTGCTCATGTTAAAAGTAATTAACGTTAACAAGGTTTGACTGTACCATAAAGTGATGGAGATTTTTAACTTTAACCTTGTAATGTTTGTTTAATCTTGTTTTAGTAACTGATCTCAAATTAATTACTCCAGCAATAACTTTGAAATGATACATTAACATTGATAATAATATTTCAACATTATTCACTTAAATTAGCAAAAATATTTTACATTAAATTAAATATCAATTTTGAAACTGATATAATCTTCTTTAAAATACAAATTAATAGCTTGTCAGTGGGAAAAAAATAATAATTATAAAAGACAAATTAATAAAACATAAATTTAAATAACAAGAAATTAAACAGTATAAGAAAAATACTTCTTATACTTCTTATAAGGCATCAAAAAATATTAAAGTTAATTTTAAAATTTAGAGAAAAATAATAGAATTATAATTGGTTTTAAATGCATCTGAGGTTTAAAACTCTATCTAAAAAGTAAATTATATTTGTTCTTGCAATAACAACAACAACAAAAGATAGAATGGAAACTTTATAGAAATATATATCAAACAAGTCAACAAGCCCTGACTTAGCCTAAGTGGGACCTGAGGCAGCTAATCTCCAAAAGCCCTTTTACATTATTTCACTCAAACTTACAATCAAAAAATGCACTGAAGTATGTTTTATATTAAAAACATGAAAAAGTATATCTATGTGCAAAGAATTAAAACATAAGATAAAACAAGTCCTTCCGGCTCATTCGAAAGTGTAGGTTGATTTGTTTTTCTTTATCAAGTACACATTGTTAATGAACTTGGTAGAAATATTGATGTAGTCTATGTACATATCGAGTTTTAAGCAAAACAGTTGACAAATCCTTTTTAAATGAATTTAAAATTTTCAAGTGGCCGGCACTTGGAAACAAGATGGCGGACCAAGTTAGCAAACAAAAATATCAAATGCAGTTGTGAGATAAGTCTACTGTACAAATTTAGTTTGAATTAATTCAGAATCTCAAAAGTCATTGTGTTGAAAAATTAAGTGGCTGCCACTTGAATCAAAATGCCAGAGCAAGTTGCTCAGTGCTCTAAACCAAATATCTGTAAGATAAGTCCACTGTCCAACTTTGGTTCAAATAAATTCAGTATTTCAAAAGTTATTGCAATAACAAAGTCACAAGTGGCAGCATTCAAGTACACGCAACTTGAAAACAAACTTGCCCACCGAAATCATAGTTGTATGAATGATAAATCCCTTTTTCAACTTTGGTTTGAATTGATTAAGTATTTCAAAAGTTACCGTGATAACAAATTTTAAAGGGGACGCCACTTGGAAACATTATAATGGAGCAAGTTGCCCAGCAAACTCATCCAAGATAATTGAAACATAAGTTCCCTGTCCAACTTTGGTCCGTATCAGTGCAGTGTTTCAAAAGTTATTGTTATGACAAATTTTCAAGTGGATGTCTAAGTAGATGCAACTTAGAAACAAAATGGCGAAGCAAATTGCCCAGCGAAAACATCGAATTTATTTGTATGATAAGTTCATTGTCCAACTTTAGTTCGAATTAAATCAGTATTACAAAAATTATCATGATAAGAAATTTTCAAGTGGCACCATGATTTCAAGTGGCCAGCACTTGGAAAAAAGCCAAGATAACTTATCTGAGATATTTGAATGATAAATCCACTACTCAAATTTGATACGAACTGATTCAGTATTACAAAAGTTACCATAGTGAAAAATTTTTAAGTGGCCGCCACTTGGAAATAAAATTGCAGATTACATTACCAAGTGAACTTATCCAAGATATTTGAACCATAAGTTCACTATCCAACTTCTGTTTTAATCAGTTTAGTATTTTAAAAGTTGTTGTGATGGCCTATTTTCAAGTGACAGCATGATTTCAAGTGGTTGCAACTAGGAAACAAGATATCGGAACAAGTTGCCCAGTGAACAAATACATCCAAGATAATCACTGTCCAACTTCGGTTTGAATTGAATCAATATTTAAAAAGTTATCATGTTTACAAATTTTCAAGCAGTAGCTTAATTTCAAGTTGTCTTGCTTGGTTTATAACAACCGCACTTTGTAAAAAAGGTGGATAAGGTTCATTACAAAACTCGGTTGTGACCCTTATATAGTCCATGTATACATCAAAATTCAAGTAAATCCGGTCTTAAATACACTTTTTACAGTGTGAATTTGAAATTTTCAAGTGGTCTCCATTTGAAAACAAAAGGGCAGAGCAACTTGATTAATATACTTATCCAAGACATTTATTAGGTAAGTTCACTATCCAAATTTGGTTCGATTTGGAGTATTATTTCTGAAGTTATAGTGTTAAATTTTCAAGTGGCCCCGCTTAACTTAAGATATCCGCCACTTTGTTCAAAATGGCAGATGAAGTTCATTAATAACCTTGATTGAGACAATTATATTTCCCATGTATACATCAAAATTCAAACAAATTCGGAAAATGCATTTTACAATTTAAATTTGAAATTTTCAAGTGGTCACCACTTGAAAATAAAATGGCAGAGCAACTTGGTTAACAAACTCATCCAAGATATTTATAAGATAAGTTCACTGTCCAAATTTGGTTCGACTTGGAGTACTATTTCGGAAGTTATCGTAATTTTAAGTTTTCAAGTGGTAGCCTGATTTCAGGTGGCCCTGCTTAACTTAAGATATCCACCACTTTGTTAAAAAGTGTGATAAAGTTCATTAATAAACTTGATTGAGACACTTATATGGTCTATGTATACATCAAAATTCAAGCAAATCTGGCCTTAAATATGCTTTTTGCAATAAGGATTTGAAATTTTTAAGTGGCCGCCACTTGAAAACAAAAAGTCGGAGCAACTTGGTTAAAGAACTCATCCAAGATATTTATAAGATAAGTTCACCGTCCAAATTTGGTTCAATTTGGAGTATTATTTCAAGAGTTATCTTGATGACAAAATTTTCATTATAGATATATATATAGCAGCGGCGTATTCTCTGGGTATGCTAGGCATGCGACACATACCTGCTAAAAACTGTCTAAACTTCAAACATATTTTGATTAAAAAAAGAAAGAAAGAATAATAATTTAACAGCTAATTTTATTAATCACTTGCTATCATCCATCCATTAGCCGTCACTTAATTTTCGAAAACTATTCTGAAAGAAAATGCCTTCTGTTACATAAGATAATTCTTGGAAAACATAGTTTCCCAACCGGTTACTCCGTAAGGCATGCTACTTTTCTAAAGCATACCCTTGGATAGGGAATTTTTGTTGTGCGAGGAAATATTCATTGCACTAATTTTCCCACACAAGGAGATTTTCGCTCTTTAAAGGATCCAAGTCATGCTATTCATCCAGAGCATGTCCTGCAGTTTTCCCGTGCTGCTAAAGTATTAGGGATTTTCACTTTCTTATCTTCCGTAAAAGTCAGTGAGAATTAGTTTTTCCATTTTGTCCATCTACTCAAAGACAAGAATGACTGAATAGATTGATGATGTTATCAGTTCAAAAATATTTTTTATAAAGTAAAATTTAATGCTTTATTTTACAATGATGTAATAATAATAATAAAAAAAAAACTTTTAACAAAGAGAAAAAATTGAATTTATTTATAAATGATCATTCAACAATAAAATGAAATTTGCATAAATTTCTGAAAAAATATCTCTCTTATTTTATGAGACAGGAAAGTTACTACTTTTTTTTTTTTTTTTTTAAACGAAAACTTCCGAAAGAAATAAAATTACGATCAAAATTTTACTTATGCTGTCTCTCTACATGAATAAAGAGAATTGTCTGTCTCTCCCTGTGTTTGCGTGCACTCTGGACAGTTTCACAAATAAAAATTTAGATACCATTATTTTAATATAGTATTTTTTTAAACAGGTAAAATGAATATCAATGATTCCATGAAGTGAAAATTTTCAATATAAAAATAGTGGTATCAAAATTTCCTTTTGTAAGAAATTGGCTCTGAAGCTAAGGCCTTTGATTACAGAGCTACAAAATGTGACAAAGGTATAGCTTGGATACTGCAAATGCGCACTTCATCGAGATTCTTTCTTTTTTTTTTTTTTTTTTCTTTTTGAATTAAAATATCTCCTCCCCCTGCCCCCATCTCCCCAAATTTTTCCTTTTCCTAAATTTTATTCAAATTGCCTGGTTTTTATTTTTAATCGTCTCCATTCCTTAGCAATGGTTACTAGCTTATTACAGTTACTACATAGCAACGCTTTCTCTATCTGGTGATGCCTTTTTAAAAGCGAAGCTATTGACAGATTTTTATTTTAATTGAACAAAATAAGATATTTTATTTCAATAGTTGTCTCTTCAAAACCATTTTTTATTTGGAAAATTAAAAATTTCTTTAAAAGGGAAAAACGTTTATCATTTTTTTTTTCTTCTTTTCTTTTGGTATCAAATGTCAATATAATAAAAATAATTAAACTTATTACATTTTTAACTTTATTAAAATGTTCAACAATTAAGTTCTTGTATAAGAACTATTTGTGGTCCGAGTTACAGCGCTATCACAAGCAGTGGGGACCCGCATCCGACATTGGGAGAAAGTCACTGCCATATTTTGTGTGACTTTAATAAATTTATATATATATGTATAAAGTGATGTATAAAAAAATAATACTAATTTTCAACGCTCTAACTCTTATTTCTATTATTTCCCCCCCCCCTTCCCATCTATCCTAATAATTTTACAAATTTGAAAATATCCACAATCGATTTGTAGGTATCAAAAATCTCTATGCACCAGTTTTGAACGATCTAACTCTATTTTTATTTTTTTCTCCTCTGCCCCCCCCCCCCCCATCACCACTCCTAATAATTTTACAAATTCGAAAATATCCGTAATCAATTTGTAGGTATCGAAAACCTCTATGTACCAATTTTGAATGATCTAACTCTATTTTTTTTTTGCCCCTCCCCCCTTCCCGGCCCTCCTAATAACTTTACACTTTCGAAAATATCCCCATTCGACTTGCAGGCCTCTAAAACCTATCTGTACCAATTTTGAATGACCTAACTGTATTTCTATTTGTTTTTGCCCATAGCTCCCTCCCCTTACCACCCCTCCTAATAATTTTAAAAATTCAAAAATATCCGCAATCGATTTGTTGGTATCAAAAACCT
The DNA here is from genome assembly GCA_963930645.1 of Salticus scenicus. Classification (NCBI taxonomy): domain Eukaryota; kingdom Metazoa; phylum Arthropoda; class Arachnida; order Araneae; family Salticidae; genus Salticus; species Salticus scenicus. The sequence continues at coordinate 58,183,643 of OZ005655.1, forward strand.
CTATGAACCAATTTTGAACGATCTAACTGTATTTTTATTTTTTTGCCCCTCCCCCTCCCCCCCCTTTTCAGCCCTCCTAATAACTTTACATTTTCGAAAATATCCCCATTTGACTTGCAGGCCTCTAAAACCTATCTGTATCAATTCTGAACGGCCTAACTGTATTCCTATTTGTTTTTGCCCAAAGCCACCCCCCCCCCTCTTACCACTCCTCCTAATAATTTTACAAATTCGAAAATATCAGCAATTGATTTGTAGGTATCGAAAACCTCTATGTACCAATTTTGAACAATCTAACTGTATTTTTATTTTTTTGTCATAACTTTACACTTTCGAAAATATCTTCATTCGACTTGCAGGCCTTTAAAAAACCTATCTGTACCAATTTTGAACGGCCTAACTGTATTTCTATTTGTTTTTGCCCCATAGCCCCCCTCCTTGTTAGGTACAGATAGTTGTTTTTCTCCTCCAACATTATCTTGCTATCTATTTGTGTTTCACTACTGATGTTTCACGAAAGCTCCATGAGGCAGTGATGTTTCTGTAACCATAACACCATGCTCTGTTGGCTGCTTGGTAGTGTGACACATTTTCTCTTGCTATTGGCTTACGTTTTGTATATCTTATTGGCAAATCGTTTCTTCAGCTATAAGTACTGAATCTTTGCAAAGCTCTTTCGCCTTGCCTTGTTTTGTTTTGCATCTCATTTTGTAGCGGCTTTTAGTCACGTTAAAGATGTGTTAGTTAAATCTCCGGTAAAATGTTCGTCAGCAGAAAGTGTGAGCCTTCTTAGTCTGCTTGTTTGTACTGCTTGATGTAACAAGAGATATGAATTTCTATCAACTGTTTTTCTACATATTTACTTTATCTTCAGATGATTAGAGTGGTACCAAAGAGACTTAATTTTTTATTTTTGAACTATATTATTTTTGAGATGTGTTTTCAAGCTTTCTTAAGTGATTACAGTGACTGTTAGCTTTACATATAATGAAGTTTATCTCCTATATATATTATTGTTTTTTGCACTTATATAAATTTTATAATATACAATAGATGGCTTTATTAATGTTTTATATTTTAACAGTTTAATAAAACTAATTTGATTTTAATTTTTCTGTCTCTGTCGTTTATCCTAATTTAAACTAGTCATTCATAGTTTAAGCTTATTATATTTAAACATTTAAATTGATTTAAATCTTTTTTTTTTTTTCAATTACTTAAATTTCATACTGCAGTATTTAATTTATTTAAACAAATTCTAAGCATGCAGATTTAAGTAAACTTAGTTACAAACATGCAGATGCTTTATTTTTAAATTACAATAAGAGTCTTTCTACTGAAGTATTTATAGGCATATATGTATGAGCCGGGATAAGAGATTTCTTCCACTGCTAACTCTATCCCGGATTTTCTCACACCCCTTACCGCCCCACCTGGGGGCTGAATTTCTAAAATTCCAGAAATTGGCTTTCACATATTTGTATTAGCTATATTTTAGAGCAAAAATTTCACATATATCTGTTTTTTTTTTTTTTTGTTTGAGATATATAGGATTATGTAAAATCTCGTTTTAAGCATGTGAAATCACGTTTTGCCTCCTTCACCCGCTTTGGGGCTGAATTTCTAGAATTCCAGAAATTAGTTTTTAGACATTTGTGTTAGCTATATTTTAAAGCAAACATTTTATGGATATCTGTTTTTTTTTTGTTTGTTTGTTTGTTTGTTTGAGATATGAAGGATTTTGTGAAATCATGTTTTGCCCCCCCTCCCCCCTTGGGGGTTTGAATTTTGTAAAATTGCTTCTTAGTGGATGCCTACGTCATAGAAGGAACATTGTCACAAAATTTCATGCTTCTAGGTCCAGTAGTTTGGTCTGGGAGATGAAGACTAACCCACTCACTCACTTACTCAGGATGAATGATTTTATATATACTAGTTAATACCCGTCAAAATTTGATGGATCATGTGCAACTTAAATCTTTTCACAGTATAAAGTTTTAATCATCCCTGTTTTAATATTTCATATTGCTCTTAACCAGTTTAAAATCCCCTGCTGTAATCAATTATTTTTTAGTTGGAAGGGAAGGGGGAACAAATTTCATGAAATTTCAATATATAAAATTTAAGTGTACTCCGTATAATAAAAATAAAATCTGAAGATTTTTTTTCTAATTTTACTCTAAATAGGACCAAAAGAATGTTTGGAGTAATTAAAAAAAAGACGGAATTTATAAACTATGGTAAGAATGGAGAAAGAAAGCACGCATCAATATTTTTCATACATATAATTTTAATTTGATTGCTAATTTTTATCTTCAACATATTTTTCTACAAATAGCATAAGACTAAGATCTTGACTCGACAAATATTTACTTAACAAAACGGCATTAAGCGCAAATGTTTTAAATAGAAGTTATTGCTAACGCTTCAATAATTTTGCTGCCCACTGTACATAGCATGAAAATAAAATCTATTGAATATTATATTAATACTCCATTTCAATTACAATATGACAGGGGTACCATCTATAATCTATCGATGTAAAAAGAAAAATCTAAAAGTTTTTTTTTTTTTTTTTTTTTAATTAATTAATTTATAAAAATATTTTTTAAATTACACAAATTTATAAGGCAAAATAATTTAATTTAAAATATTTTATCAAAATAGCACATTTCAACAAAAGTATACTGTTAAAAATAAATAAATAAATAATAAGAATGAATCTAATATTTTAGCAAGTTCATTTCCTCAGGAAATTTCTTATAATAAATTACACTATGTAAATTTTTACTCGTATAAAATATCAATATTTTAGGGTTATTCTTTCTAAATTAGTTTTCCTATAATATATTATGGAAATGAAAAATCAGAGATTATAATAATTAGATTAAAAAAAAAAAAACATCCTTGGATGTTAAAAATATCTATCGCCATCATTTCTAAACAAAGTTTTCAAGTGAGAAAAGTTAATTTTTAAAGAACAATAAATAAATCTAAAAATTTGTTAATTTTAAAAGATTTTTTTTTTTTTTTCCATTTAAGGAATGGAAAACAAAAATTTTAGGAAAATATATGTTCTATATGGTACCAGATGGTGCCACAGTAAAAAAATCCTGAAATCCTATCCTGTGTAAGAAAATTTTCGGCGATAATGTACATCCGATAAGAATTTGCAAATTCCTTTGTTTTACTATACTTCCTTGGAAAGTATGAATCAATAAATTAATTGTGTGAATTATTTTTATAACTGAACTTTAATTAGGCGTCTGCCATAGGTATATGAGATATAATCGTCTGCTCGATATCTATCATCAGTATTCGTATTGCACTGAATAAAGAGAAAGGAATATTCCCGTTCCAGATTGGTTCAAAATTTTCTTGCGCATGCCCAGATCATACGATTTTGGTCTTAGTCTTCCGGAAAGTCCCTTGTGTTTTAATATTTTAGATAAATAAACAAAGTGATTGCAATAGGTCGATTTCTGAAGAAATCAACCTAAAACTATGAATGTGTTGCACAAATAAATAAAAGATTTAAAACTTATGACAGCTGTTTCAAGTATATCTTGGAAACTCTCACTCAATGCTGACATTTTGTATTTCACAATCAGTATACAAATGACTCTTTATTTTAGTTTTAAATTTTCAAGTGGCTGCTATTTTGAAAGTAGATGGTGGATGAGTTGATTAATAAATTTGGTTAGAACCGTGATTGAGCTAGGTATACATTGATTTTAAGCAAATCTGTTCATAAATATACATTTTATGAATTTATAATTCTCAAGTGACTGCAATTTTGAAACAAGATAGTGAATCAAATTGGCCAACAAATGAACAAACTAATCCAAGATATCCATGAAAAAAACTCTAAAAATTGATATTTGGCAGCAGAATTTAATGATATATCATATCATATTAAAAGTACCATATCATATCATATTAAAAGTACCATATCATATTATATTAAAAGTATTTATTTACACCTATAATAAATGATATTTAAAGTGTTTTTAATACATTATAAAGCAAATTAAACATTCAAAATGAGAAATTTCAATAAAAACAATTAACATGAAATTCAGAGACAGCAAAATTTTCAAAAACCCTGAATTCAGCAGCAGCTCATGAAAAGTTTCACCTCTGAGAGATACAAAGATATTTAAAAAATAATATTTTATTTTTATTTATTTATTTTTTTTTTTTTTACTATTTCCTCTTGGGAGTGAATTTCTAAAATTCTTGAAATTTGTTTTTTATGTTTTTGTGTTTGTTATATTTTAAAGTTAAGAATCTTGTAAATATCTGTGTAATGCCGGCGAGTCCCACACCCATATGGTAGCCCCTATGGAGGGGGAATATATGTCATGGCAACCCTAAAAGGGGTCAAGAGGGATGCTGAAAAAAAGCATCAGTGAGTGTGTGTGAGCTGGTTTTGGAAGAGTCGGAGGAGATTGTCCTGCCGGTCTCTAGCTCTAATCTGTTATGATGGTTTGTGCACTATAAGAGTGCAAGAAAGCTGTTCAAATCTTAAAATAGATCTTTGTATATATAAATGTGTAAATAGTTGATTAAAGTCCGCAACTACCAGCGAGCAAAGACTGTTTATCTGGAAACATTTTCCCCACACTTCCACATACCTCGACGAACCAACCCATCGAGATCCTACACTGGCGCACCCGTCAGGATCGAGGTAAGAAGATTCTTATCTTGTTTATGTTTTGGGGGAAAATAAAATAAGCATGAAAAGTGACTGTTGCTGAAAGATACCTAGAAAACTGTTTAAAATCTGCTGATTGTGAAAGATAAATTTTAAAGAATTTGCCAACATGGCCGAAATTTTTAACGTGAAGGGTCTTAAAAAAGAAGATTTAATAACGGTAGCAGAAGAAATAGGTGTCAGCACCACTTTAGAATTAAAAATAAAAGATCTTAAAGAAAAGATCTTAAAATCTGATGAATTTAAAACGTCACCTGATTTTGTTGCAGAATTTATTATAACTACCGTAGAAGATCGCAAGCAAAGAGACGAGCACGCTAGAGCATTGGAGCTTGCTAGAGCTCAAGGCTCAAGCCCTAGGCCGGAACCTGTCCAGCGTAGTGATAGGGATAATTTAGATCGGGTAATTAAAACGATAAGGTCGCTAACGATTCCTTGTCCGTCAAAACCAGAGTTGTGGTATTTGTTCTTCACAACTCTGGAACGCGCATTTAAAACAAAAAATGTAGACGAAGGTATTCAAGCCGAAATTTTGTTAAATTTATTAGGCGAAAAAGCTGCCAATATTTTAGTTTACATTAACGATGAAGAGATCCAAGATTATGAAAAAATAAAAACGCTCGTGTTACGAGAATTCGAACCGACAGCGCCAAATTGTTTGGAACATTTCAATACAGCTAAAAGGCAGGTGGGCGAGACGCACATGCAGTTTGCATCTCGTCTTAAAACAACATTCGATTATTACCTCCGACTAAGAAAATGTGATGATTTTGACACCTTGCGTGATCTGATAGTATCAGATAAGTTATTTTCTACTTTAGATCCAGAAACGCAAACGCATATAGGTATACGGCAGGGTGAAAATTGGTTTAGGCCGACAGAAATGGGCAAGGATTGCGATAATTTTTATACATCGAGAGGCAAGTCAATACATAAACAAAATTTCTCAGAGATACCAAAACCACGCGAAACGGTGGAATTGTTAGATACGGAAAGGAATAACAAATACATACCTCCTCATTTGCGTACACCCAAAAACCAGTCGAGTTATGCTTATAAACCTAGAACCAAATCTTGTTATTCTTGCGGATCTAATTCCCACTTACAGCGAGACTGTGATAAACGAAAACAAAGTTTTAATAGTGAAAATATTAAATCGGAGCAAAATAATAGCGAAATATTTACCGCTATGGTCAAAACTGAATTTTTAAATTCCCAACTCGCGATTGAACCGTTAGAGCACATTGAAATAATGGTTGAGGGACGGAACGTGAAAGCAATAAAAGATTCTGGCACAAATTTTGCGATTTTTAACCCTGTGGCTCTACCAGATATAGAACTTAAAGAGCAAGGAAAGATAATTCTCACATCAGCTTTTGGCGAACAGACCGAAGCTAAATTATGTAAACTCCCCGTTTCCCTCAGAACGAGCGCAACATCCGTTGACGGACCTCAAGAAATTCTCGTGGTGGTGACTCGAAAACTTTGCGTTCCCTGCTTACTCCCACCTAGGATATGGAATTCGCTGAGGGGGCACTTTAAAGAAAGGGATGAAAAAGAGAGAGAGAGCAGACAGAGCGTTCCGTTTGTAGAAGGGGGATCTCCTGAAAGTAGAGAAAGAGAGGTTTCAGTTTTCGCGGAGGGGGGAATGGAAGCCGATGGGGAAAGTACGCTTTGTATTGAAGAGAGGGTCAAAACTGACCATTTGAAATTCGAGATGCAGGGTACGGATTTGGAAAAGCGAGAAGAAACTAGCGTTATCGAGGGAGTGAAAGTTCAGAGGAGTAGAAAAGCGCTGGATAAAACAGTGTTGTTGCAACCTAGGGGAGAGGAAAGATTGAACTTAGCTCAAAAAGCGGTCCTATGCAAAAACGAAACTAAAGGGAGAGTTCGGGATAGTTTCGCTTGGCCTGGGATGAGGCATTCTGAAGTGCGTTTGAGAGATGTCGCGTGCGCTGAATTATGTTTAGGGGAACAGCATGGGCGGTGGCTGGCAGCTACCGAGTTAAAAACGTTAACGACCAAAGCAAGTTATAGTTCTCTATGCGATATTTTTATGCGTGCGGAGATTCCGAATGTAAACGTTAATAATTGTGGGAGGGCTAATAGAGAACTTAATTGGTTATTTGGTATTTTGAAATCATTACCTTGGGCTTGCGAAATTAGACGCTCATTTTTTTGGAATTTTAGAGCGGACGATCAGGCGATTCTATACGCTCGCTGGACCGGTCCTGGTGAAACAGCACGACAATGCTCACAACCTGAAGAAAATTTTGGCTTGATACAGGAGAATAAACAGGGAAAAGCCGCCGACTTCAGAACTATCCACGACGAAAGAAATGTGACTTCATCTTTGTATAGTGTGAAGGAGAATTGGAAAACTCCCCCAAGGGAAAGCAACCCTGTCTTCGTGCCAATTAAAGCACATAGGGCTCATGCTAAACGTAAACATGTGTTTTTCAACTTCAAAGGATCTAGTACTCGAAATAAAAATGTGAACGCCATGGTGACAGACTATCTGGAACCTGACTTGTCATACCCCGAGGATGTCAATGAAATTCCCAGTGATCAAAGAAATCACTCGAAACAGTTAATTGTGTCTTCGAAGGAGCTAAAAGCGTGTAATTGTGTGTGTGTTGTCAAGAAATTAATTTCGTTCGAAATAACATTGTGTTTTCACTGGAAAAAAAAATGGAACTTAAGCTTTTATATGTCTCAACGTGTTTTATTGAAAGTGCGAATTTAGACATTGGTTAACTATTTAGAGTTAATTGTGTATTTATGAACAAGTTAGACTCTTATTAAACTCTAAATAAACTTTGAATGAACAATTCATTGGACTTTAACTCTATAGAGACAATTTTGAATTAAAACTTTCTGTTTGTGATTTTACAACTATTTTATTTCTTTCAGAGAATGAACGTCGAAAAGGAATTTATTCAATCCAGTCTGTATAACATTTTTTTTTTTTGTTATAAGGTTCTTATAATTTTATTCTATTATTTTTAATTGCTAATTTCATTATTTAATTGTGGTTTTGTTACCAATATTAATTTATGTACTGTTATTTAGTAGTGTGTGATGTAAATAATATTGTGGAGTGGGAGTCTCCGGCATCCTTTTATTTCTCAGATAGTGTCGTCAGACGGCCGCTGAGACACGATCTTGGGGGGGAGGTGTAATGCCGGCGAGTCCCACACCCATATGGTAGCCCCTATGGAGGGGGAATATATGTCATGGCAACCCTAAAAGGGGTCAAGAGGGATGCTGAAAAAAAGCATCAGTGAGTGTGTGTGAGCTGGTTTTGGAAGAGTCGGAGGAGATTGTCCTGCCGGTCTCTAGCTCTAATCTGTTATGATGGTTTGTGCACTATAAGAGTGCAAGAAAGCTGTTCAAATCTTAAAATAGATCTTTGTATATATAAATGTGTAAATAGTTGATTAAAGTCCGCAACTACCAGCGAGCAAAGACTGTTTATCTGGAAACATTTTCCCCACACTTCCACATACCTCGACGAACCAACCCATCGAGATCCTACAATCTGAATTTTCTTTGAGATATAAAGCAATATGGGGGGGAAAATATATATCATGATTCCCCACCCCTCTTTTTTGGGGTGGTAAGGGGATTCCTAAAATTCCTGAAATTAATTTTCAGACATTTATTATATTTTAAAACAAGACTTTATTTTTCTTTGAGATATGGAGGAATATGAAAAATTATGCTTTGCCGCCTCCTTGTTTGAGGAAGTAAAAAAAAAAAATAAATAAATAAATAAAAAAATAAACTTCTTTGAGTGTTTATGGTATGGTAGGGTAGGAATGTTTTCACCTAATTTCATGCTTCGAGGTGCTAGGTCTTGGGTTGGGCAATAATGACTCATTCAGGCACTCACTTATTTAATGAGGGCAAATGATTACATATATATATATATATATATAATAAAGATGATCTATTAAGCATAGTAGAAGCCAAGCAACAGATACAAGATCACTGAAACACCAATGACCAATAAGACAAAAAAAAAAAAATCACCAGTGGACGAAATATACCAATGCAAAGAAACCAGATTCACCAATTAAAACAGCCTGCAAAACAAACGAATCAATAAAGTAAAACAACAAATCTTAACTTAAAACCATAAACTTATCAAAATTAATGAAAAAACAACTCAAGAAACACAAGATAGGAAGAAGGAGGCAGGCGGCAAGACTTGTGACTTGCCTGTGGGGTTACACTAGTTTTATGCCGGCAACACTCCCCCAGCCTGCCACAACCAGAACAGGAACCATATGGATTTAAAAATGCAAATTTCAAAGCAGATGAACAACAATGAAACCACAAAGCCACAATGAAATTCACCGATTTATCACATTGTGTTTAACAGTATAATTAGAACATTAAATATAGTTGACAACTCAAAAAGGAAAAAACTGAAATTTTAATGGAAGATGAAAGTATGCATAGTAATACAAAGCAAATGCAACAAACCTTCTACTTTTTTTTTTTTTTAAATTTAATTTCACAAACCCACCCAACCATCCAGCCTTACAACACCACCCCACCTCCGTAATCAAACATCTGCCCACCCAACCGCCACCTTTTTTATTGTCTTTTATTATTTTATAATTTTTTTTTTTGGTTGATATACACAAGAGTGTACACAGCTTTTTTTTTTTTTTTTTTTTTGTACTGACAGAGACATGGTTAAGGATATAAAATAGAAAATACAAAGTTTTTAGGAAAACCCATTATAGCAGTGGCTGTGATCAGTTTATTAATATTCTTGTTTTTAAACTTTGCAGAGCATAAATTCTTAATTCGAAATAAATGGTTAATGATGATGTTTCTAAATACCGAAAGATGCAGACATGAATTAAAATGTGTAAATAAGTTTACATTAAAACAAAAATCTTGCCGTTTGTCATAGATATCTGTGTAAAGTTTATTACCATCGATGATTATTTTGAGATCTAAAAAGTTAATAGATTGATTAGTCAGAGTATTTTGAGTTAGCTTTAAATTAGGTGGATAATTGAAGGAAAAACCATTTTGTGAGTTCTTGTTGAGATAAAATACAATAATATCATCAATGTAACGATAAAATCGAACATCATCATTGCAAATTTGCTTTTCATAATAATAAAGATAGAGATCTGCCAAAATACTGGAGCTACAACCTCCTTGTGGAATGCCTAATTGTTGCAAATAGATATCGTTGTTGTGCAAGATATAATTATTATGGATAACAAAGTTAAGAAGTGTTTTAAATTTTTCTTCTTTAAAATTGTAAGGAAGATTAATTTGAGCTTTATATTCTTGAAAAAGACTGTAAATGATATTACTAAGATCTGATAACTCAATATTATTGAAAAGATCTTGAAAGTCAAAAGTCATAATATTGTCTATTGAATCGAGCGATTTGATGTATTGAATTAATTGAAAGCTATTTTTAAGACAGTGTAAATTATCAACTTTGCAAGTACATTTGTAAATTTGCTTTAGAATATCCAGTAGAGCTTTATTAGCATTGTTGTTATAAGTGTTACACCCAACAGTGACAGTGCGAAATTTAATTGGAGATTTGTGAAACTTAGGGATGAGAACTATATAAGGATAATTAAAGTTATTGAAGGGAAGTTGAAGTAGTTTATAGTAATTATGTATTTTTCGGTTATTAATAATAAGGTTATTATTAGTTAAACTGAAGATGTTACTATTATTGATTGAAGAGTTTAAAATAGAGAGATAGTAGGATTTACAAATAATGGCATAATTATTAGGTGATTTGTCAACATAAGTGATCACAAAGTCATCCTGTAGTGATTTGATTGAGTTAAGAAGTACAGATTTTTTAAATAACACCAGATTTGAAGAATTGATAAATAATGCATTTTGTATTTTTTGTAACACTAAAACTTTCCATTGAGTGAAGTAGGCAATAGGTTTATTATGAGTAATAGATATTTTATAAATAAATAAATCTAGGTCATAAGAAAACTGTTGTAAGATTTGTGGAATGCTAGTTTTAACTGGAAGTCTAAATTTGGTGCCAAATTTCATGAATTTTTTTAATTGATAATTGTCAATAATATTGAGATTACCTGTGATAATGTGTCCATGGTCTCTGTCAATAAATTTTGAGAAAGAAGGATCATTGCATTTACAGGTTACAGTATTAGTAAAAGAGGTAGACTTAGATACAGAATTATAATTGAATATCTTTCTTCCAAGAGGAAGAGGATATTTGAAGGTACGAGATAGATTTAAATCTTTAATCGGAAACATACATTCTTTGTCATTAATGATAGACGTAATGTTAATACTGTTCAATATTTGATTTGTAAAATTCACAATTAATTGAGTATTTGTTTTAAATTTGTTGGGCTTTTTATTAATTTTTAAATTAAATTGTTTGATTTTGTACATTATAATATCATAAAAAATGTCTGAAAAATGTTTATTATAGGATTGGCTTTGAAAGACATTCAGAAAGTTTACTAAGTATTTCTTTTTAATTGCAAAAATAAATTTTCGAATAATGAACCAGTTATAGTTAGATAAGTAATTAGTCTGTAGATCTGAAATGAGTTTAATAATGGCACTTTTAGAAAAGATTAAATCTGTTTTTTTACTACCTCGTTTAGTTCTAGAAGTTTTATTGTTAATTTTGTGATTGAGTTGTGCATAAATAGTCGAATAATCATGTAGAGGGTTGATGTTAGAATATGCTTTAATAGTTTTACTAAAGTATTCGGAATTTAGGCCATATGGATAAATTGTATTATAATATTGCATAAATTTTGATTCAAGAAATAGACGCTCACTTTTATTTTTCTGAATTTTTACAATCTCTATGGTACATGAATTAAAATTATGTGATTTAAAGTGTTGTAATTCTATAGTTGATTTAGAAGATGCAGCTGAAAGGTTTTTAGAATCTGATCGATGCTGATTAATGAGTAAATGTAGAGGAGTTGAAGTTTCACCAATATAACTAAGTTTACAATGACCACAACTGATTTTATAAATAACATTGTATGCCTGACAAAATGGAACCAAAGATTGATTATTATTCAATTGTGTGTGAGAGGCCATAGGGCAAGTTTTACATTTATTAGAACCGCATGTTCTAAATTGAAGTAAAGGAGGAGGAGATGATAGGTAACTGGATGTCGATCCAAGGATATCCCTATAAATATCCTTGTACCGGGCACAATACTGCTGTGAAGCAAAGTATTTCTTGCCAGGATCTAAAAATTTACTAAACCGAGTCATAGAGAAAAAATGTTTTTGTATATTAAAAATCACAAGCCAAGTAAGTGTTTACATTAGTTTTATCGAAAGTGGGCTATACCAAATTCAATTACTTAATTAAATTGATTCTTGATTAATAAGTATCTGGATTAATGAAAAGTGAAGAGAGAACTAAAAAATAATAATAATAATAATAATAATAATAATAATTAAATAATATGTACATATTTACACTAAACCTCCTTTGACCTAATCTATTGATTTGGTTCCAATTACAAATTAAATTCCGCCCATTTTTGATTTGGTTCAAATAACAAATTAAATTCCGCCCATTTTTTGAAAGTAAAGTAAGAAACTAACCATCATAAATCACAAAATGTCAGGCACAAAATGCTAAATAATAATTAGAATTAAATATTCGACTAGACATACACAACATATATATATATATATATATATATATATATTTTTTTTTTTTTTTTTTTTTTTTTAAAGATATTTATCTAATTAAAGAATAAATTATTAAAGTAAGTTGATAACTATACAGTTAGTTATAAAGGATCCAGGGCCAGTGACATAATACTGTCGCAAAACTTCACAACACTACAAGAATCATAATATAATATAAATTTTAAATCAATAAATAACATATTGAAAAAATTAGAGAAATTACAGAAATAATACAAATTGTAAGAGCGCAAATGCAGCTTTATACAAAGTGTATAATACAAAAAATAGTGTTAATGCCAATTTAAGACAAATCTAAATATATGAAATTCATATATTAGATAATTTAAATGACATAAAGCAATAAGTTTTATTAAACACAAAATACATTCAAAATTTATGTGCAATTGCAGCAGGTTTAATTTTAAATGTAAATATAATAAAGATGATCTATTAAGCATAGTAGAAGCCAAGCAACAGATACAAGATCACTGAAACACCAATGACCAATAAGACAAAAAAAAAAAAAATCACCAGTGGACGAAATATACCAATGCAAAGAAACCAGATTCACCAATTAACAGCCTGCAAAACAAACGAATCAATAAAGTAAAACAACAAATCTTAACTTAAAACCATAAACTTATCAAAATTAATGAAAAAACAACTCAAGAAACACAAGATAGGAAGAAGGAGGCAGGCGGCAAGACTTGTGACTTGCCTGTGGGGTTACACTAGTTTTATGCCGGCAACACTCCCCCAGCCTGCCACAACCAGAACAGGAACCATATGGATTTAAAAATGCAAATTTCAAAGCAGATGAACAACAATGAAACCACAAAGCCACAATGAAATTCACCGATTTATCACATTGTGTTTAACAGTATAATTAGAACATTAAATATAGTTGACAACTCAAAAAGGAAAAAACTGAAATTTTAATGGAAAATGAAAGTATGCATAGTAATACAAAGCAAATGCAACAAACCTTCTACTTTTTTTTTTTTTTTTTTTTTTAATTTAATTTCAGAAACCCACCCAACCATCCAGCCTTACAACACCACCCCACCTCCGTAATCAAACATCTGCCCACCCAACCGCCACCTTTTTTATTGTCTTTTATTATTTTATAATTTTTTTTTGTTGATATACACAAGAGTGTACACAGCTTTTTTTTTTTTTTTTTTTTGTACTGACAGAGACATGGTTAAGGATATAAAATAGAAAATACAAAGTTTTTAGGAAAACCCATTATAGCAGTGGCTGTGATCAGTTTATTAATATTCTTGTTTTTAAACTTTGCAGAGCATAAATTCTTAATTCGAAATAAATGGTTAATGATGATGTTTCTAAATACCGAAAGATGCAGACATGAATTAAAATGTGTAAATAAGTTTACATTAAAACAAAAATCTTGCCGTTTGTCATAGATATCTGTGTAAAGTTTATTACCATCGATGATTATTTTGAGATCTAAAAAGTTAATAGATTGATTAGTCAGAGTATTTTGAGTTAGCTTTAAATTAGGTGGATAATTGAAGGAAAAACCATTTTGTGAGTTCTTGTTGAGATAAAATACAATAATATCATCAATGTAACGATAAAATCGAACATCATCATTGCAAATTTGCTTTTCATAATAATAAAGATAGAGATCTGCCAAAATACTGGAGCTACAACCTCCTTGTGGAATGCCTAATTGTTGCAAATAAATATCGTTGTTGTGCAAGATATAATTATTATGGATAACAAAGTTAAGAAGTGTTTTAAATTTTTCTTCTTTAAAATTGTAAGGAAGATTAATTTGAGCTTTATATTCTTGAAAAAGACTGTAAATGATATTACTAAGATCTGATAACTCAATATTATTGAAAAGATCTTGAAAGTCAAAAGTCATAATATTGTCTATTGAATCGAGCGATTTGATGTATTGAATTAATTGAAAGCTATTTTTAAGACAGTGTAAATTATCAACTTTGCAAGTACATTTGTAAATTTGCTTTAGAATATCCAGTAGAGCTTTATTAGCATTGTTGTTATAAGTGTTACACCCAACAGTGACAGTGCGAAATTTAATTGGAGATTTGTGAAACTTAGGGATGAGAACTATATAAGGATAATTAAAGTTATTGAAGGGAAGTTGAAGTAGTTTATAGTAATTATGTATTTTTCGGTTATTAATAATAAGGTTATTATTAGTTAAACTGAAGATGTTACTATTATTGATTGAAGAGTTTAAAATAGAGAGATAGTAGGATTTACAAATAATGGCATAATTATTAGGTGATTTGTCAACATAAGTGATCACAAAGTCATCCTGTAGTGATTTGATTGAGTTAAGAAGTACAGATTTTTTAAATAACACCAGATTTGAAGAATTGATAAATAATGCATTTTTGATTTTTTGTAACACTAAAACTTTCCATTGAGTGAAGTAGGCAATAGGTTTATTATGAGTAATAGATATTTTATAAATAAATAAATCTAGGTCATAAGAAAACTGTTGTAAGATTTGTGGAATGCTAGTTTTAACTGGAAGTCTAAATTTGGTGCCAAATTTCATGAATTTTTTTAATTGATAATTGTCAATAATATTGAGATTACCTGTGATAATGTGTCCATGGTCTCTGTCAATAAATTTTGAGAAAGAAGGATCATTGCATTTACAGGTTACAGTGTTAGTAAAAGAGGTAGACTTAGATACAGAATTATAATTGAATATCTTTCTTCCAAGAGGAAGAGGATATTTGAAGGTACGAGATAGATTTAAATCTTTAATCGGAAACATACATTCTTTGTCATTAATGATAGACGTAATGTTAATACTTTTCAATATTTGATTTGTAAAATTCACAATTAATTGAGTATTTGTTTTAAATTTGTTGGGCTTTTTATTAATTTTTAAATTAAATTGTTTGATTTTGTACATTATAATATCATAAAAAATGTCTGAAAAATGTTTATTATAGGATTGGCTTTGAAAGACATTCAGAAAGTTTACTAAGTATTTCTTTTTAATTGCAAAAATAAATTTTCGAATAATGAACCAGTTATAGTTAGATAAGTAATTAGTCTGTAGATCTGAAATGAGTTTAATAATGGCACTTTTAGAAAAGATTAAATCTGTTTTTTTACTACCTCGTTTAGTTCTAGAAGTTTTATTGTTAATTTTGTGATTGAGTTGTGCATAAATAGTCGAATAATCATGTAGAGGGTTGATGTTAGAATATGCTTTAATAGTTTTACTAAAGTATTCGGAATTTAGGCCATATGGATAAATTGTATTATAATATTGCATAAATTTTGATTCAAGAAATAGACGCTCACTTTTATTTTTCTGAATTTTTACAATCTCTATGGTACATGAATTAAAATTATGTGATTTAAAGTGTTGTAATTCTATAGTTGATTTAGAAGATGCAGCTGAAAGGTTTTTAGAATCTGATCGATGCTGATTAATGCGTAAATGTAGAGGAGTTGAAGTTTCACCAATATAACTAAGTTTACAATGACCACAACTGATTTTATAAATAACATTGTATGCCTGACAAAATGGAACCAAAGATTGATTATTATTCATATATATCAGAAAAAAAACTTTGTATTGAATTAAATTCATTATATAGGAATCCTCTTAAATAAATCATAAAATTTCATTTTTTTTCTCATTAGTTTCTTTATCCCCCCCCCCCCTTTTTTTTTTTTTTTTAATTTATGCAACTTGGTTAAAAGCCAATTGTTTTTGACAAGAAATATTACACATACCAGGTCTTTTCCTCATTTTTAGAGCATTATTTCTCAATTTTTCTAGAACTAAAACTGAATTGAACTTTGCAAGAGGCTTCGGTTTTTCCATTTCTGGCTCAGACAATAGTTTTTGATCTTCAAATTTGGTTTTTGCAAGCTCTTCTTCCAATTTTTTCTTTTCTTCTTCAGTTTTATCATCCTCATTATTTTCTTCTTCTAGGTCATTTTCTTCGATTCTCTTCCTCATTTTCTGCCTTTTTTTAGCAAGCTTCTGTAAATTAAAAATTTTAAAATTATCAATAAATTAGTATACTATCAACATCACAAAACATTTTACAATATCATTCTAATATGTTAATTGGTCAGAAAACTAAATAAAACATGAAAAGAGTAGTATAACAAAACCACCTATTAGCCATTTTTATATCATTCATACCATTTATTCATTTTTTGCATATTATTTATTCATTTTCACTTCTATCTTATGCTCATTACACGTTCATCATTTTATGCTTATAATCACAATTGAGTGTGGGCATTGTCAAAGCTCGTGCACGAAGAATAGAGAATGATTTGTTCATCTCAAGTGATTGATGCAGCATTTTTCAAGGAAGGATATAATATCTAGGATATAACTGCGGTAACATAGCCGGGGTTTGGTCTAAGTGAAGTTTAG
This sequence comes from Salticus scenicus, assembly GCA_963930645.1. NCBI lineage: Eukaryota > Metazoa > Arthropoda > Arachnida > Araneae > Salticidae > Salticus > Salticus scenicus. Next base: position 58,200,487 of record OZ005655.1, read on the forward strand.
AGCACACATGTTGGACTCGCCATAAGCAAAAGGCTAAATTAAATAAATGTCATTACTTTTTATAATAAATGCAGTTTTATAAAAAAAAATAATAATAATTAAACATTTATTTGAGTTTGAAGAAAATATATTTTGAATAATATATATTACAGTCATTTGCAAAAGTTTAAGACCAGTAGTCGATTATCACTATTTTAACACATAGCATCATTTGCGCAGATTATTGCGTCATCTCATGTGCTGATTGCATCAGAGGCATTCTACTGCTATGAATAAAGGTGCCCGGCATATTTATCGCCAGTTGCTTATTGGATTTTGTCGTAGACAGTGCTGTTGTGTAATTATTGTAATGAGTAAAAACATTCACTTACTGTTACAAAAAGGTCAGAAACATTGACCCTGCATAAAATTGGATTTTCTGAACATCAAATAAGTTTGAGGGTAGATGTGAGCAGGACAGCTGTGCATCAAGCTATTAGTAAATTTAAAAATTCGGGCAGTCGCTCTAGAAAAACGAGTGCACGTGATGATCATGTGACAAGAAGGATAGTCGTACGAGATCCAAGAACCTTCTGCAATACGATTAGGCATTCTCTGGCTGCAAAAGGCATCGACAGTTTGAGTACTATTTCAATATGTTTGGCCAAAGATTTTGGTTTATCATCTCATAAACCTGCAAGAAAACCTCGACTTATTCAAAGTATGAAGAAGAAACAACTCTTAAGATCCACAAAATTTCCCGAAATTTTAAATTTGTTAATAGTTTGATGCAAATCTGTCTTACACATATTTACCCTTGAATTTATTTGATGTTCAGAAAATCCAGTTTTATGCAGGGTCAATATTTCTGACCTTTTTGTAACAGTAAGTGAAGCTTTTTTACCCATTACAATAACTACACAACAGCACTGTCTAAGACAAAATCCAATAAACAACTAGCAATAAACATTCTGGACACCTTTATTTATAGCAGTAGAATGCGTCTGATACAATCAGCACATGAGATGATGCAATAATCTGCACAAATGATGCAATATGTTAAAATACTGAAAATCGGGGGCACGACGCAATTCCGCCGAAGCATAGGACAACTCCGCCGAAAATTTATCAGCTGTTTCCCCCAGTAGGACAAATCCGCCACATTTCTCTCTGCCGTTTTCCCTCGATAGGACAATTCCGCCGAATGAGGGAGGAAGGCATTACCTTTGGCGAAGACTGTTGGCGACACTTTCCATGCTAAAACTTCAGGCATTCAACTTTTGTTAAAAATAAATACACAAAAGAATGGTAATAATCTATATATTAATTCGCAAACATGAAATTTGTTGTACATTTTTAACATATTAATTATGGGGGTAGAGGATTGAAAGTGGTATTGTTAGAAAGTTATGGTTAATGAGAATTTAAAGTAAAAGAAAATCTCTTATTAGAATGTCAAAAAATCATTCAAAAATATCTTTATTTTTATACACTTTTTCATCTTATACATGTAATCTTTTGTACTAAAAATTTTTATAGAAGAAAGTTTGTTTAATTTGTCAATTTCTTAAAATTCAGTAAAATCCATAGACACAGTAATTTGTTTGGATGTAGCTTCCATATATTTCTCAACTACAGATTTTTCATTTTAAAAGCCAACAACTTTTAGTGTTAGAAATGCTTATTGACTGAACGAATGAAAAGTCGTAATTTAATACTATTAAACATAGAAACAAAAATAATAATAATAATAATAATAAATAAAGATTTGATTTATGAAAATTCTAATTATTTTTCTAATTTGTTTATGATGTAATTATTATTATTATTGTGATTTGCGTCAATTATAATTTGAAAATATATTAAAAAATAATATATATATATATATATAAAACATAATACATTCCAATTAACTGAAACTTGATGACTTATTTTTAAAAAGTGTATTTATTACTTATATGCTATTCATTTTGAGTGCATATTGGACGAAAAATAACACTGCCAGGCTGCAATTTAACTCCATTTACGGAAAGATCATCTCAGTTTTTAGGTTATATACTGGCAACAAACTTGTTATATAAAATATGTATCCTGAAAGATTATGCTGATATAAAACATGTATCCTGAAAGATTATGCTGATTTTATTCGGGTGTATATCGACCGATAAGTGGTACTACTATTAATTTCTACGATTTTCCAAATAGGTATGCCTCAGCATCTCTTGGTAAAAACTGCATCAAACTTCATGTATAATTTGTTCGTACTAAAAAAAAAAAAAAAATATAGCAGCGCCAATTTTTTTTGTACAGTGTGTCTGTAAATCTCAATCAGAATATTTTTTTTTAGAATTAGAAAATCTTAAACCAAGTTTGGAGTGCCTTTATAACAACATAGAATCTGGGATATAGTGTTCATGTAAATAGGATAAAATTTCAGTATAGCAGCGGCACTTGCCGACTGATATGCAATTAAATTAAATCAGCAGAATCTTACATGATATGCATCTCACATGCACAGTTTTGGTGCACTTTTACACTGTAGAAGCTGAGATATAACTTTCCTTAAAATAGAAAAAACTGCTACATGACAGAGACACCTGTTGAGCAATATATCTCTAAGGTTAATGAACATCAGTTTTAGTTACAGGTATTACCAAATATTAAATTTGAGTAACATTTTATAATAATCAATTTATCATTTATATTATGAAAAGTCGTCCATTTAAAAGAGTTATTTTCGGACATTTCTGTTTCATAATTTTTATTTTCAATCGATCCAGAATATCATTATAAAAATCTTTATACATTAATACGTGGGCTCGATTTCTGGGAAAATATTTTTCATAGTATTTTTTTTTTTTTTTTTTTCCCTTTAGTCTCCCAACAAAATCAGCTATGTTACTAAAAACTATCTTCTGAATGTTCCTCCAATATCAACTAGTATGTTGTAACCACCATGAAACTTTCTTCTATACTTTTTCTATACAAATTCACGTATTACAAATTATTTAATCTATTTGCCGCGATATATGCAGATGGAGATGATTTTCATCGCAAAGAATTATTACTGTTGTTATTACTGTTATTTATCACTGCTGAATAAAAAATTAAAGAAAATAAGTAAAGAAAATTTAATGCAAGATAATATAATTTAAGTAATATATATTTGAATATTACGTTAAGTAAAGAAAATTTAAATTCTTATTTATCCTTTAATAATTTTGTAAATGTAATTGGAACAATTTAACTAAGATGAAAAATTTTTCTTAAGCTAATTGAGTTACACGATAATTAAAAATAAATTTATTATTACAATTAAATAATTATTAAATAATGATGAAAAATAAAATTAGATGCATGTTTATGAGTACATTTTTAATTCATATTTTGGTTAAAATCTACTTTACTTTTACTTAACTTTCCAAAGCGAGGGGGAAGGGCTCTTATCTTATAATGCTCGATGTGCCGCCAAAGTTTGATGCGTCGCCAAAAATGGAAATACTACAGCGGACCCCCTCTTCTCGTCTCAAAAAAATGGCGCGGCGGATTTGTCCTATGCGGGAAAAGGGGGGTTAAAATTCTCGGCGGAATTGTCCTATGTGGGGAATAGGGGATTAAAATCTCGGCGGAATTGTCCTGTTCCGAAAATCGGCTACTGGTCTTTTGCAAATGACTTTACATTGTTTACAGTAAACTGTTAAGTAATTATGATTAAAAATTATTAGCAATTTTATGCTTTATAGAATATCTTAATAATAAACTAAATGCTAAGCCTTAAAAAAAAAAAAAAAAAAATAGTGAATCCAAAGTGAATATTATTTTTGCCTACTCTGCTACTTCATATCTACTTTGTTACTGTAAAGCTTATTGTTACCTAGTACATTATTGCAATAAAACAACACTTAAATACTGGAGTATTTTAAGCAAAAATGTATGTAGTCCAGTAATAAAGAGTACAATAAACTAATATTTTAAAATAATTAATTTCTAAATTTTTGTCAGCAAATAATAATGTGCTGTTCAATATGAACATGAATAATAGAGTGGACATATACTAATAAATAATTAATTTTATTTATTTCACTGCTATATAAACAGCAAAATGTTTATTTCACCTCCCCCCCCAACACACACACACACACACAAAAAAAAAAGAAAATATGATAAAAGTGTACAAACATTAATAAATTTAACTACAGTAAAAACTTGATTAACTTGCAGAATCGGAAAATGCCAATAGCCAGATACATTAAAAATAATAATAATAAAATCTGGTGTGAAACAACCACACGACTTCCATTACCCACTATTACATGTATTACATGCATTTTTTTAGAGATAATGTGATCAGAAGACATAAAATTGACTTAACAAAGTAGAAACCTAAATTTTTTCCAGTAAGAGAAACTTGATAGACGTGTAAAGACATACAAAACAAAACTTACATAGCGAATTAAAAAAAAAAAAAAAAAAAAGAAAGAAAGAAATTGGAAGTTTTTTTCTTGAAATACCAATTTCCGACATCTAAAACTCACCTACCTAAGCAGGATAACTGTTGATTTTCCAGTAATAACCAAGTAATATGTGAAAAAGGATATCTAAAATGGATTTACACAACAATTTTCAAGAAAATCGTTAGAGCCGTTTTTGAGATACCAACTTTTACCAAAAGGACATCTAATAGAGTGTTTACATAGCAACTCTGAAGAAAATCGTTAGAGTCGTTTTTGAGATACGGACTTACAGTCCCACTTCCAGTTTTCCAATTTTCACCGAAATTTGGAAAATTCATCTGTACACCAGACTTGTCTGAAGTTTCGTAGTTCTAACTTTATCACACACTGACCAACTGCCAAAAACTACTTTTTTGGACGTGAGGAAACAACAGAATATGCTTTCATCTGCTTCCCCCCCCCCCCTGTTTTAACCATAGAACTTTCTAAACAATTTTATGTGTTCTATATTGTAACAGGGCAGTATATTATTACTGATATGACAAACAGAAAAAATAAAAAGATAAATAAGTAAGAACGAAAATCTTTATGTGATTATTTAAATATTTTGTATCTTTTAATCTTAGTGCATAATTATCACTTTAACATTTGCAATTTTAATTTAATATGTCACGACTAATCATGATATCATAAAGATTTTTGAGATACTTGAGATTTCCAGTTAGTTCAATGAAGGCTGGATAGCAGAGTTTTTACTGTAATTAAATATTTTTTAAGCCAAAAATAAATAAAAGTTTTAGAAAAAAAAAAGGAAATATTTTTTGCATATATTGTAAATTAGAATTGTAATTTTTTTTTTTTTTTTTTTTTTTTTTTTTTTCCCCAGAATGACTCAGAGAATAAACATGTAAATTAGGATATTTCATGCAGAAATTTAAAACATACTCATCAGGAATTGCATAGAAATACATTACAGATATATCAAACAGAAATTAATAAAATAAAATCTACATAAAAACTAAATACCAAAACAATAAACAATATTTAAGTTGAACCATGTGAATAATATATTTGCAGAAAATACAACTGTAAAGATGCTTTAATGAAAAGTGCATTATTCATCTACATAATATTTCTCTAACGTGAAACAGTTACTATTAAATTTTGTAGAAATGATACAATAGTGATGTAATTAATAAAATACTTGAGGCTAATAAATAATATTTATACAAAAGCAATATTTAAACACACAGACTCAATGATGATATAATTAGAAAAATGTTGACATTTGTTTGATGAAATCAATTTATAGAAAAATGTATTTTTAAAAGTTGCATTTTTACAAACTTTGCAAACATAATTTTAAACCTAGCAATGTTTTAAAGATATAAACAGAATATGAACTACTGTCATAAATTGGCTAAAAAACACAATATTAAAAAGTATAAAAAAATAGGTACTTGGTTTCTTTCTTTCTAACAAAAAATTATGCCAAAATGAAGAAATAAAAATAAATAAAAATACATTGCCAAAATGAATAAATAAATATACAGAAATTTAAAAATCACCATAGGGGGTCCTATACTAATGCTGTTCTGCCTGGGAAAGTATGATAACTGGGTTGTCAAACATAAATTTTATTTTGAAACTTTTCTTTGAATGATTTTAACTATTATAAGCATTTCATTATACTAATCTGGTTATAATAATAATGTGGCTTCTGATGAATTAAAATTTAAATTGGGTGGTCAAATTGTTGTAAGACTTATGAGTTTCAAGTTTTAAAAGTAAATAAGAAAAGAAATAAAATGCGAAAATTTCACGCAGGTTTGCTAGTATGTAAATATTTTACAAGCATTAAATTAAATATTCAGCCATACAATAACTTTAGCACTTTTTTCATTTTAATTCAAAAAAGAAAAAAGAGAGGCAGAATGAAAGAAAAAAACTTTTCTAAATATTATCATTATATTTACAAGCAATCATTCATTAGAACTCCTTTCACTGATTTGCAACTCTGATTTAAACAAAAACTTAAACATGTTTTAAGAAAATAATAATCCTTCTATGAACTTACCACAGCTTTGTTCCAATCTTTCCATTTTTTTATGTCTTCTTCATATTGTTGAAGCAACTTTTCAGAAGATGCTTCATAGTCTTCCATTTCTTCTTCTAATTCATCCTGTAATTCTCTTTCAAATTCTTCTTTTTCAAGATTTTCGTCTGTCTTCTCTCTACAAGATAAATACGTAATTACTTATAATAAAAATAGAGGGAAATGCATTACTTGAATTTTGCAAATTTCGATATTGAGCAATATTAATCAGAGTTACATCTAATAATCAAGTCAAATTTTAAAAAATCTGGTGTGAAACAACCACATGACTTCCATTACTCACTATTACCCGCAGTGACATTACTAGACTTTCAAAATCATGGATCCCTCCTGGGACCCATGAGTTTAAAAAATCTGGTTCCTTTTTTCAAAAAATTAGTTCCCACATAAATGATTTTTTGAATTTATATATTACAGATATAAATAAAAATTTATCTTATTGTAGATGAAAAACAGTTTTTTAGAAATTTTTAGCTAGCTCTTTTTGAGATTGTCTTAAAACTAATATTATGTAGGAGGTGGTTGCTGCTAAGAAACAACTGAAAACATTTAGCTTAATGTGCTCTGGAACCAAAAGAAAAAAAAGAGAGAGAGAGAGAAAATATAGTATAATAGCTAATTATTATGATTATTATTTTAATTTTAAACTAGAAACATTTTTAAAAATTCCTCGAAATTATTAGCATTAAGAGAACAAAATGAGAGAAGAGGTTTTTTTTTTTTTTCTTTTGAGAAATGAGGAGTTATAAGGGAGTTATGATAAGCAGATTGATTACAAAACTTAGTTACACATTCCACTTCGTCCCAAGTCCCCCACCCTCCTTTCACCCCAAAATAACTTACCAATAAACTGTACTGATAACTTAAATAATGTATTAGAGAAAAAAATAAAAGAAGTGTACTTACTTATCTGTGAATGAAATTACTATAATAATAACATTCTGACACTAAAACTTCATATTTAAGTTAATTAAAAAAATTCCAAATGTCGCATCGATAAGAGGACTGTGCCCCTGGATTCAGAAAAATCGCCCTTTCATTTGGTACCAAATTTGATAAAAAATCGGATTGGTATTTCTAATTTATATCCCCCTTTTAACTCCATTAAAATGTCTATTTTTAAATGATTGTGGTAAATAACTAATTTTTGTATCAATAAAGGTCGACATTTTAATTTATATCCCTGCAACTAATTAAAATTAATTTTTTTTCCCCCAACTATCCCCTCTGGAAGGCTTCTATGCACCTGTATGTCAATTTTCATATTTCTACATTCCATAGAGGCTGAATGTATAGATGTACGGACAGAGAGACAGACAGACATTTTCTTTTATTATATATATATGTAAATTCAAGCAATTAAAGAAATCTTTACATGAATATGGAGAAATAAAATACACTCATATGTACAGTGAAAATGGATTTTGGAAAGACAATATTTCGTTTTTATAAACAAGTTTTATAATTTACAAAACTTTTGTGGCAGGACTGCCTATAATATGTTATACACAATGCAAAATAATTCTACAAAAACTGTTATTTAAGATTATATGTTTGACTACAATATGAAAAATATATTACTGCTACAATTTCTTGTTTGAACTAAGTAACACTTGTTATCCTAATACAAATTATCAAATATAAGTCTCTATATAGTTTGGACCTGGTCTAAGAATAAGCTTGTGTGTAAGTATAAAATTTTCTTTACACTGAATATTTCAAATAAAGTCTTAAATGTCTTACTTATGAATTATTACATTCAAAGATGTAGATGTAAATCCTTGACTTTTACGACAAGTTTTTAATTCTTCCCAAGTGCTCAAAATCGATCTCCATAAATTTTTTTGTTCCTCTTCTTTGAGATCTCTTATCTTTTTAGTTTGCCTTTTAAAACAAAAATAAAAATGGTTAATGAAAATCAAAATAGTTCATAATTGAAAATAATTTGTTAATAAAGTGTGTTAATCAAATAATTATTACTTTTAAGAACATTATTTTTAATTATTTAATTTAATATGATAGTATAGGACATACTCATTAGAACCCAAAAAATCCTTTAAAAGAAATGCATTTTCAAAGTTTAGGGATAGTTTCTGAATCAAAATAATTAACACATCAAAATATACTTTAAAACAATACAATTTTTTTTTTTTTTTAATTAAAGCATCTTCAAACTAATTAAATTAAACTTTACAAAACCTTTATTACTTGCCTCATGTTTGGGCATAATTTTTTCTGCTGGGCGCCCAGCTCTCATAGGCTCTTTATAGACAAAAACTGAAAATTTATAGACTGAATAGACTAACATTAAACAAATTAATAACTAAACTTAATAGACAAAATAGCTGTAACGATGATACACAAATTAAGATTTGTTTTATGTAACAAAATTTATAGTGTAAAAATTAAGTGTATAAAATTAGTTAAGTGTTTTATGTATAATAAAACACTTAACTAATTTTTAAACATACATTTAAAAAGATGAGAGAAAATGCCTATCTCACAGCCACCCTCTTGCATTCTCTCTATTTATATATTTTAATCCTGATGACTGAGTTGGTCTTGTTGTAAAAATCATTTGTTGTGGAGATACAGTGATTTGTTTAAAGATAATTATATTTATTATTTGTTTGCCCAGGGTGCAGTACAAGTTACCACTGAAAGCTAATTTCCCTGGAGATAAGGAAAATTCAAATCAAATTACCATATCAAATTAAATTCTAACTATAATTTCACATCAAAATCATTCAAGCAGTTTCCTAGAAGAAAAGATTTCTACTGCACATTTCTAGGGCTGCGACGGCTAATTTTTTTAAAGAATAAGGTGAGACCGTTTTTCATCTAAGAAAAACCTTCTAAAACTTTTTTTTTTTTTTTTTTCAAAATCATTCAGAGATTTCCATGAAAACAAAGTTTATGCCACTTTTTTCTTCTAGGTGGTGCGCAGGTTACCAGTGAACTCTAATTAAAATGAAGTTGAGGGTTATTTCAGTTCGAAATATCATCTGAAAAACACACCAACTCTAAATATTTTTCAAAATCATTAAAGTACTTAAAAATAATCTGGTGTGTCACTCACATGACTTTCTTTTACCCGGAAATTTAATACTATAAGTACAGATTAGAGATTAAGGGTTAAGATAACGAGTACTGTTATATAAACTTATGTTAAAACAATTCAAATTAGGCTTCAGAACAGCTTTATTTGACAAATAATTCAGCCCTCCTCAACCCCCGTTTCATTACTGCATCTACATTTATATGGAATTCAAATTAAGTTCAAATGTTCATTTAAAATTATTCAGACAATTTTGACATGCATCATTCCTTGAAACTAATTGATCTTATTTAAACAAATTTTTCTAGTAACAAACGTATTAACTTCAAAATACATCATTTGGATTGCCTGAAATTATTTGTTTTTAATTTACTCTAACAGACACAGAAAAAGATCAAATTATAAAACTTGACTTTGGTATTCAGGAAACCTCAAAACGTGCAAATATACAAGCAATGAATATTTAGCTTAAAAAAATACATTATTCGTCATATGGCTACGAGGAGTTGATTTCAATTCATGAGCTGCTTTCCTTGACATAGTAAAATATTATATGATATAGCATATTATAGTAAAGCACTTCCACTAACAAATAAAAAAGAATGTTATGGCTTAAATATTGGCAGCACTGTATATCTTCTGAAAGTTATGTACACATCATATAGTGCACATAAATATAATCCTATACGAATAACACACGGCACAACCTAAAGTACACTTTCATCCATTTTCAAGTATTGTCGCATTATAATCTAGTCCTTTTGTGTAGCCCTGTAATTGAACAGTAAATGATTTCTATACCATATTCTACATGAAACATGCTTTTACGCAAATAAATATATATATAGTCGTTTCATTCTGCTTACCTGCAATTTCCCCCTCATAGACGTAATATGTATTTGAATTCTCTTGGGTGTCCCTGTACACGAACCATTTGCTTGATCTCAACGAAAAGTTTAGTGTAGCATCCCTGTGTGATATACATTTAGAATACTAAGTTTGAACATTCTGCTACAATTTGTTTTTGAGATATGCTGATAAAAGCCAAACACACACACAGGCATACAGATAGACACTAGAGGTGAGTTCGGGCTCTATTTTGGCAATCCGAGCCCGCCCGGGCCCGAAACATTTTTGAACTGAGCCCGCCCGAGCCCGATATTGAAAGTGGTACGCTATGCAATGCATACACAATAGTAAAATTAAATACCGTTTTCATTTTCAAATTAATTTTCTTATTATCAATCCTCAATTTAAATAACTATAAATGTTATTATAACAATTTATAATGTCTGTGTCTCTGTATACATGTATATATTTATATAATAGATATTTATAGTGCAGCCCATTGTTTATAACGCGCCTATCGGGGGAAAAATTTATCCGAATGAGTGATATAATGAGGCCCGATATAACGAAGGAGGAAGGATTACTGTATAACACTCTGACATAATATGCATCCCGTTGAAAAAGGAGTTCTATTTAGAAAAGGGAAAGTCAAAGCTACTAAGGTTTGCAAGATTATTTTGTGATTTATAACCTATCATGACTATTATGACATTACTAAAAGTGCTCTCAAAATGAATAAAATTTCTTTTTTTTTTTCCCTAACATTTTCCAGTTAGTGAAGAATAAAATAAACGGAACTTTTAGCTTGAATCCGAGCCCGCCCGGAGCCCGAAGACTTGCGTAAGATTTGAGCCCGATCGGGCTCGGGCTTACGGGCTCGGGCTGAGCCCGTCTCATCTCTAATAGACACACACACAGACCAACTACTAAAAACATGATTCTTGGATTCAGGGAACCTCAAAACACGTAAATATAACAAAAACCCAATTTCGAAAATTTGACCCAAAAACAATACTTTCTCTACCTTATGGGTAAGAGAAAGTAAAAAAAAAAAAAAAAAAAGGTAAACACTAAAAAATCTGACATTCTCTTTAGAAAATGTCAGATTTTTGTGCTTACAATTCAGTTCTAAGCCCAAAATTTCTATTAAAATCCTTCAAACAGTTTCTAAGAAAACCACATCTCTTTCATATTTTGCCTTATACAAAATGAAGGGAAGGTTAACAGTGAACACTAATTTTCACGAAGATGAGGAAAAATGAGACAGGTTTCTCATCTCAAAACAAAAAAAAAACCTTTAAAGCTAAGTTTTTATCAAAACCGTTAGAGCAATTTTCTAGAAAGAGTCTCTTCTAATTTTACAACGGGTGGAGTGAAGGCTAACTGTAAATGTTAACTTTTCTGAAGATGAGAAAAATTTAGTCTGAATTGTCACCAAAAAAAAAAAAAAAAAAAAAAAAAAAAATCTCAAACTTTAAATACTAATAAAAATCATTCAAGCAATTTTCAAAAACCAAATTCCAGTCTTATGTTGCTACGGGAGGAGCTGAGGGTTAACACAGCAGTGAATGCTAACTTTCCTTGAGATGAGGATATGTCAAAGAAGTTTCTCATTTAAAAAAGAAAAACTTATTATGTAAAAACTTTAAAAATACCTTACATTAAAATCCTTTATGCTGCAGCATTATATATTTCCCCATGCTCAGTCACGGTCATCTTCAAATGTTAATTGTGTTGCTTTCTAACCTTCATCTTCGTCGGACTTGTCTTCATCTTTCCCTTTCGTTACGTCATTTTTTCCTTTCATCCATGGTACTATACTCTCGGTCATTAATTGCGGTGTTAGTGGTTAGTATTTTGAGGGCCTCGTATTTTAAAGCATATTGATGTGAATAGTACTGAGTGATTTTTGTAGTAGTTAGTGTATTAAGGTTAATAGGGTTATTAGTGTGTATTCGTGATAACACGGTGGAGGATCTATTGTATTTTAAACCAGTGATATGCCTGGTTATGCGATCTTTAATTTTCCTTTTGGTCATTCTGATTAACATGTGCTATTATCGTTGTTTTGCCAGAATTAACATACCAATAAAACCAAATAAAAATATTTTCCAACGAATTAGGAATGAAAAATATCTAATCGAACCCAAAGATACATCTGGTATACATAAAATGGACTTTAATTTTGAAAACAACAATAGTAGCACCTGTTACATCAGAATGACCAAAAGGAAAATTAAAGAGTGCATAACCGAACTGATTTAAAATACAATAGATCCTCCACTGCGTTATCACGAATACACACCACTAACCCCATTAACCTTAATACACTAACAACTACAAACCAGGACGGAATTAACATACCAAAAAAACCAAATAAATATATTTTCCAACAAATTAGGAATGAAAAAGATTTAATCAAACCCAAAGATACATCCAGTATATATAAAATAGACTTTAATTTTGAAAACAACAATAATAGCGCCTGTTACATCGGAATGACCAAAAGGAAAATTAAAGATCGCATAACCGAACATATCACTGATTTAAAATACAATAGATCCTCCACCTAATTATCAAAATCACAAATACACACCACTAACCTTATTAACCTTAATACACTAACTACTACAAAAATTGCTCAATACAATTCATATCACTATGCTTTATAACGCAAGGCCCTCAAAATGCTAACCACTAACCACAGCAATTAATGACCAAGAGCATAGTACCATACCAGAAGAATGGCAACACCTGATGAACAGGATGAAAGGAAGAAATGACGTACTGAAAGGGAAAGCTGAAGGCAAGTCCGACGAAGACGAAGGTCTGAAAGCAGCACAATTAGAATCTGAAGATGACTGCGACTGAGTGTGTCGAAATATATAATGCTGCAACGTAAAGAATTTTAATGTAAGGTATTTTAAAAGTTTTTAAATAGTTAATTGATCAATTGTTTACATTTAAAAAAAATACTTATTTCTATGTTTTTATTATAACTGTTTGATTTATTTTTGAGAAATCCAAGTTTCTGTTATATTTTGCAATGGAAGGAAAGGAGTTAACAATGAAGGCTAATTTTCGTGAAGATAAGATTAAATCAGATAGATTTGTCATGTCAGAAAAAAAAAAAAAAAAAAAAAAAACATTTAAATCTAAGTTTTTATTAAAATCATTATATCCATTTCCTCCAAGTAAACCTAAATTTTGTAATATTTTTCAACTGGCAGCTGATGGGTTAGTATAGAATGCGAATTTTCCTAAAGGTGAGGATGTGTCAAATTGATTTAGCTCTCTAAAAATATTTAACCTCAAACTTTCATCGAAATTGTTATATCCATTTTCGAGTAAATTCAATTTCTGCTTTTATTGCAATTGGCCGATAAAAGGTTAACAGTGAATATGAATTTTCCTGAACATGAGGTAAGCCCAATCGTTTTTTCGACACAAAAATCCCCTAACCACAAACTCTCATCAAAATCGTTAGAGCCACTCCCAAGTTACATGATTTACTCTTTTAATAAAAGAGAAGGATATACATTAGTAATATATTCATTACAAGTTACCAAAATAATAATAATAACAATTTAATTGGTAATATTGATGAAATTTACAAGGGAAGACATATGAAGAGGGGGGGGGAATAAAATGACAATTGAAAATTTTATATGCGTATTTCCTTCAATTTTAAATGCATGCCTGCTGGAAAAATATTTTTTAATATGAAAGTTCTTAAAAATATAGACTTTATAGACAAATTTTTCAAAATATAGACTTTTATAAACTCAATGATAAATATATAGACATTTATAGACTTTGTAGACTAGTTGTGAGCCCTGAAAGAGAATTTTAAAATATTAACTTTTCAAAAAGAATTCTAAACATAAAAGTTATATATATATGTATATATATAATAAAGATGATCTATTAAGCATAGTAGAAGCCAAGCAACAGATAGAAGATCACTGAAACACCAATGACCAATAAGATAAAAAATAAATAAATAAATAAATAAATAAATAAATAAAAAATAAAAACCATCAGTGGATGAAATACACCAATGCAAAGAAACCAGATCTATTAATTAGAAGCCTGCAAAACAAACGAATCAATAAAGTAAAACAACAAATCTTAACTTAAAAACATAAACTTATCAAAATTAATGAAAAAACAACCCAAGAAACACAAGACAGGAAGAAGGAGGCAGGCGGCAAGACTTGTGACTTGCCTGTGGGGTTACACTAGTTTTATGCCGGCAACACTCCCCCAGCCTGCCACAACCAGAACAGGAGCCATATGGATATAAAAATGCAAATTTCAAAGCAGATGAACAACAATGAAACCACGAAGCCACAATGAAATTCACCGATTGATCACATTGTGTTTAACAGTATAATTAGAACATTAAATATAGTTGACAACTCAAAAAGGAAAAAACTGAAATTTTAATGGAAAATGAAAGTTTGCATAGTAATACAAAGCAAATGCAACAAGCCTTCTACTCTTTTTTTTTTTTTTTTTTTAACCCAACCATCCAGCCTTACAACACCACCCCACCTCCGTAATCAAACATCTGCCCACCCAACCGCCACCTTTTTTATTGTCTTTTATTATTTTATAATTTTTTTGTTGATATACACAAGAGTGTACACAGCTTTTTTTTTTTTTTTTTTTGTACTGACAGAGACATGGTTAAGGATATAAAATAGAAAATACAAAGTTTTTAGGAAAACCCATTTTGGCAGTGGCTGTGATCAGTTTATTAATATTCTTGTTTTTAAACTTTGCAGAGCATAAATTATTAATTCGAAATAAATGGTTAATGATGATGTTTCTAAATACCGAAATATGCAGACATGAATTAAAATGTGTAAATAAGTTTACATTAAAACAAAAATCTTGCCGTTTGTCATAGATATCAGTGTAAAGTTTATTACCATCGATGATTATTTTGAGATCTAAAAAGTTAATAGATTGATTAGTCAGAGTATTTTGAGTTAGCTTTAAATTAGGTGGATAATTGAAGGAAAAGCCATTTTGTGAGTTCTTGTTGAGATAAAATACAATAATATCATCGATGTAACGATAAAAATCGAACATCATCATTGCAAATTTGCTTTTCATAATAATAAAGATAGAGATCTGCCAAAATACTGGAGCTACAACCTCCTTGTGGAATGCCTAATTGTTGCAAATAGATATCGTTGTTGTGCAAGATATAATTATTATGGATAACAAAGTTAAGAAGTGTTTTAAATTTTTCTTCTTTAAAATTGTAAGGAAGATTAATTTGAGCTTTATATTCTAGAAAAAGACTGTAAATGATATTACTAAGATCTGATAACTCAATATTATTGAAAAGATCTTGAAAGTCAAAAGTCATAATATTGTCTATTGAATCGAGCGATTTGATGTACTGAATTAATTGAAAGCTATTTTTAAGACAGTGTAAATTATCAACTTTGCAAGTACATTTGTAAATTTGTTTTAGAATATCCAGTAGAGCTTTATTAGCATTGTTGTTATAAGTGTTACACCCAACAGTGACAGTGCGAAATTTAATTGGAGATTTGTGAAACTTAGGTATGAGAACTATATAAGGATAATTAAAGTTATTGAAGGGAAGTTGAAGTAGTTTATAGTAATTATGTATTTTTCGGTTATTAATAATAAGGTTATTATTAGTTAAACTGAAGATGTTACTATTATTGATTGAAGAGTTTAAAATAGAGAGATAGTAGGATTTACAAATAATGGCATAATTATTAGGTGATTTGTCAACATAAGTGATCACAAAGTCATCCTGTAGTGATTTGATTGAGTTAAGAAGTACAGATTTTTTAAATAACACCAGATTTGAAGAATTGATAAATAATGCATTTTTGATTTTTTGTAACACTAAAACTTTCCATTGAGTGAAGTAGGCGATAGGTTTATTATGAGTAATAGATATTTTATAAATAAATAAATCTAGGTCATAAGAAAACTGTTGTAAGATTTGTGGAATGCTAGTTTTAACTGGAAGTCTAAATTTGGTGCCAAATTTCATGAATTTTTTTAATTGATAATTGTCAATAATATTGAGATTACCTGTGATAATGTGTCCATGGTCTCTGTCAATAAATTTTGAGAAAGAAGGATCATTGCATTTACAGGTTACAGTGTTAGTAAAAGAGGTAGACTTAGATATACATTTACAGGGATGAGGAAATGCTTAATTTACCTGCAACTTGCAAGTAACTTTTTGAATGTGGTGAGTGGATTTTAAGCCACTCAGCTTTGTTGTTGACATTTAATGTTTCTTGGTGATTCCTCAACATACTAGAACAGCCAAAAACTGTATAAAATAGAAACGTATGTTTAAATCAGAGAAACTCAACCCAAGAGTATCAACAGTGTTTGAATAGGCAATTACTTTAGATTTTGTTATCTTTCAAGCTATTACTCTATAATGATCACTTTTAAGAAATGTTACGTTGGAAACTTGAAAGAATTTTACTAAATGGTCAATTCACCTTACAGTTGTGTAAATTTTGTTGTAAAGATTATCGACTATGTATTGTACATCGTTCGCTGGTAAAAGAAAAGAAAAATCCTTGGCTGTTAAGAAATTTTTAAATTCCCTACCCCGTCCCTGAACATTTATTTGTCCTGTCTTCTTTGTTCTCTTTAAATAATTTATTAATGAATCTTTTTTTTTTTTTTTTTTTTTAATAATTTACATAGCAAAACTATTTTATATATAAATGATTTTTATTATTATCAATTCAGAGCTATAGTTTTTTTTTTTTTTTTTTTCCCTATCTATTTTTTTATCTATATGTTTATCATTATGTCCTGTTTAATTTGTAAATTTTAAAAGTTTTTTTTTCTCTTGCATAGATGACATCATCTTTAAGCTTTGTATATAATCTATTCATTTGAAAAACAGTAATGAAACTATTAATTATCTTAATATAAAAAAGTCTGTTTATATATACTATATGTATATCTTAAATCTTCTTCCAAACCCCTGAACTTATTTTAACCAAACTTCACACAGTTACTGCTTATTAACGGGGTTAAAGTACTGTGTGATATTGACATTTCTACCACATGTGCAATGGGAGGAAGTCAGTAAAAACCCTCTTAAAAAACATATTTATTATTTATGTAAGATTTTTATGGCGATAATGAAGCTAGAAACTTCAAATTTGATAAGTAGCTATTTCTAATGTATATATTCTCCCTAAGTAGAGTGTTTAAAATTTTGAAATTAAAAAGTGGTGAAACGAAATGTTCTAAAAGTATGCTTTCACCAAAATTTTGTGCCTGTGATTTAAACATTTACTGTGAATACATGAAAATAGTGTAATTTCTTAATATAATTAAAATCAAAATAATTGAAGTACCATCATTTTTTAAAATGACATCATTTCTTAGAAGTTTTTCGAGGAAAACATGCATTTTTTAAAAGAAAACTTACTGCTTTACAATGATTTTTCTTCTTTAGGAGTGTAGCCATTTTAGAATTATGTTTTACAAATGAATAATTTCAAAAATAATCTATTTGTAGCAAATGATATTTGTGTATATTTTTGAGGCTTATTAATAAATGTAGGAATTAAAAAAATCACTTATTATTATAAAAATGATTAATTGACGATCAGCGAAGCAGGCAAAGACAGTTAGTTATTTTTATATAAATGATTGTGTGTATCTTTTTAATTTGCAAAATTGTATTTATAAAAGGTAAGTGCACTTTGTACCTTCTTATAGAAAATAATAATAATAATAATAAATAATTTTGACACGTAAAAACTGATTATAGTAATAAATAAAGTTAACAAAATAAAATTTTGTAATAAAAATTCAACAATATAAAGTTTCAAATTCATACTGCATCATGTTCCACTTTGCTTCTTGCACATTCATAAAAAGACCAAAATGGTTTGGGTATAAAAAGACCAAAAGACTGTGTGAGATATACTAAGTAAGTTTTATAGTTTATTTGGAACGTTAATTGTGCTTTTTTTTTCCCAAAATCGTATTTGTACGTGCAGTGATGCAGCCCCCTGTAAAGGAATCTCACAAGCTGCAACTGGTATAGACTGATATGTGTTTTAAAACACTTTCAGGTTTTCATGAATCTTATTATTTACCAGTTTTTACTTTATTTATACAAGAAATATGTTACTAGTTAGTTGTAGAATTACTAAGATGCTCATTCAAAAATGATCATTTCATTTTATTTATTTCTCACTTCAAATAATTCATTTGCTAGCAAGCCTGTGCAAAATTTTCGCACATTATTTATCTCTTCGTTACCTTTAAAATTATTATTGTATTATTTTATGACGTCATTTTTTCATATGTTTTATAATTCAAAAAATTATTAATTATGTGTGGCTTTTTGCACATCTATTTTATTGATGGTTGATTTTAGATTTTGTTATTCAGACTTAGAGGCCATGAAAAATTATTTGTATAGAAATAATATATTGCATTGTAAACAATATTTTTTTTACACGTGATTGATCTGAAATAAAATAAAAGCAAAAAAATAAATGAAATAGACAAGAAAAAATATGATTTACCAAATTTCTTTTATTTACGAAGTGTGCACATATCCAATAATGAAAAAGGGTAGCCACCACATTTTGCATGAAATTTAAACATTCAAGAAATATCAATCGCATACATATCACACTGAAGTCATAAAGGCAAAAGATATATCACAAAGTGAGTTATATATCACAAAGTCAATTATATGTCACAGAGTTCGTTATCATTCTTTGCAAGTTATAATTATTTGCGATATCGTGAAGCTAGCACGTGGGTAGTTGGTAGATAACATCCTCTGTAGCTTTCTGATACCGTACATGAAACATCTTCTGATAGACTCTCAAATTCATCTATTTCGTGTATAACATCCTCTGTTGCTATTTCTGATTACGAGGTGCATGAAACATTTCACGGCAGACTTTCAAGTTCGTCCACTTCATTTTACTTGTTGTATATGTTATTTTTCAAAGGAAAGGTGAGTCTAAACTGTAGTAACTCCATACGTTTAAACAATATGCAGACAAGTGGATGAACCAGCAAGCGTTCAAGTAAGCATCTGCCTTCATCTAATTGGCATCGATAATCATCCAGACCTCGTGTGGATGTTAATCTTTTTACATCCCGAAAACAATTTTTTCTGTTTGATTGAAAATCACGCCAAAAGAAAACAACTTTTTATTGCAATCCAAATATCGGGATATTTTTAAGTTCACTTGAGGTAGGTTAAAACTTTCTCAATTAAATAAAAAGGATCAACTATATAAAGCTTCATCTCTGAAACCAACGACCTACTATAACGCTAAAAAAATCTGCGACTGGCGCGGGGAGAAACCCCGGCCTCGTGAAAACTTCACTCTCCTCTCCAAGACTTTAAGTCAGAATGAATTCTCATTTGCCGGGCTATGAGCGCTCTCTCTCACGGACCAATTCGCAAGCAGGAAAGAGAGACGCTAGACTCGATACCAAACGGCAAAACGATCTTTCCCAAAAATTCGAGAATGTAGTGTTTTTCCCCTGTTTTGGACGGAAAGTTAAACAAAATTGCAGATAAAATGGTTGCCAGTGAAATATGAGAATTTCAGAGTTATGAAAGGCAGCTTTTCAGAGTTAGATTTTTTGAAGTAAAAGCCAAAATATTTCATTTCTTTAAGATGAAAAATGTATGAAAATTGATAAATTTGAAGAGGTTTTTTACTGAAATTAAAAATGAATTGATTTTGAGAGACCAAAGCACAGTGGAAAACAATAGACAGGAATAATAATAAGACGTTTATTACATGACGGCACAAAACAGAAAGAGCAAAAAACACATACATAAAAACCACAGGTTATAATAATTACAGGGTTACCATAAACCACAAATCAATACCACATTTGGTGATCGATCGCCGATTTGGCGATGTTTGCGAATGTTCTTCACATATGCCCCCCATTCGCAAAACATCCAAAAACACAATTAACAAATTTTAAAAGATTTGACTTTAGCAATGCTTTAGTCAGCATATCTGCTACATTAGATTTGGAAGGAACATAAGTAATAATTACACAATTTCTTTTAATTAAGTCTCTAATATAAAAGTAACGAACATCAATATGTTTCGTTCTATTATTTACTATTACATACTTTGAAAAAGCAATGGCAGCTTGGTTATCGCAAAAAACTGTAGGAACAATATACGAAAAATTGAAAGATTTGTTACATTCATTAATTATATTTGCTAAATAATGCACTTCTGTAACAGCCATATCAAGTGCAATGAATTCTGCCTCCATAGTACTTTTAGCAATACATTTCTGAGTAGTTGATCTCCAACCTAAATAAACTCCTCCAATACTCCAAATGTAACCAGATATGGATCTTCTACAATCCACAGATGAAGCCCATGAGGCATTAGAATATATTGCTAAATCACACGAACTGGCTCTAGATAACTCAATAGCATAACTCTTAGTATAACCGACATATTTCAAAATTCTCAAAAGCAAATTATAATGATTAACATTAGGATTAGATGAAAATTGAGCTACATAAATTACAGAAAATAAAATATCTGGTCTTGTCCGATTAGCTAAAAATAATAAAGATCCAAGCAATTCTTTAAAAGGACAAGGATATATCCCTACACACTCATCATTTGTTTCAGAAAAAGCATAATTATAATTAGAATCTAATGGAGTATACACATTAACAGTTAAATCAACATTAAATTTTTCAATTAACTTTTCAATATACTTCATTTGATGAATATATATTTTACCATTACATTTTTGAAATTGAACACCTAAAATGTTAGAAATTTCACCTAAATTAGTAATTTCATAGTGAACAGACAATGATAAAAATACACTTTCCAAAGTTTCTTCATCTTTTGCAAAAATAACAAAATCATCAACATAAATAAGAATTATACATTTATCCTCTAAAAAAAATATGCAAGGATTAAATTGTGATTGATTAAAGTTCAAAGATATTAGAGTCTTAGCTAAATGTTCATACCAATTACGACCACTCTGCTTAAGGCCGTATAATGCCTTTTTCAGTTTCAAAACACTGTCTTGATCAACACTCTCATAACCTTCAGGAATTTCCATATATATTTCATCAGTTAAATTACCATATAAGTAAGCACACTTCACGTCAAAATGCCTATTTTGCCAACCATTTAAAACTACCAATAATACAAAAAACATTTTAATAATCTCAAAATCTATAACAGGTGAAAATGTCAATTCATAATCTTCCATATATTTTTGTTTATGTCCATGGGCTACTAAGCGTGCTTTGAATTTTTTAACTGTCCCATCCTGATCAGTTTTAATTGAAAATACCCATCTACTTGTAATAACTTTCTTAGTTTCATCACGCAGGACAATATCCCATACATCCCGTTTTGAAATTGTATCTAACTTTTCCCTTATTGCTTTTTCCCAATTATCACGATTAGGGGATGAAATTGCTTCTTTATAATTACTCGGGATTTGTATATTTAAAGCCATTAGTACCGGTTCGACATCGTTATTATCCGATTCTTCGGTCTTTATTTCAGTTTTAATTGGTCTAAAATTAAAATGATCTAAATTTACTTCTATGTTTTGTTGTTCTGCATATTTCTTTATATCGTTTAATGATCGACACTTAACATTATCCGGACTATAATAATAAACATCTGTTCTATGTCCTGTTTTTCTTTTTCTCTCTACTCTTCTCCATTCGCTAGGAGCGATATTCTCATCAGTTGACCTAATAATACGCTGCGGCTGTGACCTTGTATCATCTGGAGTAAGTAAATTTTTCTCCTCCCGGTTCAACGAAAGCGAGCTCTCCGTATCCCTTCTATCCGGCGCCGAATTGAGAGGCGGGACTTGTGATGTAAGTTCATCTACTGCGGTGGTTTCGGTTTCGCCTAAGCGCGGGCGCGGGGAGATCCGATCGTCGGCTGTATCGGCGGTGGAGTCCGTTATTTCTTCGGAAGCGCTCGAATCTGAAACTTCGCCAAGGTCGCCAAACTCCGAGTCAAATTTTGTATGATGGAGAAAATTATTTTTCGATCCATCTACGCCTCTAATGGATTCGTCAAATTTTACATGTTTTATCTCAATAACTCGTTTCTTTTGAGGATCAAAAACTCTATATCCCTTAGTATAATTAGCATATCCAATAAAAATACCTTTATGCGCGACAGGATCTAATTTACTTCTGTAAATTTTAGGCAAATGATAGAAACATAAACTTCCAAAAATACGAAAATAAAAAATATTGGGCTTCCTTCCATACCATTTTTCATAAGGGGTCATTAATTTATCAGTTGAATGAGGCAATCTATTTCGTACATGTACATAACATTGCAAGGCTTCTGCCCAAAAACTAGGTTTCAATTTAGATGATAATAATAAAGTACGTACAGCATTCATGGAGTCGCCCATAATTTTTTCTGCAACACCATTCATTTCCGGTGATGCTACATTACTCCTCTGATGTTTTATTCCAAACTTCAAAAAATACGCATTTAGCTCTTCACAGCAAAATTCGAAACCGTTATCCGTGCGAACATTTTTAACTTTACGATTTAGTTGTCTTTCTGAGCACGTGATAAATTCTTTAAAACTACGAGCTGCATCATTTTTTTTTTTAACGGAAAAACTGTTAACCACCTTGAATAATCATCCACTATGGCCAAGAAATATTTATTTCCCCCTAAACTAGACACAGGAGCGGGCCCCCAAAGATCAGCATGCAATAAATCAAGAGGTTGTTTACTACTTATTTCCGTCAGCCTTTTAAATGGGCCTCTTTTAAGTTTTCCTTGTGCGCACTCGTGACAATTAATTTTTTCGTTTTTAAGATTATCTACACCTAATATCGTTTTCGTTTTAACCATCCTATATATTACCCCAACATTAACATGAGCGCAACGTTCATGACATAATCGAAGCGATTTCGAATTTATTTCAACATTGTTTACTTCTAGTTCCGTTTTCACGCCCTGAATAGGATAAATAGAATTTCGATTTGCCGTTTTCAGAAATAACTTTCCGTTCGGATCATATATACTTAAATAGTTATTTTTACCGACAAATGACCATCCTGCTTTCTCTATTAAACCCAAACTTATTAAATTATTACTCATCTCAGGAATATAATATGCATCAACTAATTTTATCTTAACATTTCTGTTTACCCCCTTTAACTCTATTTCAATATTTCCTATCCCTTTAGCCAATAAATATCCTTTTCCTTGTTTTACTTTTTTTTCAGTTTCTTTAAAAGTCGTAAATAAATTCCTGTCATGAGAAAAATGATTTGTAACCCCAGA
This sequence comes from Salticus scenicus, assembly GCA_963930645.1. Taxonomy (NCBI): domain Eukaryota; kingdom Metazoa; phylum Arthropoda; class Arachnida; order Araneae; family Salticidae; genus Salticus; species Salticus scenicus. The sequence goes on from OZ005655.1 coordinate 58,224,301, forward strand.
ATCAAAAATAAAAATTTTCTTATCACTGGAAATTGCATTAGAAATTTGCATATGCCATGAACTAGTAAAATTAGACTTAAAATTAGACTTACCTTGGGTTTTCCCTCTTCCGCAGGACTGATATCCGGGTCCACGATTACCTGTAAATTTATTTCTGTTTCGATTTGAAAGGGGACAAAAACGCTGAACGTGGCCGGCTTGACCACACGAAAAACAATGAATAATTTTTGAAGGATTGGCATTTTGAGCGTGATTTGCACTTACTATACTTTTCGAAAAATTAACACAAGTATCAGCAGAAAAAGCACCGGAGATACTTTCGTTTACGCGATCAACGTTTTGAAGTCTACCATCTTCAGCTAACAAAGCCTGGCTTACACGTTCTGAAGTAAATTCCTCATCTTTCAGTTGATATAATTGCTGCACAATTAAGTTGTACTTTTCCGGTAGATTTGAAATCATTTTATAGGCTAAATGTTTATCATCCAGTTGGCATTTTACATTATTCAGTTGCCGCACGAGATCTTGAAGTCGCGCTAGATAAATCGCAATCGATTCTTCTGGTTTCATTTTCGCCGAGAAAAATTCCGTGAAAAGTCTTCCAATCAAGGCTTTAGATGAAGGTTCAAAATTTTCTTGTAATATTTTCCATGCTTTATCGGGCTCTTTTTCGTTCGCGATCAGCCGCTTAATTGACGATTCAAGAGCTCTATAAATAGTAGAAATGGCTCGATCTTTTCTTCGATTGAAATCGTTAATTTCTTTGGGTTTTGCTTCTGCGTTGGGTTCGACCTCCGTTCCCGATACGAAACCATATAAGCCGTGGTCTCTAAGAAGCATTTCTACATCCAGTTTCCATTCATGGAAATTCTGCGATCCAGATAATTTCGGAAAGTCCAGAACTGTAGACGATTCATCCATTATGAAAATAAAAACTTAATTAAATCGACGAAAATAAATTGAACCTTAAAACGTCACATATTTAAAAATAATATTCCACAAAATTGCGTTTAATCTGGGCCCCATAACCATGAGAGACCAAAGCACAGTGGAAAACAATAGACAGGAATAATAATAAGACGTTTATTACATGACGGCACAAAACAGAAAGAGCAAAAAACACATACATAAAAACCACAGGTTATAATAATTACAGGGTTACCATAAACCACAAATCAATACCACATTTGGTGATCGATCGCCGATTTGGCGATGTTTGCGAATATTCTTCACAGATTTAAAATAGTCAAAATAATTATTTGAAAAATAAAAAAAATGACTGTTGGAATAGAATTAAGTCACGATCCGATTTTTTTTTAATACAATAAAATAATGACTTTTGTAATCTAAGTTCTAAAATATTTAAAACTCCATTTTAAAGTCAGAGTTAAGAAATAAATTCAATTCTATTCAAAATTCTATTCAGAATTTTTTAGTCATGGAAATCATTTTATTAGAAAATTTATAATTTTTAAGCACTTAAGGTTTTTGGAATACTGTTGAAATTTCCTAAATACAATTATTTTAAAGAATAGGTTTTCTGGATTTTCCAAAATTAAAGTTAAATTCAATTTTTGAAAATTTAAAGTTTTTTTTTTTTTTTTTTTTTTTTTTTTTTGGGGGGGGGGGGAGAAAAAAGGAGTGTTATGATTTCTGAGCATAACAATATGCATGAGCAAATTTAATATTTTATAATATTTTTATTTTTTTTTCACATGAAAGCATATTTCATTTTAAGCTGGAAAAAAAAAAAAAAAAGGCAATGATTAAAAATTTAAATGTTTACTTTAAAGCTATGACTACTTTCATATTTTAATTAATTTTAAAAAATCTAATCAAAAATTTGTTACAAATAAGGTACCAAATGAAAGGGGCGATTTTTCTGAATACGGCGGATTAAACAGCTTATCGATTGGGCAATTAGATTTTTAAAAATTAACTAAGGTATGAAAATTAAGTGGCAACTTGCATTCACACATAGACAGAGTTCAAGGAAATCTCTTAGCCTTTTTAAACGAGTCAGTCAGTGATGAGCATATCATGCTGATAGGATATTTTTTTAGATAAATAAATAGATATAATTACTAGAATTATTTTAAAATCATTAAAAATACTGGAAAGCATCTGTGTGACAAGCAGAAATCTGAATTTTATCCAAGTTAATATGTTTAGAAAAATAATTAAATATTTACACTAAACCTGCAGAAGTTCTTGAATAAGTATCAATAGTAAATATAGTATGATGCTCATCTGTTTATTTTTATGATGCTGCTGTCAATTAATAGAATATTATAGCTAATTTAGTTTAAATTTTACATGTTAAATTTTAATGGATTATAATAAACATAAATTTTAATAAATTTATACACATAATAGCTGAATATTTTTTTACCTTTATATTTTTACATATTTCTTTAAAAGAATGCTTTCCATTCCTTTGTTTTAAATACTAATTAAAAATATTCACGTTTAGAAATTTTCATGTAAGTAATATGGAAAACATTTTTTTAATTTTGAAAAATATCTTTGTTTGATGGTCAAAAGATGCCATCATAAATTACAGCACATTAACAAAAAATGCTGTAATTTTGACGGCTGAGAGTTGAAAAATATATTTATAGCATTTTTTGCTGTTTTTATTTATTTATTTATATTTTTTCACAGTGTACATCAGAATTTATTCAATAAATCACTCTCATATGCTAGTGATGTAAACATGGATAACCTATACAATTTGTTTAAAGATTAGTTTATTATTTACACTAGCAGTCTTTGCCTGTTATGTTGGTCATTATATTCAAACAAATCACTCACTCATTTACTCAAAAAAAAAAAAAAATCATTCAAATCAGCCAGTTAGTTTTCTAGAAAAAAAAGAAAAAAATCAGTAAACTATCTGCTGTTCAAAGTTTCACTTTTCGAAACCCAGTAACAAATGCAATAAACAAGTTTTATATTATCTATTTTTATTGTTTTACCTTTCATAATTCAGGAAAATTTATACGGAAAAAAAATTACAAATTTGGAAAATTCTGAAAACCTCTGGATCCTAGGGTTGAGGATGATGAGTCCTACAAGGTACATACAAAATAAGGTTGTTCTTTACCTGATATCATTTTGATACTGTTTTAAACGACAGAGCCTTTCATTATTTATTGAACTTTCTTCCATACCAATCTGCATAGACTGCTTTAAATTATATGCGGCAGACCTTAGAGCCTTCAGCTGCAAAAAGATAAATTTATAAATATTTATATAATAATACAATCGCTTTTTATTATTAATATTGTAATATAAAAAATAACAAAAGTTCTTGTACATGGAAAATCTGTATACAAAATATAAAATATGCTTATTTTGTAATTTCAATAGCATAGATAGACCCTTAAATAATAAATTAAAAAAGAGGGGTAAATCTGACAACTGTATGAAATTAATTATAGAGCATACTTCAATGTTTTACTGTTAAGCAAATGTACAGAAATGACAGCGAGCTTAACCAAGGAGTGGAAACAAAGAATTCCTTTAAATAACAAGAAATGCTGTAAAAAAATTGAGTAAATTGAATTTATATAATCCCCCCCCCCCCCAATAAAGAATATTCTAACCCAGAAAAACGAAATAATTACTCAGTTGTATAATTCTACAGACCAAATGGCTTTTACTCTTCTCTTTCATTATGATTTATACAGATGCTGTTTGCACATTATTTAGATGATTTTATTTCACTGTAAGAAAAATCCTCTGCATGAAAATTTTTATTTTCATAACAGTAATATTTTTGGAAGTTTTATTTATCATCTGATATTTAGAATTTTAGTTTACATGCAAAATGGCACTTTTAAAAAAACAATAGATGGAAGGATATGTTTCCGCTCTTTCTGAAGAGGGTTATTTTTATTCAGTAATTCAGAAATGCTGTAAAAGCCATGGTTTTTCGATATCTAAAGCCACAATAGGAAAAATTATAAAGGAAAAAGGTAAAAATTGTCATAGTAGAAAAAATGCAGTTCTTCTAATATTGCAAAGGTGAAATCTTTAATACTGAAAGAAAAACCCTCCAACTGAAAGGTATGTTGCAAAAAATTAAACTGCTCAGTTTCAACTGTAAATAAAATTGTTAACTTTGATTTGAATCTTAAAAGGGCCAAAAATTATAATGTTCATCGTCTTTCTCAGCATCATATCTATGAAAGTCGAACATGCTGCAGAACTCTTTATGAAAAACATTTATCAGAAGAAAAATAGAAAAATGTCATAACCATAGATAAAGCTTGGGTCTATTTATCTGATTGCAACAGAAAAAGCTTAATTTATTATCATAAACGAGAAGAAAACAATTTTGCTACATGGTTTAAAGAATCAAAAGAAAGTTTTTCTAAAGGATTTATGATTGTCGTTGGTTATTCATACAAAGGCAAGATAAAAGCAAAAAATGTTGACAAAAATATCAAAATCAACTCTAAATACTATCAAGAACATATTTTAACTCCAATTTTTAAATATGAAATTCCAGATCTTTTTATTCACAATGCCACCAATCCATTGAACTGCATCAAAACAAAGCAAGCAGCCGAAAAAATGGAACAAGAAACGAGTATTAAAACCATGCTCTCCACTGATATCCTTGCTAAATCTGCTGATGTATCACCGGTGGATTTCTGTCCTTTGGACTATTAAAATCTGCATTATTCAAATGCTGACCTACAATGCTTTGTGGACTTTGGGAAGTCGGTCAAAAGGAGTGGAAAAAAATACCTCTTCCGATATTATAAAAAGCAATATTATCATGTAAATTACGATGTAGAATGATAGTTAAGAACAAGAGCTATCAAATTGAACATTTAAAACACGAAATATGAGTGTAATTTTTTCAGTACACTACATCAAAATCATCCAAAAATTTATGAACACTCTCTGTATTATGCTCATTGTAGAGATTTTGAAGGTGTTTCTATATTCAGTACTTGCACTATAGCCTTCAATACTTCTAACTTAAACTTCAAAGAAACTAAACAATTAAAAACTAAACAATTTTATTGAATTATATTTTAATCACTTCTCTCAACAATACTATGAAAATTGGTATAAAATAGGAAAAAAGCTCAAATACTGCAGAATAACTGCTTTGAACAATTATAATGTTACGAATTTGTAAATAATAGTACTTATTTTTATGTAAATTCATTCAAAGAAACTTAGTCAGGTTATAAAATGTTAATTTTCAGCATTTCTAGTTTGTTTTTGCGTTAAAATAGTTTATATTCCCTTAAAAACCATAGAAAATCTCATTAAGATGGGTAACGACTTTGGTGCCAAATTTGGTGACTTTTTCGCTCCTTGGTGACTTTTCTGACGACCTTGGCAAGCAAATTCTTATTATCGACATACTAAATATCTAAGCTTTAACTTGAATATTCTACGAGTTACTGGAAAATTCTGGATTAATAGAAGGATATATAAAGCATTAGGATTTTGGCCTTCAGTCAGTATCACACCAACTGCCTTACTGGAAGGTGCTCCCAACTGAAACCTCAAAGAATGCAGCTTATTGCTGTGTGTTAATGCTCTAATACAGTTTGTATGGTGAATTTGATGCTGTCAGCTGTTATTTAAGCTGTGTTTCATGGTAATACTGAAGTTGATAATTGGTTTATAGATCTGTAATCTTCTAGAATTTTCTGTGAATAATTCGCCTTTCATTCAAAGACAATTCACGAACCCCGAATATGCAACAACTTTGGTGTCAGAAGTGGGATTGTCTGCAACTAGTGATAACTAGAGGTATGGAGCAAGAAATGAAGAAACTTCTATAAGGGTTAGCTGCCCAAATAAGGGAAATGAAAACAGGACAGGAAAAGATGAAACCAGATTGATGGGAAAGAATGAAAGAAGGGCAAAGAGAGATAGAAAATAGTTTGAGTGAAAAAATGAAAGATATGAAAGACACTTTTGGTGAAGAAATGAAAGAAATGAAAACAGTACAGGAAAAGATAGAAACCAGGTTTGTTGAAGAAATGAAATCAAGATAAGATAAGATGACGAAAGGACTTTCAACGGTGAGAGAAGAAATAGAGAGTAAATTATCAGTTATGAAAAACAGAGAAGTTGGAATTGAAGAGGAAGTTATTCAGATAGAAGAGAGCTTTGAAGAGAAAGCTATGAAGATAGAAGACAGCCTTGAAGATAAAATTATGAAGATAGAAGAGAGCTTTAAAGAGAAAGTTATAAAGATAGAAGACAGCCTTGAAGATAAAATTATGAAGCTAGAAGAGAGCTTTGAAGAGAAAGTTAAAGAAAATTTTGAACGAGAGCTGAAAGGAAGGTTTTCAGAGATAGAAAACACATTTAAGAGAATAGAGGAAGATCTTGAGAAAGAAATGGAAGAAAAATGCATGAGGGAGCTGATAATAAAATTTGAGAAGAAATTCAAAGAAAAATTGGGAAATGAATTGCAAAAGAAAATCTGGAATCTGGAAGAGAAGTTAACATCGATGCCTCAGGAAAGTGAAAAAAAAAAAGATAAAAGAATACCGAATCAAGAAGCAATAGATTCCCACATATGACGACAAATCATCCTGGCAAGCATTGAAGACACAGTTTTCTGTTGCAACTCAGGCTAGCAGGCCCTACTGCCAAGACAGGTCATCTGGTAGCATTGTTACAGGGCGACGCTGCTGATACCTTGGAAACTTTTCCGAAGGAACAGCAAAATGACTTTGAGGCTTTGACCAGAGCAATGGAGTTGCGTTTTGGAGAAAAATAGTCTAAAGAATACAGTCGACTCCAGTTAATGTCCTGTCATTAGAAACCAGAAGAAAGTTTGCAAGAACTGGATCAAATATTCAGAGGCTATCACACTTAGCTTTATCAGACTGTCACTGACAGACTTTTCTCTGTCAACAAAAGTGCAACAACTTCTTTTGAGAGGTTTTATTTTTATTTATTTATTTTTGCTTTTTCATTATTTGATGGAAGCTTCTTTGAATGTTTGTTAGCAAAATATGTGAAAAAATATTTTGTAGACAGAACAGCATTTTTATTTTAATTCATAGTTTGAAATATTTAATCAGAATTTTTAAATTTTTAATTGAATTAATCGAGCTGATTAACTCAAATAAAAAAAAATTGTTCGAGACTAAACATTGATTGATTAACCGAACCGATTAATTGGCACAGCCCTAATAAGAAGCAAGTAAAAGGCATGAAGAAACTTTTGATTTCCAGATTTCGATGAATTTACACGTTTTGAGATTTCCTTGCATTTGAATTAACTAAAATTGGCTACTTATTTTTTAAAAAGTTGATTTGTTATTCTTTCCTCTGCATATATAAGAAGCAAGTATAATATTCAGAAAAAAAATTCGGTTTTCGATGAAGATACATGTTTTGCGATTTCCCAAACTCTTCTACCATTTCTGCAAAATATTTGTCTTTTTGAGTTCAAACACTGTACTTTATGAACCAATGGAATTAATTTAATTGAATTTGATATTTGGTTGGACCTTGGTTTGACATGGTACCGATAAGCATTTGGGCTGTATCACCCAACAAGAAGCGTTTCCCTGTTGCGATTTCCTCTCATTTCAGGAAAGGCTCAACATCTACAGTGTACCAAACTTAGAGAAATATCATTCAGAAAATTCTAAATTATAATTAGAGAAATATATTAAGTAAAACTCTGCTGATTCTGTTAGAATGCATATCAACAAACAATTGCCACAGCTGTGTTGCAACTTAATTCCGTTTAGAACAAGGTAATAACTTTGCTTTGCAAAAAAGTGGCCGAGTTTGGACCACTAGTTACAATAAATTGGTAAAATAAATAATTTTAATATTGAAATTACAATATATATATATATATATATATATATATACAATTAAATAATGTAATTGCAAGATCAAGTATTAAAATTTTAAAAGAATTTAATAAAAAAGTCAACTGATAATAAATATAAAATGTTGATTTTAATGTCTCAAGTATAATTTACAAAACACACTGTTCAATGCAAACCAATTAATCACTAAAATAAAAACACTCTGATATTATTAAATAATAATAATAATTTAAAAAAAAATTCACTAATTTTATTAATATTATACACTTAAAACTATAGTAACCTTTTGTTTCAGTGTATTTACAATAGCTTTTCTCTCATTGTATCGATATTTTCTATACATTTGAAGCAAACGGGATTCTATAACATGCTCAGGACTAAATAATGGATGGTGTATAAAGGATATAGATGAAATATCTAAATCTAATTGATATCGTTTATCTTTATCTCCTTTGATTCTCCATTTATCAGACTTGATCACTGCCTGCACAAAAAAAAAAAAAAAAAAAAAAAGTGTATATACATAAATAAAAAAAAAAAAGTATATAAATATAAATTTAATATACTTAAAAAATAGAACATACTAATGATACAAATACGAACATAAATAGATATCATAGTTTTGTTCCTTTGATCACTAATCCAATTACACAGGCCTGCAAAATCTTACTTTTCATTTTTTTTTTTTTTTTTCACTGGGCTGGGCTTTTCTAATATATTTTGATGTGCTGAATTCAGAAATGATTGTCTTTTTTTCCTAGCATGTAAGGAATTTTCGCAAAGTAAGGATGAAGATCGAAAGAATTCACCTAGAGACTATAACAAATTTGAGCCAATTTACATTTAAAATACATTAAAATTGGCTATTATTTACACGCAGGGTTCATACTCATTTTCAGAAAAAAAATTCCCTGAGTTTTCCCTGAGTTAGTTTCCAGAATCAATAATTTTTCCATATCGACAACTAGTGATGTTTATTTAAATCCACTCCCCCCCCCCTTTTTTTTTTTTTAAAGAAAATAAATAAAAAGTAAATAGTAGCAAACCAATTACCTAGAATGTTTTGGATCTCAATAACTTATTTTAAATTAATTTAAAAACCCTTTTCAGACAAAATAAAATATTAATCAGAATTGGAAATGTGTATATATATAACAAACTCTTGGAAACTTAATTACCTTACATAAAATTTGCCCTTAAACCAAATGCTTCAAAAAATTTGATTAGACAATGATTATTAAACAACATTGTGTTTTGTAAGGGTCACTATCTACACTTTCGACCCAAAATGCAAACTGTGGATTTAAGTTTTTATCTGTCCAGTCCCGATGAAACGATGTTTTCCAAGTCATGATAATAATTACTTTTTAATTATAACTTAATCCATCTCACAAAAAAAAAAAAAAAAAATTAAATTAAATGTCTAAGCTAAGCATGTGCACACTGCATCAGTAAGACTAAATAACAAACGAAATATTTAAAGTTGCTGCCAGATGCCGATTATCAAATTAAAACAAATTAACTATAGAGAAAAATAAAGCTAAAGAATCACTTAGAAGAGGAAAGGTGTGTGTGTCTAATTTCATGATGCAAAAAGAGAGCCCAGTTTTTGATTGGATAGGCATGATGTTAATAGGCGTGTCTTATCGGATTTCCATAATGACATCACAAAAACATGTGAGTACCAAGTTTTTCCAGAGTAGATCCCTGTTTTTCCAGGTTTTGGTGCTTATTTTGAAAGTTTCCCTGAGGTTTCCCTGAGATTTTATGACCAATTTTTTTCCCCTGAGTTTTCCCTGATTGTCAGGTTCTCCCTGAGGCGTATGAACCCTGACACGGGATCCGGACATAATATCGCGGGACATAATCTCAACAGACAAAATATCGCGTCAAAAAAATAGTATGATCTATTTGAAAAATTGATTTTGTGTCACGGGTGATCTCTGGCGGGGGGCCACAGGGCCTTATAAATGATAATTAATTAATTGAAATAAATAAATAATTAATTAAATAAATCATAGAGTTGAATTTTATTATATTATCTATGTTTATTTTTAAGTTATTTTATCTTTTACTCTTCACTATTCAAAATAAATTTTAAAAATCGTGTACATCACTGCTGACATTAAAGCTGAACACTGTTCACGAACTTGAATTAAAAATTTTAAAATTAATAAGCACGATTGAATTCATTATGACTAATTTTGACAAAAATTAATAAATATAGTCTTTAAACTATTTTAAGTAAAATTTATAAAAAAATTTGTTGTAGGTTTGTCAGAATGTCAGTGCTCAGACTAAGGTATGTGTTGTCATGAAATTTGATACAACATTACTAATAATTACCTTCTCATTTTTGCTTTGTATTCATTTATGTCGGCGATATTTTGTCCTCGCGATATTTTGTCCTGCGAGATTTCGTCCCCAACCCTATTTACACATTACCTTTTAAATGTGTTTCTTTACATCAAACAGGGTTCATACTCAAATATGGGGAAAAAATTCCCTAAGTTTTCCCTGAGTTCCCAGACAATTTTCAAGAAAATATTAGCAACATATTACAAGAAATGCTTCTCTAGACAGGACAAAATACAACTACTTCTGCCGTATGATGTCATATTACTGCCGGTGCCGATCATGCTAGAAATTCCTGTAGAAATCATTATTTATATGCGTATTTTCACAATACTTAATCATTTAAATTTTGATACAAAGCTAAAACAGAAAAACATAACTTGAGAGACAAAAAAAAAAAAAAAAAAAAAAAAAAAAATTGTTTTTCCAGGTTTTAGAACTGATTTTCCCTGACTTTTAATGAAAATTTTTATTTTCCCTTAGTTTTCCCTGACTTTTTTTTAACAAATTCCAAATTCCCTGAGTATTAATAGCAGGAGACTTGACGTTGGAATATTAAAACAGGAATAAACTACTACGTCAGAAACACCAATAAGTTTTCTTTGGCGTTTCTGCCGTAGTAGTTTTTTCCTGTTTTAATATTCCCTGAGTATTCCCTGTTTTCCAGGTTTTCCCTGATGAGTATGAACCCTAGCTCCTTTAAGAGCACTTTATCTTGTGCACGGCTTGAAGGCCTTGTGTGTGTGTGTGGGGGGGGATTCTCTATGCAGCATCCAACAGTAATCTGCTAACATGTTAACACTCCTACTTTACTTTTTACTGTACATGTTAAACATTATATAAAAATCTGGCGTGACTCAACTCGACTTTGTACCATTAAGTAATTAACGATGTTTGTAATAAATTAAAGCAAGAGAAGTCGTTAAATAAACCAAAGAGGAAATTATGTGTTTGAGTATTTCCCCCAAATAGTATGTTGTTTAATGCTATTGCTCTTAAAATAATTTGTGCCCATATAGGCCATAATGATAAAGAATTTTTCGTTGTGTCCCCGTAAAAATCTATAAGTGCTACATTCACAAAAATATATACATTTAGTATGATGGTAACCTATAGCATGTACATAAATTTTGAACATAATCGAATAAGGCATTTAAACACTATCACACTTTAAATAATTTTAGCCCTTAGACCGTAACAGTAAAGAATTTTTCTTTGTGTCCCTATAAAAAATTATAATGGTTAGATTTTCCAAAATTTATACAGTTTGTGCTCACAGTGATTTATAACATGTAAATAAAATTAAAGCATAATTGGCATTTAGACGCTATCACACTTTAAGTAATATCAACCCATAGACCACAATGCTAAAGAATTTTTCTTTGTGTCCCTTAAAAAAATATTTATACACCAAAATTCACACAATTTGTGTGTCGGTGATCTATAACAGGCATATACATTTTCAGTTCAAATAAGTGTTTAGATGCTATCACACCTTAAATAATTTCAGCCCATAGGCCATAACGGTAAAAAAATTTTCTTTGTGTCTCTGTAAAAAAAAAAAAAAAAAAAAAAAAATGTAAATGCTAAATTTGCCAAAATTTATACTGTTCATGCGATGGGGAGCTGTAACATGTGTATAAATTTTCAGTTCAGTTGCATTTACACGCTATTGCACTTTAAATAATTTGAGCACGTAAGCCATAATGGAAAAGAATTTTCCTTTGTGTCCCTGTAAAACATACGTAAGTGCTAATATTCCCCAAAATCTATACAGATCATGCTACGGTGACCTATAACACACATGTTAACTTTCAGCTAATTTGAACCACGGCCTTACTAGATCACTCCTCGGCGCCAACACGCCAACGTCGTGAAAGCCGCCATAACAATCGACGATTTCTCTGGAATCAAATGCATTGAATGTTAGGGTCGGCGTGCAGCGCCGCCACAGTAAAGTTGCAGAGCATTTAAATTAATTTAAAATTTGAAATGCAGTTCTTCAGGTACGCAAAAATATCTGAATCATAAAAATAATTGTGGCAATAATTTTAAACCAATTCACTGAAAAATAGTAAATTATATTAGTAGTTTTCTCTTAAATAAAAGATACTCTTCTTCAAATTTTTGTTTTGCATGAAAGAAATGAAATAAGGATTAGAAAGAAAAATAAAATAAAAATTTATATATATGTGTGTGTATTTATGTATGTATTTTTATTTTTCCATTATCATCCCAATACCAATTCTAGCTAAAGTAGTTGTAATAAAAATTATAATATCTCGAAATTTTATGTTAACAAATTAAAAATACGGCCCAAAAATTCGGCTGTATTTCTACTACTTTTATAAAAATTATTTTATATTGTGTCTTTTTTAAATATACATATATTATTATTTTGTTGAACCATGGATGAATATTTAATGTTTCTTGGCATTTTCCACGTTTGCTAAAGCCTGGGAAAGTAGATGGCGCTTGTTGCCGACCCTGAAAATCGATTCCGCGGCATGCATTGATATTTGTAGTTTTGTTATGGCCGCTTTAACGTTGGCGCCTTTGGCGTAGAGCGATCTAGTAGGGCCGTGTTTGAACAAAGCGTTTAAACACTGCCGTGTTCACTCACACACATACACACATTATCGTAAAAATAGCAATAATAAACTCAGGGGACCCCTAAATGTACAGATACAACAAAATCTCAAAGCAGAATTTTTGTCTTGATTGCAATATTTTCCTTACATATGTATCTTCGGAAAGTAAAAAAAAAAAATTATACAGACACGACATTATTTCATTATTTAAAACATGAAAATCTGACATTGACAGATTTTAATTTAGTGCCAGAGGCCTACTGCTAAACTTGTTAATATCGACAAATTCTTCTTTAGTTAATTCGTGACGATCTAAATTCCATGATAAAGTTTTCATTAAATCAAACCAATGTGTTTCAGCTGCAGATATTGTAACAAATAACGTTGGAAGTCCAAACTGTCTTATAGCCGCAAAACAACGTTTTTTCTCTTTTTCCCAATGAGGGGGAGGTGTGCCTTGGGGGGGGACTCATGTAAAAGTTGGGCCTGGGGGGGGACTCATGTCAAAGTTGTGCCTTGGGGGGGACTTCATTCAATAAATCCTCATTCAATAAACCGACTGAAATAGGCCTCTAGCACTAAAAAGGCATAATAGCATTTTTTTTTTTTTCCAATTTTATAATTCTTATTTTTTTTAGCCTACCCATGAATTTTTTCTTAGCTTCGCCACTGACCATTATGTGGTCTATATTTACATCAAAATTTAAGAAAATCCAGCCTTCGCTTTTCCCAATACGGATTTGAAAATTTAAAGTAGCCGCCACTTGAAAACAAAAAAGTGGGACAACTTGGTTAACAAATTCATCCAAGATATTTATAAGAAGTTCACTGTCCAAATTTGGTTTGATTTGAAATATTATTTTGGGAATTATTATGATGATAAAATTTTCATTATGTATAAATAGATAGATAAAAGAAGAGATTGCAATAGGTCGATTTCTAAAGAAATCAACCTAATACCAATATTGTTTTAAATATTCCATACTTTTCAATCTTTTAAATATTTCCCTCTTTTGTAAAAGAGGCTTTTTACATTATTTTCACCAAAAGTACTCTGCTTTTTGTACTGTCAAAATTAATATTTTAATGTCAAAATTAATATTTTAATTTGAAGATCTATATAATCAGTTGCATTTTTTAATATGAATAATATTTTTAAATATTAAAAAATATATATATATTATTATTATTTTATATATATATTATTATTATTTTATATATATATATATATTTAACCTTATAGCTTTCCCCCCCCCCCCTTGAGATGAAATGAATAAATTTAAATTTAACAATACAAAAATTTATTGTAAGATTCAAACTAAATTTTCAAATATCGTGAAATTTGTTTATAATTTTTTCAATAGATAATTATTATTAATTGCTTTCATTTTGATAAGCAGAACAAGCATCATATCATTAGAAAAATATGACAGAATTATTACCTTAACATATTCTACTTCTGCAGCTGATTCTGCATATCCATCATATAAATGGCGTACAGGATTATCACAGACTGGATCAGGAGATATTTTTAGACAGCCATCTTCACCAAACCACTGAAATTGCTTAAAAAAAAAAAAAAAAAAAAAAAAAAAAAAAAAATGTAAACACACAATAACATTTTATTTTTCAATAATGCTTTTGTGATTTTTTTAAAAATATTTGGAAACCTCATGATTCTAAGATTATTATAAAATTTATCAGTCAATGTCAAGAGCATAGTACTATTCCATCATCTTAGCATCACCTGATTCACAGGATTGAAAAGAAGCGAAGAGGGAAAGAAGAACTAAGCAGATAATCAACAAAGGAAGCCACAGTAAACTGAGAATGACTGTAACTAGAGTTAAAAATATTTTGCAGATAGCCAAAAGGTTTCCTTGCAAAATATTTAAGTTTGATGAAAAATAAAATATAATATATGAAAATAATAAATGACAGATAATTATTAAGAAACAACAGCTCGTAAGCTTAAGAATTTTTAAGAAGTTTATTCCCTGCCTCAAGTGTAAATTGATCCCCTTTTTTTTTACGTATCTTAAATCTAAATAGACCCAGAATACAAAACATGGTTACTCTGGAGGATTTCAGTTTTTATGTTATAATGAATAACAAAATAAATAAATAAGAATGTTGCAAAAAAGAATGGGCTCTTCCCAGCATCATCTGATCAATCACATGACATAGAAAAACAAAGAATCAAATTCTGAGAAGTGAATTCAGTTAAATATTGTTTTTAAGAACAAAAGTATTAATATCTATATATATTTAATAAAGTAAGATGTTTTGTGTGTGTGTGTGTTTGTCATTGTGTATGTATATCCAGAGCTTTTTAGGAAAACGGCTGATCGCAGAGGTACACACACTTGCATGGAAATTTGTAATGACCTCTCCTGATGCACCTCGAAGCCCGATTTTCGAATTTTTGATTAGTTTTCTTTTAATTAATTAAAATGTGAAAATAATAACCTTCTAATTTCAGATAAATTAGCCATTTAAATTTTATCCATAATTTAATTGTTGCCAATTTTTTTTCGACAGGAAAAAAAAAAAGTACATTTACTTAAAATGAGGAAAATAAATTAGAAATATCAGTTGTATCGTTACAAATAAGGTACCAAACAAAAGGGGCATTTTTTGTAAATCTGATGGACTAAACAGCTTATCGATCAAACAATTATATTTTTTAAAATTAACTAAAGTATGAATTTTAGATGGCAACAGCAGAAGATTGTATGGAAACCATTTGGAGAAAAAAAAAAAAAAAAATCTGCTACTCATTAAGTCACATGTTTTTGAAGTGGGGTTAAAAATTGCACTTTTCAAAAAAAATTTTTAATTTTCTCTCACAAACACAAAAATATAATATACAACCTGTACAACACAAGACCAACTTGCAGTTCAAATTTCATCAATTTTGGTTAATAAACAAAAAAATTTTTTTTTTTTTTTTTTTTTTTTTTCAAATTAAATTTTATTCCAACTTTGAAAAGAATTATGTGATATGATATATTAAGAGTTTGGGTTTTAAAGCTTTTTTTAAATAGATTATTTAAACTCTATGAGCCATATTTTTATTTTATCAGTTTCATTAATACATCCTCCTGGGCAATTTTTGAAATTTTGGCGTTGAAGTACACCGAATGTTTTTCGACAAGAAGTTTAATATAGCAACAGCCATTTTAATTTAAGTAGCACATCAAAAATATAAAAAAAATTATAAAGTACTACAAAAAGAAAAAAAAAATATATATTAAACCTAAATTGCAGTCACATAAATGATTCATTTTTATAGAAAGTTTATAGAAAAAATTCAGTTTTAAAGATAGCAAATTTATTTTAGCAAGTTCTATTTTAAACCTAAAAACCATTAAAATTATAAACAGAATAGGAAGCATTCTTATATATAAACAAAAAGGTGTCTGATAAAAGTATTAGCATAATAGTCTTATACTTTTCATGCCATCCGTACGATGTTGCACTGTTAATGATATAAGCACAAAAAATCAGAGTACTTAACATGTTCTCCATCAACATTAATGACAAATATAAACTAAATGATGTTTGTAAATGTATACAGCAAACAAAAGATGATGAATAATGATATAAAATGGATTAAAAATTATGATGCATTATAAAATAACACAGATTAAATCAGATTGATCAAAAATAAGAATAGAAAATGTGTTACTTTAGCAATCGCTATAGATATAGAAGACTTCATCTGCTCTTTGTTTATCTATGTCATGTGACCTCTGACATCAGGTGGGAAGAGCTCATTCAGTTTGAAAAATCGTAATTTAAAGTGACTCATTCATTGTGTTGAAAGTAACATTATTAATGTGAGCTAAACTCAAACAATAAACAAAGGAATCCCCCCCCCCCCTTCTCTAGATATAATTTCTTGGAACCTAAGAATGTTTAACCTTTTACATGCCACATTCAGATACGGGTGTAATTTAGTTTTTTACATATTTTGTTTTCTAATGCTTTAGTTTAAAGAACTCTATCATTAAGGTGCCTGCCTACCGTCAGAGGTGATTTTTTTTAATAATTGAAAAAATGCCTATTTATGTGCATTATATGATAGAATATAGTAAACTAGTATGTTGTGGCCACCACAAGACTTTCTTCTATATTTTCTTATGCAAATTCACTCAATAACAATATTAAAAAAAAAAAAAAAAAAAAAAAAAAAAAAAGTTTTTTTTTTTTTGTTTTGTTTCCCCCAGTTTATTTATTTATTTATTTATTTATTTTGTTAAAAGTAAAAAAAATCGATAACTTTGTTTTAAATTATCACATATTTATAGTTCAACCATTCGTTTTAAAGGTATTGACGAGACCTTTCGAAAGATACCCATCTTGAAAATTTACCCCCCCAGGGAGGGGGAGGGGGGAGGGATGCCCCCATACGCACAAATTTTTTTTCCCTGTTAACTACTACCATTATCAATAATTGATATTAATTTTACAATCACAAGTTTAAAATAACTCTCATTATGTACATTTGTATGAAATTTTGCCCTATACTGCCATGTTAAAAATTTAGAAAAAAATGTGATCATAGCACTACCTGTTGAGCGATTGATCCCAAATCTAATCAGCACCAGTTTATGTCAGGGTCCAACTAAATACCAAGTTTGGTTAAATTTCATTCATTGGTTTGTGAGATACAGAGGACACAAAATTCGTGATACACACACACAGACAGATAGACATTTTCTAAAAACTATCAATTTGTGTTCAGGACATCCCAAAACGTGTAAATCCAAAATATTTTGAAATTTAGGCTCAAAATATGCATAAAATTTGCGAAAAAAAAAAGCACTTTTACAAAACATCATAAGTCAAATTTAAATAAAGATATTTTTATACTGTACATTTTATTTAGATTATTGAAACATCCTTAAGGGAGTGAACTACTCTCAAAACTATAACCATGTTATTTAATATTTTAGAGACAGTAACATTTTTACATGCTGAAAAATCATGAATTTACATGACAGTTCATAACTACTATCGACAAAAAAAAAAAAAAAAAAAAAATTAGCTAGATTCATTATCATAGTTCAATCCCTAAAACAACTCCTCTAGAGTATTTTGTCGAAGTTTTATAACGTTTCAATTATAACTTTTGGAGTTATGATGTTTTGGGATAAAGCAAAAAATGCTAAAAATCTCATTTTGAGAAAAAGCAGAAAACAGATTTAAAAATAAGATTTTACCTATTAAACAAAAAATAATTTTAATAAGTTCCTGATTTATTTCAAAGCTTTTTATTTTCTTTTTCAATTCATTTTATATTCAGTAACAAATTTTGATGCTTATATTAAATAAAACATTTACGGGTCATTTCCAGTCACTTCCGGTTTCAAAAACTGGCGAAAAACTAATATTAAAGTTCTAAGCAAGATAGAAACAAAATTCAAACTGATTTAGAAAGCTAAAATGTCAGGCTTTAATACTAACCCAAAAATAGAAAATCAGAGTTTTGACCAAAAATTACATTTTAAAAGGTAGGCAGGCACCTTAAAATGTGTAAAAAAAAAAAAAAAAAATTAAAATATAATTTAATAGTATTATATTTAAGATTATTAATTTAAGATTATTATATTTAATATTATTAATTTTATGTTATTATATTTTAATGTTATTATATTATATTTTAATAATGTAAGCTATTTTAAACATGCCAGCCCATTTTAAGAAACATTTGCTCTTTTTTCTAAATTATAGGAATTTTCAAACTGTGGGGTAAAAGGGAAAATGGTAAAATAGGTCATTTTTATAATTTTCTGTACATTTCCCCTTTTATGATCGAACTGTAATTTCTATTTCAAAAAATCAAGTCATCTTTCTATTATATCTGATCATTTTTTTAAGTCAGCATTCATGATATTTAATTTTTAAATGAATTTTTAATTCCATGTTCCATTTATGGTACATTGGCGCATAAAAGGTTAAAAAGTGTACTTAATATACATTACTAAAACTATCTGTTCATTTGTGATTTGTCTATTGAGATCTGATTATCCCAGTAGCAGAAACAGTGCAGCATGGCAAGGAGCATTGTAGATAAATTTAACATCTCAAAAAGAAATACTGGGCTTAAAAATACAAATATAATTTACACTATGTCTTTAGACTACTTATACTTGTTGCATATTCTTAATTTCTTTTCTTTTTAGATGCAAATTTTACATATTTTATGAATTGCTAATACTTTTTGTGATACCACACTAGGTCTGACATTCCAGGATCACAGACAAACTTTGTAGTGCTGCAGATACAGAAAATTCTGCTACTGGGAAATAAATTCATCTGATATTTAAGATGATGGAATAAGATTCTGGTAAGAAGGCTGAAAATACAAAAAATGTACAATATACAAAGTCTGCAATAATAGTATGAATGGTACAATTTATCTTGACATTTTTTACATGTTTTCATTATAACTGTAATATGACAAAAATTTAGTCTTTTTAAAACAAGTTTTATAATTTATTGATAATAATATTCTACCTTTTGAATCACAAATCGGTTTTCCATCCTATTAATATTTGATCTAGAAACAAAAGGTTTCTTCCCAACAAAAAAACCTTCATCTTCTATTCGTCTAGCTTCTTTACCTTCAGGTAATTTCATATCCTGAGGTACTAAAATAATCATAAAAATCATAAATTATTTATTAAATGCATAAGGAAGTAATAATGGAAATTAGTATGACACAAAGCACAGTAGAGCTTTGCTTATCCGAGGTAATGTGGACCAAGGATATCTTGGATAATCAAAAACTTGAATAAAACTGACTGTTGTAAATCGAGGGGAAATGCATGGTAAAGTTTAAAATGAATGAAAACGTAACCAATGAAGTAAAAGAATACATCTATTACATATTTAAATTTAATCAGTTAAAAATGCAATACAATACATGCATATATTTAAAAAAAAAATAAAACAGTACTGTATAGTCAATTTTTTCAAAGTTTTTTGCACAATTTTTCAAAGGCCACGCCTCCACCGGGACATGACATTTTTGGGACTACCTCGGTTAACATGGAACTTGGTTAATTGAGGTTCGGATAACCAAGGCTTACTGTAAAAATTTATTAATAGCACAAAAAAAGTCAAACATCAATTTAATTCTTTATGTTTCGCCAGCAATGCAAATTATCAATCGACTTTATAAAAAATTAAAATGCAACCTAAGAAAAAGAATTTAAAAAAAAACATCATTTCAATATTCAGACAATATTCCACTGCTTTAATTTAAAAATATAGTACAATTCTACATATTTTAGTTTTGCTAAATAGTGCTACTTATTGAAATTTATTTTTCCGACTGAGTGAAAATAATGCCTAGACCGGGAGTCGAACCCCAGATCTTTGACTTACAAGGTCAAGGCTCTACCAATTGAGCTATCCAGGCCGACAACCGGTGGACATTACTCACTCAGACAACCTTTAGGCAGAAACATCTGGTCTATCATGTAGATTGTCGGCCTGGATAGCTCAATTGGTAGAGCCTTGACCTTGTAAGTCAAAGATCTGGGGTTCGACTCCCGGTCCAAGCATTATTTCCACTCAGTCGGAAAACTAAATTTCAATAAAAAATACGATTTTCTTCCAATCAGTTGATTGTGTGATTTTAATATAGTGCTACTTATGCCTAAAAAAAATATTATCAAATGATTTTATTTCAATATTGAGATTATTTCACTGTTTTATTAAAAGTATCAAAAGTTTTGGCGAATTCAGAGGCCATACTATATACCTGCTTACATACATATATTCATACATCATTGTTATTTTACACTTGTAAAACGTAGATGAAAATTTAATAGATACATAACAAAAATAAATACCTGGCTTAGATGAAGGATAGAACAAAACATTTTTTTCATTTTCCATCTTGACATGGAACGGGATATAAGTAGCTTTTTCATATTTAACAATATCAGCTCCTGTTAATTTATCTTGCAGTTCTTTTCGAATAAGACAAATGGAATCTAAAAAAAATATATATATGTTCAAGATTACATTTCAAACTTGCAGTACTTATACCGTCAAATAACAGATTCCCGTCAGCTAGACAAAAAAAAAAAGGGTACTATGCTAAATGATTGTTAAAAAATATATAGAGGAATGGTGGGGAATAGGGAATAATCGGGTAAAATGGAATACCATTATATCTCACCTATACAGTGCTGCAAACATATCGGAAGCCTATCAAATGTCTTCACTAGGCCTTAAATATGAACGAACGGTAGTTTAACTTGCGTCAGTGAGAAGAGCAGTTTTTGTGTCATACAACTTCTTTGGTTTAGACCTCCAAGATTCACACACTTTTGGAGGTAAGTATTATGAATTCTGTCATCTATTTATGAAGCAGTAAAAAGAGTAAAAACCTACAGTCATTTCTGTAGAGGAATTGAGTTAGTTAGTAGTCCCCATTAACTTATTTCTACCAACAGATGGGAGGTTGATTTATTCTCCAAGATGGTGATTTGGGTAGCACAGAATGCCAAATATCCCATATTACTTGCAATTTTCATAAAACTTAAATGTGAATAATTTTTTAATACTATTTATTTTCAATAATAATTTCGAAATAAAACGTTTACATTTCAATTATTCATGGTTTTTTATTAAAATTCTACCCTAGTCCATATTATCTTTTAAGGAAATGAATATTCCATATTTTCCTTCATAACTATTCCATATTATCTACTTGGTCCTTATTACCTGATTTTTTTTTTCCCCCTTAAACTAAAAACTTAAAGTGCAAACTCTATTTCTTGTAACATTAAACCATCAAACCACATTAACAACACTTGAAGGTTTGCAACAGTCAAATCCACAGTGATCCAAAAATTTCAGTTTATTATTGTGAGTTCAAATAAAAATGGTATTCTATATTCATCTACTTTCGGCTATGTATAAATTGTAATATGACAGAAATACTTTACATTGAACAGAACCCTAATAGAAAATGTTTTTATTATGCTTAAATCTACAAGATGATTAACAAATATTGCAGAATAATTAGCCACAATTACTCAAAAGAAAACTAAAATTATAAAGGTATTGGCAAATTTAACCTTCGCTATGTTTCTTCTAAGTCCAATCTTTCCGACCCATTCACGAAGCCACTTGCCAAAAATGAATTATTAAAATTTATAAATATAATTTTCTTTCAAAATTCTAGTAGTTAAACTCTTCTTCTTTACTTTGCGGATATCTTTTTTTGTATATATGTATATAATTTTGGTGTGTGTGTGAGTCACAAGCACTTGTGCATATGTATTGTATATATATTGTATATAATTTTTTTTTATCTTTTTCATCATCTATAGTATTTGGTATTAATATAAGAATTGTATATAAAATGGTATTTTTTGCATTGGTCTTGTATATATTGTATATGGATTGTATTATCTCTTGCTGCATTTTTAGAATATTATATCATATACATAATTATACAAATTGTATTGAATATTTATAATGTATTTTTGCTTAATATCTGCATTGTGGGGAAATTGTGTTTGATTATATTTATAATGAAAAGGGGGAAATTAATTATAAAATGAAATTTAAATTTAATTTAAAATTGCTTCCATCTGCTGTTTCGAGGTACATGTTTAAAAAAATTGAATTTTTTATGTACTGTTTTTGGAGTACATTTTCTTACTGACTTTTGTCAGGTTGCGTACCATTTAGTGGTACAGTTTTTTTTTTTTTTTTTTTTTTTTTAATATATCATAGACTTTGAATTTTTCTTGGGTGGCATGTATATGCACACTTAACTCTTGTTCCATTTTTGCTAGTTCTTAATTCGTTTTTACTAAAATTGTTGCATTTTATTTGTTTATACTAATTGTTAATTAAGTTGGTTAATAATCAAATGTTTTTCCTTATATGTTGTGGTGGGGGGCTTTGATAACTAAAGTTATCTTTTTAGTCCTCACATTTAATTGAAAAACATTTCTTAACTTATTTCTTATATATATACAACTTAAAATATCTTTTACTTACTATTATTTAAAGTTTAAATCATTTTTTTAAATCTCTTGTTTACTGCATGCTGTTTCGCGGCAAATATCGCGGTTTGTTTACATCTGTGCTGTTGCCATTCTCTGCATTACTAATTTAACTTTCTCTCCTTGTTGCCATCATATCACAATTCATTAATTTAAATTGTGAAATGTTTCAGCTTTGGCCATAAGGTGGCGTCATCGTTAATTTAACTGTTTTGGCTTTGACCACAGGGTGGTGGCGTTATCAATGATTTTCAGATGGTTTTATGCAAATATTATATTTTGTAACAATATAAAAGAGATTGATTCCATCGTAGTAGGCAGTGCAACAGCAACAAGATGTTCTGATGTGTTTGCAGTGAGCTAGTCTCCTGTTACTTTAGAGATGAAGTTCACTGACTTATCGTATGTGGAGTTAAAAGCTTTTTTGTGAGTTGATATTGTTTTAAAGATGAAATCTATTTATGAAGTTAAAAATTTTCTAAATATTAAATTAAAAGTTTAGTATGAATTGATGCTGGTTTTCTTGAAGAAAAAAATCTATTGGCTTATCGTATATGGAGTTAAAGTTTTTCGAACATTAAGTTAAATGTCCTTGTCTCCTGTTTTTTTAAAGATGATGTTAATAAGTTTCTTCTCTTCATAAAGTTTAAAAGTTTCTTGATTGCCGTTTCATCTCGGTGGTCAACCTGGCGACCATTGGGAAGTTAGATATTTTCAAAGTTATTTCCCCGATGGTCAACCTGGTGACCACTGGTATAATATGAAATTGTCTATTAGTTTTGTTTGCGTTTATCTACATTAGTTATGTTTTTGTCTAGTTGGTATTATCTATCATCATTTTCTTTTTCTCAATGGTCAACCTGGCAACCTTGAGACTTATGTCAAATGTGTTACAGAATTTTGTTTAAAAGGGGACTCTGGGATAAGGGGCTATTTCAAGTTTCTTGTATTGTATTAAGTATTTTCATCGAAAGCTAATATTGTATATGATGTCAAGTTAATGTTCTTCAAAGGTAGGCTTTCAGCTCATATTGTTTTTTATGTTAATGCATTTGAATAAATTTTTCTTGTTATGTATTTATACATGCTACTTATTTTGACATTAATAAATTTTGTTAAGTTTTAATTTTTCTTGTTTTTACTGAGGTTAACATTTTTCTAATTACTAGTCATATCAGGCCCTGATTAACATCAGGGCATGCGGGGCAGTTGCCCTGGGCCCCCCTTTTTGAAGGGGCCCCCCAACAGGCATAAGCAGAAATATTGCAACCTAAAGACCTCTTATGCCTGGCAAGGGGGCCCCCCAGAATAAGCTTGCCCCGGGGCTCCAGGTAGTCTAAGTCGGGCCCTGCCCCTAGCCCTGTGATTGTGATTTTGGTTTGAGTTTTGGCACGGGCGTGCCTGGCGGGGGGACAGGGAGGACGTGTCCCCCCCAAAAATTTCATCTGTGTGATTGTCCCCTCCAAAAATATTTCTAAATTCTAATATTTCTAATTCCAAAAATATTTCTAATTCCCCCCTAATCCTTGCCGGGGATAGAAACTTGTAATACGATCTTGTTCTTTTTCTGAATTTGTGATAATTACCCCTAGCCAGGCCCTGATTAACACCAGGGCATGCGGGGCAGTTGCCCTGGTCCCCCCTTTTTGAAGGGGCCCCCCAACAGGCATAAGCAGAAATATTGCAACCTAAAGACCTTTTATGCCTGGCAAGGGGGCCCCCCAGAATAAGCTTGCCCCGGGGCTCCAGGTAGTCTAAGTCGGGCCCTGAGTCATATTACATTTCTAAAACTTAAGGTTTAAAGTTTCTATTGTGCAAGACTTTTCTTAATATTAAACTTAAAAGATTGACCATTTACTAATGGTCAAAATCAATTTTCATAAATAATTCAATTTAAATTACATTTTATTACTTGAATTATATTATTTTGATAAAAAACATAATTAAATTTAAAAAAAAAAAGAAAAATCAATTATTGGCTATTTATTATAATATTTGGTCACTATTTGAAAGATATACAACTTTGTGTCTCAATAAGATATCATTCAGCGACATTAGGCCATTTGTACATGGTGCTTCCGAATTCAACCGATAAATAGAGAGTGGGGATAATAGGCACCAAAGCAATGATAAATGACCATAGGACATAAGGTCATAAACCTTCATTAGTGAGAGAAACTCACAAAAAAGTTTTGAAGATTGCGACATCGAGCGGGAAAGAAAGGGCCAATAATAAATAGAAAAACATTTATTTGATGAAAAGCAAGATTGCAATGCAGAAAATATATCACATTTCAACATTAGAAAGAAGACAACAAGATATTTTTATAGGAATTAATTGCAGATGTGGCCGGGAAAGTCATTTCACAAAAGACAATGACAGACAACAAACATTTTTAGGGAACCAAAGAAGAAATCCAAGCAACAGGTCCGGAGAGTGCCATGTCCAAATAACAGGCCCGCCATGTGTAATTCACCTCTTAGGTTAAAGGGGTGATTGTGACTCAAAGGTAAAAACCCTGAAAATTAGAGCCTCAAATTAAAAAAACCCCAAAATATCACATAATACTCAAAATGTTTAGGCAAGAAGTCCTCAATCCTTTTACATTTCATTCACATATAACCTGGATAACAAATGAACAACCAATGAAAGCAAAAAATAACTTTATAGGAAATATGAAAATACAGATGGGTTACGTAAAACCCCTGAAATCAGGGGTAAACCCTGAACACAAACACCCCTGGCGTTATGTAACATGGACGTGGTTACATGTTGCAATTGAAAAATGTGCTGGTGCAACCTCATGCATGAACCATATTGTTCTGGGAAACAGCGTACGGAATTCGATGCATAATCTGGGAGGACATGCTCTAGGGATACAAGGTACTTTGCACAATTCAGGAGTTTGGGTTGAAGGTACAGTTGCAACAGATGATCTCCGAGAATCTCTGTCCTGAGGTTAATACTGAAACTTTGTAGCATATTTAACGAGATAGTGCTGTGAGGATTTTCGGATGACAATGTTTGCGAGATGACCATGACTTTTTCGTATATCAGGTTTCACCTGTAAATAAAATACTAGCAAAAAAACTGTAAATAACTTTACATGGCATAAAATATACTGTGCAGAACTCTACCGAAGGTAATCAGCATCGACTAGGAGTTGGAGCTTATGAATGTGAAAGGGGTGCATCTTATGAGCATGCAGAACATTCCACACATTTTTGGGCTGAATACCCAGTTTAACTGAAACTGATCATGTCCTTACCTAAATGGAACCTGAAAAATTTTGCAAAACAAATATATGTTCAGTTATCTGTTTCAAGCATTGAGAACTGATAGAAGTGGAATACGGAATTCTTATACTGACTATGGAGAAAAATTTTGCGAACATCACTGTGGTTTTTGGGTGAATGGGTGCCTTCTTTTGGTGATAATCATTTTCTTGGCAACTGGTTCTAATATAAGTAGCAAATGTGAAAGAAACTTGCTTTGGTGGAAGTGGAATGTCAGTAGAAAAACCGATTTGGTGAATGAATTGATACCTGCTTTGCTGGAAGTAGAATGTCGGTAGAAAAACTGATTTGGCGAATGAATTGATGGGGATATGATGTTGGGGAACAAAAAGGTTACTAGTCCAGGGTCTATGCTAATATATAGTCAATGGTTTCAAGGGTGCAAACACTGTGTTCTTCCCCTGCATTACACTCGTTATTTGGAAGGATCCTGTCTTTCTAAACCGTTGATGAATGTTTGTGAAGGTGCTATGGTGCGGACAATACCACCTCTGTCTAATATTTGTTCTTGTTATCATTATCTGTTCTAAGCTTCCATTGTCACCTGCTCGGCCGTTCCATATCGGCATATTTCTTGTTCGTGTAACGTGATATAATGTTGCTTTCGGATGAAGTTCAACGCACATGAATTCTACAATGCCCACTGATTACTTACCCCCAGTTTTAATTTTCCATTTTCCCAATACAAAATTTTTTATACGAGAAGATTGTTCTTGTCGACCACAGTGCTTGTAATCAGCGAATTTCTCTGTCGAATTCGGCAACACCCCATATAAACCTTAAATTTTACGTAATTCATAAACAAAACATGTTTGACTTGCAACGGTTCAGGAAATTAAATTATTATTATTATTATTATTATTTTAACAAAATTTGGTCGCAAAATAAAATCGTCGTACTCTCTGGTATGGTCTGGATGAAACTACCCTGCGGTTAAGGCTCAAGTTATTTTTAAGTTATAATATGATCTAGGTAAGGCTTGTTTTTATTTATGCATTTTTAGTCATTGTTATAATTAAATATCATTAGCATAATTCGATTTTTTAATTTAAAAAAAAATAAAATCATTAATATATGTTAAAAAAAGTAAACTTTGACGTTTCACCTGGAATCCACTAGGCCTCGGGGACCCCGGTTCTTGTTACGGCCCTATTTTTGGAGATTATATAGTGTAAATAGACAACGTAATTTAGTTCAGAATAGTTGCTCATTCACAATTACGCTTCCACCATCTTTAAAATAAAGTGAGCAATTTGCAATAAATGTTATTAATTTTTCTATTACAGTAGCAAATCAATCTGTTTGAAGTTTTTTGGATCTTTTAACTTCAGAATGAACTACAAATACAGTACCC
The DNA here is from genome assembly GCA_963930645.1 of Salticus scenicus. NCBI lineage: Eukaryota > Metazoa > Arthropoda > Arachnida > Araneae > Salticidae > Salticus > Salticus scenicus. Next base: position 58,251,779 of record OZ005655.1, read on the forward strand.
GCCGCTTATTAAAATCACATTCGTTCTGAGCAAAAGTGATTTTATTAAGCGGCTTATTTTTATATCCTGCGAACATCCCTGTACTCAAAAAAGTATTACTTATCTGAATATGGGAAGAAATTTCAAAAGGTACCGAATAATGGAACTAATAAACAATATTAATTAATTTTTAACAGATAATTATTTGATTGTTTCTTCAAAATAAGTGAATTAAACACATCCCAAATTCCGATGTGCTCTCCTTTGAGGAAAATCATCAATATTTAACTAAAAGTTCACGTTTTTCTTCTACATCTAAAATCTTTCCATTTAAGCTTCTTGCTTCTTAGTTATTTCAGAATAAGAACTAAAAATTGTCTTTTAATTAAAGATTTAAAAAAAAAAAAAAAATCACTTGCAAATTAAATTAAATTTATAACTTATTACTTTGAAGAATATATTCCTTGAAATTATTACTAAGGCAAGTGATGTGTTTAATTGCTGTAAATGTAGTTTTCGATAAAGAGAGGTAACGTTGGGATTGCTGTATTTTATTTTCTATTTTATTCCAAAAATAAAAAATTACAGTGTAAATAAAAATTTGTTTAGCATGCATAAATGACATTTTTGCTGCTGCAGATTTTTATTTTTAGTTTATTAACCGGCGATGCTGATTTTATAAAGTGGTGGTTTTAAAATTAGTTTGCATTGATTTGATTCTGGTCCTCACAATTTGATCTTATTAAGCAGCTGATTTTATTAACCAGTGAATTTATTAAGTGGCGGTTACTGTATATCAATTTCTTTTAAACTATCATAAGACATTATTGGCCAAAATAGTTTAAGTCACTGTGGGCCACAAAATGTCCATTAAAATTACCCTTGAAATAAAAACACTGTAGTCAGTATAGAAATAAAAGCATTTAATTTGTCTAAAGATATGCTTCAATGCCTTTCCTGCAAGATGTATAAAAATTCTCTCTGTCTATTATATTCTTTTCAAATCATTACAAATAGCATTTTTTGTGACCAGCAGGTTTCTATCAAACATCAAACCGGCCCCCTCCCATTTATTTAAACACCTTCAAATTCAAAAGTAATTTAATCATATCCCCTGAAAATGAAAGTCAAATTATTTGTAGATAATGAAAAGTAAAACAGAAATGAGCACGTCACATACTGATGTATTTGTTCTGTGACTAAAATGACCACAATCAGTCTTTCTAGGTACAAACAATTAAAATGTCAATAATAATAAGATAAAATAAATAACTTTTGTGCTGCATATTTAGTATGAATATTTAGGAAATGTAGAGGAACTAACAAGAAATCATAAAATAAACAATGAAAATACAAGAGGTAGAAAACCATTTGTGGTCAAGGCTGCTCCTGCCTCTTTAGATTAATATAAATTTTACCATTAATATATTTTTTTATATATACAATAATAGAGAATATTAGGATAAATAAAATTGCATTGAATGTTTTTCATATTATTAATTTGTTCAGTTACTATTTATAAATAAGCAATAAATGTGCAATTGTAACAATTAATAAATCTGATAAAAAGTGAAAAACTATGAATGAGTAATGAAATGAGTGTAAATGAAATGAGAGAAATGCATACATATTGTTTTTCATTGAAAAGGAAATTGATATAAAAAACACTATCTAAATAATAAAATTTTACTATTTACCAGCATCATCTTGTGATGTATCTGCATTGGCTTCTTGAATTTCAGATTCATCTGGTTCATCCCATACTTTAGTGAAAAAATCTATAGCATCTGCTTCAGATATTTGATCACAAGATGTTAGCAATATATCTTCTTTTAGTGGCTATTAAAAATATGGGAGAGGGAAAAAATAATCTATTTTTACCTATCCATATTCATATTCATATTATTATTTTTTTTTTTTTTTAAGTGTCATTAAAAAAAAAAAAAAAAAAAAAAAAAGTCAATTTTATTTTATTTTACATTTAGATTTTAATTAAAAAATTATTTCTATTTATACATTCATAAAAGATTTTTTTTCTCCCTTTCTTTTTCAAATAAACAAAAACTTATTTACCATAATAATGACTGCCTCTAAATAATTCAAGGCAAAAAAAAACTTATTCTTTGAATAAACTAATTAGCTGATGATAAATATGAAATCTATATGTAACATTACTGACTGTTAAATCAGAAAGGATGAGATGCATTCGTGTGTAACTTTTAGAAAGATAATAACACTTTCTTTCTTTATTGGATGAAAGTTAAATCTAATGTGTCCAAGCATCATGTGGTTTGCAATTTAGGACATACGCCAAAATGTTATTGCACTCAGGCTTACCACAGTTACAGGAATACAGGTTTTTCTAACGATTCTCGATCATGACAAAAATTGATTATAAGCTTGTATTTGCTGGTTTTATTTGTGAGATTTTGCAGCTATTTACCAGAGGGTAAATACTTCCCCTTTGACAATGAATGTTGCTTATTGACTGATTAGATGATTGGTGTATGGGCCTGACTAACAAATTTTCCGTGCACACTTTAGTATTATTGAATTTGTAAAAATTATCAGAGATACAGCAAGCTCAGGGACAAAGGAGTAAAGTAGAAGAAAAATCTGGAGTGACTCCAAACAGTAAATAATTAATGATTGTTAAAATAAATTAAAGTAAGAGAAGTCGTTAAATAAAAGTGAAAATTATAAAACAATATTCGAGTATTTTTCACCATATAGTATGTTGTTTAACTTAATGCTATTGCACTTCAAATAATTTGAGCCCACAGATCATAATGATAAAGAATTTTTCATTGCGTCCCTGTAAAAATCAATTAATGCAAAATCTATCCACAAAAATCTATACTGTTTGTGTAAAAGTAACCTATAATATATATATATATATTTCAAACTCAAAATTCATATCTCAATTGAACAAGGCATTTAGACACTGTTGCTCTTAAAATAATCTGAGCCCATAGGTCATAACGATAAAGAATATTTGTCCTTATAAAAAAACTAAACATGTATATAAGCTCTCAGTTCTATCAAATAAGGAATTTAGACGCTAGCACAGTTTAAAGATTTTGAGCCCACAGGCCATAATTTATAAAGAATTTTTCTTTGTGTTCCATAAAAAAAAGTATAAATGCTAGATTTGCCAAAATCCATAGGGTTTGTGCAACGAGGACCAATAACATACATACTGAATTTGAGCTCATTTGAACAGAGCATTTAGATGCTATGTCTTCACATACACACATATACATAAATCACTGTAAATATAGCAAAAATTAACTCAGGGGACCTCAAAACATATATATACACCAAAATCTCAAAGTCGAATTTTCGCCATGATTACAATACTTTTCTTACATTATGTATGTTCGGAAAGTAAAAATACTTTATTAAGGAAAAAAAAAAAAAACTAAAATAGAAGATGATATTTGTAAGAAAATATATTCTAAATTGCATATATGCAGTTTGTAAATAAAAGCTTTAAAATACTTAAAACCTTAAAAAAAAAAAAAAAAAAATCTGGAGTGACTCCACTCGACTTTCCGAACATTGATTAATTAACAGTTTTGTTGATAAAGTAAAGAAAGAGGAGTTGTTAAACAAATAAAAGAGAGGAAACCATAATAGAGTGATTGAGTATTTTTCTACATACATTACAAGATGTTTTATTTAACACTACTGAACTTTGAGCCCATAGATAATAATGATAAAGAATTTTTCATTGTGTCCCTGTAAAAACCTATAAATGCTAGATTCACCAAAATGCTTATAGTTAGTGCAATAGTGATTTATAATATTCATATAAAGTTTCAGTTCAAATGAATAAGGCGTTTAGATGCAATCGCACTTTTAAAAATTTGGTCCCATAGGCCATAATGATAAAGAATTTTTCTTTGCGTCCCTGTAAAAAAACTGTAAGTGCTAAATCTACAAAAAAGACACTTAAAATGTACAAAAAAGACAAGTTCAAAGAAAGAGAATTGATTTAAGTTGTGTCTAAAAAGGGTGTGATATCAAATTCCCAAGCTTACATTCAAATACTTATTTAATATTCCCTTTTAACTAAATTTTCACATGTGAATCAAGTGCCTTATGATATGTTGATAGAAAACCTTCTTTCCTGTACTAAATACATCATAGCGTGTTTCTGAAAAATATTATTATTTTTATTTATGTATGATGGGCTTGGCGGCCATCTTTCAAAGTTTTACGTTAGTTTGAATTCTATAAATCTCATCAATTATAGGATGAGTTGGTTGATTGGTTGGTTAATTGAGTTTTATATCGCACAAGTGCTGCGCAATGAGAAATAATTATAGGATGGGAGTGCGCCAAACTTAACACTGTTAAAACTTAAATTGATTCAACTTGTGTGCTTAACGGGGCTTTTGCGAAGTTTTTAATGCATTTTTTTTCTTTTTAATCTGAATATTTCAACCCCTGTTGAATGGAATAACCATATTATTTTTACGAGATATTTATTTCAAGAAGCTAAATTCAAATTGGGTAAATATAACGGGGGGTGGGGGGTGGAAGCTTTTATGCTTCCCCCCCCCCTCTCCTTCATGTTTTTACGTTAATTTAAATTTTTATATTCTTTATTCCCGGCATTTATAGGATGGAAGTGCACTTAATACTAAATAATTATAAGAATTCATGTTATCGAAATATTTCCGTCTCTGCTGAATGGAATAGCAAAATTAATTTTATATGAGATATATTTTAAGAAACTTCTTTCAAATTGTGTGAATGTTTATTCATTACTTGAAAGATGGCCGCCAAGCCCATCATACATAAATAAAAATAATATTTTTCAGAAACACGCTATGATGTATTTAGTACAGGAAAGGTTTTCTATCAACATATCATATCATAAAGCACTTAATTCACATGTGAAAATTTAGTTAAAAGGGAATATTAAATAAGTATTTGAATGTAAGCTTGGGAATTTGATATCACACCCTTTTTAGACACAACTTTAATCAATTCTCTTTCTTTGAGCTTGGCTTTTTTGTACATTTTAAGTGTCTTTTTTGTAGATATCATTTATTTTTTTAAAATAGTTTTTATATTTACTGGAATTAACCTGATACTTTACATCAGATATGTCCTGGATTTCAACTGAGCTTTCGTGCGATGTTGTTCTTTGCGTTAAACTGTATTACGAAGTTTTCTTTGCGTTAAACTTTCCATAATTCTAGTTGCTAGACATTATCCATGGGTTTTCTATGCAGACTAGTATGTCGTGTCCATCACAAAACTTTCTTCTACATTTCCCTATACATATTAACGCAGCACAAATTATTTATTATTTTTTTCATTATGAATGCTGAATATTATCAACTCAGAGAAGTATTGTTGCACAAAATGTCCAACAGAAGTAAATTTTCACCGTGCAGATGGCATCCTTTCAGTTCTAAAAAAAAATTGTAGTATATGAGCTCCACTTATCGGCCGATAGGCATCGAGATTGAATCAGCATAATGTCTCATAATGGCCTTTTCACATATTAAGTTTTGTTTCATTATATGCAACAGAACCTTTCCTTAAATTGCGAAAATCGCTGTATAGCAGCGCAACATGTTGAGATATTGGTACAAAAGTTGATAAGCACTATAATTTGTAACAATGTAAATTTATTTGTAAATTTATGCAATTCCATGTATTAGTTACTCAGATATAGCCTTCTCTGAAATTGCGGCAATCACTGTATAGCAGTACCATGTTGAGCAATTGACACCAAATATTGATAAACGCTATTATACATCAAGGTTCAATTGCATATAAATTTATATGTAATTCTGAGCAGTAGCTCCTGATATCTAGTTGGAACAAAACTTTCGCCACACACATAGAACACACACACGCAAATAGAAATTTTCTAAAAATAGTCAAATTGTTTTCAGGAGCTCTTACAACGTGTAAATCCATTAAAAACCGAAAGTCGAAATTCATTTCAATAAAATGACAAGTGAAGCGGGCAAAACCTGCTAGTATACTATATAGAAGGAAGTAGAAATCTTTATGCATCATAATTATCATTGCCAGATTGAATTGAAGGATATTAAAATTGGATACTATATCGTGTACTGACTTTCTTATTCTAAGGTATGAAAAATATTAAAAAATCAGCAATTCAAGCTATAGATTTGAAACAAATGTTATTCAAAAATGTATTCATTTCTGTTTTCAGGGATATAAAATTTAAAATTGTACAAAATAATAAAAGCAAAGATTCTTTGGTTAAAAAAATAACTTATAAAAAGAAAAAGCAGCTCAATTTGAAATTAATATTTTTCGGGTAAACTGAGATGAAGCAATTTCATATTTGGCGATTTATGTCTCTTTGGCGATATTTAAGTTTTTCAGCAATTAAGATAGGAAATTTTGATTTTTAAAAGCTAAATTTTATAGAAGTTCCTAGATAAAGTAATTGTCTATCTGAAAAACCAGTTTTCAAAGAATTCTGCACATTTACGAATTCTCTAGCTTGTTTTAAAAAAAATTTCTTGAATAAGAAATTTTTTCAAAAAGTTGTCAAAACATCTAATTTTACGCTAAATTGAAAATGCTCCCATTTTTTTACTTTTTAACTTAGAAAGTTCGTTTTTATCTCAAATTAAAGATCTCGTTGATACGAATATTTTACTTTTTGTTTCATTTTACTGCGATATTTGGTTCGTCCAATATTTAAAATTTTACGGGAAAAAAATTTGCCGATTTAACATGGGAAAGTTGGTTTCTGTATAATAAGCATTTAACGATCTTGGGTTATTTCTGTCGATTTTATCATTGGCGCGTTCTGCTTTGTGTTAGTGGTAGTTTGTTTGTTTTGCTTTTCTCTGAGCTTGGCTTGGCAAAACGACTGTTTCTGCTTGATTCCCCAAAATCTATACAGTTGGTGCAACTGTGACCTATAACATATGTAAAATTTATTTTCTCAGATTAATAAGGCATTTAGACGCTATCACACTTTAAAAAATTTGGCTCCATAGGCCATAATGATAAAGAATTTTTCTTTGTGCCCCTGTAAAAAAACTGTAAGTGCTAAATTCACCAAAATCTGTACAGTTCGTGCAACTGTGACCTATAACATGTGTACAAATTTTTTGCTCAGATTAATAAAGCGTTTAGACACTATCACACTTTTAAAAATTTGGCCCCACAGGCCATAATGATAAAGAATTTTTCCTGGTGTCCCTGTAAAAAAACTATAAGTGCTAGATTCACCAAAATCAATAGGGTTCGTACTATGGTGACTTACAATATACATACCAACTTTAGCTTATTCGAACAAAGCGTTTAGACGCTAGCATGTTCACTCACAGACATACACACATACATACATAATCGTAAAAATAGTGAAAACGGACTCACGGGACCTCGAAGCATATAGAAACATCAAAATTTCAAATTTGGATTTTTGACATGATTACAATACTCAGTGTAATCATGTACTATACTACCTTTCTGCTTTCCGAATACTATAGTGTTCGGAAAGCAAAAAAGCAAGTGAATGCATTCATTCACATACCACTGGTGCATCCAAGATTTTTCATTGCTTTCTATTTCTGTGCCTAATTATTACAGAGCTACAAAAGTATTTTTAAAACAATTTCCTAGCCCTAAAAAAACTTTTAAAGTGACTTTTTTAGCTTCTATCTTAAATTTAAAATTTTACTGCAACTTTCATACTTCTTTCCTTCTCGTCTCACCTTCTGTACACCAAATTCTTAAAATTTTAAATCTACAGAATCCCTAGAAGTAACCCAATGTTATGTGAACACACTCTAACTTTTCTACTGCCAGAGAATGCTGCTTCAATAATTTTTTAATATATCCTATTAGCTAAATATATCTGCTTTTGCCAAGTAACTTAAAAAATCAACAACTTTATATGAAATTTGTAGCCTATCTCTTGAAGAAATAATTTAGCTTTTAATTCGTTTCTAGCATTAATGAATATATTACTATTACTATGACAGTTTTTTGCAAAAGAACTGCTCTACTTATTGATTGAAGAAAATGATTTTGTTGGAGAGTAATTATAAAATAGTGATTATGAAAATTAGAGATGAAATTTCAGGAGTAGGAGTTTACCACAGTCAGAATATTCAATGGTTGAATACAGCCTATATTTGCCATGGTCAGAATTGTTTAAAGAAAGATAAAATAAGCCAACTGATGTGCTTTTCTTAAGTTTTGGAATCAAAAGTAAAAAAGAAATCTTTTAATAGCTAAACTAGTTAATAGCTAAATAGTTTTTCCTCAGACTACAGGAGTCATTTTCATCTACTGTTTAAGCATGTATGCCTGCAGTAATTTGGAATCTACTTTCAGCTATAACTCAGGGTTTAATGAGCTATAATGTGCAAAAAACAACCACAGAGTGAGCGATACTTCAAACCAAAACCAAACCAATTAGTACGGTCAAAAAACTGGAGCCCGAGTGCTTTTTTGGAGGGGACCTTTTTTTATGCTTGAAATCCATTTCTGACATGTTAAGGATGAAATATAGAGAGGGTACCATTTTTGTAATTTGGGCATTTGGCAGCCATTTTGAAAAATGGTGACCATTGTTAAAGGTAAAGAAAAGCAGTGAAATTTCCATTTTTGGGGGGGGAGATTTCCATGTGCATGGTGTCCCTCAAAAGATAAAAAAATATTCTGCTTATTTATTAAGCATTTGTCTTTATAACTCCAGAAAACAAATATTTACAACAGGGTATGTCTTATTTGAAGTGTTGCAAGGAAAAATAGTTAGAAATAAGCTTAGGGGAAGAATACCTATGAAATTTTATAGGTTAGTAACTTTGGATGCTTGAAAAACATTTTTGAAGGCTGTTAACTACATGGAAGATGAACAAGCAAAGAATAGACTGCGAGCTCTAGTTACACTCTGTGAAAGTGACGGAGGGATCCTGAAAACAACTAGGTTGGACATTCAATACCACAAAGACTTCTGAAGAACCAGTATACAACGAGGCTGATAGTGATATCAAAAACGAAGAAAGACATCAGCGACTGAAATGGATAGCTGAAAAACAGACTGAGGCATATAATAAACTGTATGAATACACTGTATGAATTTGTATGCACGATGCCAAGCAGAGATGCCAAGTTTCAATACGAGCTGTCAGTAATCAGACTTATACACTTATGCAACGTGGAGACGTAAACCGCATCACAGAATAATTTTTATACACAAGCCCACATATAATAATGAATTGCACTGTTTTTGTAAACAAATATATTATTTATTAATTAAAAAATTTCTAAACAAAAGTAAATAAATATGTATTTCTTTACCTTCTTAAAAAATGAAAGTTTTTTTTTTTTTTTTTTAACCTGCTTTAGAGGGGGGAAAAAACATTTAGATCCCTCTCTCACCTTTTTTGTTTTTTTGGAGGGGGGGGGGTGACAATTTATTTTTTTTTATTTATTATTGTTATTTAATAGTCACTTTTTCATAGACAACTGTTTTTATGGCATTAAATACTAAAACACTGTTCTAGAAGTAATCCTTGATCACTAGGTGGGAAGCGGGAGGGGCAGTCAAAATGTAAAAAATTAGATAAATGAGAAATGAAACAATTCTACTACTTTATAGGTTCTAAAATCTAATAAAGCAAGTTTAAAATGAATACAGACATTTATGTTGCTGATGGAGAAAAATTGGGAAACTAAAGGCTTCTGCAGAGCTTTCAATCGACGATGGCTAGTTGTAGATGAGGGGGGGTTAAAAAATAATTACATCAGCAAGAAATATTGTATAATGCCATTTCTTTATAGTTTCTAGAATCTTATAAAGCAGGTTTTAAATGTATATTGACATTTATGCTGTGGATGGAGAAAGATTAAGAATCTGAATGCTTCCGTTTAGCGTTTGATCGTCAATCCTTAGAGGGGCTTCTTTTTTTTTTTTTTTTTTTAAACGAATGTCATGATATCCGCGACTTTTTTAAAAGTGTATAATCCATAATTTTTATATGTTGTCTTAATGCCATAATTATTGCCATAAATCTGTAATAATTACGGACAAATCGTAAGATTACTTGGGCAAAAGCTTGAAACACACTTTGGTAAGGTTATTGGATTTCAATAATGATTTAGATGAAACAAGTCATCTACAGTATTTTTCTTAAAGAATGCGGAAGCGTATATAGAAAATGCTCTGAATAGTTGGAGGTGCAAACACTTCAAATATTGCTATTAATATACTTAGATAATCTGCTTAGCATATTAATATTGCTATATATATATACTAAGAAAATCTGCAGTTAGTTTTGTATTTAAGGGAGCACCGGTAAAAATCCGTAATTCTGAAGTAGCTGCTTTATACCCACCCAGAACTGTGTCCATCAAGAATGAAATAAGATGTGAAGGTAATTCAGGAAGTGAAATTTGCTCTAGAGAAATGGTATAGAGTCCCGTGGAATTTAAGTAAGCCAAACCTTCATTCGCTTTGCAGCAGGTATCCAATGACTGAAAAAGTAGTCAATAGTGTGCTCACAGCTCATGATGCGGGGGCATCCATGGCAGAAGAAATATTAAACCGTGTTGTCTCAGAATCTCGATCTTTGCATGATTTGATCCGATCAGCAAAAGGAAAATAAAAACATTTGTGACAAAGACTCTTGTGCAAAAATGTAAGACACAATTAAGGAAATTGGCAGACCACGTCTGAATGAAGGAAGTTATAATCTTTTAACTAGTACAGAAAGTACTATAGTAACTTTACTGAGTATCATGCAGTACATAACAACAGTTAGCCTGTCCCTTTTTATAACTGATGGCTCTTTCCCCAAACCTGTCAAATAAAAATTTATAACACTGATGACTTTAAAGTCATCATCTCTTTACCAAGACGTCATAGATATGGGAATGGTATGGAACGAAGTACAGCCACATATGACCTGGATCTGTTATGCCTGTCGTCAAGTACATACTAAATCATCAACCTCAAGCAATAGCGTTTCACTTAATAAATGGTATTTACAGTGAGAAAGTGTTGATTTAAAGTATTAAATAACATGAACAAAAACGTTGTAAACAATAATATGGATTCGTTTCAAAAATTACCCTCTTGTTCATCAACAAATTCTTACTGGGAATGCATGTCGTTCATTTTTATCGAAACATGTGAACAAAATGAGGCTGCAATGTTTTCTTTTGAATGAGAGGCAATCATATGAACACAATAATGATTGTGTTCATATGATATATGATTATGATTAAAGGGCAAAATTAACGGTCGCCACCGGCCACGTGGCGACTAAATAAAAAAAGATGGCGATTAAAAATTATGCATCGATCGCCACTAAAGTCGCCACTTTTTGTGATCATTAAAAGATTCTAAAAATCAAGCGACGATAGGGAATCTATGCTTTGTGAATTCCATTCTTTTTCCATCAATGGCATAAATGTCAATGTTCATTTTAAACTTGCTTTATTATATTCTACAACCTATAAAGAAATAGAATTGTTTAATATATCTCACTCATATAATTTTTTGGACTCCCCCCCCCCTAACGATCTGTGATCACACAGCTTATAGAAAGCTTTATAGTTTCTAACCATTTTCCATTAGCTGCAAAAATATAAATATCTATTTTAAACTTACTTTATTAGATTCTAGAATCTGTAAAGAAGTAGAATTGTTTAATATATCTTACTCATAATTCTTGTAATTCCCCCCCCCCTCCAATGATTAGCAATCACATGCTCCACTGAAGCCTTGTGATTTACAATCTGTCTCCATCCATAACATAAATGTAAATATTCATTTTAAACTTTCTTGATTAGATTCTAGAACCTATAAAGAAGTATATGGATGTATCCCCCCCCCCCCACACACACATGTACGCTCCAGTTCAACCAGCAGTTAAATATCAAATGTCCTGCAAAGCAGTGTCTTTTTCCATTATTATCTCCATAGTATTTAGTGTATATTTTACCCATTTAAGATATTTGACAAATGTGTGTATCAAAATTTGGTTTGACTTAAATGTGTATTTTTCAAAAAAATTTTGTAGAAATCTTCCTTTTTCCTTCCCATTTTAAAGTAGAAATCTCCCTATTTTTAAAGCTACAAATTTGGCAGCTAAGTAAATTATTTTTAATGAAGCAGCTAAGTTTCCATATCTATACTTTTTAAGAGGAAATATTTTAACTCTAATGAAATAAAATCATTTAAAAAAGTGTGTCTTTAGAAATAAGAAAAAATAATAAAACTGCTAACTGTATTTAAACATGACCATGTAAAAGATTGTGATGATGATGAATCATTCATTTACTTAGAAAATAACAATGTGAACTGTGAATGAAAACAGCTTATTTCACTTAAATAAATTGAAAAAAAAAAGTACTACTAAATTATCTGAAATATAAAAACTTTTGCTGTTATTATTACAGCCCTAAGCAGATTTCAATTTAGGATTTTTAAAAAGAGCGTAATTACAATTTCAGTGTCCCTGTGTTAATTTTATTATATGTATTTCTTATTTTCATATTTTTCTTGTGGTAATTATACCACAAAATGGTGACAATGCTTTTTGCACTCTGAAAGAAATAGTCTTATCATCTGAAAAGTGGCCACTAACTGGCTACTAATGAAACTGACAGTACCGGCCACTGGCCACTAATGAATTTTCCCAGTTTTGCCCTTTAATTATGATATCATCATGAGATCCATGTGTTACACCATAGATCTTCTATGCTATAATCTTACATCTGGTGAATATAATCCCCAATTTAAAGCACCACGATCATGTGAAGCAGATATCAAAGTGTTTTTCCATGCAGCTGCTCAACTATTTGATTTTCAATCTGTTGTTCTTGATTTTGAATATACTGATGTATGGATTGTTGCTTCATACATCAGTCACCTGACTGCACCAGACTTGTACATGTACGGATGCAAAATTCCATCAGTGTTGGTCATTGTTCTTGGAACAAAAGGTAGAAAGTGCTGCATTTGGAATGTAGTACACATTTACAGGTTGTAATACAATAGAAGGCTTTCTTAGCTTGGGGAAGGTCACAGTTATGAAATGTCTTCTTCAGCAAAATAATGAGACACTCCAGCAAACAATGTAACATCTTAGAGTTCAAGAGAAATTACCTGATGAACAGTTCGTTCTACTCAGCTTGTTAACCATTAGAATAATCTATAATGACCCAGTTAGTCACAAAAATGGTGTCAGATGCATCAGTATGATACAGTTAGGCTGCCTCCTGATGAAGATTCTTTTAGACAACATTGTCTGTGAAAATACTGGCAACCAAATGAATATAAGAATGCGAGGCTAGCAAAATGTCTGCTTTAAACCAGATTTGGGTGGAAGCAAGACCAAGATGAGCTTCAGCCTGTCACACACACAATAACCCTTTCCCAGTTAGGATAAAGTTGCATCAGGTCAAAGAAATACTTGGAGAAATCAGATGGGAAAACAGACGAAGAAAAAGCACACCCCACAGTGTGTGACTCAATTGTGGAAGACACCAATACAGATGAAGAGTTCGGTGCTTCAAATTTTTATGATATGAGATGTATAAAGATCATTATGCACTTTCATATATTGTTAGGGCATAAAAAAAATATTGTACCTTCTTAAAAAAAAATATCACCTACGCTGCAAATCCTAACATATCACAATAATAAAGTGACAGAACTACGCTTAACCAAATTTATATAATTGTACTTTTATGTGTAATTACTGTCAAATTTTCAAATTAAAAGCTTTAACATAGTTAAATGTATAGAATGGTTAATTATCAGTCTAACAACACTTTAAATGTGGAAGTTGAATGTCAAAATTTATGTATATTTCCCTACCTTTAACATTACAAACTCCCAAATTACAAAAATGGCATCCATGCTAAATTTCATTCTTAACATGTCAAAAAGGATTTAAAAAAAGGTCCCCTCGAAAAATGCACGGACTTCAGATTTATGACCAGACTAAATTGGCTTATTTTCAGTTACAAAAATTTTGTCAGAATTAAAGTCCTAAAGGGGAAAAAAATTCAGTTGAGTTTTCTGTTATTCAGCCGATTGGAATGCTTTTATTAAGATTCTGATCATTTATGTCAAAAGCAATTTTTCCTATCACCAAATACATTTACTGCTGGCCTATTTAAAGTTTGAAAAAGCCATGAGAAACATAAGCCAAGTAAAAAAAAAAAAAAAATCTGTTTATTTCTAGATAAATCAACTAGATTATTCTTATTCAGCCTTGGAGTGGAAGACGAAAAGAAATTGGTTTGACAAAAAAATACTTTTCCAGTCAGTCAATTTGTCATTAAAATCTTATCCAAAATAAAGACCACTTTGAAAAAGATCAATCAGGTAAACAGTGTCAACAAGACAAACTAGAGTGCTTTTATTGAGGTTTGGAGTTGAAGTCAAAAAGTGATTTTTATGATGACCGTATACTTTCACTGTCAGTCTATTTTTAGTTTATCAGAAATAGAAGCCAATTAAAAAAAATATATCAATCGGGGTATTTCTGAATAGACTAGAATAATTTTATTCAGCTTTTGAGCAACCAAATAATTTTTCAGACGGCCTATTTGAAGTTTTAATAGTTTCATAAAAATAAAGCCCAAATGAAAAAACATTAATCAGATGCCTGCATAAGCCAACTAAAGTTTTCTTGCTGAGCTTTGTAGCCAAAAACAAAACAAAATTTCTTAAAAACAGCTGAATAGGTCACTCAAAATAAAATATAGGTAACATAAAAATATATTTGGTGAAGCAATCTCTTTTTGATTCTAGCTCTAAAGTTCAATAAAAACACTTCAGTCGGCCTATCAAGAGAGTTTTTCAATTGACAAACAGGCTGACTTTAACAGTCTATTTAATCTCTAACAATTTCATGTGAATTAAAGGCCAAGTGGGAAAGAAAAAAAAAGTCAGGTTACTTATTGATAGGCTGATTGAAGTGCCTTTATTGGGCTTTAGAATGGCCAAAAATAAATTTGTCACCAGTCAAATGCTTTATTTAGTTGACTTATTTGCTGTTTAAAAAAAGTTCATTAGAAAGAAAAACTAATTAACTGAAGAAAAAAAAATCACTTTGGTATAACTGTGAATAGGCCAATTAATTTTTTTTTTTTTTTTGGTGGGGGGGAGGGGGGGGGCAGCCTGCCTCCTCTGTTCCTCTGGTCGCAAGCCCCTGACTGAAAGTATTATTTGAAAATATCATATGAGTAATACAAAATCTATGAAACTATCTGGTGTGATTAATGCACTAATTCACTCATTTCTTATTTAAAGAATAGTCTGGCATAATGCCAGAGAAATTTCTTATGGAAAAAAATAAAAATTTGAAGTGTTATTTATTTATTAAAATTTTTTAGTAATTATATTGCTGTGTTAATAGGCTATATCACAGTAAAAATATTATTTAATCAATTATGTTAAATAATGCCCCATCTCTAATATATACACCTTTTTTTCCTGTTTTTGCAGTTCTTTTTTCTTTTTTTTCTTTCTTTGTTTTGTTTCAGTACTATCAATCTTCTCTTCTATTTTATAATCATGCACCTGTAAATCATAAAAGAAAAGAATACTTAAATATATATGAAAGGGTAAAAAGAATTAAGATTTTAAATTAATGTTAAGTGATAACTTAATATTAACATCTCAGAATAACTCTTAAATTTATAAACATCTTAATAGGAATTCTATTCTAGAGCCCATGTAAAATTAGTTTTACAACAGAGCACGTAATAACGCAGGAATCAGATTTGAGAACTTTTAGATACACAAACGTCAAGTTTAGCGGCAAAACATTGCAGAATACTTAATCCCAGATATCCGGGCTGACCCATGACAAAGGGTAGGCAGGAACTAGCTCATCTAACTAACTATCCAATGAGAATTCAAGCAAAGAGTTTGAATTCATACCAAAATGAGCGGTATTTAAGCAAGAACTCACGAGAACTTGTGGCTTTTTCTATGCTGCCTTTGCCTAATAAACTTCTGTTAAATCTTACTATATTATGCAAATCTTCCTACCTAAAACCGTGTGCAGCGAATCGCCGACCATCAGCACCGTTGCCTGACTGTTTTCTGGAACTATCCGCTCAGGATGTTTAATACTCGGCCCATGACTGCACCTTGAACTTAAAAAAGGAATATTAGTTAAACTGATGAACTCCTCATCCTTTTTTAAAATGCGTACCCACCTATTTTCAAACATTACTGAAGTCCAACAGGATAGTACACATGCTAAGGGCAATCCAAAAGAGAACTTCTAATAGAATAATGAACGTTTTTTGCTTATCACCTTATCCCAAATTCTTTTTTCCATTTTGAATGATTAATTCGGCTGAACGGATGGATCTGCAGTAAAATAAAACTTATTAAAAAGAGTGGAAACCGAGTGAAAAAATCGATAAATTTACAGCAAACTGATTCTTCAAAACTTTGTTGCGCTAGAAGAATGGAAAAGAAGCGGGCCTTTCATCATTCTCGGCTAGCCAATTCTCCATGATTTTGCTCTTCACATGGTTTATCTAACTCACTTTCTCTCAGATCAAAAGTGAGAACAGAAAAGAAGTGACCCTCTATATTTCCACTTCAATCAGCAACCCTTCTTGACGTACCGAAGAACGAAATTATCGAACAGCGTTGAATAGACTTCATCAGAAATAATGAAGAACCTTTTTGAATCTTTCTGCTACGTGCTTTGCTTTTGACAACAAACCAGAATCGTGAAATGAATGACAGACTTTTTCACTTCTCAATGAGAACAAACAGCAAACATCTGTTCGCCAGCTGACTCTAAACCCAATGGCAGAAAGTTTTGTAGCTGTCTGCGACAAGATATTAAAATTTCATAATCTGTCTGCGAAATTTGCATGTAATCAGGGGTGAAAATAGCTTACACTCAAAAAGCCTGAAAGCTAATAGCGGCAATCTTGGGGGGGGGGGGGGGGAGAAAGCTTAACAGCTGTGGTGATCTCGTGCAACAATACACAAATACAATTTTACTACAGAACAATATAGTATAAACAATTATAAAATAATAAGTTGAACTCATTCAATTAAATATTTTATAGCAATGTTTGACACAACAGAATATAAATAATTATAAATAATAAAAGTTTTAGTTTTGATACAGAAATTTTTACAAGTGAATTTTGAAGTGGAGGAGAAGTTTTTGGAGCAGTTTTAAATTAAATTACTACTTTTCTACGTTCCTGTAGTATCTCAGTAACAGGTAACAGGAAAAAAGGATACATACATAATGCTGCCTATCAAAGGAGATCTAGGCTCCCTAGGTCGCCGTTGTTAAACACTGTTTTGTGTGTTCCTACCAAGGCACCTATAGGGGGGTCTCTACAGTTCTTAGTCCTACCACAGGGTTCACACTAGGAAAAAAAAAATGAGTGAGATCCTCCCACTCTAACAAAAAAATTAAGTGGTATTTTCAAAATTTAAGTGTGATTTTTGAAATTCAGTCAGTAATTGCATTTTGCAGAAAAAAAATTATTTTCATGAAATATACAAATATTAATAATTATAAGCTGTAACAGCCAAAAAACTGCTTAAAGTAAGCGTTTAAAATCTCTTCTTTTTTTCACGTTAAAAGATTTTTGCAGCTTCTTCAAGTTAAAAACTTTCTAATTCTGAGTTTTCTTAGAAGTTATGAGTAATAATACTCAAGGATACATATTGAAGGCAGCGGGAACCCAAAGTGAGCTTTTGAGTGATTTCAGTACACGTAAAAAAAAAAAGACATTAAAAGTACAGAAAAAATCTGACCGCTGGGGTGCCAGTCAAATATACAGTTTAAAACCGTAAAATTGTATCACTGACATATATTTTACACAGGAATCCTGCAAATCAAACAGTTTTTTTGTTAAAAGTACAGTTTTGTCCTGTATATTTGAAGGAGAAATACTAGCACCCCAGATGCCAGTTTTTTCCTGTACTTTTAAAAGTTTTTTTTTACAGTGTATTATTTTTTTTATTTTTTTCATAAAACTATATAGAAAAGAGTTTCCTTTAAATATAGTGACCAGCGAAGCGAGCAAAGCCAGCTAGTAATAAATAAATAAATAAAATAAATACAACAAATATTTTATATACATTATATACTATTTATAATTTTAGATTTTTGAGTTTTCACCTGACCATTAGTAAATGAAAATAAGATAAATAATAAAACTGGAGTGTTTTTCAAATATATAAAAATGGATGGTCCTAAATCTGATACAAAGTATTCTTATATTGTAAAGCAAATGATTATTAAGATCTTATACATTTTAATATCCGTGTTTATCTTTTCCTTTGAATTTTACGAAATTTGTCTCTAATATTTTTTTTACCTAATCCTTTTTACATGTGGCTATTTGTGAATAATAATATTTGACTAGTCTTGTGTGTGTCTAAAGCATAAACTACTATTGACTTCATTATACTATAATTTTTTTTTTTTTTCCTTTATATTTAAATATTCTTATATTTGCAGACATTAATATTGCTTTTATTTTGATAAATTTTATACTTGCTTAACTTAATATTCAAGTATAAATAATTATATAGCAAGTTTTACTATCAGTATTTTTATTTAAGATTTTTACATGTTTAAAATTTTTTATCTTCTTGCAAAGTGTTTTTTTATAGTAAAATGAACAGTTTATATTCCTACTTTTTATGTGTGTTAGGCTTTTTATTATGACAATTAAATATATTTTGTAACTTCATATAATTATTTTGAAATTCATTAGATATCATATCTTATATATTTTCACGTTTCGTATAAGTGCATAAGTTCTCCTTATTAACATGGAGTTACATCATTATTTTCTCTGTAAATATTTTTAACTTCAATTTGTAAAAATATTTGTATTTTATATACCACTTACAATGATGCCAAAATACAGTCTGTAAGGTAAATTTATCGATATACTGTAAAGAATTATGCTGATTTTTACAGCAGAATATGCTGGTACCTATTTTCACATTCTGTTGTTAAATAGATTAACTTACAGCACACAGCAAAAGCATGTGTAAAGAGAGATTTTTTTTTTTTTTTTTTTTTTACATTTTACAAATGTTTACACTGTAAATTATATTGTTTAACAACAGAATGTTTTGAAACTCATTTCTACTATTGTATTCTGCTGTAAAAATTGGCATATTTTTTTACAGTGTATGTCAAAATTTTAATTTATTCTGGACATTATAAATACCTGCTGTTTTTGAAAATCATTTTATTTGTAGTGAAATTTTCTCCAATATGTAGTTACGATTAAATAAGAAGAGAAATAATATTTAAGAAAAGTCGGGAAAAAAAGGCAGAAACTGATAATGTTCCAAACTAAATGAAAACGTTGGCATGTCTAGTAGCATACTGTACTGTACAAAAAGTAAAACAAAAGCAACATAGTTTTTTTTATATCTTTTCCTTTAAAAAAAAGCAATATTTTGATTTTCGTTCCTTGATGAAAAAATCTTTCTCTTGATTCCCCTTTTTTTCCTGTGCCCACGGATAAACTGCAATGCACGTAATTTTTTGAGTTTACTGTATATCATTCATATAAATAACATTACTAGTTAGTCAAAAATGATGATAAATACTTATTGTAATTTGTTGAATGTATGCTAGATTACTGACAATTATTTTAATTCAACAGACAATGTGAGATTAAATATTGTGTGTTTAAATTTGAGATTAAATATAGAGATTTCTGTAAATACTGTTCTGGTGCTATCATGTGTTATGCACGATCATTCAAATAAAAATTACTCAAAAAACTGCATTTGAATTCCAGAGGAAGAAAGCATAGCTTTTAAAACAGGTGCTACAGTTTTCCACACTACAAATTTTTAAACAAACATTAAAAATTCTTTTGTTTTATCTTCCTAATAATAAAAGCTCAAGTTTCTGGAAAGTAACACTCTAAACCAGGGGGTTGTAAAAAACCCGGGTATTTTGTAAAAAGCCCAGCCCAAGTGAGTTTTATTAAAAACCCTGCGTTTTTTGGGGAAAATGGAAATTCTTTTTCCAACAAGCTAATAATGTATAGTATATGTGTTATTTTGTTTTATATGAAAACATACGTAGTTTAGTAAACACTAAACAAGCATTTTTGATCAATAACAACATTTTTGATCAATTTTCAACAGACTATGTGAGATTAAATATTGTGTGTTTAAATTTGAGATTGTTATGCACGATCATTCAAATAAAAATTACTCAAAAAACTGTATTTGAATTCCAGAGGAAGAATATAAAGTAACACTCTAAACCAGGGTTGTAAAAAACCCAGGTATTTTGTAAAAAAGCCCAGCCCCAGTGGGTTTTATTAAAAAACCCAGGTTTTGGGGGCAAAATAGGGAAAATGGAATTTCTTTTGCCAACAAGCTAATAATGTATAGTATATGTGTTATTTTATTTTATATGAAAACATACATAGTTTAGTAAACACTAAACATGCATTTTTGATCAATAACAACATTTTTTATCAATTTTCAACAGACAATGTGAGGTTAAATATTGTGTGTTTAAATTTGAGATTAAATATAGAGATTTCTGTAAATACTGTTCTGCTGCTATCATGTGTTATGCACGATCATTCAAATAAAAATTACTCAAAAAACTGAATTTGAATTCCAGAGGAAGAAAGCATAGCTTTTAAAACAGGTGCCCCAGTTTTCCACACTACAAATTTTTAAACAAACAACATTAAAAATTCTTTTGTTTTATCTTCCTAATAATAAAAGATCTAGTTTCTGGAAAGTAACACTCTAAACCTAAACTGATGTCATTACTAAAACAATTTACTGAAATAAAGAAAATAAATTTGTATCCTTGATTTGGAGGAATGAATATGGAAGAAGGATGATTTAAGAAAAAAGTATCACAACTGCTGCAATGTATCGAAAATAATAATAATAGTATGTCAGGATGATAATTTAAAAGATTAGATGCAATTCTATGTAAGGACAACCAATTGGCAATTTTCTTTCTCAGCCATTGCTATGAACTGCCAAATCATGATCAAAACATAATAATAGAAATAATATAAATGATAATAAATTCTAACAAAAAAAAAATTATGATACTTTTCTGTAATCAAGATCAGACTCAGAGAGAGTAAAAAAATGAGTGTTAGTAAGTGGCAAGAAACTTTTTTAAATAGTATTACAAAGACCACAAATAATAAAGTGTAAAAATACAATGTCATTATCATACCATATCTGGGGTGTCAGTTTTACATTCAGTTTCTTCAACATTAGATGATAATTCTGAAGGCTGTAAAAGAAATACTTCAATTTGTTAATCATATCAAAAATATATATATTATACTTGATACATTTGAAATTTTTAAAATGAAATGTTTTATTAAGTGTAATATACTTAATATACTCAAATAATTTATAAAATTTTAAGTACTTGAAAACATGTTAGCTGTAGTTATCAATGATCATTTGTGAATAATTAAATATATATCAAGTAGTACAAAAAGATAGGGGGGAAAAAAAAAGTGAAGACTTTAAAAATAGAACGAAGCATTTATAATTTGGAAAAGAAAATCCTCACTCTAACTTCGGTGACAGAACTTTTAATTATTTTACAGTTATTCAAATATTATTTAAGCTAAAATTACCAAATTTTGGAAAGTATAATTATGAATTTACATCACCTAATCTCACAGACAGCCAAAGGACTTGGTTTTCACTTTCAAAAAATTCTCAATCATTAAACTAGTACTTATTTTTGAAAAATTGATTTTTTACAATTTTAAAAAGCAGAATTTTTAAAAATGCATTAAGTAATGTGTAATTGTGGAAACAAATTTTCAGATAGAATAACTTGAGTCTTGGCTGTTAAAGCGATGAGGTATTGTGCTTTCTTGAAAAATATTTTAAGTGAAATCTCAATGCTTTCCTATATAATAAATTGATAATAGATGTAGTAACATTAGAAATTAAATGATATTTATAAAAATCATATCAGGTTAACTAGCCATTGCATAATTTTACAATAGTTATATTATTATGGTATTTTATGAATGCTTTGTGTATTATCAGGATATCTCGTTAAAAAATAAAGTTTTGCGAAATCTGTTTTTTTTTTTTTTTATTCCACTCTTTGAACGTGTTGCCTTTTTTTACTTTCTTCTATATGTAATATAGAGAAAGTATTGGATTCGCGAAAATTTTCGACCTCCGTTTTTTGACGGATCTACACGTTTTGGGATGTCCTGAACACGAATTGATAGTTTTTAGAAAATGTCTGTCTGTGTGTCTGTCTGTCTGTCTGTCTGTCTGTCTGTCTGTCTGTCTGTCTGTGTGTCTGTATCATTTTTTTGTGGACGCTGTATCTCACGAACATATGAATGAAATTTAACCAAACTTGGTATTTAGTTGCACCCTGACATGAACTGGTGCCCATTAGATTTGGGGATCAATAGCTCAACAGGTGGCGCTGTAATCGCATTTTATGCAAATTTTTAACATGGCAGAATAGGACAAAATTCCGTATAAATGGGCATAATGAGAGTTATTTTAAACTTGTGATTGTAAAATTAATTTGAATTATTGATGATAGTAGTAGTTAACTAGGAAAAAAAAATTGTGCATGGGGGGGCATCGGTTCCCCCCCCTGGGGGGGAAGTACCCCCCGGGGGGGTTAAATTTTGAAGATGGGTATCATTCGAAAGGTCTCGTCAATACCTTTAAAACGAATGGTTGAACCATAAATCTGTGATAATTTAAAACAAAGTTATCGATTTTTTTTACTTTTAGCAAAAAAAAAAAAAAAAAAAAAAAAAGAAAAAAAATTCGATTTTTTTTTTTTTTTTTTTTTTTTTTAAATTATTGTTAGTGATTGAATATGTATTAATTTTCACAAAAAAAAAAAAAAAAAAAAAAGAAAAAGAAAAAAAAAAAATCTTTTTTTTTAATTTTTTTTTTTTAATATTGTTACTGATTGAATATGTATAGGAAAATATAGAAGAAAGTCTTGTGGTGGCCACAACATACTAGTTTTTATTTGGAAGCAATAAAAAAAAAAAAAAACCTTAAAATATTTTATTTTATCAAGCACACTTAAGAATCTAATTTTCAATCATGAAAAGAAATATTTAACTTTTTTTTTTTTTTTTTTTTGTGCTTCATATGGTAAAAGTAGACATATTCAAATAGTGAAATTAAAAAAAAAATGAAAAACTTTACTTTTGAACAAGATATACTGATAATACAATGCAACAAACATCCCATTGGATTACATGATGAGGAAGGAGAAAGGAGGATATCTGATTACCAAGGACTGTTAAATTCAGTTTTAATAAACACAGGAAAAATTATCAACATCTTGAACAGTAAAAGAAACTAGTGTGCTTGCTGTGGCCACCACATGACTTTCTTCTATATTTTCCTATATAAATTCAATCCGTAAAAATAATTTATTAAAATTATTATGTATTAAAATTATCTTCCACTACGGTGGTTAACGTTAAAACTTTTTCAAATTCCCTAATTTTTCCATGAAATTTTTTCATCATTTTCCCTGACTTAGGCTGTTTTTCCCTAAAAAATTTCACAAAATTTATTGTTTTTTGACGGTAAATTTGATAAAGTGGTCTTATTTTCCGATTCCCAAGTCGCAATTCAGGCAATTAGCTCGGTCAGTATGTCCTTCTCAGAAGGAATCTCCCAGTGTCAGCAACTTTTGTGAGAGTTGAGTTTAAGAATGAAACGTGTGGTACTTCAGTGGATACCTGGCCACTGCAGTGTTTTTGGTAACAAGTAAGCCAACAGCCTCGCAAAAAGATGCTTGAGACTACTTCAAATGAGATCCCCGGCACTATCATTCCATTATAAAGCTGTATATTAAACAAATAATGGATAGGTATTTAAAACTGCAAATTCGTGACAGAATAAAACTGAAGACCTTTCAAAAATTCCCAACAGTCCACGACAGCAAGCTGTGGCCCAGTTCCGCCTCTTGACTGGACATGACTGTTTGGCAGAACATCTCCATTGCATTGGAATCCTTTCAAACCCTGGTTGTCCCCTCTGCAATTCAGCAGAACCAATGAACAGACACCACCTACGTCGATGTGCTTCACTTCATGGCAACTCTGAAACTGCATTTTACTGGCGTGCCAGAGAACTTTTAAGGCAATGACTTTGGTCACTTCTACATTTTGTCTTTTTTTTTTTTCTGTGTATTCCTATTTTATTTTTTTGTAATCATTTTGCTTCTGTATCTGCCTTGCCATTGGGAAGACGAAAAAAAAAAACTTCAATACAAAGAGGGTAAAATAATGAAGACATTGTTATAAAAATAATAAAAAACATGCATAACAAATATGGCTGAATATCACATAAATGTGCATTTTAGTGTTTCAGGTCTTTATTATTAATTTTAAGCAAATAAATTGTAAAATTTTATTATTATTCTTTAGAAGTACCTTTTTAAAAAAGCATCCAATCATAAAATGTGAGTTTATAGCAATTTCAATATTTTTTAGAAAATTTTAAACCTTAAAATCATCATTTTCGTGACTGTCTCCAAGACTCCTGTTTACATACAAAGTATGTTTTTTACTAAAAAAAATAAAATGACAATTATAATAATTGTTAATTCTTGTAAAAAAAACTATTTGTTTTCAAAGGAAATTTTTTTTTCTTTTTAATTACGTTAATTTTCATGCATGAGTAATTAAAATGCTTGTATGCAAGTCTTGACGTCATTTTCGTGACACGTGAAAATAACTTCATATATCATCAAGGGATGGTGCCACCATTCACTTTTTTTAAAGTTTAAGATCAGAAATCAACATTGACGATATGTGGGGGAAAAAAATCTCAAGAAAATTAAAAACAGGTAAGAGTTAACATTATTTTATTGTTTACATGCTGTGCGTATTTTTATTGCTTGTCATTTTCGAGATGCATAAAAAATAAAAAAATATTATTATAAAATTTAGAACAAAGTTTTATTTTAATATAGAATGACGACCAGAAGAAGAAAATGTGACGATATCAGCTTAGTGAAAGCATGTTTTTCAGTACAGAACGAATTATTGACGATTTGTCATTTTCGTGACGGTCATTTTTGTGAAGGCACGAAAATGACATTTGTTGCAGATTTACTATTTTGTAAGCCCTGGATTTAAATAATTTTTTTATTTTGAGTTAAAAGATTTGTTGGTGTAGGATAAGCTTTATATGTAAATATTTAAAGTACTTTCCGGTATCCAGGTAAATATAAAAAAATTACATACGACATTAATATTAAGATACAATTAAAAAAGCAAACTTTTAATTTTTTTTTTTTTTTTTTTTTTTTTTTTCCCCTCTTTAAGGTGTCATTGAGAATGTTACTCAAAATATTTTACTTGTGTCATTTATGGCAAGATGCAGAAAAAATAAGTTTGCATGGCCTGAGAAAGAGGATGTCCATGAAATTCAAGTGCCACATATTCTGTGCAAAATTAGGAATTCTCCTGAACCTGCTTCAAATAGATATTTTAAACTTCAGGATGAAGATTTTAATAATGTTCAAAATGCTTTTTCTGAATTTAATTCAGTTAATCATTAAACTTGTAACTACAAGGATTTTAATACAATAAAATTGCTTGATATTCTCATTATTGCTCTTTCTTTTCCCTTCACAATCTTTTCTCTATTGCTCTAATATGTTCCATTTTTAATATTATATGGTCTTATTTCATTGACAAACAATGTTATTTCAGTGAAAAATAGTCATTTTGACAAATAATGTCATTTTAGTGACAAACAGTCGTTTCAGTGACAAACATTGTCGTTTCAGTGACAAACCAGTCATTTCAGTGACATCATTTTTTGACATCTTTAAATGCTATAATTAAAAATTTAATGCAAGTAAACTAATTATTTCCAGTTTACAGTCAAGAGGTATGCAGTCTATGATATTTTCCATTGATATAATTTATGTTTATAAAAAATTAAATTTAAATTTATTTATTTATTTTTTTTTTAATTTAAAAATTTTGGGTTTTTTTTTATTTATTTTATTTTTTAAAATGGGAAGAACTTTTTAGAAAAGCCTAAGTCTTGTATTTTTTAATGAATCTGAATCACAAAAAAAAAAAAAAAATTAAATGGTAATTTTTATTTTATAGGATAATTAAAATTATAAATTTTTATTGAAAAATTTCAATAAAATTTTAAAAAATTATGATCGATCTCTGTCAAACTCAGAATTTATTTAAGATGTACTTACGGACTTATTTTAAAAAATTCAAATTAAAATACAAAGTTTGAAAAAAAAGTTTAAAAAAATCCAAAATGCACACTTATGTGATATTCAGCCATATGATCCAAGCACTGACCTAATTTAGTTCAATGAGAAATAAAATTTATTATTAAAAACTAAGTTAAGGGGATGAGGTTATCTTATTTAAGAATCCAGTTTTTCAAATTCTGTTTTTTGAATATTACTCTTTTGACATATCACCTTTTAGCTTAGTGAGAAATTAAAAAAATAAAATAATAATAATAATAAATTTAAATATTCCTTTAAAGATTGAAATTTAGAGTCAGACTCAAGGAAATAGATTATATAAATTTATATTTTCAAACTGCTCACTCAGTTAAAAGTTTCTTAAAAGAGTAATATTTGAAAAACTGAATTTTTGAATTTAATATCCTTGTAAAATGAAACTACAAAAACGTCATAGGATTAAGGGGAATCTGACTAATGTACAGTCTTAAAATTACAATTTTTATTTACTTTTTTAAAACATATGGTTCTTTGTAGATAATAAAAAATTCAGTAATTTGGGACATTAATAAGAAAATCTAGAATATTTATATATGTAAATGTTTTCATTTATTTTTACTGAAATTAAATATTACATACTTTGCTTTTTAAACCGCCTAAAAGTAAAATTTACAATGGACAAAAATTGAATGTTAAATTCATGATTAGAGAAAATATTAAAATAATGCTAAAACAAACAATTTCATAGGAAAAAAAGTTATTTTAACTTAATTTTCTAAATGTAATTGATAAAAACGGATAAATAAATTTTCTTACATAAGCACTGTCATTTTACAAAATTGTTTAAAAGAATTTAAGCCCTTTAGAATGAAAACAATTTACAGAAAAATTTTACATGATTTACAGTAAATATGTGATAGTATCATTAAAAAAAAATTCCAAATATTAAAGATGATTACCTTGTCTGGAAATGATGCAAGTTCATGAAGTTCATAATTTTGTTTACTTTTTCTGGGGGGAGGAATAGGTCTTTCACTGTTACTAGTATCTATTTTTAAATAAATAAATAAAAAGCATAGTTTTAATCACTAAATCTTTTTTTAAGAACAACAATAAAAAATAAAAAGAGAAATAATTTGTGTTTTATTAAAAGAATTTCTAAACATATAATAATTTAATGACATTACTTCATTTATTAAAATTGATTGATTTCTTTTATTAGAAACCTTTTATTAAATAACTAATTTACTAGTTTTAACATATTAAATTGTATAATATAATAATGATGAAAAAACAATAAAATGATTGCTTTTTTTAAAAAGTTTCCTGACCATCTACAATTAATAATATTACATATAAATGACAAACATGCATGAATCTGTTAAAAAATAAATAAATAAATATAATAAACAAGAGGCCTATGAACAGTGTCAGGTATGACCATTCCAAAAATATTTTCTGGACCATGACTTTATTTTGATAATATGGATGTCGTGTTATATCAGGTTTTAATTGAAATTAATTCATTATACAAAGTAAACCGTTCCACAGATCGCTACAAAAGTTGAAACATTTAATGTCTGTGTTTAAAAAAAAAAAAAAAAAAAAAAAAAAAAAAAAATGGAATAAAAAATATGTAATCTGCAAGATAAATAAAATATATATCATGAATTCTAAAAAAATATTCATACTTTCACAGTAATGACACAATATTTTTTAAATTTTCAAAAAATATCAAATTATTTAAACACTGAATCCACCCAAGTATTAAACAATAAAAATTAGATAGTTAAGCAAATACAAACATTGATTATATGACTGCCCATGATCAGATAACTTGTCTTCAGAATTAAACCAGGAGTCAGCAGATTTCGATGTTTTTAGTTGTATTGGCTCAAGGTGGGTTACAGAGAGCTCTTTTAATTTAGAGCGTGCATCTTCACCAGCATATGGTTCAATAGTATCAATATCATAGTGTTTTTCTTCTGAGAAAAATTTGGATTTCTAAATACACACACAAACATACACCAGTCAATAAAAATTCAAGATATTGTAAAAACAAATAAATAAAAATATCTATCACATTATTAGAAATGTTGATGCACAGGTGAAATATTATAAATAATATGTATACGCAACCAAAGTGATGACGTCAGTGGCCGTCTGCGGGGACATGCAAAAGATTTCCTACGTTAATCATTCATCGGAATTTTTGTAAAAATTTATTGAAAATTAAGAGAAATTATCTCCCAATTTTAATCTTCATATTTGGGTATAATTATAAATTAGTTACTGACTGAATTGCTTTTGCTGTAAAATTGATAAAGTTTTAATTTTAAATTTCAAAACTCTTAAAAAAAAGAAAAAAAAAATGGTAAACTTCCATTTTCGAATGTAAACATAAATATTTCATTTCAAAGGGTATAAATACCCAACTAATATACTAATGAAAATGATAAATATTCTATCATAATTTGAAGTCAAATTTGATTTCAAATGTCTAAATAAAGTATCTGATATAAGGTAAGCCATCAGGATAGTATAAGATACTAATATGTTACTGTGTGTGCGGAATAGATTTTATATCTGTCATCCTTGGCAGAAAAAAAAAGATCGCCAAATTATCTGGTGACCATATTCAATTCCTTTCAAAAATAGTTATTTTAACAATATATATTAAGAGAACAATCAATAAAATGAAATAATATTTCGTACAACACATATTACGAAAATATACATCTAGCATGTATATTTTCGTATTATGTTTTTGATCGCAGAATTTAATTAAAAAAAAAAAAAAAAGCCAAAGACAACAGAATTTTGAAATTTAAAATTAAAATTTTGTCAATTTCACAGCAAAATAACTTAATCTAACACATGTGCATGATAACCTATTTCTAATTATACCCAAATAAGGGGATTAAAATTAGGAAATAATTATCCTTAAGTTTTTTAAATTTTTTACAAGAAATCCAATGAATAATTAACACAGGAAATCTTTTGTTTGGCCCCACTCACTGACAGTCAGTGACGTCACACTTCACTTGTGTATGCAGACTATGTTGTAATCAAAGGAAAATACACTTTCTTAATAAATAAAATAATTTCTCTTTAATAATTATGTACGATAGTGAATAGTTACTTTTTTCTTTTGATCCTATTACTTATTTCCAATACCATGTTGATTAAAAAAAAAAATGTTGTAGTTATCACCTTCTCCCTCCCCCCTTTATTTTTATTTTCTTTTCTTTTCCTTGATTTTAATTAAATTGACTCTTGAAACTTTTTTTTAAGAAAAATAGAAACCTAAAATAAAAAGAGATGCAAGAAAAATGCAAAAAATTCAGATTTAAATGATGGTAGGTAAACAAAAAATTGATTTTAAGTTAATTTCAGATTTTTTTTTTTTTTTTTTTTTTAATTTTATCATTCATATATTCCACATTCTTAATTAAAAATTCAATTTTTCAGTATTAATTCCATTTTAACCTTTTAACATATAACTGTTCATTAACACAGATATAAAATAGTAATAAAATACTATAAAACCGTAAAATAAGCAAGAGACATTTAAAACTTATACTGCAATGCATTTAAACATAATAACTATACTTTAACGAAGTTAAATATACATATAAAAAACAAATTGATACCTTACATATCACTCCGTTCTTGGCAGAAAAGCTTTTTTCGAAGGGGATCCCCTTCTTCGGCGGTGCCGTCTGCACTCCGTGGCTGGCAGTCGCTAACTAGTTGCTCTTCTCTTTTATTGATGAGTAGGTGACGCCATATTTCATTTATCTCCGCCGATTCGTGGTCGTTAATGACGTCAGGGTTATGTGCGATCTCGACGCTCTCTCTTAGGTACGCGTAGGTGGGATTATTGTAATTAGCTAATTTCTTTACATTTTCAAATTCGATTTTAACATTATTTTCAAGATAATTTTTGGCCAAAGCAGTGGTGTTGCGGTTAAATTTAATATCGTTCTGATGCTCTTTAATCCAGGTTTTTATTTTTATTTTAGTGACACCTATGTAATTATATTCTCTGTTTTCTTGATTTTTGAGGGGGATTTTGTAAATACCTGCAGTTTCAGTGGGGGGGATCGGATCTTTATCGCTTCTTATTAGTTGAAATATGTTAGGGTTGGGTTTTATTGGTATGTTTAAGTTAAATTTGCTAGCTGTGTTTTTTATTTTATTTGAAATGCCCTGATTGTACGGTATAGAAAAAGTGTATTGGGTAGGGGTTTTTTGTGCATTCGGAATACTATTTAATTGTTTGATTCGCTTTCTATACAATTGGTTTACTAACTTTTTAGGGTAGCCTGCCTCAACCGTTAATTTATTAATGAAATTCAGTTCTTTTCTTAATGCTAATTTGTCTGAACATATGAGGATGGCTCAATTAATGTAGCTCCGTATCGTGTTTAATTTGTATCTGTATGGCGTTTTGCTTTTGTTGTTAATGATCTCGTTACTCGCAGTGGGCTTCCGGTAAACAGTGGTTGCTGTGCTTAATTATTTTAACATCTAAAAAGTTAATTTCTTTATTATTTTCGTCTTCGGCTGTGAATTTGATATTTTTATCGAGTTGGTTGAGCTGATTTAAAATTTCGGTGCTATTATGATTTACTTTAATTATTGCGAAAACGTCATCGACATAATGGACCCATAATTTAATTTTATCACCTAACAGTTCTGTAATTTGGTTTTCCATGAGTCTTAGTTTAAATTCTGCGATTATGCCCGATATAGGGGATCCCATAGGGACGCCCATATTTTGTTTATAAGTAATGTTGTTAAACTGAAAATAGTTTTCTCTTAATATTAAATTACTAGTTGCAATAAGTGTGTTGGCTATGGGTGTTTCATATTTTTCTTTGATAGCGTTATTAATAATTTCGGATATCTCATTTATTTATATAGAGGGATATAGGTTAACAACATCAAAACTGACAAGGTGATCGTTTTGGTCTATGGTTAAATCTTTAATTTGTTTAATGAAATCTTCTGTGGAATACAAAGTGGTATTGGAGGGAGGTAAGAGTTTGCGATAGATTTTTGTCATGTATTTTTCTAATGGGTAGGTGGGCCCTTCCTTTTTATTTACTATGGGTCTAAATTTTGGGGGGGGAGGGGGGTATGATCTTTATAACGTCCAAACAACCGCAGGGTATTGGGGGCAAAATTATTTATGAATGGAGCTTGATTGTTAGGCCAGTTACCTTTTTTAATTAATTGTTGGACTTTGTCAATTAGTTTTTTATTGGGGTCAGTTTGTACTTTGGTAGTCTTCATTTCATTAATAGTTTCATTTATTTTATTTTCATAATCGGAACGGTTTAGAATGGCAATTTTTCGCGTTTTGTCTGTTAATGTACAAGTTATAGCTGTATTTTCCCTAAGTTGTTTAAGTGCTTTGATATCGGCGCGATTGATATTATTATTTTTACTATTAATGTTTTTGTTTATTAAGTTATGTGCTACATTACGAATTGTGTTTTTACATTCGGTCCGGGTTTTACTAATGGCGGTCTCAATTTTGGCTATAGAGTCTTTTATATTAATGGGTTGCTCTAAAATAAACTTTGGTCCTAATTTTAACAATGCGTCCTCGTGCCTGTTTATATTATAATCTGAGAGGTTAATATATGGTTGTTCCTTTATTTGTTTTTCCTTTAAAAAATCTCTATTTATCCATCCTTTAAGTTTTTTATTATGTTTTTTGATCGCGATGTTCTTTTCCACGTTATTGTAGATCTCAATTTTACCTTTTAATTCACTAAAGCTATTATTGTCCATTGCACTTTTCATCTGATTTTCTAGTTCGTTTTTTATTTTAATATTATTATACAGTTCCGTTTTTTACGTTTTATCATTTTGGAGAGTATTTTATTTTCGAAATTTTTAACATCCCGGGAAAAAAGGTTTTGAAGGGTTTTGTTATGTACTCTGAAACTCTTAGGAATAATTTTAAAATTTTGGCAATCATGTAGGAAGTTAATACTTTCTTTTGTTTTGACACATTTTTTGTTAATTTTCTTTAATTTTGAAATGCAATTTTTATATCTGTTTATTGGGCTAATTAAATACGAAAAAAACCACGAAAACGCGGTAAAAATAGTAATATAAAAAAGTTTTTAAACACCCACTAAACGGGTGAACAAAAAAGCATTAGAAATTTGATAATTTCAAAAATATTATAAAATACGAAAAGGGGGGGGGGAAGTTAAGCGTAGAAATCTCAAAAAGGAAACAAAGAACCACGGGGACAAAAATTTACATCGCGAAAAAATTTTTAAATTTTAAATTACAAACTACCCACTAAATGGGAGCAAAAAAGGAAAAGAAACAGATAAAAAACTACGGAAACAAAAATTTACATCGCGAAAAAAAAAAAAAAAAAAAAAAAAAAATTATTTAAATTACAAACTACCCTCTAAACGGGAGCAAAAAAGAAAAAGAAACAGATAAAAAATAAAAACTTTTAAATGAAAGCCATTAATTTAAAGAACCCCACATTCGTGGTCAAAATGTATCAGATATTTACTTAATGTTTTGATTTTGTTTTCTGTACCTTTATCTTTTTTATTTTCCCGTTCCTCTTACCCGTAATGTGAGTTCTTTAAATTAATGGCTTTCATTTAAAAGTTTTTATTTTTTATCTGTTTCTTTTCCTTTTTTGCTCCCGTTTGGTGGGTAGTTTGTAATTTAAATTTAATTTTTTTTTTTTTTTTTTTTTTTTTTTTGAAGAAAATCATTAGAGCCGTTTTTGAGATACGGACTTACGGTCCTACTTCCGGTTCCCGATGACCCACTTCCAGTTTTCGAATTTTCACCAAAATTTGGGAAATTCATCTGTACACCAGACCTGTATCAATTCTAAAGTTTTGTAGTTCTATCTTTATTAGTTCAGAGACATGATAGCCAGAAGATTCCACACATATATACACACACACATACACTAAGTGACAAAAAGAAAAGCCGCACTTGGATATTTTCCATTTCACCTTCTACAACTGCCAATTTTGTCGTTTAAAAAGCAAATTTTCGAACAGATTTTATTATTTTGTCCACCACATACACTTTAGCATTGAATCCAGTATTAAAAACAAAATGCAATTTTAGAAAAACTGTAATTTTAGAAATTATTTCAAAAATGATAAGAATAAGGCAGTTAGCGATGCCACAAAAAATATTAATTTTTGAATGAAAATCAAAAAATATTTTAATACGCGAGATGGCAAAATAATTAAATGTTAACGAAATATTGGTAAAATGGCTTTTAGCAAAATATAAAATTTTTTGGCTGTTTAGACTGGAAATTGGGCTTTAGGCGGCCACGTTGCTCATCCAAGCAAGATAACCGCAAGTTAAAAAGCAAATGTTTAAAAAATCGATTTGTATCATGTTCAGAACTTAAAAAAGAAAAAAAAAAAGTGTATAGCAAAATACTTTCTTCAAAAATAGTCCGGAAGCAATTAAACAAGGCAGGTAAAAAAACAAGAAGATCTGCAAAAAAGCCATTATATTAAAGACAAATATAAAAAAAAAAAAAAAAAAAAAAAAAAAAAAAACAAGACATCAGTTGACCAAAAATTTAAAAAATTTGCAGTTAATTATTGGGCTGAACTGAGTTTCTCTGATGAGTCAAGTTTAATTTATTTCGAGCTGATGAAAAAAACTACTAGGACAATAAAAATGGGACTGACTTAATGAAAACTGCTCTCTTAAAACAGTGACACATTCTCCGTAAATTATGATACGGAGCTGCACACTTTTTCAAAGAATCAGACAAATTTTCATGCTCAAAGGATCAATTAACTCAAAATAAAACACCAGTGATTATAAAAGTGGTGCCTGACCGACTATTTTGGAGGTAATTTCAGACTTTTCTTCAAACAGCATTTCAAGATGATAATGCACCTTGCTGTACGGCATCTGCGGTACGTCAATTTGAATCAAATTGTTAAAATTACCTATCCATTCTCATGAGCACTTATAATTCTGCAAGTAGTAATATCTTTTTTCATTCTAAGAAGCAAAAACACCTTTATCAGACATGGTACAAGCTTAAAGAAAAAAAGGCTGAACTTTTCACGATCCCCCCCCCCCACTCAAAAGTGTTATCAGGCAACTGATACAATATAAATTTTTCAATAATAAATATAATGTTAAATCTGATTGGATACATGCACACACAATAAACAAAATCAGAACAATAAATCTTATATTGAATATCATATTAATTATAAATAAAATAGTTGTAAGTGCTTAAAGAACAGACACACTTATTACATATACTTGAAAATAAGTTTATTCTTTAGAAGCATTGTTTGCTGGGGCAATTGATTAGCAAAATAATGTAGTTCAAGTTCATTTTTTTTCATTTTCTCCAAGTTTGAATTTGACATTTCTTGAAAGCCAATCACTTAGAAATTTCTAATAATATATTACACAAATTCAGGCTGTCACCCCCCCCCCCCCCCACACACACACACATGTCCAAAAAGTTTTAATGCAGATTTGCATTGATCCCAAGAGTAACAATTTTCAAGCTTAAAAAGACTGAAAAGTAACATGTCTGTTTTATACGCGTAATTCAGCTCCAAATTACTTCACAGTGAAATAATTGCAGATGGGGGGACTAGACTTGAATACAAAAATATCATTTTCTGCGATTTTGGAATTTTGGATTTTTAAGGGGGGGAAGGGGGTAAAAATGATTTTCGGAGACAAATTTAGTAAAGTACGGATTTTCGAGTAAAATTCTACCAGTAATAACTCAGAGATATAAAAAAACCACGAAACATCTTGAAGATATTTTCAAAAACTCATTTATGATTTTTTATTTATTTATTTATTTTTTTTTTTTTGGGGGGGGGGGGGGTTACGAGAGGGTGAATTCGATCCCCCCCTTTTGCACTACATTCCTCTGTGGAAATCTATAGGAGCTAAGGTCAAAAATTTTAGTGTGTGGCTTATTTGTGTGTCCAATACCCATTGTAATGGAATTTTACGAGAATCCCCCCCTTGGGGGTGAGGTGGGGAATAAACAAGTTTCGAAGCATAACTTTGCTTCATATTATCTCAGTAAGATTAATTTTTATGTGTGGGTTGTTTATGCGTTCATAAAACGCACTATAAAGGGATTTTACAAAATTTCCCCGCCCTTCAAAAACACGCTTATAAAAGTAACTATGCTCCAAATTATCTCAGAATAGCGATTTTTTGATATGTCGATAGGTTATGCGTGCTCAAGACACATACTACAAAAGGAGTTTGTAAAATTCCACCTCATTACCCTTGAGGGGGGTGGGGGGCAAAATCATGTTTCCATGCGCAACTCTGCTCCAAACTATCTTAGGCTATTTTTTATGTGCGGATTGTTATGCGTTCCCAACATGCCCTATAAAGGGATTTTGTGAAATTTCCCCTTTCCCCCATTTAAGGGCGGGGTGGGGGGCAAAAACACATTTTAAAGAGTAACTCTGCTCCAAATTATCTCAGGAAATCGTTTTTTGATATGTCGATTGGTTATGCATACTCAACACACACAAACTACAAAGGGATTATCTGAAATTCCATGCTATCCCCCCTTTGAAGATGGGGGAGGGGTAAAAAACACATTTCCATGCATAACTCTGTTCCAAATTATCCTAGAATGACAATTTTTGATGTGTGGTCTGCTTATGCAGAATGTGAAATTCCACCCTACTGCCGCTTACGGGCAAGGGGGGCAAAAAGCATGTGTTCATGCTTAACTCTGCAGTAAATTATCTTAGGAAGGACATTTTTATGTGTGGGCAGGGGTGGATTTAGGCTTAGGTCTGTGAGGCCCAGGCCTAGAGACGTCTGTGTTTTAAGGATGCCAAATTTTTACAGGCGATTAATATTTGTTAGATGAAGGCGATTAAAATTTAAAAAATGGCAGAAATTTGAAAAGTAACTTCGATTTAAAAGATAATGGAAACTGAAAACCAATTAGGGTTTTCATCAATTTGAGAACAATGTCTAAGATACTCTGACCTATAAAGGATTTTTTGTACTGGTTTGAAACACATGAATGTAAACTACAGGGTTCATCTATAATCTGCATACCCATAATTCGCAATTGTCTATAATCCACACTCACTTTGCAAATGTAAACAAAAGATTTTGCAGTAACGAAAATCCAATATTTTGGATGTATATGAGAAAATATGATGTTAATTCACATACTAAAATGAAAAAAAAAAAAAATGAGTGTAAAATTTAATTTAGATATGCATAATTAATTTTAAAAGGAAAAAAAAAAAACTTTTATTGCCTTTATACTTTTTTAGCGAATCTGAATAATATTCAATTAGTGATCAAACAAAACACATGCAAGTACAGTTTTCTAACTCCTTTCCAGTAACAGCATTGCTCATTGGTTGATAAAAAAATTACATCATATGTGTAGGTAGGAGTGTATTTTCACAGATGTTTACGGAATGTTAGTGTAAATGTTCTTTTTTGGGTGGTATTTCCAAAATACACAAAACTATTTTAGGAAAAATTTATACCAGCATTTGTTTTGAAAATACGATCTACAATGCAGTCATTAAAATCTGCATCAAACTAATCACATTGCAAGTATCTGGCTGCATGCTGTTAATCACAGTCCAGAAGTAGGAGTACAGTTTTTTATTGAATTACTCATTTAAGGATTTAAATTATGCATTTGCTTCTACTTCATTAAATAAATTTTATTGTTTGTTATATTTATTAGTATTACCTTCATTGCATTATATAAAAACAAACAATTCTAATTCTAGCTTCATTAAATAAAGTTTATTGTTTTATGTACATTATACTAATTCATATAGCGAGGAAATGGCATCAATGATCTATAATTTGCAAAAATCTATAATCCGCACAAGTTCTAGAACCAAGGTGTGCGGATTACAGATCTTCAACTGTATATAAAAGAGCAGAGTCTCTCTGTGTGTGTGTGTGTGTGTATGTCCGCTATAGAAACCTAGGCTGTTTCTCCAACCGGAATAAAATTCGGCACGGTTAATGTTTACGACTCGAGAAACACAACGCCGCAAGCGATTTTACAAAATTCGCCCCCCAAGCAGGGGAGGGGGCAAAACATAATTTCACAAAATCCTTCATATCTCAAAAAAAAAAAACAGATATCCGTAAAATTTTTGCTTTAAAATATAGCTAATACAAATGTCTAGAAACCTGTTTCTGGAAATTTAGAAATTCGGTCCCCAAGGGGGGCGGGGGGGGGGGGGCAAAACGTAATTTCACATGCATAAAACGTGATTTCGCATAATCCTATATATCTCAAACAAAAAAAAAATATATATATATATACATGAAATTTTTGCTCTAAAATATAGCTAATGCAACTATCTAAAAACCAATTTCTGGAATTTTAGAAATTCAGCCCCCAGGTGGGGCAGCAAGAGGGGCTATGGATCAAAAACAAATAGAAATACAGTTAGGCCTTTCAAAATCGGTACAGACAGGTTTTAAAGGCCTGCAAGTCGAATGGGGATATTTTCGATTGTGTAAAGTTATTAGGAGGGGCAAGAAGGGGGAGGGGAGAGGGGGGGCAAAAAAATAAAAATAGTGCCAGATCGTTCAAAATTGGTACATAGAGGTTTTCGATACTGACAAATCGATTGCGGATATTTTTGAATTTGTAAAATTATTAGGAGTGGCGTGTAGGGGGTGGTGCGGTAAGGGGGGGCTATGGGGCAAGAACAAATAGAAATACAGTTAAGGCGTTCAAAATTGGTACTGATAGGTTTAAGAAGCCTGCAAGTCGAATGGGGATATTTTCGAAAGTGTAAAGTTATTAGGGGGGCGAGAAGGGGGGAGGGGAGAGGGAGGGGCAAAAAAATAAAAAAGAGTTAGATCGTACAAAATTGGTTTTTGAGGTTTTCAATACTTTCAAATCAATTGCGGATATTTTCGAATTTGTAAAATTATTAGGAGGGGCGGTAAGGGGGGGCTATGGGCAAAAACAAATAGAAATACAGTTAGGCCGTTCAAAATTGGTACAGATAGGTTTTAGAGGCCTGCAAGTCGAATGGGGATATTTTCGAAAGTGTAAAGTTATTAGGAGGGGTGAGAAGGGGGAGGGGAGAGGGGGGGCAAAAAATAAAAATAGAGTTAGATCGTTCAAAATTGGTATATAGAGGTTTTTGATACTTACAAATCGATTGGGGATATTTTCGAATTTGTAAAATTATTAGGAGGGGTGGGAAGGGGGTGGGGCGGTAAGGGGGGCTGTGGGCAAAAACAAATAGAAATACAGTTAGGCCATTCAAAACTGGTACAGATAGGTTTTAGAGGCCTGCAAGTCGAATGGGGATATTTTTGAAAGTGTAAAGTTATTAGAAGGGCCGGGAAGGGGGGGCAGAGGGTCAAAAAAAAATAAAATAGAGTTAGATATTCAAAATTGGTACATAGAGGTTTTCGATACCTACAAATCAACTGCGGATATTTTTGAATTTTTAAAATTATTGGGAGGGGCAAAAAAATAAAATAGAGATAGATCGTTCAAAACTGGTGCATAGAGGTTTTTAATACTTACAAATCGATTGCGGATATTTTTGAATTTGTAAAATTATTAGGATAGACGGGAGGGGGGGCGAAGGGGGAAAACAATAGAAATAAGAGTTAGAGCAATTTGGGAATTTTTTCCGAAGACAGTGAGATCCCGGTGCGACATTTTTCCTAATCAGATTTTGTTTCTCTTTTTTTTTCACGTGATAAAAATTAATGCAATTCTGAGAATTCAGTAATTATAGTGATTCATTTAAAAATAGGGACCAGCGAAGCGGGCGTCACCTACTAGTACACATATATGGGAAAAAAATTCCCTGAGTTCCCAAACAATTTTCAACATAATATTAGCGACATATTACAAGAAACGCTCCTCTAGACAGGACAAAATACACAACTACTTCCACTGTATAGTGTCATATTACTGTCGACCATGATAGAAATTCAGATAGAAATCATTGTTTACATGCGTATTTTCCCAATATATCAATTAAATTTTGATATGAAGCTAAACAAGAAAAATCTAACTTGAGAGAAAGAAAATATTTGTTTTTCCAGGTTTTATAACCGATTTTCCCTAACTTTTAATGAAAATTTTAATTTTCCCTGACTTTTTTCAACAAATTTCATATTCCCTGAGTATTCCCTGTTTTCCAGGTTTTCCCTGATGAGTATGAACCCTGAAACTATATTTGTACGATTGATCAGATGGACTAGATAATATTGTATATAACTACGAGATGCTTCTATTTTCATACAGAGATGGTACGGCCAGGATTAGATTTATGCTTAGATATGCTAAGCCACAGCAGATAGAGACAAAATTCATAAGCCTATTAAAATTTGAAAAACAATTTAATTTTAAACCCAAATTTAAATATAAAAAGCAACTGAAATTCAAAACCGATTAGGTTTTAAATCGACAGTATAAAGAAATTTGAATGATCCCTGCTACGACTCTGCATGTTTTCACTTTATGAATAGAAATATTTTTCCTCAGTTACATTACATTTTTTAGGGGGGGGTGGCATAGCAAATGGGCCTAGGGCACAATCTAACTTAAACCCACCTCTATGTGTGGGGTCAGTTACATATATCGAACTCATAATATAAAGCGATTTTGCGAAATTCCCTCCCCCTTCTTTCTTTTAAGAACAGGGCTAAAAAACACATTTTAAAACATAACTGT
The DNA here is from genome assembly GCA_963930645.1 of Salticus scenicus. NCBI lineage: Eukaryota > Metazoa > Arthropoda > Arachnida > Araneae > Salticidae > Salticus > Salticus scenicus. Next base: position 58,291,748 of record OZ005655.1, read on the forward strand.
GCTTCAAATAATCTCAGGATCTCGATTTTTTAATTTGTCGGTTATGTATGTGTATGCAACATGGAACTATAAAGGGATTTTGTGAAATTACTCCCCCCCTCGCCTTTGGGGGGGGGGGGGGCAAAAAACACGTTTTCAAGCTTAAATGTGTTCCCAATTACCTTAGAATGACGAATTTTGGTGTGTGGGTGTTGATTAAGTGTACGTAATGTGCACTTTGATGTGATTTTGCCAATCTTTCACTTTACCTGCAAGGGAGGGAGAGAAAATGCAGGCAAGGCACTACCGAAGGCATTGTTGCTCCAGACTCTAAGTGTGCACTGTTAAAAATTTCAACAGAAAGCTCTGTGTAATATATTATCTTAAGTCTTACGTAAAATTACAGAGAAAAATAAACAGAGATGTTAAAAAACTTATTTTATTCATTCATTTTAATAACTAATATTAATTTCATTAATTATTGTTGAGCCCAGTGGCAGAAAATTTTGTAGCTGTCGGCGACAGGCTTTTAAAATTTCATAATCTGCCTGTAAAATTTGTGTGCAATCAGGAGTGAAAATGGCTTACACTCAAAAAGCCTGAAAGCTGATGAGAGGGGGGCTTAATATCAGTGGTGATCGCGTGCAACAATACACGGATACAATTTTATTACAGAACAATACAGTATAAACAATTGTATTCATTCAATTCATCTCATTCAATTAAATATTTTATAGCAATGTTTGTCACAACACAATATAAATAATCTATATTAATAAAAGAAGATGTCTGTCTGTCTGAGTATCTATACGTTCAGCCCCTATTGAATGCAGAACTATAATATTTGACATACGGGTGCTCAGAAGCCTGCCCGAGCGCATAGTGAAAAATAAAATTAAAATTTTTAATTAGTTCTGGAGATATTAATTAAAATGTAGACCTATGTCTAATAAAAAAGCGATCTCAATGACTGAGAATTCACCGCGATTGCATAAAAATGGATATTTTAACGGAGTTAAAAGCAGAAAAAGTGGAAAATAAATTAGAAATATTAGTCCGATCGTTACGAATTTGGTACCAAATGAAAGGGGAATTTTTTCCAAATCTAAGAGTGCAAGCAGCTTATTGATACAACAATTACATTTTTTAAAGTTAACTAAAGTATAAAATTTAGATGGCAACATCATTTCAATTGTCTGCCATGAAAACAGATCGCAGACAACTGTCTGGATGAAAAAGGAAATGACTGTAATCAATTAAGATGTCACGTGTTTTATAGTGCGGGGGGAAATTGCAATTTTCTAACTTTTTCTAATTTTCATTCACGTTACATTTGAATTAATATTCGGCCTAGACAGCATATTATAAAGCTACTGTTTTCATGAAAATATATCAATAAACAAAAAAATTACATATTTATTGGAAAAAGATCAAGTTTTCTTTTATATTTTGCAATATTTTAAATTGAGATATGCCGTTGAAATTTCGTAGTATTTGGTTTTAATGCCCGATAATCCGATTGTGAATATTTCTGAAAGAGTACAATTATTAGGGAGGGCTTGAGGTAGGGGGGAAAGGGACAAACATAAAAAAAAAAAAAAAAAAAAAAAAAAAAAAAGAGTTACAGCATTTGAAATTGGTTGGCATATTTAGATTTTAAGGCAAGGTAAATTGATTGCGGATATTTTGGAGTGTAAAATTATTATTAGCGACGGAAAGGGGGAGGGGAGCGAAGGGGCAAAGATGTAGAAAAGGAACGGGAGTTTTGGAGAAAACAACGGAATACCCAGAACACCTTTATTCTTTAATATTTTGCAGACTTTCGAATTCCAATTTCTGCTCACACATACTAAGGATTTTTAACGTTTTATAAGTCCGGAATTATGCAAGTTTTGGAGAAAACCATGGATAAGTCGGATTACTGAGAGAGAATAATAAAAAAAAAAATCTCTGAGAATAATAAAAAAAAATTTACATTTTAATTTACATTTAATTGCAAATAAAATTTTATTCTAATATTTTAACTATGATTAAATTATTCTTAATACTTCATTCGAAAGACATTTCAAAATACTTTTATATTATCAAAAGTGGTTTTCGAGATTTCACCCAATTTACATGTTTTGAGGTGTCCTGAATCGGTTTTCTTTTGTATCTCAGCTACTGATTAAAATAATGTCATAAGTAATACATCATTTAAAAGCTTTGTTGATTTGGAATTGAACAGTAGATTACAGAAATTTCTACCGCTAGATGGCACTGTAATATTTTAAAATTTCATTATTTCAAATTCTAATTATGATTAAATTATTTTTAATACATCATTCGAAAGATATTTTAACGTTCTTTTATATTATCGAAAGTGGAATTCGAGATTTTACCCGATTTACACGTTTTAAGGTCTCCTGTTTAGGTTTTCTTTTGTATCTCAGCTACTAAAATATTTTCATAAGTAATACATCATTTGAAAGGTTTGTTGATTTAGAACTGAACAGTAGATTACAGAAATTTCTACTGCCAGATGATGCTGTAATATTTTAAAATTTCAATATTTCAATTTCTAATGAGCGAGGAAGGTGTTGTATGTTCTAAAATGGGGATAAGGCGCCGCAGTCGCCACCGAGCGAGACTTTGCTAAAGTCAGAATTTTGAAAGATCGTAACACTGTGAGCAAACAGGCTGTTTCAGATATTCAAACGGGAAGAGGGCGCCGCAGGCTACCGATCGGGAATTTACTGCAATTAAATTTTTCAATAAAGCTATTTTCACTATATGTCAATAAGCTGTTGTAAGATCTGAAACGGGAAAAAGGCGCCTCGAGCGGGAGTTTCATAAAGTCGGATTTTTCAAGGATCGCGAACCAGCTGGTCGCCGAAGGCGGCTATCTTTAAATAATAAAAGTATTAGTTTTAGTTTTAATACAGAAATTTTTATAAGTGAATTGTTATCCGAAAGTTGCGGACAAATTTTTTTGATCAGTGCAGACAAAAACTGTCTGCAAACCGTTTTTCTGTGTCCGCGACTATGTCGCCGTGTTTCTGCCGCTGGGTTGTTGAGAATATATTTCGGACTTAGAATGCTTTTTCTAAAGTAGAAACAGTCATTTTTAATTTTAATTAAAAAATTATTCCCTTTTAACTAAGATCACTTTTAACTTGATTATTCACTTTTAACTAAGAATTACTGTAAATTTACAGAGACTTTGGATAAATATTTACATTAAATTTACAGAAATTTTTAACAGTGTGGTGAGTGGGAAAACTGCTACCGAAGGTAGCGAGAACTTTAAAGATTTTAACTGATTTCAATGATTTTTTTTTAATTATTATTATGATATGGTCTTTTGAGAATTCATTTTAATATAATGACCAGCGAAGCAGGCAAAGCCTGCTAGTAATATAAAAAAGCATAGTACAAAATGGCAATAAAATTATCAAAAATGGGAAGAATAAAATGTTTATAATACTTCTTTTAACTTTCTACGTTTGCGTTTCAATTCTTCTTTAACACTTTCAGGAATTTCTGAAATAACCTAAAATGATAACAAATATTAAAGCCTTACAATAATTATATAATTAACTTTTATTAATTACAAAATTAATTGAGGAGAATTACTTAGTTAATTTATTTTGTACCAGAAAAATAATAAGATTACTCTCTCGAATTATATATTTAGTTAAACATAGAGAAATCTTCTTTTAATTCTCGAAGAGATTTACATGTTACAATCAAAAGTGCTACCAGTTGTCAATTAATAGATATTTTATAAAGTTTTTTCTTTTTTTTTTAAAAATACTACATGAAAGTTAAAGCATTAAAATTTAAATACATATATTCTTTTTAAAAATATTGTCTAGAATAAAATCTAGCAGCTATACAAATTACTTATTCTTATTAATTAGAAATAGCTGTTTCTTAATAGCAAGTAAACTAAAATTGATAAATGTATTCCTTATTTAAAGTGTAAAAGCATTAATAGAATACCTACAATGTTCTTTTTAATGCATGCATTTATATTCTTTTGGAAAAATGTGTATTTTAAGTTACATATAATATATATATATATACATATATATACAGTAAAGCTGCACACTATTTTATATATATTTTTTGTAGGCTTTATTATTATTATTATTAAATTCTTGAGCAGTTGCTAAGACTTCAAAATAATCTATAATACATTATATAAATAAATATTAAACAAAATACCTTATTATTCGACTTCGTGCGTTGCAGAAGAGCTCTTTTCGGACGGGGGGCCCCTTCCGTCTTCAGTGTCGTCCACACTTCGCGGCTGGCAGTCGTAGGTTTGATGTTTTTCCTTAAGTAGGTGCCGCCATATTTCTCCCATCTCTGCCGACTCGTGGTCATTAATTGCGTCACTATGATGCGCGATCTCTATGCTTTCACGGATATACGCGTAGGTGGAGTTGTTATAGTTTGCTATTTTTTCTACATTTTCAAAATCAATTTCTATGTCATCTTCAAAATATTTTCTAGCTAGCGCGGTGGTACGGCGATTAAATTTAATATCGTTTTTATGTTCTTTTACCCTTGTCTTAATCTTCCTTTTGGTGACTCCTATATATTTAAATTCTTTATTTTCTTTATTTTTTACGGGAATTTTATAGATACCTGCAGTTTCGGTGGGGGGGATCGAATCTTTATCGCTTCTTATTAATTGATATATATTGGGATTGGGTTTAATGGGAATATTAACGTTAAATTTATTAGCGGTGTGTTTTATTTTATTTGAGGTGCCTTGATTATAGGGAATAGAAAAGGTGTATTTTGTGGAAGTTTTTTGGGCATCTGGAATATTGTTTAATTGTTTTAATCGTTTTCTGTACAAGTGGTTGACTAATGTTTGTTAAAAAATACACCTTTTCTATTCCCTATAATCAAGGCACCTCAAATAAAATAAAACACACCGCTAATAAATTTAACGTTAATATTCCCATTAAACCCAATCCCAATATATATCAATTAATAAGAAGCGATAAAGATTCGATCCCCCCCACCGAAACTGCAGGTATCTATAAAATTCCCGTAAAAAATAAAGAAAATAAAGAATTTAAATATATAGGAGTCACCAAAAGGAAGATTAAGACAAGGGTAAAAGAACATAAAAACGATATTAAATTTAATCGCCGTACCACCGCGCTAGCTAGAAAATATTTTGAAGATGACATAGAAATTGATTTTGAAAATGTAGAAAAAATAGCAAACTATAACAACTCCACCTACGCGTATATCCGTGAAAGCATAGAGATCGCGCATCATAGTGACGCAATTAATGACCACGAGTCGGCAGAGATGGGAGAAATATGGCGGCACCTACTTAAGGAAAAACATCAAACCTACGACTGCCAGCCGCGAAGTGCGGACGACACTGAAGACGGAAGGGGCCCCCCGTCCGAAAAGAGCTCTTCTGCAACGCACGAAGTCGAATAATAAGGTATTTTGTTTAATATTTATTTATATAATGTTTTAATGACTTCGTTTAAATCATAAAGTTATAATCTATAATACTTTTTATGCATGCTTATTATTATTACTATTAATAAATTCTAAATCTGACTGGCAGCCAGACTGACAGCAAACTGGCAGCAAGAATTTTTTCGTGTTTCTTAACCATAAAATAAAGCTTTTACTGTTATCAGAATCCATGTACCTTATGATGACATTTTTTATGTAGCCAGCTCTGAGACTATTATGTTTTACTTAAAGAAAAAAGAAAAAAAATTCCAGTATTCCTGTGTTTTCATGGCTTATGTTAAAATTCATAAGTGACTTTGAAATTTTAGAATTTCATAACCATTAAATAAACATACAAAAATATGTCTATGCATACTTTGTATATATTTCTTACGTTATAAACCTATTTACCTAAATTTTTATAAATTACCTACAAATTAAGATTTGTTAATTTATAAACAGCATAATATTTAGATATTCACTTGTACATGGCAAATATTACTAAATCCTATTTCTAACTAGATTCTAGCTCATTTATAGATTTTGAGTATTGGCAATATAGGTTTTTGACGGCAGAGGTTTTTGATGGTTTGAACTCTTGTCATGTCAAAAACCACTTATTGACGTCAAAAACCAACCCTGCGACAGATACAGAAATTTCTGCTACTGGATTGTGAAGCCATGTCAGCAATTTTACTAGTAACAGAACAGTACGATACAAAGGATTGTACTTCAGAAAAATGTATATACACGCCTGGAGCAGTTAAGGGGTAAAATTTTTCAAGTGGCAATCTAAGGCAAATTTAAGGACACCAAATTTGAATTCCCTACAATTATTTTTTTTTATAAGTAATGCTGATAAAAAATATACAGAGAAATCAACTGCTATAAATTTGACTTTCGTATTCAGGGAACCTTAAAATGTGATATTATACAAAAACAAGAGTGGAAAATAAAACTTCAAAAAACACTATGTTTACAGTATGGGTAAAAGAAATTAATCTTTTTGACAGTATCAGGATTTTTCTTCCTGAGCAGTGTTTGATTTTCGGTAGCCCTGTATAAAGTCTATAAATTATGTACACATCACATTGCATATTTAAATTTAGTGTTGTATGAAACATACACAAAACAAAATGTAATACACTTCCAGCAATTTCCAAGTATAGCCTGAATATATTCAAATATTTTGGGTATCCCTGTAAATGAATGATGAATGACTTCCATATGTACAAACTACACAAGACATGTTTTTATGCATTAAAAAAAAAAAAAAAATGTTAATTCAATTTTGTTTAGGGCAATCTAAAGATGTTACATTGTACTTATCAGAAATTTTGCCCATATATGTAATATATTTGAAGTCTCTTGTATGGCCCTGTACTGCGCACGAACCCTTTGCTTGATCTTAACAAAAAATGAAATTACCATATATTTGGTGCAAATGTTGAATACTGAGTTTGGACTTCTTGCTCCAATATGTTCGTGAGATTCAGTGATAACAAACAGACACACACACCAACTGCTAAAAACATGATTTTCGGTTTCAGGGGAGGGGACCTCAAGATGTCTAACTATAACAAAGCCTCAATTTAAAAAATGTGACCCAAAAACAATACTTTCTCTACCATATGGGTAAGAAAAAGTAAAAAACAGAAAAATAAATAAATAAATTTGAGATTAATGCATAAAATTTTAAAGATATTATATATTGTTTTTATTCATAATACTACAATTTTAAAAGAAATATATGATACCTCGACAGTTGTTTCTATCTGACTCTCAGAACTCGAAGCCATGATATGTTTTTAAAAAGCATATCTTATAGAGATAATATATCTATAAAGAGAAAAAAACACTTTACTTTAAATTATATTCATTCAAAATAAATAATTATTAAAATCAGTTGTATTTTAAATTACATGAAATAACCAGTTTACCACGCTGCAAATTTATAACTAATGCCTTACTAAAAAAAATCTAGTGTGACTGCACTCAACTTTCTAAACATTCAGTAATTATTGGTCATTTAAATCAATTTAAATGAGAGAAGTCATTAAATAAACAAAGGGAGAAATCATAATAGGTTCGAGTATTTCTCCCCAAGTTGAATAATATTTAATGAATCATAATGTATCCAAATTCTTTTGCAAGTCCTTGTAAAAGAACTATAAAGGGTAAGCTCACAATGTCAAATATTTATCCGGGTTTTTGTTTTTTCTATACCAATAAAAAACTATACACACATAAATCCTATACACACATAAATCTGTATATAGTTCTTGTGATGATATCCTACAACATGCTTACCAATTTATATCTTAATACAACATAGAGTTCAGAAGCTAGAACACTTCAGATAATTCAAATATATAATCTGTAAAGAATTTCTTCTTGTGTACCTGTAAAAGAAGTATAAGTCCTACACTCATCTAAATCTATAGAAATTTTGCAACAGTGATCTATAACATAGCTAACAATTTTTAGATCAATTGGTCAGAACATTTAGATGCTGTCAAACATTAAATAATTTGAGTCCATAGGTCAAAAGATAAAAAAAATTTCTTTATGTCTTTGTAGAAAAACTATAATTTGTATGCTCGTCAAAATCAATACAGTTCACATGATGGTAACTATAATACACCAATCAACTTTCAGTTTAATTGAATAAGACATTTAGATGCTATCACATTTCACAAGCCATAATGATTATAAATAATTTTTCTCTGTGTCCCTCTAAAAGAGCTATAATTCATACATTAATCAAATTCTATACAGTTTGTGGAACGATGACTATAAGATACTATAGTATTATATAACCTCGTATATGTAACTTGGATATGGCAACACTCATTGTTGTTATTCAATTCAAAATATGTTTAGGTTTGTGTTCGAATATATTTTTTATATCTGTGTAAATTAAGTATTATGGGTTTGAAATTTAATGCAAATTCAATAACAACATATTCAACTATTATCCCGGCATTATGACAGTTTTGGCAATGTGATAAAGAACTTTCAAATATTAAAATTCTGATTATATAACATACTTTTTTATTTCATATTACAATTTTTCTATGTGACTTTGAACTTACATTTTAAAGAAAACTTTCAATTACTAATATTTTGATACAGAAATCGATGCAAATTAATTTTTTTTAATTTTGCATACTTCTGAAATGCAACAACAGGAATTTTTTAACAAAATATTTTCTAAACAATTACAAGCCATAATGAGTAACATCAAAGTACTGGAATGGAAATTTTGAATCTGGTATTGCTTCAATCTTTTGAAAATTTTGATCCGAAAAAGGAATCCTTTAAATACAATCACCAACATTTTGAAAATTTTCTTTAAATGAAAAACATAATTTCAAAAAAAGAAATTTGTGCTCAAATGTTATTAAAATCAATAGGTGCTACATATTATGATATATGTTAGCTTCTCTAGTTTTTCCGAAAACTCTAGCAGAATTAAATTATGACAAACCTGTGCATCTTGTCTGAAAAAGAACATTATTGTTTGTCAACATCAGTTTTTATCTACATTATTAACTTGAAACTCAAATTAATCCTGAATATATCGCAGGCCTCACAGATTTATTCGTATTTTAATATATTGACACTACCATAACTACCGACTTTGCACCTTGAAAAATAGGAAGATTTCTACTTGAAAATAAGAAAAGGAAGATTTCTACTCTGTAATAAGAAAATTGAAAAACTTAAACAATTTTAATATAAATTTGATTTTTAATACAAATATCTAATATTTTATAGCAAAAGTAAAGTTAAGAACTCTTTATTGGTTCTATAACCTAATACAGTGAAACCTCGATCTATCATTTCCACATCCATCATTTTCCTGCATTGATCGTTTTATGTCTATGGTCCCTACACAATTTGTATTTAAATAATGTTAATGAAACCTACATGTATCGTGCTTCAAAAAGTCGTTTTCTTGCATTCATCATTGTAAAATTTTTCTCCTGAAGGTCAAGTGGTTCCATATGGCATACAAACTGGAACTACTTCTTTCATCCTAAAATAACTCTTTTCCCCATTTTCATGGAGGATCAAAATTGTGATGCTTTGTCTCCGGACCATATATTAATTCTGTAATTTCAGCATGGTAGGAAGTAACCTCTTTAGTAATCAAGAAAACTGTTTTATAAAATGCAGTTACATGAGAAAAAAGGATGAAGAATACCAAACAAAAAGGCAAGAAAATGATGATGATGATGATACTGATAATGCAGATGAAGAGTGGTTGTGTGCAACACAGGATGTGTCTGGTACAGGCCTGGACTGGCCAGATCAGCTCAAGGCCGTAGCCAGGATTTTTTTTCAGGAGGGGCCCATCACATTTCTAATACAAGGTCATCGAATATATAATAATACGCATACCCAACGAAAAAAAAAAAAAAAAACATACGCACACGCAAACAAGGGCCTGATTAACACAGGGGCAAATGGTGCCCCGGGCCCTGAGTAGCAAAGAGCCCTAAAACTGGCCCTGAAAATGCCCTTTTGCCTCTAAAAATGATAAAAGTGGTATCATAAAATGCAAAATTTTGTTATTTTAGTTTCATATACAGGTATATAATGTACTTTTGTTGATTCCTGCACAGTACGTATGGTGGGGTTGGAGCCCACGAAAGTGTGTTTACCCCGGCCTTCACACGAAGTTAATCAGACCCTACACAAAAAGACCCTGATTAACTTCATGCGAGACCCGGGGCACACATAGTTTCGTGAGCCCGCCTTCTCCTCGCACTGTACACCAATAAACACAGGTACATATATACCTGTTTATGGGAGTAATATGTCAGAATTTGCACTATATGATACCATTTTTAGGGCATAAAAGGCTAAATGGCATTTTCAGGGCGAGTTATATGGCCCCTGCTATTCAGGTCACATGTCTTACATGCCCCTGCTTTAATCAGGCCTTGTACACAAATCCTTCGTCTATATTTTCCTATACAAATTCACTCAGTACCAATCATTTTATTAAAACTTTTATTTATTAAAATTAATTTCCATGATGAATGCAGAGATTTGTTTCTGATAGAAATGTAACACTTAATGTCCAAAGAAAGTCAATTTTATGTTCACTAACAATATCTTTAAAAATGTTTTTTGCCCTTTTTCGTTTTGTTAAAAATGAGGGAAAAAAAAAAAAGGAAAACTTAGATTCAAATTAATCATACATTAATAGTTCAACTGTTAGTCGTAAAAATACTGACGAGTTCTTTTAAAAGATACCCATATGGATTAACTGTCCCCCTCCGGGGGGTGGACTTCATCCCCAGGGAGAAGCGTTGCTCCTATGTGTCCAAAATTTTTTGCCCACTTTATTATTATTATGATAAATAATTCTTATTGTGTACATTTATAAGAAATTTTGTACTATACCGCCAAGTTAAAAACTGAGAAAAATTCAGACAGCAACGCCACCTGTTGGACGATTTTCACCAAAAAAGTGTTAGGCACTAATTTATTTCATGGTGCAGCTGTATATAAATGTATATGTAATTCTGTGCAGTGCAGTAGTTCCTGAGATACAATTGGAACAAAATATTTGTCACACACAGACAGACATTTCCTAAAAATGGTCAAATCATGTTCTGGATCTCTCAAAACATGTAAATCCATCGAAAACTGGAAATCAAATTTTTTTTTTTTCGAATCGAATACTTTCTTCTATTAAATACAGAAGAAAGTAGAAAGATTGAATTCATGACGTTGGACAGTCCATTATAGCTTTGACAAGAAGGTGGATGAAATTAAGCTAATAAATATAGCGAGATTAAGGTTGAATGGGTTTTACGGCACTCTAGAGCTTAAATATAGAGAAGTAAGAATGTAATGGGAAATTTAATTAAATTAATAGGTTTTATTAAATTGTTTTATAGTACTTTTTTTTTCAAGACAGCAATGTTTGCCTGTAACATACTACTCGAAATCAGTATTTCATCATTTATTTCGGGGGGGGCTTGGGCCCGTCGGGCCCCCCCTTACCTACGGCCTTGGATCAGCTAGTCAGCGATTGCTGAGGGCCCCAAAAGCAAGGGGGCCCCAGAAAACCCCTCAAAATATACTACTTTATAACATCATAGTAATATCAGAGTAATATCAGTTACATCAGAGTAATTTCACTATTTATTTTCCAATAATCTTACACAATTACAATCAATTTTGACTCATTATATGTATTGTGTAGTGCTCATAATTTCAGACAAGTTCGCGACCAAACATCATAAATGCAAACAAGTATTGAAGCTTTGCGATTGTCTTTCTTCAATGTTTTCATCTAGAAATCGCACGCAAGTCAAGTCGAGAATGTTTCATTCTTGGAGCACGCTGCTTCATGCTTCATCCAGTGGCAGAACTACAATTCTAGAGGCACAGGGTGAAAGTCTAACTGAGACCCTCTAATTGGAGGCCCCTTCTATGTCTTCACTTAATTTTTTAACCATAAAAAGACATTAAAGTCAGTTTTAAAAATGATTCGAAAGTCCAAACCAACATGGGGGCCAAGGGCATTGGAACCTTGTATAAAAGGTTCTTTTAGTTTTGTATTGTCGCTTTTCAGTCACATTTTCTACATTAGAGTTTTTTATATCGGAACAATTGCTCTAATCTGATTTATAGTGGTGAACGCGCTCAGGGGCGGACTAAGCCGCCGGCCCTCTGGTCCTTGGGCTGATGGGCCCTCATAGGCAATAGGCTCGTGCGCCCTCATTAACAATGCAATAATGAAAAAGAATATAATTTTCCCATAGAGCTAATGTTAAAATCTTAAAGTTTTAAAAAGTAATTAAAAAAAAGTTATTAACCAATTAGTAGTCGCTATAGACAGCACCACCTATTACAGATTGCGAACTTTTTATTTAACTTTCACCAATAATATATCGACGTTTCTTCGATTTTCTTTGCGTTTTATGCATATCAAATGCTGCTTCTAAAAATTTTTGGTGGCTATTGAATCAAGAAATCTGGCAACACTGAAGGATGGGCGGCAAATCGACCAACAAGCGACTACTAACGGGTTAAAATTTAATAACTAAAAATACATCATTATGTATCTCCCCTGTTAAATAGTGTGTGCAAAATTTGGAACCGATAGCTCAAAGGATAAAAGAATGCGGAGCCAAGAAAAACAAACACACAACTTTAGCAGATTAATATGCAAGATATTACTATTTATCAGGAAAACGGATGAACCATCCTTTTTCCATTATATACAATTAACTAATGGATTACTTGTGCCCTTTGAAAATTCAAGGTATCCACATTTCCAGAGAACCCAGTCCGCCCCTGACTCACTCAATCACATATACACATTAATCTTATATTCATTGAACTACGTATATATTTCATTTTATGGTGACCTAAAACATACATACTAAATTTAAATTTAAAGGAATGCAGCGTTTAGATGCTATCATACTCATACAGCGAGCTATTTCATGCGATAGCAATCTATAATCTACATAACATATTCAAATGCAATCTAATTTAGTGTTTAGATGATATCGCGTTCCCTCACATACGTACAGACACATATAAATGCAGACATCAATGGGGAAAAAAAAAAAGAACTGAATTCAGAAGGTCCCCTAAATTTATTAAATGATCTTCAAATGATTTCAGACCATAAATCATCATGTATAAGAATTCTATTTTGTATTCGCGTAAAGTAAAAACTAGTATGTTGTGGCTACCACATGACTTTCTTCTATATTTTCTTATATAAATTTACTCAGTAAAAATAATTTATTAATTATTATTTAAAAAAACTATCTTCCATGATAATGCAGATGATTTCCACATTAGAGAAGTAGTATAACACTAAATATCCAAAAAAAGTCAATTTTATTCTCAATATTACATTTATAAAAAAATTTTCTTTTTTTCTTCTTTTGTTAAAAATGAAAAAAATCGATAACTTTATTTTAAACTATCGCAGATCGATGGTTCAATCATTCGTTTTAAAGGTATTAGCGAGCTTTTTTGAAAGATACCCATCATGAAAATTTACTTCCCTCGAGGGAGGTCTTCCCCCCAGGGGGGAGGCGAGGCGAGGCTTCTACATACACAATTTTTTTCTCCAGTTGACTATCTCTATTACAAATAATTCTTTTAAATTTCATAATAAAATAATTCTCTTCATGCATACTTATACAAAAATTTTTCCTATACCACCATGTTAAAAATTAAGAAAAAGCGGGATGGCAATGTAAGCTGTTGGACAATTTTTACCAAAAGTTGATAGGCACTAATTTATGTCAATGTGTAACTACATACCAATTTCTAGGAAATTCTGTGCAGTAGTACCTGAGATATAGTTGCCAAAAAATTTTGTCATACACACGCAGACAGACAGACATTTTCTAAAAATGGTCAAATCGTGTTCTACAGCTTTAAAAATGAGTAAATCTATCAAAAACCCCAGGTCAAAAATTTTTACGAATCCAATACTTTTGTCAACAGAATATAAAAGAAAGTAAAAAACTAAGTTCTACATCATTAAAATCATTAGTTGTGTCCCACCTCTAGCATACCTATCAAATGCAGCGTTTAGATGCTATTGTATTCACTGATACACATACATGCATACCTCCATCATTATAAAAAATGAATTCAGGAGATTTCAAAACTCACAGAAAATTCAATTGTTTTTAGTAAAGAGGTCCATTGATTGTTTGACCATTTCTCAGCAGCTCATAGTAGACCACTCCTTTCTGATCCCACCAAAGACACAGCATTACCTTGGCAGCATGGATATTTGGCTTTACAGTCGATTTAGCTGGTTGGCCGGATTTGACATATGATTTTGGGCGCTTAGGAATAGCATAATAGATCTACTTTTCATCTCCAGTATTAATGTGATGCAAAAAACACTTTTTTTTTTAATGACGATTAAGTAGTATCACGGACATGCAAAATCGCCTTTCAACATCTCTTAGCTTTAACTCGTATGGTACCCAATTTCCTTGCTTTTGAATCATTCCCACAGCCTTAAACCGTCTGGAATCTGTCGCTTGGTCAACATTAATGATTCTGCAAGTTCTTCTTGAGTTTGACATGGATCTTCATCGAGTATTGCTTCCAATTCTTCATCTTCAAACTTCTTTGGCTATCCCGGATGTTTCTAGTCTTCTGTGTCAAAATCACCACTTTTAAAGTAACGAAACCAGTACTCACAGGTCGAGATGGCGTATGATCATTATAAGTTTCCAATAGCAACTGATAACTTTCAGCAGCACTTTTCTTTGAATTAAAGAAGTACAGTAAAATTCCCCATAAATGCTCTTTCGTAGACATGTATATCGACATATTTGCAGATCAAAAACAATATGTTGTATACACTTTGGCCTACAAGCTGAAGCCAGATGACGTAGCTTTAAGATGATGTAGTTACAATAAGGTCTGATACGTATAGTACTAGTGGTGCCACCTCTTACAAATCCTTTAAAATTAATGCATATACCCAATATCTTATTTAAATTTAAATCAAAATTGAATATATAATAGTATTAAAGAAAATCAGCCTTTTCTAGATATGAAAAGTTCTTTTCTGAAATACAAGTATGCGTTTTCTTTCCTAGAATGTTTCTTTCTTTTCAGTCTTTACAATTCTATCAATGTAACAAAATATAATAAAGAAATCCTTAACAGTTAAATGGTACTAACCTTTTAAATGGTGTTGGAGATGTATGTTTTCTTTCATATCTGAAATATTGTTAGTATATCCATTTCTGAAAAGAGGAAGAAAGAGGCAGAATTGTGCTCTTTCTTGTCATTGCACCAGAAAGATCTGACATCTTTCTCTCTTTTTTATGTTACCTACATATACGTAAAAGGAAATTATATAAATTGACAAAGAATAATCAAATAATTTTTTTGTAGAAACATAAATTAATGAATATAGTTTAAAAAAAAAAAAAAAAAAAATTACTTTCATGACAAAAAAAATTGTAATTAGATCAATTACCTTCCAAATTTTTTGACGATTCTGGAAATTTCGGCATTTTTTTATTAGTGATATGAAAATCAATTACTATATCACTAATCAAAAAACAGCTTTCTTAAAATGCAATTATAGTAAATAGCCCTGGCGTCACATTAAAAGCCTATTTTAAAGGCTTTCACAGAATTATTTAAAAAATTCTTAAGCGTTATACATTTGAAAGCTGAAAATAAACACTTTAAATTTTCTAACAAAAGCACATATGACAAAAGATAATGAAGAAAATTAATGACTGCTTTATATTTGAGATCGATACCTCATACTTTAATCATACATTGCACTACACAGTCAATGAAAATAAAACCAAAAAGTACATAAAGCAAAAAATTTCAATATATATAAATAAAGATAACATTTTTTATAAATTGAATTACAAACAGAACCGCTTTGATTTACATTACGATCACCTAGGGAACGAGAACAAACAAAAGAAACGAAAAATGTTTAGGTGCATACCTGCTGCAGAACATGGAGGAAAAATCACCATATAAAGAAATTCCCATTGGGCCATAGATATAGCAAAGAATCTCTAAAATCCACAGATATAGTAATTTATATAGATCTATCATCCCATTGTTATCATGCAAAAATTTTTGATGCCGAAAAAACATCAGCCATATAGTGGTATTCACATAGCTATAGTAACATATATAGATCTATCATCCCCATGTTATCAAGCAAAAATTTTTGATGCCGAAAAAAAGTTTTAAAATCAGCCATTAGAGAGTATTGAAAAGAAGAAAAATGAATTTGAAACTGTATCTGGAGTTTTTCATTCACCTTTAGTAAATAAATTATTCACAAATTTTATTTACTAAATTATTCGTGTTTATTTATTCCTGTGTGTGATTTACTCAGGGAAAAGCCACTGAGCTGAAGAACAACTGGAGCAAATGCTTCCAATACTTTTACACTATGTTCGTGCGTGCCAGTTTTTCTGGAATCGTTCGCCTACTTTGTATGGCAAGCAACATTTGTCGGGTCGTCTATTATTATTATAATCTTTAAAGAATTAAAATTTAAAATTGTAATGTCATGTTTAGCATATGGTTGTTCGTACAGACAACCTTTACACAATTTTACTTTGAAATATATAATTATCAAAGGCTTTTTGCCATACAACGCTCGGAAGACAAACCTTCCAAAAACGGCCCGCGAAAACCGGTCTAGCATTTCCTCCAGTTGTTCTTCAGCTCAGTGGGAAAAGCAGCCATTAGAGTGATTTTTTTCCGAGAAAAAAGGTATCACTTTGCAAACAGCTAATAACCAACATGGCAAAGTAGACAGCTTGCCCTCCGACATTGGTTGCCATGCGCCGTTGCCATGGTGCTATGAGCTGTTTTCAACTGCCATTTGCTTACTGTGCTAAAAATGGCTTCTATTTATTTAAGACTTCTATATAACTACTTATGTTATGAACCCACGTTCTGTATTTTATTATTATACTTAAAATTGTAATATTGGTTTGTGAATCTGGCAACAAGTCAGTTTCTCTAGTTTAAGTTTTGTTCTGGATTAAGTACGTTACGTTTGATTAAGTTCTTTTCCATTTACGTATAAATATTTCATATCATCTGTAAATAAACATAGTTTTAATTAGTACGATATGCGTATTCTTTGACTATTGATAAGTAACATTTGGCGTCCGCGACAGGACGATAGAAAGTAAGCAAATTTCTGTGATATTTAATAAGATTTTGGATAAGTCAGAACGTTTATTTAAGATTGATTCTGAATTGAGTGAACTTTTAGAATTAAATGATGATGAATATGATCAGATTGAATCATATAGAGATCGTTTTATAGAAATCAAAACTATATATGAAAAAAATGAACAATCATCTCACGATGAAGTTTCTAGTACAAATTCGATTTCTGGTCTTAATTTAAAACTTCCTAAGCTAAATTTAAAAGAATATGATTTGGTTCCTAGAACATGGGTTGCTTTTTGGGGACAATTTTCCCGCATCCATGTTAATGATAGCATACGAGAAGAAGATAAATTTCAATATTTACTTTCTTCATTGAAGTCAAAAACCAAAGCCAGAGATATTGTAGAAAGTTATCCACCTTCCAAGGATAATTATATTAAAGTTATTGGGCATCTTAAGTCGAGATTTGGAAGAACAGATCTTCTGATAGAAGTTTATGTACGTGATCTTTTAGCTTTAGTAAGTAATAGATCATCCGTCAAATTATCGGAACTTTATGATAAATTAGGATCATATTTAAGAGGATTAGAAACCCTTGGCGTCACTACTCAAAATTATGCTGCTATGCTTTATCCGGTAGTAGAATCTTGCTTACCTGCTGAAGTTTTGAAAGCCTGGGATAGATATAGGCTTAATAGGGAAACTAATGTTGAGGATTCTTTAACTTTGACTAAAGAAAAATTATTAGAAAATTTAATGTCATTTTTGCAACATGAAGTTGAGGGTGAGGAGCATCGAGTTTTAGCAGAAAGTGCCTTTGGCAATGCCATGAAAAATAAGAAAGAGCATAATTCGCCAATTTCAAGGAACGAGCCAACAGCATCCTCTTTAATAAACTCCTCACCACCTAATAAGAAGCTTAATTGTATTTTCTGTGATTATAATCACTCCAGCCAAAACTGTAACAGAGCTGCGACTTTAAGCAATGAAGAAAGAAAATCAATAGTTATAAAGAAAAAATGTTGCCTAGTTTGCCTAAAACCTAATCATTTGGCGAAAAACTGTCGAAGTAATGTAAAATGCATTGTATGCAGCAGACGGCATTATCCACTGCTTTGTCCAGATTTGAAAACAAAATCAACTGATATGCCAAGCAATCAAAATAGAATAGAGGGGGAAAGTTCTGCTACACTATTTGCTTCATCGTTACATGAAATTTATTTGAAAACATTAATTGTACGCTTACATCATAAGAACAAGTGCCTGAATGTTAGAGCCCTGCTTGATGATGGATCTCATAGATCATATATAGAAAAGAGTTTGGTGCAAGAACTTAAGTTAACTCCAGTAGGGACAGAAACCTTATGCCAAGGACTATTTGGTGGCAGTACTACACCGTTGAAAGAACATGGGCGTTTTAATGTGGTTATAGAAAGTACTGATGGAAAATATTCAACCAAACTTTCATTTTTAGATCAATCTAAGATTTGTTCAAATTTGCCCAGAATAAAAGATAAAAATTTAATATCACAACTTTCATCAAAGGGGATTAGGTTATCTGATGTTGGCAATGGTCATTATTTGTTTGGTTCGTATTTGCACCATCGTTATTCTTTTGATTCATTATAAATTTCAGTTACGTAAATGCAAACAAAAGAATATTTCAAAAGCAAAGAAAGTACTAGTTACTTATTTCAGTTATGAAAACAAACATATTCGAGTTAAATATTGGTATATACCTCCAATTAGGTTACTCATCGGCGCAGACATTATTGGTTCACTTCTAACTGGAAGAATTGAAGTGCTGAAAGGAAGATTATCAGTAGTCGAAACTAAACTAGGTTGGACTGTACTAGGACTTGGTCGAAAGCGTGAAGTATTGAATACAGTATCTTTATGTTTACAAAGTGTCGAATTAGAAAAATTATGGGATTTAGAAACATTGGGCATAAATGATCCCATTCAAGAAAAAGCTAGGAAAATTTTAGACGAAGAAACACTTCTTCATTTTACTGAGACTGTTAAGATCAATGAGAAAAATAGATATGAGATTTCACTACCCTGGTTGGCAGGACATCCTCAGTTATTCAGTAACTATGATAAAGCAGCATTAAGACTTATGCAAAGAACTAAACGCTTGCTTAAAGAAAATTACTTTGAGGAATACAATGACATTTTTCTTCGTTGGGAGAGTGAAGGCATAATAGAAGAAGTGGAACCAGCTCAAACTACTGAAGCTTTATATTATTTACCGCACAGACCAGTGATTAAATTATCAAGTGTTACTACAAAAATTCGTCCAGTGTTTGACGCTTCATCAAAGACTTCTGGTGGTGCATCATTAAATGACTGTCTAAGTACTGGACCAAGTCTAATTCAACAAATTCCTCTACTTCTTAACAAGTTCAGAATAGATGCTTTAGGAGTCACAGCAGATATCAAACAAGCATTTCTGCAAATTAGTGTTCGTCCAGAAGACAGAAATGTGTTAAGATTTCTCTGGTGGAAAGATAAAGATCGATCAGCAATCAAAGAATACCGACATACCCGTGTTGTATTTGGAGTTACTTCAAGTCCATTTTTATTAAATGCTACTATTGATTATCATTTGCAATATCAACAATTCCAAACCATAGAATTACAAACAACAATGGAAATACTTAAGAAAGGATTTTATGTCGACAATTTAATCACAAGTGTCCAAAATGAAGATGAATATATGAAATTGCAGGTTCAATCTAAAGAAGTTATGAAAATCGGTGGTTTTGATTTACGCTGCTGGACATGCACAGGAGATGAGAATCAGGAAGATCATTCAGTTCTTGGCTTAAAGTGGAATACAGAGTCTGACGAGCTTAAGTGTCATTTTCCCAAAGCAATAGAAAATTTAGAAGATGTAGGTACTAAAAGAAAATTACTTTCAATAGTTAACAGTGTTTATGACCCAATTGGTTTTACGTTACCTGCCATGCTGTTTCCTAAGTTACTCCTGCAAGAGGCTTGGAAGAGAAAAATAAGTTGGGATGAACCGCTACCCAATGATCTCCAGTCACAATATAAAAACTGGGTGAAACATTTTCATTGTATACAACAATGTTCTATTCCAAGAAGAATGTTTTATGGATCTAAAGAAGATGCCACTCTACACTTGTTTTCAGATGCATCAGGTAATGCTTATGCTTGTTGTGCGTATCTTCGTTGTAAAGAGAATTCAGAAGTATTTGTCAATTTAGTTTCTGCCAAGTCAAGAGTCTCACCAATTAATCGGCCAACTATTCCCCGATTAGAGTTGTTGGGGGCTATACTGGCTGCTCGTTTAGCCAAAACTATAAAATCTGCAATGAATTTTCCTCTTAAAACTTTCTTTTGGACTGATTCTATGGTAGCATTAGCCTGGATTTTGAAAAGGGAACCCTGGAATAATTTTGTTGGAACTTCCAGATGTTTTGAGAATTTAGACTGGGAAGCAATTCAAGCTGAATGTGGAATGAGAAAACTCAAATGGAACTTCATCCCACCAAGCGTACCATGGGGTACGGAGGATGGTGGGAGCGAATAATTCGCTTAATAAAAGATCTATTAAAAAGAAATCTTGGAAAGGCCTGCTTAAGTTAACCCCTGCTCATTTCTTACATGATGTACGAAATCCTTTAGAGCTCAATACAATTGATTTGGATATAATTGATGGAAATCATCTAAGGAAAAGATTACGATATGTTCAAAGGGTAAGAGAGCATTTCAGGAGACGCTTCCAGAGAGAGTATATTTCAGAATTAGTAAGAAATCCTGATGTCAAGAGACTTAAAGATAAAATTCAAATTGGAGATATAGTACTTGTGGGATCAGAAAATCTTAAAAGAATAAACTGGCCCTTAGGAAAGGTCATAGAATTGTTTGTAGGAAAAGATGGAAAACAGCGAGTAGCTCGATTAAAGGTAGCAAAGGGTGAAATTATACGACCACTTCAGAGATTATATCCCTTGGAAATTTCTTCGAAGGATATTATCATGCCCACAAAAAATGAAGAGTCCTTACCTGAAGTTGCTGAACAACCAAAGTGTGCTATTGACAGTGACAAAATGGCAGACGAAATTAAATTTTCTAGAAAGGGTAGACCTATTGTCAAACCCAAAAAACTGGATTTGTAAAGTACTTATTTTTCGTTTCCTATGTCAAAATTTAAGTTTGATATAATTTCAAAAC
Organism: Salticus scenicus; assembly: GCA_963930645.1. Lineage (NCBI taxonomy): Eukaryota > Metazoa > Arthropoda > Arachnida > Araneae > Salticidae > Salticus > Salticus scenicus. The sequence continues at coordinate 58,313,099 of OZ005655.1, forward strand.
TCACTGTTTCTCCTTTAAAGTAAACTTTGTGGTTATGTTAATAAGTTTTGTCTTTCAAATATATATCTTTCAAGACAAAAGGTGGGAGAATGTTATGAACCCACGTTCTGTATTTTATTATTATACTTAAAATTGTAATATTGGTTTGTGAATCTGGCAACAAGTCAGTTTCTCTAGTTTAAGTTTTGTTCTGGATTAAGTACGTTACGTTTGATTAAGTTCTTTTCCATTTACGTATAAATATTTCATATCATCTGTAAATAAACATAGTTTTAATTAGTACGATATGCGTATTCTTTGAATATTGATAAGTAACAACTTATATAGTAGTCATATTTATTTTCACATGGAGTTGATTGTCCTCCATCTACGTCAATCTGACGTCATATGAAACATCTCTTGTTAGGTTTAGTATATAAAAAGAGTTTAACTTTAAATATTAACTAAATTAATAAATATATAAAAGAAAGAAAGAAAAATGATTTGAAATTGTATCTGCATTTTTTCATTCACCTTTAGTACAACTATAATGCTATTTTTGATGCCGAAAAAATTTTTGGCTTCAGCCATTAACCGGTATTGAAACTCGGCAATAGAATGTTGATGAATTTTTAAAATGCCGATTTTTGGTAAGCTTTCAGCTGTACTAATTATTGGATAAAAGGAAATAGTACGTTGGGTACACAAAAAAACCCTGCATTTTTTTATTGGAATATGTCACTTTCTGCGGCCATAGTAGATGCCAAAAGATAACTTTCTGGATAGGGAGCCACTTGAAAATCCATGCAGAACCACTGATCTGAAGAACAACTGGAGCAAATGCTTCTAATACTTTTGCACAGTGTTCGTGCGTGCCAGTTTTTCTGCAATCGTTCGCCTGCCTTGCATGGCAAGCAACATTTGTCGGGTCCTCTGTTACTATTATAATCTTTAAAGAATTAAAATTTAAAATTGTAATGTCATGTTTAGCATATGGTTGTTCGAACAGACAACCTTTACACAATTTTACTTTGAAATATAAATATATCAAATGCTTTTTGCCATGCAACACTCAGAAGACAAACCTTCAAAAAACGGCACGCGAAAACCGGTCTAGCATTTCCTCCAGTTGTTCTTCATCTCATAGTGCAGTGCAGAACATGGTAAAATACAATCCTCAGGTACGATAACGGCGTAGTGTAAAATCCAGTCCCAAAACGAACTATTCGGGACGCATATATCAGAGCTGCTGCCATCTGTTATCGCAACTAGAAAGTCTTATTTATTTATTTATTTTATTCAGGCATGTGCACGCACGTACATGAATGTAAATATTTCGATTTTCGTTTTCATAATTTAAAATAGCAATATTGAATATAGGGCAGTTCCTTGTTTGTAAACAAACATCTCAACTTTTATGAGTGGTTGGCAAAAAGGCTTGGGAAAAGCATAGCGATGGCGGATCACCAATATAGTATCAATGGTGGGCGGGGCGCGGGAAAGTCGAGCGCGCTTTTTTGCCAACCACCAGACGTCACGAGGAAATGCTCTATTCTTTTATTTTCTTTGAACTCATGTTGTTATAAGGAGAAGAAATTTTATTGGAATTATTTACCTCCTTCTATTAATTATTCTGCTTATTATATTTGTTAAATAAGATTGAAATATTAATATCTGTGCTTTTAATACAGAATATAAATCAAAATATCTTCTTTTCACGTAAAATTAATTTAACAAAAATTATAGTTTATAAGTAACAAAAATTTTTATGCTATATTATTCAAGAGGTTTTTATTATAAATTTATCTAACAAAAACATCAGTTATAAAAGAAATAAAGTTTTTTTTTTTTTTTTAATGTATTTATCTGTTATGTAAATGTGAAAATATTTTGTTAAAAATTACAGTTATCACAAAAAGATATCGGTTAGGAATAGAATACAGCAAAACCTCTCTAAAAAAAAAAAAAAAAAAAAAAAATACAAACTGTAGCTTTAAATTTTGGACGGTTACGTAGGTGGTCATTAAATAGAGGTTCAAAAAATCATAAAGGCAAAAAACCAGTTCTCAAAGACTTTAGCTCAATAAATAATTTGTCTGTATAGCTTTCTGATAATCATTAATATTATTTTAATCTTGAAAGATTTTATGGATTTTTTTTTTAAATATTTTATATACCAAACATAACAAATTGCTTAGCTTTGTATTATTTCTCTCCTAAATTATTAATTATGTAAGGTTTTTTGTATTCCTTTTTTAAGTACTCATGTTCCACTTAAATGTGAAAATATATTTCAATAAAAGTTATAGGTAGGCATGTTATTCGGGTTACGACCAATTGTGTACAGTAGAGAATTCTTTTTAAGAAGATGTCCTATGTGGGGGTAGGGTCTTTATAAGGTATTATAGACTGTATGTACATAAGTTTCGGAGAAAACCGTGGCAAAATTCGAATGGCTATAGGGATAAGCGCAACCTGGAACTGAACCCGGCACTTCCTGTCTTCCAGCTTCAAGAAAAGAACCTCTAAACCACTGGTGGAATGCAAAAATTATTGATTAAAAATGAAATACAGTAAAACCTCTCTAAAAAGGCCGACCCACTGTACCTTTAAATATTAGACCTTTATAGTGGTGGACTTCTACATTAAAAAAAATCTTAATTTAGGAAATAAATTCTAAATGAGTTTAACTATAATTAATTTAATTCAAATTTACATAATTTGTCAATATAGCTTCCTGTTAATCATTAATATTCTTTTAATCTTGACATCTTTTCAGGAATACTTTTGTTTTTCAAAAAGTATTTTATATACCAGAACAATAGTTCAGCTTAGTATTATTTCTATCATGAGATATTGATAACGTAGATTTCTGAATTCATTTTTGAAATGCCTATGTTTTGTTTAAATTTGAAAATACTCTGATAAAAATTACAAGTATGATATGGTATTTGGATTAAGGAAGACTGTCTATAGTAGGGACTGGACCTAAGAAAAGATGGCCTCAGTGGGGATCTTTCTAAGGAATTCTAGCTCATATTCATGCAAAAAAAAGTATGTGAGTGAACACGATAGTGTGTAAAGGCTTTGTTTGAATGAGCTAAAAATTGGTACATATGTTAAAGGTTCCCATAGCATAAACTCTATTGATTTTGGTGAATTTAGCACTTATAGTTTTTTTTTTTTTTTTTTTTTTTTATAGGGACACAAAAAAATATTCTTTATCATTATGGTTTATGGGCCCAAATTTTGTAAAGTGTGATAGTGTCTAAACTTCTTATTCATTTGAGATGAAAATTTATACACGTATTACGAGTCACCGTCACACGAACTCTGTAAATTTTGGTGAATCTAGAGTTTATAGTTTTTTTAGAGGGACACAAAGAATAATTCTTTATGATTATGGTCTATATAAGCCAAATTTTTTTTAACTGCGATAGCATCTAAAAGGGGTCGAAATTAGAATCAGCAAGTTGAATGACAAATGGCAACTAACATTGTTTTCTTAGTTATGCATAAGTTGCAATTATGTTATACTAAGATGTGATTATAAAATTATTTACAAATAGAAACATATGCGTAAATGTTGTACATAAAATGCAATTTCTTAAAATGCTGATAGTTTATCTAGTTAGTTTTTTGAATTAGTTAGTTTTGAGTTTCAGAGAAAACCACGACAAAAACCGAACGGCTAAATGGATGAGCGCTATTTGCGATCGAACTCGTCACTTCCTGTCTTCCATTTTCGAGTGCAGAAACTCTCGACCACTGGTGGGGAGAAAAAATTACAGTTATCACAAAAATTATTGATTAGAAATGGAATACAATAAAATGTCTCTAAAAAGGCCATCCATTATACCTTTAAATATTGTACCTATACAGAGGCCTTTTAATACAGGTTTAAAAAATCTTAATTTATAAAACAAATTCTAAATGATTTTAACTATTGAAATTTGCATAATTTTTCTATATATCTTTCTGACAACCATTAATATTAATTTGTTTTAACCATAAAAGCTTTTCAAGAGTAATTTTGTTTTGCAAAAAAACATTTTTCGTACGAGAACAAATTGTTCAACTTGCAATATTATTTATATCATATTCAGTTTTATTTTCATTTCAGTATTATTTCTATGATAAGTTATTGATAATATATATATATATATTTTATATTCCTTTTTGAAGTACTTATGTTTTATTCAAATGTAAAAGCATTTTGATAACAATTACAGGTATGGTATTCGGGTTAAGGCCAGTTGTCTGCACTAGGGACCTAGGCATAAGGGAAGAGGCTTTCCGATTGGCGTCTTTTTGTATGGTTTTAGCTCGCTCAAATGCGAATTTCGAAGAAAAACACGGAAAACTCACAAAGGCTAGGTTGACATATGCTACATGGAATCGAACCCGGTACTTCCCGTTTTCTAGCTTCGATAGCAGCACCGCTCGTGTAAAATTATCACAAAAGTTATCGGCAGGCAATAAAATACAGCGAAACCTTCCTAAGAAGGCCATCAGTCATACTTTGAAATATTGGACCTTTACAAAGGTTATCTCTTAATAGACAAAATCGGTATTCTGGAAACAAATTCTAAATGATTTTAATTATTCAAATTCACATTGCTTATCAATATAGCATTCTGATAATTATTATTATTAGTGTATGATAAATTTGAAAGCTTTTTAAGATTCTTAAAAATTTATTTTAAATAAGTGAATAAATAATTTATTTATGTTTAATTTAAATGTGAAAATATTTTGATAAAAATTACAAGTATGGTATGGTATATAGGTTTAGACCTATTGTCTGTACTAGGGACTTGTGCATAAGGGAAGATGGATTCTGGTGGAGGTCTTTCTAGGTGGTTATCATCCTAAATACAATTCTAAATGATTTTAATTATTCAAATTTACATTGTTTATTCATATAGCTTTCTGATAGTAATTTTAGTTCCCCATCATACTATAGGTATGGGGAACTTAGGTAATCGTGAAAAATTTCGACCTCGGTTTTTTGACTTTTTTATACGTTTTCAGGTGTGAGGAATACGAAAATGACAAAATTTGTATGGTGTCTGTCTGTAGGGTGTCTGTTAGTGTGTCAGTGTGTCTGTCCGTTAGTATGTCAGTCCGTTAGTGTGTTAGTCCGTTAGTTTGTTAGTCTGTTAACACGATATCTCACGAACAAATGATCGCAGAGAGGTCAGATCAGTTTTAAAATATTACTTTCGATACTGGCAAGAACCCTATTCATTTGCAACGTTCGAATTAAAAAACTTCGTAAGTTATGATAAATTTACGATTTTCTTAACATGGGAGAATAGGACAAAATTTCACTTAAACGTGCATTAAATGGAAACCTTTTACTGTAAAAATGTCGGACCAGTTTTAAAATATCAGTTTTGATGCCGTAATGAACATCAGTAACTATGAATATGCTACTTTGAAAATTTCGCAAATTATTGGAAATTTACGAATTTCTTAACATGACAGTATAGGGCAAAATTTCACATAAACGTTAATTTTGAGAGATATTTTCATCGTAAAGATATCAGACTACTTTTGAAATATTATTTACGACACTGGCATGAATATTAATGACTATGAATTTTCCAATATAAAAATTTCGTAAGTTATTGAAAAATTACGAATTTCTTAACATGGGAGAAAAGAGCAAAATTTCACATAAACGTCAATCTTGAGGGATATTTTCATCGTAAAGATGTCAAACCACTTTTTAAATATTATTTTGGATACTGGCATGAATATCGTAGACTATGATTTTCCAATTAAAAAAATTCGTAAGTTATTTGGAATTTACGATTTACTTAAAATGGCAGAATAATGTAAAATTGAGCATAAACTTCCAATTTGAGGATCATAAATACATTAGACAACTTCAAAATTATATTTATGATATTTGTTTGAACATGATTGAATACAAATATTCTAATAAAAAAATTTCGTAAATTATTCGTGATTTACGATTTTATCAACATAGCGAAATTGTAAATTTTTCATATAAATATGAATTTTGAGGATTATTGCATTGGAAATAGTAGCATGAAAACTAAACAACAGAATTGACCCTGATAAAATAAATTAATAGATTAGATTAAGATAAATATATCCAAGTGAACGGTGGATAGCCTATTAGGCGGGGATTTCATTCTGTCACTGTATCAAGCTTTGGTCAAATTAATTTCTTTTAACATGATTATAATATGTATCCCACTAGAAGTTTATGAGAACATAAATATGATGGGGAACTGAGCAGAGTCCACCTATGCCAACTAGTTTATTAGTTTGTGGTAATTTAAAAAGAATTTTAAGTTTTTTTTTTTTTTTTTTTTTCATATATATATTTTTAATAAGAGAATAAATCGTTTACTTATGTTTAATATAAATTAAACACGTTTTAAATTAATTTAAATCCAATTAAATTAAAATAATTATGTTTAAAATTAAATAATGTATTAAATTTAAATAAGTATTAAAACTTATATCCGCACACATGCACACACCCAGGTAAAAAAATCAGCAAAAAACCTTTAAAAAAAACCTTCAGGAAAACTGCAGGTATTTCGGACTATAGCCTACATCTTTTTTACAGGTAAAAAACCTGCACTTTTCCTGAAGGTAAAAAACCTGCAGTTTTTCTGAAGGTAAAAAACCTTCAGGAAAACTGCAGGTATTTCGGACTATAGCCTACATCTTTTTTACAGGTAAAAAACCTGCACTTTTCCTGAAGGTAAAAAACCTGCAGTTTTTCTGAAGGTAAAAAACCTTCACTTTCCCTTTTATTTGTCCGAAATACCTGCAGTTTTCCTGAAAGTAAAAAAACCTTCATTTTCCCTTTTATTTGTCCGAAATAACTGCAGTTTTCCTGCAGGTAAAAAACCTGCAGTGTTTCTGGAAGTAAAAAAACCTCCATTTTCCCCCTTTAGCCTGTCATATATATCTGCAGTTTTCCTTAAATTTGTTCCAGAAATAAATTTTCTTACATATAAAAAAGATCTAAGCAGTTTTCTTTTAGGTATAAAGTTGTTGTACCTAATCTGGGTTTGACTTTTAGTATCCATTGTAATATATGAAAAACAAAATATTTGCAAAATTTTATTTACTTTTATGTAAAAAAAAAAAAAAAAAAAAAAAGTTACAGAACCTTTAACCAACAATTTTATATTTAATAATATCAATTATATTTCTTTAAATAAAGTATAGGCAGTCATTTGAAATAGTCATAGTATTAAAATAAGTGGAATTTTTGTGTGAAAAGATTACATAATTTTGTGTACGGTAGCTAAAGCTTAATAAAAAGGTAACACTGCATGAAATATGTACGAAACTTTGAATAAACATCATAAAGCAGAAGAATACTCACAGCAATTGCTTTGTAAAACAAGACTTTTCATCGGGGAACAAAAAAGGCACAGTGGTGAGGTTCATTCTGCTTTGTTTGCAGCACTCATATCTACTTTATTCCCTTGAGAAATGATTTTTTTTTTTTTTTTTGGCTTAAAACATTTGTTGCAAGCTCTTGCATGTTATGGTGTCAGGGATCGCGTTGGTGAGCTATAGCGCACCATTGATCCCAATTTTAATGAAAGAGATGCAGAATTTTTTTAATTGCAGGTCACGAGGACCCGTATTTTTCCCCAAAAAAATATCCTTTATTCTAAAACAATAAATTTTCTTTTATTTAATTCTGTGTCATCATTTCAAAGCAATTTATTTTCCTGAGCTATTTAGCTCTGAATTTAGAAGAATGGGAGAAAGATTCTTTTTACCTCCTTCAAAACCAAATGAATCTCTGGCTGTATCCTTCTCTGTGGGCTGTATCTGCTCCAGTCGAAAACAATGCCGTAACTTTTCTCCCTTTCCTTGTGCATTCTGTCTGATGGAGCACATGCGAAATAACCCAAAACCAGCATCAACATAAAGTGATAATAGATTGGAAATGAATTTTTTTTTTGGGGGGGGGTGGGGGGAGGGGATTTGTTTGCTTATTTAGTTAGCAGAATCAATCTCATCAAAATTTGCTACATTATTAGCAAATGTTATTTCATGGGAAAAAAAAGTGCTCTTTTGAATAAATTGCAAAATACAATATAGTACCAATTATCTGAAATTCCAAAATCCAGAATAATTTCAATTTTTTTTTTTTTCTTTCATGATTTTAAAAGCATTTAGTTTTGAAAAACAAAACTTACTTCACTAAAAAAAAAGAAAGAAAGAATGTCAAAATGAACCAAGTCTTTTATAATGTTTTTCAATAATCAGAAAATAAAGTAAATTTATTTTTCTCTGGAAATGGTTAAAAATGTTTATGGTCTGGAAAATCTTCTGCAACCAACTACATAAAAAATTCTCCGATTTTATTTGGTGGTCTATTTCAGGGTTTTTTAATTTCTTGTTCAGACAGTCTTACTTTCTAAAAGTAAAGAAAAATAAAAACTTTTCTTTTAGCGATTTGCTCTTATGATCCAGTCACCATTACATTTAGTGGCACCAACAACGCAGCAACTATGAACCACGGCGCTGACGGGAAGGCAGCGAGCAACCAACCCATGTCGGCTGAGGCCAGTTTCTGAAACGAAATCTGTGTGAAAACACATACAGCAACTGAAGATAATGCAAGAGAAGAGAAAATATGCTTCAAATTTCTGAAGATGAGGGAGGGTGGAAATTTAATTTCAATATTAAGAGGGAGGGGGGGGGGGGGACTGAAATTAAACAAACGGCCAGTGTGTGCATGGGGGTGAAGGAGAAGGCAGGACTGCAGATGCAAATTTTTTTTTTGATAAACGGCACTTCCAGTACCATTCTACGCCCAATTCGACTTATTTTTCAATACATTTTTCTTTCATAAATAATATTTAGACGATACAATAGACAATTTTCAATTAAATGTACACGTGTACATGTTAATATATGTGTATTATTGCAGTTATTTTTTATTTTCGGCTCTAGATTCAAAAGAAATAAAAATATTGGATTCAGGAGCTGTTTCAGAAACAAAAACAACAACTACTACTACTTAAAAAAAAAAAAAAAAAAAAAAAAACTTATGTATAAAAATTCATACAAATTATTCTTGCATAATGATAGTGTTAAAATGAATATTAAATAATGCATCTAAAATATTAGCTTTTATTTTTTTATTTAAAAAAAAAAAAAAAAAAAATTTAAAGAATTCTTTTAAAGATTTCTTAAAAAAAAAAAAAAAAAAGAAATTTTAGATTTTTTTAGCTAACAACATGTGCAAAAAGGTAAGTTATTCTTTACATATACACTATTGTTAGAGAGTTGTGTTTTATAGTTCAAGAAAATCAATTATGGAAAAAAAAAAAATCTGGAAACTTCTGAATATTTCCCGCGAAGGATGGATCTGATGGATCCTGCGGTTCCTGGATAATGGATCCTATGCTTTTTTTTAAATATCCTTAATAAGAGACTGTTTTTTTCTTTTTTAAGATTATTAACCTTATTCAAAATCTATTGCTGTTGTTAAAATGATCATAATTTTTACTTCTTTAAAACTTCTTTCAATTTCATTGAATAATTTTCTTTGTGCTTTTTATTAATTTTACTTAAGCCTTAGTTTTTAAGAACATAAAACGCGAATGTCAATGTATTCGGTGTCGAGATTTTCAATTTGCACATGCGTCACGACACTCTGTTCTGCGGATTCAGTGCCAGCACTGATATCAAGGAGACTGATTGGAGCGTTGCGGTATCAGAAATGTTGATATTTGCTTCAGAGTTCTTAAAAACCAGGGCTTTAGTAATGCATTATTTTAACTATATGATCAAACACAAGTTTAACAGAGGTAAGTGCTGATTTCCCACGACAAAAAATAATTAAGTTAGAAAGTTATTTTCTTTTTAATGCAATGTTTCAAAATGTAAAACGAAATTGTGAAAAACTTTTTTGTGTTTGTGGAAAATATGAGCAGTTACACCCCCCCCCCCCAAAAAAAAAATAAATAAATAAAAATAAATAAATAAAAAAAAATAAATAAATTTATACACATATGTTTTTTTGAAAAAAAAAATAAATAATAATAAAATTAAATAAATTATTGTGTATTAAGACATAAGAAATGGAGAATACAGAAATTTCTGAACATAAAAATATATTGTACTAGAATATACAAACATTTTAAAACTATGCATCATATGTATATTTGATTTATTTACTTAAATATTTTATTATTATAGAAAATACATGTATATATATATTTTAAAAAGTGAAAAGTGATATAAAGAATTTTTTATCATCTTCTTTCTTCTATTTCTTCATACACTAAAATTCTCTCATTCACAATTCCGTCATTTTATTTCTCTCATACAGTACCTGAAAAATAAAAGAAATTGTTTTATTAGCAATTTTAGTGTAATCAAGAGTGAAAATGGCTTACACTCAAAAAGCCTGAAAGCTGATAGCAGCAATCTTGGGGGTGTGGGGAAGCTTAACAACAGTGGTGATTTCGTGCAACAATACACAAATACAATTTTACTACAGAACAATATAAAATAAACAATTATACAAAAATAAGTTGAACTCATTCAATTAAATATTTTATAGCAATGTTTGACACAACACAATATAAATAATTTTAAATAATAAAAGTACTAGTTTTAGTTTTGATACAGAAATTTTTATATGTCTGAAGAATGCTCAGAATCTGAAGAAAATGGGAATGAACGTGAAAGATCCAGTATGTGTACGTTCCCATAGAATCTCAGTAACAGGTAACAGGAGAAAAGAATACACACATAAAGCTACCTATAAAGGGAGATCTAGGCTCCCTAGGTCGCTGTTGTTAAGCACTGTTTTATGTGTTCCTACGAAGGCACTTATAAGGGGCTCTAGAGTTCCTACCAGAGAGCATCTAAGACGTCATAAATCAGTAGCGCATTGTCATGGGCAAAAAATGACTGTACATTGCAGCCAAATTTTTTTATGATCGCAGACAACGTCTGTCCAAAAGTTGCGGCCAATTTTTTTATTTATTTATTTTTATTAGTGCAGACAAAAACTGTCTGCAAGCTGTTTTTCTGTGTCTGCGACTATGTCGCCGTGTCACAGTGTTTCTGCAACTGGGAAACAACCAGGGCCGTAGCGGCCGCCCCCCGAACCCCCCGGTCGGGGGGGGGCCTCTCGAAAGTAGGGGGCCTCACAATTCAATTATTAAAGATTGAAGCAAATAGTAAAATTTATTGTATTTTTGAGGGGAAAAAAAAAATCATATGTTCGTTCAAATTTTCTTCAAATATTTTTTTTTTTTTTTTCAAGTTTTTAAAAAGCACCAAATCTTTTTGCTTGTATGGCAGAGAAAGTATTTTTTGGGTCGAATTTTTGAAACTGAGATTTTTATATTTACACATTTAGAGCCCAACTGATTCCGAAAAGACTTTTAGCGTTCGGTCTCTATGTCTGTCTGTGTTTCTGTTATCACCATAACCCAAGAACTATAAGTAGGAAGTTCAAACCCAGAATTATAAATCTGCTCATATGGAAACGCTACTTGAAATTTCCGGTTAAATTTAAAATACTAATTTGTCTACAGGAGCCTTAAAGGAAATTCAAATGTCATCCGTGCATTAAATTAAAACACATAATATATACAGAAAAACACTCAAACACTTTATTACAATTTTCTGTTTTGCTTGTTTAAGACTTCATTTACTTTAATTTATTTATGCAACTGTTTATTACCCAATGTTCGGAAAGTCGCATGGAGTCATTCCAGATATATATACATATATATACATTATTTACTTTCTTCTACATGTAATATAGAGAAAGTATTGGATTCGCGAAAATTTTTGACCTCCGTTTTTTGATGGATTTACATGTTTTGGGATGCCCAGCTGTCTGTCTGTCTCACTTTTTTGTGGACGCTGTATCTCACGAACCAACGAATAATATTTAACCAAACTTGGTATTTAGTTGCACCCTACATAAACTGGTGCTGATTAGATTTGGGGATCAATCGCTCAACGGGTGGTGCCGTGATCGCATTTTTTGTAAACTTTTAACATGACAGTATAGGACAAAATTTCGTACAAATGTGCATAATGAGAGTTACATTAAACGCGTGACTATAAAATTAATTTGAATTATTGATAATAGTAGTAGTTAACTAGGGAAAAAAATGTGCATGTGGGGGCATCGGTTCCCCTCCCTGGGGGGGGGGGGGTAAGGGGGTAAAGTTTCAAGATGGGCATCTTTCGAAAGGTCTTGTCAATACCTTTAAAAGAAATGTTTGAACTATAAATCTGTGATAGTTTAAAACAAAATTATCAATTTTTTTTTAAAAAACGAAATTTAACCAACCTTGGTATTTAGTTGGTCCCCGACATAAACTGGTGCTGATTACATTTGGGGATCAATCACTCAACAGGTGGCGCTGTGATCGCATTTTTTCTAAATTTTTAACATGGTAGTATAGGACAAAATTTCGTATAAATGTACATAATCAGAGTTATTTTTAACTTGTGATTGTAAAATTGATATGAATTATTGATAATAGTAGTAGTTAACTAGGAAAAAAATTTCTGTGCATGTGGAGGCATCGTTTTCCCCCTGAGGGGGGAGAAGTACCCCCGGGGGGGGGGGGGGGGGTAAATTTTCAAGATGGGTTTTTTTCAAAAGATCTCGTCAATACCTTTAAAACGAATGGTTGAACTATAAATCTGTGATAATTTGAATCAAAGTTATCGATTTTTTTTACTTTTAACGAAAAAAAACTTCGAAAAAAATCGTTTTTTTTTTTTTTTTTTTTTAAATATTGTTACGGAGTGAATATGTATAGGAAAATATAGAAGAAAGTCTTGTGGTGGCTACAACATACTAGTTTTTTTTTTTTTTTTTTTTTTTTTTTGGGGGGGGGGGACCATTTCTAATAAGTTTGTTTCAAGTAACTATTGAGATTTCATGTTTATTGTAATGATTCTAAAGCTTCCCATTAATAATTTAATGGGAAAAAATACATATGCCTTAATTAACCATACTTGCCAACATCCTAATTAATATTCCGTAGTGTTATTAGTACTGCCCTTTCTTTCACACCAGTAAATTTTTAGAGTTATACTCTTCAAATGCAATTGCGATTAAATAAGAAGAAAAATATTTTTAAAAGATGCTGGTGTAAAAAACAAGGCGGGACTAAGAATACTATGGAAAATTAATTAGTGTGTTGGCAAGTATAATTAACTCTAAGGAGTGCAGTCTATGGCTAAGAACACAATAAGTCTTGATTAATCCATTCAAAGCACCTTTATTTCGTTCAAGTCATGATCGGAGAAGGAAACAGAGACTTATGAAGCGTTTCCATGAACTGCCATTTATTTGACAGGAATGAACCGTAAGAATTTTCGGCACCTAAACTTCATGCAAAAAAGTGCTCTGTCAGTTTGTGCCGTGCTTTCGCTTTTTGTTCCAAAAATCCTTGATTCTAATTGGTTTCTAGTCACTCATAGAAGTAAGTCCAGGCTTTTATCTTGTGTAATTTTCGATCGCAGTTAAAGTAAGATTGCATTTACGATTGCAAAATTATCTTAAAGTTTCTCCCTTTTTTGATTCTTTGCGTTATGTTTGTCAAGCAGTGAAATAACGTTTACAGGGAAAATTAGTAAATTTTCGTAATAATTATTAGTAATCTATAATTTTTAATAGTGTCTTCTTAAATTAAATTAAATAATTTTATATCATTTCAACTATGGACAAAACCTAATGACGAATGAGAATAGCTAAGCTATCTAGACTAGATGTTTTATTCGAATATCTAAACAGATACTTCATTGATTATCTTGAAACTTCAGGAGTAAAAAGAACATATTATACCACACATATTTCAGTGAATATTTTTGTCCCTAAGGGTAAAAGGGGACGAGTCACAACGCAAATTAACCAAAAATAAACAACCTTCAGGTTTGGGATCATCCTGTTAAAAATAATGCTTGAAATTAGTTGTAGTTATAGTATATGATTATGAGCCTTCTTTTAACACTAAATATAAATTTATATGAGAATTGCACTTATATTAAAGGAGATTTAAAGGTCCTTTTAATAATGTCAATAGTTTTTCATTCATTTTTTTTTTTTTTTTTAATAACGTGCAAGGTTTTAAAACAAAAGCAATATAACTTTTGAAAATTTGACACAGCATATTGCAATCAAAATATAAATATATCAGATATCTGATGAAATATAAGCATTTATATTAAATGATTTTTGGCTGCGCATGTGAAAGTGCTAGCTTATTTTCTTTTTCTTTTTGCATAATTTATTAGCCAAATGTATAGACAAAACAAATCTTTTAAAACCCAAAAGTATATTGTCGATAGAAAAGTTTATTTTCATTTACTTTCAAAAAGGTGCAAAACGCTAATGAGTTTTACCTATGTTTTTATTTTGAATCGATGAACAGTCGTGGATGTAAATGAAGTCACACTATGATTTTCTCAAAAAAAAAAAAAAAAAAAACATTTAAAATCTATTACACAACCAATTATGTTTTAGTAAAAATAATCTTTAGAATATAATGACAACTACAAATATCAAATTAATATTTAAATTAATAAACTTATGAAAAAAGTATGTTTATGGTAATATAATATGGAATAAAATGTATCTCTCTGAATATTACTGACTATACGTATGATACTAAGGATTACAATATATATATATATATATATATATTGTACAAGATCTGCTTGTGGAATTTTTTATTTTATTTTATTTTATTTTATTAATTATTATTATTATTATTATTATAGTTATTCTATACATTTGGCTAATAAATTATGCAAAAGAAGTTTTGCTAGCGTTTACGCATGTGCAATTAAAAACTATTTACTAAAAATACTCATATTTCATAAGATATTTGAAATTTTTATGATCTGATTGCAGTATGTTCTGTAATGCAGTATATAAAATTTTCTAAAAGTGACATTGCTTTGGTTTTAAAACCCTGCATATCAATATATATTATAACAGATGATGTGTGTGTGTTTGTGTATGTATATATCCGGCGCTTTTTAAGAAAACTGCTGATCGCAGGGCTACACAAATTTGCATGTAGGTTCGTACTGACCATGTTTTGACATAAAAATAAATATAATTTCACGCAATTTATGTATTTAAAAGAAAAAAATAAAAATAAAAAATTAAATTTGCATATGCATATGACAAAATGACATTATTATAACTTTAAAATTAAATATACAATAATAAAATAATAACTCAGCACATTTGTTTCGAATTTTGTTTCATAACCTTTTTAATTTTACCTAATTCTAGATTTTGTTTTAAATAGCATGTTTTTGGCATGGATAGAGTGCTTGCCATGAAAGCTAATTAGGCATTTTATGAAAGATTTTTTCTTACAGATAACCCTGAGCGAAATTTTTCATTTTAACATTGATGTATACCGAAAATTTTTCACCTAGGACCCTACTTTAGAAACAGCCATTTTAATCCAAGTAGTGCATCAAAATATTTACATAAATTGTAAAATATTGAAAAAATATAATCAATAAATAGAAACAATAATCACATAAATAATCTATTTTGGTCTAAAATGACGACAAAAATTCAAATATCGCCAAAGGCAGCCATAATAAAGCTGTACCATCTTAAGGTCTACATATTTATTTTTCTATATACAAGCCACTATTAACTAACTATAAAATATTTAAAATGGAAAATATATATAATCACAAAAAATTAGTTGCCTCAAGCGGTAGATGTAGCGCGTATAGTATATTGCAATATTATATTTGGCATGAAATTGCTGTCATTTTATGGTCCACCAGGCTAATCAAATGAAGTAAAATTAAAGTAAATAATATGTATAGTGTGGCTCATATGTAATTTGAATTCAGATATAAAAGACTTCTTCAATTTGTTCGATACCGTCCGTTTCGAAGCAGTCGAATAAATACCCAAATTGAAGCCCATGGATAAGGCATTGTCGCAAGTAATAGGAATACGAATACGTACTCGAGAGTTTGCCGCTGAGGAAGATGCTTCCGAAGGTAGCGGCTATCCAAAGTGATCTTTTGAGTAATTTCAATGGATTTTATTTTTATTTTTTATTTATAAAGTGGTTTAAAAAAGTGATCATGTTATTAATTTATTTAAATATAGTGACCGTCGAAGCCTGCTAGTTATAGGTAAATAATGTACTAAAAATTATCTACGTTTTTAAAAAAACCTTTATATCTCCGTTAATATAAGTGCAACTCTCAAACAAGTTGACATCTATAATTAGAAGAACGCCCATAATCACATACTATAGCTGCAACTCATTTCAAGCATTATTTTTTAAAGGGTGATCCCAAAGATTATATATTTTTTAATTAAATTATGACTAATCCCTTTTCAGCCTTCGAGGCAAAACTTTCGGTGAAATACAGGCGCTTTAACATGTTCTTTTTACCCTTAATTTTTAAAGAGAATCCATGAAGTATTCGAAGCATTAGATATTTGAAAAAAAAAAAAAAAAAATGTATATAGCTTAGCTATTTGTTGTCCTAAAAACCTTTTTTCATATCATTTTTCAAAGTTTAAAAACGTTTATATTGCCTATTAATTATGAGGAGAGCTTATTTTTCGTTTTAAATGAATAGCGTTTAGTGCTATGTATAAGTTAAGTTTAATTTGAAAAATATAAAGAATACAATGTATTGTTTAGTATAATATTTAAGGATAAGTTTTATTAAAATAACTTTACTTAAAGATATAACTTACCTTTATCCTTTATTCAAGCAAATAACTTATCTTTTTCTATTTTTAAATACATTTGATATTATACTTCTTTATTTAATTCATATAGGATAAAATTATAATCTTTGTTTACATTCTTTGAACACATCGTTCAGGCCAGTTGAATTCCAATATGGCGATACTTACTTTTGCGGCCCATAGATGGCGTACGTATTCAGCGTCGTCCGTTGTCACGGTAACGGATTACGTACGATGGGCGTGTTTTTGGATCGCCTGGAAGGGAGAAATGTGTAGCCTGGTGATTGGCTGTTCTGGAATCCGGTGATAATTGTATATAAGGATGTCTTACATAGGTTTATTCTCTCTTGCTTATAATTTTCGTTTGTAATTACGATGATTTGAAAAATTTAAATACGTTTTCAACTATTTTTAGTTTTGCCTCAAAGTATGAGGGCATGTTTCTGTTTAATTAAGTTGCAGTATATATATTAATGTTATTTGAAGGCCAGCATCCTTTTTGTGCTAATGCTGAGCAATGAAAGCATTAATTCTACTTATAAGCAGTTAGTTTTTGGCAAATAGTTTTTCCCTCATGGCAAGTTTTTCTAACTATCACTAGCAAAGTCTATATTTTCTGTTAAGTTTTAAATTTTTGTTAAGTTTGAAACTTCTTGTTAAGTTTGAATAAATATTGTTATGGATGTTAAACTCTGTTTTATTTAAAAACTGCACACTATGCCTTGTTACATAAAAGTATGAGCCAAATATTCCACTGCAATCTCTGGATATATTTTTTAACATGTTAAGACAGTTAAACTTAGTCTTCATGAGAACATAGGTTATGGGCATGTCATTTGGCCTTACCTTGTTTACAGTTTAGATGTGCAGTATATTTTTACAATGGCTATGAGTTTAACTCCTTCTATTGAAAAATTAAATGCTAGTAATTATATTACTTGGCAGAAAGATATTCGTTTTATTCTTATAAGAGATAACTGCTGGGAATTGGTTGCTAAAAGAGAAACTTTGCCAGAGGATGATGGAAAACCGGAAACTACTAAGCTTATTACAGATTTTAAGCATAGGTCAAGACTTGCACTGTCTACTATATATTTGCATATATCTCCTGAAGTTCGATGTATTATAGAAAATTGTAATGACCCGGTTGAAGCATGGGAGGCTTTAAAGAAAAATTTCTTGTCAGATTCACGTGCAAGACATATTCAATTATTTACGGAATTTGTTAAATGTGACATGCTACAAAATGAGTCTGTAACTGCCTATGTAAATAGATTGAGTCGTACAATTGAGTTGTTGAGAGAAATGGGTCGTCCAATGGAAGACATATATTGTTGCTATCAGCTTCTACGACATCTCCCGAAGAAGTTTAATTCTGTGGTTCAAGATATGATGCGATGGAAGTCAGATGAGTTCAAGTTCACTACTTTGGTGTCCGAATTAACGTCTGAGGAAATCCGTTTGCAGTTACAGAAAGATGATGAGCAGCTGGTAGAAGTTCAAAATATTCAATATAAAGGTAAACAAAAGTTTTATAAACCTTTATTATGTTTCAATTGTAATAAACCAGGTCACTTTAAGAAAGACTGTTTAAATAAGAACTTTAATGCAAATTTTAATAGAAATTCTAATGTTAAATCAAATGTAAATCCTAAGTTTAAATCTAAAAATGTTAAATCCCAAAGGAAGATTGCTTGCTCTGTCAATTCGGTCAATGAACCTTCATATTATATTGCACAGGTTAATTTTAGTGATGTTGGTGGCGATAATCTTTGGATTTTTGATACGGCCGCGAGTCATCACTGTTGTCGCAATAAAAACCTGTTTTCTGAATATTGTCCTGTAGAAGGTGAAAATTTGAAGGTGGCCATTGATGGAGTAAGTTTTCCGATTGTTGGGAAAGGTGTAGTTAAATTGAAATTTGGTAATAATGATGTATATCTTAAAGATGTTTTGTTTTCCCCTGAATTGAGGAAAAATTTAATTTCTGGTGCAAAATTGGACTTTAATGGTGCCAAGTTCACTGGAGGTGGTGGTAGAGTAAATGTTTTCGACAAGTTTGATAAACCTCTTTTTTATGCCAAACTTAAAAATGGTCTTTACTATGCCTATGCCAAGTGTTTAAAAGTGAATGGGGGGCTACCTGATGAACCTGTTGTAGCTAATTTAACTGACTTAGAGGACTGGCATTCTCGTTTCGCTCATATTAGTCCGGAACTTATAGTCAAAACTAGTAAGCACAATGGTGTGAAAGGGCTTCCTAAGCTTAAATTTAAAAAGTTTTCGTGTGAACCTTGTCGGGTAAGTAAACAAAATCGTGTTTCTTTTAAGTCGGTTGATTCTGTTCATGGCATTAAATCACCCTTGGAGAAAGTGTACATGGACGTTTGGGGTCCAATTCCAATTTTGGGAAAAAGGGGGGAAAAATTTTTTCTTTCAATAATTGATGGTTTTTCACGTAAAGTGACTTTATACCAGTGGCGCCGACTATGTGGGGGCTCGAGGGCTCGAGCCCCCCCAGAAAATTTTCTGTAGGGGCTCAGCCCCCCCAGAAATTTTGAATACTGATTCACTATTAAACAAGAAAATCTTTCCTCTATTTCTATTTAGTTTTTTACCAAAATCATAGCTGTAAAGTAAGGTTGTTGCAATTCAAAATAGACATAAATTGACTAAAAAAAAAAACAAGAAAGGCTGAAAGTCTCTGTATGGGGCGCGGGGGGGGGGGGGATCAGAGGAAGATGATTCCCTTTGCTGTGCTATGGGAATCCCAATCACTTATGGTTTGTGCATGAGGAGCAAAAGTTTTCAGAAACATCGATGCAAAGTAATATAACTATTTTCACAAAAGTTACTGCCATATTGTTATTACATTTTTTATTTTAATTTTATTTTATTAATATATTATACGCTTGATGCTACTCTCTTCCCTAAGTTTAAGTGAAAATAATTTTTATAAAGGTTTCTGAGATGTTTAATTCGCCTTTTTTTTTTTTTTTTTTTTTTAAATTATTTATATTTGCATTTTATTTATTTGGTTGCTTCTTTTTTCTCTTAGCATTTTTAAATAAAAATGAACTATTTTGGATGTAAGTCATGAATTTATAAACAATAAGAAGTATATAATATTTTCCTCCCTCCCCCCTTTTTTTATGAAACTTTTTATTTTAGGAAAATAAACCTTGATAATCTGGTGTGTCACTCATAAAATTAAATTTTATGGCCCATTGGAGCTGTGCCATGTTCAAATTTGTCACTTGATATAGCTGCTCTAATGCAGACTCGGTGACCTTGCCAACATAAATTATGTGAGAAGTGCCGAACTGTTTATCAGCCAGGGTAGTTTAGTGGTTAGAGCATCCGCGCGTTAAGCGGAACGGTCCGGGTTCGATTCCCGATTCTGGTATTTTTCACATAGTTGGTAAAATGTCAGCCTTCTACTCCATTCTATCAAAATTTAATTAATGATAGTTTATGAAATTTTAACATTTTAAGTAAAAATGAAGAGTAAGAACAAATATTGTTTTTAAAACTTAAAGAGAAGATATAGCAGAAATTATTTCGAGATTCTGTCTTTCCCCTCCAATTTTAACTTAACATAATCACAATATTGTTTTCAAACTGATGTGACTGATGGCTGTATTATCCCAGCGACCTCCCTGCTACTCTTAATTTTGTTTTATAAATTCGATTTACATAAACTAAATGGCAAAAATTATGATGGCATTTTCAGGACCAGTTTTGGGGCCCTTTGCTACTCAGGACGCCTCTGGCACGTGCCCCTGTGTTAATCAGGCCGTTGTTTGTGTGTGCATAAGCATGGGTGCATTATTATACCAAATTTGATGACCTTGTATTAGAAATATGATCCCCCCCCCCCAAAAAAAAAAACATCCTGGCTACGGCCTTGGTTCGAGCCCCCCCAGAAAATTTTCAAAGTCGGCGCTGCTGCTTTATACCCAATGAAGGATAAGTCACAGGTGTTTAGTATTTTTGAAAGGCACATTGCCAGAGCTGAGCTTAGTCTTGGAAAGAAGTTGAAAACTATTAGGACAGATAATGGTTCTGAGTTTGAGAACGAGAGCTTCCGTGACTTTTGCAATAAAAGGGGGGTTGCTCACGAGCTAACAAACACCTATACACCAGAAGAAAATGGTGTTTGTGAGAGGCTCAATCAAACAGTTCTAAATTGTACTCGTGCTATTCTGTCCGATAGTGGACTTCCTTTTTCTTTTTGGCCAGAGGCTGTGCTTTATTTTAGTTACACTTGGAATCGTGTGATTCATAAAAACCAGGAAAAAACTCCTCTTGAACTTTATACTGGAAGAAAACCTTCGGTTAGACACCTGAAGCCTTTTGGTTTAGTAGTGTATGTCGGAGTCCCTAAACAGAGACGCGACCACAAACTTATGTCAAAGGCAAAAAAGGGAGTAATCGTCGGTTACGCTCTTCGTACAAAAGGATATAGAGTCTGGATAGAAAGTGAGGATAGGATCGTAGAGACTGTAAATTTAACTTTCTCCGATCGTATTTTTAATCAGCACAGTGGGGCGGTGATGGGCCCTTCGTTGGAAGAGCTGGGTCAGTCTCCAAATAGTCCGGTTGATTGTGGTGGTTCCGATCCCGTAGACATTGTGTTTGGAGGGGGGCCTGATGATTCCGACGGGGAGTCTATCACTGAACTACCTGATACTAATGACTCTTGTTCTAAAATTGTTTGGAGGAGAAAGCCAGTACCGAGACCTCATGGTGATAGGACAGACATATATTATTACCCTAACGATAAAACTACTAGATTGAGATCTTTAAATGAGGTTAAGAGTTATTGTGAACGTAATAATATTGTTTTCGAACCTTCCTTGTTTGATTTCTCTGGTAGTAATAAATTTGAAGGGGTGGTTAATTCAAATGATCCTGTTTCTAACCATGTTAAAAAGGAAACCTGACTAGAACTTTCTGTACCTAGAACTTATAAACAAGCTATGAAGTCACCTCAAAATTCTGAATGGATTAAAGCTATGGATGAGGAAATTTCAAATATGAATCAGCGTAAAGTATGGCATTTAGTCCCTTTACCTGATGGGAAATCTTTACTAGGTAACAGATGGGTTTATACCATTAAAAAGGATGAGAGTGGGAATATAGCTAGGTTTAAAGCTAGGCTCGTCGCTCAGGGGTACTACCAAATTCGGGGGGATACCTACGACGAAACATTCTCTCCAGTGGTAAATTTTTCTGTTATTCGTTTTTTCTTTTCCCTTTTAGTTTCCTGTCTTAAGTGGCAAAACATTCAGTGTGACATTAAATGTGCATATTTATACGCTCCTCTTAAAGAAGAGATTTATATGTCACAACCACTTGGTTATGTTGTTCCTGGAGAGGAAAATTTAGTTTGCAAATTAGACCGTGCTCTGTATGGTTTACATCAGAGTGGTCGTTTGTGGTTTTTCGAATTAAATAAGGTTCTTTTAAGTTTAGGTTTTCTTAAGTTTAACTGGTGTAATTGTTCATATTATTTTGAGGACTTTATAGTTTTATTAGTCTATGTCGACGACATAGTTATTTTTGGAAAAACTCGGGCTCAAATTGATTCCATAATTGAACTTTTGGGGGGAAAATTTGATCTTAAAATTTTGGGTAAAACGAAGAAATTATTGGGTGTTGAGTTTAGCTATGATAACGATGCTGTTCAAATTTATCAGGCATTGTACATAGATGAAGTTTATAAAAGGTTTAACTCATTTAAAATACCATATACTTCTTTACCTATTATAAAAGGGTTAAAATATTCAAAAAGGGATTGTCCAAGCAATAAGGCTGAAATGGAAGAAGTCGCAAGATTACCATATAGGAATATCTTGGGTTGCCTTTCATTTTTAGCTAGTAGGACTAGACCAGATATAGCCTATGCTGTGAATATTTTTAGCCAGTTTCAAAATTCTCCAGGTTTAACCCATTGGAATGGTTTGCTTAAATTACTTGGTTACGTTTCGGGTACCAAGAATTTAAAATTAAATTTAAATTGTAAAAATTCTAGTTTAGTCGCTTTCTCTGATGCTGATTTTGCTATGAACAGAGACGACTTTATTTCAATGGGGGGTCAAATAATATTTTTAGATAATAGTCCAATTTCATGGCGAACTTTTAAGGAAAAAGGGGTAAGTCTTTCCACAATGGAAAGTGAATTTGTTTCAATGTGTGAATGTGTGAAAGAACTTATGTGGTTCAATCGTATTTTGGAGGATTGTATTGAATTTAATTTAATCTCCGAAAAATACTCTTTACCAACCCTTTTTGCCGATAATATGTCAGCTATTGAATTTACGAAATCGCCTATAGAGAATAATAGGTCGAAGCACATAAATGTGAAATTATTCTTTATTCGCGAGTGGCTTTTTGAGGATAAATTTGAATTAAAATATGTTAAATCTAAATCTAACTTGGCGGATCCCTTTACAAAGCCACTTACTAAAAGTGACTTGCTTAATTTTGTAAATAAAATATTTGTATAGTAAATTTGTAAGAAAAATACCTGTAAATTTCATATATATATATATAGTAAAAATTGTAGTTTATAAAGTATAAATTTTGGATATGTATCCTTATTTGAAGTTTTTGAGGTGCAGAATTTTTTGGATGTTTTCTTCTGATCTTCATTGCTTTGTCATTGTAAAGAAAGTTTTTTTTTACTTAGGATGAGTGTAAACGTGGCCACGAATGTTTGAGTTATGTGATTGTTATAATTGTTTAACTAATCTTTTATTGTTTTCAGTAATGAGGTGATGAAGATAACAAAATTTCTTAATGCATCATTTTGATATATTATTAATATATATTCTTTTTCTATCTTTATAGTAGATTTATTCAGTGTTTTGGATGAACTGTTCTGTTATGGTGGACTTTAGCGGGTATTGATGGATTGCCTCTGTATAAGAAGATTAATGTGATATTGTTATACTGTTTTTTTTATATTTTTTTTATCTTTTGTTAATGCTAGTGATGGTTAATGTTTCAAAATGATATGATGGGGGGCATTGTTGTCCTAAAAACCTTTTTTCATATCATTTTTCAAAGTTTAAAAACGTTTATATTGCCTATTAATTATGAGGAGAGCTTATTTTTCGTTTTAAATGAATAGCGTTTAGTGCTATGTATAAGTTAAGTTTAATTTGAAAAATATAAAGAATACAATGTATTGTTTAGTATAATATTTAAGGATAAGTTTTATTAAAATAACTTTACTTAAAGATATAACTTACCTTTATCCTTTATTCAAGCAAATAACTTATCTTTTTCTATTTTTAAATACATTTGATATTATACTTCTTTATTTAATTCATATAGGATAAAATTATAATCTTTGTTTACATTCTTTGAACACATCGTTCAGGCCAGTTGAATTCCAATATGGCGATACTTACTTTTGCGGCCCATAGATGGCGTACGTATTCAGCGTCGTCCGTTGTCACGGTAACGGATTACGTACGATGGGCGTGTTTTTGGATCGCCTGGAAGGGAGAAATGTGTAGCCTGGTGATTGGCTGTTCTGGAATCCGGTGATAATTGTATATAAGGATGTCTTACATAGGTTTATTCTCTCTTGCTTATAATTTTCGTTTGTAATTACGATGATTTGAAAAATTTAAATACGTTTTCAACTATTTTTAGTTTTGCCTCAAAGTATGAGGGCATGTTTCTGTTTAATTAAGTTGCAGTATATATATTAATGTTATTTGAAGGCCAGCATCCTTTTTGTGCTAATGCTGAGCAATGAAAGCATTAATTCTACTTATAAGCAGTTAGTTTTTGGCAAATAGTTTTTCCCTCATGGCAAGTTTTTCTAACTATCACTAGCAAAGTCTATATTTTCTGTTAAGTTTTAAATTTTTGTTAAGTTTGAAACTTCTTGTTAAGTTTGAATAAATATTGTTATGGATGTTAAACTCTGTTTTATTTAAAAACTGCACACTATGCCTTGTTACATAAAAGTATGAGCCAAATATTCCACTGCAATCTCTGGATATATTTTTTAACATGTTAAGACAGTTAAACTTAGTCTTCATGAGAACACTATTGCCATCCGTCCTTAGATTGTGTGCACTACTGTGTACTGATTATATACAAAAGTATCAGGGTAATTGTATCGTTATAAAAGTGAAATCTGATATGGAAATTTCAATACAGTTTTTGTTCTAACATAATAGGAGGGGGCCCCCAGACGAATTTATGGGGGGGAGCCCCAGAATACGTTCCTACGGCCCTGGAAACAACCAAACTGAAAATCTTAGATTATACACATAAGAGTAAGCCTGCAAAAAATCTTATTTTGCTTAGTTCTTAACACTATACACTAAAAAAATAAAAAAGGAGTTTCCCACCAAAAATCAATTGTATAAAAGACTGCCTTCTAAACCAATTTCTGGTCTTACCTTACCATGTAAAAATAAAGACATTCATTTGAAAAATATCATGAAAATTTTTACTGCACATAAAGGCTTTTTTAACTTTCAATTTTTACTTTAACATTTTATTTGTTTTATGTTATTTTTTAAAAATATTTTACCGTTTTCGTTGAGAAACATACATTTATAGTATATTTTTATCTGATGCAAAATCGGACTTCACATACCTTCGAACAAACGCGATCTGAAAATTCTATAAGAAGTCTCTTCTGGGCGCGATCTATGTGTCCTCGGTCTATATATTCCGGTGGTCGACAGAAAAAATTATCGTTAGCCGCGGTTTCTCCGATGTTCTTGTTCACGCCGTTGCTGGAAGCCTGCGTATTGAGGATCTCTTCTGCGTATCCAAGAGTAGAAAATGATTGTTACGGAAACAATATAATATAATAAAGAACCACAGAAATTATGTTAAAGTATTAAAATCGGCACCCAATTCTCATATGCAGGATTTCAAATATTCTGCATTTTTCGTATTTTGTGCTGAAGCTAAAATTTTTTGTTTAAAATCAGAATTTTATTATTTTGTCAACTTCATGCTAAAACTAATTTACTTAAAATGTAATCAGCGAACATGAAACAGACCTTTGACAAATGTTTTTTTATAATATTCGGACGATTAAATTGCATATATTTCGGTAATCGGACGCAAAAATTATGGATATTTCGGCAAATATATGACAGAAAAAGGTAGGAATTAGGAATCTTGCTGATTTTTTACTCAATAGGTATATATATATTTAATATTTGTGATATCAATTTTTTTGAATAGCACAAATTTTGTCGATTATAGTTGCGAAAATAGTTGCCTATTTTTATTTAGAGAAACAGAGAAACAATCGCATATTTGAGCAGTTAGCCGTGATGAAGGTAAATTTTGTTAAAATGTAAAATGATAAATTTCGACAATCCACCGCAAGAATATTATATTTTTTTGTAGTGAATTGATGGCTTATTTCAGCACATAATTTAAATGATTAAAAGTAAATTTTATCGACAAAACGATCCCGTAATTTAGTTAGACTTTCATATCTCATATTTCTGCAATCATGCATAAAAAAAGGTAATTTTATTATTAGGTATTATTATTATTTGTGAAATAATCGCATATTTTGGTATTATTATTTTTTTTAAAAAACATACAAAATTTAAAAATTAGCGGTAAAACTATAGCCTATATTAGCAATTAGTTGCTATTACAAAAATTTCAAAATATCAGTAATATGATTAATTCGGTATTTCGGAAAATTTGTTGAGTATATCGGTTATACTCTTTGCAAAAAAGTGCAGATTTCATGAATTAATATAGAGATAAAGCCTATTTCAGCAAACAATTAGGATTAAAGTAACTTTATTAAGTAGCGGCGATATGATTACGTATTTCAACAATCAGCCACAAAACATCATTGCAAATTTCAGAAATCACCTTTGAAAAGAGTGCAAATCTGATCGATTAACACCGAAAAAAATATCGTATTTTAGTAATTAGTTGCGTTTAAATATAACTTTTTGACAGTTAATAGTGAAATAATCCCATATATCTGAATTAGGCTACAAAATTATTGTGTATTTTGGGATTCAACATTGGAAAAAGCGTAAATTTCATCGATTAGTGGCGAAATATTTAAGTATTTGAAGATTCAACATTATAAAGAACATGATTTCCATCAATTAGGGGCGAAATAATAGCAGGTTTCAACAATCGGCCGCAAAAATATTGTTAATTTCAAGAACAGCTTTGGGGGGGGGGGGGGGAAATCGCAAAATTTCATCAATTACCAGCGAAATAATAGCAGAATTTGGAAATTATTTGTGATTAAATGTAAGTTTTGACTATAAGAATTGACAGCGGGGAAAAAAATCCTGTAATTTTTAAATCGGCTGCAAATCTATTTCGTATTTCGGTATTCAGCTTTGAGAAAAAAAGCTCAAATTTCATCACTTAGCAACAAAATACTTGAGTATTTGGGAATTTAACATCAAAAACTGCAGAAATTGCATTGATTAGAGACGAAAAAAATTATGCATTTTGGCGATCAATCATAAAAACATCGGGAATTTCGGGAATCAGTCTTAAAGAATTTTATCGATTAGTGACAAAATTATAGCATAATTAACAATTAGTTATGACTATAAATATTGCTAATTTCACATTTATTTTGCACATGCTGCATAGTTTTTTTTTTTTTTTTTTTTTTTTAATTTCAAAAAAACTAAGTGCATTTTTTTTTTTTTTTTTTTTAATATAATAATGTAGACTTAAAAATAATAATAATAATAACACTTTCATCTATCTGATCGAGCATATATCAGAGAGACACAAATAGATACCTACTATTCTTTATAGAATTATGTGTAATATAATTATTTATGGGAAATAATGCTTAAGACAGTTACACATTAAAGCCTGCACTAACTTTTAAAATATTTGTAGATTACTATTTAAAAATTTTAAATAAACTTATCTCAAAAATAAATATTTTGAAATTATTTAAGTAAAAATTGTTGAATTGTAAATTAGAAATATTTTACTGGGCCCTAATGATTTTAATTATAATTTTTATGAAATTTCAGCTCTTTTGGACAAATAGATTTTGAGATACATCTAAAAAACTATTGCCACCAGGAGACCAGGTTTAAGACTGAAAAATACCAAATTACTTCAAATTTATTAGTCGGTGGTAAAATTTTCTCTAGAACTTATAAAGTCAAAATTTTGTGTTTGTTGAAAATATAAATTTTAACATCATTGCATGTTTCCATCTGTAAATGGCTGCTAAGCTTACAATTTTAATAAATAATTAAATTAAAATAGACCTGAATCCAAGAAGGATGGTACCTGCTGTGTTTTTTCGTTAATTAGGTGATGAGATAGATGAGTGTTCTCTTTTTATTTGTATATATTTTATTTTGTGGACTGTACATTTTATAAACCGTTTAGTCAGTGGTGAAGAAAGCGCCCTTTCGTCTATCAATATGTGGCCTTTTACTCACAAAAAAATGCCCTTTTCTATAAATCCGCCCTGCCCTTTTTTTGAAAAAATGTGAACACTAAAATTATAAGAGTTCAATTTTAGTTGTAAATATTTAGCACTTTATAAGAAAAAACACAAATCGAGAAAAATGTGCTTTACAATATGGTTTGGTGAACTTTTCCAAACTTGCCAATTTGGCACAGTTTCTCGATTTTTTTCAAAATGGCCAATTTTACATGTTTAAAAGAAACTACCTAAAAATACAGCATAAAAAGTAGTTTTTCAAAAACTTCAACAAAGCAAAATACAAATTTGCCTAACTTTCATAAACAAAAACTAACAAATAAACATTACAAAAATAATATAAATGTTCAATAAACATAATATATATATATATATATAAATAAAATAGAATGTTTTTTTACTTACTTGTTTCCGATTAATCCTGTGCGGAAACCAGTGGTGTCATCAGAAAAAAAAAAAATTCAACGGGGTGCACAACCTGAAAAAAATTTTCTTTTTAATAAAATTCTGATAGCATAGTTTAAAAACTCTTATTTAGAATTTACCGGGGAGTGGGGGGTGGGGTGTTGCTCCCCTTGTCCCATTGTGAAAACTTCAAAATAAGTATGTACAGTAACCAAATTAACACCGTTTCAAACACTACTGCAAAGCTTTCTTTTAATATATTCAACAGAAAAACTGAATTCTATTAAACCAATAAATCACCATTTTACATAACATAAAAAAAGCAACCATATCAATTACAAACATATCTCCTACAGAAATTAACAAATAGCCTACTGTTGCCAAAATTAAAAAAGTAAAACCAAACGAAACATATCAAATAAACTACTACTATACCAGTGTACATAGGTAGGCTGGATTTAACGTTGCACTAGTACTGTGATACAGGTAATTGGCGACGATCTGGAATTTCGTTTCGCAGCAATCAGTGATACGAACAGTCGGCAGCAAAAGTATTCAAGCACTAGCAATAATACTGTCTCAAAAAAGTACACTTAATACTGCTTTGTTAAATAAATCCTTGTGAAGTCATGTTCTTAGTCAGTCTAAGAACAGGATTTGACAAGGATTTATTTAACAAAATAATATTAACTATACTTTTTTGACATCGGAATTATTGGCTAGCACTCGGATATTTTTACTGCCGACTGCACATCAGTATGCTTCTTGTACATGAAAACCCCCCCAAAAAATCACTGGATAGATACCTCACACGCATACTGCACAAATCTTTAAAACGCACAAAATTTCGTGTTGCAGCAATCAGCAATATGTACGTCTGTACACTCCGTATAAATGAAAAAAAAAAAAAAAAAAAAAAAAATCATTGGATACCTCACCTGCTTCCTGCTTAATGCATGAATCTTTAAAATGCACAAAATTTCATTTTGCAGCAATCAGTAATATGCATGTCTGTACGCTCCGATTACATGAAAAAAAAAAAAAAAAAAAACTGGATACTTCACCCGCATTCTGCATGACTCTTTAAAAGGCACAAAATTTCATTTCGCAGCGATCAGTGATGTGTATATGAAAACCCAAAAAAATAATCACTAAATACGTCTCCCACAAACTCCATGAATCTTTAAAATGTACAAAATTTGATTTGGCAACAATCAGATACACGAAAATTACATAGCTTTAAAACAGAGCTGTACTGAGAACTCGGTATATACTCGCTACATGGCCTATCTACCGAGTGCTCGGTACTCGGTCAAATTTAGGCTATGTATTCGGCCAATACCGAGTAGTTGTGGGAATTTCACTATTTTTATGCATTTTCGAAAGAAATGTGTTAATGAGAGATATT
Organism: Salticus scenicus; assembly: GCA_963930645.1. NCBI lineage: Eukaryota > Metazoa > Arthropoda > Arachnida > Araneae > Salticidae > Salticus > Salticus scenicus. The sequence continues at coordinate 58,343,105 of OZ005655.1, forward strand.
TATTTTATAACTACACTAAAAAACTATGTAAATATAAATACAGAGTCATTATAATTAAAATTTTTGCTATAACAGCTTTCTGCAGTTAAAATGGGCTGTTACCAAACTTAGTATAGAGCCCAGTGGCAGGAAGTTTTGTAGCTGTCTGCGACAGGCTTTTAAATTTTCATAATCTGTCTACGAAATTTGCATGTAATCAGGGGTGAAAATGGCTTACACTCAAAAAGCCTGAAAGCTGATTGGGGTGGGGGGGGGGGGCTTAACATCAGTGGTGATCTCGTGCAACAATACACGAATACAATTTTACTGCAGAATAACGTAGTATAAACAATTGTGTGTATTCATTCAATTCATCTCAATCAATTAAATATTTTATAGCAATGTTTGACACAATACAATATAAATAATAAAAGTATTAGTTTTAGTTTTGATACAGAAATTTTTTTTTTTAAGTGAATTGTTATTCAAAAGTTGCAGACATTTTTTTTTTATCAGTGCAGACAAAAATTGTCTGCAAGCCGTTTTTCTGTGTCCGCGACTATGTCTCAGTGTTTCTGCCACTGAGGTATAGAGATGATACATGATATGAGCTTTTAATTATAACTATCTTGTATGAATGTAATATGCATTATTTTATAAAAACTTAGTACATAAAATTGTATCTATAAATCACAGAAAAATAAAATATTTTAGAAAAAAAAGAACCTCTATGTAGTATTAACACAAAACTTTAGTTATACATTTGTGCAAATAAAAGTAAGGCACTTTCAAATCGGTAAGAAAAGATTGATTTTGAATTTTATACAATAAAGTAACATAAAAAAACTATCACCTATTCGGAAAGGTGCATTTATTTAGTATTTTAAGAACAAAAAAAAAATCAATGTGAAAAGAGGAGGGGACAGTTAACCGAGTTAAAGCTTTTATAGCATTTTACGGTATATATAAAAAAGGTAAATACACTAAAACGTTATTTAAAAAGTATTTTCATAATCAAATCTGTTGTTTTGCCAATTATGGCCCAAAACCACCTATCATTTTACATTTCTACGATCTGAAGATTAATAAAACCTAACCTTTAAAACATCATAGTGAGATTACCACATTTCAAACACTGATCATTCAACGATACATAAACATCGAGGGTACCAATGTTGGCATCTTTATCAGTGATCTAAAACAAGACACCAAGCAGTATCGTAAAGCACATTCTATCCTTTTTATTTTATGTATTAAAATCTAAAAATACCTACTCCTTAAAATTTTAAAAATGACTACTTTTTCATGCTCTGAATTTTTACATTAAATTTAGTGTATTTTATTGTTTGTGTCTGAAAAAGTTTATATTCTTTCTTCAATTCAATGCTTTGCGGACTTTTTTAATCAATAAATGCCTTTTTTACAATGGATAAAAAAATTGTATAATTAAAATTACCTTGATGCGTAAAGCTGTAAACATTTGCAACATTAATAGAATTTCTGAGATTCAAGTACAGTCTTCATTAGAATTTGTAATCTGAGTCGCATTAAGTTCACATTCAGAGTTCTGATATTGTAATGTATGAATTATGCTGAAAGGAATATTATTACAATTAGCCAGTCCATATAATATAACGTGAACTCATAACTTAAACTTACAATTGAGTTTATACACACACATTTACTGTATACCTGTATATTACTCATTTTATTTTTGAATATATTGAGAAGTAAAATTTAGTATAAGCTCACAAAAGATCAACTTATTTTTTCTACTTTATTTTATTTAATTCTTTACTTCTAATGCCAAATTCTCTCTTTTAAAGAAGTACTCTCACTTCTAGAAAAAAAAAAAAATCCTAGCAATATCTCTGTATTTAATAAATAATAATACATTCTGTTTATTTGAGAGTTGTTAAGAAATAAATAAATTATACTACATGATATTCAGTAAATAATTATATAAACAGCTTTAGTTGTTTTAAAATGAAGCTCACTTTTTAAATATTTCTAGCTTTGAATCTAATGAAGACAACAGTGTCATTATTTTTATTATCTTCTTAAAGTAAATGTGCCAGTAATGAGCATCCTTAAGGAATTTCTTTAAAATTATATTTTATTTATTTATTTTTATTATTAAGTATAATTTAACCAATTTTATATCGTCATATTATTACTCTTACAAACTCACCCTAATTCATAAAAAAAAAAAAAAAAAAAAAAAAAAATACATTAAGAATTTCTAGATATTTACTATAATAATAAATTAAGTTGTTGTCGTTTTAATAATAACTAATTTCTAATTAGATTATTCTGTTCTTTAATATTTGATCATACAAGTTTGGTTATTAATATTATAAACATAACTTTAAATATTCCGCATGAAATCGAATTGCAACATTGATGAAACAAACTGACGATTACACGCTGATGAAACATAACTTTATACTACATACTTGCAATAAAAAAAAAAAAAAAAGAATAAATAATAAATGATTAAGAATAAATAATGAATATTAACTTAACTTGATAAATCCACGCTAAAAGTAAATCCGTGTAGTCAGTCACATTTCTTCCATGACGCCGGGCATCCATCTTGTAAATGTAAATAAATAGCGTGTGTTGCCATACCTGTTTTTCGAAGGCTACAAAATATGCCACAGAAATTCTTTGATTTAAATTAACATTTAACATTCAGGTTCAACCAATATTAATAATAATCATAAAAAATGAACTATATTTTAAAATAAAGATGAATAATATACATATAATATTTTATATTAGAGTATTTTGAATGCTCGAAACTTTTGAAATTAATTTGAAATCAATAGTACAGTCAAATTAGGAAAAATAAGGGAAAAAATTTATAAAGTTTTGAAACTTTGGGATTATACTTATGACGGATCTAATAATTCAAAACAAAAAAGTTCCCCACTCTGAGGGGGGAGCTTCCCCCCTACACCCCCCCCCAAAAAAAAAAACGTATAATTCGTTGAAATGAAGAAAAAAATAGGGAATTTATTGATCGAGTATTAGAATTATGGCATAACATTCCTGAGGGGTCTGATAATGCAAATTAAAAAAGTTTCCTACCGTGGGGTGGGAGCTAACCCCCTCCCCCCCCCCAAAAAAAAATGTATAATTCGTTTAAATAAAGAAAAAATATATATAATATTAATTTATAGAGTATTGAAATTTTGGTACAACATTCCTGAGTAATTTAATAACTGAAAACAAAACAATTTCCCATCCTGGGGTAAGAACTTCTTTCTCCCCCTACCCACCCCCTCAAAAAAAAAAAAAAAAAATATTTAACTTATTAAAAATAAGAAAAATGATTAAATAGAATTTTGAAATTTTGGCATAACATATTCTTGAGGTGCTTAATAATGGGATACAAAAAAAAAAAAAAAAAAAAAAATAATAATAATAATAATCCACCATGCAGTGGGAACTCTCCTCCTTCACCCCTCCCCCCCCCCCCAAATAAAAAAATAATTCAATTTTGCTGAATTTAAGAAAAATATGAAAGCAAGTTATATAAGAGTTTTTAGTTTTAGGGAAAGTTCTCTTGAAGGGTCTAATAATAGAAAACAGAAAAGTTCCCTTCTCTGGGTTTCGGTAATTCTTGTCCATTACTAGACTTTTCATGAATGTTATCCTAAAATTTCAAGCGCTTATAAATTATTATATCTGTTTTTCCTAATATGAAAGAGCTACACGGTCTAGAGAGGAAAAGGAAGGAGGGGGGAGGAATGGGGGAAGCTCCCCCCCCCCCAGGAAGGGGGAACTTTTTTGTTTTGCATTACTAGAGCCCCCAGGAATGTTATTCCAAAGTTTCAAAACTTTATAATTTTTTTCCCTTATTTGGTGTTTTTTGGTCTAATTTGACTGTACTACAATGCTTTCCTTTTAAGATAATTCTAGGTTTTAAGACTTTCAGTTGGGCATAAGAAATGGATTTCAGGATCCTCCTAGTTCGAAATAAATAAATGAATAAAGAAAGAAGAAGAAGAAGAAAAAAAGATAATACATGATTTTTTTAAGGTAGCTTTTGAAGAAAAAGAAATTCATTAAAAAAATAAATAAATAAAATTGTCTTACGTGGGGTTCCGAGGAACACTGGGGATGTATTCAAATTTTTAAAACACACTGATTATATAATATAGTAAAAAGTAAATATATATATATATATATATATATATATATATATATATACATATATATTGCAAAATTCGAATGTACAAACAATTTTGCGAATAAAAATGCACAAACTTTGCCAATAGAAAATAAGCATCAATTTTACACAAAATATGTGCACAGTTTTTACAACTTAGAATCTACACTTTTTTGCATGTATGTTAAAAAAAAAAAAAAAAAAAAAAAAAAAAATGCAAATAATTTGCACAAAAAGTGCATTTTTTTTTTTTTTTTTTTCGAAGTATTCACAAATATTCAGTTTTAATGCACAAATTGCGCATAATCTATTTTTTTTTTGCAAAAAAAGTGCAAAGAATTTCTAGCTGGGCTTACACACACCAGAAATTATTTTCTCCCCACCCAACCTTCTTTACAATGTCAGACTTCTTCTCTCTTTAATATAGAGCTGACTTCTGTAAAAAGATTCGATCCTATGAATATTACAACCTTCTGCAAAAAGATCTTCAAAAGCCTTTAAGTTACCTGCATGAAAGGCAGTTTTCATTTCCCTTCAAAATACCTGATATAATCTAATTAAAATCGTCTAAGTCATTGAAGGTAATTTGAAGGTGATAAGCTTTCTGAAATAAACCTGTATGAAACCTTTAAAAAAACTTCATATTTCCTGAAGGGAACCTGCAGTTTTTATTTTTGTATGAAACCTTTAAAAAACCTGTATGAAACCTTTAAAAAATCTGAATATTTCCTGAAGGAAACCTGTATTTTTTATTTACCTTCAAAATACCTGTGGAAACCTTCAAGATACCTGCAAAGTATGCATTTTTTTAAAGGTTTTTTGCTGATTTTTTTACCTGGGCAAGCAAAAAAAAAAAATGTTAGTAAAAAATTAGTTAAACAATATTTTATAAAAAAAAATTTCCCCTTAATAAAATTTTAATTTTTTTTTTTTTTTAATTGTTTCTAACGGAGTTGAAAAGTGTTTATGACTTGCCTGTCTGCACCTTAACTTCTGTGAATAATTTTTTAGCATTTTTGAGCTGACATTACTTAAAAATATTAATTTAATAAACAAAATAATAAAGATTTCGTGTTCAAACGATGTTAAATGGACGCAGGTAGTGATATTAGCGTCACGGTGCGGCGAAAAGAATTTTAGGACCGGTTTTTTAGGACCGCCATAGGAGATATTCCTCCTTCTCTTTCTACCTTCATGGTGCAGAACACCCCGATGGCGGTCTTTTAGGGTCGCTAATTGTTTTGTATCTGAACTCCTAATGATCCGATTTCAAATTTTTTTTTAATACCTTGTGAATAAAATACTTTTTAAATTCTATACATTTATCTATGTATATTATATGGTGTGACACTCACGCTACTTATAGTACGTTAGTTACACGACAAAAAATGCCAAAAAGCTGCATTTTTTTATTGGAATATGCCACCTTCTGTGGTCAAAGTTCATGCCAAAATATAAATTTCCAGATAGGGAGCCACTTGAAAATCTGAGCAGAATACCCCGATAAGATGGCCGCTGTCAACTGCTATATAGAGGCACTAATTGTTTTTGTATCTGAACTACTAATGGTCCGATTTCGATTTTCTTTTTTTTTTTTTTTTTTTTTAATATCTTGTGAATAAGATACTTTTTTAATTCCAACACATTTATCTATGTATAGTCTATGGTGAGGCATTCACACTACTTAGAAAGCTTCTTTTGAAATCATCTATTTCATGCTGAAACTTTCTCTGATAAGCAGCATGCTGTTCATGGTAAACAGACCTGTCAGTACTGTTAATTATGCTTGTAGACTAAAACTCATAAATAATATTAACTAATTGTGTCCCAGAGAGCATCCATCTTCTCAACATGGCTGTATTTTGCAAAAGACCAACAGCACCACTATTTCCTTTTATAAGGGAATGGTCTTGCTCACGAGCTTGATCTACAGCGAGCACAGAAAAAGGATTGTTTGTTTTGTGGATAACAAACTGACCTCTGTAAAAGTAATCATATACACAGGGTGCTGTGTCTTTACGTTCTACTAAGTCTTTTATATAGACAGGCAACCAGCGAACATAATTGGTATGGTCCATTAAAAAAAGTGCTACTTTTTTTAGCGTTTATTTATACAATTCGTAGTTACCATCCCTGACTGAATAAAGACAGAATTATCTTTAGGTTTAACACTAGAAACTAGAATCGAAAAGTTGGACAGTTTGAACGTTTTTCATAAATCCATTTTTCAAACGAAATCTTTGGATTTTGTAGCATAAACACTTCTTTAAGTAGCATCTTTAAAACCACAGCAGTCTTCTGATGAATAGTTTTTGCTTTTGTGACATGTTTAACTTTAAGAGATGCTTTTGCTCTTTTCTGTCTTGATTCCAGAATTTGAAACAAAGTAGTCCAACCACTATCTTGCAGAATCTGGCCAAGCACTTTAAAAAAAAAACCTGTACTTCAAAAAAGCTCCAAGTATGGCTACAAACTTGGAATCAACGTAAAAATCAAGCCAGTTCCACTGGACAGATTTTGTCAGAGCTAATAGAGGCTGATCCGCACATATAAAAGGAGTTTACCCTGTCAGACTTGCAATATTAACCCTCTTTTAAATATTCTTTTGTATGTAATTGTTGTTTTCCCGTTAAAAACTGAATATGCCAAGTTTTAGTAAAAGTCGGTGTCTCAAAAACGGCTCTAACGATTTTCTTGAAAATTTTTACAATAAATCCATTTTAGATATCCTTTCTCATGTTTTACGTGGTTATTACAGGAAAATTAATAGTAATTCTGATCAGATAGATCAGTTTCAGATCTCGGAAATTGGTGTATAATAATAAATAAAAAAAAAACTCTACCCTTTTTTTTTCGCTATGTAAACTCTATTTTATGTATTTTTACGTGTGTATTAACTTTCTCCTACTGAATTTTTTTTTTTATGTCTATTTCATCAGCTCAATTCTATGTCTTCTGATCATATGATCTTCAGAAAGTGCATATAATACGTATAATAGCGGGTAATGGAAGTTGTATGGTTGTTTCACACCAGATTTTTTTTTCTTCTTCTTTTTTTAGAAGGTATGTGTGTAGGGGGATGGGGAAAGGTATGTATTGTAATGAATGGATAAAATTTACAACAGAGTTTATAGTCATTATTAGGTTAAACAATTTTTAACCCATAATACCTCATGTACAAGTCTCAAAACCATCTTATATCATCAATAAAATAAAAAAATAAAAAACTTTTGAGTATATTTGTGTGTTTCTCTTGGATTTTATGAGTGAACGAGAGGTTCTGCTCTTAAGAAGCTGGTAAACAGGCTCATCGATCTAGATGTCCAGAATTTCCCATTGTTTTCTTCTCGAAACTCGTGTATAAGTTAGGACCGTTTAGAAAGCCCCCCCCCCCTCCTTCCCCACGGAAGGCACTAGGACCTTTGTGTAGTCAATATGATCTTAAATCCAAGACGCCTAAGATCTTATATTATAATTGATACATTTTCCCATGCATAAATTTAAAGTTGGTATCAAATTTCCATATCTAATATTAAAAGTTATCAATAAAAAAAAGAAAAGAAAAAATTACATGTTGAGTTTTTATCATAAGTATCTACTTCATCGACCTAACTGTCGGGAATTTTCTGTGGTTTTCCACGAAAAAACGTATTTTAATGAATGGATAGAATTTCCTACATGGTTTATACTCATTTTAGAGATTAAATAATTTTTAACTCAAAATCCCTCATGCACAATGCTCAAAATCATCTTATATAGTAAAAAGATAAACAAATTAATTAATTAAAATTAAAACTAAAAATTTTTATACTTCTGGAGATAGTGTATGTTTGTGTATTTTCTCTAGGATTTTATGAATGGTCGCAAGATTCTGTTGTCTAATCTGGTAGATGGGAAGTGCCGGATTCGATCCCAGGTCGCGCTCGTCGCTGCTTGGCTATTTTGAGTTTTCTTTGGTTTTCCTCGAAACTCGCGTAAATGTAAGTTAGTATCCCTTAACTAACTCAACCGTAATTCATTCTACTTATTTGTGTGTTTCTCTAAGAATTTAAGAATGGTCGCGAAGTTCTGCTCTCGAAGCTACTGTACGGAAAATGGGCTTGTTAAGTTATCCTTTCGGAGTTTTTCAGAGTTTTCTTCGAAATTCGTGTAAGTACAAGTTAGGATCCCTTGGTAAACTCACGTATAAATAATTCTACTTTTTTTTTTTTCTGTATTTGTAAAGGGAATGTGTGTGCGTTCGAGGGCGGAGGTAGGAGGAAAAATAAGTACATTTTAATTTTAATGAATGCTTAAAATTTACTACAGAGTTTATATTCATTTTAGAGTTTAAAATACTTTTAATCTATAATCCCTCATGCGTACAGGGCTTAAAATCATCTTATATTGCAAAATAAATAAATAAATTAATTAAATAAATAAAAAATAGTCTTACACTGTTAGATCTAGAGATAGTCTAAATTATTTGTGTGTTTTCTCTAGGATTATGAGTGGCCGCAAAGTTCTGCTTTCAAAGGTAGTAGACAGGAAGTGCCGAGTTTGGTCCCAGATCGCGCTCGCCGACCTAGCAAGTCAGAGTTTTTCGTGATTTTGTTCGAAAATCGTGTAAATACAGGTTAGGCCTCTTTAACTAATTCAAACATAACTTATACTACTTTGAATTTCTTTCATTATTTTTGTAGAGTAATTTTGTGAGTGGGAGAGGAGAGGGAAGAAGTTATTTTAATGAATGGATAAAATTTCTACAGGGTTTATACTCATTTTATAGGTTAAGCAATTTTTAACCAATAATCTCTAATGTACAAAGTCTCAAAATCCTCTTATATTGTAAAATAAATAAATAAACAAAAATAAAATAAAAGATCTTATAGAATTTTATGAGTGGTCGAGGTTTTACTCTCGAAGTTGGTAGAATTATCCCAAATCGCATTCGTTAATCTATCTGTTCGGATTTTTCTGTAGTCTACTTGGAAACTCGTGTAAATACAGGTTAGGATTCCTTGGTAAACTCAACAATAACTAACTCTTTGAAAGTCTTTTATAATATTTGTAAAGGGGAAGTGTGTGTATCCGTGCGTGTGTGTGGATGTGGGGTGCAACGGGAAAAAATAAATATGTTTTAATAAATGAAAAAAATTACTACAGGTTTTATACTCATTTTAGAAAAAAAAAAAAATAATAATAATAATAGCCCATAATTCCTAATGTACAGGGCTCAAAATCATCTTATATTGTAAAAAAATAAATAAATTTTATACTTCTGGAGGTAGTCCATATTTGAGTGCTTTATCTGGGATTTTATGAACAGCCAAAAGGTTCTGCTTTCGATGTTGCCAGACGGGTAGTGCTGCGTTCGATCCCTAGTCGCGCTCGTTGACCTAGCCATTCGGAGTTCCCTGTTTTTTTTTTTTTTTTTTTTTTTTTCGAAACTCACGTTAAAAAGACATGTTCGATCTCAGGTCACGCTTGGCGTCCTTAGCCGCTCGGAGTTTTCAATGGTTTTCTTCGAAACTCGCCTAAATGTAATTTGGGCCCCTTCGCAAACTCAACCATAACTTATTCTTCTTTGTACTTCTTTTATAATACTTGTAAAGGGGATGTGTGTGTGTGTGAGGGGGGAGGATGGGAGGTCAGGAGGGAAAATATATTTTAATGATTGGATAAATTTTACTGTAAGTTTTATACTCATTTTAGTGGTTATACAATTTTTAATCCATAATCCTTCATGTCCAGGGCTCAAAATTATCTTATATTGTAAATAATAATAATAATTAATTAAATAATAAATAATTGGTTTAGAAAACTATGGAAGCGCCAAAGCGAAGCGCTTCCAAAAGCAGAGGAAGAACCAATTCAGCCTTTCGACGAGGCGAAGTTATTTGATTACTTTTTAAAAATCTTATATAAGGGAAGCGCTGCTTCCATCGCTTCCATTGACGCTTCGCCACTGAAAAAATGTCACAGTTACCCAAAATATCAGATATTTTTTATTCTAAGTAAATAAGGACCAAAAGGACGATTATTTTTATATGATAAATAATAACTAGTATGGTTATGTTGTAGCCACCACGAAACTTTCTTTTAAATATTCCCATACAAATTCCCTCTGTACAAATCATTCATTAAAACAAAACTATTTCCGATGGTAAATGTAGACAGTTTTTATCACATAGGAAAAAGTATAACACTCAGTGTCTACAATATATATATATATATATATATATATATATATAATAAATAAATAAATAAAATAAAATAAAATAAATGGACGTCATGCCTTTCTGACGGTATTCGACGTCATAACAATAATTTTCTTTCATTTAACCTAATGGAGTCTTAATTTAACCCACAACCAGTTAAAATATAGCCAATCACAGCACAAATATTCCTCATGAACGTTGAAAGCTAGTCGTTCATTTTATGTAATTCAGGAAATACATTAATAATAAAAAAAAAAATAAATAAAAAATAAAAAAAAAAAAAGAGTTTTTTCTGAGTCTGTTTGTTGTTGCTTTTGTTGTTAAAAATGAATGAAAAAAAAAAATCCATAATATTGTTTTAAATCATTACAGATCTATGGTTCAAGCATTCATTTCAAAGGTATTGACGAGTTCTTTTGAATAATACCCATATCTAAAATTTGCACACACACCCCCTGGGGGAAGCGATTCTCCTACATACACGCAATTTCTTTTCTACTTTACTGTTACCATTATCAATAATTCTTATCAATTTCGAAATCATTCATTAAAAATAGTTCTCTTTATGTACAGCTATACGAAATTTTGTCCTAAATTGCCATGTTAAAATTTTTGAAAAAAAAAAAAAAAAAAAAAAAAAAAAAAATCAGATGTCCTAAAATATAATCAGCCCCAGTTTATGTCAAGGTCCAATTAAATACCAAGTTTTGTTAAATTTCGTTCATTATTAGTTCGTGAGATACAGTGCCCATAAAATTCGTGATACACACACAAACACACACAGAGAGAGAGAGACGGACAGACATTTCCTTAAAAAGGTGAAATCGTGTTCAGGATACCTCTAAACATGCAAATCCATGAAAAACCGGATTTTGAAAATTTCAAGAACATAGTCGTCTTAGCATAAAATATTGGGATTTTCGCTGTTTACTATATTTAAATTCTTAAAATTCCATATTAATGTGCAATTTGTTTCAATACCTCTGGGGGATATAAAAATAAGGGAGCCATCAAAATTGTAATCGGACCGCTCTTAGGGAAGTGTCTCAAACCATCGTCAGTTACTCATAGTGTAGCATTAGTGCAACTAAAAACACTCAGTCTTAGAAAAAATAAAAGTTGAAATTGTTCAACTGCTTTCGACAGCGTTCAACATGTCTAATAGATTTCAAAGACCTGAAAAGCGCACTAGATTTTAGTATATGAAATACAAGGCTACCAAATCTGTGTCGAAACTTCCATGGCTTGTGAGAACAGTCAAAACAAAAAATGTCACTTGGAAATTTATCATGACGATAACTTTTGAAATACTTAATCAATTCCAACCAAAGTTGGACAGTGGACTTAACATTCAAATATCTTAAATGATTTCGCTGGGCAAGTTGCTCCGCATTTTTGTCTCGAAGTTGTGGCCGCTTGAACGCCGCCACTTGAAAATTTGTTTTCACGATAACTTTTGAAATACTGAATTTATTTGAACCTTACAAATACCTTGGACTAACCTTAAAAATATTTATGATTAGTTAAGTGCTTCGCCATTTTGTTTCCAAGTGGCGGCCACTTGAAAATTTGTTAACACGATAACTTTGAAGTGCTGAATTAATTTGAATTAAATTTGTAAAGTAGACTCAACTTAGAAATGCATTTGATATGTTCATTTGCCAACTTGATCCGCCATATTGTTTCCAAATGCTACTTGAAAACTTCATATTCACATTTAAAAAAAAAAAAAAAAAAAGCTTTACTGAACACAGTTGTTATCAATATTTCCACTAAGTCTATTAATAAACTGTAACCGCCATTTTGAAATAAAATGGCAACTACTTGATGAGGGAAAAAAAAAAAAAAAGTCAACCTACACTTTCGAATGATCCAGGAGGACTTGCTATTCTTTTAAATTTCATTTTTCTGAATAGCATTTTGGTGTCACATAAAAAATTTATGGTGAAGTATTTTTGTTGAATACGGATTTTATTATTGTTATTTGTATTTTTAGAACAATTATAACGTTATTATCATGGTTCTTTGTATAGTTATCAGTGCAAGGTGATGAGCTTCATGTTGATTTATTTAACATATTCTTTAAATAACATTATTTCTAAAATAATATTATTATGATTTCAACTGCTAAATTTTGCTTGTGAATGGTGAATGATGTGGAAAATCAGGCTAGTAGATTAGTTCACTTGAATGATTAAGATTCATTACTTATTTCTTTACAAATTTGGGAGTTTGTATTAAGGTAAATAATATTACAAAGTAACTTTTGTCAATTAATATTATATAATCGGAAATACTTTAATCAACACTGTTCACATTAATACATTAAAATATGTATAAGTACATGCATATGTGTAAATGTATACAAAAATGTAAATAAAATAAAAAAAGGTATGAGTTGGGTGGGCAGATAATTGATTACAGAGGATGGGTGAAGTTGTTTGGCTTGGTTGGGTGAGTGAGTTGCAGAAACTATATTATATATATATATATATACATAAAAAAAAAAAAAAAAAAAAAAAAAAAAAAAGGGAAAATTGCATTCATTGAGTGTATCATTAGTTTTTATTTACTTATATATATATATATATATATATATATATATATTTATTTCCCCACTGTTATCTTACTTTATGGTTGTATATGGTTAATATTTTCCAATATGTTAGAAGCATGAATAAATTTTATAATTAAGATTTGGTCATTATTCAATATAGCTATGCAGAGTTGATAATATTTTAAAATATAATATATATGATTGATTTAGTTTATATAAATTTGGTTTCTAAATGTCAATAATTGTAATATATAGTAATTTATGTTAGGTAATTTAAATTTTTGCTTGCTTAATTTTTTTTTTTATTTTTTTATTTTAATAAATTTTTAATTTTTATCTATTTATTTACTTTTTACTTATAGTAATTATTATCTTCATTGTGATTTTTTTTTCTTTGTTATCTTATGGTCTTGCAGAGGATTTGGGAAAGTTTGTCCCACAAAACTGGTTTAAACCGCTCCACCCGTCTTAAGTCGTGGTGGCCTCTGCTACTCCTTCTAATTATTAGTAATTTTTTTTCCACATTTGTTATATGTATATGATTTTATATATTAACATTTTCAATATTTATTAATTTTAGGTAGATTCCTTATAGGAGATCTACCTATTGCAATGGTTCTCATGACACGACTTTTGGAAAATTTCTTCATATCTTCACCGATCATGACCCCTAGAACCCAAAACCACCCTCCGTTCAAAAGTTTATATATATATATATATATATAGGTATATATATATATATATATATGTATAACGCTTTTTCCCATGTTAAGTTGTGAACACGATAACTGGAGTAATTTTTATTTAAATTTAACCAGCTCCGGATATGTTGTCAGGACAGTAAAAATCTCGGTCGAGTTCGTAGATGGGGTATCCAGCTCAAAGGGGGTGGAAATGGTAGGGGGTGGAAATTTTCATTTGCCCATAATTTCTTTAATATTGAAAATAGGAAAAAAATTCAAATCAGGCGAATGACCGCCTTACCCTAAAGAACAATTTTTGTATTTAAACCTTTTCGATAGCTCCAATTGCTTAGAAGTTACAAGCTAAAAAGTGATTTTTCGTCAATTGTTCTATATAGCCGACATTTTCTATATAGCTTTCATTGCAAAAATTTATAATCTGATGCATATGTCACGTGCAAACGACAATAAAAAAGATCACTGAAAATATAATAAAATTTTAATCACGTTTTTAAACAATATAATAACCTGATTTAAAAAAAAAAAAAAAAAAAAAAAAATGTTTAATTTAACGGAAAATATGACGTCACAATTACAAGAATGAACTAAACTACTGAGAAAAATGAAATAAAATTTTATCCGCGATTTTAAACAAATAAAATAAAAGTTGATAAATAAATATGTAAATAAAATCAACATATCTTAGGACTAAGCAGATTTAGACTTAGCTTTATGACATAGATGCTATAATGTAAAAGAAATGTCATCGTAAAAAAAAAAAAAAAAAAAAAAAAAATCGTGTAAATCGTTGCTAAACAAATTAAACTGGTATGATAGAAAAAGTAATAAATTTGGGGACATTTAGGTTTTATCCCTTTGACAAATAAACTAGGGACGATTTTAAAGAATTTTCCGTTGAAGTTTACTTTCATAAAAACTTAAATTTAAACTAAAGTATTTCATTACTCGAATTCCCTTATTTTGATAAATAAAATTATACCATTTTAAAAAAAAATAAAGAACACACTTTTATTGAAAAGTGAACTAATAAAGACTTTAGAAATCTATTACATACTTTTAAATCTTTATTAAAAAAAATTAATTGTTGCCACTCTACATTATATAAATACGTCCAAATCCTGTGTCACATACGGTAGTTTTGTATAAGTATAGATTTTTTGTTTGCCCCTGGAACCTGCCCCTGATGAGAAAAGTGCCTGGAAATACTTGTATCTAGTATTGTCATTTATTATGAAGTCGTGTGCAAAATTTCAGGTTCTTCGGACGACAAGAAGTTACCAAAAATTGATTGCAAAATTCCGTTACATACATTAATAGTTGCATCATATCAAGTTAATAAAAGTGTGTTAATTAAAAACCATGTTAAACGCTTTAATTAATCATTTAAAATTATAAAATTAAAATAATACGTCAATCTTAATACAAATATCGTTTGTGGTGAATAGTTTAGAATGTCGGTTTAGGCAAGAATTTAAAACTTACGATTGAGAGTAATAAGTTACAGCTTCCTTTGACTTTTTATCTCGTCGGAACAAGATATTGGTCTGTGAAGAGATATGAGGTATTCGCATGGAAAGAAAATGTAATGACGCCAAAGCTGCCTTTCTCCATCGCCAAGCTCGCCAAATTTTGTCGTCTGACAACGAATTTTGTCGCCAAGTCAAAAATTTCGTCGTTAACTATCAAATTTTGCCGCCAAATCACAAATTTCATTGATAAGTCGCAAGTTTTGCCACCAAAATCTCGCCAAATCATACAATTTACTAAATTCATAACAATTAACATTGAAATTCAGCGATGCCAAATGGTCCAATGTTAACTAATGTTAATGTTCCAGCTTATGTGAACCAAAACAGTTTCACTTTACAATTTTTACTCATCTGACAAGAAGAATCATAAAAAAACAATACAAAACTTTCAATAATTCAATAAAAATTACAATGAAATAACTATCTAAAAACCGCTACCAGTTAACTGTATTTGACTTGACCATAGTAACGCCAGGCTTACCTGTGCTTGACCATACTAAGGTCACAAGTGCATTTTCACGTTTCTATTATTTTTTCTTTAAAAGAAAGGGATTGAACCTCAGTTATATGGAATTTATATAAAAATTATAATTTTAATTAAGCTTGGGTGGGGAGGGGGGTGTAGCCCAATAGCCCCCTCCGGGATTTACCATTGCTGGGATTATATATCTTTAAGACTTCTATTTGTTGAATTATTATGAGCTTGGATTAAAAAAAAAATTGAAGCATTTACAGACCAATAAATCTAGCCTAAAATTTTAAGTAGATTGAATAAAATCCTTTTTTTTGCTGAAAATTAAATTTCTTGAAAACAGAATAGCGACGTAAAGTTTCAATGTGTGAGAACAAAGCCATTGGCTAAGTATTAATGCATATGTAAAATTTATTTTCATTTGTAACATTAACGTAAAGGAATCTACCTTTGCCTTTAAGCTTGCCGAAAAGGGATTTTATTATGTTATATTTGTTTTATTGCTTGGATTTTGCCCTTATTTCACAGAGTTTTCAGTTCTTATATTATATATATATATATTAATTATTTTTTAAACGTAGAAAAATTAAGAATAACAAAAGAATAAATGTCACCAAAAACCAAAATAACCAATAAGAGTTCATTTGTAACTAAATTAAATAGCCTGTGAATACAATAGTACTTTAATGAAAACAGTTGTGTGATGCGTGTGTGTGTGTTATTCAGAATTATTGGTCGTAGTTAATTATTTGTTAAAATTATTTACTATATCTTATCTTTATATTAAGTTAATATTTTGTAAGTGGATTTTAATTTTTAACCTATATTTTCCAGTGATGACACTAAGTTATGTAACATGCGTGTATATAATTTATTATATGTTATATATAATAATATATACTTTTTTTTCACCTTAAAATATTTGAATTATTTTCTATCACATTAAAGATCGATAATTTCCGATTAAAAAAGAAAAAAAAAAAAAAAAGAAACAATACTTTTGATGAAATTCTTATTTTGGGATTAATGAATGAATGTATAACTATAACATAAAAGTACATCTTTAATGTATTGCATTAATACGTTATTCGCTATGCTATACTTGTATATATTCATCATCTAAACTTAAATTAGAAATAAGCTCTCTCTCTTCGAAACAACATTCGATATCATCTAACTAATATCGATTAAAATATTTTATTAGTAGGCTCTCAAAGAAGCATATGGCGCCCCTGTACATGTACTTTCTTTTCATTAGCCAGTATTCCACGGGGAAACGAACATTCTAAGTGGATTTAGGAAAATGCTGATGCCAGCGGACGGAATAAATTTGGAACACACCTGCTTTCTTTCGTCTCCCCAAACTCATTAGAAAGTGGGGGAGGTGGAAAAAAAAATAATAAGCACAAACGATTTGGAGTTCAGGAAAAATATGCGAGAAATTACTCATCTAGCGCACATGGTTCGTTCACTCCAATGCTTTAGAAATCGAATTTCAAAAATGGCTGAATACCGCTGTTTCGGTCAATTATAGATGAAGATGAGAGGAATTTGAAGAACAATGCATAAAATGAACATAGATGAAAAGAATCGACATCAGTTTTTATGATAAGCTTTGTTGAATAGAAAAAGGTTTTTTGTAGCAAGAGGGTAGTATCGTGGTGAAAAAGAGCGCTCTACTACAAAAAAGCTTCATTTATTTTTTTTTATGTTATGTTGTTTTATATTTAAAAATACAGTACGTTTTTTTTTTTTTTTAAACTTATTTTAGAATTATAAATTTTAAACGAATTGCGCTTAAATTATACGATGATGAAGTTTTGTTTGATTAGACCAGTGATTATCAAATTTTTTGACGTCGAAATACTATATTTTAACACCTAGAAATTAGTGTAGACACATTATATAAACAATTCTGAGAAATATGTTATAATAATAATTAAATTAAATATTTGAAAGGTAAACTCTCATTTCTCAGTCAACACATTTCATCTCTTTTTACACTTAATTCTTGAGAGAGTAGGAAATCCTAATACATATAAATTTGACACTAAAAATAACTTTCATTATATTCCCGATTAGGCCACGATTTTACTTTCTTACTGGTAGAAAAGGCTTGTTGAATATACCTTTTTATTTTGAGAAATATATGCATGTAATTTTATTTGGGTGTATTTATCTGAAAATAAGTATTATACACATAACATCCACCTCCAAAACTTCCAAATTACGTAATACACACAAAAAATAAATAGCTGCTTCTTTCAAGAAAAACCACAGTGAATTAACATATTATTAATAATGTGTTTACAAAAAATAATGGCATATCTGTAATGAAATGGTACAACAGAGTAACAACAATACTTTTATTTAAAAATGTGAGCACATATTTCTTGGGAATATCTCAGGATACACCCGGAATTCTTCTGGGGCACACCAAGTGCGCCTTGGCTCACCTTTTGCTTTTGAGAACCACTAAATTAGACATGGAGATTAAATAAATAAAAAAAGAATTATTTGTCAGTAAGTGCATATATATATAAATAAAAATGTTAAAGACAATGGTAGTTATTCCTTATTTTTAAAATTATTTTTTCTTAATTGCCGAAACGTCAGTGGAGGCCTCCCTGTAGAGACTCTAAAAGATTTTGGATAGACTCTAAAAGACGTAGTGACTCTAAAAGATTTAATCCTTTATCCCCTTCCAAATCAAATTCATGAGCATAAAATTACCGAAAAGTGATAAAAAGTCCCCCACAAAAAATTAATTTTCCCTATCACGGTGGGTGATGGAAGATAATGGACATCACATTCGGATTCAGGAGGTCATTTTACACAAGAATTTGCAGAAATGATGTTGGGCCGATTTTCATGCAGAGTAGTGTTATCGACATGCGAGGCAGCCTTGTCAGTTTTATTATAATACTATTCAATATGTTATCGTTATCTTAAATTTGAATTTACTCAAATACTGCATTTTTTAATTGAGTCACTTTTCTTGCCGGGGTGCAATATGTAAATTTTCATAACCTGATTTTTTTTTTTCTTTCTTTTTTTCCTAGTTTTATAACACCTACCATCACTTTAATTATTAAATAAATACTTATTTATTTATTTATTTGCTCTTAGTTCAATTTTATCTAAGTTTTAACCCCTGACATTTTTTAAAGAGAAGGAGCGAATGAAAGAGAAGGAATTGTAATATTCTTTATAATGTTATTAAGAAATGTGGATAACTATTCTCACAATTCTCATGGTTGTACTACAATAATAAATCGCCGTATATATTATTTAGTAGGCCCATTTCATAATGTTATTGCAGTTCCACTGGAATCAATTTTAAATTATCTATACATATAATAAAATAAGATGTTCGTGTGTGTGTGTCATTGTGTTGACCTCTCCTGATGCACCTTTAAGCCCGATTTTCGAATTTGTGATTAGTTTTTTCTTAATTAATTGAAATTTAAAAATAATAACCTTCTAATTTCTGATAAATAAGTCATTTAAATTTTATCCACAATTTAATTGTTGCCAATTTTTTTTCGACAAATTAAAAAAAAAAATTACATTTATTTAAAATGAGGAAAGTAAATTAGAAATTTAGAAAATAAGTTAGAAATATCAGTCGTATCGTTACAAATAAGGTGCCAAATGAAAGGGAAAATTTTTGTGAACCCGATGGATTAAACAGCTTATCAATCGGACAATTAGATTTTTTAAAATTAACTAAAGTATGAATTTTAGGTGGCAACAGCATAAGATTGTATGGAAACCGTTAGGAGAAATAATAATAATAAAAATAAATCTGCTTCACATTAAGTCACATGTTTTTGAAGTGGGATTAAAAATTGCAGTTTTCAATTTTTTTTTAAATTTTCTCTCACGAACACAAAAATATAATATACATCCTGTACCCCACAAGACCAACTTGCATTTCAAATTTCATCAATTTTTTTGGTTAATAAACAAAAAAATTAATTAATTTATTTTTATTTATTTTATTTTATTTTATTTTATTTTATTTTTTTTGCAAATTAAGTTTTATTCTAACTTCGAAAAGATTTATATGATACGATACATTAAGAATTTGGGTTTTAAAAGTTTCTTTTTAAATAGATTATTTAAACTCTATGAACCATATTTTTATTTTATCAGTTTCATTAATAGATCCTGCTGGGCGATTTTTTAAATTTTTGTGTTGAAGTACACCGAACATTTTTCGACAAGAAGTTTAATATAGCAACAGCCGTTTTAATCTATAAGTAGCGCATCAAAAATATAAAAGCAAAAATGATTTATTTTTATAGAAAGTTTGTAGAAAAAATGCAGTTTTAAAGATAGCAAATTTATTTCTACAAGCATTATTTTAAACCTAAAAAGCATTAAAAATATAAGCAGAATATAAAGGATTCTTTTGTATAAACAAAAAAGTGTCTGATAAAATTATTAGCAAAATAGTCTTCTCCTTTTCATACAAAAAAAAAAATAAAATAAAATAAAATAAAATAAAATAAAATAAAATAAATAAAAAATAAAAATCCATCGCTAATATGGCGACAAAAATTCAAAAGCCGCCAATGGAGCGACATAATAAAGTTGTGTAGCACGATAATATTTACCTATTTGTTTATTTTTGTATATAATCTATGCTAATTTATCATACAAACAAATTAGCCACTGTGTGTTACTGCACTTGCACGCTGTCGAACAAAAATATTTGAATAATTCAAATTAATATTTAAATAAACAAATAAAAATAAAAATATGGTTAAGGGGAAATAAATATAAAAATAAAAAGAGTAGTTGTCTAAAATACGGCAGAAATAGCTCTCATAGCATATTGTTGCAAGGGATTAAGTCTTATTGTTAAAAGGGATTAAGTCTAAAATGGTGACAAAAATTCAAGTCACCAAAGAGAACTATATTAAGGCTGTACTATAATCAGGTTTACAAACCATGAATTATATATAACCAGAAAAAAGTAATTGTCTCATGCGACAGACGTAGCCGGTCATAGCATATTGTAATATTTGGCGTGAAATTGCTGTCATTTTATGGTTGATTGGGTAATAAACATATGAAGTAACGTAAAAGCAAATATTATGTGCACCACGTATAGTGTTGTTCACATGTAACTGGGATTCAAATATAAAAGGGATACTCTAATTTTTTCGATACTATTTCGAAATTGTTATATAATAAGCACCTAAATGGAAGCTCATTGGTAAACCATTGTCGCAGCTAATAGGGACAGGCGCCCGAGTTTCAGTGGATGACCAAATCGCTGCCGAAGCCAGCAGGGACCTGAGGAAAGCTTTTGAGCAATTTCAGTATTTCATTTTATTTTATTCTTATAAAGCTATATAAAAAAGAGTTTCCTTTAAATTTAGTGACCAGTGAAGCGGGCAAAGCCTGCTAGTTATTAAATAAAGAATTATTTATTTATTTATTTGTTCTTAGTTCAATTTTATCTAAGTTTTAACCCCTGACATTTTTTAAAGAGAAGGAGCGAATGAAAAAGAAGGAATTGTAATATTCTTTATAATGTTATTAAGAAATGTGGATAACTATTCTCACAATTATCATGGTTGTACTACAATAATAAATCGTCGTATATATTATTTAGTAGGCCCATTTCATAATATTATTGCAGTTCCATTGGAATCGATTTTAAATTATCTTTAAAAAAAAAAAGTAATAGAGAAGGGGAAGGAAGACAGAAAGAAAAGACACACACACAAATAAAATAAAATTACGAAGTAAAAATTGTTTTTCTGCGGTGTCCTTCTTATAGCTGGGAAAGTGGTTTTACAGGCATCATAGACTATTGACCGCTTTTTATTTGAAACTTATTTTGGTTCTAATTTTTCTAAGGACGTGCACAAATTTTAAGGTTCAAGGAGAAGCTGATCGCATAGAGTGGCTAGAAAATAACGGATGTTTTCAAATATATATATATTGGAGTGCTATGAAAGGTAAAAAAAAAGTAGTCATTAATAATCAAATGATGAGGAGCAAATTTGCATTGCGATACATCAATAAAAAAATAATTTTACATTTTTTTTTTTTACCTTTGAAAAAATAAATAAATGAAACTGATGAATAAAAAAATAATGTGGTGTGGCACTCACACGACTTTCTCTTAACTTGAATTTCAACATTATAAAGACAAATAGCAGATTAAGGGTTAAAATAATAAGTACTGCATATGAACCTTCAAAAGAGTTAAAGAAAGAGTTTTATTCAACATATAATTCTGTCTGAGAGAGGCTGCCGTTCCCCCCCCCCCCTCTCAACATTCCGTTTGAATATAGTACCTACATTTAAATATAATTCAAGGCTGTTAATAAATTTAAAATTTATTACAAATTAATCACCCAACTTTTATCCATACCACTTCTTGAAACTTGCAAATCTTGATCATGCTTTTTAACTGATAATCTCAGGGCCTAATTATCACACGGGCACTCGGTCATGTGCCCTGGGCTGGGCACGAAAATTTTAAACATTATGTTTTTAATTAATATGAAAACGTTTAATAAACTGTATTCTATTTTTAAAATATAAAATGCGTATAGTAAATTTGTCCATTGCCATGAAAAGCTACTTATATCTGTGTTGCACGACAATGATAGTTAAGACATAAACAGTTTATAAAAGTTACTTAAGAATACATAAAATTAGTTTTTTCAAATCAATAAAAGTTTATTCGTATATTAAAAAGAATATATATTATTATCCATCCCCCTTTTTTATAGGTATGTATTAAAAAATCATCCAATAACTATTATTCAAAAAGGCCCATGTTTGTGTATAAGAATTGTGACATATTTTTAAATTATAAAATATTATAATTTTTTAAAATAATTATTAATTTTATAAAGTTTATTTTAAAATCCATGTTCTAATCCAAAGTTATATTTCTTAGTATATGAGTATAATTATTCTATTTGCTCCTTATTATTAATTTCTATATGAGGGAGGGCGGGGCACAAAAATTAGATTGTGCCCTGGGCACAAAAGTATCTTAATCGGGCCCAGTGTTTTTAATTAAAATGTGTTTTATAAAAATTTTTAATGTATTTTATTACCTCATCTTACAAGTTACTTTAATTTTAATGTAATCATGAGACATATGTATAATATTCGTTAGAACTCAATTTTTCGATTAGTACTCAATTTATGATAATTATGCTCCAACAGTCTCTGTTTGAATAATACTGTCACAATTTATAAATCGTCATTGATTCTAGTAACTGGGGGAACTTAAAAATATAACTCAGAATCTGAAACTGGGAAAAGTAATGTCACCCCGAAGAAGCAAGTGTAGATAATCAAATACGTAAACAGAAAAGTCAAATAAACTCTATTTTCCAGTAATTGATATAATGAGAAAAAAAAAGAAAAAAAAAAATGCAAAACGAGGTTTAACTACTTAAAAGTATAATGCATTAACAACATGCAAATCTCATATGAATTTTGAAGGAAATCCAAACTCGGTTTTCTAAATCTATAGCATATAGGGGCTACACTAAACTTTTCGTTGAGATCAAATGATTCGTATACAGGGATATCCAAGAGAATTCAAACACATTATTTCTATGGGTGAAATTTCTAGTAGTTAAAGCTTCACATCTATAGGCTGCGCTGCACTAACCAAAATGAAATGAGCCTATATTCTTTATATGAATGAAAGTATATTTTGTGTAGAATATAGTATAGAAATCATTGATTATTCGTTTACAAGATTACTCAGAAAGCATTTAGATAAATTTGGGCTATACTTGCAAATTGCTGGATATGAATTTCAGGTTGTGTTATGTGTTTTTCATATAGGACTCACAGTGCACAGTGTATCTATCTTATCAACAATATACGGGGCTACCTAAAATTTAGCAAATGCATTTTTTTCTATTGAATGCTATCGATGGAAGTGCTTTGTTGTGTTTTACGATGTCGACGAAAACTGCTCAGAAAGAAAATTAATTTCTGGTATTTTGTTTTCTGCTCTGATATTTTTTATATTTTTTATTTTTGCGTTTTGAGGTCCCAAAATACGAAAGTCCAAAATTTAACGGTTTATGTGTATGTATGTGCGTTTCCAGCATAACTTAAAAGTAAATACTTGCAAAAAATTCAAATTTGTATTTTGAAGTTCATATAAGGTTGCCACTTGAACAGTTTGATCAACATTAGAAAGTTTCAAAGTGTGTTGCGAGAGAAAATTGTCAAAAAATTTGAAATAAGTCATTAAATTTAATAATAGCCTTAAATTCTTTACAAATGTAGTTACTATATTTAAATGGGGAGGGGCTAGGGTGGGCGGTAGTCCCCCTCACACGGAATTATATGGTCTGTTCTTAAACCTTTGTTGAGTTGTTTTAAAATTAAGTTATACAATACTTGTTATCTGCAAACTGTCTTTTTAGCATTCAGTTACAGAAGAAAAAATCGTGTGAATGGTACGCCAGATTTTTTTTCTTTATCTTTTTAATATGCACTATTTCTTCAATGCTATTTCTTCTTGATTTCTTTTTTGTACTAGTTCCCATCCAAATTATACCTCTAGGGATCACCGAAGCTGGGTGCCATTCCATCTGTGGAGGTTTGAAATTGTGATGGCATGTCTCCGGACCACCGTTAGGGGTGAGTGTCAGATCGTATCTAGTTGCCCATAGTATAACACTAGTGTGACGTAAAACCAACTCAACCTCAAACTTATTTATAGTATCTTTAAAAGGAAAAAAAAAGAGGTTAGAGAGTTCGACAGCACAGGTCTTAACTGTGAATTTAGGATGTAGATATAATAAAAAGCATTCGTCCAGCCTACTACACGCATGAAATGTGTCAGATGGTCACACGTGTGCGAGGGGTAGCATCTGTAAAACAAAGCTCCAGGGAGCTCCTTTTTCCAACCCCACCAAACTTTTTATATCCGGCTTCCTATTCCTATCTTACACTCAGAATAAACTGATTAGTAAAACGTTGGGTTTTAGACGAGTTTAGCGAATCGTAATGAAATGCCACATGCTCCCCCTGGTGAGCGCAGCTGCAAATTAGAAGTCCAAACGATTTTCGCCTGATGCGCGTTTTTGAGGACATCTGCGAATCATTTCGATTTAGTATTTTATTTCTCTTCTGACTATTGGCAGCAGCTGATGCGAAATAAAGCAATATAAATTGATTGAAATTGGAAAATAAAGTGTAAATGTTAAGCTAAAAAATTTAGAACATTTCTCAAAAGTGAAATCATTTTTAGTTTTACTTACATCAATGGATGTTAATTTGATGATGAGAATGAGGCTATAATCACAATTTGAATTGCGATAATTCTAGAGTGAAAGCCACTTTTCGTTAATTTTTTGCTTATCTATATATATAAATTGTTAAAAGATTTCCTTGGACTCTGTGTGTGGACGCACCGAGTATATATAATATATCCGGAGCTTTGTAAGGAAATGGCTGATCGCAGAGCTACACAAATTTGCATGATAGTTCGTTATGACCTATTCTGATACACCTCGAATCCCGAATTTCAAATTTTTGATTAGATTTTTTTTAATAATTAAAATATAAAAATAACAACCTGTGGTAATAGCTTTAAAATTAGACATTTATGTTTTTATTTATTGCAAAAAGAAAAAAAAAAAACGAATTATTATTTATTTATTTAAATTTTTTTTTCAGCATAAAATAAAATATGCTTTCACACACACACACACACACACACAAAAAAAAAAAAAAAAAAAAAAAAAAAAAAAAACTATTAAATTTGCTCATGCGTATGAAAAAATTACGTCTTTATGACTTTAAAATAAAATAATAACAGTAAAAATCTAGCATGATTCTTCCGAATTTTGTTTCATAACCTTTTTTAATGTACCTTAATTTTAGATTATTATTATTTGTGCGTGTGTGTGTGTGTGCGCGCGTAAATAGTATGTTTTTGGCAGGAATCACGCTTGGCAGGAAAGCTAACTCAGCATTATATTAAAGAGCTTTACTTATTGATAATCCTGGGTAATTTTTAAAATTTTGATGATGAAATAGGTCGGACATTTTTTGCCAAGGACTCTACTTTCGCGAAAGCCACTTTAAGCCAAGTAGCGCATCAAAAATATAAGTAAATTATAAATTATTGAAAAAGAAAGAAAAAAAAAGAAACTAAGAAACAAAAACAATAATTGCATAAATTATGTATTCTTATCTAAAACGGCGATAAAAATTCAAAAGTCGCCAAGGGGAGCTATATTAAGGCTGTACATGATCCGGTTTACATAATTTATTTATTTTTTTATATACCAACTACTATTATAACCACAAAAAATTAATTGTCTCATGCGATAGACGTTCATTTATTTCTGTTCGGATAACTTTTTTAGTGATAAGATCTACACTATCTTCATTGATTTCAGGAATTTACAAATGGTTTCGTTAACAAACTTCGATCTATTGGCACGCAAACAGCATCAGATCGAGCTTTTCTAGTATTTCTATAAAATACGATAGATTTTTTAGATAATCTCACCAAACATTGATGAGAAAGTAAAAATCGACTTGAATCAAAAACTTCACGTGACACTATACGCAGACGAATAACCGAATCAGGATTCATCATAAAACAAAAATTAGCACGAATAACCGAATCAGGATTCATCATAAAACAAAAATTAGCACGAATAACCGATTCAGGATTCATCATAAAACAAAAATTAGCTCGAAAAACCGAATCAGGATTCATCATAAAACAAAAATTAGTTCGTAAGCTTTTCTTTGAAGAAGTGCCACAAACAAAAATAATCTGGTGCGTCACTCACACGACTTTCTCTTACCCTGAAATTTAATACTATAAATACAGATTGGAGATTAAGAGGTAAAGTAACAAGTACTGTCATGTAAACCTAAGTTAAGCAATTCAAATTAGGCTCCGGAGGAGTATTATATGATAATTAGTTCTGTGGAGGGGGGGGGGGGGGGCTACCGCCCTTCAACCTCCCGTTTCATTAATGCACCTGCATTTATATAGAATTCAATTCTGTTGTTAAAATTTAAAGTTGATTTAAAATTATATAGACAATTTCCACACACAACCTTACTTGAAACTTATCAATCTTGATCAAACTTTTCCAGCAACAAACTTATATTAACTTCAAAATACAACATTTGGATCTCCTAAAATTATTCGTTTTTAAGTTACTCTAAGAGACACAGACAAAGATCAAACGTTGAAAAACTTGACAACGATAATCAGGAAGCCTCAAAACGTGTAAATATGCAAAAAACAAGCAATGAATATTTAGCTTAAAACATACATTATTTACCATATCTCTATGAGGAATTTATTTCAATTCCCGAACAGCTTTCCTAGAAATGGTAAAATATTATTAGTAAAGCACATCCACTAACAACAAATAGCTAGTGTGTTGTGGGCTGTGGCCATCACATGACTTTCTTCTATATTTTCCTATACAAATTCACTCAGTAAAAATTATTTATTAAAGTTATTATTTTAAAAAAATCATCTTCCATGATAATGCACACAATTTCCATATTAGAGAAGTGGAAAACACTAAATATAAAAAAAAAGTTGAATTTATTATCAATATTACATAATTTTTTTTTTTTTTTGAGGGGGGGGGGTTAAAATGAAAAAAAATCGATAACTTTATTTTAAATTTTCGAAGATCGATGGTTCAACCATTTGTTTTAAAGGTATTGGCGAGCTCTTTTGAAAGATACCCATCATGAAAATTTACTCCCCTCGAGGGGGGACTTCCCCCCCCAGGGGGTGAGGAAAGGCTCCTAAATACACCAAAAAAATAAATAAAAAATAAATAAATAAAAATTCAGTTGACTATCTCTATTACAAAAAATATATATTCGTTTCATTTTGTTTAGTGCAGTCTATAAAGTATAGATGTTAAATTCTACTTACCTGCAATTTCCCCCATAGATGTAATGTATTTGAATACTTTTGAGTGTCCCCGAGCACGAACCATTTGCTTCATCTCAACGAAAAGCGTAGTGTAGCTCCCTATATGATACACATTTAGCATACCGAGTTTGGAATTTCTGCTACTATTTGTTCTTGAGATATGCTGATAACAGACAGACACACAGACCATTCGCTAAAAACATGATTTTTGTATTCAGGGGACCTCAGAACATGTAAATATAACAAAAACTCACGTTCAAAAATTTGAAATGGGTTCTCATTCTATTGGCGTGACTTTAGGAAAGATCCGAAGAGCATATTCACCCGGCAAGGAGGTGGTGGATCACTTTTGGCTACAATGGAAAAACGTCTCTTACTTCATAAATGGCAGACAAAATTCAAAGAAATGTTAGTAAATTCTGAGTGACCATTTATTACCGTTTTGTGAACACCTAGGTGGTCGCAACAGAACCTTTCAGCAGGACAACACATCGATACACACTTCCCTTTGTGCAAAAAAAAAAAAAAAAAAAAAAAAAAAAAGACTTAGATTTCAGAATATCAATGTGATGAATTGGCCAGCACTCACCCAGATCTCAAGTTGATAGAAAACATATGGGGAATCTTCTCACGTGACGTCTACAAGAATGGAAAGTGATATAACACAGTGAAGAGCTCAAATCATCGATCGAGGAAACCTGGTACAAACTCGAACCCGAAACCTTCCATAATCTCATGTTATGAATGAAAAATCCCGTATTTGATTTCATCAGGGGCAATAGAAACACCATAGACTGTAATAGACTTTTGTGCCGTGTAAAATATTTCGATTTTGTGCATAAACTTTTGCGACATCACAATTTTGATTTTTTATAATTTATTATTTTCTTTCCAGTCTATTGTTTTTGAATTCGAAACATACATTTGTAATCCAATTATTTAGATTTAGATACAGTAAACATTTCGAAGCATTCCGGTGTATATTTTTTTATTTTATTAAAATATTTGGCTTGTGCTTAAACTTTTGCGCCGCACTGTATGTAAAATAGTTTTTGCTATAAAAATCGAAAAAGCGAAAAAGACTCGATAAATTGAAACACCGCAGCTGTAACTTACTTTTTTAGTTTCCGAACATACGTATGTAAGGAAAGTATCGTAATCATGTCAAAAATCCGAATTCGAGATTTTGGTGTTTCTATACGTTTTGAGGTCCCCTGATTCCGTATTCACTATTTTTACAATGATATATGTATGTGTGCGTGTGAACACGCTAGCGTCTAAACGCTTTGTTCGAATGAGCTGTAAGTTGGTACGCATGTTGCAAGTGACCATAGCACGAACCCTATTGATTTTGGTGAATCTGGCACTTATAGTTTTTTTTACAGGGACACAAAGAAAAATTCCTTATCATTATGGTCTATGGGACCAATATCTTAAAAGTGCGATAGCATCTAAACGCCTTATTCAATTGAGCAAAAAATTTATACACATATTATAGGTCACAGTTACTCAATCTGCATAGATTTTTGAGAACCTGGCACTTATAGTTTTTTAGTTCCCCATCATACTATAGGTATGGGGAACTTAGGTAATCGTGAAAATTTTCGACCTCGGTTTTTTAACTTTTTTATACGTTTTCAAGTGTGAGGAATCCGAAAATGACAAGATTTGTATGGTGTCCGTCTGTAGGGTGTCTGTTAGTTTGTTAGTCCGTTAGTGTATTAGCGTGTTAGTCCGTTAGTTTGTTAGTCTGTTTACACGATATCTCACGAACAAATGATCGCAAAGAGGTCAGACCAGTTTTTAAATATTATTTTCGACACTGTCAAGAACCCTATTTATTTGCAACGTTCGAATTAAAAAACTTCGTAAGTTATTTGAAATTTACGATTTTCTTAACATGGAAGAATAGGGCAAAATTTCATTTAAACTTGCATTAAATGAAAAATGTTTGCTTTAAAAATGTCAGACCAGTTTTAAAATATCAGATTTGATGCCGGGATGAACATCAGTTACTATAAACATGCTACTTTAAAAATTTCGCAAGTTATTGGATATTTACGAATTTCTTAACATGGCAGAATAGGACAAAATTTCACATAAACGTCAATTTTGAGGGATATTTTCCTCTTAAAGATGTCAGACTACTTTAGAAATATTATTTAGGATACTGGAATGAATTTTATCGACTATGAATTTTCCAAAATAAAAATTTCGTAAGTTATTCGAATTTTACGAATTTCTTATCATAACAGAATATGGGGCAAAATTTTACACAAACGTATTTTCATCATAAAGATGTCTGACTACTTTTGAAACATTATTTAGGATACTGACATGAATACCAGAGAGTATGAATTTTCCAATTTAAAAATTTCGTAAGTTATTTGGAATTTACGATTTACTTAAAATGGCAGAATAACGCAAAATCGAGCATAAACGTCCATTTTGAGGATCATAAATATATCAGACAATTTCAAAATAACATTTATGATACTTGTATGAACATGATTGACTACAAATATTCTAATAGGAAAATTTCGTAAGTTATTCGAAATTTAAGATTTTATCAGCATAACAAAAGAGGACGATATTTCATATAAATATGCATCTTTGGGAAAATTGCATTGGAAATAGTAACATGAAAATAAACTGCGAAATTGATCCCAATAAAATAAATTAATAGATTAGAATAAGATAAATATATTGAACTGAATGGTGGGTAGCCTATTAGGCGAGGATTTCGTTCTGTCACTGTGTCAAGCGTTTGGTCAAATTCATTTCTCTTGACAGGAATATAATATGTCCTGTACAAGAAATTTATGAGAACATACATATGATGGGGAACTGAGCAGAGTCCACCTATGCCAAATAGTTTTACAGGGACACAAAGAAAAAATTTTTATCATTATGGCCAATGGAACCAAATTTTAGAAAGTGCGTTAGCGTCAAAACACCTTATTTAACTGAGAAAATACTTTATACACATGTTATAGGTAATAGTTGCATGAACTGCATGGAGTTTGGTGAATCTAGCACTTATAGTTTCTTTACAGGGACACAAAGAAAAATTCTTTATCATTACGATCTATGGGACCAAATTTTAAAATGTGCGATAGCGTCTAAACGCCTTATTAAATTGAACAAAACAATTATACACATATTATAGGTCACAGTTTTACGATCTATATAGGTTTTGGCGAATCTAGCACTTCTAGTTTTTTTACAAGGACACAACAAATAATTCTGTATCATTATGGCCTATAGGGTGAAATTATTTAAAGTGCGATAGCATCTAAATGCCTAATCCGTTTGAATGGAAAATTTATATACGAGTTACAGGTCACCATCGCACAAACTGTATGGATTTTGGTGACTCTAGCACTTGACGAGTTTTACAGGGACACAATTAAAAATTGTTCATCTTTAAGACCTATAGGCTTAAATTATTTAAAGTGCGACAACGACTAAACTCCTTATTCAAATTAACTGAAAATTTATATACATGTTATACGTCATCGTCACACGAACTTTATGAACTTTAGAGAATCTAGCACTTATGGTTCTATTTACAGGGACAAAATCCAAATTTCTTTATAATTGTGGCATATGGGCTCAAACTTTAAAGTGCGATAGCGTCTAAATGCCTTATCCGATGGAGCTGAAAATTTATATAAATATTATAAGTCATTTTTGCACTAACTATAAGCATTTTGGTGAATCTAGAATTTGTAGGTTTTTACAGGGACACAATGAATTATTCTTTATCATTATGATCTACGTGTTTAGTAAAATAGCGTTAAATTAAACATCGTGTACTATATAAAGAAAAATACCCAAACACCCTATTATAACTTTCTCTTTTGTTTATTTAACAATTCCTCTTGCTTTACTTTATCTACAAAACCGTTAATTACTCAATGTTCGGAAAGTCGAGTGGAGTCACTCCAGATTTTTTTAGAATAGAGAGATAGTAGGGAATTGCTTTTGGGTCAAAATTGTGAAATAGAGTTTTTGCTAAAATTACACCTTTTGGGGTCTCCTGCATTCAAAAATGGGTATTTCAGTGGTTTTTTTTTTTTGTGCATATGTGTTTGTGAATCTGTAATTAGCATAATTGAAAAACAAGTATTAACATAAAATCTATATTGGATACTCTAAATATCGATCTTAAGGAGATTTTACTTGAAACATTTTTCCTGAGATCGGACAAGTATCCAACGAAATTTCTCGTTGGTACATTTTATCATATTTAGCCAGCAAATATTTAGAACCTGAATAAGAATATCGTCGACTTTTATCCATTTTCACATGAAAATTATTTTATAGTGAGTTTTCGCTTACAAACATCGTTAAAGTTAATGATTTAATGCAATATTCTCTCTCTCTCTTTTTACTTTCTTCTATATTCAATAGAAGAAAGTATTGGATTCGTAAAAATTTTCGACCTCGGGTTTTTGATGGATTTACACGTTTTGAGAGCTGTAGAACATGATTTGACCATTTTTAGAAAATGTCTGTCTGTCTGTCTGTGTGTGTGACAAAATTTTGTGGCAACTGTATCTCAGGAACAGTACAGAATTTCATACAAATTGGTATGTAGTTGCACCTTCACATAAATTAGTGCCTATCAACTTTTGGTAAAAATTGTCTTACAGGTTGCGTTGCCATCTCGCTTTTTCTAAATTTTTAACATGGTGATTTAGGACAAAATTTTGTATAAATGTACATAAAGAGAATTATTTTTTAGTGATCATTATGAAATTTACAAGAATTATTTATAATAGAGATAGTCAACTGGGAAATTTTTTTTGTATGTGTAGGAGCCTCGTGAACCTCCCTGGGGGGGGGGGGGGGAAATCTTTCAAGATGGGTATCTTTCGAAAGGTCTCGTCAATACCTTTAAAACGAATTGTTGAACTATAAATCTGTGATTATTTAAAACAAAGTTATCGATTTTTTTCCCTTTTTACGAAAAAAAAAAAAAAAAAAAAGTAATTAAAAAAAAAAAATAAATAACGAAATTTAACCAAACTTGGTATTTAGTTGGCCCTTGACATAAACTGGTGCTGATTAGATTTGGGGATCAATCGCTCGGCAGGAGGCGCTGTGATCGTATTTTTTCTAAATTTTTAACATGGCAGTATCGGACGAAATTTCGTATAAATGTACATAATGAGAGTTATTCTTAACCTGTGATTGTAAAATTAATATGAATTATTGATAATAGTAGTAGTTAATTAGGGAAAAAAATTTCGTACATGTGGGGGCATCGCTTCCCCCCCCCCTGGGGAAGTATCTCCCTGGGGGGGGGGGGGGGTACATTTTCAAGATGGGTATCTTTCGAAAGGTCTCGTCAGTACCTTTAAAACGAATGGTTGAACTATAAATATGTGATAATTTGAAACAAAGTTATCGATTTTTTTTTTTTTTTTTTTTTACTTTTGAAAAAAAACTTGGATTTTTTTTTTTTTTTTTTTTTTTTTTTTATTGTTACTGAGTGAATTTCTATAGGAAAATGTAGAAGAAAGTCTCGTGGTGGCCACAACATACTAGTTTTTTCTTTGCTTCCAAACAATTTTCTAATGGAAGACTAAATTAGGCAATAAGTAATTTAAACTTTATGTATATATATATATTAAATAAAAATTGAACAACTTTAATATGTGATAATCAACGACCATAATTCGTTTAATGCGAATGATTGTAATAACAAATAATAATAATAATAAAGAGGGAGAGAGAGGGGGGGGGGGCTTTTTCGACTTATCCTGCAAAATTCTTCAACAATCATTTTCATCTTGCGCTTCTTTTACCAGCAAGTATGTTTTCCCTCAAAAAATTGTGTGTGTCCGGAGGAATACAACAACGAATAAAGTTCCACAGGATATAGTTTCATTCGCAAGATTTAGTTGGCAAGATGTTACACTGTATAGAACACATATCATCCGTGGAAATAATTCATGAGTACACTGAGAATAATGCGCACATAAGAAAATTCTAAATAGGTATTAGTGATTTTTGACACTATATAGGCTGTTATTATTATTATTATTATTATTATTATTATTATTGTTGTTATTATTTTACTCTATATAAGCCCAATGTTATAGCATTAATTTTTTATGCATTATAAGCTATTATTCCACTGTAAAAATTTCTATATTAATTTCTTGGTATGTTGAAGAATGTCAGATTTTTTGTGAAATATCACAAATACAAAAGTAAAAAAAAAAAAAAAAAACAAGTAATGTAAGTAATGCAAAAGCTGCAATTATACAAAACAAACAATTTATTTTCTCTGTTTTTTAATTTCAAATGAATGAGCAAATAATATGTGCTCTACACTAAACACACAGTCTCAGTCACACACTTATCTTTTAATAAAACCCTTGGTTTCCCGGATGTAATGCTCGAATTGATGTCATAGTTACCATAATGTAGTGAAAATAAGAAAGTAAAATTTTATCAAAGCTTTCCATGCGTGCATTTCAAATGAGTAAAATAATCTATATTAATAAAATCAGAGTTTTGTCTGTAAATTTGTCGGAATCGAAAAATTTTGCGATATCTTCACGTTTCACACCTCATGAAAGCCGAAAATGACTTCAGAAAATTTTGCCTGTGTGTGTGTGTGTGTGTGTCTGTGTGTATGTCATCGTGTCCGAATGTCGCTTTTTTTGTCCGGGCATCACTCGAGAACGGCTGGACGGAATTCAACGACGCTTGACAGGAATTTAGGTCTTCACCCAACTTGAAATTATATCTATCAACTTTTCGGAAATTCCCCCCCGTTCCCCCCCTAGGGGGTAAAACACTAAAACACGTTTGTCCGGGCATCACTCGAGAACGGCTGGACGGAATTCAACGACGCTTGGCAGGAATTTAGGTCTTCACCCAACTTGAAATTATATCTATCAACTTTTCGGAAATTCCCCCCCGTTCCCCCCTAGGGGGTAAAAGACTAAAACACGTTTGTCCGGGCATCACTCGAGAACGGCTGGACGGAATTCAACGGCGCTTGGCAGAAACTTAGGTCTTCACCCAACTTGAAATTATATCTATAGAAATTTTCAAAATTATGATTAGTGTTTAAATTGTGTGTAAAAAACGCCTGCGCATGCGCCATAAATATTTTTTCACTAAAACGCTTTGAATGGAAAAATAAAATATAAAAATAAATTTTTAAGTCAAAGACTTTTTTATTCACGTGATTCGCACTACAAATTATGAAAAGATTGAAATGAAGTGTTGCCATCTAAGTTTCATACTTCAGTTAATTTTAAAAAATCTAATTGTCGTATCGAAAAACTGTTTACACCCTAAGATTCAGAAAAATCACCTCTTTCATTTGCTACTGAATTTGTATCGATAGGTCTGATACTTCTAATTTATTTTTCCCTTTTTACGTTTTTCCGTTGCCACTTAAATTTCATACTTTAGTTATTTTTTTAAAATCTAATTGTCGCATCGAAAAACTGTTAGCACCCCTGGATTCAGAAAAATCGCCCCTTTCATTTGGTATAAAATTTATAAATATAGGTCTGATATTTCTAATTTATTTTACCCTTTTTCCGTTTTTAACCCAGATTCGGTAAAAGATTTTATATTTATATATAGGCATTTATATATTTTTTTATTTTCCAGAAATAAAATGAAATATTTTTAATTTCACGTGAATAATAAAAATTAGAGAGAAAAATAACCACAAAAGTTGGTGATTTTTTTTTAAATGAGGAATTTGCACGTGGATAAATATTTTCATGGAGATATTTGGCATTAGTTTAATATTTTTATTTAATTAAGCAGTACTTTTCTTTCCTGCAGTAAAACAAAATTTTTTGTTGTTATTATGTACCTTATGAGGTTTTTTTTATGTTCTCTTAATTGTAAATGATTATAATTTGGATTTTATCAAGATTTTTTATTTTTATTTTGTAAATATCAGAGAAGAGTTTTTATTTTATTAGTGCTAGAGGCCTATTTCAGTCGGTACAGTTGTCGAATTTTTATATCTTAATTAGTGCTAGAGGCCTATTTCAGTCGGTTTATTGAATGGGGATTTATTGAATGAAGTCTCCCAAGGCCCAACTTTGACATGAGTCCCCCCCAAGGTACCCCTATTTCAGTCGGTACAGCGTTGTCGAATTTTTATACGTCACTCTTAATAGTGCTAAGGGCCTATTTCAGTCGGTTTATTGAATGGGGATTTATTGAATGAAGTCCCCCCCCAGGCACAACTTTGACATGAGTCCCCCCCAGGCCCAACTTTAACATGACTCCCCCCCCCCCAAGGTACCCCTATTTCAGTCGGTACAGCGTTGTCGAATTTTTATAATACACTCTTAATAGTGCTAAGGGCCTATTTCAGTCGGTTTATTGAATGACGTCCCCCCAAGGCACAACTTTGACATGAGTCCCCCCCAGGCACAACTTTGACATGAGTCCCCCCCAAGGTACAACTTTGACATGAGTCCCCCTAAGGCACAACTTTGACATGAGTCCCCCCCCAGGCCCAACTTTGACATGAGTCCCCCCATGGCCCAACTTTGACATGATTCTCCCCCAAGGTACAACTTTGACATGAGTCCCCCCCAAGGCACACCTTTGACATGAGTCCCCCCCGAGGCACACCTCCCCCTCATTGGAAAAAAGAGAAAAAACGTTGTTTTGCGGCTATAAGACAGTTTGGACTTCCAACGTTATTTGTTACAGTATCTGCAGCTGAAACACATTGGTTTGATTTAATGAAAACTTTATCATGGAATTTAGATCGTCACGAATTAACTAAAGAAGAATTTGTCGATATTAACAAGTTTAGCAGTAGGCCTCTGGCACTAAATTAAAATCTGTCAATGTCAGATTTTCATGTTTTAAATAATGAAATAATGTCGTGTCTGTATATATTTTTATTATTATTATTTTTTTATTATTTTACTTTATTTTATTTATTTATTTATTTTGTGTATGGAACAGCTTTAGTATTGGATCCCTTTGGCACAATTTGAAATTCGGAACCAAAGTAGCTTGGACGTTTCTCGCCAAGATCTTTAATTGCACAATTGAGATAGCCAATATTGCCACAATTGAGATAGCCTGTGCGTTTTGTATTTATTTATTTATAATATTTTCTATTAAAGACTTCTGTGGTCACGAAATTTGGTGCGTAAATTGTTTGTTTGCATCCGGCACTTATTGTAACTGGATTTCCCGAAATTCGAAATCCCCCCCCCCTTCTCGGAGTCGGAAGGCAATAAACGGTATAACTTCAGTATAACCCCGCAGCTGAATTTGGCGATTTTTCTTTGGCGCAGTTTTGAAGGATAACGATGTTGTTCTGGACTGTTTGCGATATAATATGGCAGCCTAATATGTTGTTTATTTTTGATTTATGATTTTATGTTTTATGATTTCTGATTTAGATTATGATTATGATTTTATCATTTATCATATATGATTTATGATTTTTAGATTTATGATTTAGTCATAATCGCCAAAAAAAAATCGCCAAATATCGTTGTGGGGTTATACTGAAGTTGTTCCCAATAAACATGTGTAAAAACATGTCTTTCCGTTTGAATTCGCTTTGAATTATCTTAGAATGGCGAATTTTGGTGTGCGGATATTGATTAAGTGTACGCATTATGTACATTAGTGTGATTTTGCAAAACTTCGAACTCACCCGCTGAGGAAGGGGAAGTAAGAAGTGGGTAAGTTGTGCCGAAGACAGTGGAGACCCAGACTCCTCACTTTGCGAGCGAGAAAACCTGTACCAATCACAGCGAGAACTTAGGTTATTAATATAGATATGGGATTTTTGACAACTCATTTAAGTTTAATGTCCAGCGAAGCGGGCAAAGCCTGCTAGTCTATATTAATAAAATCAGAGTTTTGTCTGTAAATTTGTCGGAATCGAAAAATTTTGCGATATCTTCACGTTTTACACCCCAAGAAAGCCGAAAATGACTTCAGAAAATTTTGCCTGTGTGTGTGTGTGTGTGTGTCTGTGTGTGTGTCATCGTGTCCGAATGTCGCTTTTTTTGTCCGGGCATCACTCGAGAACGGCTGAACGGAATTCAACGGCGCTTGGCAGGGATTTAGGTATTCACCCAACTTAAAATTATATCCATCAACTTTTCAGAAATTCTCCCCCGTTCCCCCCTGGGGCGTAAAAGACTAAAACACGTTTGTCCGGCCATCACTCGAGAACGGCTGGACGGAATTCAACGGCGCTTGGCAGAATCTTAGGTCTTCACCCAACTTAAAATTATATCTATAGAAATTTTCAAAATTCTGATTAGTGTTTAAATTGTGGGTAAAAAACGCCTGCGCATGCGCCATAAATATTTTTTCACTAAAACGCTTTGAATGGAAAAATAAAATGCAAAAATAAATTTTTAAGATAAAGACTTTTTTCATTCGCGTGAATCGCACTACAAATTATGAAAAGATTTAAATGAAGTTTTGCCATCTGAGTTTCATACTTTAGTTAATTTTAAAACATCTAATTGTCGTATCGAAAAACTGTTCACACCCCAGGATTCAGAAAAATCATCTCTTTAATTTGGTACTGAATTTGTAACGATAGGTCTGATACTTCTAATTTATTTTCCCCTTTTTCCGTTTTTCCGTTGCCACTTAAATTTAGTTATTTTTTTAATATCTAATTGTCGCATCGAAAAACTGTTTGCGCCCCTGGATTCAGAAAAATCGCCTCTTTCATTTGGTACCAAATTTATAAATATAGGTCTGATATTTCTAATTCATTTTACCCTTTTTCCGTTTTCAACCTAGATTCGATATGGAACAGTTTTAGTATTGGATCCCTTTGGCAAAATTTGAAATTCGGAACCGAAGTAGCTCGGACGTTTCTCGCCAAGATCTTTGATTGCACAATTGAGATAGCCAATTCAGTTCATCGCAAAAATGGCTTAAAATATTTAAAGTCACCAAAGGGTTCCCATACTAAAGCTGTGCATTTTGTACTTATTTATTTATATTTTCTATTAAAGACTTCTGTGGTCACGAAATTTGGTGCGTAAATTGTTTGTTTGCATCCGGCACTTATTGTAACTGGATTTCACGAAATTCGAAATCTCCCCCCCCTTCTCGGAGTCGGAGGGCAATAAACGGTATAACTTCTGTATAACCCCACAGCTGAATTTGGCGATTTTTCTTTGGCGTTGTTTTGAAGGATAACGATGTCGTTCTGGACTGTTTGCGATATAATATGGCAGCCTAATATTTTGTTTATTTTGGATTTATGATTTAGATTATGATTTTATCATTTATCATATATGATTTATGATTTTTAGATTTATGATTTAGCGATAATCGCCAACAAAAAAAATCGCCAAATATCGTTGTGGGTTTATACTGAAGTCGTTCCCAATAAACATGTGTAAAAACATGTTTTTCCGTTTGAATTCGCTTTGAATTATCTTAGAATGGCGAATTTTGGTGTGCGGATATTGATTAAGTGTACGCATTATGTACGTTAGTGTGATTTTGCAAAACTTCGAACTCACCCGCTGAGGAAGGGGAAGTAAGAAGTGGGTAAGTTGTGCCGAAGACAGTGGAGACCTAGACTCCTCACTTTGCGAGCGAGAAAACCTCTACCAATCACAACGAGAACTTAGGTTATTAAAAAAGTTATGGGATTTTGACAACTCATTTAAGTTTAATGTCCAGCGAAGCGGGCAAAGCCTGCTAGTAAATAATAAAAAGATAATTAAACAGAAAAATTTCATCACAACTGCAACAATGTATAAAAAATAAGAAAATAAAAAATTTTATCCATGATTTGCATGGTTTTGGGAGATTTGTTCATTGATTCAAATATTGAATTAAATTTACAAAATTCACTATTCCGAATTTAAAAATGTATTTCAATATCGTATATAATATATTTGTTTCGATTGCATAAAACAAAGCTTAAATAACCAGATAATTTTTCAGAATTTATTCATCCACAAAGCAAAGATGGAATAAAACAAAACAATTCCTTTTTGAAATTTTATTTTTCCGACTGAGTGAAAATAATGCCTAGACCGGAAGTCGAACTCCGGGATTCCGGGGTTCGACTCCCGGTCCAGGCATTATTTTCACTTAGTCGGAAAAATAAAACTTCAATAAATATGATTTTCTTCCAATCAGTTAATTGTGTGATTTTAATTAAAAAAAAAAAAAAAATTCCTTTTTGATTTTCTTTTCTTTTTTAACCAACTAAAAAAAAGGAGATCCTCAATTCTGTTTGTTTGTTTTTTGTTTGTTTGTCTGTTTGTTAGCTCATAACTTCTCAACAAATGCTCTGGTTTTGATACCCCCTTTTCTTTTTCTTTTTTTTTTTTTTTTTTTTTAACAATTTCCAATAAGGTTGAAAATTGTTAATGACTTCGGTTTGTCTGTCCGCGATCTAACTGTCGTAAATATTCATGAAATTTCTTGAAACTGATACATGTTATTCAATTTCACTATCGGATGTTCCTTATTGAAAATGAGTGAATACTTCTACTGGCTTGTGTACAGGGACACCCGAAAGTATTCCAAAGCATTGTGTTCGATGAGAAGTATTTCTATAAACCTAAATTTAATAACTTTACTTTGCAGAAATCTTAATGAAATTGAAATATGTAATTAATATGCACAAAAGAATGCTTTTTATAGAATGCAGTTTGATTAGCATTAGATTTACAGGCCACACAAAAATATTCAGTTAAATTGAACCCTTTTATTGGAAATTTGCTGGAATTGCATTTTCGTTTACATTAAGCATTTTTAACACTTTCTAACACTTTTTAAGTATGGACATGATTTCAGTTTATGTATCTGTCTGTCCGACTGTCCATCTGTCTATCTGCCCGCCTGCCCCGCTCCCAGCCTCCTGTAAATATTTTCAAAATTTTAACAATATGATGTATGTAATTCAAGTTCACTATGGAGTGTTCTCTATTTAAAAGGGCATTAATAGGTCCTGTGCAACTTTATGTACAGGGACACCCAAAAAATGCCAATGCATTGCGTTTTATGGGAGAC
Organism: Salticus scenicus; assembly: GCA_963930645.1. Taxonomy (NCBI): domain Eukaryota; kingdom Metazoa; phylum Arthropoda; class Arachnida; order Araneae; family Salticidae; genus Salticus; species Salticus scenicus. The sequence continues at coordinate 58,383,696 of OZ005655.1, forward strand.
ATCTAAAATACGCAAATACATTAAATGCTGCATTTTCTTTTGTGTTCAGCATTTTTAACGCTTTCCAACAATGTTTAAGAGTGATTATGAATTCAATTATCCGATCTTTATGCATTTCAGTGCTTCTGTCTATCCGTTGTGTTTTAACGTAGGTAAAGAACATTGAAAGTTATACGATACAACAAGTGCGTACATTTGGAAAGTGCTAATAATCAATGCGTACCGCATAATTTTTTTTTTTTTTTGCTTGTTTGTGTGTGTGTGTGTGCGTGTGTGTAAAGGTCTTGACGTGAAAAAGGTCCCCTTTTGTTTCATTAAGATCTGAACAAAATGCAGGGTGCCCGCTAAAGCTCGTTCCCACTCTTTTAAATGCTGAATGGCTGCAGCTATACCAATAAAAGTAGAGCCTAGGTATAATAAAGTGGCTATAGGCTGCGAGATGTGATCACTTACAGCGCCTCTTGGAAGAAAACATCGGAGTTAGCTTTTCTATCTCGAAAACAGTACAAATAGGAAGGGGGAAGAAGTGAATTACAAAGTTGTAGAGCATCACTAATAGTTATAGGGAAAAAAATTAAAAACCCCACTGAACCATCTTTTTACACCAGTAAAGGCAAACAACTTTCATTTCAGAAAAGTATAACTCTAGACATCCGAAGAAATAAGTTTTTGCCCTACATAGATGACATCTTATTTTATTTATTTATTTATTTTTTAATTATCATTGATGTATATTTCAACCATTCGTTATAAAGAATTCTTTTGAAAAATACCGATATGAAAAATTTACATCCGGAGATTGGAAATGATACCTTTACATAACAAAAATTTTATCAAACGTTGACTATTAGTATTTTTTAATAATTTATTCGTATTTTTTAACAATTTATTATTTCTTATTGACATAGATTGGTTAAAAATAAATTCTATTATGTATATTCATACGAAATTCCATCCTATGCTGCCATATTAAAATGTATGATTAAATGGTATTACAGCCCATTTTATTGAAATATGTATCAAGAATTTACTCTAAGAATTTAAAAAAATTCCAAATAAAAAAATTGATGTGTTCATTTATTTTTAACAGAACCAAATTCACGAACTGTAAAATCAGAGTTATTTACTACAGCACTGAAGAGTGCATTGCTAATACAAAAATATAGGTGTGGTTCCAGTTACATCCGGAAGATTCTTTGCTGTTTGTGTTTTAACAACGACAGAGACAGCAAATTCCAAAATATCTCCATAAATTTCCGGGAAACGCTTTGAAAAATTTAGGATGTTTTTATATCCACCGATTTTCGCTTACAAATGGAACAACAGAGATGGCATGGTATGTAGTCTTTTTGATGGCACTCAAATAAAATAAATATAACCGATTCGAATCATGCAGTAGCTTTTCATTTTTCGAAAACCATATTCAACACATTTACCATCTATTTAACATTTGATGTAGTACATAGAATGAGAAAAACAGAAAACCGAATTATTATTATTTTTTTTTTCTTCAATTATTGATATTTAAACTAGAGGTCTGCACGGGCCGGGCTTCCAGCCCGAGCCCGAGCTCGGCCCGGCCCTCGGGCCGGGTTCGGGCCGAATTTTTGAATTTGCTCTCCGGCCGGGCCGGGCTCGGGCTTACAAATTTTTTTCAGGCTCGGGCCGGGCTGGGCTCGGGCTCAGTTTTTTTTGTGTATATCCGGGCCGGGCCGGACCTGAATGAAATTTTCTCCGGGCCAGGCCGGGCCTGAATAAAATTTTCTCCGGGCCGTGTCGGCCCGAATCTTTTTCTGGTTTCCTCGTTAATCAACGAAAAAGGAAAATGATAAAATATTTCTTCAGTCATTTATTTTACTTAATTTTACAGGCTTGTATGTCACATAAAGTTCTATTTCGTTAAAAAAGTGTCTGTAACTTCAGTTTAATTGTCTATCAGTCTGTCTGTCCGAAATCTGATTTTTCGCAAATATTTTTAGCATGCCTCGAAATTAATATATTTTATTTAAAGTAATATTAGATGGTTTCCTATTCAAAATAGTATGCATGTCACTACCAGTTTCCGTACATGTACATAGCAAAAGAAATTAGATACATTACTGTGTATAAGGGTTTGTTTCTTATGATCTATTGAGTTTAGGTGGTATAAAGGCTATAAAAATCTTTCCGATGTAACTTTTTCTCTAAGGCTCCTTTTTCTTTTCTCTAGTGGACGAAAGTAGCATCATTTTTATCATGGGCAAAAGCAACTTATCTATTGAATATGGTTGGTTTAACATTAAAGTTTTGTTTACCGGAGCACATGAAAGATTCGGATACATTATGGTATATAAGAGAAAATGATTGAAAGTGCATTTTCAGTAGTATTAACCATTTTAAATACCTTCCTATATTGTTTGATGAATGCTAATATTTTCGACTTGACTTTCGGTTTGTCTTTGTGCCTTGTCTATAATAATGAATTTCTGTTTATATATAATTGTCTTGTAAAATTTCAGCAGTTTTGTTAAAGAACGTACTATTGTTTGGTTATATAAAACCTCTGCAAAACACATACTCAAAATCTTTTTTATAAAAGGCATTGTTTTTTTTTTTTTTTTTTTTTTTTTTTTGTTATTTTACATATTTTTGAATCGGCCCGGGCCGCATTTTTTGACTTCAAAACGGGCCGGGCCGGGTAAATAAAGTTTTCGTACGGGCCGGGCCGGGCCCGGGCCTCAAAATTCCGGCCCGTGCAGACCTCTAATTTAAACGACTTTTATAATTACTACTAGCCACTAGGTTATAACCTTATTTTAATATTTTTATTAAAATTAATCTAAATTTAAATAAGAGGTTTTTAATTATTTTCGTCCATCAAATACAAGTCCACATACTCTTTTATAATAAGCATTTTACATGTCCAATTTGAAACAATACTGGTGGAAGATATAGGGTAAATTGAGGTGTAATAGCGGTACACCAAAATTTAATACGCACTAATTTATGCTAAGATCTAACTAAATATTACATTTCGTAACCTCTTACAACATTTATGTAATAAACAACATACAAAAAAGGACCATTGTAAAATATGCGCAAATACATCAAAAATCAAGTCATAAATTTTCGGGAATAAATCACTTTTTTAAAAAACAATGTAAAAAAAAAAAAAAAAAAACTAGTTGGCATAGGTGGACTCTGCTCAGTTCCCCGTCATATGTATGTTCTCATAAATTTCTTGTACAGGACATATTATATTCCTGTCAAGAGAAATGAATTTGACCAAACGCTTGACACAGTGACAAAACGAAATCCTCGCCTAATAGGCTACCCATCATTCAGTTCGATATATTTATCTTATTCTAATCTATTAATTTATTTTATCGGGATCAATTTCGTAGTTTATTTTCATGCTACTATTTCCAATGCAACAATCCAAAAAATACATATTTATACGATATATCGCCCCATTTTGCTATGTTGATAAAATCTTAAATTTCAAATAACTTACGAAATTTTCCTATTAGAATATTTGTAGTCAATCATGTTCATACAAGCATCATAAATGATATTTTGAAATTGTCTGATATATTTATGATCCTCAAAACGGACGTTTATGCTCGATTTTGCCTTATTCTGCCATTTTAAGTAAATCGTAAATTCCAAATAACTTACGGATTTTTTAAATTGGAAAATTCATACTCCATGGTATTCATGTCAGTATCCTAAACAATATTTCAAAAGTGGTCTGACATCTTTATGATGAAAATATCCCTCAAAATTGATGTTTGTGTAAAATTTTGCCCTATTCTGATAAGAAATTCGTAAAATTCTAATAACTTAAGAAATTTTTATATTGGAAAAATCATAGTCAATAATATTCATGCCAGTATCCTAAATAATATTTCTAAAGTAATCTGACATCTTTACGAGGAAAATATCCCTCAAAATTGATGTTTGTGTAAAATTTTGTCCTATTCTGTTATGATAAGAAATTCGTAAAATTCTAATAACTTAAGAAATTTTTATATTGGAAAAATTATAGTCAATAATATTCATGCCAGTATCCTAAATAATATTTCTAAAGTAGTCTGACATCTTTACGAGGAAAATATCCCTCAAAATTGACGTTTATGTGAAATTTTGTCCTATTCTGCCATGTTAAGAAATTCGTAAATATCCAATAACTTGCGAAATTTTTAAAGTAACATGTTTATAGTAACCGATGTTCATTCCGGCACAAAACTGATATTTTAAAACTGGTCTGACATTTTTACAGCAAAAATTTTTCATTTAATGCAAGTTTAAGTGAAATTTTGCCCTATTCTCCCATGTTAAGAAAATCGTAAATTTCAAATAACTTACGAAGTTTTTTAATTCGAATGTTGCAAATAAATAGGGTTATTTTCAGTGTCGAAAGTAATATTTTAAAACTGATTTGACCTCTCTGCGACAATTTGTTCTTGAGATATCGTGAACACAGACTAACACACTAACGGACTAACAAACTAACCGACACCCTACAGACGGACACCATACAAATTTTGTCATTTTCGGATTCCTCACACCTGAAAACGTGTAAAAAAGTAAAAAAAAACCGAGGTCGAAAATTTTTACGATTATCTAAGTTCCCCATACCTATAGTATGATGGGGAACTAATAATGCATCAATTTTATATTAAGAAAATGTATCATATATTTAAACTAGTTGGCGTAGGTGGATTCTGCTCAGTTCCCCATCATATTTATGTTCTCATAAATTTCTGGTGCGAGACATATTATAATCATTTTAAAAGAAATGAATTTGACCAAAGCTTGATACAGTGACAGAATGAAATCCTCGCCTAATAGCCTATCCACCGTGCACTTCGATATATTTATCTTTTTCTAATCTATTAATTTATTTTATCAGGGTCAATTCCGTTGTTTAGTTTTCATGCTACTATTTCCAATGCAATAATCCTCAAAATTCATATTTATATGAAAAATTTTCAATTTCGCTGTGTTGATAAAATCGTAAATTGCGAATAATTTACGAAATTTTCCTATTAGAATAATTGTATTCAATCATGTTCAAACAAATATCATAAATGTAATTTTTCAGATGTGTAATGTATTTATGATCCTCAAAATGGAGTTTATGCTCAATTTTGGCTTATTCTGACATGTTAATAAATCGTAAATTCCAAATAACGTACGAATTTTTTAAATTGAAAACAATCATAGTCTATGATATTCATGCCAGTATCCTAAATAATATTTCGAAAGTGGTTTGACACCTTTACGATGAAAATATCCTTCAAGATTGACGTTCATGTGAAATTTTGCTCTATTCTGCCATGTTATGAAATTCGTAAATTTCCAATTACTTACGAAATTTTTATATTGGAAAATTCATAGTCATTAATATTCATGCCAGTGTCCTAAATAATATTTCGAAAGTAGTCTGACATCTTTGCGATGAAAATATCTCTAAAAATTGACATTTATGTGAAATTTTGCCTTATACTGCCATGTTAAGAAAATCGTAAATTTCCAGTAAAATTTTCAAAGTAGCATATTTATGGTTACTGATGTTCATTCTGGCATCAAAACTGATATTTTAAAACTGGTCTGACATTTTTAAAGCAAACATTTTTCATTTAATGCACGTTTAAGTGAAATTTTGTCCTATTCTCCCATGTTAAGAAAATCGTAAATTTCGAATAACTTCTGAAGTTTTTTAATTAGAATGTTGCAAATAAATAGGGCTCTTGCCAGTATCATAAATAATATTTTAAAACTGGTCTGACCTCTCTGCGATCATTTGTTCGTGAGATATCGTGTAAACAGACTAACAAACTAACGGACTAACCCACTAACACACTAACAGACACCCTACAGACAGACACCATACAAATTTTGTCATTTTCGGATTCCTCACACCTGAAAACGTGTAAAAAAGTCAAAAAACCGAAGTCGAAAATTTTCACGATTACCTAAGTTCCCCGTACCTATAGTATGATGGGGAACTAAAACTAGTTGGCATAGGTGGACTCTGGCCAGTTCCCCATCATTTGTATGTTTTCATAAATTTCTAGTACGGAACATATTATATTCATGCTAAGAGAAATGATTTTGACCATTCGCTCGATACAGTGATCGAATGAAATCTCCACCTAACAGGCTACACACCGTTCAATTCGATATGTTTACCATATTCTAATCTATTAATTTATTTTAATGGGGTCAGTTTCGTAGTTTTGTTTTCGTGAAATTCCATACTATTTCCAATGCAACAATCCCCAAAATGCAAATTTATATGGAATAATCGCCCAGTTTTGCTATGTTCATAAAATCTTAAATTAAGATATAACTTACGAGATTTTCAAATTAGAATATTTATAGTCAATGATGTTTAAACAAGTATCACACATATCATTTTAAAAATGGTCTGATATATTTATGATGCAAATATCCCTCAAAATGGACGTTTATGCGAAATTTTGCGCTATTCTGCCAAGTTAAGTAAGTCGTAAATTTCGAATAACTTACGAAATCTTTAAATTACAAAATTCATAGTCGAGGACGTTCATGCCAGTATCCTAAATTATATTTTAAAAGTTGTCTGGCATTTTTGCGATGAAAATATATCTAAAAATGGACGTTTATGCGAAATTTTGCCTTATTCTGCAAAGTTAAGCAAATCGTAAATTTCAAATATCCTGCATAATTTTAAATAGAAAATTCGTAGTCAAGGATGTTTATACCAATATGTTATAGTATGATATTTTGAAAGTGATCTGACATCTTTAGGATGCAAAACATTCCTCAAAACCGACGTTTATACGAAACTTTGTTCTATTCTGCCATGTTAAGAAATTCGTAAATTTCGAATAACTTGCGAGATTTTCAAAGTAGCATGTTAATGATGTTCATCCTGGCATCAAAACTGGTATTTAAAAGCTGTTCTTACATCTTTAAGATACAAATATTTCTTTTCATATTCGTTTAAGTGAAATTTTGTCCTATTTTCTTACGTTAAGAAAATCGTAAATTTCGAATAATTTCTGAAGTTTTTTTTAATTAGAATGTTGCAAATGAATAGGGTTCTTGCCAGTGTCATAAATAACGTTTTAAAACTGGTTCAACCTTTCTGCGGTAATTTGTTTGTGAGATAACATGTACACAGACTAATAAACTAACAGACACCATATTCATTTTGATATTTTCGGATTCCTCACACCTGAAAACTTGTTAAAGAGTCAAAAAGCCGAGGTCGAAAATTTTCACGATTATCTAAGTTCCCCATACCTATAGTATGATGGGAAACTAAAAAAAGATGCTGCGTGCATTTTTAATCCCGACCAGTGTTAAAAGAAGTGTTAAAAGTTTGAAATCTTTATCTGTTTGTAGTACTGTAGCTTCCAAGCGAATAGACCGATTTGAATGCGGTTCTTTATTATTATTATTATTATTATTATTATTACTATTAGAACGCTGATTTAATCAGGATAATTCAACTTTCAAATCATGGTAGATTGTAAGTCACGTGATTTTTTGGATTGGAGCTTAAAAATTCTTTTTAAAAAAATCGCGAAATTTAAAATGATTTTGACAAAAGTTAAAAAGTAGCTGTGAACAGTGATTATGTACATAGTCCAAAAATCTGTAAATTCGGTTCAAAATTCAAGATTTTATAAAGATATTTTATTTATTTATTTCATCGATATTCTAAAAAATTGCGAAGTGTCAATCTTAAAATTTCCGACTCATGTTAGATATTAAGTCCATATTATTATTAGACTATAAAAGAAGTTTTTTTTTTTTTTTTTTTTAAATGTGAATTTTTAACTAATTTTGACATTGGCTAAAAATAGTGATTACGAGTTCACAGTCCAAAAATCGGTAAATTGGGTTAAAAGTTAGAATTCAAGGTAATTCATTTTAATTAAATTCAACGCCAGCTCTGCGTTGATATTCCACAATTTGTGAGTTAGCGTTTTTGTAATTGAAAATTGGAGAAAAAATGTAAAATTGTAATTGAAAATCAGAAAATGTTATAGAAAAATAATATTTAATTAAATTCAAGGTTAGTTTTTCTTTAAGTTATAGCTTTACATTCGTTGAGCATTTCAGTTATGTCTGTATATTTTAAGCATTTAGGTATAAAAGTGATTACGTGATTGTCTCAGATAAATATATTGCTTTTTTTTTTTTTAGAGCTGAATTTTTAATTTCTGAGAATAACGCATACATGCATAAAATATTTATAGTAATATCATTTCAACATAGTGAATGTTGATAAAACATATGTCTGACATGACGCGGTGAAAGAAACGAAACACACACACTTATATATATTGCAATTATTAAGAAGAAAATTTATAATATTTAAGATTTAATACAAATATTTATATGCAACATTCTCAAATTGTATATAACACAAGAGACAGAAATATATAATAAGATCGTTAATTTTTTTTATTTTTTAAGATTTAAAATACGTTTTACGTTTTTGATGAATATATGATTTCTATGCTATATTTATAAATCATATCATATTGTAATTATCTTGTAGACATCTTATATTTACACCTAATTCATTCTTTTCTAAGAACTCAGCCTTGATAACATCTCACGTTTACATTGAAAAAGAAAAAACTATATAATATTCGTTGATTTAACACAACTCTAAAGATTACCAATATATAATTATGATCATCAGCCACCTGTTTCAACTTGGAAGTGTGGTGCGGAATTGATTTGCGATCACAATAAATAAATGATTGCCAGATTCGTCCCTATTACTTTCGTTTTCCCTACTGCTCGAGATTCCTCCCAGCCTCTCTCAAACGATTTATTTATTTCGCTTCCACGATTACGGCCCCAAATGAGGCCTATGCACGTGCAACTGCAGCACACGTGCTCTAATCAATTCCAAAGAAAATCTTTTCTGCAAAAAGATTTTGAGTCACTAGTTTGACCCTACAACAAAGGGGCTATTTCAAGGAACACGGACATCTTTTTACCAGATCCCATCCCATCCCATTATGTATTTCCGTACAGATTAATTTATGAATTCTCAAAGACTTTTTTGAAGTTGCACTTTGTTATACCGCGTCAGTGAATCTAAAAAAAAAAAAAAAAAAAATCCTGGTGAAAAACTGAACACCGTAGAAAAAACGAACGCCGCGTATGGGTTATGTAGCTCTTTCCAATACTAGCAGAAAATTTTGAGGAAATATTGATAAGATCGAAATTTATACGACTCGATATATCGCAAGAAAAATAACACAGGTCAAAAAATGGCAGTTTTGATCTTATGCCATTGACAAATGTATATGACGTGCCCCAACGTGCAAGAAGAGTGTCACATCTCCATATCACAATTTATCAACTTTAGAGAAATTGTGTCGCTTTTATTGTAGGGTATTTAATGTTTTGTTGCATTCTTTAAATTGATTTTTCTTAAATATTATTTTTTTGAGTTATGTCACTTGTGTTATAGATTATATAATCCACGATAATTTTTATTTACAATTCCATAGAAGAGTGTCGAAATTATTTAGAAGCTAGTATGCTGTGGCCATCACGAAATTTTCATCTGTATTCTCGTATAAAATTTTACGTAGCATAAATTGTTTATTAAAATTATTTTATGCAGACAAATTTTCATCTAAAAGAAATTATAGCATTAGATGTCGAAAGAAGGTCAGTTTTGTGACCTATAGCCGACATCTGTTTTTATTCATTTATTTATTTATTTTGGGAGAAGTATGCTTAAAAAAAAACTTTTTTTTTTTTTAATTATCAATTATTATTTAAAATTATCAGTTAAAATTTATTAACAGCGGACAATAGCTAATGTCCCGATGACAGCCATGGCCCATGTTATTCCATGGGAAAATTTGTTTCCAAAATTACTCCTTATGTAATGAATGCTTTTCAATTCCGTTTTCACATTCAGAAAATTCATAATCGCTAAACTAGTACTTATTTTTTAAAAATTGATTTTTTCAATTTTTAGTATTTGATTTTGCGCTTGTTGCTAAAAAATGAGAAAAATGCACTTAGTGAAAATTTACATTTTTGAACTCAAAATTAAAATGTAAAAAATTAAATAAATCAATTTTCCGAAAATGAGTATTAATTTAACAGTTATGACTTTTCTGAATGTGAAAACGGAATTTTAAAAAATGCATTAGGCAATATGAATAGTTGTGGGAACAAATATTTCCCCATAGAATAACATGGGCCACGGATGACCGCGGTTTTAGGTGTTGTCCCCTCTTAACCATTCGTTTTCAAGATATTGTAGAATTCTTTTGGAAAATACCCATATTTACGACCTCCGAGAGTTGTTTTCGTTTACCCTCCTCCGTTTAGGAAGAACAATGCTTCTAGGTTACAAAGAAAAAAATTCTTAGTTGATAATTACTATTATAAATAATTCTTTTTAATTTCGCAATGTTTGGTTAGAAATAATCCTAAGTGTGTGCATTTATACCAAATTTTGTCCTATGCTACCATATTAAAAATTTTACTTCAGTGCCACATGTAGAGTAACATTCACCAAAAGTTAATTAACATCAATTTCAACATTTTAATCAAATTTCAACGAATTATAAACTTTTATTAAATTTGTCTATTGGTTCATGAAGTAGAGTGCCCACAAATTTGGAATAGACATAGACAGACAGACATTTTCTACAAATGGTCAGATCGTGTGCAAGATATTCCAAAATGTGTAAATCCATTGAAAACTAGAGGTAAAATGCTTTCACAAATTCCGTTATTTTCTTCTTGTGTATGTAGGAGAAAGTAAAATGTAGAAAGAAACAGAATTTTTAGCGGTACAATAAACGCGAAAAGAGAAAGAGAAATTATTTTCTTATTTTACAGAATGTGCTACGCCTTCCGTGAAACTGCAAAGGAATTTTGAATTTTGTGTTGTGTTTTTATAAAGTGTGTGAGTTTTTTTTTTTTTTTTTTTTTTTTTTATAATTAAAATTATAATCTAAATAAATGTATGAAAATACTATAGCGTTGTATTCTTTTTCCAAAGTCTATTTGTCTTTCATTAAAATTACTGTTGTAGTAGCACGGGATTATAAGATTTAATTTTATTAACAAGTGAAGAAAATAATTTTTATAAAATTAATAAAATGTTAGGAACGACAGAGTAATATACACACTACGAATGGGACACTACACTATTATACTACACTACTACAGAACATTATTGTAGGAACGATACAGCAAGAATCCCACTTACATAGTTTTTCAATTTAGTCTATATAAAATAAAAAAATCTGATGTGGGCACCACATGACTTCCTTATACACTTTTAGAAATATACATAATGTTAAAAAACATTGTCACTGGACCCGAAACAGTTGGCTAAAAATATTTTTAAAAAATGCATGCATACGTAAAAAATAAATAAATAAATAAATAAATAAAATAAAATTGTGCTTTGAGGGGACTCATGTCAAAGTTGTGCCTTGGGGGGGGGGGGGACTCATGTCAAAGTTGTGCCTTGGGGGGACTCATGTCAAAGTTGTACCTTGGGGGGACTAATGCCAAAATTGTACCTTGGGGGGGACTCATGTCAAAGTTGTGCCTTGGGGGGGACTCATGTCAAAGTTGTGCCTTGGGGGGGACTCATGTCAAAGTTGTGCCTTTTGGGGACTCATGTCAAAGTTGTACCTTGGGGGGGACTCGTGTCAAAGCTGTGCCTTGGGGGACTAATGTCAAAGTTATGCCTGGGGGGGACTCATGTCAAAGTTGTGCCTTGGGGGGGGGACTCATGTCATAGTTGTGCCTTGGGGAAGTTTTAAATGTCTAGCTGGTCGGGAAGTTAGTTAAAAATCGATTGCAAGATTTGTACTGGTAACGCTGCCGAAGGCAGCAGGAACCCTACACAGTTGGCTAAAAGTATTAAAAAATGCATTTTCACCGTGTTCTGATCTAGTCTGAAAGTTTCAAATGTCTAGCTAGTCGGGAAGTTAGTTAAATAATTTTTCTGTTGAATCGCATAAACGCTGCTGAAGGCAACAGGTATCAGAAACAGTTGGCTAAAAATATTTGAAAAATGCATTGTCAACGTGTTCTGAGCCTTTCTGAAAGTTTCAAATGTCTAGCTTGTCGGGAAGTCAGTTAAATTGCAAGATTTGTCTAAACCGTTTCTGAGTTATTACCGTTTTTTGATACATTATGGCCAAAACCTATGTATTTTTGTCATTATGAACCTAATTTTCCTAAATATCTCCAAAACGGAAAATCATAGAAAGTCCAAAAAGGGAGGTGCACAACTAGATGTTATAACAAACCTATGTACCAATTCGCAACTTTCTACGTCCAACCGTTTTTGAGTTATGCGACATACCCACACACACACAGACACACACACATACAGACGTCACGAAAAATCGTGTAAAAACCCTTATATCCCTAAAACGAGAGCTCGTGTTAAGACGACACTTGCAGGTGTGCAACTAGACATCGTGACAGTCACACGTATAAATTGGCAACATCCAGCGATCATTCGTTTTCGAGCAATGTGAAATACAAAATCCATTTCGCAAATCGGGATTACTATACTTCCTTATACTTTGTATAAGGAAGTAAAAAGAAAAGAAACGTTTCTTGGAAAATCGGGGCAATTAGTTGCACATTATTTACTAATAATATTCCTGGAATATATCGATAATCACCAATTACATCTTTAAAATCATGAATAAATTCTTGAAATTGGGAATGTTTCACGAGCATAAACCTATTCCCAACTTATAAAAAGCAGAAATTTACGGGCTATATAAAAGCGATGCCCCCACATGCACAATTTTTTTTACTAATTAACTACTACTATTATCAATAATTCATATTAATTTTACAATCACCGGTTAAGAATAACTCTCATTATGTACATTTATATGGAATTTTGTCCTATACTGCCATGTTAAAAATTTAGAAAAAAATACGATCACAGCGCCACCTGTTGATCGATTGATCCCCAAACCTAATCAGCACCAGTTTATGTCAGGGGACAACTAAATACCAAGTTTGGTTAAATTTCGTTTAAAAAAAAAAAAAAAAAAAAAAACGATATTTTTTCTAAGTTTTTTTTCGTTAAAAGAAAAAAAAAATGATAACTTTGTTTTAAATTATCACAGATTTATAGTTCAACCATTCGTTTTAAAGGTATTGACGAGACCTTTCGAAAGATACCCATCTTGAAAATTTACTCCCCTCAAGGGGGGACTTTCCCCCCAGGGAAGGTGGCGAGGCTCCTACACATACAATTTTTTTTTTCCGATTGACTATCTCTGTTATAAATAATTCTTGTAAATTTCATAATGATTACTAAAAAATAATTCTCTTTGTGCACATTTATACAAAATTTTGTCCTATATCACCATGTAATACGTACCTCCCCGGGGGGGGGGGATAAATTTTCAAGATGGCTATCTTTCGAAATGTCTCGTCATTACCTTTAAAACGAATGGTTGAACTATAAATATGTGATAATTTAAAACAAAGTTATCGATTTTTTTAGGACTGAGGGCCTATTAGTCTCAATCTGGGATTTTTGCGTTGTCGTTTTCGATAGTTGGACATTTATCGAAATCTAAAATTTATCGAAAATATAATTGAATAATTTGAAAGCGATGTTATAATTGGGAAGAAAAAAAAAAAAAAAAAAAAAAAAAAAAACTAATAGTCCTCCGTCCTAATCTAAATTCTGCTTTTGCCAGAATTTCATCAAAGTCTTTTTTTTTTTTTTTTTTTTTATTATTATTATTGAAAGAAAAAGAAAAGAAAATTAATAATAATCAGTATCGTTACAAGCGATATCGAAAAAGTTTTTTTTAATAATTTTGAATTAGGAAATAAAAAGTGCGCGTGAAATAATATGAAATAAAATAAGTAAAAAAATGAATTTAATGATTTAATGTTTTTGTTTTTGTTGTAAAATTGACAAAATTTGAATTTTTAATTTCAAAACACTACAAAAAAATTGGCAAACTTCCATATTCGACTGAAAACACAAACATTTCATTTCAGAGGATGATATTTACACAATAAATATCCAACTAATATACTAATTAAAAGGAAAATGATAAATATTCTATCATAATTTGAAGTCAAATTTGTTTTCAAATGTCTAAATAAAGTATCTGATATAAGATACTAATATGTTGCAGCGGAATAGATTTGATATCGGTCATCCTTGGCAGAAAAAAAAAATATATCGCCAAATTATTAAATTCTGTTTTCACACTCAGAAAAATCATGACTGATAAATTATGTCTCGTTTTACAAAAATTGATAGTTTTTACTTTCTCTAATCCATAAGGTAGAGGAAGTATTGTTTTTGAGTCAAATTTTCGAAAGTGAGTTTTTGTTATATTTACACGTTTTGAGGTCTCCTGGATCCGACAATCATGTTTTCAGCGGTTGGTATGTGCAGAGCCTGACTAAGGCAGGGGCATACGGGTCAGTTGCCCCGGGTCCCCACATCAGAAGGGGCCCAAATCGAACAGAGAGTTTAATATTATTATTTTTTTTTTTACTTTTAACGAAAAAAAAAAACTTGGAAAAAAATCGTAATTTATTTTTATTTATTTTTATTGTTATTGAGTGAATTTGTATAGGAAAATATAGAAGAAAGTCTTGTGGTGGCCACAACATACTAGTTTTTCTTTTTTTTCTTTTCATTGTTACAATTAATTAGATATATTTGAAGCAAAATATTTAACATTTGAATTTAAAGATATTTTTAAGTATTATATAAATTTTTGTAATCATTAAATCCAATCCTATTTCTATCATTAGACATATATTCAAAATGAAAGAAGCGGAAAAAAAAAAAAAAAAATGTCAGTGTAACTGTAGCGTGGCTGCTACATTCGTGCAGCTTCTAAACCAAACATTTCTTAATGCTCAAAATAAAAATTTCTTCACCAGTCACTTCATTCCTTGGCTATTCTATGTACGCATGCTCATATTAAATAATGTATTGGGTTATCCTGTATACCATTTATAAATTCTATATACACTATGTAGTGTACTTAAATTTAACACAGTATTGTGGTGATTTCTGGGAGTACACCTCGAAGAACGGAATACGCAAGCATGAGTCCAGGGATGATTTTTGCTATTTTTATTCAAAACTTAACAAAATAGTTGAAATTCAAATAAATTAAGAAGTATTACAAAATGCTCGCCTCCGAGCATACTTCAAAAACATGCTACACATTTTTAGCACCAAGTCTCTCTCTCTTTTTTTGAGCCTCTTCCTTCCGAGCACACCTTCGGAGGGGGAGGGGAATACCCCACACGAAGCACTGATTTGCTGATCGTGATATCACTCTACCCGTGACATCATTTTCGTCCAATCTTGGTCTACCCGAAACTCGGAGAAATGTCGGTAGCAACAAAAGGCCATGCGTGAAATCGGAAACTATTGATGTCACCGCTTCCATAGAAATATAAAATTTTTTCACACAAAGCATCTGTCGCTCAGACGGCATCCCATGGCTCCGTTCTGTCTGGTCACACGACCCCTGACCTCTTGGAATGTTTGTAACCTTCACTCCAGCACAGCTTCCTCCCTCCTAAAAGACCATTTTACGGCCTTCAGGATGTAAAATGGGCTCCAGAAGACTCAGGTGCCTCCTCCCATTATCAAACATGCAACATCAGAGAGTTGAGCTAACCCCCCAAAAAAAATTTTTTCGAAACAACCCCCTGAACTTTTATAGAACTAAAAATAATCTTAAAAATAAATTTTCTAGTCTTACACCTTGCATAATTACTAGATCCCAAGGTCTCATTTCACATTATATAAAAAAAAACAATTAAACATTCACATGCAATTTCGTGATGACAATCAAAGGTTCTACCCCTAACAAAATTTTAAAAGTCAAACACTGAAATTTCACAATTACACAATAAAATTTCATGAAAAGAAAGAAAAATAATTCATAATCAATACATTCAAACTTTTTTTTTTTTTTTTTTTTTTTTTTTTTTTTTTTGAATACAAATGAAAGAAAAAAAATAAATATTTACAAACAGTCCAAAAACACTACCTAAAACCAAGGCATTTTTTTTTTTTTTTTTTAATTCTTCGTGCATGCGACTTAACGCATCTGCATTCAAATGCTTTTTTCCGCTCTTATGCTCGACTGTGAAGTTGTATTGTTGTAAACATAAGGCCCATCTCGTCAAACGTGAATTTGTGCCCATCATTTTTTTAAGATAAACTAAAGGGTTATGATCGGTTTGAAGAACGAATTTTTGTTTATCTAAATAATGATTTAGTTTTTTCACCCCAAAAATGACTGCCGCTAATTCGCGTTCAATGGTACTATAATTACGCTCCGCCTTGGAGAATTTTTTGCTCAAATAAACAATTGGGTGTTCCTCGTTATTCCCGAAATTTTGAGCTAGGACCACACCCGCCCCTACAAGACTTGCATCAGTCTGAACAATGAAGTCTTTTGAAAAATCCGTAGCATAGAGTACCGGTCCCTTAGTTAGATCTAATTTTAGTACCTTACTAATTAATTTACAAAAATAAAATGGAGCATTCACTAAGCCAAACATCATTTTTTTTGGAATAAACTCACCGAAAGGGGTTACAAACGCCGCATACCTTTGCGCACGTTTCGTTAACGGGATTTGGAAATACCCCTTCGTCAGATCCATTACTGAGATATATTTTGCAGTGCTCACTTCCTCAACTACCTCCTCAATATTCGGTAACGGGAAAAATTGCACTTGGGTTTTGGCATTGAGGGCCCTATAATCGACACACGGCCTAGGGTCTTTCCCCGGACTCTCTACAAGAATCATAGGCGATGCGTAATCTGACTGACCCACCTCAATCACCCCTAACTCTAACAGCCTGGAAATCTCCTTCCGCATAATTTCTAACTGCCGCGGAGACATGCGATAGGGTTTTGCACGAATCGGCTTATCATCTGTCAAAATGATATCCATCTCTACCTTATGGGTCGTACCAGGGTCGTTAGAAAACACCGTTTTATGCTTTACTAGGACATTTTGTAAAGTTGCCAAATTCCCTTCCGAAACCTTATTACCCAAATTACTCCCCTTAATTAAGTCTGTCAAGTCGAAATGATTAGGGTCCGAAATCGGATACGGGATAGATGCATCCTCCTCAATTTCCTCGCCACCCTCTTCCAAAATTAAGTTGACATGCTCTGGGCGTTTATGATAAGGTTTCATTAAATTCACGTGGAAAATCGTGTC
Organism: Salticus scenicus; assembly: GCA_963930645.1. Classification (NCBI taxonomy): domain Eukaryota; kingdom Metazoa; phylum Arthropoda; class Arachnida; order Araneae; family Salticidae; genus Salticus; species Salticus scenicus. Next base: position 58,400,943 of record OZ005655.1, read on the forward strand.
CTTACATCTCCTTCCCGGAAGATCTACCGTATAGGTCGTATCGGATATTACCCCCGTAACTACACCTGGACCTAGCCACTGTACTGCCATTTTATGTGGTTTTGCAGTAGCCAAAACCAACACCGAGTCACCCACCTTAAATTTTCGGGACACTGCATTTTGGTCGTACCACAATTTTCTTTTTTGTTGACATTCTGTCATGCGCTCCCCTGCCAAATCTTGACATCTTTTTAAGCGCTCATTTAAATCCAAAATATACTCTACTACATTTTGATTCATTTCCTCTTCCTGCATCCAATTTTCGTAAACAATGGTATGAGGCATCCTCAAATTCTTCCCAAAAATAAGCTCTGAAGGAGAAAATCCCGTGCTCTCATGCGGCACCGTCCTCAACGCGAAAAGAGCCATAGGCAGATTTTCTTCCCAATCGCTTTTCGTTTCGAGACATAATGCTTTGAGAATCCTCTTAAGAGTGGAATGCATTCTTTCCACCTGATTAGATTGCGGATGACAGACAGAAGAATGATTGATTTTGATATCATACTTCTGAAAAAACGCTGTCGATAAGTCACTCGTGAAATAAGCGCCTTGATCGCAGACTAACTCTCTAGGAAATCCGGTCTTCGCGAAAATTTGCATCAATGCATTGATCACTGACCTCGAAGTTAGGTTTTCCACAGGAATAGCATCCGGAAATTTTGAAGCGACGCAAACAGCCGTTATCGCAAAACGATTATTTTTGTTACTCGTTACAAGCGGACCTATAGCGTCAATCGACAGACGTCTGAACGGTTCAGAAATAATCGGTACTAATCTCAACGGAGCTTTCTTCTTATCCCCTTTTTGTCCTACTGACAAATTTCACAAGTTTTGACATACTCTTCGATTTCCTGATAGCAATTTGGCCAAAAGAAATTAGTCAACACCCTCTGCTTAGTTTTACACGAGCCTAAATGCCCTGACACAGAATCATGACACAGGTTTAGAATCGCTGCCCTAAATTTCTTTGGCACGCACAACTGCATCCTGTTTTGGTTACGCTTAGAATCCGATATTCGAATTAACCGCTCATTTTTTATCTTAAATTCCTTTCCAGCTTCATTCCTAGCTTTTTCCCAACAATTTTTCAACGTGTCACACGCAGTTTGCTCTTTTTGAAACTCTTCAGCTGAAACCCCGATTAATGGACACCTGTCTGTTTCTTTTAACAAAGGAAGAACAACTTTATTTTCTGCACTAGTCTCCTCTAACGACTCGCTTATCAAACCCGGTTCCTCCTCAAAATTCTGAATTTTTCTCTGAGTTGGCTTTTCATTATTTATTTCGGACTGCGCACTCTTAATCCTTTCTTGCTCACGTTTCTGACTTCGCGTTATCGCATTAATTGGATAAACAATTTTTTTATTGGACTCAATTAACTCTGCGGTTTTATTGCCTAGACGATATATTCCCTGACTCAAATTAGCCGGTTTTACAGCCGCTTTTGTAATGACCTCTCCGAATTCCCCTTTTAAAACGATTTTCGCCAAAGGTAAACACCTACACGTTTCGTCAAACGGTTGCTTAATCCATACCTGTTCCGGCAGTAAATCCTCAACAGAAATCATATTCCTTTCGCACACGTCAATGTTTGAGCCACTATCTCTCAAGAATTCGCGCTCTTGTCCATTTATTTCTAATTTACCTATATAAGGCTCAAAACCAACACCTAAAATTTCGCCCGCACTTAAGTTATTGATCGGATTTGTTCTGCGATTAGGGTTTTGTGGGCAGTTAGGTCGAATATGGCCCCTCTCCGAGCACAGATAGCACACAATTTTACTATTTCTATCAAAATCACGATCTTTAGATTCGGTTTTATCCCCTTTTAATTTTCCTGAGTCTTTTTTGTCGCCCTTAGCTGACTCAGCTTTCGGATTACTCCCACCATCATGCTTACCTGACCCGAATTTCTGACCGTCTTTCCCAAATGAATTTCTACCCTTCGTAAAACGCTGAAAAGGTTTATATTCTCTTTTCCCATTCTCCTTTCTAACCGCGTCATACTTGTCGCACTTCTCCGCCAAATCCGAAGCTTTGTTGATTTCTTCCCACACATCTACAAAATGTTGTTTCATTTCGCATGGTACCCTTTTCTTTAACTGCTCCGTGAGCATCAATTCCTTTAATGACTCTAAATCTTTAATTTCTAAAGTCTCAAGCCAGTTATCTAGATACCCTCTCAAATCGTGAACTAAATCAACCCACAATTCTTCACTTTTTTTGTTGTGCGATTCAAATTTCGTTCTTAGCGCACGCGCACTCAATCTGAACCTATTCATCAACACTTTTTTTACATGTTGAAAGTTATCAGCCTCTGACTCGTCTAATTTCATAATTATTTGTACGACGTCGCACGGCAATAAAGGGATGAGTTGCGACATCCAGTCCTGTTCGCTAACATTTTCTTTACGTGCTAATCTTTCAAATATCGTGAAAAAAAGAGAAATATCCATTTGTTTTGGGTCAAATTTCGGAGCTATGTCCTTTAACTTAATTTTCTTCAAAACCGTCTCTTGAACTAAACTCCCGGACTCTACGCTACTAGTTTCTGCAGCGCTCTGGATTCTGAGTTTCTCAAGTTCAAAATTTCGTTCGGCCTCTTCTTTTTGCAACGCCCATTCGCGCTCTTCTTTTTCTTTTCGTAATTCCCATTCGCGCTCTTCTTTTTCTTTTTCTTTTTGTTCCAAAATCCCTTCTATTAGCGCCTTCGCAACCCCTTCATCATAATTAGCCGCCTTTTCAATAGCTTCCTTGATTTCTAGTTTTTTGCTTTTATCTGTTAGCCCCGAAACACCAAATTCATCCACTAACTCTAACAATATATTTTTAGTATACTTAATGAGAAATGCCATAATTACAAAATACAATTTCACTAATTACTGAAAAAAAATGCACATATAATAAAAACAATAAACAAATCAAATACCATGAAAACATAGACAAAAGTAACACTTTGATTATCACCTACGAAATTCTTTAAACACCTTTTCTCTAAACATTAACTACAATATTTACCCAGATACAATAAACAGTACCTATATTTAGTTAAAATAAACAACTAGAGAAAAAAAAAAAAAATCCTAGAATTTTTACCAGTAGGCAAATCAACTAATTTCCAGTATACTCCTATATAAACAGTTACAGTATCCACAATCCTTACGTTGCTTTTAAAAAGAATTTAGAATTATAATCTTATCGAAACTTTTAAACAACAATTTAAAGTTACCAAGCTCCCCGTTACAATAAACAGAACTTTAACGATAAATTTATCTCTCAAGTAAACGCCCCGTTAAGTCATGAAATTACTCTTTTCAACCGCCTTAACTATTAACTTGACTTCGAGATATCCGTGCTTAAAATTTTACACATAAAAACTAAATTCTTACTCTTAAAGCTTCGTAACTACATGCATTGTTACAAAACAAAAATAAATAAATAAACAAAAACTATCATCCCACAACTCAATCTCTGACACTTTGCATATCTGAAAATGAAAGAAAACATACCTGAAAAACCTCCTTGATTGACATCTCCAGGGAATTCAGCAGCACAGGGAAGAAGCGAAGTCCTTTTAATCCTTTCCACGCTATTGTCACAGGCATCAATAATCTCCAGTAAATCTCAGGGATTCCAGTTGTCACCGGGCTCACAGCAAACGTTCTTTTATACTTTTTCACCACAAACACATAGAAGACAGAGTTCGATGTTTTTTTCTTCTAAAAACAACATGCCACCGATATGCCACCAATTTATATTTTTAATTAAAGCTGTGGTGATTTCTGGGAGTACACCTCGAAGAACGGAATACGCAAGCATGAGTCCAGGGATGATTTTTGCTATTTTTATTCAAAACTTAACAAAATAGTTGAAATTCAAATAAATTAAGAAGTATTACAAAATGCTCGCCTCCGAGCATACTTCAAAAACATGCTACACATTTTTAGCACCAAGTCTCTCTCTCTTTTTTTGAGTCTCTTCCTTCCGAGCACACCTTCGGAGGGGGAGGGGAATACCCCACACGAAGCACTGATTCGCTGATCGTGATATCACTCTACCCGTGACATCATTTTCGTCCAATCTTGGTCTACCCGAAACTCGGAGAAATGTCGGTAGCAACAAAAGGCCATGCGTGAAATCGGAAACTATTGATGTCACCGCTTCCATAGAAATATAAAATTTTTTCACACAAAGCATCTGTCGCTCAGACGGCATCCCATGGCTCCGTTCTGTCTGGTCACACGACTCCTGACCTCTTGGAATGTTTGTAACCTTCACTCCAGCACAGTATGAAAAACACATAAAAACACATGTGTGTGTGTGTGTGCATTTCCTTCTGTTTCGTGCATTCTAAAAGTGTTAAACTGTACCTATCAGAAATCTTGCCCATAGACGTAACGTATTTGCATTTTTTTTTTCTTTTGTATGTTCCAGTACACAAACTATTTGTTTGGTTTTAACAAAAGATTTCAAGTGCCATCTCTATGTAACACATATTTAGAATATCGAGATAGATCTTTTTGCTAATATTAGTGTTTGAGTTATAGTAATAAAAACAGACTGACAGACGCACACACACATAGCCCAACCTTTAAAAATTGATTTCGGATTCACGGGACCTCAAAATGTGTAAATATATTAAAATCCTAATTTTGAAAATTCGACCCAAAACAATATTTCCTCTAACATACATCGGAAAGACAAAGTAAAATAATAATAACAATAATAATAATAATAATAATACAAATAAACTGACTCAAAACCTTTACAAAAATTTCCCTCAAAATAAATATATTTAGTACTACAGCACCGCGACGAATGCAATATCATCTGAAACGAGTGTTTGTTCAAGTGCGGGAAACTTCCAATACGGAATCATTAGCTCCTTCTATTATAAAGTTTTAATATATTTGAGTGCTTCCTCATCCTCACAGTATTAATATTTGATAAGCTATGAGATAAATTATTGAACCCGGCAGCGTAATGTACGGAGCAAGCTTGACTGTTTTAGGGGGAAATTTTCATTATATCTTTCGCTTTTCTACGCCTTACGAACTGATATTCATGAACAAGCAAAATGGTTGAATTTGAATTCATTATTGTCAGAGCCAGAGCCATTTTCAAGAAATCCACGATGTATATATTTAAACCTTTTCAAACATGTCACAGGAAATAATGTAATATCCAAATTTAAATTACCATGAAAGAAGTATAAATCTTGTTAAGGGAACAAAGAACGATGAAAATTAGCAAAATATTAGATGCAATTAAAAATATGCAGATAGTTATTATGAAATGAACAAAGCTATATAATACTTTTGAAATAATATCTTTCTACAGTTCCTCCAACATTATTTAAAAGATTTTTATAAAATTTTAAACTTTAAATTGGTTTTTCTCGGGTTCAAGAAGATTTTGGTTCAAATTGAGTTCAAATTTCGGGAATAATTAATTACTTATAATGCTCCTTGCATCCCCCCCCCCCCCGCAAATCCTTTTTAAAAATTTTATGAGTGTTAATTGATGTACTTGTGTCAAAATTGGACATTTGTTTTGAAATTAAGAAATTATTATTTTTATTAATAACTTTCAAATTCAATCTCATGACAAAAATTCAAGAAGGTTTAAAATTTTACACTTTCTTATTTGTAACTCATGCTGTAACTGAGGTATAAAAAATTGAAAGCTCAAATTTCTTCAGCTGCATGTAAAAAACCGTATCAGGTCGATTTCCCGACGCCATTTTTCCGATAGATATCGTTTCCTGACAGCTCACTTTCCCGACAGGTACAGTCGGTAACAAAAGTCTCCGAACACTAGCAAAAATTCCTATGTAAAAAAAAGTACACTTAATACAGTTTTGTTAAATAAATCCTTGTCGAATCCTGTTTTTAGACTGACTAAGAACAGGATTCGACAAGGATTTGTTTAACAAAACTGTAATAATTGTACTTTTTTTATATAGGAATTTTTGCTAGTGTTCGGAGACTTTTGTTACCGACTGTACGTTTACCCGACAGGTACGATTTCCCGATAGCTCACTTTCCCGACAGCTCATTTTCCCGACAGGTACGATTTCCTTACAGCTTAACTCCCCGACAGCTCGTTTTCCCGACAAATACTACTTCCCTGCAACTCAGTTTTCCGACAGATACAGTTTTCGATAGCTCACTTTGCGGACAAGAACGTTTCACGATAGATCACTTTCCTGGACAACCTTCTTTTTTAATTATTTCATTTTTTTTTTTTTTAGATGTTTCTCAATAAGAAATATGACTTTTATAATAAAAAATCTGATGTGGGCACATGACTTCCTTATACACTTTTAGAAATATACATAATGTTAAAAAACATTGACACTGGACCCGAAACAGTTGGCTAAAAATATTTAAAAAAAAATGAATTATCACCGTGTTCTGAGCTTTTCTGAAAGTTAGTTAAAAACCGATTGCAAGATTTGTACTGGTAACGCTGACGAAGGCAGCAGAGACCCGAAAAAATTGGCTAAAAGTATTAAAAAAAGGCATTTTCACCGTGTTCTGAACTATTCTGAAAGTTTTAAATGTCTAGCTAGTCGGGAAGTTAGTTAAATAAATTTTCTGTTGAACCATATAAACGCTGCCGAAGGCAGCAGGGACCTGAAACAGTTGGCTAAAAGTATTAAAAAGATGCATATCCACCGTGTTCTGAACTATTCTGAAAGTTTCAAATGTCTAGCTAGTCGGGAAGTTAGTTAAATAAATTTTCTGTTGAACCATATAAACGCTGCCGAAGGCAGCAGGGACCTGAAACAATTGGCTAAAAATATTTAAAAAATGCATTGTCACAGTGTTCTGAGCTTTTCCGGAAGTTTTAAATGTCTAGCTACCCGGGAAGTTAGTTAAAAATCGATTCCAAGATTTGCACTGGTAACGCTGCCGAAGGCAGCAGGGACCCTACACAGTTGGCTAAAAGTATTAAAAAAATTCATTTTCACCGTGTTCTGATCTACTCTGAAAGTTTCAAATGTCTAGCTAGTCGGAAAGTTAGTGAAATAAATTTTCTGTTGAATCGCATAAACGCTGCTGAAGGCAGCAGGTATCGGAAACAGTTGGCTAAAAATATTTAAAAAATGCATTGTCAACGTGTTCTGAGCTTTTTTGAAAGTTTCAAATGTGTAGCCAGTCGGGAAGTCTCTTAAGTTGCAAGATTTGTCTATACCGTTTTTTGATACATTATGGCCAAAACCTATGTATTTTTGTCTTTATGAACCTAATTTTCCTAAATATCTCCAAAACGGAAAATCATACAAAGTCCAAAAAGGGAGGTGCACAACTAGATGTTATAACAAACCTATGTACCAATTCGCAACTTTCTACGTCCAACCGTTTTTGAGTTATGCGACATACACACACACAGACACACACACACACACATACAGACGTCACGAAAAATCGAGTAAAATCCCTTATATCTCTAAAACGAGAGCTCGTGTTAAGACGACACTTGCAGGTGTGTAACTAGACATCATGACAGTCACATGTATAAATTGACAACATTCAGCGATCATTCGTTTTCGAGCAATGTGAAATACAAAATCCATTTCGCAAATCGGGATTACTATACTTCCTTATACTTTGTATAAGGAAGTAAAAAGACTTAAATAATAAAAAAGAATTCTGTACACGCAGTTCTATTTAACTATTATTTAAAATGAAAAATTTAAATAAATCGTTATAATTAAACAAATGTATACATATACTGAATGTTTAATAAAATCTACTTAAAAATATTAGGGAAAGATTTTGAAAATGAATAATTAATTTTTGAGAAAAAAAATAATAATAAAAAAACAAATAAATAAAAAAAAAAAAGTGCATATCTATGTAAAAATTGGCTAAAAAAACATTATTTTTGTTATTTATTTATTTTTTAAATACTTTTTTAAGGTATTGCAACATCCATAATTAATTCTTTTACGTATACTATTTAACACCCAATAAATAAATTAGTATTTTCTTAAATATCTGTATAAAGTTTTAGCATTTTGAAGAACGTGAATTCCTGAAAAGATACAAAATGGGAAAACTGAATTTAAAGATTTGAAATCTGCAAAAAATATATAAAAAACAATAAGAATTGTTGCTTCAATATACATTTTATTGAACAAGCATAATATAGTTCAATTTATAAATATTAAATAAAAATACAAGCTTTTATATGAAACCTACTAATTAGATTTGATAAATGATAATAATTAGGTCCCCTTAATAGATTTTCGTAGACAAATAAAAGAAACAGAAAATTGTTTTACTATTTCTTTTTAAATTTTCTTTCTCCTTTCCTTTCTTATTTGTTTTTTCTTCAGAAAATACCGCTACATGTGAGATGTAATTTTATTTCAACAATACGATATCCAGAAAAAAATTGTGGCAGTTTTAATACGTCGAAACGTAACTTATGACACTTTTTATTTTAATTAATTAATTAATTTTTAATCTGATTTGTTAACATACAAAAACGAATTTCTAACAATTTTAGTGTAAAGTGTAAAGATCTTAATATATTAGAATTCTTCTATATATCCATAATCCATGTCCTGTAAAAAAACGATACGTTCTGAACTTATGAAAAATCTTTATACATTTTACCACGATCACTTACAACGTGCATACACAATTTGGTCTCAATCGAATACAGAGTTGAGACGCTAGTGCATTTAAAATAATTTGAATCTATAAGCCGAAATTAATACGCAATCTTCTAAAACGTGAAACATGATACCTTAATAACGAAATATTGTTTATTTCAAGAGCTAATAATAATGATGATAATGATGATATGATTTGGTATCTATAAACTTGATTTTGCGATGATGTGATTCTATGTACGTGTGAACATGATAACATCTAAGCGCTTCATTCGATTGGGCTTAAATTTGTTAGATATGTTATATGTGCCTTTTGCACGTCCTGTAAAAATTTCGATAACCTTGCATTTTTTTTTTTTTTTTTTTTTTTTTCAGGAAAACAAAGAAAAATTCATTATTTTTATGTTAATCCTTCAAATGACTTAAAAGTGCTATATTGTCTAAACGCGCTATCCTATTCATCTAAAAGCTGGAAGGTATGTTATAGGTCTCTTATCGTACGACTTGTTACGGATTTTGATAACTGTAACACTAATCATTCTTCTAAAGGGACACAAAAAATTCTTTATCATTACGGTCTTCGGACTAAAATTATTTGATGTCGCTGGAAAAACTCTAGATACCATCGAGGTAAAATTAGGTGGGCATGTTATAGATCATCGTCACAAACATTATATTTTGATCAGTATAGGATATACAGTATTTTACAAGTGAACTAACCATTTAATTATTATCGTAATACACATATATATTGCCAAAAACCTCATTTTGTTATTCAGGAAACCTCAAAACGCGTAATTGTAGAAAACTTCCGACTCGGTGGCGCTAGCGGCGCCGTTGTCTGCCTCACACATGATTTTGGACTTTTGAAAGTATGCGTAAACGATTCTTTACACCCCCCTCCCCCTAAACTCAGGGCTACATCCCAAATAGCACAGTTTGACACGTGTGACAGCCTCGCAGGTGGCAAAAAATATCATAAGGACTTCCTTTTCTTAAAGCAGCTTTACCCAATAAAAGCCGAAAAATAATTTGCTATACGACCCCCGAAACGTTTGCTTCCCATCTAGCACAGTTTGATAGCTGTGACAGCTCTCACCCCGCCTTCTTTAAAGGAGATCGTTCCTGTGTTGTTGCGATGCATTTAAGAAATATTATGTTTACTAATATATATATTATATATATATATATATATATATATATTACCGTATGTTATTCATTTCAATATGATGTATTTATTAAGTTCGATTAGCTAAACGCATTTATATTAAATTATATAAATTAATGGTAATTAATTAATTTAATTTAATAATGGCTATTAATCTCTTAATATAGGTGTGTAATAGTCAAACAATCGTACCCTTTTTACGCTTGACACATATCTCATTAAACATTGAAACCAGAAATATGAAACCTTATAATCATGTGAGTAAACGTACAAATCTTGAATAAATTTCCTTATATGCTAACTAATCTCTGATTGTATTTAATAGTTTCATTTAGATTATTAAATAGTTTATTTATTTAATAGTTTCATTAGATTGTTATTAAGATTGATACACAATATCCTCGCGTCAAATTGTTTTAAGTAAATATAAAAATAATGGAAAACACATATAAATACAAAACTTTTCCCCTTTTTGTTGTTGAATGTTTTTTGATACAGTCATAGTAATTTTATTATTATTGTTATTATTATACGACGTTTCATCATGTCAAATTATAACGTTCGGTTAATCTTCAAATTAATTTCAATTTCAAATATTTTTGTTTTCATAGCTTATGCCTTTGTCTTTTTAGTTTTGTGAATCTGGTTATTTATTTGTTTGTTATATGTATAAAACTCTATTCCTCTGAAAACGATAAAAGTAAATATTGATTCGAAATAAATCTCAATTAAAATTTAATTATATGTTGGTATCTTCATCTATCTTTTGTCTGCTGAGTGGTACAATGGTATTAAATTATTCAAATTATATATATATACAGTGAAACCTCTCAAGTTGGACACCCCTGTAAGTTGGACGCTTTTTCTCGGAACGGAATGTATCTATTAACATTATGTCTAACCCCTATAAGTTGGACACCTCTCTAAGTTGGACACTTTTTCTTGGAACCGTAGGTGTCCAACTTAGAGAGGTTTTACTGTATATATATATTAAACTAAGTGAATTTATGCTCTTCATATTACTTAAGGGCCCTATTCACTAACCGCCGCCAGAAGCCGAAGCTAATGTTATTCTACGGGAATTTTTTCTTTACAAATAACTTATTAACTAATAAATATTTTTAAATTCTGTTTTCACATTCTGAAAATTCCCAGCTGTTAAATTGACGGACCTTTTATAAAAAAATATTTTTTTAATTTTTTATATTTTATTTTGAAGCTGCAAAATGCAAATATTCAATATGTGATTTTTTTTTTCATTTTCCAATTTCAAAATAAAATATTAAAAATTAAAAAAAATACTTTTTTAAAAAAGGGTCTGTCAGTTTAACAGTTAGGAATTTTTTGAATGTGAAAACAGAATTTAAAAATATGTATTAGTTAATAAGTTATTTGTAAAGAAAATTTCCCCATAGAATAACATTGGCTTGGGCTTCCGGCGACGGTAAGTGAAGAGGGCCGTTAACGCGAACCTTCTAGTGTATGTACACAATTTAATCTTTAAGTAAAATTATTTATTTCGTTTTATTTATTTATTTTTTACGGAACAAATCATAGAAACACTTTGATTATTCCATATGTAAATTATTAAGATTTATCACATGAATTTTAAGCCAAAAATACATTTCAGATTTTGAGAATGTTTAATTAAGTAATTTCATTATTCACGATCGCAAAAGTACTTCTAATGTATTATTTAGTTTTTCTACGTTATTCTCTCTCTCTCTCTCTCTCTGTCTGTCTTTCTTTCTTTCTTTCTTACTTTCTTACGACGTACATGACTAATTATTAGATTAATAACTCAACTGCAAGTTGATATCTCTTTTTAAATTCTCTCAAGATATTTAAACTTCTATAAATCTATTCTAAAGTTTTGTCAATTAACTATAACACACGCCTTCCCATATATATATAGAAATTCATTTAATTTTGCATACAATCATTAACCGATGCCCATGAAGACGTATTAAGTATATTATATGCTTTCATTATTTGAATTCTGTTTCTTTTTCTTTCCATTTAAATTTTCACTTTCCTAATGAGATATATTTCAGCACTTATATTTATTTCCTTTTGTAAAATGTTTCAAAAGGTTTAATATTATAGATATATAGATACACACGCACACAAAAGAAAAGAAAAAAGAAAGAAAGAACGAAAAGAATTTGCCTGTGCTTTAAGGCTGGTCATCAGTAACCAAAAATTTCGTGTTCGCTCTTCCAGGGAAAAAGTCCCGTTTAGCCTTGAACTGTCATAGGTGCTAGAAAACGATTAGCGCTAACCCCCAAGACATCTGGTAGTGGCTATCAGTGACTAGTATTCATTATTTTACCTACTAGGAAGTCTGAACTGAATTATCTTGTAATCTCTCACCTTCATTCTTCCACTGAGTTTTTCTGAAACATTTTGGAACTATCCAAAGCCATGAAAATTTCTCTTTTCACTTACGAAAGATTAAATATAGTTAGATTGACAGCTTCGTCTCTTCTTATAAAGCGATTAAAATATTTAAACTGAAACGATATTTTACTGTAGTTGAAACAGTACGTACAATTTATGTAAAAACAGTTATTTTATTTATTAGAGAATCGTAATACGTAAATCTTGCACCTTTTATTATTATTATTATTATTATTTATTTATTTTTTCACGAAATTGAAAATAGTTACAGTTTATGCATACCACCCGCTGCTTATCAAAGTCACATTCGTTCTGAGCAAAAGTGATTTTATTAAATGGGTATTTTCTTTCTTTTTTTTTTTTTTTTTTTTTTTTTTACGGAGACCGTTTATGCACTCAAGAAAAAGGTATTATTTACCTGAATTTGGGAAGAAATTTCAAAAGGCATCAAATAAATAGAACTATTAAACGATATTAATTAACTTTTAACTGATAATTATTTGATTGTTTCTTCAAAGTAGGTGAGTTGAACACATCCGAAATTCAGAGGCGTTTTTCTTAGTGAAATATCGTCAATACTTTGCTAAACATTCAAGCTTTCCTTTAAATTTAAAACCTTTTCGTTTAAGCTTTTTTCTTATTAATTTTATTAGAATAAGGACTAGAAATTGATCTTTTATTAATTAAACATTATAAAAAAAACATCACTTGCTAATTAAATTAAATTTGTAATTTATTACTGCGCTTTGAAGAATACATTCCTTGAAATTGTCACTAAGACAAGTGATGGGCGTGCGTAAATGCTATGTGAAATTTTCGACAAAGAGAGATAACGGAGGGATTGCTGTATTTTATCTTCTATTTTATTAAAAAATAAAGAATCGCATTGTAAATAAAAATTTATTTAGCGTGCATAGATAAGATTTTTGTTGCTGAATAGATTTTTTTTTTTTAGTTTTTTAACCAGTGGCTTTATAAAGGCTGACACACACCCACAGATAGAGTCCTGCATCGGGTCGGGTAACGGTCGGGTTCGGGTTGGGTTTGGTTTTCAACAAGTCGGGTCGACTTGAGAACACTTTTCAAAATATTTTTTACAATTATAAATATAAATTTATAGGCATGTTTACAACTATGTAACTAATTTAAACATTCTGCACATACTAGACATGTATCGATTGGTTGTTTGGTTGGAGGATTTAAGGCCGATTGACTCCAGATGTGTCCTAGGCCTATAGGGGGAATGCCCTCCTTTTGGGTCTTTCTAAGGGGTCCTAGCCCGTATTTACGCGTGTTTCGGAGGAAGCCACGGAAAACTCCGAACGGCTAGGTCGATGAGCGCGACCTGGGATCGAACCCGACACCTCCCATCTACCAGCTTCAAGCGCAGATCCGCTCGGCCGCTGGTGGGCAAACATGTACCGGAGCTCCCTATTCGTATCCGCGGATATCTGCCAGAAAAACAGATCCGTATTTCTATCTGGATCTGTTTTCTTTTCTTCAACGGAACTAATATGTATATTTTGTAGAAATTGCATGAAAATTAGAAAAGTATTATAAATCTTTCTCGACTGTTGTTAATATATAAATTAAAGAAATACAAATACAGTATAACCTCACATTTACTTTCTGGAAATTGAAAAGATTTCGCAGTTTACAAAGTTTTTTTTTTTTAACTTTCTTCTATATTCAGTAGAAGAAAGTATTAGATTCGTAAAAGTTTTCAACTTCCGGTTTTTGATGAATTTGCACGGTTTGAGAGTCCAGAACACGATTTGACTTTCTAGAAAATATCGTCTGTGTCTCTATATGTGTGTGACAAAAATTTTGTGGCGACTGTATCTTAGGAACTACTGCACATAATTGCATATAAATTTATAAATAAATGCATCTTGACATAAATTAGTGCCTATCAACTTTTGGTGCCCATCGCTCAACCGATAGCGCTACTATACAGTGATTTCCACAATTTAAGGCAATGCTATATCTCAGGAACTACTGCAGAGAATTGCATATAAATTTATATGTAGATGCACCTTGACATAACCTAGTCCCTATCAACTTTTTGTGTCAATTTCTCAACAGGTGGCGCTGCTACACAGCGATTTCCACAATTACAAGGAAAGCTATATCTCAGGTTCTATTGTGTATCATCAAACAAAACTTAATATGTGAGAAGGCGATTATGAGACATTATGCTGACTCAGTTTCAATGCTTGTCGGCCAATAGGTGGCGCTGCTATACTGCAAATTTCATCGATAACAGGATGGCTATATCTCAACTTCTATGCCATATAGCTGTACGAACCATGATATGTGGGATAACCATTATAAAAACGCATTGTTTAAGAAGTTATTTATAGACGATAATGGATATTTAGTGTTAGATTTCCCTAAGATGAAAATTATTTGCATTCATCACGTTAAACTTTTTAATAATAGTTTTAATAAATTATTCGCACTTAGTGAATTTGACAGAAAAATATAGAAGAATGTCTTGTGGTGGCCACAACATACTAGTTTTCTTCTTATAATTTACCAACTGTGTGACAATGAAAATTTACTTTATTTTATATCATGTTATATCATTTTACCTTGTTTTGCATGATTTTTAGATGAATAAGTAATGTTGATTTTTTTTTTCGGGTTTCAGGTCGGGTTCGGGTTAGATAAGTCGGGTTTCGGGTCGCAAAAAATTCTCTGTTGCGGGTTCGGGTCAGTTTTCGGGTTAATGAAATTTTTTTTGTCGGGTTCGGGTTGATTTAAAATTCATCTATCGGGTTCGGGTCGGGTTGCAGGACTCTACCCACAGACATATATATATATACATGCATACACGCACACACACACACATGTATATATATATATATATATATATAATAGCCATTGAAATTGCACAAAGCCTTGTTTTGGTGTAACATTCCAGTAGTGTCTTCCCCGAATCTATTATGTATAACGTTCGAGTTCGCATTGCCATCAGCAGTTAGAAATCTCGCTTCCAGCATCTCGTCCCTCTGCTTCTTTCCCGGATACATTTTGTCTCGTATTTTTCCTTCCAAGTGCAGTAAGAAATAAACAGTTAAATAATGTATTAAATAAATTTATGATAATGCATACAGTATTTTCTTGAAAGAATTATTATTATTATTATTATTATTATTATTATTATTATTATTATTATTTTGTCCCTGAAATAGAAGTATAAGTTAAACACTCATCAAATTATATTTGAATTTTGCGACGATGACCTATAACATACCTATAAAGTTTTAGCTCAATCGAATAAGGTGTTTAGACGGTGTTGCACTTTAAATAATTTGACTTCATAGGCTATAGTTATAAAGAATTTTTATGTGTGTGTAAAATAAAAATTTTAGGCTATTGTTAAATTAAAAAAAATATATTCACTCGCATTACTCCTTGAAAGTTATCAAGCAGCTTTTGGAGTAGCAAAAATATACATTAGAATTATCTGCAATTATTTTGTTTCTTATTTACGCTGACAAGAAGCATTACGCAAAAATCGATCGTTAAAATCTTGACTATAATGTAGAACCTCAAAAAGTGTAATAATACCAAAATCCCAACAATAAAAATTTAATTTAAATGCATTTCCTTTATGGTATGAGTATGATAAATTAATTTTCATTCCTGTTAATTTTTTCTGGAGATGGTAAAATATTATATTAAAGCATTTCCATCAATTACATTCAATAAAAAACAATGTTTTTGCTCATTTATTAGTGTCCCTGTATATTTACTAAAAGATGGGTATACACCGTATTGTGTATTGAAATATAGTCTTACTTTAATAATACACAGCGTTACCTTCGTTTTAAAGGTATTAGAGAGCTCTTTTGAAAGATACCCATCATGAAAATTTACTCCCCTCGAGGGGGACTTCCCCCCAGGGGGGAGGCGAGGCTCCTACATACACATTTTTTTTCCCCTGTTGACTATCTCTATTACAAAAAATATATATTCGTTTCATTTGGTTTAGTGCAGTCTATAGACGTTAAATTCTACTTACCTGCAATTTCCCCCATAGTCGTAATGTATTAGTATTCTCTTGATTGTCCCTGTACACGAACCATTTGCTTGATCTTTACGAAAAGTTTAGTGTAGCATCCTTATATCATACACATTTAGAATACCAAGTTTGAACTTTCTGCCATAATTTGTTTTTGAGATATGCTGATAACAGACAGACAGACAGACACACAGACACACACACAGACCATTTGCTAAAAACATGATTTTCGTATTCAGGGGACCTCAGAACATGTAAATATAACAAGAACTCGCGTTCGAAAATTTGAGCCGAAAACAATACTTTCTCTACCTTATGGGTAAGAGAAAGTAAAAAAAAAAAAAAAAAAAAAAACGTAAACAGAAGAGTGAAAGATTGATAGGAAGAATGAACAATGATAACTTGAAATATTGAAAAACTAAAAGCAAATTGTTATAGGAAGTTTTAGATCAAAACTGTTTATAATGTTTCTTTCTTTTAAATTTATTGTATTTTCAGCCTACGTGAAAATCAGTAACAATCAAGCGTACAATGTTTCTGTATAAAAACTTACCTGCTGCAATAAAACTATTTCTATTATTATTGTTTAAAACAAACATTAAATAAATAAATAAAAAGTTTCCTAATACACAAATTCCCTAGGCATTGGGAGTGATTAATTGAAAATATTTTCTATTAAAAGATATCCCCCTAGAATATATTTTACTTTATTTATTAATATAATTGTCATAATTATATAATTGTCACTCACACGACTTTCTCTAACCCTGAAATTTTATACTATAAATACAGGTTGCAGATTAAGAGGTAAGATAACGAGTACTGTTATGTAAACCTGTGTTAAATTATTCAAATTAGGCTTAGGAAGAGTTTTATATGATAATTAGTTCTGTGTGGGGGGGCAGTAGCCCCCTCAACCCCCCCCCTCCGTTTCATTAATGCACTTACATTTATATAGAATTTAATTCATTTATTAAAAAATAATTCTGTTTTTAAAAAATAATTTATTAAAATTATTATTAAAAAAAATTATCTTTTAGGATAATGGAGACGATTTCCATATTAGAAAATTAGTATAACACTAAATAAAAAATAAAAAAAAGTTAAATTTATTCTCAATATTACATATAAAAAAAAAAAAAAAAAGTTGTTAAAAATGAAAAAAAAATCATAACTTTGTTTTAAATTATCGCAGATCGATGGTTCAATCATTCGTTTTAAAGGTATTGGCGAGCTCTTTTGAAAGATATTATGAACATTTACTCCGCTCGACGGGGGACTTCTCGCCCAGGGGGGGGGGGGGGGGGGGCTCCTACATACACAGAATTTTTTTCCCCTGTTGACTATCTCTATTCCAGGGCCTGACTATCGCACGGGCACCCGGGGCTAGTGCCCTGGGCACGAAATTTCCGAGGGGCACAAAATTTTACTAATGGCTAAAGTATATGGTTAATATCTTCCTTTTTCTTTCTTTCATTCTTTTTTTTTTTTTTTCTTTTCTTTTAACTCAACTGTGTTTCACTTACATACATTAATAAAATTTTAAAACAAAAACTGTCGTTAGACTGACTGGGGTAATTTTGTCTTTAGAACCTAGCCTAAAACAAAACCAGATTAAATTTTTGTTCAGATAATTTTTTTTTCGATCTGCTTTTTCGCCTGCTAAAAATTGTGGTACATTAGTAACCGGTCTTTTGTTTTGGAGGCTCTTCTAAGGGGGCACGAAAATTTTAAAGTGCCCTGGGCACAAAAATTTGTTAGTCGGGTCCTGTCTATTACAAAAAATATATATTCGTTTCATTTGGTATAGTGTAGACTGTAGTCTATAGATGCTAAACTCTACTTACCTGCAATTTCCCCCATACACGTAATGTATTTGAATACTTTTGAGCGTCCCTGTACACGAACCATTTGCTTCATCCCAACGAAAAGCTTACTGTAGCATCCCTATATGATACACATTTAGAATACAGAGTTTGGAATTTCTGCTACTATTTGTTCTTGAGATATGCTGATAACAGACATCCACACAGACCATTCTTTAAAAACATGATTTTCGTATTTAGGGAACCTCGGAACATGTAAATATAACAAAAACTCATGTTCCAAAATTTGACACTAAAACAATACTTTCTCGACACTATGGGTAAGAGAAAGTAAAAAAAAAAAAAAAGATATTTGCAAACACTGATCAACTTTGTATAAATGTATTTATAGTAATAATAATAATAATAATAATAATAATAATAAATACTCCTGTTTAATTTACTTTATAATGGATTAGTAAAAACAGAATATTTATATGCAGGAACTTTTGGAACACACAGATACAACCCCCCCCCCTCTCTCTCTTTCATGGGAAAAAAATATAATATAGATAGATAGATAGGAATTTTCATTTGAGTTTGGTTTGTGATAAGTTAGCGGATACAAATCAGCTTTAAAGTTGATAAAGAGTTAATGACATCCCAAAAAACTTTTTCTATTCCATAACTCTTAAAATAAACTAATGATGTAATTAAAACATTTGGGATATTTATTATAGTTCTTCAAGTAACTGACTTTTTTTTATACTGTCATTAGTGGCAAAATATCAAATGTCCTTTCAAATGAAAATTACAAATTTTATATGAAAATAATTTATTAAATTCGAGATCGGGGGGATAACTTTACACTTATTTGGAAAAAAAAAAAAGTCGTTTTACACACAAATTCCTTGTACATTTACTTTGATAGTTTTCAAAACAGATAACCACTACACTTCTATTTTTAGAATATTCCCTTCCCTCCAGGTAATTAACGAAAAGGGGAGATTGAGAAATTCGCACTAACAGTGGGGAACAACCACCCGTGAAGTGATGGATTACTGGTCTTGGAGTACGAAGATTCAACATTAAAATAAAAATGTCTGTTTTATTATTAAAATATCTCTTTTTCATTTTAATAAAAATTCAATATTTTTAAATCAACGCACAGATAAAAAATTGAAGTTATTAGCCTCGTGATTAAAATTTCAAATATCTCAAACAGAACTGAGTAAATTCCAGTTTTTTGATGCCTTGTCTAATTTTCATGATAATGTTTGAGTTTTGAAATTAAATTAAATATTAATATTAACTTTTTTTAAAAAAATGCCCACTAGTCTAAAATCTAAAGACCTTCAAGAATTGCATGCAAAAATCCAAATTCGAAAATCACAATTTTCTTTTGAGATATTTTTAGAAAACTGAAGGTCCTTAATTCCCATAGGATTAACATGGAGAAAGGATTTTGGAGATTTCACTGATGTACAGCCTTAAGGAATGAATTTGTACATTTGCAGTTCTTAAAAATTGATTTTTTATTTTGCTTTCGATAATCTTAATATAAATAAAAGTCATTGTTTCTTTGTATGTAAGGGAAAGAGGAAAGAAAGTCACCGAAAAATAGTCATCCAGAAAAAAAAAAAAAAAAAAAAAAAAAAAATCACCGGAAAACAGTTCGGTCGCCTTCATAAATGAAATAAATAAGGTTTTTAACAACTTACAGTAGCATTATATTTCCTTTAATTTTAAAATTGTTTCTTTCATTTTAATTAATTCTTATTCAATTCATTCATTTCTTACTTATTATTTTTGTCCAATTAAGTTTATCATAAATTTTATATAGTGTTAAGTTTTATTTTTTAAATTACTCATGAATTTAGTGTGCGTTTTGAAAAAAAGAAATACCGTTATCTTTATCTATATAAATAAAGAGAAGTATGTGTGTGTATCTGTTTTTTTTTTTTTTTTTTTTTTTTTTTTTTGTCTGCGCTCTGATACTTACACTATTGATCGTAGAGCTACAAAACATGGCAGAAAGGTAGCTGGGATCCTGGAGGTGTACATCCCATTGAGAATTCTTCGAATTTCGAATTTAAACATTTTTTAACTACTTTTTTTCAGTTTTAAACATTGGCTTCTGTGTTTTACTTTTCTAAAATTTATTCTTACAATTCAATCGTCTGCGAATCTTAGCCATGAGACTATTATGCATTTTTATTTATTTATTTATTTATTTTATTTTAATTAATTCATTTATTTGAAGGCAAAACCATTTTTTTTTTTTTTTTTTTTTTTTTTTTTTTAAATCAAATGATAATGCAGTAGAAAAAATTATGTATATCAAATTTTAAATTTAAAAGCTTATTTATCACAGTTACGTTTATGAATAATGTATATATATATATATACGTTATAACAGCTGCTTATTTTTATTTTTTAATTAATTCCTTTAAAAGGAAAGATCTTTTAATTTTTATATGAATAAATATATATACACTGCAATTATTGGAAAAAGTTATAGTATGTAGTGAAAGGATTAAACTTATTAAAATTTTAGTTTAATTAACATGTATTTGTTTGTTATTTATTTAAATCCTTTGAAGTGAAAATCTGCTTTTACATATTATAGTGTACAGAGTGGAGGCTATGAAAAACATAATTAAAATATTAAAATATTTAATAAAGGTTGCGATATAGTCATCTTTTAAATCGTAGTTCTTGAATAGTAGCAACTCCACTTGTCACTGATAAATACCCAAACTGAAGTGGCCGGGAAAGGTTTTTTTGTACGTTTTTTCAACCTGGACCCTATGCAGCGCGAGCGGAAAAGGAACTGCCGTAGACAGCAGATACCCAAAGAAAGGTTTTGAGCGATTATTATTATTATTTTTTTTTTTAACTTTTTAATTATAATATGATATAAATAACAAATAGGGATTCAAATCTTTTAAAAATTGATTTAAATACAGTGAACAGCGAAGCGGGCGTAGCCTGCTATATCTGTCCGTCTGTCTGTCTCGTAAATATTCATGAAAATTTTTGAAATTGATATATGTTATTCGAGTTCACTATCAGATATTCCCTATTGAAAATGGTGTGAATACCTCTTCTGGTTTGTGTATAGGGACACACGAAAGTATTCCAAAGCACTGTATTCTATGAGAGGTATTTTTATAAACCAAATTTAACAACTTTACTTTGTACAAATCTCAATAAAATTGAAATTTATTCATATGCATAAACGAATGCTTCTTATAGAATAGTATGATTAACATTAAAAAATTTACAGGACCACGCAAAATTTCAGTTCAGTTACATTAAGGGCTTTTATTGAAAATTTGCGAGAATTGCATTTCTGCTCACATTAAGCATTTTTTTAACACTTTCTAACAATTTTGAAGTTTAAATATGATTTGAATATGTGTATCTGTCTGTCCTCGCCTCCAGCATTCGTAAATATTTTCAGAATTTAAAAAATGATACATATTATTCATTTTTACTATAAGGAATGTTCCCTATTTAAAATGGCATTTATAGGTCATGTACAACTTGTTTTTCCACAGGGACACCCCCCCCCCAAAAAAAAAAAATAAAAAAAAAATAAAAATAAAAATAAATAAATAAATTAAATTAAATTAAATTAAATTAATAAAATTAATAAATTAATTTTTTAAAAAAAGGACAATACATTACGTTTTAGGAGACACGTTTTTATTAATCCCATTTATGTAACTTTCTACTTCAAAAATGACAATGAATTTGACATTTACTGTTAATATGCTAAAATAACTTTTTTTTTTTTTTTTTTTTTTTTTTTTAATATCGTATGCTTAACCTTCAGATTTACAGGGCTGTTCTAAAATATTCAGATACATTAAGGACTGCAAGTCAGCATTTTCGTTTGTGTTAAATATTATCAACATTAACAATAATTATGAATGCAATGAGTCAATTTGTATGTCTTTCAGTCATTTGAATGTCTTTTATATGATAACATAGGCGAATAAATTTGAAAGTTGTACGATACAAGTACGTACAGTAACTTTGAAGTAATATTGAAAGTAGTATTTACAGTATTTACAGTAGTATTTACAGTAATATTGAAAGAGTTAACTTACAATACGTACCGCATGATTTTTCGATCTTGTTTATTAGAAAATACCTACTATTATTTTCTGTTCTATTCTATATATATCATTCTTTTTATTTTTGCAATATCTATAATCCGTTGCTCCTACAACCATTTGAAGTGCATATCAATATATTATTATTATTATTATTATTATGATTTTGTGCCTATATGGTTACTTTGGATTTTTAATGATAAAAAAAAAAAAAAAAAAAAAAAAAATGTATTATTTGCTACTTTGAAACAAAAAAAAATATACTTCATTACTTCAGAAATTCTTTAATCATCACCTTAATTCATTTTAGATTATTTGGAGTGGAAGGCTGATTTTTATACCAACTATATGAAAAATACCAGAGCCTGGAATCGAACCCGGGCCTTCCGCTTAACGCGCGGATGGATACTCTACCACTGAGCTACCCTGGGTGACAACCAGCTACGCATTTCTCACATAATATTCATTGTCAAGGTCACCGAGTCTGCAAACGCAGCTGTATCAAGTGACAATATTAAGCGTGGCACAACTCCAATAGACCACGAAATTCTAATTTAGAAATTCTTTAATCATCAACCTTAATTCGTTTTAGATAATTTGGAGTGGAAGGCTGATTTTTATACCAACTATGTGAAAAATACCAGAGCCGGGAATCGAACCCGGGCCTTCCGCCTATATATATTAAAAAGAAAAAAAAAATACTTCATTACTTTAAGATTCTTAATATGTAATAGTTAGAAAACGTAGCTATAATACGTAATAGCTAAAGTTAAATTTAATGTTAATCATATGCCTGAATTAATTTTTACAATATTAAATCAGGACAATAAATAAATAAATAAATAAATAAAATAAAAAATAAAAATAAATAAAAAATTAAATTAAATTAAAATTACGGAAAATACAGATTATTTATTACTTTAAGATTCTTAATAGGTAATAACGAGAAAATCTTGTTTTTTATAATAATAAGTTATTTTATTGCATAAGTAAATCAATTGCATTTTTAAATTTCTGTCGTATTACATTTCTAAAGTAATCTCCATTTCATATATATGTAATATATCTATTAATTTATGCATATTTTTAATTACCCATCATACTATAGGTATAGGAATTTTAGGTTGTGATAAAATTATCGAACTCTGTTTCTTAATATTTTTTCAAGTTTTGAGGTGTAAGGATTCTAAAAATCATAAAACTGATATGGTTTCCGTTTGTTAGTTCGTTTATGTCTTAGTTAATTAGCATGTGTACACGACATCACCATAAGAACAATAAGAATTTTTAAGAAATTAACAGCTTTTTATACATTAAAAATTGAAAACTGATAAATTTTATTGTTGATTATAAAAATAAATTTTAATTATTTTAATTTAAAAATAAATTACATATAACATACAAATAATAATAATAATAATAATAATACATTTCATTTCTCTTCATATATATATTTTATTTATTTATTTATCTTTTTTTTTTTTTTTTTTTTTTTTTTCCCCACATCATGTTCACATGTCTTAAATTGTAATACACACTAATTATTTACAACAATGCAAAAAATTCGACTCTTATTTTCTTCAGAATTAAATTCAATAGAACTATAGAACAGTTTAATATATTTTTGTTACTTGAACTTATATAGTAAAAACATTTTTAAACGGAAAATTTCAATTGGGGCTTTTTTGTATAATAAAGCAAATGATAAAATACAGCTTAAACAGTGAAGTTCTGTGCACTGGAGTTCGAGATATTGCTTCATCAAAAACAAGGAAAGTTACATCATAACAACGCTATTTTTCGGCCGATATACACACAAATTTAATCCCGAGTAAGGAAAATATGGTGTAGTTGTACACATTAAATTTTGAGATATAGTTTTTACAGAAACAAAAAAAATTATAGCATAGCAGAGCCACATTTCAGCCATAATATGCACGCATTTAAACATGAGTAAGAAAATCATTATATGATACGGAATCTGTAAAACAGAAGTTATTCATTTATTAATAAAACTCCTGTTCTTAGTCATTTTTTATGATTTTGAAATAATATATGTATATATTACTTATCCTATACCGAAGGTTTTTTATTTATTTATTTTAAACATGATTTAAAGAAAAGAAAAACATTCGTTCAATATACATACAAATTAAAAATGAAGTAATTATATATGTAAGATTCTGAGACATAGGTTTTTCGTAAACAAGGAGAACTACAGCATGGCAGCGCCACCTTTTAGCCGATATACACACAGATTAAAACCAGAGTGCAGAAGATATAATATAGTTGGGCATATTAGATTTTGATATATATAACTTATATGGAATATGGGAAATTACAGCGTAGAAGCGTCATCTTTTGGCCCTTTTACACAACACCATTAGATTTTCAGGTATAGCTTTTTCAGAAACAAGGAAAATTCAGTACAGCAGGCCACTTTTCAGCAAATATACACACAAATTTAATTCCAATTATGGAAAATATAGTATAGTGTCCATATTATACTTTGAGCTATAGCTATCATTCAAACAAGGAAAATTGCAGCCTAGCACACTGCATACACACTATGCAACACGATCAAAATTTTCAAAGGTTGTTTTCGCGGTGAGCAAACAGGTTATTTCAAAGAAAGAGAGAGTTACAGGCGCTACCGACCGGGAGTTTACTACGGTCAAAATTTTAAAAGATTATTTGCACGATGAACGAACAAGCTCATTTCGGATCATGAATTGAGAAAAGGGCGCCGCAGGAGCCACCAAACAGGACTTGCTACAATTGAAATTTTCAAGGTGCTTGCCCTAAAAACCAATAAGCTCTTGTAGGTTATGTGACGAGTAGAAGGCGCCGAGTCGTCACCGACCGAGGCTTTAGTACGGTCAGATTTTTCAAGGATCATGAACCAGCTAGTGGCCACCACAAAACTTTCTTCAATATTTTCCTGTACAAATTCACTAAGTGCGAATAATTTATTAATTCTATTATTTATTAAAATTATTTAACATGGTTAATGCAAATCCTTTTCATCTTAGGGAAATCTAACACCAAGTAGGCAAAGGAATACAGTTTTATCCCCTGTAAATAACATCTTAAAAAAGGCGTTTTTATAATGGTTATCTCATATATCAAGTTTCGTACAGTTATATGCCACAGACGTTGAGATATAGCCACCAATTATTGATGAAATTAGCAGCATAGCAGCACCACCTATTGACCAATAAGCATCCAAGTTGAGTCAGCATAATGTCTCATAATGGCCTTCTTACATATCAAGTTATGTTTGATGATACGCAATAGAATCTGAGATATAGCCTTCCATTAAATTGTGGAAATCGCTGTGAAGAAGCGCCACCTGTTAATCTGTTTACACCAAAAGTTTAGGGCACTAATTTTTATTAAGATGCATCTACATACAAATTTATGTGCAATTGTGTGCAGTAGTTTCTGAGATATAGCCATTCCTTAAATTGCGGAAATAGCTGTATAGTACGAAATCTGTTGGCCGATAAGCATTTAAATTGAATAAGCATAATATCTTATAATGGTCTTCTCACTTATCAAGTTTTGTTTAATTATACGCAATAGGACCTGAGATATAGCTTCCCTCGTAGTTTCAGAAATCGCTGTGTAGCAGCGCCACCTGTTGAGCGGTTTGCACCAAAAGTTGACAGGCACTAATTTTTGTTAAGATGCACCAACATACAAGTTTATATGTAATTCTGTGCAGTAGTTCCTGAGATACAGTCGCCAAAAATTTTGTCACACACACACAGACTGACAGACAGACAGACATTTTCTAGAAATGGTCAAATCGTGTTCTACAACTCTCAAAACGTGTAAATCCATCAAAAACCCGAGGTCGAAAATTTTTACGAATCCAATACTTTCTTCTATTGGATATAGAAGAAAGTAAAGTCTTCATTGGTCCTTGAAATACAGCATCCAAAAAATTCGTGATACAGACAAACATTTTCTAAAACCAGTCAAATCGTGTTCAGGACATCCCAAAACATGAAAATACATCGAAAAGTTTCACGAATCCAATACTTTTTCTATATATACATACAGAAGAAAGTGATAATAGCTTAAAAAGAAAGAAAGAAATTGTTTTTAAACCTCGATTCTGATAACCGCTAATTTTTTCAGCGTCTTCGTCGCTTATGTCCTGTCGGATCTCGGTCACCACTGCCTGCTGAAGCAGCTTACCTCTGCAATCAATATTGAAATTTATTGGATGCTAATTGCTGCTATTATTCCGTGGTTTTCTATGAAACTCGCTCATAATACGGCTTAAGTTCCTCTAGATTTCCAGGAGAGAATCACAAACAGGCGGGGGACATAAGTGTTGTCAATCGGTATTAATTCGAAAATTTAGAAAGCGCAATTTAAAAGTCTATTGTACAATGCCTTGTTAAACATGTTTAGATTAATAGCTACATAAGAATGAAAATTGTTCTTAAATATAAAGTTTTTTGTCTAAATTATACACAAAATCTTGAAAATTCGAACACGGAAAAAAAGAGAAAATCCCAGAATTCTGATAATTCAACATTTAACTAAAAAATTACCCTAAAATAATACTATTAGAAAAGATTTATAAATACTGATTTTCAGCAAAATGACGCTTATCTATATAAATAAAGAGAAGTGTCTGTGTCTGTTTCCGCTCTGGTGCTCACACTACCGATCACAGAGCTATAAAACTTGTCATATGGGTACCTGGGACCCTGTAAGTGTGCACCTCATCGAGATTTTTTCGAATTTGAACTTTTTTTTTTTTTTTTTCAATTTTAAATATTGGCTTTTATGTTTCATCTTTCATGAATTTATTCTTCCATTGTAATCGTCTGCATTCTTAGCAACGGCTATGGCACAATTTATTACTTTCTCTTACCCATAGGATCGAGAAAGTACTGTTTTAGGGTCAAATTTTCGAACGTGAGTTTTTGTTATACTTACAAGTTCTGAGGTCCCCTGAGTACGAAAATCATGTTTTTAGCGAATGGTCTCTGTGTCTGTCTGTTATCAGCATATCTCAAGAACAAATAGTAGCAGAAATTCCAAACTCGGTATTCCAAATGTGTATCATATAGGGATTTTACACTAAGCTTTTCGTTGAGATGAAGCCAATGGTTCGTGTACAGGAACACTCAAAATTATTCAAATACATTACGTCTATAGGGGAAATTGCAGGTAAGTAGAGTTTAACATCTATAGACTGCACTAAACAAAATTAAACGAATATATATTTTTTGTAATAGAGATAGTCAACTGGGAAAAAAAAATTGCGCATGTAGGAGCCTCGCCTCCC
Source organism: Salticus scenicus (assembly GCA_963930645.1). Classification (NCBI taxonomy): domain Eukaryota; kingdom Metazoa; phylum Arthropoda; class Arachnida; order Araneae; family Salticidae; genus Salticus; species Salticus scenicus. The sequence goes on from OZ005655.1 coordinate 58,428,449, forward strand.
CCCCCCCCCCCTGGGGGGAAAGTCCCCCCTCGAGGGGAGTAAATTTTCATGATGGATATCTTTCAAAAGAGCTCGCTAATTCTTTTAAAACGAATGGTTGAACCATCGATCTGCGATAATTCAAAATAAAGTTGTCGATTTTTTTCATTTTTAACATTTTTTTTTTTTTTTTTTAATGTAATATTGAGAATAAATAAATAAATTGAACTTTTTTTGCATATTTAGTGTTATATTACTTCTCTAATATGGAAATCGTCTGCATTATCATGGAAGATAATTTTTTTAAATAATAATTTTAATAAATTATTTTTACTGAGTGAATTTGTATAAGAAAATATAGAAGAAAGTCGTGTGGTGGCCACAACACACTAGTTATTTGTTGTTAGTAGATGTGCTTTACTAATAATATTTTACCATTTCCAAGAAAGCTGTTCGGGAATTTAAATAAATTCCTCATAGAGATATGGTAAATAATGTATGTTTTAAGCTAAATATTCATCGCTTGTTTTTTGTATATTTACACATTTTAAGGCTTCCTGATTACCGTAGTCAAATATTTTAACGTTTGATCTTTGTCTGTGTCTCTTAGAGTAACTTAAAAACGAATAATTTTAGGAGATCCAAATGTTGTATTTTGAAGTTAATATAAGTTTGTTGACGGAAAAGTTTGATCAAGATTGATAAGTTTCGATGTATGTTGCGTGTGAAAATTGTCTGTATAATTTTAAGTAAACTTTTAATTTTAATAACAGAATTAAATTCTATATAAATGTAGGTGCATAGGCCCCCTCACACAGAACTAATTATCATATAAAGCTCTTCCGAAGCCTAATTTGAATTGTTTAACATAGGTTTACATAATAGTACTCACTATCGTACCCCTTAATCTCCAACCTGTATTTATAGTATTAAATTTCAGGGTAAGAGAAAGTCGTGTGAGTGACACACCAGATTGTTTTAATTTATTATATATATTGAAAATAAAATGGCATTACAGTAGAAGAAAAAATTAATTATATTAAATTTAAAATTTAAAAACTTATTTATAACAGTTTATACATAATTTTTATAGTATAAGAACTTTTTATTTTTCACTTTTAAATATTATTCCTTAAAAAAAAAATTTTTTTTTTTCTTTCTCTGTATTTTTTCTTTTTTCATTCATTCATTCATTCTTTTTTTATTTATTTATTTATTTATAGTATTTATCGGAAAAAAATGGTAGCATATCATAGAAACCATTAAACTGATTTTTTACTAATTTAATTCCTTTTAAAAGAAAGTATACTTTTTATTTCATTTATTATATTGCTCGGAATGATATGATAATATAGTGGAAATAGACGGAACTATAAAATACACGGTTCAAAAACTAAAATATTTAATAGATGTTGAGATACAGTCACCTTTAAAATCGCAGTTTTTTTTTTTTTTTTTTTTAATAATATCAGATCTACCTGTCGTCGATAAATATCCAAAATGAAATATCCTGGAAAGATATTTCTGCAGGCAGTGGAAACCCGGACCCGCTGTAGTGCAGGTAGAGAAAAAGGGGCCATAGGCAGCAGGTACCCGAAGCGAGGTTTAGAGCGATTTCAATATATATTTTTTAATTTTTATTTATGATGGGATGAAAAAAATGAATACTAATCCAACTCTTTTGAAAATTTATTTAAATATAGTGAGCAGCGAAGCGGGCGAAGCCTGAAAATTTTATATAAAAAGGAGAAATAACGCACATATAAAATAAGAGACTAAAATTTTAATGCCTGTGTTCGCCTTCATTTAACACCTACAGTGCGATTATAGTAGATCTATATTTCATTTCTTAAAAATAAATAAATAAATAGCATTGTAGATGTTTATGCATTCTCTCTGTCTCTGTCTCTCTTTTAATACTTCCTAACAAGTTTGAAATGACTTCGGTTTGTCTCTCTGTTTCTGTCTTTTTGTCCGCGTTCTAACTTTCGAAAATATTCATGAAATTTCTTGAACTGACATATATTATTTAATTTTACTATTGGATATTTCTTATTTAAAATGGTGTGAATACCTCTACTGGTTTGTTTACAGGGACACCTAAAAACATTCCAAAGCATTGTGTTCTATGAGAGGTATTTCTAAAAATCATATAATAATAATTTTACTTCTCACAAATCTTAATGAAACTTAAATATGTTATTCAAGTTTAACATCGGATGTTCCCTTAAAAAAAAAATGGAGTACATACCACCGCTGATTTGCATACAAGAATACCCGAAAGTATTCCAAAGCATTCCGTTCTATGAGAGGCATTTCTATACACCAAATTTTAATAACTTGACTTTTCACATATCGTAATAAAATTGAAGTGTATTATTCATATGTACACAAAAATATTTTCTATAGAGTATAGTATGATCCGCATTAGATTTGTAGGGCCACACAAAAATATTCAGTTACATTATGGGCTATTATTGGAAAGTGACTGGAATTGCATTTCCGTTAAACATTAAGCGTGCTTAACCCTTTCTAACAATTCTTAAGTGTGAATATGATTCCAATTTGTATATCTATCTATCTGACTGTCCATCTGTCCGTTCCGATATTCTATAAATATTTTGGAAAATTTTAGATAACGATACTCTGTTCACTATGGAATGTTCCCTATTTAAGATGGTGTTAATAGGTCCTATACATAGGTTTGTGTACAAAAACATCCCCCCCCCTCCAAAAAAAAAAAAAAAAAAAAAAAAAAATGTATTGCGTTTTAAAACAGATTTTTATAAACCCCATTTAAATAACTTACTACACTGTTAAAAATTTCTGTAAATTGAATGTAAATATTTATCCAGAGTCTCTGTAAATTTACAGTTGTTCTTAGTTAAAAGTGAATAATCGAGATTCTCAATCTTTATTCTGTATTTTTACCTAATTTTATAATTTAATTAAAATTAAAAATGACTGTTTTTATTTTAGAAAAAGCATTCGTCCGAAATATAGTCTCACCAATAATTAGTTAAATTAATATTAGTCATTAGAATGAATGCATAAAATAAGTTTTTTAACATCTCCGTTTATTTTTCTCTGTCATTTTACGTAAGACTTAAGATAATAGATTACACAGAGTTTTCTGTTGAAATTTTTAACAGTGTACCTTAAAAATCGTAAAGAAATCAACATTTAATGCTAGTATACTAAAATAATGCTTTGTATACAATATGATATGGTTAACCTCGAGATTGTCAGGGCTGCATAAAAATGTTCAGATCTATTAAAGATTGCAGTTAAAATCTGAAGACTGCATTTTCATTCGTGTTAAGCATTTTAAACATTTTCAACAATATTTAAGATTGACTATGAATTCAGTCTTAATATGTATGCCGTTTAGTCCTGTCTGTCTTGAAAGGAAACAAACAAACAAACAAACAAACAAAGATTACTGTGTATACGCAGTTAAATACCGTTTCTACATTTTTCATTTATTAGTCTTTTACGTTTTATATATCTATTTTGTACAGGTATAGTTAAAATTCTTTCCTATTGATTATAATACAAAATTGTTTGGTTTATACGATTCGAATATCGACTATAAATCTTTTTTTTTTTTTTTTTCTCTCTTTTCTAGTATTAGCAAACTTTCTACCTAAGTCCTTATTTCTTATTTCTTCAGATATTAATTATCTTAAATTTTGTGAGAAATTTCATGATTATGTTTATTATTATTATTCTTTTTACGTCGCTCTAAGGAGAAAAAAAAGCAAAAACTTTATTCGTAATGCTAAATTTAATACCCATAGAAAATCAGTGATTCAGATATTTGTTTATTAGAGTTATTTTGCAATTAATGCCTATCTTTAATGTTTAATATTTATTAATAATATATTTTTATTCGTGTTCAAGTTAAGCGATCATAATTAGTACTTTTATTTTAAAATTTATTTACTATCTTTAATATAAATAAATAAATTAAATAATTAATTAAAATAAAATAAACACGTGTATTTTGATTTTAAGTCTTTTTAAATATCGTTTTATGCCATTTCCTTGAAAAATGTATATGGTCTCAAACTAAAGAAATAACTCGTGTCTTCCTTCATACAAATTCATGCATGTGGCAATTCTTATCTGTTGTCTTTTTTCTAAGAACGCACAACGCACCTGAAAATCATGTTAAGGGGTTTTCTGTAGTTTTAAAAGAAGAAAATAAAGGGACAATTTCTTCTCCTTTAAAAATCCTTTATCTCTTTACAGAGGAGGGTAAAAAAACTATTAATCATCATCGATCACTTGAGCTTGTGAAATTTGGGAATACACGAAACTCAGAAACATGAATTTGAGCTCTATTCTCATTTGAAAAATATTTTGACCCTTTCCATATGCCATTATAAATCTGGCCTTTATAATTCCTACGATTTTTAAAGTATATTCAATCGATTTCTCCCCGAAAATAATTTTTGTAACATAAATTTTAAAAACCACAGTTCTATAATATAATTTTTCAACATTTTATTGTACCTCCTCCATCATCTACCCCTGTTAACTTTACACTTTTGAAGGTGCGTGCAATCGATTTGTCACCCACAAAAATATTGAATGAAATTTTTCGATGCTCTAGGCCTATTTTAAAAATTTTAAATGTAGTTCGGCCCACAAGTGGCGCTACTGTGCTGTAATTTCCCTTTTGTTTGTATATCGGCTAAATGGTTGCCTCTTATGTTGTAATTTCCTTTGCTTTTACAATGACTATATCTCAAATTCTAGTGTTTAGAACTGCTCCAGTTTTAGTTTGCATGTATATCAGAAAACAGGTGCCGCTGCTATAGTTCAGTATCTAATATTTTACCGATAGCTATAGCTATATCTCAGCATCTACCGACGATTTTATTAGGCATTTCTCAGTGTAAAATCGATTTATTATCCCTAAAAACCCTATATACGTTTTTTCAATCCCCTAGCTCTTAAAAAAAACTTTTAATTGTCTGCAATTTCCATTTCTTCACGGAATCAAACGAATTTTGAACTGTATATTTACAACAAATAACCCTACAAAATACCAATTTCTGTTAAAATTCGTTTGAAATTGGCGAAATTTAAAAACTGTTTTTTTTTTTTTTTCCTAGCATAAAGTCATGTGGGTATGAAGCAGAAAAATAAATATTTCAGACCGATAGTGTAAGTTGCAGAAGCATTTAGCTGAGCAAGCAGGTTAGTACGGTGTATGGAGATACACCAGGTGTTCGAAGATGAAATCTTTAAAATTAACATTTTATTCAATATCACACAAAAAAAAAAAACTAATTAAAATTTCAAATTTTTGTTTCACTAATCACTCCGGCAGCCTTCTATGCACCCATTTGTAAAATTCTGCTTCTATGTTCGGTGGGGGCTAAATGAACTAACACTCAGATAGACAGATATATACATCGTTATTTTTATTATTTGTACTAAACACTCAAATTAATTACTAATTTAGCGCATGACCGCTCAGTTGTAAGATAGGAAGTGGGTTAAAATTTTAAAACAAAATTTTAACTGGAGTTCAGGTTTCACGGTTCCCAGATTCTCTCCTCTAATTCCGTTACTACTTGAGCAAGTCCTGTGATCGAAGTTATATATATACGCAAAATTTCAGCTCAACTGGGTGGTAAGAAGTGGGGGGGAAAAATCATTTCTTAGATTTGACCCACATCACACGCATAAACAAACACATATGAAATTGAGTTTTCCCTGAAAATAATCCATTTGGCGGCATTATCTGAAAAATCATACTTTACTAAAAGAATACATTTCGACATGTCAGGTTATTGAGCATGATTGAAAAGGAATATTTTAAAAATATTTATTTATTGAATTCTAATGATTTATCTAAATTTTTATTTTTTATTTTTTAAACAATAATTAAATACAACTTTATGTGTTCAGTATTACTTTTTATTTTTCGAACGTACATATATATAAGGGAAGTATTGTAATCATAATAAAAATTCTATTTTGAGATTTTAAGAGTGTCTATACGTTTTAAGGTCCTTTGAGTTCATTTTCGCTATTTAATGGTGATGTATGTATGTTTGTGTGTATGTGTGGGGGGTGAATACGGTAGCGTCTAAAAACTGTGTACAAATTACCTGAAAATTTGTACGTATGTCACAGATCATGGTAGCACGAACTGTATTGCTATTGATGACGAATAAGCACTTGTATTTTTTTTTACAGGGAAACACAAAAAACTCTTTATCATTACGGCCTATGGCCTTAAAATATTTAAAGTGTGATAACGTCTGTATGCCTTATTCGAATGAACTAAAAAGTTATATACAGGTCCTCATCGCACGAAGTGCATAGATTTTAGTGAATCTAGCGCGCTTAATTTTTTTTTTACAGGAATACAAAGAGAAATTCTTTATCATTATAATCTATGGGCTCAAATGATTTATAGGCAATAGCGTCAAAACGCTTCCTTCGTTTGAGCTGGAAATATATGTACATGTTGTAAGTTGATGTCGTACGAACAATATGGATTTTGGTAAATCTAACCTTTGAAGATTTTTAGAGGAACTCAAAATACAATTCTTCATCGTTATAAACTATCGTTCAAATTATTTAAAATACAATAGTGTTAAATTAAACAACATTCTATACAGGGGAAAAATACTCAAACATCATATTATAATTTTCTCTTTTGTTTATTTAAAGACTTCTATAAATTCAATTTAATTAAACAACCGCTATTTACTTAATGTATGAAAAGTAGAGTAGATGCACTCCAGATTTTATATTTTTTTACAAGTCATTTATCTCATTAAGAAGATCTAGAGAATATATATAAAAAAAAAAAAAAAAACAGTTTCCAGCAAATGTGCTGTCGACCAAAAGTAACTGCAGTCGAAATAATCTGGTGTGTCAGTCACACGACTTTCTCTTACCCTGAAATTTAATACTATAAACACATGTTGGAGATTAAGAGGTAACATAACGAGTACTGTTATGTAAACTTATGCTAAAACAATTCAAATTAGGCTTCGGAAGAGTTTTATATGGTAATTAGTTCTGTGTTCAACCCCCCGTTTCATTACTGCACCTATATTTATAAAGAATTTAAATCTGTTATTAAAATTAAAGTTCACTTAAAATTATTTAGACAACTTTCACACGCAACATTCCTTGAAACTTATTAGTCTTGATCAAACTTTTCCAGCAACAAACTTATAATTAATTTGAAAATACAACTTTTGGATCTCCTGAAGTTATTCATTTTTAAGTTATTCTAAGAGACACAGACAAAAATCTAACTTTAAAAAACTTGATTTTGGTAATTAGGAAGCATCAAAACGTGTAAATATACAAAAACAAGCAATGAATATGTAGCTTAAAAACATACATTATTTACCAATGTCTATGAGGAATTAGTTTCAATTCCTGAGAAGCTTTCCTGAACATGGTAAAATATTTTAGCAAAGCACTTCCACTAACAATAAAAAAGGATGTTATTGTTTAAATATTTGCTGCCCTGTATATCTTTTGAAGATTATACACAGACCACAAGGTGCACCTAAATATAATCCTATAGTAATAATAAATGGCACAACCTAAAACACACTTCCATCAATTTTCAGCTATTGTCGCACTATAATCTAGTTCTTTTGTGTAGCCCTGCAAATAAACAGTGAATGATTTCCCTACCATATTTTACTTGAAACATGATTTTGCTAGACTCTACCTCTATTTACCTTCAATTTCCCCCATAGATGTGATGTATTTGAATTCTCTTGGGTGTCCCTGTACACGAACCATTTCAACGAAAAGCTTAGCGTAGCGTCCCTATATCATGCATATTCAGAATACCAAGTTTGGACTTTCTGCTACCATTTGTTCTTGAGATATGCTAATAACAGACACATACAGACAGACACACAGACCAACCACTAAAAACATGATTTTCGGATTCAGGGGACCTCAAAACATGTAAATATAACAAAAACTCACTTTCGAAAATTTGATCCTAAAACAATACTTTCTCTACCTTATGGGTAAGAGAAAGTAAAAAGGTACCTGTCGGAAAAATAAGCTGTCGGGAAATCGTACTTGTCGCGAAAGTGAGCTGTCGGGAAATAGTATCTGTCGGGATAATGAGCTGTCGGGAAAACGTACCTGTCGGAAAAACGAACCTGTCGGGAAACTGATCTGTTGGGAAAACGCACTTGTCGGGGAAGTGAGCTGTCGGTAAACTGGCGTAGGGAAACTGAGTGTCAGTAAATCGTACCAGACCCATAAAAAACACATAGATAAAAAACTGGAAGATGTAGAATAATGTAGATTTCGCGTGGAGCATTTTGAAATTGGGCACTATTTTATATTATTTTTCTTTTAAAAGAAATCTTTCCAATTCTAAAATTACTTTTTATCCTTCAAAACCTTAGAGCATAAATCTTACTAGAGTGCGCATCCTCCTCGAAGCAAGCAACCAACATCGAAATCACGTGATGAGTACTTTTCAGTTTTCACCCTTAAAGGTCACGGGGTCGCTCTTTCTCCTCGGAATAAAGGTGACAAAGATTTTTTGACTGTATCATTCAGTTGCATCAAGAAAAATTCTGAAGTACTGTTATGCATCTGGATATACAAAGAAAAGTTATCAAAGGAGGACTTTCATTTTATAAGTAAGTACATACTTTTAAATTTTACTGAAATATTAATATAACATTAAATGAAATATTTAAGGCAAAAAATGAAATTTTTCTTTTTCATTGCATGTGTGATAAAGAACTTTAAAATTAGCAAAAGATTTATTGATATTTTTTACGGATTATAAATTGCAATTATTAATAAATTACTTTTTAACTTTTGGACTAATCAATCCACTTTGTATTTTTCTAAAATAAGAAAAAGAGATGGAGAGAGAATGTCTTGCGCAGCCAAGTGTGGAAAACAGTAAGTTGGAAATGAGCCAAGTGTGGCAAATCGATCAGATCTGACCGTTTCACTCGTCACGTGACCGGCGAAAAATCACCCTCTATGTTGGTTATTTGTTCGGATAGTAACTTCAGTATTGAATGCGCACTCTAGTAATATATATGCTCTAGGTTTAAAACACACTATATGCATAAAAATGATAGATTTTATGGCAGTAAATGATTTAAGAAGCGATAGACTGTAAAACAAATATAAGTAATTTCAACTCCCTTGTTCCCTCACGAAAGAAAAGAAAAGAAAAATAAAATAATAGTAATAATAATAAAATGAAAGCATACAATGTTCATAATTTCATCAGGGCCATAAATGAATTATTATATGCCAAAATATACGTACATTTCTGTACATTTGTTAGCACAAAGTCAAGAAATAACAGATATGAGTGCAAATTCACGAAGTGCAGATTATTTGTTAAATTATTATTTATAAAAATTATTTTCTATGATGCATACAGACGATTTTTATCTCAGAAAATATAACACTAAGTGCTGAAAGAAAGTTAATCTTAATAAGAAGAAATGATTTTTTTTCCCCGATAAAAAAAAAAAAAAAAAGTCGTTAACTTAGTTTTAAAATATTACAGATCTATGGTTCAACTATCCGATGCTCCTATATGCACACACTTTTTTTCCTAGTTTACTACAACAATAATCAATAACTCATATTAATTTTACAAACATGCGTTAAATTTAGTCTCACTATATACCTTTATACGAAATTACATCTTATACTGCCATTTAAAAATTTAGAAAAACTGAGATTACAGCGCCACCTGTTGAGCAATTGATCTCCAAATGTAATCAGCACCAATTTAGGTCTGGGTCCGACTAAATATCAAGTTCGGTTAAATTTCGTTTATTGGTTTGTGAGATACAAACCAAGTTAACTCATTTAATAATGAGATAACAATAGTAATTAGACAGAAATGTTTTATACTTCGACAGCAATTTTGAAATAATAATAATAATAATTCCAAATCTGGAAGATAAAAAGGGAAATTGTGCTAAGGAAATGAAAAATATAAAGAGCAACTGAGAAAGGATGAGAAAATGATTAAGAGGCATTAAATTAATGCAGGAATTTTCCAATCAAGGGGGGAGAAATCCCGGAATTGAAATTCTATTATGTCGGAGCTCCGAGAACTGCGAGCTGCTTCAACGATTACTGTATTTCTCTCTCTCCCCACCACGATGACGTGGAATTTTATGATGTATTCATAAAGTCATTTCTATACATAGATGAATTAATCTGTAGACGCATATAGTGTTGCTCACTGTATAGGGATTTAACCCTGCGCGTGGGGACTTACAGCAGTTTTCTTCAACATGTAGGAAAGGAATGGGGACTTTTTGGAGGTATCCTTTCTCTCCAGGACAGAGCACAAAAAAAGTCAACAAAATTTGAAGCATTAACAAAAATAAAATGAAATGAAATAATAAATGCACCAAAGCAGTGTGTTAAAGTAAAATGGTTAAATTTTTATTTTATACTTTTATTTTGTTTTTATATTTGTTGATAGAAATGTAAATATATGCCCCCAGAGCCAACATTATCCCCATGCCATATTATTAAATATATAATATATATAAACACTCAATATCTAAACTAATATAATAATATATAAATATTATGCATACAGAACAATATATAAATGGTTGCCAGTCAGTTTGCTTCAATCGCGGGGTTCGTAAACATATAAAAGTATGTTTTTTTTTTTTTTTTTTTCCTAAAGCTTAAATTTAACCGATTTAATTGTAATGTAGTTGAATTAAACGATTAAGATGTTATTTAATTTTTTTTTAGAGTCTGTTGAACTTTAAAATATTATAATGTAGATGTTATGATGTAAAAAATATCATTATTATTATTATTATATATATATATATATTAACCATGTATACCGATGTTAAATAATTTAAACTAGCATAAAAACTAAACAGAAAAGGAGTAATGCATTTAGAAATAAGTTTAATTTAAAATATCCACGGCTACGCAGATGAAGGACAAAATTATATTAATGCTCATAATCACTTATATTTTAACATTTTTTCAAAACAAAATGAAAAAAAGAAAAAAAAAAATTATAATAATAATAAAAGCTGACTTTTCTTAATTTTAGCAAAAAAATAAATAAAATAAAATAAAATAAATAAAAAATATAAATAAATAAATAAATAAATAAATAAATAATAAAAATAAAAATAGATAAATAAATAAAAATAAAATAAAAAAGACCGGCTTTATTTGTCAAGACTAAAATTCTGCAGCCGATTTTTAGTATTCGAATTCAGGGTAAGAGAAGAGAAAGTTGTGTGAGTCACACACAGTAGTGCAGCCAGAAATTTTCTGTAATGGGGGAAGTAGGGGGGTCCAAAAATACGAAAAATATAAAATGTAAATTTTAAACCTATTATATATATGATATGTATTGATCAGCACCTACGTATTATGAAATGACCAAGACATTTTTGATGGTTACTATGATCTAAAGCTAAAATTTTAGCACTGAGTGATGGTTTGTCCAACCACTGTGAAATTTTAACATTCCGATGATGTGGAAGGCCTGCAGGCCAGTTAAATTCTATCTGTAGCTGTTACGTGTCGAAAACTCTTCTCTTGTAGAGTGTTTCTGGGTGTATTTCAAATAGTATTCGGAATACCGCAATAGAGTAGTGAGTTATAGACTATTTTTACTTTTGATATTCTGTCGTTATATAATTCAGTCTATGAGGTTAATACTACCGATTATTACTTCCATTACCCTACTACCGTAGGTAATGGAAGTACTGTATTCGGTCTGAAAATTCGATATCGGGTTTTCATATGATTTACACGTTTTAAGGTCCCCTGAGTCCAAAAAAGTGGTTTTTGGCAATTGGTCAGTGTGTATGTATGTATGTATGTGTGTGTGTGTGTGTGTGTGTGTGTGTGTATGTATGTGGAGAATCTTCTGGTTATTATAGCTCAGAAACTAATAAAGATAGAGCTACGAAACTTTAGAATTGAAATACGTCTGGTGTACGGATGAAATTTCCAAATTTTGGTGAAAATTGAAAAACCGGAAGTGGGACATCGGAAACCGGAAGTGGGACCGTAAATCCGTATCTCAAAAACGGTTCTAACGATTTTCTTCAAACTTGCTATATAAACACTCTATTAGATGTCCTTTCGAATGATATAGTTGGTTAGTTCAGGAAAATTGATAGGCGTCCTGTATAAATAGCTCAATTTCAGGCCTCGCAAAGGCGTTCCTTTAAAAACGGTTGTACGGATTTTTTTTTTTTTCTTATTTTTTACTTCGCTATATGTAAGCTTCGTTTTATATGTCTTTACATGTGTATAAAGTTTATCTTACCGCAAAAATGTTAGGTTTCAACTTCTTTAGGTCACTTTTATATCTTCTGATCACATTATCTCCAAAAAATGCATATAATATGTGTAATAGTGGGTAATGGAAGTCGTGTGGTTGTTTCACACCAGATTTTTTTAATATTTTATTTGCACCACTCTTTATGTACAGAGGATATAGTTTTTTAGATTGCTAATACCACTGCACCTGACTCTAGAGTAACTAGAATACATCTCACGCGCTGACACAGCAGGTTTTTTATGTATAGATTTTATTGATTAATAAAAATCGTAAAATAATATGCTTCGAGGATTTTTTTTTTTTTCTAATTAGATTTATAAAAGACCATCACAATGCCTTATATAGATTCTTCTAAATATTCAGAAAAGAAGGCAAAATGATGCTTATAGTAAATGATGATGATACCGTTGGTGTAAATATGGTTTCATCAACAAATACTACTTATGAATCAAATATAATCTACGTTCTTTGGCTGCATTTCTTATTGCATAATCTTGTACATTTGAATTAAACATGCCAATAAATTATATGTATTCCTTTATGAATTTCTGCTAACAATGAATACGTAAGTTCCATATCGAAGTAGCAACAAGATAGCAATAGTGATATTTCTATTCAATCAATCCATTTTTCTTGCTCCAATATTCCGCAGCACTTGATAAATGTTTACAGAACCTTCAATTATTATTTCCTTCTATATGTATGTATAGAGAAAGCATTAGGTTCGTGAAAATTTTCGAACTCCAGTTTTCGATGGATTTAAACGTTTTATGATGTCCTGAACACGATTTGACTGTTTTTAGAAAATGTCTGTCTGTCTGTGTGTGTGTGTATCACAAATTTTGTGGACGCTGTATCTCACGAACCAATGAACGAAATTTAACCGAACTTGGTATTTAGTTGGACCCTGACATAAACTGGTGCTGATTAGATTTGTGGAACAATTGCTTAACAGGTGGCGCTGTGATCGCATTTTTTCTAAATTTTTAACATGGCAGTATAGGACAAAATTTCGTATAAAGGTACATAATGAGAGTTATCTTAATCGTGTGATTGTAAAATTAATATGAATGATTGATAATATAGTAGTAGTTAACTAGGGAAAAAAAATTATGCATGTGGGAGCATCGCTTCCCCCCCGGGAGTAAATTTTACTGTCAGATAAAAATCGTCTGCATTTATAATGGAAAATAATTTGATAATTTAATAAATAATTTGTATTGAATAAATTTTGTGTAAAATTATATAGAAGAAAGTCATGTGGTGGTCACACCATACTAGTTTATAACAATACTATTAAGTGACTTTAAGAATCCTTCTCTACTCATTTTTGCGCTGCCGCGGCATAGTTTTTATGTGTTTAATATTATTCATATATAGTATAGCCCATTCCCCTGTATATAACACGAAATCGCTATTAATGATGTTTTGTTAATTATTAACATAACTTCACCAAAGAGGTTCTACGTACCGAATTTCGTATTTGTGGCTTATTTTTACTTTCTTCTATATTCAACAGAAGAAACAAGTATTGGATTCGTAAAAATTTTCGACCTCGGGTTTTTGATGGATTTACACGTTTTGAGAGCTGTAGAACACGATTTGACCATTTTTAGAAAATGTCGGTCTGTGTGTGTGTGTGTGTGACAAAATTTTGTGGCAACTACATCTTAGGAACTACTGCACAGATTTTCATACAAATTGGTATGTAGTTACACCTTGACATAAGTTAGAGCCTATCAACTTTTGGTAAAAATTGTCTTAAGGTTGCGTTGCCATCGCGCTTTTTCTAAAGTTTTAACATGGTGGTATAGAACAAAATTTTGTATAAATGTGCAAAAAGAGAATTATTTTTTAATAATCATTATGAAATTTACAGGAATTATTTATAACAGAGATAGTCAACTGAGAAATTTTTTTTTGTATATGTTGGAACATCGCCTCCCCCCTAGAGGGAAACAGATTTTCATGATGGGTATCTTTCAAAAGAGCTTGCCAATACCTTTAAAATGAATGGTTGAATCATCGATCTGAGATAATTTAAAATAAAGTTATCGATTTTTTTTCTTTTTACGTAATATCGAGAATAAAATGAACTTTTTTTTTGATATTTAGTCTTATACTACTTCTCTAATATGGAAATCGTACTGCATTATCATGGAAGATAATTTTATTAAATAATGATTTTAATAAATTATTTTTACTGAGTAAATTGTCATAGAAAAATATAGAAGAAAGTCATGTGGTGGCCACAACATTCTAGTTTATTTTTTTATTTTTTATTTTAACTCAAATAGTTTATTAGTGCTTAAAAATCTATTTTGGAGGACTGCGTATTCTTCCCGTACCTGCTCCAGACCATCACTCATTCTAAAAGTTTTCTCTAAACACGACACTAGTTTGTGACACATGCACATGTTCCAAACGGAATCTTATTTTAGAAGTAAATAAATTACCTTGACGACAATCTACCATCTTTCTTCGCTGTTCGCGGGCGAGTTTTTAAATCCAAAACATTAACTGTCGCGTAGGTGCAAATCATGATGAAAACAAACGGACCCCAAAATAGCAACACTAGTCCTAGCAGTTCATTTTCTTCCACATCCTGGAAGAGGAGGATCGGGGGAAAAGGTCGAAAGGTAAAGTCCGAAAAGATACAATTATGTTACAATTATGTGTTGTTTGAATATGATCGCCATTTTGCTCCCGCGGTGTCAAAAGTTAATGCGCTTCGTGGAGACAAATTATAGAGAAGGAATATTTATACCTAAACACAAGGTACACAGAAAAACTCGTTTGCTAAATTTGACGTTTCTCTATTTCCTTCTTACGTTTATTTGTTTCCATTGGGCAACTCTTAATCGTATTTATATTTTCTTTTTCCACGGAAGTCCTATCGAAGAACAACAGAACACGGAAATGGATTTTTAAAAAAGTTCGCAGAATCTCGTTAAGAGTGCGTTCTTTCTTCTCCTGGTAAAACGAGGAATTCTACAGATATGGAAACCAATCTCATTTTTTCACAGTGAATCTGTTTTTCTTTTGCTTAATGTAAAAAATGAATTTCATTTCGGAAAAGCATAAGGAAAGCTCCTGCTAACAGAATGTTTGTTTTGAAATTCAGAATTGTTTCTCGAGATATTCTGCACGAACTAATTTGATGGTGGGGTTTATTTTCTGGTTCCTCCTCATCAATTTAAAAAATGATGAATGAATGCACATATCCTGCAGGTTAAACTTTATTTTAAATCTGAAAGAAAATTTAGGTTATTTGTTTAAAAAAATGTTGTAAATTGTTTGGTTTTTGACTATACTGCGTTTTCTCAGAATAGTATTATTAACTAAAATTGTACGCTAGTGTAACAAACAATTATTAGTATTTTTATATCAAAAGAAGTATACTCAAATTTAAAACTAAAAATGGTAAAAAGTGTTTCAGAAAGTTTATGTTAAACTGATTGGATAAATATGTATAGATTTGTATTAGATTTAAATAATATCCATCAAAGGGAAAGCAAACTGAAACATGATACGAAACATGATGTTCAGATTTTCATAAAAATTTCAGATATATAGTTTATGTATACAAATTTCTGTTTTAAAGCAGCTTTCGAGGTATCGAAAATTTCAATACATAGAATTAATTAACAATCTATTTACATTCAAAGGTGCATTCTTATTATAATGTTTTACCGAGGAAGATAAATCTAAATTAGCATATTTAAAAATTGAATGCATATGTACACTTCAGAATCTGTTCAAGATTAAAAAAAAAAAAAAAAAAAAGCAATATATACATATTTTTTTCCCCTTAACGCCTTATCTGCCGACGAAAAATTACGAGATTCGTTTTTGTTCCAGAAACATTCTCTTTCTGATTCCTCCCACTCCCCCATCTTCTCTGAAATAAGTAAATCTTTCGAAAATACTGTCATGGTCATTTAATTGCATTCCAAAGCCGTGAGATTAGTTTCACTGATAAGCGTAGCACAAAGAATGGTACTTCGGCAAGACGTATATATACGCCCGGGGCAGTTATGGGGTTAATATATATATATATATATATATATATAAAAAAAAAAAAAAAAAAAAAAAAATAGGAAGCCTGGTCTTATTGCGATTACGGGATACATCATCTCTTTCTGGTTGATATTGATTAAGTTTCAACAATTCATAATATATTTGCTTCATTAAAAAAAAAAAAAAAAAAAAAAAAAAAAAATTAGATCTCATTCAAATTTGGAGTGTTCATACTAAACGTAAAATAAAAATACTATTCAATATTATTAACAATAACTAATAAAATATTAAACTTATTCACCATTTTTCTAATTAATAATAGTAATAAAAATAATAACAATAATATATTAATACCATAATACTTAAAAAAAAAAAAAAAAAAAAAAAAAAAAAATTAAACCTATTCACCATTTTCCTACTTAATACTAATACTAATAATGATATTAATAACAATAATAATTATTGAAATTTAAAAATTATTCACCGATTTCTTAATAATAATGACTTTATAATTATTCACCGATTTCTTAATAATAATGACTTTATAATCACTTGTTGGTCTTTTCTTCTGTTAGCTTAAGAATCTAAATTACACTTATGTAAATTGAACCTCTAATCATACACTTTTTCTTACATCAATTAATAGTAACTTATTTTTTCCACGTTAGATGGCGCGCTCATACGTTGTGTCGAACGTATGCCATACAGTGACAATCGTATTGTTCTGCATTATACTTAAATTTCCCTCTAGAAAATTCTTTATTTGTGATTTCAGCTTTTAAATATTAAGCACAATAAATATCACTTCATGCTTACATTTATTTCATTTCAGAAATTATTTCGATTAATCGATTCTCTACTTTTAAACATTTCTTTTCAGTTAGTTCGTTTGGCAACCGCCTGGACTTTTATTCGATTTGGATTTGAATTGCATGTGGCCCTCGTCTTTCACGAATATCATTTTTCATTTTGGTTAAGTTGTTTTATCAGCCATTTTCCTTTTATCTTTCTATTTTTTTTTTATGCAAGATTGGAACTAGTATTGTATATTTGCTGAACTAGCTATACAATATTCGAAATCTTGCATCTCATGTTGACAGTACAGCTAGTTTCCTGATGAGAACTGTACTGGGTTTCAACATTTTTAACTCTATTTTTCCTTCATGCATTCCTTTTTATTTCAATAGTATTTTGGTTTATTTCTTGCAATTCTTATCTTGTGTTGCTGAATTTACTCGATAAATGGATTAAAAAAACTATCTCAATGTTTTAGGCATTAGTGATATCTACGTCATTTCTCTTCTGTGTAAGTATTTTAACATGATTTTACTAATCGGTGAATTTTACTTAAATGGTATTTGTGACAATAACTTTATAAGTAATCCTTCTAAATATTAATATCATTGTTGGTATTTTCATCTTTCTCTTATTTGCTGAGTATTGTAAAGGAATTAAATTATTTATTATATATATATATATATATTTATTTATTTAATTATTAATTATATATATATGTACTGATAAGTATAAAGGATTTAAGTCCCAAAATGTCGATTTTGAGTGAAGTACATAGTCAGACTCAGAAAAAAAATTCTCTATCGATTGGTATAAAGGATTTAAATCCATGTCATTTAGTCTTTGAGAAATCCATTGGTAAAAAAACATTCAAGTCAGAAATTTAGCACTAATCTTTGGTATAAAATATTTAATTCAATTTTTCCCCTTTATTAAATGAAGATTGACAATCACTGAATGGTATGAAGCGTATAAACTAACATAATCCCTTTTTCCTAATCGATTCTGCTCATTAGTTTTTAGTTAGTTTAACTTTAATTTTCGTCTCCTGAAAAATCAAGAATATGGACTTAAATCCTTTATACTTATCAGTACAGATATATATATATATATATCTTAATATATATAAATCTCGTGTCACAATGTTTATCTTCAATGGACTGCTAAACCACTTAACCGATTATAATAAAATTCGCACACCATGTGCAGTTCGATCCAACTTGAGAGATAGGATAGTTTAAATCTCAAATTATAGTCGCAATTTTAATTTATTGCTAATTATTTGTCTGTTATTATTTGACAGTCACAATTATCTGTTAACTCCAAATGATTCTAACAGATGTCGATACCTTTCGACTGGGTTGAAATGAAAGCTGAAATATATTTGGTGCTGCCATCTACACAAAGAATCTTCAACTTTTTAACCTATTAATAAATTTCGTATAATTCAACTAGCAGACCCGGTCACGCGTTGCTGTGACTAAGTTATACGTTGAATTATATTCCAGTAAACTATTTAATACAGTTAAATTATTATTTACGAATAAAGACGAAAACGTTGTAGCTGATGTAAATACCCACAGGATTGAGATTTGAACCTTAGGTCAAAATTTGGAAGCGATTGATAAAAATTTTCGTAGAGTTGATATTAAGCACAAATTAATTTTATTGTAGGGTCTTATAAATTTTAATGGAGAAGTGATATATATTATTGCTAATGCTACTTAGGATAAAAATGCTAAAATGACTAATATATAAATTAAATTATATTAAAATTCTATTAAAATAAAAGTATAAAAGAAGCAGACGATTTTAAAATTAATTTTTATGGAGGAGTGAAATATAATATATGCTATAATGGATAATTTTACTATAAAATGACCTCATCATCTTCATCTATATAAATAAAGAGAAGTGTCTGTGTGTGTGTGTGTCTGTGTGTGTATCTGCGCTCTGGTGCTCACACTACTGATCGCAGAGCTTCCAAATTTGGCATATAGGTACCTGGGACCATGCATGTGTGCACCTCATCGAGATTTTTTCGAATTTCGAATTTGAATTTTTTAAATTAAAGTTTTTTCGATTTTAAATATTGGCTTTAATGCTTCATTTTTCATAGATTTATTATTTTGCTTCTATCGTCTGCGTATCTTAGCAACGGCTATTACGCAACTTATTTTTATTGAATACATTCATTTGAAGGCGAATTTTTTTTTTTTTTTTTTTTTTTTTTTTTTTTAATTTGTTATATTTATTAATCGTAATGCAGCAGAAAAAATTTATAACAGTTATATTTAATTTTTTATAGTAGAACAACTTCTTATTTTTCAATTTTTAATTAATTCCTTTAAAAGAAAAAACTTTTATTTGTTAATTTTTTTAATTTACAGTATTTATCGGGAAAAATAGTAGTATATACGTAGTAAAAAGGATTAAAATGATTAAAATTTATTTGTTTATATGTTATATTTATTTTTTAATCAACTTTTTGTTTTGTTTTATTTTATTTCATTGGTCGGAATCAAATTGTAATAAAGTGTAAATAGCATGGGCTATAAAATACATGGTTCAAAACTAAAATATTTAATAGATGCTGAGATACAGTCATCTTTAAAATCGTAGTTCTTAAATTGTAGCAGATCCCCCCTACCGTCGATAAATATCCAGATTGAAGTGCCCGGAAAAGATCTTTCTACAGTCACGGGAAATCTAGACCTGATGCAGTGCGGGCGGGAAAAAAGCTGCCGTAGACAGCGGGTACCCTAAGCGAAGTTTGGAGCAAATTTCATTTTCTTTTCTTTTTTTTTTTTTTGGTTTTTTCAAGAATGTGGTGTAAAAAAATAAATATTAATTCAATTCTTTCAAAAATTCATTTAAATATAGTGACCAGCGAAGCGGGCGTAGCCTGCTAGTATATATATATAATTTTTTTTTTTTTTTCAGTTTTTCAAGACTTTTTTCCGTTATTAGTTCATGTAAGAGGTATAGATGTAGGGATAAAGGTTGATTGATTACACAAAAGTAATAGGCCTGGGTGGAATACATTCCGTGTGTGTGTGGGGGGGGGGGGGTGTCTTTCAAAGCAGTTCATGTGAGAGAAAAATAATTAAAACAACAAAAAAGATTATTTGCATATACTGCTGTAATGCAGAAGAATTATTTGATAGCATAAGCTCCTCCATTTAAATATGCATTTTCAAATATACTCATCTAAGAGCAGAAACATTTCAAGAAAGATAAGCAGCTTTTATTTCATCATTTTTACATAAAAGGAAAAAAAAAAGGTGGTAAATCTCCAGATCAAATGCACACAATTTTAATAACACACAAACGTGCTGTTTGCGGCAAAGATATTCTTTAAAGAGAGTCGAAATAAAAATTCAGCTCGGAATCTCCGAAAATGGCTAAACTTTTTCGAACAGCACGTTTGCAGAAAATCCCTGCAGTTGCGGAGAGAGCTTATCCGGAACGGAATCTCGTAAATGGATCGTGAATCCTGGAATCTACTATAAAGAAAATGCCTGCCGTTTTCCACGGAGCAAAAGAATTTTATTGTTTTCCTTTACACTGCACTTACACGGATTTGTTACTTTAACTACTCTTGCACACACAAATTTTTTTTATTTATTTTCTGCTTTTGTTGCAGATGGTAGTCCAGTAGCTGGGGCTTTGCCCTAAATGGAGCAATAAAAACCTACCATTTCAATTCCTTCAACCAGAATTTTTATAGAAAAAACTGTGAACGTGGCAGAATTACTCGAAATAAGAATGTTAAATATATTTTTACAAATTCTTGATAGCTTCTTTAAAATAAAGTTCCCAGATGTTTACATATTTTTTTCTCTTTTACGAATGAGGAGGGAGGAGGGAATGTTACGTGTGGCCAGAATAATTTTTTACTTATTTAACAAACGATAAATCTTGAATATTTTAGGCATAGAAATGGCGACAAATAAAATAAAAAACATATCTAAACAACGAAAATAAAAAATGTCTGTTTTAGATGCTACAGAAATATATTTCAAAATAAAATAAAGGAATCTAGTAATTTCGAACATTTATACACACTAAAAAGTACTAATGAGTATAATTTATGATATATACGATTTACTAACAATAAAGGAAATATTTTTAGGATTAATTTTTTTATAATACATATATGTATAAATTATTCCATTTTATTAAATCCCAGCGTTCATAATTATAGACACAAAATGTTTTAAGGACAAATCTAAAAATTTAAACTGGTGCTTATAAATGATATTTTATAATTTTCTATTATTTTTTATTACTTCAAATCGTCAAGTACGAAATTTCCCATTGAAATCACGAAATTTTACATAAATTTTTGGATCGTTGAACCATAATTCCTCAAATTGAATTTTAAACATCTTATCTGAAAAATTCATTTTGAAATATTTTGTGTGATAACGTTTGCCATCTTCATAGAAATATTGAGATTAAAGCAAAGAGAAAGTCAGTTTATGATTTTAAGATTATGCTAATTAAAATACAACCATGTTCTTCTTTTCTACTAATCCAATAGTATAGTTAAATGTTGTTTTAACGGTTGCTGATAGGTTTTAGAGTTCGTTTTTTTATTGTAAAAAATATTGCCTGGGATAAAGAGTTCACGAGACCTATTGCGCAGGAGGATTCTGAAATTAAAAGACCAAAAAGTGATATTTTTCTCCGTTAAAAATATTAGTTCCCCATCATACTATAGGTATGGGGAACTTAGGTAATCGTGAAAATTTTCGAACCCGGTTTTTTTAATTTTTTATACGTTTTCAGGTGTGAGGAATGCGAAAATGACAAAATTTGTATGGTGTCTGTCTGTAGGGTGTCTGTTAGTGTGTTAGTCCGTTAGTGCGTTAGTCCGTTAGTGTGTCAGTCCGTTAGTGTGTTAGTCCGTTAATTTGTTAGCCTGTTTACACGATATCTCACGAAAAAATGATCGCAGAGAGGTCAGATCAGTTTTAAAATATTACTTTCGATACTGGCAAGAGCCCTATTCATTTGCAACATTCGAATTAAAAAACTTCAGCAGTTATTCAAAATTTAAGATTTTCTTAACATGGGAGAATAGGACAAAAATTCATTTAAGCGTGCATTAAAAGGAAACTTTTTACTGTAAAAATGTCAGAACAGTTTTAAAATATCAGTTTTGATGCCGGAATGAATATCAGTAACTATAAATATGCTCCTTTGAAAATTTCGCAAGTTATTGGAAATTTACGAATTTCTTAACATGGCAGTATAGGGCAACATTTCACATAAACGCCAATTTTGAGAGATATTTTCATCGTAAAGATGTCAGACTACTTTTGAAATATTATTTAGGACACTGGCATGAATATTAATAACTCTGAATTTTCCAATATAAAAATTTCGTAAGTTATTGGAAATTTACGAATTTCTTAACATGGCAGAATAGAGCAAAATTTCACATAAACGTCAATCTTGAGGGATATTTTCATCGTAAAGATGTCAAACTACTTATTTAGGATACTGGCATGAATATCATAGACTATGATTTTTCCAATTTAAAGAATTCGTAAGTTATTTGGAATTTGCGATTTACTTAACATGTCAGAATAAGGCAAAATTGAGCATAAACTTCCATTTTGAGGATCATAAATACATTAGACAACTTCAAAAGTACATTTATGGTATTTGTTTGAACATGATTGAATACAAATATTCTAATAGGAAAATTTCGTAATTTACGATTTTATCAACATAGCGAAATTATAAATTTTTCATATAAAAAGGAAATTTGAGAATTATTGCATTGGAAATAGTAGCATAAAAACTAAACAAGGGAATTGACCCTGATAAAATAAATTAATAGATTAGAATAACATAAATATATCGAAGTGAACGGTGAATAGCCTATTAGACGGGGATTTCATTCTGTCACTGTATCAAGCTTTGGTCAAATTCTTTTCTTTTAACATGATTATAATATGTCTCTCACTAGAAATTTATGAGAGCATAAATATGATGGGGAAGTGAGCAGAGTCCACCTATGCCAACTAGTTTCAATAAGGAACTATATCAAGCATAATATAGCGCAGATTCTTTTTACTTAGATATTTTTTTGTGACAATATAATAAAGTGTTCAAAATATACGTGTAAAAAAAAAAAAAAAAAAAAAAAAATCAGCTGGTAAATTTCATTAAATTAACTTTAAAGCACAACAACTTCCATAATTTGATTGTATTAATTTGTTTCTTCAAAGATAAATCATCATGGTAAGTTCGCCATATTGACTTTAAATCTAAAGCATAACAACTTCTCTAATATAATAGCACCAATTTGTTTCTTCGACGATAAATCATTCTGTAAGCTTCGTCACATTAATTTTAATTCTAAAGCATAACAACTTCCCTAACACAATTTTATTAATTTGTTTCTTAAAAGATAATCATCTTGGTAAGTTTCATGTTTCGTCATGTTAACTTTAAATCTAAAGCATAAGAACTTCGCAAATATAATTGCATTAATTTTTCTGCTTCAAAGATAAATCATCCTGGTAAATTTCGTCTTATTAACATTAAAGTATAACAACTTCTCTCTCTAATATAATTCAATCCCCCCAAACTACTATATACCAATCTGTAGCTAAAAGAGTGACTAAAACAAGTATACTTCTGAAATTGACTTGACTTACCTCAAAACTGGAAGTTCAAATTTAACAAACTCAAAGATCTTCAAAATTTACTTGAAAGAAGCAGTATCAATCAACACTAAATTGCAAGAAAACTACGGATAATTCTGCAATGGCTGTTACCTGCAAAATGCTGTTGTATGATTGGTCAATCACAACCAGTACAGTCATTCAGGGATAGTTGACATTTCCCTAAAATTTTCCTTTCATAGGAAAAATCCGCATGGGTCAAGTCTCCCTATGGGTCAAACCACCATAGTTTCCCCTACTTACTCCATTTTCAATCGATAACATCCGATAGTGAACTGGAATAACATATTGTATCAATTTCAAGAAATTACTTGAATATTTACGGGAGTTAGAGCGCGAACAGACAGAGCGACAGACAAACCAACAAAAGTCATTAACACTTTTCAGCGTTGTATATATGGAAAGTGCTATAAAATATATGAATCACTTTTTTTCTGCTGAATAATAATAATAAAAGTAATCCAGTATAAATTTTCGCAGTTAGGAATTAGTGATTGTGTTTTAGTAGTTAGACCGCTGCGCGTTAAAGGGTTAACAATAAAATAAATTTACAGAATAAGTAAATTGTATATTATTAACAATCATCATACATGACGTCCACTAAAATGTTTGCAAATTATTTTGCAAAAATTGTTGAAATAAAAATAAAACAATCATAAAATAGAATAAATAAAACTGCCATTGTATACGGTACTAAAACACGCAGTATCTATTAAAATTTATTTGAAATTCTAAGTAAACTCTAAGAAGCTTATAAAACATCAATGGATAAGACAAAACAAATTAAACTACTGAGTTTACAGATCAGGAATCTCAATGTCTTATTCGTATTACTCATCAGTGGTCTGTTCATTTTTAGTACTACAGATCGTGTACTATTTCTTTCAGGAAGCGATTTTGCTTTGCCGTCATATATTGTATTACATCTTGAATGAACGTGCAAACATTTCTGTTTTTATTTGAAATATATAAAGCTGAAATTTCATCTGTCCGTATTTTTAAACATTCTTTATTACACACATATTACATATATAACATTGACTCGTTTAATAATGAGATATATTTTTGAATGTTTTATTTTTTCAACACTACCGAAAATACACATCCAGTAGTTACCACAGATAATGTATAATGTACTAGGTTTGATTTACATAGCCCTGTACAAAAAATTGCACCTTTTATGCACACCATTTTCTACAGAAACCATGTTTTCGAAGTATGTTAATATCATTATGTTGAATGTATAGCGTAACGATGTTAAAATTCATTGTTTAACCCCTTAACGCACGGTGTTCTCGCCCCGAGCCGGCAATTATTAAATCCCAACAGCAAAAACTCATCCCTGATTTTTTTTTTTTTTTTTTTTTTTTTTTAAGCAAAATTTTTCTTCGATAACATAATGGGCGAAAAAGTCATTTATTTCTTATATTTTAATTTTGTTCGTAAATTCTAGTGGCAGTCTAATTTAAAGAAGCATAATTATCATGCGCATCAAAACGCTAAGGATACAAAGAATGTTTAAATTAAATATTTTTGTTTTAGGCGTGTTAGGTTTTAGGATTAAAGACGATTGACTGCACTAGGGTAGGCCTGAAGGGGAGTGCCCACCGTGGGGGATCGTTCTAAATATACTATCCCGTATTTACGGAAGTTTCGGAGAAAACCACGGAAATCTCCAAACGTTTAGGCCGACGAGTGCACCTCGTGTCTACCAACTTAGAGGACAGAACCTCTCGGCTGTTGGTGGGTGTAAAATCGTTAATTTTACATCTTTAATTTGCCAACCAAAACAAACCCTTTGGGTTACAGAATATTGAATTGGGTTACGAATTATGTTTAAAAGTATTTTCTGATATAATCTAATTACACGTCTGTGCATTCACAACAAGGAAAAAACAAACATGTGTGAAATATGCTCTAAAAGATTATCTAAATGTACATTTACACTTTCACAGAGGAAAAGCCATATATGTGTGCGAATAGTGTTCAAAAGTATTTTTTAATAAAAGTGATATAAATAAACATCTGCTCATTCGCACCTAAGAAAAGCCATTGTGCTTGTTTCATGTTTCAAAAGGTTTTTCCATAATAATCAAAAATTAAGTAATACAGGTATGTAATATGGTTTTTGGATATTTTTCTGGTAAACAAGATGCATAACAGAGGATTGTCTTTTTCCTCCTTATTACCATTAGATAATCAAGAAGATGAAATTCCATTTTATTTTATCTAAGTTTTCTAAACAATATTATCTAGTTTTAATTGAAAAAACTGAAATGTTGTTTCTATTATTTTTTCTCATATATGTTTTGTTACTCAGAGATTTTCATTATGAATGATATTAAATGTGTGTATTTTCATATATGTGTGTATATTTCCTAAAATAAAAATCAGATTGATTAATCCACAGCGCTTGTAATTTAGTCATTATTTAATGTAGATATCCACTATACGTAAATGGTCATACGTGTGATTTCATTTATAAAATCGGGCCGCTGTAGCCCAGTCGGTAGAGCGCCGGCCTCGTAATTGAAAGATTGCTGGTTCGGTACTCAAGCCGGCCAAAGATCATTGTGTACACTAATGGTGGCTGGTGCACGTAAAATCTGTCGTGGCGGCAATGTCCTCCATGTTCCCATCAAAAATTATACCTCTGGGGGGTCACCGAAGCGGGAGAGCCATCCCGTCCGTGGAAGATCAAAATCGTGATGGCATGTCTCCGGACCACCTCTAGGGGCGTGTCCCAGACCGTCGCCAATTGCCCATCTGCGCAGCACTAGTGCGACGTAAAACCCAACCATCCATCCATCCATTTACAAAATCTTAAAATTTATATATAAAAAAAAATTCCATTACACCACCCCTTTTCAGTGGGCCTATTTTTGTTTTACACACTGTTGCTTCTCAAATCAAGTAATACCATGAAATCTATCATTTTTATGCATGTAGAGTGTTTTAAATGATGAAAAAGATTCTTATGGGTAAATTAATACAAAATAATGCCCAATTTCAAAATGCTCCAATGCTAATTCTAAATTGTATTAAAGCTTATATTTTTATTTATTTATTTATTTTTTTTATTGTTTGTCTTTTGTATATAACTGAACACATACGTGCATTGAATTTTTTTTAATATCTCATTTATAACATTACAAACAAAAAAAAGTTTAAAGCTTGAAACCTTCGTAAATTTTTGTCATGCGTCTGTATTTGAGAGGTCCAATTTACATGATTTCAAAATGAATGCCCAGTTTTGTGACTCATTAACAATCACACAATCTTTTAAGAGGACTCTCTACATATTGTCTTCAAAAGCCGAAGCCAATGTTATTCTATGGGAAATTTTATAACTTATTAAGTAATACATATTTTTAAATTCCATTTTAACTTTCAGAAAATTCACAACTGCTAAAAAGTTTATCGCTTTTTAATAATTGATTTTTTTTTATTTTTAAAGATTTCATTTTTAAGCTCAAAAACGATAATTTTCACATTGTGAAAAATCGCATTTTACAACCTCAAAATAAAATATTAAAAAATAAAATAATAACAATTTGTAGAAGGCGATAAATTATTTAACAGTTGTGAATTTTCAGAATGTGAAAACGGAATTTAAAAATATGTATTACTTAATAAGTTATAATGGGGCGAAATTCTCCATAGAATAACATTGGCTCTGACTTCGAGGGAACAAATTGGTAAGGAGCATTATAAGTAACTAAGTATTTCTGAAATTTGGAACCCAAATTTCGAAGAATAAATTTAAAGTTCAAAATTTATTCTTAAAGAAGGATAAATTTAATGTTCACAATTTTGTAAAAAAATTTAAATAATATTTATAAAGCTGTAGAATGATATTGTTTTAAAAATATTACATAACACTGTAATAATTATCCAGGTATTTTTAATTGCATCGATTTTGGTAATTTTCATCAACCCTTGTCTCCTTAAAAGAACTGACATCCACTACAGACCGCAATATATATATATATATATATATATATATATACGATACATATATAAAGTGAAGAATTTAAGAGCGTTATAAAATTTAGCAACTAATACATACATGATTAATACCAGCAACACTCAAATAATATTTATTTGAATTCAATTAAAGTGTTAGCACTCATTTTTTCTATGATTTTCATTTATAGTACATCAATTAACAAATAAGTTCACTTTAAATTACTTACGCTAATTCTTGCAATTAGCAATTAGGACCATAACACTAAGCCCAAGATATATGTATAAATTGTGTATGTGTGTTCCTGTACACGACTCACAACACTATTTCATTTATAAATATTTGTACTCAAATTCTAGTTAATAGGATGGTTTTTGGGACCGCTGTTGCACTTACATATATAGATATATATACATATTTATCTTCATAAAAACATACATATACATAAATTGCAGATAGTGAAAGCTTTTTGAATCTCAACACGGAAATCCATTGACGTTTAGACAATAAGAATACTAATAATTAGACCCTTTGCTTTAGATGACATAAAGCTATCTAGAGAAACATATTTCGAAGTAAATAATATAACGACGAAAACCAAAACCTTTATAAAAATAAATGATCCTAAATAACATGTTGTTCACATTCTAAAATTTATCAGACTTTTGCGTCAGAATTAGGATTGCATTTCATCTGTCAGTGTCAGATGGCCATCTTGGACGCCCCCACGGGATTCGTGGTCTCATATATAAGGAGATTTAGAGGCGACTTTAGAGGCAAAATAAAGATCACAAAATCCCCTGTTTTGTCCAAGTTGCAAAATTGAAACTCTTGGAATTAGGAAATACTCTATAACCGGAGCTTACACGCAGAACTTCTCCTAATACGACAAGCAGTGATTTATCTTTAGAAAGAAATGGCTAAAAAAAGAATGAAAGAAAAGAAAAGAAAAACCTGAAAACTGTCTTTGTTTCTATCATTTTTTAAAAAAGAAAAAAAAAAAGCGCATCCTTGTTACAAGAAACATAATTGGTCCATATAAATATTCTTGAGAACGAAAGACAATAATATAATAGTATATTTTCCTGTTTTACTTGTCATTGTTAGCAGAAATATCTGGTACATATATTGTATATAGTTTTCCTTTGATAAAAAAAGATGGGCAAAGCAGATAAGAAATTCTTTGTCCCCCCAGGAGGACAAAAAAGTGTTCTTTTATATATAGGAATATAGGGCAAAAGTGCTTATAATTTAGAGTACGGTAAAGACACCAGTGCTCGTCACCCTTAAAATCTGCAACAGTGTTCGTCACCCAAACAAAAGACATATTAAAATAAACATTTAATAACATCTATGAGCTTGAAACCACCGGCACTAATTCCCTAGAATCGGAGAATCTAGCTTGAACGGATTCAAATCCATAAATGTTAATTAAAGGTTAATTTAACATGTCTTTTGTGGGGTGACGAACACTGGTGCAGATTTTAAGGGTGACGAGCACTGGTGTCTTTACCTTACGCTGAGAAAAAATATATATACTGCCTTCATTTAGAATGAATAAGTAGTCATTTTTGGAATATCCACACTAGAAATATAGACTTCCGAGTTATATGTATAAGGTAAACAAATAAACTGAATAGACGAAATGATTGAGAATTTCTAGTCCATACTTTTCTAGATGGTGGAAAAATATTATGAATGCTTTGTATTGTGAGAAATTCTCGTTTGGTTTCAAAGAACTGGGTCATAAGCCATAGATTCTTAAACTCGCCTCTTGTGTTCGTATTTATTCGTAGAGATTTTAAAATACGTTTGGCCACGATAATAAGAAAAAGCTTTAAGAATTCCAATTAAGGGTTTCCAGAATTCGCTATCAAAGGGAACTAGAATCTGTAAGGATGACATGAATATGGAACTATTTTTACCAGGGAAACAAATTATTTTCTAGATGTGATGTCAGTCACAGAATTGTTTTATTCCGTGCAGTTTGTCCGTCTGTTTAATTTTCGAGTTCTGACTTTTGTAAATATACTTAGACTGTAATGACATTGTCATATATCATTAAGAATATTTTATATTCCCTTTTCAAACACATATGCGCATAAGTTTGTAATTTTATTTTACAGCGTCACGTAAAAGGTTTCGGATACATGTAATCTAGGAGCATTAATTCTTTATATTCAAAACTGAAACACCCTCGTAATTAGGAAATATTCTATACCGGAGTTTTATTTTGGATTGCCTAGTACGACAGACGATGATTTGATATTTAAAAAAAAAAAAAAATTTCTTTTTTACTTTTTATCAAGATCTTTGGTACATAGTAATAATGATGATGATGATGATAATTAAATTACTTAAACATTGACGTATATCATTACGATTACTGTACAATCCCCACTGAAAATTTTGTGTATAAAATTTATATATTTTTTAAAGATGTTACATATGATTTCGTGTACATTACAGTGTATTGGCAGTAATTATTAGATGTATATATTTCAGTCACATTAAATTGTTTAAAACAAAACAAAAATGATAGTCATTGAGATTCTAGGCAGAATATTTTTCGGTCATTTTTGCGTGCATTGCACATGGCCAGTGTCTGATTAAGGCAGGGCATTCGGGGCATGTGCCCTGGGCCCTCTCACTGAGGGGGGGCCTCCAAGAAATTCCATCATACATTTAAAAAAAAAAATAGTTAAAATGAAAAATTTCCAAATTTTGCTATAATGATCTTTTTTTTTTTTTTTTTTTTCGTCAATGAATGGAAGTATTACTGGCTGTTTTATAAATCGGCAGTATGATCTTTCAAGGAAACTATCAAATCATCGAAAAAAATTGCGATACTTTTGCTAAACGTAAATACAACTGCATACTACCAATACTGTATTCCAAACTTTTACTAAGGCTAACTAAATGCAGTGCGGATACATGGGTGCAGTGGCGTATGCAAGGGGGGGGTTTGGGGGTTTAAACCCCCCCCTTGACAAAATGTATGATAAGAAAAATTAGGCTGTTCCATACATTTTTTTTTCACATTTCAGGCGGAAAAAATGTATGGCAAGCGTAGAATGCTTTTTTCTATGAAGTGGTTTAAAATTATGACTAACTTTTTTTTTTCATTACTCTGCGATAAACACTCCTAAAAATAACTAAACCACTTCATTTGCGCGGCGCGAAACATGTTTCCCCTGAAAACAATTCTCTGAAAAGGATTTCACTTTTAAGTCCGGTTTCCACTACGGCTTTTTCGACGGCTTCTATTCAGAATCCTTTGATGTGGTCAGCCGGGCTCAAAACCCTCAAACGGCGTTGGAAGGTTCTAACCCCCATCTGAGATAAATTGATGGGCCAGAGGCCCATCTTTGTCAATATCTTTGTCAATATCTTTGTCAATATCTTTGCCATATCTTTGTCAATTTTGTATGCTTTCCTTTGAAGTAACTGCGCAATCTGATAAAAAAAGGTTACAACTGATGACAAGACATTTGGCTTTTTGTGTGCGGAGCGTGATTAATGTTTTTTTGGACCTGGAAGCTCCAACTTTAGTGGAAACTGGCCTTTACGAGTTCATACTCAAAGACAAGAGGGGTCGACCACATGAGGAAGTGACCATTGAAGTAGTGACCTTGAAGGAGTGACCCAAACAATACCCCAACAGTAGAAGACATTTTTAAATGAACTAGCGAAAACTTCTCGTCGATTAGACTTCGCTCTGTAAATAAGAAAATTCAATGAAATATTTTGCGTAACTATGTATTGAATTTTATGTTTTGTGTAGCAGTTTGTACAGGCTCTTAGTTATTCGTCGCTAATTAAAGATTTTTTAGTTTGATCTTCTAATTGGTGAGTTTGTTTTACTATTTTTCATTTTCTTACTCTTATTTTCGGAAAGTAATTATGATATTTTAAAAGATTGTTAAACTTAATTAAAAATAAACTTAATTAAACCTAATTAAACTTAATTAAAAATTCGGAAGGACGAACCCCCCCCCTTGGAAAAATCCTGGATACGCCACTGCATGGGTGCAACGTACGTTGATCCGATAGACAAGCATCGGATTTAGTTTAGCCTTACTCTTACCAATAAAATGAATAGTGAAGTGAAGTGAAGTGAAGAGAACTTTTAGACGCATGAATCGAAAATATGCGGTTTATTTTGTTTGTTGTAATATTAAAGTACGAGGAAAAGGGCCCCATTGAACATAAGTGCCCTGGGCCTCCATGTGGGTAAATCGGTCCCTGCACATGGCATGTGTAGTTTTTATTTGGTTACTTACTTATTTATTTATTTATTTACTTTTGGCAACGGACAAAAGATTAGGATAGATTAATATGTAAGGGCAATGATTGTTTAAGACCAACTTTAATGTCTGTAAACTATTTGGAATCAAAGAGGAAATATTATCTATTTACTTTGTAGGAAGGGATGCCATTATTTCTATTATAAGCATTTTTCCGAATTTCTTTTTTTTTTAAAGTGAAATGTCGTAAATTATATTAGATGTTTTAACTTGAAATACATTTAAATAATGATGCGAAGATTTTTGAAACATTACGGTCAATAAAGTGACCGTCGAATTCGACGGATTGCAGCTAGTCTATATATTAATTTGAAACGTGTCTTGTCTGTCTCCACTAAACTGAGAGAACGGCTAAGTGCAAAAATTTGGTTGAGGGGTCTAAAAAAAGGTCTTGGTCTATAGATGTGTCATCAAAAGAGAAAAATAAAAAAAGTCGAACGGTCCCCCCCCTCCGGGAGGGCAGGAGTTAAAAACACGTTTGCGAGCTTAACTCAGCTCCAAATTACTTCACGGTGAAGAAATTGTACATGGGAAGACTAGACTCGAATACTAAATCACTTTTTGCGAATTTGGAATTTTCGATTTTAAAGGGGGAGAAAATAGATTTGGGGGAGGGGAAAGGGGGGAAATTAGTTTGAGAGGGAAATCCGTTCTAGACCCACACATGTAGCATCTCATTTTAATGGTCTTGAAATTTCATGTCGATTAGGGATGTTTATATAAAATATAGTGCGCCCCCTGGGGGTGAAAAATGGAACTAGGTGATTTTGTTGTAAATCCTATGATGTTACACCTTATTTTAAAGGTCTTGATATTTCCTGGCCGTTGGTGATGTTCGTACAGAACACACTACGCCCTCTAGCGTTGGAAAGTGCAACTAAAGGATTTTGCAGTTGACACCACCATGTGGCACCTTATTTGAAAGGTCTTGGAAATTCAAGGCGATTGGTTATGTTCGCATACAACATACTGCGGTGCGTCCCCTGGTGGAAGAAAGTGGATTTTGTAGCGCGTGCGTAGCATGCCTGTTATATGATGCCGCAGCCACAGTCAGCGAAAACACGAGTCAGAAGTTCGTTCGGTTCAAGGTTAATTTTTGAGAATTTTTTCATGTTATCAGCGGCGCGCATATACGCTGTCGAAGGCACCGGGGTCACCGGTTTGAGTTTTTTTTTTTTTTTTTTTTTTTTTTTTTTGTTACAGATGATTATTGTTTTCGTGATGCTTTCATTTAAAAACAGAAATTCAAACAAAATCGAATTAAAGATATAAAATCATGCAGATTTAAGGTTCATCTAAGGTATCATGGGCCCAGGCAACACCGGGCGGGTTCGTTCGGTTCCAGGTTAATTTTGGGGAATTTTCTTATGTTATTAGCGGCCCGCGTATGCGCTGCCGCATGCACCGGGGTCACAATGTAGAGTTTCGTTCGGTTCGAGGTAATTTTTTTGTTACAGCTGATTATTTCTTTCGCGATGCTTTTGTTTCAAAATGGAAATTCAAGCAAAATCAAGTTAAAGATATAAAATCATACAAATTTAAGGTTCATTTCCTTTTATAAGCATTTTTCCGAATTTCTTTTTTTTTTTTTTTTTTTTGGGGGGGGGGGGATTACTGCACGTAGAACAACGCGCAAATACATAAAAACGAAAATACGTAAGTCATTACCAATAAAATTACGCAACAAATTAAGATAAGATAAACGTATGGAAGCGAGGAGAAGGATAGCCTAGTGAGTAGGGCATTTAAGTCTGTCCAAACTTTGTTGCACTTGTCATGAATACAAAATGACCTATAATAAAAATTTATGTATATAAAATATAAATATATGATTAAAAAAAAAAAAAAAAAAAAAAAAAAAAATTAGCAGAAACAACAAATGCGTAATTTTTAAAAAACATTTCATTGCAGAAACTGAAGTGAATTCAGTATGATGAAATGGATATCTCAGTTACACAAATACATTAACCATATTTAATCAGCCTTGTAGCTTTAAGAAATTAGTGTCAAAGTAATCAAGTAGCAACGTTGACTTGCTATAATTTATTTCCTGTAATACAACTTAAAACAATTGTGTTTAGGGAAATGAAATAAGCCTTACAAAGACTGTTTTTCTTGTTTGAAAAGGATATCTTGTATCTCATGTACGACGAAAGACTCTGTTAATTTTTTTACATAAAGAAATAAATTTATAATGTCTAATATTGCAGTTTTCCTTTACTCTCTTTTATGTTTCTAGAAAGGAAAAGAAAAAGAATCTACCTTCTATCAATTAATAGGTGATTTTCCTGTAAAGTACACGTACATAAGTTAGCTTTCCTTGGAAATGTTAATAAATTAACCTTTGTGTAAGCAACTTCCTTAATTATTATGTTGGAATTACCAACACGGTTACGTATCTTCAGAGTCAGAAAGTGATTTTTTTAACATTTTCCAAACGAAGTAGACAAGCGTTTTGCTTCGTCTGTCCGTACGCATTCTTCATTTTAGAATGCCTTGAAACTAATATACAGTGAGTTAGCGTGAAAATCGAATAGATGTTAATTTTTAATCCATTTGTTTTGCATGCGATTAAAATAAACATGCTTAATAATTAATTACAATGAAAAATAAAGGCTTTGTTATCATAAGCTCTTGCTGTACGTTCAAACATATTTTTATCTGATGAAGCATAAATACAGTGCGTGTCGAAATGATAGGTCCACCACTAAAAACGAAAGTTATGTTGGTAAAAAAGGTTGTATTGTGTACAAAGTACTATTTTATAAACTACATTACTTCCTTGAATGTAAAATAATACATGAATAATATACAAATAATAGGAATAATAAGGAAAACAAAAATTACATGAAAAAGCTGTTTCAAAAAGATAGGTCCACTGAACAAAGCATCAAATTAATGTTGAATTAATAAGAAATTTTTCCACCTTGTTTCAGATAAAGCTCATAAATCCTATTCGGCATGGTTTCTACAAGTTTTTGCAAATACTTTTTCTCGATTTTTGACCATTCGGAGGAAATAGCCTTTTTCAAGTCTGCAGTACTGTTCTACTGCCTTCCGCCTGCATACACCGCTCTTGCGAGTATACCCCACATGTTTTCTACCGGATTGAGATCGCGGCTGCAAGGTGGCCAATCGATAACATGTACACCATTATCCAGAAACCATTCGAAAGTGGACTTTGCAGTGTGCACAGAGCATTGTCCTGTTGGAACATGAAGAATGGGCCCCCAATGTGCTCTGCTTGTGGAAGAAAATATTGTTCAAGCAGCTGTTGATAGCCTTCAGCATTCAAACAATAGTCTACAAATGCTATATCAGTTTTTCCTGCACCTCCGAATCCGGCCCATACCATAACGGAACCACCACCAGAGTGCCTCTTCGAGAATATCTGTCTATCGTTACGCAGATCGTGCCAGTAGTACTGCCAGCCATCTGGACCACCCAGGTTGAATTTCTTTTCATCACTGAATATCACACGATGCCAATCTTGTTTCCAGGACATCACTTCATGTGCGAATTTCAATCTCTTTTCTTTGTGCTTTTTAGTCAATTTCGAAGTCACTTTCCTCTTCACGTAAACTATATTGCCGAACTTCTTTACCACTCTATGGACTATAGATTTTGATATTGGAGAGTTTTGTTGTCTGGCCACAGTGGATAAACTCATATTTCCAGATTTTAACTCCTTTACGATAGTCCTTCTTTGTCGGGGTGTCACTTTTGATGGGCGGCCAGATGATTTTTTACTGCCATAAGCATTTCTAAGTCGCAAACAATTGTTTACAACATTATGTGATCTGTTTAAAAGTTTACCTATTTCTCTATTCGATTTTCCACACGTTTTAAATGCATCAATTTTCCCCTGCTCAACCAGCGAAAGACTGCAACGACGACCCATTTCGTTTGATTACAACGTGATGTTCAAATCTGTTTAAATACCTCCACAGCAGCCAGCATAATCCCGCAGTAAGACTAAGCAACGATAATTATGCAAATTTTCTGGAAATAAACGTGATTGGTGCAAAATTTCTGAAGGCGGACCTATCTTTTCGAAACGGTCTGAAAATGAAAATTTGCATAAAATAAATAGGAATTATTTATTTTTAAGAAATTTCTTCATAAATAGTTATAACAATTACTGATTAATTATCTCTACCAAAAAAGTGATTCTTATTCTCAATTAAGAGCCGAAATTTTGAAAAATGCGGGTGGACCTATCATTTCGATACGCACTGTATATGTATATATATATATATATATATATAGAATAATAAATAAGTAAATAAAAACAGACTAAATAAATCACAAACTGAACATTCATTTTCTTTTTTAGAATTCATTATTCTTTCTGCTTTGTTGCATCTCTAAATTCATGTTTTATAATCGTTGCATTGTAAAATGAATACCTTGCGATGTTTTTGGTAATTATATGAAATTTATTTATTTGTTATAGTTTTTTATACTCTTCAGTTTCCAATACAGTTTATACTTTCCTAAAGTAAACAAAAAGAAAAGAAAAAAGAAATTAATTTTAGTTAAATTGTAACTCCTTTCCCTAATTTAAAAATCAAAATATGGATGAAGTCACTTATCTTTTCCTTCTCTTTGACAGAAATTGAAATTTAACTCATTCTATAGACGATATCTTTCTGAAATTTTCTCGATATTTGAAAGTTTTTTTTTTTAGTTGATTCGATAGATTTAACAAATAAATTATGCAAAATAAGTTTTATTAACACTTGTGCATGCACAGTTAAGAATTATTTAGTAAAAATGTTTATATTTTATCAGCTATTTAAATTGTTACAACAGATTAAGTGTTTTCCTCTGCATCAATCGTTCTGTTGCAATGAAAGTAGTTTTACTGGCAAGGTTAAACTGGCGCAGCAGTTCATTCACTTTCAGTGAGGTTGGCCTTGGCAACAAACTTGGCGAAAAATTAGTAGTTTAGGGTTACGAAAGTCTACAATGAATACCAACTGAGATCTAGAACTAGAACTTTCCATGGGTTTCTAGATAACTCCGCCAAGCCCCTTCGCCAAAGCGTATAAATAGGAGTTTACTTCTGCAAAAATGTGTGTATTGTGTATGTCACTGAGATTCAGTGTTGTTCAGAGAACTATTCTTAGCGATTGCACTTCGGAGAATGTGCTGCCGTTGTAACCACAGTTTTGATGCACCAACAGTGATGCCAGATGGTCGAAAATTATTTCCCCAAACACGTCTTAAAATTTCCCCAAATCAGGGGGTTTGTTTTTTTGAAAAAATTCCCAACTTAATTTCTACTAAAAAGGGAAAATAAAAAATTTTTCAAAAAGAAATATCAAGCAGATTTAAGTGGATTTAAGTGCAGATTTTTCCCCAAATGAAGCATAGGCGTAGCCAGCTTTTCACACGGGGGGGGGGGGGGAGGGGGGGGGTGCCCAAATTTTAATTTGAAATTTTCAGCATAGATATACATACATAGTACGCATATGTGTATACGTAAGCGCGCGTATGAGTATTTTAATATACGTGTATTCATATATATGTCGGTAAATGTACATAATAAATGAATTATGTCATTGCGTGCACAAACATATACATCTATATATATAAAAGAACACTTCCTGAGTGAGTGAGTGAGGGGGTGATCTATCAACGCCCAGACCAAACCCCTGGACCTAGAAGCATGAAATTTTGTGACAATGTTCTTTCTATGACGTAGGCATCCACTAAGAAGCGATTTTACAAAATTCGCCCCCCAAGGGGGGGAGGGGGGGCAAAACGTGATTTCACAAAATCCTTCATATCTCAAAAAAAAAACAGATATCCGTAAAATTTTTGCTTTAAAATATAGCTAATACAAATGTCAAAAAACCAATTTCTGGAATTTTCAAAATTCGGTCCCCAAGGGGGGCGGGGGGGCAAAACGTGATTTCACATGCGTAAAACGTGATTTCGCATAATCCTATATATCTCAAACAAAAAAATAGATATGCGTGAAACTTTTGCTCTAAAATATTGTTAATGCAAAAATCTAAAAACCAATTTCTGGAATTTTAGAAATTCATCCCCCAGGTGAGGCAGCAGGGGGGGGGAGGGGGCTAAAGGGCAAAAACAAATAGATATACAGTTAGGGCGTTCAAAATTGATACAGATAGGTTTTAGAGGCCTGCAAGTCGAATGAGGATATTTTCGATTGTGTAAAGTTATTAGGAGGGGCAGGAAGGGGGGGAGGGGAGAGGGGGGGCAAAAAATAAAAATAGAGTTAGATCGTTCAAAATTGGTATATAGAGGTTTTCGATACTTACAAATCGATTTCGGATATTTTCGAATTTGTAAAATTATTAGGAGGGGCGGCAAAGGGGGGCTATGGGGCAAAAACAAATAGAAATGCAGTTAGGCCGTTCAAAATTGGTACAGATAGGTTTTAGATGCCTGCAAGTCGAATGGGGATATTTTCGAAAGTGTAAAGTTACTAGGAGGGACGGGAAAGGGGGAGGGGAGAGGGGGGGGCAAAAAAATAAAAATAGAGTTAGATCGTTCAAAATTGGTATATAGATGTTTTCGATATTTACAAATCGATTGCGGATATTTTCGAATTTTTAAAATTATTAGGTGGGGCGGGAAGGGGGAGGCGGTAAGGGGGTGGGCTATGGTCAAAAACAAATAGAAATACAGTTAGGCCGTTCAAAATTGGTACAGATAGGTTTTAGAGGCCTGCAAGTCGAATGGGGATATTTTCGAAAGTGTAAAGTTATTAGGAGGGCCGGGAAGGGGGGGGGCAGAGGGGCAAAAAAAAAGAAAATAGAGTTAGATTATTCAAAATTGGTGCATAGAGGTTTCTAATACCTACAAATCGATTGCGGATAGTTTCGAATTTTTAAAATTATTGGGAGGGCGAGAAGGGGGGGGGAGTAGAGCGGCAAAAAAATAAAAATAGAGATATATCGTTCAAAACTGGTGCATAGAGGTTTTTGATACTTACAAATCGATTGCGGATATTTTCAAATTTGTAAAATTATTAGGATAGACAGAAGGGGGGGGGGGCGAAGTGGGAAAATAATAGAAATAAGGGTTAGAGCATTTTGGGAATTTTTTCCGAAGGCAGTGAGAACCCGGTGCGACATTTTTCCTACTCAGATTTTGTTTCTCTTTTTTTTTCACGTGATAAAAATTAATGCAATTTTGAGAATTCATTATAGTGATTCATTTAAAAAAAGGGACCAGCGAAGCGGGCGTTGCCTGCTAGTATTTATATATATATATAAAGAATAATGATATAATTCAACTAGCAGAACTACCCGATGATGCTTGGGTTGAAGTAGGGTTTAAAGAATCTAAGAGAAATTTACAAAGATTCTGATTGTTCAGAAGTTTGAGGTAAATGTAAATGAAATTTTCCATTGTAACAAAACATTGCAGGTGAGGCTGTGAGACAATTTTTAGCACTACAGTTTCCACAAACATTTACCAATTTTTCTGCGCTGACGCTGACAATACTTTGAGACGAGACGCATAATCAAAAGTAGAATCATAGTTAAATGTACACTAAAAACTAATTAGCAGCATCCAATTCTTGATAAATTGTATCATTTATGACGTTTTGGCATCAACTTGAATTCGAATATGCCGTTGCTTTTCAGTTTCTTCTTCTTTTCTCACCTCTGTCTGTTGAGCATCTGCAAGATACCTGCCTAGTCGAAATACAGTAGTTACTTTCTAGTCTCTTACAGCTTTCCTTTTACCTACTTATTCCTGAAATATTTCTTGAATTAATATAAGATGCGGCAGTTAATAATTTCTTGCTGCTTCTCCCTCTGTCATATTCGCTCTCTTCACAGCAGAAGTCTTTCCGCAGAAAAAACTTTTTTTGGAGGTATCACAGATTTTTTTTTTTTTTTTTTTTAGATACTAAACGTAAGTTTTAACTATTTATATGACTGGAGTTTTAGAATAAAATGTTGATATTTAGAAAAAAAAACTTATTAATCCATCTTAATAAAATTCATATTAGAGTCATTCGAATTGAATGTGAATCCCAAACAATCAATAAAAATTTTAATTTTTGATTTTAATGTAAGTACTGAATTCAAAACCTAAAATTATTAAATAAAAATACAATGCCGATGTTAAAAATAAATTAATTAATTAAAAGAAATGCTTAAATATTGTGAAGCTATAATGACATAAATTTTATTTTAATTCCATTTCATTTTCCTTGCGTAAAAAAATACTCATTTTTTTGTGCAATAATGATAATTATTATAATAATTATAATAAATAAAGGGCATGTATTTTATATATATATATATCAGCTCCGTATTTGTTTATAATGTTAAAAGATAACTTAAGGATTTTTTTTTTTTAATTAATATTGTTTAAACTAATCCGGTTGAAGTAAAAAATATAGCATTAGCTAGATTTTGTCTTGATTAATTAGTGTAAAATTTTCAATAGTGATAGGTTGAACGAACAGTGTAGCTCTGCATCGAAAACTAAGAAATCCAAACCGATTCATAAACAGATATAGATTTTTTCATATACATAATGTCAAAAATAAGTTGAAAAATAAAAAGTTTTGACACATTTTTGATGGAAAAGCAGAATTTAATAAAAAAAAAAATGGAAGGGACGAGGTCAGAAATGGAACTTGAGACTTTTGATATAACCCGCCAGTGCTCGACAAACTGAGCTATACGGTTGATATACGAGACGACCAACACTAACCAATCATCAGATGGAAATTTTCATCTGATTTGCAAATAGAAATCTACGCTTCTTTACATAATGAGGGATTAGTGTGAGCCAGATATTACACGTGTTTCAGTTGGTTATATGTGAATCTTACTAGAATTATATTGTGGTAAACTGTGGTGACTAGACTATAATATGAAAACTTTAGGAAAATCGTAATAAATAAGCTCATAAGGTGATATTATTGAAGGCAGGGAAGGGTATGAACGCAGATTGAGCATTTCTGTCTCCGATTGGTCTCTGATCATCAGTTGAACGGATTGCCAAAAAATGATCGCGCATATTTCATAAAAATTGCATAGAATTGGAGGGAAGCAACGAAAGGAACTCACACCAACAAAATCCCACAGAAAATAAACACAAAGTAAAGTTAATGTATCGAAGCAGAAAAAAAGTGTGGAATGACAGTTGAGCAGAATGACAAATGACCACCATACATCAGATGTGCATAAAAAATGGCATAAAACAGCAAAGAAATAACAAAAGAAACTCCTTAAAATAAAATTGCGTAGAAAATCAACATAAGGTAACACATTTGCCAGGCACTATAAGTGAATGAGGGGTTCTGTTTTCGAAGTTGGTAGACGGGTGGTGCCGAGTTCGAATTCAGGTCAAGCCCATCAGTGTAGCCGTTGTGAGTAGTTTTAGCTCTAATTTGAGTGATAGTTTTCGATAAGCTTAAAAGAAACGCAATTTACATTCACTTAAAAGTAAGGAAGATGCGCTGCATTACAACGTTTTTTTGGGTAGATTTTTTTTTTTTTTTTTTTTTGGGGGGGGGGGGGAGGGGGGTGCACATATTTTTCAGAAGGGTGGTGTTTTACTGCACCCAGCAAAACTCTTCATTTAACGAATATAACTATATTCTTAGAACGTTTTAGGCTGCAATTAAACTAAAAACATTTTTTTTAATAATTCAGAGAACTTTTATCCACACTACTTTTTAAAGCTTACCGACTTCAATTATCATTTCAAGTTCCCTCCGCTTATAATATACATTCAGAAAACTTAAAAAATTAAATAAGATTAACCAATGAGAAGTTCCATCAACAAACAATAAAATATTTGAATTTTCCTTTGCACATCCTTATAAGCAGGTCCCATTAGTCCAATCTCAGTGAGAAATATGCAATATCATAGTTCCATGATATTGGGATTAAATACGATTGTGAGTTCTTTGCGACTGCATTAGTGTCTAGGCTTGGGTGAAGTGTTCCTCACGGAGAGGGGACTATCAGGGTTCCTAGCTTATATTCAAGCAAGTTTTTTTTATTTTTATTCATTTTTTTGGGCGGGGGGGGAGGGGGAAAGAAGGCTTTAAACAGCTAGGTGGCCGAAACGCTCTGTTCAAACTTGGCACCTCTGATGTACCAGCTCTGAGAGCATTGCCACATTTGATATTTAGGAGCAGCAAGAAATAAAGTGAATATATATACTAGCAGACTTTGTCGCTTCATTGGTCGCTACATTTAAGTAAATTCTCAAATTTCCATATCATTATTAATAGAATCTCAAAAAAAATCAAAAATGAAAAGAAAAAAAAATCGCTGAAATTAGACGGAATTTCAGCTAAAATTCCCACTGCGTTAGGTAGGGATTTTTCCGCTCGCAACATTCTGCTCGCTCGGATTCGTGTTTCCATTGCCATCGGCAGCGATTTACCCGCAATTCACCTTCTCTCTCTCTCTCGCGGATAAGTTAGAAGTTTCACGAATTCCACCAATTGCGTACACTTAAACAACAACCGCACACCAAAATTCGCCATTCTAAGATAATTTGGAGCATATTTAAGCTTAAAAGCGTGTTTTTTGTCCCCTCCCCCCTCCTCTACGGGAAGTTAGAAAGTAATTTCGAAAAATCCCTTTGTGGTGTGTGTATTGGAAACGTGTAACTAATCGACACATCAAAATATCGTTTATCTGAGATAATTTGGAGCAGAATTACTCTTGAAAAGGTGTCCCCTCCCCGCCTTTAAAAAGCGGGGGGGGGGGGGGGGGAATTTCAGAAAATCCATTTGTTGTACGTGTTCAGTACGCATAATTAAACCACACATAAAAATTAATCTGATTCTATTTAAAAATGTGTTTATTCCCACCCACCCACCCCTTTGAGGAAAAGGAGAGGATTTTCATAAAACCTAATTATGCTCATAAAGAATCCACGCACTAAAATTTGTGACTGCAGCTTCCGTAGATTTCCCAGGACAAATTTAGCGCTAAAAAGGGATCTCGAATTTGCCTCCTTATAACCCTCCTTATAACGCACCCCCCCCCCCCAAAAAAAAAAAAAAAAAAAAAAAAAAACATTTTATACCACTTCTGGTAT
Source organism: Salticus scenicus (assembly GCA_963930645.1). Taxonomy (NCBI): domain Eukaryota; kingdom Metazoa; phylum Arthropoda; class Arachnida; order Araneae; family Salticidae; genus Salticus; species Salticus scenicus. The sequence continues at coordinate 58,471,631 of OZ005655.1, forward strand.
TTACTCAAAAATCCGGAATTTCAGAAAATTACCTCTGAAAATCAATTTTTTCCCTCCTCCCCCTTAAAAGTAGAAAAATCCAAAATCGCAGAAAATTCTATTTTCGTATTCAAGTCTAGTCTCTTCATGTGCAATTTCTTCATCGTAAAGTAATTTGGAGCCGAGTTATGCTTACTAACGAGTTTTTGACTCTCGGTCCCCAGGGGAAGAACTGAGTGAATTTTGGAAATTTTTATAGGTATACTTTTAAGCTATGTCAGACCTAAATTCTTGCCAAATGTCGTTGAATTGCGTCAAGCCATTCTCACGTGAAACACGGACAAAAATAGTTAACAGATGCACTGACACACAATGACCCCCCCCCCTCCTAAACAAACACATAGAAAGTCATTTTCCGCTTTCAAGATGTTTAAAACGGGAAGATATCGCAAAATTTTTTGATTCTAAGAAACTTACAAACAAAAGTCTGTTTTTATGAATATACATTAAAGTTTTTGGTATATTTTCTCTTGCTGAAAATTTTACTTACCAGTGGCAAGTAAATTGGTGAAATTCCTCACATCTGGGTGTGCACGAACGGGGGGGGGGGTGCCCGGGCACCCAGGGCACCCCCCCTGGCATGTGAAGGCAATTTTTGAAAAAAATTCCCAAATAACAATAAAGCTATTGAAAATTCCTGGTCGTAGGGATAAATCATTACGTTGACAACATTGACAGAAAGTTGAACTTCCCAATTTTGTCCCCAAAAATTTTAGAATTCCCCAAAAAAGTCCCCACAAACATTCGGTCCCCAAAATTGTCCCCAGAAGCCTCAAAAATCCCCAAAATGGGGACAAAATCCCCAATGGGGACAAAATCCACAAAATCCATCACTGCACTAATTCGAGAAGCTGCGGTGAATAAACAGCATTCATAGACTAGAATCTGCCTGCTTTACGAACTACTTCCTCGCACAAAAGTCGACAAATTTTCCGTAACAATAGTTTCATATTCCGATTGCAGTATATGTTGTGTCTTCTGTTGTATGTCACTTTTTCTAAAACTGATGTTGCATTGGTTAAAAAACTCTACATTTTATATACAAAAAATATTCGAAAAATGTTTGTTGCTGCAATCTTTAAATTTCCATGAATATGCGTGCCATTCACTTACCCGGGGCCTGATTATCCAAAAGGCTCAGGAAGCCCAAGCTTCCCCTCTAAAATTTAAGAGAGGGCCCCATAAGGATTAAAAGCATGGTCTTGAATTTTTTGTTTCATATTTTCACACTGAGATTGAATTTTTTCTGGGAAAGGTTACCTAAAACAAGACAAAACACTCACTATTTACGGAAAAATCTATTATTTAACCTAAAAAATCTGAATGTTCTTAATAAAAAAGTTGTATGATTTTAATTTTCTGTGTAGAAACTACCCAGGTGTATGAAAATATATATAATAATAATAATAATAATAAACACACTATGTTTTGGTCTACAGCATTTTTATATTACAATATGTAACAGGAAAACAAGATTTTCCGAAATGAAAGAGGGCCCCGAAATGATGCCGAGCTTCCCCTAGCTTCAAAGCTTAATCGGGCCCTGCACTTACAAATTAAAATTTATAATTATTTATAAGAAGGACCATTATCACATGCTACAACGACAACGGATTTCAAGTATTACTTTCTACAGGGTAATCCAAACATTATGGATTTTGTTTAATTTGTTACAGCCCCCTTTTGACTTCGGGGTAAAACCTTCGCTGAAACATATGAAGCATAACATATTCTTTACAACCGACAAGTTTGAAAACTGAAATAGGGAAATGAAAAGCAAAGGCATGAGTAAGCCGATGTGCAATTTCTGTGTTGAGGCCAATAATTTGCACACCATTGTACTATTTTAAAATTATAATAAATTTTCATATATATATATGTAATAAAAACAGGGATTGATCAGCGTTTCTGTAGTCATTGATTAGCAGTCAAGCTCACGAACTACAAATAATCTTGTGACAAAGGTCTTTATTATATCCAAATGAAGGCTGAAGGTGATAGAAGGCAGCGGAAAGTTCATCTTCTACAATGCACGGAGTTATATAGGGATTTCATTTGACATACAGTCGGTAACAAAAGTGCCCGAACAGAAACAAAAATTCCTATATAAAAAAGTAGTGTTAATACTGTTTTGTTAATTAAATCCTTGTCGAATCATGTAACATGATTCGACATTCGATTTATGTTGTGGATGCAGAAAGATTGGGAATCAGAAGGCTTTCGTCGTGCATTTGATCGTTGATCGTTAGAAGGGTTTCCCTTTTTTAACGAACGATATCCGCGGCTTTTTTAAAAGCATATAATCCGTAATTTTTATATGTTGTCCGTAATGCCGTAATTACTGCCGTATTTCCGTAATAACTAAACTACGGACAAACCGTAGTAGTTGGCTATCTCTGCATGTTCTTGGACTGACTAAGAACATGATTCGACAAGGATTTATTTAACAAAACAGTATTAACTCTACTTTTTTTTACATAGGAATTTTTACTAGAGTTCGGACACTTTTGTTACCGACTGTACATGTATTATATTATTTTATGTGCACACTAATACTTTTTAAAGTATATTGATATTTAAAAAGTAATGCTCTTTGAAGCTTCCATTAAAAAAAATAAAAAACAAGATAGCATATCAGTCCTGTAATAAGAATGAATTTCCATGATCCTAATTTGTTTTAATAAATAGCAATCATTCTGGAATGTTAGATATGTATACTAGATAAATATATCAATTCTTTTGTTCTAAGCGAAAACCTTTTTTCTCTTTTTATTTATTTTCTTTCGTAAATGAAAAAAGAAAAATTTTAATTGCAAACGGTTCTGCATGACAGAGTAACAGGTGGTACTTCCTTTTGCTTCTAATTTTTTTTTTTTTTTACCTTTATAAAATCTCTAGAGGATAACACTTTAGCATTTTGATTCATTTCTGAGAACAAGTTGTAAAGGGCACAAAATGGCGGGAAACTTACATGTGTGATGGAATTTCTGCCTGCTGCTCTTCTCAGGTCAGTAGTTTTTCGTGCATCGATGCAACACGAACGAAAAATTTTTGTTTATGTCTTTTATTTTCTTTTTTAATTTCCGCGAATGAAACAGTAGCGTGCCCGCCTGGCGTGTCGATCACAAATTATTTGCAGGTGCGTTCGTAACAAGGTCGACGTCGTTAAAAGATTGGAGCACAGCACAATAGAAGGAAATGACCGCGGCAGGTTGGATATCACCTGAAATGCATATGAATTACGCTGCTCTTTTCATTACTTTGCTTGTTTCTTTTTTTCGCTTTCTAATTCCTCAATGCTTTGCGGAGGATAATACATTACGTGACGATAGTGTAAAAACACTGTTTTTAGTATGTTTTCTTTCGTTGTAAGGTACCAGACAAGAAGCAGGTGTTGATTTTTGCTTATTTATTCTTAGATATTGCATTCCAATAATTCCAACATTTAGCTTTAAATTTACTAATTAAAAAGAATCAAGAAACAAGAATACTTATAGATCACATAATTAATTTTTAGTCACAACTGAATGTTTTATATAAAGGCTTATGTTAAATTTCCATTTAATATTTATAAATTGAACTATTTTAGGTTTGTTTGGTAAAATACAGGGTTTGCCATAAGTCTGTAGACATTTAAAAAATTCATAACTATTGAATGAATTGATAGAATTGAACGCAGTTTCCGAAATCCTTCTCGTGAAGGTGTTTTTTTTTTTTTTTTTTTGTAAAGAAAAAATAATAATTAAGCTATTTGTTGATAGAGGGCGCTGTGTGTGACCAGATTGCACATTATCTGTCTAACTATCGTCGATAAAAAAATTAACTATACTTTCCTCCCCCCACCAAAAAAAAAAAAAAAAAAAAAAAACCTTCTCGAGAATGATTTTTTTGCAAACCACGTTCAGTTCTATCAATTCATTCAAGAGTTATGAATTTTTAAATTGTCTACTGACGTATGGGACACCCTGTATATATTCAGAGAACAATTCTTATGATTTTTGATATATTTTTTACTGAAACATTTAAAACTGCACTTTTTCAGTTTGCATTTTTTCAGGAATTCATGATTATCAAAATGCTAAAATTTTTATAGATATTTTCGAAAACACTTTTTTTTAAAAAAAAAAGTTTAATAGAACTTATTAAAAAAAAAAAAAAAAAAAAAAAATTAGAGATGGATTTTGAAATTTATTAATAAGTTTTTGAGGGGGGGGGGAGTAAATGTGTATGTAAAAATTTGCAAAAATATATATATATATATATATATATCTTAATATATATAAATCTCATGTCACAATGTTTGTCCTCAATGGACTCCTAAACCACTTAACCGATTATAATAAAATTCGCACACCATGTGCAGTTCGATCCAACTTGAGAGATAGGATAGTTTAAATCTCAAATTATAGTCGCAATTTTAATTTATTGCTAATTATTTGTCTGTTATTATTTGACAGTCACAATTATCTGTTAACTCCAAATGATTCTAACAGATGTCGATACCTTTCGACTGGGTTGAAATGAAAGCTGAAATATATTTGGTGCTGCCATCTACACAAAGAATCTTCAACTTTTTAACCTATTAATAAATTTCGTATAATTCAATTATTTCCACATTTTAAATTTTTGGTGTTAGCATAGCCGGCCACGTGTTACTTAGACTGAAGTGTAAATTGAATTCATATTATAATGAAGATAATACAGTGAAATTAATCCTGTTTTTTACTTATTTGTGCTTCATTGATCAAAACTTTATAATTTAATCTGTATATATATATAAATTACGTGTCACGATGTTTGTCCGGGGTAAACTCCTAAACTAAGGAACTGATTTTGATGAAATTTTGCACACTGTGTGCAGTTTGATCCAACTTGAGAGATAGGATAGTTTTTATCTCAATTTATTGTCACAATATTGTTTTATTGCAATTATTTGTTAATTATAGACCTTTATTAAAGTTGCTCCAAAATATCTGTGAGTTCCATTAATTTAATTGTTGCCAAAAAAAAAAAAAAAATACGAGTTCATTTTCTTTCGACATAAAAATAAATACATTTAATCAAACGTGAACGTTAAAAAATTATAAAAAGTTAAATTATGCATCTCACGAAAATTGACGTCATAATCAATTTAAAGATTTTATACACATTGATAAAGTGCTAATGTAGTTCTATCATAGATATAGTAATATATATAGATCTCTCATCCCCATGTTATCGTAGAAAGATTTTTGATGCCGAAAAAAGATAAAAAATAAAAGCTTTGGAAACAGCCATTAAGTGGTATTGAAAAAAAAAAAAAAAAAAAAGAAAAAAAAGAAAAGAAAGAAAGAAATATGAATTTGAAACTGTATCTGGAGTCTTCCATTCCCCTTTAGCAAATAAATTATTCATAAATTTTATTTGCTAAAATATTAGTATGTATTCCCGTGTGTATTCACTCGGGGAAAGACGGCCATATTTTGGTAAAAACGTCGTCTTTTCCCAAATGAAAAGGAATAACTTTTTTCTCCCCAATGATCACTCTATTCTATATATGCTATACTATATCTATGAGTTCTATACGCAAGCGAAGTGTGACTCACTGACCGTCTGTGCAGCCAAGAAAAAGATTTCCTATGTTAATTGCCCACTGGATTTTTTGTAAGAAATTATTAAAAATCGAGGAAATTTATTTCCCGATTTTAATCCTTATATTTGGGTATAGATATGTATTAGTTATCGCGGGTGTTAGATTGAATTATTTTGCTGTCAAATTGACAAAATTTTAATTTTAAATTTTTAAACTCTGTCGCCCTTGGCTTTTTTTATTATTATTATTATTATTTGGCGATCAAAAGCGTAACACGAAAATATACATGCCAGATGTATGCATTGTACGAAATGTAATATGTATTATTCATTGTACGTATGTATGACATGTAATATGTATTGTACGAAATATTGTTTCATATTATTCATTACTCTTTTAATATAAGTTGTTAAAATAACCATGATTTTTGAAAGGAATTAAATATTTTCGCCAGATAATTTGGCGATATTCTTTTTTTTTCGCCAAGGATGACAGAAATGAAATCTATTCCGCTGCAAAATATTAGTATCTTACATCAGATATTTTATTTAGACATTTGAAAACAAATTTGACTTCAAACTATGATAGAATATTTATCATTTTCCTTTTAATTTGTATATTATTAGTATATTAAAATTTAAAAGCATGGTATATAAAAAGTTTTTTTTTTTTTTTTTTTTTTTTTTTTTTAAATCTTATAATTATTCTTATCTTAATCCTCAATGTTTCCCATCTTTATTGACTTGAATTTACTATTAAAATTTTAACATACTCAAAAACTTCTCATCACTTCGTTAAAATACACTAAACTTTTCCAAAATCTTTTTGTATTTAAAATGATACATGTATTTACTTTAAATGTCCAATATTTCATAAGATTTCCAATTTTAAAGTTTTAAAATATTTATCAAATTTACTTATTTTTCTGGTTTAGCCTTATTGTTTTCCCTTTTATAACTACAGCTGTTGCCCTCTTTAAAATATTTAAAATGATGAGGTCATTTAATAGTAAAATTATCCATTATAGCATATATTATATTTCACTCCTCCATAAAAATTGATTTTAAAATCGTCTGTTTCTTTTATACTTTTATTTTAATAGAATTTTAATAGAATTTAATTTATATATTAGTCATTTTAGCAATTTTATCCAAAGTAGCATTAGAAATAATATATATCACTTCTCCATTAAAATTTATGGGACCCTACAATAAAATTAATTTGTGCTTAATATCAACACTACGAAAATTTTTATCAATCGCTTCCAAATTTTGACCTAAGTTTCAAATCTCAACCCTGTGGGTTTTTACATCGGCTACAACGTTTTCGTCTTTGTTCGTAAATAATAATTTAACTGTACTAAATAGTTTACAGCCGTATAATTCAACGTATAACTTAGTCACAGCAACGCGTGGCCGGGTCTGCTAGTATATATATATATATATATTTTTTTTTTTTTTTTTTTCTTTCCAAAATATTGCAAAATCCATCTCTAATTCTTTAAGTAGGTTCTATTAAACTTCGAAAAAATTATAAAGTCTTTTTCTAAATATCTGTAGAAGTTTTAGCATTTTGATGATCATGAATTTATGAAAAAATGTAAACTGAAAAAACGCAATTTAAAGATTTCAAATCTGCGGAAAGTATATAAACAACCATAATATTTTAAATATATATTTTACTGTACAAAAATAATATAGTTCAATTTATAAATATTAAATGGAAATATAAGCTTTTATATGAAAATTTCAGTGGTGCGAAGTCAAAGGTGCCTAGCCCCCGTAAAAAAGATTAAAGAAAACATGACAATAACAAGAAAGTACTTTTTCTAATATGTTGCATTATATATCATCAGATTAGCAGCAAGAGTCAATTTTTCCCAAACATTTCATAAACGTTGTTTTTCATAATAAGCATATAATGTATAATGTTTGTTTATTTCCGTTAGGAGATTCCGAAATATAGCTGTCAAGGAAAACGTAGCATAAAAGTGCCACAAGTCGAGAAATATACATCAAAAACAAACTAATCAGCATCAGTTTATATCAGAATTCAACTGCACACTAGGTTTCATGGAATTCCGAACATGCAATTCATAAGTAAGCTACAATATTTGTATCCTATACAGACACATACAGCATCATTTAAATATAGTCATAGAACATTTCAAAATCTGTAAATTTATTGAAAATTAGAAGTCGAAAATTTGAATCAAATTATATATTTTCCTTTTATGAATATAATTGAAAATAATATGGTCATTATAAACTTAAAAAATTTCCTTTGAAAAATTAATTTCGGGTTGGAGGGGTAATAATAATAATTTAAAATCTTAATTATTTTTATCCTTTCATACATATATATATATACAGTAGACTCTCGTATAACGCGGGTGATACGTTCCGCGTAATAGGAAATTGCGTTATAGGAGACATACATTGAGCAGACGATTTCATTCCGGAATGAGACCAAAAGCGTCGAGTGTTGGCATAGTAACGGAGCAATCCTTATCTGCAATAATAATATTATAGTTTAAAAAAATAAAGAACACGCTTTTATAGAAATGTGAACTAAAAAGCACAAAATATCTATCTTAGTATTAAAATTCAGGGTAAGAGAAAATCGTGTGAGTGACACACCGTAACATTTAAATCTTTACATTTAAATCTTTAATTAAAATAACTTAGAATTAACAAAAACCATTTTTGCATCACGCTATCCAAAACATAGTATCATAGTATCCAACCAAGTGAAAATTTGCGCAAAGAGGTAGTGTGACTTAAAGAAAACATTTACACAATTTTTACTTGCAGTTTTGGATAGCGTGATGCAAAAGATAAATCAATTTATTGATAAAAATAATTTTAATTTATAATGCAAACTCAGTGAAAGTATAATTATTTGACAGTATATTTGAAAATTAAAAACACTGTTTCAGTGTGTAAATATACCTTATTAGACAAAACAAAAGTAATTTTAATGGAATCTGAAAACAAATCTTTTAAAATAACACCGAGGCGCCACTGGAATTTTTAATAATTCCTTTTAAAAGTGCTATTTTGAATTTGAAATGTTTGTGAGTGTATATCTGTCTGATCTTGAAGCTAAAAATATTACGTTTGCATTATAAATATAAATAAAAGTAAAAAGTAAATGATCAAATAAGAAAATCTATGTATATTTTAACTAATTGAAAGCGTCACTTAAAATTTCATACCATTATTTTTAAGACTCATATTTCAAATTCTTATAGCCATAAAGTAACGGCGTCACAAACTTTTAACCCGTTAAGGGTTTTTTTGTACTAATATCATTACTTTTTAGGGGTTATTGATCAAAAAATTAAAGCGAATCCTTTTGGCTCCTAGGAAGAGTAAACTGATTTATCTTTTATTATGAAGTTGCCACCATTTTTTTTTTTTTTTTTTTTCAAAATGGCAGCTACAATTTATTAATGGACTTGGTGGATTTAGTAATGAAGGCTATGTATATATGGAGTTTTAAGCAAATCGGTTTATAGGACCTTTCTAATGTAAATTTGAAATTTTCAATGGGCTGGCACAGAGAAACAAGAAGGTAGATTAAGTTGGCAAATGAACATAACAAATACATTTCTGAGATAAATCTACACTACAAATTTAGTTTGAATTAATTCAGTATTTCAAACGTTATCATGCTGACACATTTTCAAGTAGCCTACCACTTGGAAACAAAGGGGAGCTTCGCACTAGAAAAAGTATTGGGTGGGATTCTCAAACTCTTAAAAATGATAATAATAATAAGTGGAAAATTTCAAATTTATGTTAGAATTACGTAATTTACATTTTGCAAGTTTCTTTTTAGAGAATTACAAATTCAAATTAAACAATTAAAAAAAATCAAATTAATGTTAAAAATGAAAATTTATTTATTTTCTTTTCCCTTTTGAGGCTAAGTATAGATACTGCTCCAATATTCACAATTTAATTTTCATCAAAAGTGCAAGTAAAAATTATTTCATAAAAATATTTGTGAAAAAAAAAAAAATACACAAAATATAAATTAAGCTCTACATTTCTATAATTTTAAAAATAAAAGAAAATCATTTGGAGAAAAATTTTATGGAAAATACAAGTTAAGCTAAAGTTAATACAAATTAAGTAAATACAAGTTAAGCTTAAGTTTTATGGAAAATACAAGTTATATATATATTTCTTTTTAAAAATTAAAAATCTCTTTATAAAATACAGTTAGAGTTTATTCATATATTTACTTTTCAGACTTTAAAATGATACATATTTTAAATATTAACATAATCAAACTAATTTTTTTTATTATTATTTAAAGCAATAATAACTAGGGGATGAAAGAGGGGATAAATCCACTTTATATTAAAAAAATAATAATAATAAAATAAAATTAATGAAAAATGCGTCAAATAGTAATTATTGAAAAACACGTCAAAATAAATAAATAACGTCTTTTCTTTGAAACCCATAATAATTTACATTTAAAAAATATAATTATCTCTTTCTTTCTCTCTTTCTTTCCTTTTTTTTTTTTTTTTTCTTTTCTTTTAATTAATTAATTTCTGCATGAAAAATTCTATTTCATAAATATATTTAAAACTACAATAAACAAAAAAAAAACCCTTTAACTTTAAATAATTATTTCTACATGTTTCTAAGCAATTAAGAATGTTTTTTTTTTTTTTTTTTTTTTTTTTTTAATTTTTTTAAGAAAAATAAATTAAATATAGGAATGTATATGGTTTTAATATAAGCTACTAGTTGGCGCCATCTAGTAGCTTATATTAAATCCATGAAATTATTACCTTCATGATTAAAACCACGCACACACACACACATATATATATGTTCTTAAAAAAACAGACAAACAAACTTTTAATTGTTTAGAAACAGGTAGAAATAATTATTTAAAATTCAAAGAGGTTTTTGTTTATTGTAATCGTAAATATATTTATGAAATAGAATTTTTCATGCAGAAATTAATTAATTAAAAATTTTTTTTTTTTAAATATACAAGTGTATTTATCCTGAAAAGTAAATATATGAATAAACTCTAACTGTATTTTAAAAAGAGATTTTTAATTTTTTAAAAGAAATATATATACATATATATATTTGCGAAAGTGTATGCTTTAAATTAAAAACAAAAGATGGTGCCAAAACTCTATTTGCTGTTTTTCCCCATTCCCAGTGCGGAAAGATACATGAATAGGAATCGCAAATCATTGATCTACTATAAAATCGATGTTTATGAATGATTAAAAATTTTTCGCTTTAAAAAATTATAAATTCATCATTATTATGATAAAATGGAATATCTAAAATTACAAAATACTTCCTTATTTAAAATGTTATCTAAATACTTTTTTGACTAAATATGAAATTTTGAAATCAAAAATATCTTTTTCATAACAGAAGAGAAAATATATTTAAGTGAATTTGACTTAGTATATGTACAATAAATATATAAAAAATGTAATAAAGTATTTTTGCGTTAAAAAAGGAAAATTTAAATAATTCTTTGACTGCATTCACGTTGGTCAATCAACCAACGGGACCAACTCAAGCCTTGCAATTAAGAACCGCATCACGACGTTTTTGCAGAAGAAAAACATGCAATTGGCGGAGTAATATAATTCCATTTTTAAAATAAATTATATAAAAAACAAGAGTTTTCCTGAAAAAAAAAACGAAAACGAAAACGTTACTGGATTCAGAAGGATCCCATTAACAACATATATTAATTAGAAAAAAATCGCTCGTGCCATTTTACAGATAATTTTCATGATTTTAGTCCATTACACCATCGTTTTTCTCCATTTGGCTTTAAATTGAGATTCAGATTTCAAAACATACTGTATGTTGATATGTAAAAATTTCAGGATAGATTAAGACCGCTGTGATATCGAAAATCACATATTCTAAATTATGTATTACATTTCTGATAAATTTAATTCTTTCCCAATTCATTTTCTATCTGTATAAAAAGCGAGTTAATATATGCGGTTTCATTCTTTATTTCTTCTTACAAAAAGAGCAAGCCATACTATTCCTTTCATTTAAAAGAAATAATAATAATAAAAGCAAGAGATGATCTTTCAATCGCTTAATTCTGTGGAGAACAATTCGTTTCATCGCAATTAAATAAAACAGAATAAAATGTTTCCTGATGTCATTTTGAAAATTGAACAGATCTCACATCTGCGACGTAAAAATAGAAATCGCGTATTCTTCTTTGACTAAGGTTTATAAATAAAAATTTAACGATAAAATTCTTGTGGTCAAGAGTTAAGGTTGGTTTGCCAGATTCTCACGAACTGATAACGGATTTTTGGCTACGAAATCAATCGCCAATTTATTTTAAAAAGTTACACTAAATTAGCTGTAACTGAAAAAGTTGGGTGTTGCCTTGGCTTAACTTTTTATGTGGTTTTGGGTAATGTATCCATCCAGCCAACAATTTCATCACTGCATCTTCTCTGCTGCTGAAAAGACGTAACTTTTGAATACTTCTCTCCCCGTGTCCATCCCGTTCATTTAATGTTAATTCATATTCATCTTCCATATATTATACATAAAAAACTTTATTCTAGATGTTTCGGGTGACTATTTGTACTGTGAATTTTTTCAAAGGAATTTATGTGTTATTGAAATTGCAAGACATATGATGACTTTGAATTTTATTAAATGATTGCATTATAGATTTCGCTTGCCTGAGTTATTTGTGGGACATAACGCTTCTTCTGATTATCTTCACGGCTGTTATAAAGAAAGAATTCACACTACCTACCAAATAAATTTCACATATTATGTGGTGCTTCATACCAGGCGAAATCTTAGAAAATTTATGCAAGAATTTAAAAATGGGCACGGGGAGGAGAAAAAACTGCAACATTATAAAATTTTCTTTTTCGGATGCACTTTTGAACTACCTTGAAATTTTTTTTTGCCTGTGTTGCTTTTCAATATTACTTTATCTGCTGCAGTTGTTTCGCCTATAAGCACTAACTCTTCAGAGTAAAAACTTTTATATATTATTGAAATATATATATATATATTCCCGGAACAGTAATAGAAACATTTTTAAGAACTTTCACTTCTGTTTGTTGGACTGCCTATGCTGGTGATGTTCTATACTGTCGGTGTTCCTGTCAAGAGGTCCCTGTTCCTGTTTTCTGTCTGGCTTGGCTTGTGATCGTCCGATGTCTCTGCCGATTCCCTATTTGAGACCCGTCATTCTGTGTGCAGTGTTGGAGCATATTGTCGTTGTCGTCGTCCGTATGTGCTTGCTTCTCTGCCTGCAGTGGTGTTCAGTGTTTGTGTCGCATCATGCGCTTGTGATGACAACATTTCTCCAGAACTTCCTCTCAGGTGTGCTGCTGATTTAAAATCAATGCAAATAATTTCGTTCGTGTTTCTAGTCGACCTTCGATAATTATTTCAGCAGGTGATTAATTCTTCAAAAGAAATTTTTATTGAACGTCAGTCCGATACTGACTATTCCGTTCGCTTGTTTTTAAAAATCAGGCTTGAAGAAGAACTATTATCGTGATGTTCCAACGACAAAAGTTTTCAATTTATAGTGCTTTGAATGTCCGCTTCCTCATATAATAAGCCGCTTCCTCAAATTACATTTTGTATGAATTTACAAATTTTTAAGTGTGACTACTATTGACGCAATACTAACAACACCATTAAAATATCTATTTATAAAAAACTCAACATATTAAAATAAAATAAAATAAAATAATAATTCTACGTATTAATTATAAAAAAAAAAAAAAAAAAAAAAAAAAAGACATATTTCTGTTCAAGTAAGTAAACTATTTCTTAATTTCTATACATGAAATAAATAGTTAAAATACATATATATAACATTTTTAGTATTTAAATAATAACAATTACATTATAATACATGTCTGTATTTCATTTCATTTATTTTCTTTTCATACTAATTTTGCTTGTTATAAGGTAACTGGCTCATATGATATATGGTTTCATAATTTACGTGTTATAAATGTTGATATTTTTAATATTAAATTATGACATTGAAAAATTAATATTTATCATATTTTTTACAATAACATTCATTCGTTCTATTATTTAACAATTGAATTTATTAAATTATTTATTTATGCAATATATATATAATTTTGTTCATATTTTTGCAAATAATTAAAATAATAATAATAGTAATAATAGTAATAATAAGTATTATTTACTCATTTCTTTAAATAGTTATTGCTCATACAACTTACATTTGAGTAAGCGTTTGCATACATATATGTTGCATACATTTTATATCATAAATCGACAGAAATTTTACATATTTTCATAAAGTTTTGTGGGTTATACATTTATAATTTATATTGATTTATTACATTTATTGCACAACATATATTTTTATAACAACTAATTTCTGCCATGACTGATCTTATACATTAAGATCTTATATATATATTTAATATATTTTTGAAAAGGAAGTATTCAAACCAAAATATATTTTGTGCAATCTTTTTTTAAATTTTTTTGTGGTAATGAAAGTTATATATATATATATATATAGTACATATTCAATATATAGTATATATATATAGTATTCAGTTTTTCATTTTGGTAATTAAATTATTTAGTAATAATGGCCACCAATATTATGATTCCAACTTTTGATGGGGATCCAAATTTTCTTAAATTCTTTTTTGATCAGTTAAGATCGTATGCAGAGATTGGTGGTATAAAATCTAAAGAAATCATTTTGATTCTAAAAAGTAAATTGATCGGTCCTGCACAAAAATTCATGTTAGAAAATGAAATTTTATATAATGCAACTGATCTGGAATTTATCGAAAAAGAATTTACTAATTTCTTTGCCTTACCGTCTTCAACATACAATATTAATTCATTTAATAACATCACAATGATAAAATCAGAGTCGCCAAAACATTTTGCACACAGATTAAATTGTGTCGCATCAAAAGCATTTCCTGATATTTATGACACAGAAGCACTAAACTCACTAAAATTCTCTAAATTTATTTCATGTATACCACCAAACATTAGAATTAAGCTTCAAGAGGAAGGTATTAATAAATACAAAGAAGCTGTTGATAGGGCACAAAAACTATTTGAAATTCATGTGACAGAGGATATGACAAAAAACACAGAAAACACAGACACAAACAGTAACATCATTTTGGAGAAAATCAATTTTTTGACTGAACAAGTTAACAGCTTATCATGTAAACAGGATAATAAAAAAGACTATCATGATAAGCAGAACCATCAATTGCAAAACAAGAGAACAAAATATTCTCCAAAAATGCACAGATTTGCTGATAATCAAACACACTTTAAAAATAAAAGAACTTTCTTCCAAAATAGACAAAGTAGAAACAAATTCAATTCTAGAATTTGCCAAATTTGTGAGAAATATGGACACACTGCTAAATATTGCTTCAGATGGAAGAGACAAAATTTAAGAAAACAAGATTATAGACACTACTCACACCAACAAAATTCTGAAGCAAATTTTCGAGACAATACAAAGTTTAGAGAGGATAGGAATTTAAACTGATAGAGAGATTTATTCCTACTGGTGAGAATATTTCTCAATCTCTACAATCACCAGTATTTTCTACGCTAAATAATGATATACCAAAATTAACAAATCGTAGGCTAGTTAATTCTGTTGCTTCTCAAACAAATTCTATCATTACGATTTCAAACAATGTAGCTATTCAAACAGAAACGGAGCAAAGAAGTAAATATATTTGTAATGTATATCAAAATGCTTCTTCTTTACCACTTATTAATGCAGTGATGGCTCAATCAAAAGTAAATTTTTTAATTGACACAGGCAGTTCGTTAAGTCTACTTTCACAAAAATTGTTTAATCAAATTAAAACATCTTTGAAATATAAAAGAAAATATTACAATTAAGACTGTCAATTCTGAGGTTAATTTCTCATCATGTATAAGTGCATCTTTTAAAATTGAACAAAAGAATTTTCACCATACATTTTATATAGTTGATATCCCTTCATCCTCGTCCTTCCAAGGAATTCTTGGAATTGATTTCATTAAACATAATAACATCCAAATTGATTTTGCTCATGACTTACTAAAAATAAATGATACATCAATTCCATTTTACTCTTGTAATGAAGAGGATGATGGTACTTGTAATCACAATCATACTGACCATGCACATAAAAAAAATTGCATTCCTGCATATTTACATTCTAAATGTATTCTCAACCCATATGAAACAAAATCAATTAAGGTATTCACCAAATTAAAACCTGATCCTACTGAATATATGTTTGAGGGAAATGAAGATAAACAGATAAACTTTTACGATTCTCTTATATCATTCAAGGACTTCCAAAAAGGTTACAATAGGAAAAATCATATAAAAGAAATTTATAATTTCCAAATTTATGTATCAAATAATTCTGAAAAGAGTGTTCATCTTAACAAAAACATGAATATAGGTAAAATTACTTTGGTTCAACAAATCAAAAATTTTGATGTAAGTGAAATTATTTGGAATGATGGCAATCACACGGAATTTAAAAACAAAACTGAACACTCTATCAATTTAATTCAACCATCAGAACAAATTTTAAACAAAAGAAAATCAGATTTAACTCATTCTGACTTCAAACTTGATCACTTATGTAAAGAAGAAAAAGAGCAGTTGCAAAAATTACTATTCGAAAATTTTGCTGTTTTTTCAAAATCTTTAGCAACCTTAGGACATACTGATAAAGTTATTCCAAATTTAAAGCTCACAAATGATTTTCCAATAAAAACTCTTCCTTTCCCAATACCTCAAGCTCTGCAAAACGAAGCTCTCAATCAAATTAGAGAACTTGCAGATGCTAATATCATTGAGCGTAGTTGCTCTGAATGGGCCTGTCCCATCCTTTTGGTAAAAAAGAAACCGGATGGTTCAGGAAAACAAAGATTCAGACTAGCTTTAGATCTAAGAATGCTAAACACGGTAATTCAGGGTTCTTCTTACCCTTTACCAAAAATTCAAACTATTATTTCAAATTTATCATCATATAAATATTTTACGTCATTAGATTTTCAACAAGCATATCATCAAATCGATTTACCGGAAAAATTTCAAGATTATGTTACTTTTACATCAATGTTTGGTTCTTATAAATATAAACGTTTATGTTTTGGTCTTAAAACAGCTAGCTCTATTTTTCAATCACTTATGGATAGTCTTTTAGATGAAATTCAGGAAGATGGAATCTATTCCTATCAAGATGACTTAATTTTAGGGCCTAACTCATTTGAAGAAACAATGTTTAAATTAAGGAAAGTATTCGATGTCTTAAAAAAGTACAATTTAACTTTAACTCCTAACAAATGTTCATTTCACAAAACAGAAGTAGATTATTTAGGTTTTCACATTCAAAATCATACAATTTCCCCGGTGCAGGCTAATATTATTAAAATTAATTCATTTCCTGTACCAACTACTAAGAAACAGGTGAAAAGATTTTTAGGACTTGCTACTTATTATAAATCATTATTACCAACATTTTCTCAAATTGTCCAGCCATTAATTGACTTAACCAAACCTAAAGTCACCTTTAAGTGGACACAGAAACATCAAGAAATTTTTGAAAAATTGCAACAATTATTTTTCAAACCTCCAATTGTTAGATTACCTGATTGGAACAAAAAATTTTTCGTAAACACAGACGCATCAAAAGTTGCAATTTCAGGTGTACTTATGCAAAAATTTGGCCATAGACTTTTGCCCATTGCATATTTTTCAAAATCATTAAAACCCTCTGAACAAAAATATCCTTCATTGAAACTAGAATTAATGGCCATACATAGATCTGTACTTGCATTTAAGTACTATTTATATAATCGAAATTTTGTAATTCTTTCGGACAGTGCACCTTTAAAAAAATATAAGAAAACAACAAATCCTGCAGACATTACTACTAGATGGCTTATGGACCTTTCTGAATATTCTTATTCTTTTGAACATATACCTGGTTCTAGCAATATTTTAGCTGATTATTTGTCCAGATGTAACTTAGATGAAAATCAAGAAAACCTTTCTACTAATCCGAAGATTGTTTTTGAAGAAAATCCTCCTGTCATTCAAATTGATCCTGATAAGGTGAGTACAAATGGTCATGAAAATTATGAAAAAGGTAAAAATAATTATCAATTAAACTTTCTTATTTCTGGCCAAAATGGTAATAAAGATCCCCTCCTGGAAATATCAAATAACACTTTTGTGTTTGAGCAGAAAAAGGATGATAAATTATCTCCTATATATAATGAAATTTTAAGAAAAGGATCATCTAAGAAGTTTTCTAATTTTTTTATACATCCTGATACTAAAGTTCTAATGATAAAAAAGTATGGCACTTGCAATGACACATATACTTATTGTATTGTTGTTCCAGAAAAATTAAAAGCTAAAACATTAACTATTTCTCATTTATCACACTTCGGATTCACAAAAACTTACGAATTTTTATCATCTAGATTTTTTTGGAGAGGAATGTACAACGACGCATTAAATTTTGTTGCATCTTGTACAAATTGTTTACAATCAAAACATCATCGTATACTTAATGCACCTTTACAGCCAACCTACACACCAAAATTTCCTGGACATACTATATCTACTGATTTGTTAGGTCCTTTCGAAAATGGTCAATCCATATTGACCATAATTGACCATTTCTCAAGGCATGCAGAACTTTATCCCTTAACGGATACATCTGCACAAAAAGTTGTTAAATTTTTATTTTCTTACATATCCACACATGGTCGTCCATCTGTAATTCTTTCAGATCTTGGACCCCAATTCACGTCACATGTTTATAACAATTTCAACGACACACTAGGTATCAAAATTGTACACTCTTCTGTTGCTCATCCACAAAGCAACGCTATTTCTGAAAGAATAAACAAAAGTATAAAATATTCCATAAAAACACTCCTACAAGAAGGACACACATTTGTAAATGCTATCAATATTCATAAATCTTTGTATAATGGATCAAAACATTCGTCTACACAATTTTCACCAAATTTCCTACACTTTGGCAGAGAATTATCGTTAATTTTTGATACATATGATTCTCAGTGCAACCAACCATTCCTTGATAGAAATGTTGATGCTTACAAACTAATGCATGACCTTGATAAAATTTATCATAAAGCTTACAATAATATTAAAATGTCTCAAGAAAGAAACTATAACTATTATCAAAGAAAAACAAAGTTAAGAAACATTTTCGAAAAAGATATTGTATATTTAAAATCTACTGACAGATTTAGACTTAAATATTATGGTCCTTTTATTGTATTTAAAAAGCATTCACCAGTTGTATTTTCAATAAAAAGAATAAACTACCCTGATGAGACTGCATTTAAGGTACATGTGGATAGACTGTTGCTAGCTCCACCCAGAAACACACATTTAGTTGATAACTGTGTTACAAATGATCAAAACACTTTTCAAAACATATCAACACCTTCACACTCATATAATCTACGTCCAAGACAAAAATGCACACCAAATAATTTCAATGCTATTCCAAAATCTACACACTCATATAATTTGCGTCCAAGGAAAAATAAGGCAAATCCTTAAAAAAAAAAAAAAAGTGGAACGAGTTACCATTGCAGGGGTACCACTGCAAGGGTAAACTTATTGTCATAAAAAAAATCATATACTCATAAATGACCTTACACTTTATTTATTTAATATTTATAATTTGAAATTTTATTTTACAATCAATATATCAGTTTCTCAAGAGATATTCTTAACAGCATTTATATTACATAGTTAAAAAAAAAAAAAAAAAAAAAAAAAGGAATATGTAAATATTTTGCTGCAATTCCCGAAGGCCAAGGGAACTTTGTTGTGCTTACTGCATCTTTGCATGCCATTATTGGCGGGCCCACTTTTTGCATGATCAGGGGTGCAATTGACATAGCAGTATTACTCTAAAATGTTGCATATTCTTTTATTCAAATCGATATATTTGACATATTTTCTAAAAAAAAAAAAAAAAAAAGGAATTATGACAAAATTATAAAAATATACTCTTACGTTATATTAACGTTTATTTAAGAACATAAGAATTACAATTTACACACATTTGCATCTTAGACACTTGTCAAAAACTTAAATTACACATTGTTTAGTATTCATAAATAAATAAATAAGTTCAATAAAAAAAAAAAATAAATAAAAAATAATATCTTATGCTATTTCATTGAACACATAATGTTATAATATATCATTTAAAATTTTGAATTTTCCCATTTTTGAATAGTTTGAACGTTTTGCTAGCAACATGTATTGCCATATGTGTCAATGTGTGAATATTACCGATCGTGACTTTTTTTATGCTCTCAATTTTCTTGGAATGACTTTTTTATGATTTTTGTAGATATCAAGTCATTGAATCTACACATTTTTTTTATTTTTTTTTGTGAAATAATTATCCCTCCTTGAGAAGATGATTCGTTCAAAATTATTGCCCCAAGAATCATCAACTCAATTGAGAGCATCCAATTTTGAGAATTCTAGTATGCTATTAAACTAGTAGTTCTCTATTTATTCATTTGAAAATCTCCCGTCCTTGTTTTTGAGGTGCTCCCGATCGTACATTTTTCTTAATGGCGTGGTGGAGCTGTTTTTTACATGCCCTATTCATCTAGGACGAAGGCCCTAAGCCTGAGTCATATACTTGTGTTTCACACAAGAGTAAGGTGGGTTGTTCGTGTTACGGTGGATGCCTAACACAATTGAACAGCTTTCCTGGCTGGAATTGGCCAAAACACATTTTTGCTTATATTTTATGGTGTTATTCACACATCATATTTTTTTCATATTTTTATTTTGACAATATTTTTCTGATGTTTCTTACACATCATTTGGTGTATTGTATATTTAGTTTTAGATAATTTTGCTTCTTTATATTTCATTTTTGCATTTATATATATTATTTTCTACTGTAATGAATATTATTTCCACAAAGTACTATTATGTTTGCAAACTATTGTTATATGAATCTAGCAGAAGAAATAATTAGAAAAATTCATGATATCCAATATTACTGCTTTTTCATTGTGACTGTCAGTGATTCATATAGATATATCAACAAATCATATATGCAGTGGACTAGGAAGCATGTATTTAAGAAAAATAATATGACTGGAAAATATTCTCATGGACATGAGTGAAATTGTGCACATATTAAAAAAAAAAAAAAAAAAATGTAATGGTAGCTACTCTATATATTTCATACAAAGTTGTACAACTGTTTACATATATATTTCTTTTGATATCTTATACATATATATAATTTGGCTGTTCTATATGTAGAATATGTGTTGTATATGATTGCCCTGGGCAACACCTCTTTCTTTTTCAGACGAAGGGGAGAAATATGTGATATCGAAAATCACATATTCTAAATTATGTATTACATTTCTGATAAATTTAATTCTTTCCCAATTCATTTTCTATCTGTATAAAAAGCGAGTTAATATATGCGGTTTCATTCTTTATTTCTTCTTACAAAAAGAGCAAGCCATACTATTCCTTTCATTTAAAAGAAATAATAATAATAAAAGCAAGAGATGATCTTTCAATCGCTTAATTCTGTGGAGAACAATTCGTTTCATCGCAATTAAATAAAACATAATAAAATGTTTCCTGATGTCATTTTGAAAATTGAACAGATCTCACATCTGCGACGTAAAAATAGAAATCGCGTATTTTTCTTTGACTAAGGTTTATAAATAAAAATTTAACGATAAAATTCTTGTGGTCAAGAGTTAAGGTTGGTTTGCCAGATTCTCAAGAAATGATAACGGATTTTTGGCTACGAAATCAATCGCCAATTTATTTTAAAAAGTTACACTAAATTAGCTGTAACTGAAAAAGTTGGGTGTTTCCTTGGCTTAACTTTTTATGTGGTTTTGGGTAATGTATCCAGCCAACAATTTCATCACTTCTGCATCTTCTCTGCTGCTGAAAAGACGTAACTTTTGAATACTTCTCTCCCCGTGTCCATCCCGTTCATTTAATGTTAATTCATATTCATCTTCCATATATTATACATAAAAAACTTTATTCTAGATGTTTCGGGTGACTATTTGTACTGTGAATTTTTTCAAAGGAATTTATGTGTTATTGAAATTGCAAGACATATGATGACTTTGAATTTTATTAAATGATTGCATTATAGATTTCGCTTGCCTGAGTTATTTGTGGGACATAACGCTTCTTCTGATTATCTTCACGGCTGTTATAAAGAAAGAATTCACACTACCTACCAAATAAATTTCACAACCGCAGATAAAAGACTATTTTGAAAAGATCAGAACAAAATATAGCCTATTTGCTGAGATATTAAATGTCGGCTTTTACAAATTTCTTTGATGTCAAACTAGCCGTATATAAGAGTTCGCAGCGTCCCGTTTGTCCTCCGCTTGCGTCATTCGAAAAACTGTCGTTTTTCATGATATGATGTTTATGATTAAAATGAAAAGAATGGAAACGGGAAATAAATCACCACAAAAACCCACAAATGCCAATTAGAAGTCGAAAGTTAACGTGAATATATATATATTCACGATTACGTTATCACGTTATGTATTCACGTTCAGTATATATATATATGAAAAACCTTTTCAAACATTTTACAGGAAGAAAAATAAAATATCACATGAAGAAATAAAAGAAGTAATTAAATAAGATATTCAAAATACACACACATACACACACACACACACACATATATATATATATATACAGCAGTAAAAAATTCGTATAATGTATACAGTGGAAGTTATTTTTGGCCAATCATAATGAAATTGAAAAAATATATTTTTTCTAGTAGTAATCAACCCTGATTTGTATGTTACTATATATGTATGTATATAGGAGCATCGTTTCCTCCTCTGAGCAATGAGGTAAAAATTCTAATATGTAGGATTATTTGAAACAAAGTTATAAATTTATGTGTTCAAAAAAAAAAAAAAAAAAAAAAAAAGTGTTTTCTCAGATGAGTTTTATAGGGTCCGAAACTGACTTTCTTCAGACATTTGATATTATATTTCTCGGAGATAAAAACCATTGCCATTCATCATGGAAAATAAAATTTATAAATAATAATTTTATAAAAATTTAAATTGCGTGAATTTGTATAGGAAAATGTAGAAGGAAGTTTCCTGATGGCTACAACATACTAGTAATTTTTAGAATTTTCTAGAAAAAGCGTCGAATTTGATTTTTGTGAAACGATTCTACTTGTAAAACAATTTTCCTGTAATAACAGAATGTTCGTAGGGAACTAATTGTGTGGCGTTCTGTGATTTCTGCTTCTTTTGTTTGCCTATGCAGTTTTTCTGTATGAGAATTACGTATTCAATCGTAACATTTTGTTTAGGGAAATTTATAATTTAAATTCTTCATTTAATAGTTGTAAAACTGCCAGCTTCTCGGCTTCAAAAGCATTATCGTTTTTCAAATGAATATGAACGATCTTAATCTTATTCCATACCAGCATTCAGATTGAAAATGTTTGATCTGTTAATACGGAGCTATAAATTCTCATTATGGTTCACCAGTATACTCATTTATTAACTAAATTTTTATAACAATCTTTATACGGAACAGCACAGATTTCTTATTAACAAATTACCTAATATTTCGTAGGCTTATTTGTTAAAAACTTATATTAATTAATTTAAATTAAATAAAAAAGATATTAAGAATGAAAAAGATAACAAAATTTGATAATTATAATAGCTTTTTTTTTTTACTGTACGACAGGTACCTTCTTTTTAACCTGATTTCACGCAATTTTAAGGGAACTGAGCGCAACTTTTTAAATGCGTAGTGCATATAAACTTGAATAAAAAAAAAAAAAAAAAAAAAAAAAAAGAGAGAACTAAATTTCAAGTTTTTAACTCAAGTGGTTCCCAAATCGCGCAGTGTATTCTCCCTGTTTCCTCTTTCTTTCTTTGGAGAGGTTAGTCATTTTTTCGAAAACAAATTTGAATGAGTAATTTTCAAAACAAATATTAAGTTTTTAGCTGAAAAGTGTCCCAGATTGTACACTACACCTTTTTTTTTTTTTTTTTTTTTTTTTTACCCCTTTAAAAGGATGGAACAGCTTTTAATAGAGTAGTGAATATGAACTTGAATGAAGCATTTTCACACCAAATGCCAATGCTTAGGCGGTTCCCAATTTGCCCCCTTTTTACCCCTTGAATGGAGTTACTTTTTATAGGCACAAGGAATATAAGCTTGAATAAAAAGTTTTTCGTACAAAATATCATGCTTTTAATTTAAACAGTAACCAATTTACCTACCGTACCACTTTATTTTACCCCTTAAAGATGCTGATCAACCTTTAAAAAACGTAATTTGTATGAACTTGAATAAGAAATTTTCATTCCCAACGTCAAGTTTCTAGCTTAAACGGTTCTCAATTTGCACAGCCTGGCGTTTGGTGAGGATAGAGGTGGGGGTAGAAACTTTTAGTAGCGTAGTGACTCTGGAACATGTATACCAGTGTTATTTTGAATCCGTCTATAGGTGATTAGTAGGCTTCTATGACAAACAAACAGGCAGACTTTGACACTTATTTAAACATAAAAGCAAATCCTCAAAATAATTTCTACTTAAACTGAAATAAATGTAATTTTAATACATTCCAACTCGATTGAAAATTGTTTATAATTTCAGTTTTCTAGTCTTAGCTGTGCAATCTGCTGACATCATCCTTTATTTATTATCGTACAGGTAAATGTTCAGGAGAATTTTTTTTTTTTTTTTTCTCCTTTCAATTTTTTGTGTTTTTCCTTCTATCTCCTTGAAATGAATCAACAACATTTTGAACTATTTAGAATAGACAACGTTTTTTGTGGAAAGCTATTTCTAAAACCTAAAGAAAGAAAGACAATCAACTCCTTTAATCTTACTGATGCGAAAAATAAAAATAAATACCAGAAATACAATTTAGGTATTGTTCTGACTGAAACACCTGTTCGTGCCCTACCGAATATATATAATTCAGAAAAAAAAAAAAAGTTAGAATCAAACTGCGTGAACTATCTTTTTCCATCTGCAATTGCAACAGGTGCAATTCTTATAAAAGAATACGGTGATTGTGCTTAGTTCCGCATCGCAGAACATCGTCTCAAAAACTAAAACTTTTCTTCACCAGGTGCAGCCGAGAGCTAATGGCCGCCGTGACCCCTTTAGGAACAAAACCACCCACTTGTTGCTTGTTTCTTCATTTCTCTCTAAACTTCATACAGATAATCATAACTTTCTTTTTTTTTTCGAAGTAGTGATTTGTTCAGAAAAGAGACAAGCATTTTATCTTCTGCACAATGTTCTTTTATTTAGATTTTGTTCTTTACAACTCAAAGAGATAATAAATGCAATGACAACCGTGACTGGCTTATGACGTCAAAGCGCCATGTTTAATGAGGTAAAGGGGGTGAATTAGCAAAATCTCTTCTAATATGAAATAGAATTAATTTCAGACTTTAAAATCTAATAATCAAATCCGCAATCAGCAATATATATTTTTTTGCAATAAATTTTGTAAAATGTTTCATTTGGAAATTCAAAATTCGTAAACTTTTTTCACTCCAAAGTACACTGTACGTTATTTCAGGAAGTTTTATTTGTATGTAATATTACAGAAAAATATCATCTACTACACATTATTTTTATAACTTTACCTGTAATGTAATACTACAATAAAATAAAACAAAATAAATATCACAGTTTAATAAGAAATAAATTGCAGATTAAATAAATAATTAAAGTAATTACAATAAATAATAGTACATTATATATTTACTAAGAATATGGCCTTATATGAAAATCGTTTAAAAATGCATAGTATAGAGGGATGGATGGGACAATTTTAACAAAAACATTTCTTACAAATTAAATTCTCAATTGATATAACACTGTAAGTTCAGAATAAATGACGAAGTATTTTAATATCCTTAAATATATATAAAGAGAGTGTTCACACATTTTTGTAGCCAGGGCCTGATTATCGCACAGGCCGACAAGGCCTCGGCCTAGGGCACCTTTATCTGGAGGCACCAAAATAATAAATTTTAATTTTAATATCTTTTAACCAATTATCCGATTAAATTAAAAAATACAACATTAGCTAGATTATGAAATATACCAGTTTTCGTGGAGATCGGTCGAATGATATAACATTTTACAGCGGACCAAAAAATCGAGATAAATTTTCACTTGCAGACTTGCAGTTATATAATACAAATTAAAGAACTTTGTATCATCCTAATGGAAAATATCTTTACATTTTCAGTAGTATTTGGTCATGTGTTCATATTTACATACCCGCTGACTTTGTATGGTATGAATGAGGTAGATTAGGACTAAAAAAGAAGACAGTATTATAAAGAATACCTTGTAAAAAATTACATTTCTATGCAAGTGGATTCCAACAGTCATAGAAAAATGATTACCCCTGCACCAATAATAATAATAATTTGAGGTCTCGTTAAAACTAATTTCTTATGAAGGTGATGCTTTAACTTTTTTACCAGCAGTCAAACTTTGTGCACAAATTAGATAAAAAAAAAAAAAAAAAACAATAATTTGTTCACGAGTAGGGGGGGGGGGGGCACCAAAATCGTCCTGGGCCTTGGGCCCCAACAGGTGGTAATCAGGCTCTGTTTGTAGCAATTTTGACTTACTCGTTGAATTTAAATTTAAATTTTAAAAGAAAAACGTGACCAACATCAAATTGTAAAAGGGTTTAATTACCTTCTGCAGCATTTAAAATATTGTTTGCTTTAAAATGTCGCTAGAAAATAAACAAAGGATCAAAGACTATATTTTTGAGCTTTCCGAAGAGAAATACTCTTATTCGGTTATAAAATAAAGATGTGAAAAGCATGGATTTAATCTTATACTATTAAGTGAGCAATATTTGTATATATATTTCACTGTTCTCGAAAACGGTATAGCTCGGACAGTCACGAGATTTAACACAAAGGTGCCCCCCGAAGGGTCATTGTGCACATCGAAGTCAGATTTTCGAATTTTTGATTAGTTTTTTCTTAATTAATTAAAATGTGAAAATCATAACCTTCTAATTTCTGATAAATAAGCCATTTAAATTTTATCCATAATTTAATTGTTGCCAATTTTTTTTTCGACAGAATAATAATAATAATAATAATAATAATAATAAAACGTACATTTATTTAAAATGAGGAAAATAAATCAGAAAGATTAGAAAATAAATTAGAAATATCAGTCGTATCGTTACAAATAAGACACCAAATGACAGGGAAAAATTTTGTGAATCCGATGCATTAAACAGCTTATCAATCGGACAATTAGATTTTTTAAAATTAACTAAAGTATGAATTTTAGGTGGCAACAGCAGAAAATTGTATGGAAACCGTTAAGAGAAAAAAAAAATAAAAAATCTGCTTCACATTAAGTCACGTGTTTTTGAAGTGAGATTAAAAATTGCCGTTTTCAAATTCTTTTAAATTTTCTCTCACGAACACAAAAATATAATATACAGCCTGTACCCCACAAGACCAACTTGCATTTCAAATTTCATCAAATTTTTTGGTTAATAAACAAAAAAGTTACTTTTTTTTTTTTTTTTTCAAATTAAGTTTTATTCTAACTTCGAAAAGATTTATGTGATCATAGATATAATAATATATATAGATCTATCATCCCCATATTATCGTGCAAAGATTTTTGATGCCGAAAAAAAAAGCTTTAGAATCAGCCATTAAGTGGTAATGAAAAAAAAAAAAAAAAAAAGGAAAAGAAGAAAAATGAATTTGAAACTATACCTGGAGTTTTTCATTCACCTTTAGTAAATAAATTATTCATGAATTTTATTTGCTAAAATATTCGTGTGTACTCCCGTGTGTATTCACTCGGGGAAAGACTGCCATATTTTGGTAAAATCGCCGTCTTTTCCCGAGTGAAAAGGAATCCCTTTTTTCTCCCCAATGATCAATCTATATATTATTACTATATCTATGTATGTGATACGATACATTAAGAATTTGGGTTTTAAAAGTTTTTTTTTAAATAGATTATTTAAATTCTATATGAACCATATTTTTATTTTATCTGTTTCATTAATAGATCCTGCTGGGCGATTTTTTAAATTTTGGTGTTGAAGTACACCGAACGTTTTTCGACAAGAAGTTTAATATAGCAACAGCCATTTCAATCTAAGTAGCGCATCAAATATATAAAAACATAAATGATTTATTTTTACACAAAATTTATAGAAAAAATGCAGTTTTAAACATAGGAAATTTATTTCATCAAGCACTATTTTAAACCTAAAAACCATTAAAAATATAAGCAGAATATGAAGGATTCTTATGTATAAACAAAAAGGAGTCTGATAAAATTATTATCAAAACAGTCTTCCCCTTTCCATACAAAATAAAAATAAAAATAAAAATAATAAAAATAATAAAAAAAAAAAAAAAAAATCCATCGCTAATATGGCGACAAAAATTCAAAAGCCGCCAATGGAGCGACATAATAAAGTTGTGTAGCACGATAATGTTTACCTATTTATTTATTTTTTTATATAATAATCACTATGCTAATTTTAATTTATCATACAAACAAATGAGCCTCTGTGTGTTACTGCACTTGCACGCTGTCGAACAGAAATATTTGAATAATTCAAATTAATATTTAAATAAATAAATAAAAATAAAAATATGTTTAATGGGAAATAACTATAAAAATAAAAAGATCAGTTGTCTAAAATGCGGCAGAACTAGCGCTCATAGCATATTGTTACAAGGGATTAAGTCTTATTGTTACAATGGATTAAAAGTCTAAAATGGTGACAAGAATTCAAAAGTCGCCAAAGAGAACTATATTAAGGCTGTACTATCAGGTTTACAAACCATGAATTATATATAAACACAAAAAATTAATTGTCTCATGCGACAGACGTAGCCAGTCACAGCATATTGCAATATTTGGCGTGAAATTGCTGTCATTTTATGGTTGATTAGATAAACAAAATAAACATAGGAAATAACGTAAAAGCAAATATTATGTGCACCACGTATAGTGTTGTTCACATGAAACTGGGATTCAAATATAAAAGGGAAACTCCAATTTTTTCGATACTATCTATTTCGAAACTGTTATATAATAAGCACCTAAATGAAAGCTCATTGGTAAACCATTGTCGCAGGTAATAGGGACAAGCGCCCGAGTTGCAGTGGATGACCAAATCGTTGCCGAAGGCAGTAGGGACCTGAAGCGAGCTTTTGAACAATTTCAGTAATTTATTTTATTTTATTTTTATAAAGCTATATAGAAAAGAGTTTCTTTTAAATTTAGTGACCAGCGAAGCGGGCAAAGCCTGCTAGTATTTCTATAAGTAAAATAAAGAACATAATTAATAAAAAAGTAAATAAATGTCAAAATTTCCTTTATACTAGGAAAAATGAAAAAAAAAAAAAAAAAAAAAAAAAAAAAACCTTAACAAGATACGTACACCTCTTATTAAATCTAAAATCGCACCTCGTGTCAAAAAAAAAAAAAAAAAAAAATCCAACCCCAAAGAGCTATCGCAAAATCTTTAAATATCTCTGTAGGAACTGTGAACAATGTTATAAAATCTGATTTAATTTTATCATAACAAGAAAACTTCATATTCATCACTTAACGACGAAACTTGTTTCTCAGCATAAGAATATGTGCATATTGTTGTATCAAAATTATTTGACAGGAAAAATGGAAATATACAGTTATAATTGATAAGGCTTGCATATTATCATCTGATATCATTAGAAAAAAATCGATTTACTAGCGAAAAAGAAGAGAAAAAGACTTAAATGTTGGTTCAGAGAAAACAAGGAAAGTCTTACTAAGCTAAAAGTTTTATGATTATTAATGAATTTCCTTATAACAGAAAGCTTAAAATAAGGAAAGAAGAAAAATGTCAAAATTAACTCGAATAACTGTCAGAAATATGTTTTAACACCTATTTTAAAAGAATAAATTCCATCACTTAACCAAAACAAATTTCACTGTGTTGAGCTCCATCAAGATGAGGCTACAAGCCATGCCTCAAATCGACTGCTCTATTTTTTTTTTTTTTGAAAAAGTGAGAAATGAAACCGGAATTGAAGGTTTTCCTTTAAATGCATCTCACCGAAGTCCCCTGACTTGTGTCTCTTATGGATTTCTGTTCATTTGGTCTTTTAACAAGATCTTTATAAGCGGCATCCCAAAACATTGGATGGACTGTGGAAGAGTCTGAAGGAGGAGTGGAACAAAATGGAAATTAAAATATAATATGATAGTTACACAAACGGGTTATTAGATTGAATATAATAGAAAATAAAATCCTTATGTTTGTTTATATTGTATATATATCTCTGCAAAATCGTTACAAAAATGTATGAACACCCCCTCTATATATATTTGATGGTAATCAATAAAGCATTAGTTTTATAAAACAATTAAAATAGTTATAAAAATGTCCCATCTCTCTCTTACACGAGGGGATGATGGGACATGTTTTTGAAAGTTGAAATATACACATAATTTTTCAAAAAATATTTTGAAAAATGACAGTGTCATTTATGTATATAAGGTATGTTAAGTACTAATAACATATATTATCTAACATGATACATTAATAAAGCCACATTAAATGAAAAAAGTTCTTGTGCTCGACTAGTTCTACCAATCATTTTTTATGGCGGCATCTTCGCAATAATGCCTCTTTGAACAATGATAAAACAATTAATTGCTTGTGGAAGGACGAGGGAAGGATGTGATAATACTATAGGTTCCTTTTCCATTTTTCCCCATACAGAATATGTAAAAAGTCTCTACATCATTACCATTGCTTTCAATTCTTCCTACAGTGGATAATATATTTATTCTTTAAAACTGTAACCAGAATAAAACCATCAATTTACCTCTTGTATTTGTATAGTGTTTAAATTTACAATTTACACCAATTTTGTTGCAGCGAATTAAACATCCTTCATCCTTCCTGCCTCAAATATGCTATTGCTGTAAAAGTAGATTTACAGTCAAGTTAGAAGTAAAGGGGTGGTAGTCCATTTACTTCAACTGCACATCAGTCTAATTCCCCGTTTCTTTTTTGACGTGCTATCCTATTAGATTTTTGTTGCTTCGTATCATAAGGATATGTCTATCAAAAATGAAGCTTTTCGAATTCTATTTTTTGAATTGCACTTTTTGAACGTCACTTTTTAGATTAATGTAATTTTTTTTCCCTTTTTTTTTAATTATTGCGCACTAAGCTAAATAACGACATGTTCAAAGAGTAATATCCAAAAAACTGAATTCGAAAAATTTCATTTCTGAATGACATATCCTTATGATACGAAAGTAGATATAAAACAGGGATACTGCAACCGCGGCACCAGCGGCACGGCACGGGCGAGCTGTGCTGCTGCCGCACCGTCTCTTATCAGCATCCTTCCGGTGACGCATGCCGACATGAAAGATAAGGAGGGTTAGAATTAGGATGTTATCTTGAATGATAAAGAATATTATTTTAAGAGAACTTTAATTATCGATTTTTCTCAAACTTATTTTTCTGTGGTGCTGACATCTATTGAGGAAGTACTGAACTCCTTTATTTTCAAAAATGTTGCTTTAGCGTCACTTAGGATCGAACCTGCTATCTGCGGATTCGGAGTCCGCCGCGCTATCCACTCGACCATCATGTGTTGACAGCGTAAATTTTAATTACTTAGTGTAGCGTTTTGCGATGAAATTTATTTTAAATGTAAGTTATTTTCTGATTTAAGAAATGAATGTATTAATATTAGTGAGGATTTTTAGTGCATAATTAATATTTTAATTGTTTTCGTAGATTTTATGTGCATAATTATTATTTTAATGATAATTTGGGATAAAATATTAAGAAATTTTTTCTTGTGTTTGAGTGATTAAAAATTTTCGTTCAAGTGTGTTTGATCAGTGGAAATATATGATTTTCTACTGTTATATGTTCAAACATTTTCTTTTCTATGTGAACATATATTAAATTTCTTTTTTATTTAATCTTTAGAACTCTGCTAAAGAGTTACTTTTTTTTCTGTGAAATTCTCAAAAGAGAATTTCTTATGTATGTTCAAACAGATTTTTTAATCTGCGTGAACATATTTAGACAGTATTTTTAATTATGTAAAATATACGATTTTTCGCGAATGGTTTTCACTAATATTTTTAAGGAATAATTGTGGTATAATTTAAATGCGTACAAAATTTAATAGAATGATTGCAAATTAAGGAAATTTTCTCTCGTGTGAAATATTAGCATATGTGCTGCCATCTGTTGCAGATAAAGTAACAAATATATGCTTTTTTTTATTTATTTATTTTTCGCGAATAAAGTATATTTTTTATCATGCGATTATTTATTGAAACAGAGAAAAATAATAATAATAATAATAATAATAATATTGAAGTAGAGAGTTAGAAAAAATATATTCAGGCAGAAATAGTGATATTTATTTCATTTAGTAATAAAGGATTAGAAAAATTAACTAAGATTTTGTGCAACCAATAACATTTTACCACGCAACAGAGTTATAGTACATTTTATTTAACTTATCATAAGCTAAAATCAAACCATGTACTTATTAATCTTATATTCATGTATTTGCATATTTTGTATATTTATGCATCCTTAAGTATTTTAGTTATGTAATATTTTAAAATGTGATTGGAAAAAAAAAAATATTTCGCATTATAAATGTAATTTAAGTTTATGCACGCACACACATAGAAAAATTTAATTATTTATTTTTTAATCTTAATAGATTAAAACGGAAATTTAAAAGTTAAGCATATGTACATTGCGAAACTGATTAAGATTTAATATTACAAACTTAATTATATTGAGTGAAATTAGGATGTAGCTTATTAGAGGAACAATAGTTATAAATATTGCAAAAATGTCGAAGTACATTAAGGTTTAATAGTTATATTTTATGATGAACAATACTTATAAATGATGCAAAAATGTTGAAGTACATTAAGGTTTAATAGTTCCATAGTTTTATTTTATGTGTACATATAGTACTTTTTGTGATGTTATGTAGCTTATTAGAGGAACAATACTTATAAATGATGCAAAAATGTTGAAGTACATTAAGGATTAATAGTCGCATAGTTATATTTTATGCGCGTATATAGCACTTTTTGTGATGCGAAACAAAATATTCTCAGGGGATAGTAGTTTTCAAAAAATTTAACCACAGGAATACACTCTATTTAAGATAGAAATAGGTGCACTAGTATTGAACATGGTGGCTTTTTGGGGTCACGTGATTTTTTTCGTCCAATCAGAAGCACGGAATTTTAATGATCGATGGTGTTAGTCGATCTGAGAGAATTTATTTATTTATTTATTTATTTATTTATTTATTTATTTATTTCTTTTTAATAAAGAATTTAACGCGAGGCGATGTATTTCGAGGACTTAGCATTTTTCATGATGGTCGGAAAATTTAATCGAATGAATTTAGGTGTTATCATTCGGAGATTTATATTAGTAAATTTTTATAGAGTTTATAAAATTAAGCACTTTGTGAAATTAAGTGTTTTTTTATACAGATATTTTTGAGGTCCCATGATCCAATCGAAAGCATGTATTTTTAATAAATAGTATTATAAAATTAAGTGATATTACAACACAAGTTTTGGAAAAAACCGCGGAAAACTTTAAATCTGGTATAAAGAATGGTTCTATTTAGATAATAATTAAAATTGTACTGTTTAAGCGATAAAGATTTTTAAAATTTCTTATTAACTAAGTCGTTTAGTAATTTCAAAAACTTGTAAAAATATGATATTTAGATTGCAGTAAGTGTTTTAATTATTTTATGTGTATAGTACTTTTTAGATAAACAATACTTATAAATGATGCAAAAATTTTGAAGTACATTAAGGTTTAATAGTACTTTTTGTGATGTTATGTAGCTTATTAGATCCTCAATAGTTATAAATATTGCAAAAATGTTGAAGTACATTAAGGTTTAATAGTTATTAGATAAACAATACTTATAAATGATGTAAAAATGTTGAAGTACATTAAGGTTTAATAGTTGCATAGTTATATTTTATGTGCATATTTAGTACTTTTTGTGATGTAATGTAGCTTATTACGTAAACGATAGTTATAAATGATGTAAAAATGTTGATGCACATTATGGTTTAATAGTTATAAATGTTGAAGTATATTAAGGTTTAATACTTACTTAGATATATTTTACGTGCATATATAGTACTTTTTGTGATGTTATGTAACTTATTAGATGCCCAATAGTTATAAATATTGCAAAAATGTTGAAGTACATTAAGGTTTAATAGTTGCACAGTTATATTTTATGTGCATATATAGTACTTTTGCGATGTTATGTAGCTTATTAGATAAAAAATACTTATAAATGATGCAAAAAATGTTGAAATACATTAAGGTTTAATAGTTATATTTTATGCGCGTATATAGCACTTTTTGTGATGCGAAACAAAATATTCTCAGGGGATAGTAGTTTTCAAAAAATTTAACCACAGGAATACACTGTATTTAAGATAGAAATAGGTGCACTAGTATTGAATATGGTGGCTTTTTGGGGTCACGTGATTTTTTTTTTTTTTCGGCCAATCAGAAGCACTGAATTTTAATGAATAGTATTATAAAATTAAGTGTTTTTTATATACAAATATTTTTGAGGTTCCATGAACCAATCAAAACCAGGGATTTTTAATGAATAGTATTATAAAATTAAGCACTTTGTGGAATTAAGTGTTGATTGTGTACAAATAATTTTGGTGTTTTTTCAACCACATGGATTTTTAATGATTATAAAATTAAGTGATTTGTGGAATTAAGTGTTGATCATATTCAAATAATTTAGGAGTACCATGAACCAACCAAAAGCATGGATTTTTAATAATTATAAAATTAAGTGATTTAAGTATGCAAGTTTCAGAAAAAACCATGGAAAACTTTTAATATCTACCAGCTTTAGAATCTGTGATGCGCAAATTATTTGTTTTAACATGTTGATAAACTAGGTTACATTAAAAGATTTGGGTATTAAAATGATATATATTTGGCGTGATTAATAGGGGTTCTAAAGAATTTGGCTGCTTTTCCTGGTGTATGAATTTAGGTTATATTTGGCGTGATTTCGCCAATAATTACAAATTTGGTAGTAAACCTACAGTATAAATGCACTCGCAAAGAAATTTTAATCAGTTGCTGCTGTATTTTTGAGGAGCGCGCACGTTTAATTTTATAACTTCGATTTTGTATAACAGTCTACTTTTTAGTGAGAGAGATGGATTTATCTGAAAAATCCCTATTTCAAATGAGTTGTCATCAAACTTGGATACTAAGAAACTACCGAAAACTTTTAGTTGTGTTTCTTGCAGTGTGGTATTTAAACGAAAATGTGATTTGCTTCGACACATGAAAATTCATCTCAACGAAAAATCTTTTATTTGCAATGAATGCTCGAAAGCATTTACCAGATCAGATGAGTTAAAGAGACATTTAAAAATTCATGAAAAGACTTCTATTGAACATAGATGTGGGCAATGTGATGAATCCTTTAATCGCAAGTATCAGTTGGTGATGCATATTAGAAAAAACCATCAAAAACCTTTACCAGTGCATTCTTGTGATCGATGTGCAGAAACATTTAGACAGAAATATAAATTATTAGAGCATGTTAGAGAAAATCATCGAAAACCCTTATCGCAAGCAACATTAAAGCAAACGATGAAGTCTGACCGAGATCTTCTGAAGGAGAAAATTATGCATTTTAAAAGAAAAAATGCACTTAATACATTTACAATAACCACATTTGATAATAAAAACAAAAATTTGGATTTGACGTCATTTTTTAATAATTTAAGAACTGACATTTTAAACGAATTAAACTTTCAATTAAATGACCAAGGAACATTGAAATGGTATATTAATGTTGAAGTTATTTTTAGTTGTATTTATGAAAATGGAGAGAAGGATTTTATTACTCAAAATTTTAGGTCGAAAAGTATAACAACTCTTTTAATAAATGATTTGAATAATGATCTTGAAAACGCTTTTAACAATATGAAAAAGTGTTTTGACGAATTTAGCGAACAAGGATCAGGTTGGACATTAACAGAAATTTTCAAATTAGAACTTTGTATGACTAAATATGGTTCTTTTCAAATGTAATATCTGATTTTACTATATATATATATATTAAAAATTGTTAGTTGAATCTTATAAAATTATTGTAAACTTTGTATAAAAATGATGAATGTAAAAATCTTATAATTTAAAAAATAAAAGTATGTGTATAAAAATTGTATTTTTAATTATTTATCTCGTATAAAAATTTTATGTAAAAGTTTAAACTATTAATCGGATTTTTTAAATAAATGCACTTATGTTAATATAGAGATGTTTTATATTTATTTTAACTAAGTATTATATATTTTTAATATGATTTTAAAACTATATATTTTTATAAAACGTTATTTCATAAATAAATTGATATTTTATAGTAAATATATTCTTACCAATTTTAGAGATTGTATCAAAAAATCATGAACTTGGCATTTGACACATAGTCTAGAGTAATACTAATCTACTTAAAAGTTTAACTTTTCTGCGTGCTTGAAATTAGACATGAACAAATTATCTGTTTTAACACGTTGATAAACTAAAATAGTTTACGTGATTTTTAATGGGATTGGGGATATTTTACGAGATTTGGCTATTAAAATAACATATCTGCTAAGATTTGGCGAGATTTTTTTAATGTATTTGGCAATAAATACTGATTTGGCATTAAACATAGAGTATAAATTCAGTCTCAGAGGAAAATTTAATCAGTTGCTGACTTGTTTTCGTGCTTCATATAGCATTTTTAAAGTTTTACTTTGATTATATTTATAATGGATCTATCTGAGGAAGTGCAAGTTTCTGTTCATCAACAAGCCCCTTCATCATGTTTTGAAGATGAGACTTTTCACTTAAAGGACGTAAAACCCTATATTTGTAATGTGTGTAAGAAAGCATTTAGTAGATCGTACGGTTATAAAAGACACTTAAAAACTCATGAAAAACCTCGCATAGGATATGGGTGTGAATACTGCATGGAAAATTTTAGTCGTAAATGGGATTTTTTAAAGCATAATGCAAAAATTCATAAAAAGACTTTGCATAATCACAGTTGTGATGAATGTAGTGAAGTGTTTAGGACTAAACAAGATTTATTGAATCATAAAAAAATGCTACATCGAAAGGTTTTACCTGAATATCTATGTGTAGAATGCAACGAAAGTTTTCGATATAAGTATGAATTATTACGACATAACAGAAAAAATCATCGTAAAGATTCTTCTGCTTACGTATGTACAAAATGCAATGAACGAAATACTCTCAACTTAGACAGTGAAAATATGAACTTAACAAATTTTTTGAATAATTTGAATACTGCTTTTTTAACCAACACCTATTCTTTAGCCAAAAGCTTTCATGATGAAAATAACAATACGTATTTTTTAATATTTTTAAATAATGAAAATATGAATACCGAACGCATAACACAAAATATTGACTCACCAACCAACAACTTTGAGAGTGCAAATGCGAACTTAACGAATTTTTCAGATAATCAAAATATTGTTTTCGGTTCATCAACCAGTGAAAATGTGATCTTATCAAATGTTTTGGATAATAATGAAAATGCATACAACGTTTTACCCACTGCTAATGGAAATATGAATACTGAATGTTTGACACAAAGTAATATTTATGACTCACCAACGAACAACTTTCAGAATATAAATGTGGACTTTACGAATTTTAATGTAGAGTGTATGAGTAATCAAAATAATTTTTCACCGGTGAGTGTTGATAACGACTTGTTGACATTTTTGGATAATTTTAATGTAGAATGTATAAATCAATGTAACCTTAACGATTCAACAACAATTTAGATTTTTATGAACCTGTTTTTATATTGACAATAATAATGTAAAATAAATTATTTTAATCAAAAATTGTGTTTTTATTATGAAATTACTTTCTACACACCATTTTATATTACAATAGATACGTTAAGTCACGAAAAAATCTAAACATGTGTAAATATATTTTTGCTTTCTTATTAACTAAATCGTTTTATACAATAAGACTTGGTGATTTTAATTCGTTTTAAAGAAATTCTCTCCCAACAAATTGGAATGGGACGAAGTGACTTATAAAAACCGTAAAATTAAGAACTCTAATATTGCTGATTTATTTAATATTTTCTACGAATAAGAAAGTGCCTATCAATGCACAGGGCGAATTGTTACAAGCTCTTAATGATATGTCTAAAACCTTTATTAAAAACAAATTTTTGTTATCTTCTGTACCCAAATGTAGCCCCACCTATTGGTTAAATTTTTAATATAAAACACTGGTCTCTTTATTTATGTTTAAATAAATGCTATAAAAATTGCACTTACCTCAACACAGTTGTTAATTTGCGTCCTTCTCTTCTACTCGCACGGTGTGAAATGAGCGATAACGCTATTTCTTATCAAGACCACGTGGTAAGCTTTCTTATCTACGATGTAGCTTACTACGTCATACTAGACAATGTCACGTGACATAGTAGATAAGAAAGCTTACCACGTGGTCTTGATAAGAAATAGCGTTATCGCTCATTTCACACCGTGCGAGTAGAAGAGAAGGACACAAATTAACAACTGTGTTGAGGTAAGTGCAATTTTTATAGCATTTATTTAAACATAAATAAAGAGACCAGTGTTTTATATTAAAAATTTAACCAATAGGTGGGGCTACATTTGGGTACAGAAGATAACAAAAATTTGTTTTTAATAAAGGTTTTAGGCATATCATTAAGAGCTTGTAACAATTCGCCCTGTGCATTGATAGGCACTTTCTTATTCGTAGAAAATATTAAATAAATCAGCAATATTAGAGTTCTTAATTTTACGGTTTTTATAAGTCACTTCGTCCCATTCCAATTTGTTGGGAGAGAATTTCTTTAAAACGAATTAAAATCACCAAGTCTTATTGTATAAAACGATTTAGTTAATAAGAAAGCAAAAATATATTTACACATGTTTAGATTTTTTCGTGACTTAACGTATCTATTGTAATATAAAATGGTGTGTAGAAAGTAATTTCATAATAAAAACACAATTTTTGATTAAAATAATTTATTTTACATTATTATTGTCAATATAAAAACAGGTTCATAAAAATCTAAATTGTTGTTGAATCGTTAAGGTTACATTGATTTATACATTCTACATTAAAATTATCCAAAAATGTCAACAAGTCGTTATCAACACTCACCGGTGAAAAATTATTTTGATTACTCATACACTCTACATTAAAATTCGTAAAGTCCACATTTATATTCTGAAAGTTGTTCGTTGGTGAGTCATAAATATTACTTTGTGTCAAACATTCAGTATTCATATTTCCATTAGCAGTGGGTAAAACGTTGTATGCATTTTCATTATTATCCAAAACATTTGATAAGATCACATTTTCACTGGTTGATGAACCGAAAACAATATTTTGATTATCTGAAAAATTCGTTAAGTTCGCATTTGCACTCTCAAAGTTGTTGGTTGGTGAGTCAATATTTTGTGTTATGCGTTCGGTATTCATATTTTCATTATTTAAAAATATTAAAAAATACGTATTGTTATTTTCATCATGAAAGCTTTTGGCTAAAGAATAGGTGTTGGTTAAAAAAGCAGTATTCAAATTATTCAAAAAATTTGTTAAGTTCATATTTTCACTGTCTAAGTTGAGAGTATTTCGTTCATTGCATTTTGTACATACGTAAGCAGAAGAATCTTTACGGTGATTTTTTCTGTTATGTCGTAATAATTCATACTTATATCGAAAACTTTCGTTGCATTCTACACATAGATATTCAGGTAAAACCTTTCGATGTAGCATTTTTTTATGATTCAATAAATCTTGTTTAGTCCTAAACACTTCACTACATTCATCACAACTGTGATTATGTAAAGTCTTTTTATGAATTTTTGCATTATGCTTTAAAAAATCCCGTTTACGAGTAAAATTTTCCATACAGTATTCACACCCATATCCTATGCGAGGTTTTTCATGAATTTTTAAGTGTTTCTTACAATCATACGATCTCCTAAATGCTTTCTTACACACATTACAAATATAGGGTTTTACGTCCTTTAAGTGAAAAGTCTCATCTTCAAAACATGATGAAGGGGCTTGTTGATGAACAGAAACTTGCACTTCTCAGATAGATCCATTATAAATATAATCAAAGTAAAACTTTAAAAATGCTATATGAAGCACGAAAACAAGTCAGCAACTGATTAAATTTTCCTCTGAGACTGAATTTATACTCTATGTTTAATGCCAAATCAGTATTTATTGCCAAATACATTAAAAAAATCTCGCCAAATCTTAGCAGATATGTTATTTTAATAGCCAAATCTTGTAAAATATCCCCAATCCCATTAAAAATCACGTAAACTATTTTAGTTTATCAACGTGTTAAAACAGATAATTTGTTCATGTCTAATTTCAAGCACGCAGAAAAGTTAAACTTTTAAGTAGATTAGTATTACTCTAGACTATGTGTCAAATGCCAAGTTCATGATTTTTTGATACAATCTCTAAAATTGGTAAGAATATATTTACTATAAAATATCAATTTATTTATGAAATAACGTTTTATAAAAATGTATAGTTTTAAAATCATATTAAAAATATATAATACTTAGTTAAAATAAATATAAAACATCTCTATATTAACATAAGTGCATTTATTTAAAAAATCCGATTAATAGTTTAAACTTTTACATAAAATTTTTATACGAGATAAATAATTAAAAATACAATTTTTATACACATACTTTTATTTTTTAAATTATAAGATTTTTACATTCATCATTTTTATACAAAGTTTACAATAATTTTATAAGATTCAACTAACAATTTTTAATATATATATATATAGTAAAATCAGATATTACATTTGAAAAGAACCATATTTAGTCATACAAAGTTCTAATTTGAAAATTTCTGTTAATGTCCAACCTGATCCTTGTTCGCTAAATTCGTCAAAACACTTTTTCATATTGTTAAAAGCGTTTTCAAGATCATTATTCAAATCATTTATTA
Source organism: Salticus scenicus (assembly GCA_963930645.1). Lineage (NCBI taxonomy): Eukaryota > Metazoa > Arthropoda > Arachnida > Araneae > Salticidae > Salticus > Salticus scenicus. Next base: position 58,512,544 of record OZ005655.1, read on the forward strand.
AAAGAGTTGTTATACTTTTCGACCTAAAATTTTGAGTAATAAAATCCTTCTCTCCATTTTCATAAATACAACTAAAAATAACTTCAACATTAATATACCATTTCAATGTTCCTTGGTCATTTAATTGAAAGTTTAATTCGTTTAAAATGTCAGTTCTTAAATTATTAAAAAATGACGTCAAATCCAAATTTTTGTTTTTATTATCAAATGTGGTTATTGTAAATGTATTAAGTGCATTTTTTCTTTTAAAATGCATAATTTTCTCCTTCAGAAGATCTCGGTCAGACTTCATCGTTTGCTTTAATGTTGCTTGCGATAAGGGTTTTCGATGATTTTCTCTAACATGCTCTAATAATTTATATTTCTGTCTAAATGTTTCTGCACATCGATCACAAGAATGCACTGGTAAAGGTTTTTGATGGTTTTTTCTAATATGCATCACCAACTGATACTTGCGATTAAAGGATTCATCACATTGCCCACATCTATGTTCAACAGAAGTCTTTTCATGAATTTTTAAATGTCTCTTTAACTCATCTGATCTGGTAAATGCTTTCGAGCATTCATTGCAAATAAAAGATTTTTCGTTGAGATGAATTTTCATGTGTCGAAGCAAATCCCATTTTCGTTTAAATACCACACTGCAAGAAACACAACTAAAAGTTTTCGGTAGTTTCTTAGTATCCAAGTTTGATGACAACTCATTTGAAATAGGGATTTTTCAGATAAATCCATCTCTCTCACTAAAAAGTAGACTGTTATACAAAATCGAAGTTATAAAATTAAACGTGCGCGCTCCTCAAAAATACAGCAGCAACTGATTAAAATTTCTTTGCGAGTGCATTTATACTGTAGGTTTACCACCAAATTTGTAATTATTGGCGAAATCATGCCAAATATAACCTAAATTCATACACCAGGAAAAGCAGCCAAATTCTTTAGAACCCCTATTAATCACGCCAAATATATATCATTTTAATACCCAAATCTTTTAATGTAATCTAGTTTATCAACATGTTAAAACAAATAATTTGCGCATCACAGATTCTAAAGCTGGTAGATATTAAAAGTTTTCCATGGTTTTTTCTGAAACTTGCATACTTAAATCACTTAATTTTATAATTATTAAAAGTCCATGCTTTTGGTTGGTTCATGGTACTCCTAAATTATTTGAATATGATCAACACTTAATTCCACAAATCACTTAATTTTATAATCATTAAAAATCCATGTGGTTGAAAAAACACCAAAATTATTTGTACACAATCAACACTTAATTCCACAAAGTGCTTAATTTTATAATACTATTCATTAAAAATCCCTGGTTTTGATTGGTTCATGGAACCTCAAAAATATTTGTATATAAAAAACACTTAATTTTATAATACTATTCATTAAAATTCAGTGCTTCTGATTGGCCGAAAAAAAAAAATCACGTGACCCCAAAAAGCCACCATATTCAATACTAGTGCACCTATTTCTATCTTAAATACAGTGTATTCCTGTGGTTAAATTTTTTGAAAACTACTATCCCCTGAGAATATTTTGTTTCGCATCACAAAAAGTGCTATATACGCGCATAAAATATAACTATTAAACCTTAATGTATTTCAACATTTTTTGCATCATTTATAAGTATTGTTTATCTAATAAGCTACATAACATCGCAAAAGTACTATATATGCACATAAAATATAACTGTGCAACTATTAAACCTTAATGTACTTCAACATTTTTGTAATATTTATAACTATTGGGCATCTAATAAGTTACATAACATCACAAAAAGTACTATATATGCACGTAAAATATATCTAAGCAAGTATTAAACCTTAATATACTTCAACATTTATAACTATTAAACCATAATGTGCATCAACATTTTTACTTCATTTATAACTATCGTTTACGTAATAAGCTACATTACATCACAAAAAGTACTAAATATGCACATAAAATATAACTATGCAACTATTAAACCTTAATGTACTTCAACATTTTTACATCATTTATAAGTATTGTTTATCTAATAACTATTAAACCTTAATGTACTTCAACATTTTTGCAATATTTATAACTATTGAGGATCTAATAAGCTACATAACATCACAAAAAGTACTATTAAACCTTAATGTACTTCAAAATTTTTGCATCATTTATAAGTATTGTTTATCTAAAAAGTACTATACACATAAAATAATTAAAACACTTACTGCAATCTAAATATCATATTTTTACAAGTTTTTGAAATTACTAAACGACTTAGTTAATAAGAAATTTTAAAAATCTTTATCGCTTAAACAGTACAATTTTAATTATTATCTAAATAGAACCATTCTTTATACCAGATTTAAAGTTTTCCGCGGTTTTTTCCAAAACTTGTGTTGTAATATCAGTTAATTTTATAATACTATTTATTAAAAATACATGCTTTCGATTGGATCATGGGACCTCAAAAATATCTGTATAAAAAAACACTTAATTTCACAAAGTGCTTAATTTTATAAACTCTATAAAAATTTACTAATATAAATCTCCGAATGATAACACCTAAATTCATTCGATTAAATTTTCCGACCATCATGAAAAATGCTAAGTCCTCGAAATACATCGCCTCGCGTTAAATTCTTTATTAAAAAGAAAAAAATAAATAAATAAGTAAATAAATAAATAAATAAATAAATTCTCTCAGATCGACTAACACCATCGATCATTAAAATTCCGTGCTTCTGATTGGACGAAAAAAATCACGTGACCCCAAAAAGCCACCATGTTCAATACTAGTGCACCTATTTCTATCTTAAATAGAGTGTATTCCTGTGGTTGAATTTTTTGAAAACTACTATCCCCTGAGAATATTTTGTTTCGCATCACAAAAAGTGCTATATACGCGCATAAAATATAACTATGCGACTATTAATCCTTAATGTACTTCAACATTTTTGCATCATTTATAAGTATTGTTCCTCTAATAAGCTACATAACATCACAAAAAGTACTATATGTACACATAAAATAAAACTATGGAACTATTAAACCTTAATGTACTTCAACATTTTTGCATCATTTATAAGTATTGTTCATCATAAAATATAACTATTAAACCTTAATGTACTTCGACATTTTTGCAATATTTATAACTATTGTTCCTCTAATAAGCTACAGCCTAATTTCACTCAATATAATTAAGTTTGTAATATTAAATCTTAATCAGTTTCGCAATGTACATATGCTTAACTTTTAAATTTCCGTTTTAATCTATTAAGATTAAAAAATAAATAATTAAATTTTTCTATGTGTGTGCGTGCATAAACTTAAATTACATTTATAATGCGAAATATTTTTTTTTTCCAATCACATTTTAAAATATTACATAACTAAAATACTTAAGGATGCATAAATATACAAAATATGCAAATACATGAATATAAGATTAATAAGTACATGGTTTGATTTTAGCTTATGATAAGTTAAATAAAATGTACTATAACTCTGTTGCGTGGTAAAATGTTATTGGTTGCACAAAATCTTAGTTAATTTTTCTAATCCTTTATTACTAAATGAAATAAATATCACTATTTCTGCCTGAATATATTTTTTCTAACTCTCTACTTCAATATTATTATTATTATTATTATTATTATTATTATTTTTCTCTGTTTCAATAAATAATCGCATGATAAAAAATATACTTTATTCGCTAAAAATAAATAAATAAAAAAAAGCATATATTTGTTACTTTATCTGCAACAGATGGCAGCACATATGCTAATATTTCACACGAGAGAAAATTTCCTTAATTTGCAATCATTCTATTAAATTTTGTACGCATTAAAAAATATTAGTGAAAACCATTCGCGAAAAATCGTATATTTTACATAATTAAAAATACTGTCTAAATATGTCCACGCAGATTAAAAAATCTGTTTGAACATACATAAGAAATTCTCTTTTGAGAATTTCACAGAAAAAAAAGTAACTCTTTAGCAGAGTTCTAAAGATTAAATAAAAAAGAAATTTAATATATGTTCACATAGAAAAAAAAAATGTTTGAACATATAACAGTAGAAAATCATATATTTCCACTGATCAAACACACTTGAACGAAAATTTTTAATCACTCATACACAAGAAAAAATTTCTTAATATTTTATCCCAAATTATCATTAAAATAATAATTATGCACATAAAATCTACGAAAACAATTAAAATATTAATTATGCACTAAAAATCCTCACTAATATTAATACATTCATTTCTTAAATCAGAAAATAACTTACATTTAAAATAAATTTCATCGCAAAACGCTACACTAAGTAATTAAAATTTACGCTGTCAACACATGATGGTCGAGTGGATAGCGCGGCGGACTCCGAATCCGCAGATAGCAGGTTCGATCCTAAGTGACGGTAAAGCAACATTTTTGAAAAGAAAGGAGTTCAATACTTCCTCAATAGATGTCAGTACCACAGAAAAATAAGTTTGAGAAAAATCGATAATTAAAGTTCTCTTAAAATAATATTCTTTATCATTCAAGATAACATCCTAATTCTAACCCTCCTTATCTTTCATGTCGGCATGCGTCACCGGAAGGATGCTGATAAGAGACGGTGCGGCAGCAGCACAGCTCGCCCGTGCCGTGCCGCTGGTGCCGCGGTTGCAGTATCCCTGTTTTATATCTACTTACGAAGCAATAAAAATGGTAGCGGATTAACATGGAAAAGAAGAAAAGGGGAATCTGGCTGAAGGTCGATCTTAGCAACAAATCAGGTTACTTGGCGCTTGGCGATCAAATTTAGAAAAAAAAAAAAAAAAAAAAAAAAAAAAAAAATGCTAGTTTAGCATTCTATAGAAACGCTGTGTTCAATAGAAGCTGAATTTTAGAATTCTGGAATTTTCTATGAGATTCTAGCACAGAATTCACAAGAAATATTATCAAACTCAACCGCTAAATATTAGAAATAATAAATTATAAATTTTCTTGTTGTAACCAACAAATGTTATAAGGACAAGAAGCTTTATATAATATAGTGAGTTTAAAAAAGTTCAGTGAAGCTGTTTTTTGAAACTCACTAAAACTGAATAACACAATCAGAACATCTGTCAATTTTTTTGAACTAACTAACAAATGCATACGAAAGAATATCTAAAAAGTAGTTATTATGGTTCGTTCGAAGGAAATTCGTATAGCTGTTTTTTAAGACACTCACTTCAAAGACCTAAAATTGGCCTTTATCAAATCTGGAGGCCTATCAATTTTCCAGCAGTAATCAAATAATACATACGAAAAGACATCTGGATTTACATAGCAAATTTAAAGAAAATTATTAGAGCAGTTTTTAAGATTCGGGCTTAAATTAAAATACGGTTTTTACTTAGGATTTTCCAATTTTCACATGTCAGGTGTAAACTCAGCTGTACACATGACATGTTTTATACATAAAATTCCATTGTCCTATCTTTTTTCCGATTTTAAGGCATGATAGTCATAAGATTCCTCACACTCACTGATTAACTTAAAATAAATGAATTATTATTATACTATTATTTTAGGACTGAGAACTATTAGTCTCAATCTGGGATTTTTTAAGGTGTCATTTTTCGATAGTTGGACATTTATCGAAATCTAAAATTTATCGAAAATATAATTGAATAATGTGAAAGCGATGTTATAATTTGAAGGAAAAAAAAAAAAAAAAAAAACTAATAGTTCTCCGTCCTAAACTAAATTCTGCTTTTCCCAGAATTTCATCAAAATCATTTTTTTTTTTTTTTTTTTTGAAAGAAAAAGAAAAGAAAATTAATAATAATCAGTATCGAAACAAACACTATCGATTTTTATAATCTTGAATTAGGAACTAAAAAGTGCGCGTGCAAATTGAAATAAAAATAAGTAAAAAAATGAATTTAATGATTTAATTTTTTATATAAAACATGATCGCGTGCTACCTTAAAAAGTAGATGTAAAATTTAAAGTTTATGTGGTGCGTGTGGCATCTATAAAAATTGTTTTAAGAAATAGAATAAAATAAAGAAAGCAACGATGTTGTTTGCATTTTGTTATATAGTTTGAATTTTTGAATTTTATAGAAGTAATATCTACCGTAGGAATAATTTCTCATGCTAAAACTGTCATTAGTTTTAAACAAATGTATTATGTTACAGAAATCTTTAAATACTTTTATTAATTAATCGTTCTCGAATTTGGCAAATTTCGGTAAAATTAGGTAATCATTGGTAATATACGACAAATGTATGTGATCTGCATCTTGGATATTTACACAAAATGGTTATTCAAATGAAAAAAGAAAATTATCATCAACCAATGACATTAAAAATAAATTTTTAGGGAAACTTATTAAATATTTGCCCAAAGGAAATTTCTTACAGTATTTCGAACGAAATTTTAATAGTAAAATTTATTTAGCATAAATCATGCTAATTTATTATATAATGATTCAGAAGATAAATAAAAAATAAAATTAAAAAATGTATCCGGTAAATTTTATCAACAAAAATTTCATAGAAACCCATTGCATTCCGTTGTGTCAGAAAATTTAATGTTTAAAAAGGGGGGGGGGGAGAAGGAGCGAAAGAAAAGAAAAAAAAGAAAAAAAACTGAAATTGTCTAAAAAAATAATTTCAAATACGAAATATTTTGTAATAAAAATTACTACGATTAGCTCAGTTACAATCGAGTAATCATTACAATAAATTATCAATTAAAAAACATCAGCGAATTATTATTTTCAGTAAAAAAATAAGGTTCGAATCTTTTTATAAGTTTTTCTCAGAAATTCCATCTAAATAACAACAGATATTTCAGATTTTTATTATTATTATTATTATTTATTTATTTATTGAAAGAAAAAGAAAACAAAAGAAAATTAATAATAATCAGTAAACAAACACTATCGAAAAAGTTTTTTTTTTTTTTTTTATTCATAATTTTGAATTAGGAAATAAAAAGCGCGTGTGCAAAATGAAAAAAAAAAGAAAAGAAAAGAAAGAAGATAATTAAGTTTTGAATTGAGTTGGTACTTTAAGGATGTCATTGATATAGTAACTTTTTTGTTGTAAATTGTTTTTAATAAATTAAAATGCGTTGCGAGAAACGTCCGAGTTACTTCGGTGCCAAATTTCAAATTTCGCGAAGGGAGTCCTATACTAAAGTTATTATTATTATTATTATTATTATTATTATTTAAATTGTAGTGTTTAATGTAATTCTTTAGTACAAACGTGTGTTCTTGTCTATTTTATTTTATTTATTTATTATTATTTTATTTATTTATTTTTTGTCAGTGATTAAATAAATTAATTTAAGCTAAAATTTTAAAACACAAAATACAATAAAAACAATAGTTAATTAAAATTTCTATAGAAATAGGATTTATTTGCAAAATAAAGAAACCAACCTGTCCAATGAAATAAAGTAGTAAGAATTATTATTATTTTAGCAAGCAAAGAAAATTGTGGAAATTCTTTATAAAACATACCTCAGTTTCCTTAATCACATTATTTAACACAAAAAATATATTTAAATTCATATTTTCAATAAACTAACAATATCCATGCAATAAATGATTCAAACATATCTAACCTTTCATGATTTCATTTATCCCGTACATCTTCAAAGTAAAGATCTAATTCTTGAAATTTATTTATTTCAAACTGTATTCATTTATTTATTATTTAGCTTAACACATCAGGGAAAAATTGAAGAAATTTTTGACGAAATATAATGCTTTCATTAGCTAGGCAGTAACAATATTATCACAATTACACCGATGACAGAACCAACATGCACATAGTTAAGCAGTAACAAATTAACAACAATACCACAAGTACACTGATGACAAAAGAAGGGTAACCGTTAAACTTCATTGTATCAAATATATTGTGAAATGCCTCATACTTTGTCAATCTTACATATTTGAATTAATATTAAGCATTTTGTCTTCGTTTTATATTTTTTCTTTTTCATTTTTGCACGCTAAACTTTTATGAGTTTATTTTCTCTTGTTAACGGCCCTGCCCTCTTCACTTGAAAAAAATTCCGATGCCGGCTGAAAGCAGATAAAAAGTGTCCCACGTGGTTTTGACAGGAGGTGGAGAAGATTGACAGATTCACTGACGAATCATTGACTTTTTGGAAGAATAAATCAAAAATCAGCCACGTCCTTTATTGCGGTTTCGTCGGAGATTTGTTTTGTTTTGATTCTTTCTTTCTTTTTTTATTTTTGTATTTCCGTTTTTCTTTTCTTTTTATTTTCCATTTTCACATGACATCAAATAACTTTCCTCATTTATTCTAATCTATTTATATGTAGCTCGATCCGACCAAGTACTTTATACTATTTTCAGCCCGGTTCAGGCTTTCTTTAGTTATACCAGCGAATTACGTAACAGTGAAATTTAAAATATATATATATATATATATACTTTATAATTATACTTGAAGTCTGATATAATTAATTTAACTAAACTAGTATGTTGTGGCCACCACATGACTTTCTTCTATATTTTCCTATACAAATTCCCTCAGTAAAAATAATTTATTAAAATTATTATAAAAAAAATTTTCTTCCATGATAATGCAGACGATTTCCATATTAGAGAAGTAGTTCCATTTATTCTCAATAAAAATAATAATAATAATAATAATAATAATAATAATAATAAAAAATTACGATTTTTTTTTTTTTTTTTCAAAAGTTTTTTTTTTTTTTTTTTCGTTAAAAGTAACAACAACAACAAAAAACCGATAACTTTGTTTTAAATTATCATAGATCTACAATTCAACCATTCGTTTTAAAGGTATTGACAAGATCTTTCGAAAGATACCCATCTTGAAAATTTATCACTCCCGGGGGGGGGGACTTTCTTCTATATGTAATATAGAGAAAGTATTGGATTCGTGAAAATTTTCGAACTCCGGTTTTCGATGGATTTGCACGTTTTTGGATGTGCTGAACATGATTTGATAGTTTTTAGAAAATGTCTGTCTCTCTCTCTGTGTGTGTGTGTGTGTCACGAATTTTTGGAGGCTGTATCTCACGAACCAATGAACGAAATTTAACCCAACTTGGTATTTAGTTGGACCCTGACATAAACTGGTGCTGATTAGATTTAGGGATCAATCGCCCAATCGGTGGCGCTGTGATAGCATTTTTTCTAAATTTTTAACATGGCAGTATAGGACAAAATTTCGTATAAATGTACATAATGAGAGTTATTTTTAACTTTTGATTGTAAAACTAATATGAATTATTGATAAAAGTAGTTGTTAACTAGGGGGGAAAAATTGTGCTTGTGGGAGCGTCGCCCTCCCCCGGGCGAAGTAAATTTTCAAGATGGGTATCTTTCGGAAGGTCTCGTCAATACCTTTAAAACGAATGGTTGAACTATAGATCTGTGATAATGTGAAACAAAGTTATTGATATTTTTTTTTTTTTTTTTTTACTTTTAATAAAAAAAAACTTTGAAAAAAAAATCGTAATTATTATTATTATTATTAATATTATTATTAATATTTTGAGAATAAAATAGACTTTTTTTTTTGAATATTTACTGTTATACTACTTTTCTGATATGGGGGGAGGGGGGGGGGCAAAACGTAATTTCACAAAATCCTTCATATCTCAAGCAAAAAAACAAATATCCCTAAAATTTTTGCTTTTAAATATAGCTAATACAAATGTCTAAAAATCGGTTTCTGGAATTTTTCAAATTCGGTCCCCAAGGGGGCAGGGGGGGGGGGGCAAAACGTGATTTCACATGCGTAAAACGTGATTTCGCATAATCCTATATATCTCAAACAAAAAAAATAGATATACGTGAAATTTTTGCTCTAAAATATAGCTAATGCAACTATCTAAAAAACAATTTCTGGAATTTTAGAAATTCAGCACCCAGGTGGGGCAGCAAGGGGGGGGGGGGCTATGGAGCAAAAAAAAAAATAGAAGTACAGTTAGGCAGTTCAAAATTGGTACAAATAGGTTTTAAAGGCCTGCAAGTCGAATTGGGATATTTTCGATTGTGTAAAGTTATTAGAAGGGGCAAGAAGCGGAGAGGGGAGAAGGGGGCAAAAAAAAAAAAAAAAAATTGTTTTAGGTCGTTCAAAATTGGTACGTAGAGGTTTTCGATACTTACAAATCGATTGCGGATATTTTTGAATTTGTAAAATTATTAGGAGGGCGGGTAGGGGGGTGGGGCGGTAAGGGGGGCTATTGGGCAAAAACAAATAGAAATACAGTTAGGCCGTTCAAAATTGGTACAGATAGGTTTAAGAGGCCTGCAAGTCGAATGGGGATATTTTCGATTGTGTAAAGATATTAGGAGGGGCAAGAAGGGGGGAGGCAAAAAAAATAAAAATAGTGTCAGATCGTTCAAAATTGGTACGTAGAGGTTTTCGATACTTACAAATCGATTGCGGATATTTTTGAATTTGTAAAATTATTAGGAGGGGCGGGTAGGGGTGGGGCGGTAAGGGGGGGCTATGTGGCAAAAACAAATAGAAATACAGTTAGGCCGTTCAAAATTGGTACAGATAGGTTTCAGAGGCCTGCAAGTCGAATGGGGATATTTTCGATTGTGTAAAGATATTAGGAGGGGCAAGAAGGCGGGAAGGGGAGGCGGGGGGGGGGGGCAAAAAAATAAAAATAGTGTCAGATCGTTCAAAATTGGTACGTAGAGGTTTTCGATACTTACAAATCGATTGCGGATATTTTTGAATTTGTAAAATTATTAGGAGGGGCGGGTAGGGGTGGGGTGGTAAGGGGGGGCTATGGGGCAAAAACAAATAGAAATACAGTTAGGCCGTTCAAAATTGGTACAGATAGGTTTAAGAGGCCTGCAAGTCGAATGGGGTAATTTCGATTGTGTAAAGTTATTAGGAGGGGCAAGAAGGGGGAGGGGAGGGGGGGTGCAAAAAAATAAAAATAGTGTCAGGTCTTTGAAAATTGGTACGTAGAGGTTTTCGATACTTACAAATCGATTGCGGATATTTTTGAATTTGTAAAATTATTAAGAGGGGCGGGTAGGGGTGGGGTGGTAAGGGGGGGCTATGGGGCAAAAACAAATAGAAATACAGTTAGGCCGTTCAAAATTGGTACAGATAGGTTTTAGAGGCCTGCAAATCGAATGGGGATATTTTCGAAAGTGTAAAGTTATTAGAAGGGCCGGGAAGGGTGGGGGGGCAGAGGGGCAAAAAAAAAAATATATCAATCAAGATCATTCAAAATTGGTACATCGAGGTTTTCGATACCTACAAATCGATTGCGGATATTTTTGAATTTTTAAAATTATTGGGAGGGGCGGGAAGGGAGGAGGAAGCGGAGGGGCAAAAGAATAAAAATAGAGATAGATCGTTCAAAACTGGTGCATAGAGGTTTTTGATACTTTCAAATCGATTGCGGATATTTTCGAATTTGTAAAATTATTAGGGAGCTCATATATATGCAATCGCGCACGGGTCTACGCTGCCGAAGGCAGTGGGTACCCGGTGCGACATTTTTCCCGATCAGAGGTTTTTTTTTTTTTTTTTCTACATGATAAAAATTAATGCAATTTTGAGAATTCATTAATTATAATGATTCATTTAAAAATAGTGACCAGCGAAGCGGGCGTAGCCTGCTAGTCTATTTATATGTATTTTAATAACGTAGCCCGACCCGACGAAGTATTTTATTCTATATTCAGCCCGTTTTAGGCTTTCAGTAGTTATATCGGCGAATTCTGTAACAATGAAATTTAACAAAAGAAAATATTTTTATGATTAAACTTGCGGTTTGATATAATTAATTTAACTAAAAAATAACAAAGATATATAACATTATAACATTACTGATATATAGAGATGGGTTATCTGCACTCTGGAGCTCAGACTACTGAACGCAGAGCTGGACGGGGTGTGCGACAGGTCGTGACCTTCGGGATCGTATTTCGAAGATCACGGACAGGTGCGGTCGCACAAGTCCTCCAGCTCTGTTTTCTAAAGAAAGTGTACTTGTGTTGTTATTTATACGTGTTTCTTTATACAAGTCAAATTTTTTATAAGTAGTATAATATATAAATAGTGTTGAATTATAGTGCCTACATTTATTTAAAAATCTGGTGTGAAACAACCACACGACTTCCATTACCCACTATTACACGTATTATATGCAATTTTTGAAGATAATGTTAACAGAAGACATGGAATTGTCCTAATGAAATAGACACCTAAAAATTTTCCGGTAAGGGAAAGTTAATACACGTGTAAAAACATAAAACAGAGTTTGCACAGCGATTTTTTTTTTTTTTAAGAAAGGGGAAGAAAATTGGCAGAGTTTATTTATTTGAAACACCAAGTTTCGAGATGTAAAACTGATCTGTCTGATCAGGATGACTATTAATTTTCCTGTGATAACCAAGTAAAGCATGAGAAAGGATATCTAAAATGGGTTTATGTAACAATTTTCAAGAAAATCGTTAGAGCCGTATTTGAGATACCGATTTTTACCAAAGCTTGACAAAATTTATTTTTGGCCAGAAAACAACAATTATATGTAAAAGGATATTTAAAAGAGGGTCAATATGGCAAGTTTGAAAAAAAAAAAAAAAAAAAAAACATACAGCCGTTTTGACAGGAAAGCATTTGCAGGACCTGAAATTTAGCTATTTGTACAGGGCGCCTATCAATTTTCCTGAACTAACCAACTATATCCTTCGAAAGGATATATAATAGAGTGTTTATACAGCAATTTTAAAGAAAATCGTTAGAGCCGTTTTTGAGATATGGACTTATGTCCTCACTTCCGGTTTCAGATGTCCCACTTCTGCTTTTCCAATTTTCACCAAAATTTGAAAAGTTTATCTGTACACCAGAACAGTTTCAATTCTAAAGTTTCGTAGTTCTGTCTTTATTAGTTTCCGACATATAATAGCTAGAATATTTTCCACATACATACATACACACAGAGACCAATTGCTAAAAACCACTTTTTTGAACTCAGGAGACCTTAAAACATGTAAATCAGGTGAAATCTCGATATCGAATTTTTGGACCAAATACAATACTTCCATTACCTATGGTAGTCGGGTAATGGAAGTAAAAATAAATCAAATACAAGACTCTTATTAATGTGTCTTGAAACTTGCCAGTCTTGATCAACTTTACAAGTAGCAGCCACATATCAATTTCAAAATACCAAATTTGAATTTCCTGAAGTTATTTAAGTTATGTTGATACAGGGTTGTTCGGTTTTTTTCCATAATCGAAAAAACCTGGTTAAAACCGTCCCAGATAAAATACCATTTCGTCCACTTTTATTCACTATTAATTATTTGCGAGTAGTAAATTAAAAGTTATCTTTATTCTTTCAATTAAAAAAAAAAAAAAAAAAAAAAAAATTACTTCCATTACCCTACTACAGTATGTAATGGAAGTATTTGTATTCGGTCTGAAAATTCGATATCGAGATTTCACCTGATTTACACGTTTTAAGGTCCTCTGAGTCCAAAAAAGTGGTTTTTGGCAATTGGTCAGTGTGTGTGTGGGGGGGGGGGGGGGAGGATCTTCTGGCTATTATGTATCGGAAACTAATAAAGATAGAACTACGAAACTTTAGAATTGAAACAAGTCTGGTGTACAAATGAATTTTCCATATTTTGGAGAAAATTGAAAAACCGGAAGTGGGACATCAGAAACCGTAAGTGGGACTGTAAGTCCGTATCTCAAAAACGGCTCTAACGATTTTCTTCAAATTTGTTACATAAACACTCTATTAGATGTCCTTTCGAATGATATAGCTGGTTAGTTCAGAAAAATTGACAGGCGGTCTGTATAAATAGCTCAATTTCAGGTCTCGGAAGTGCGTTCCTTTAAAACCAGCTGTACGGATTTTTTTTCAAACTCGCCATATTAACTCACTTTTAAATATGCTTTTGTATGTAATTATTGTTTTCCTGTCAATGATTGAGTTTTGGTAAAATTTGGTATCTCAAAAACGGCTTTAACGATTTTCTTGAAAATTGTTATATAAATCCATTTATTTCTTATGTATCACGTAATTATTAGAGGAAAATTAACTGCTTCCCTGTTTAGGTAGGTCAGAAGTTTAGGTAGATCTCGAAAATTGGTGTTTCAAAAAATAACTCTACTACATATATATATATATATATATATATATATATATATATATTATTTTTCCTTATTTTTTACCTCGCTTTATGTACGCTTCGTTTTATATGTCTTTACATGTGTATAAAGTTTATCTTACCAGAAAAATGTTAGGTTTCTACTTCTTTAGGTCACTTTTATATCTTGTGATCACATTATCTCCAAAAAATGCATATAATATGTGTAATAGTTTGTAATGGAAGTCGTGTTGTTGTTTCACACCAGATATTTTATTAATATGTTTGTATAATCAATTTGAATTTTTCAAAATAGACATGGAATAAGCAAAATTTACAATATTTAATAAATGAAATATTTGTATTTTTCTAAGGGTGGATGTAAAGGTATATTTTATATCTTGAATTTCAATCCTCCACTTTTTTCCTCCATTGTTTACAACTGCATTGTCATTTCCTCTCTCATAGACACATATACCTTTTAAAAATTAGTTATTAAGCTTGATGAAATGAAATGATTCACATACCTTTCATGCAGTTTTTTGCTTTCCGAAAATACATACGTAAGGAAATCATTGTAATCGTGACAAAATTCTGGCTTTGCGATGTTGGCGTATCTACATGTTTTGAGGTCCCATGAGTTCATTTTTACTATTTTCATGATGATGATGATGATGATGATGTATGTGTATGTATGTCAGTGATCACAATATCATCCAAATGCTTTTTTTCGAAGGGTAGGCAAAAAAACAGGTTTTTTTTAGGAAAAAAAAACTTTTTAGGATGATTTTTTTTAAATCGTCCTATTGCAACCACTTCGTTTATCTATATATTTATCTGTCTATTTATAATGAAATTTGCCATCACGATAACTCCCGAAATAATACTCCAAATCGAACCAAATTTGCATTGCTAACTGATCTTATAAATATCTTGGATGAGTAGGGTAACCAAGTTGCTCTGACATTTTGTTTTCAAGTGGCGGCCACTTGAAAATTTCAAACCCACATTGTGAAAAGTGTATTTAAAGCCAGATTTGTTTGTATTTTAATGTAAATATACATAACATAAGGGTCTCGATGAACTTTATTAATGAACTTTTTACAAGCATAACTTTTTAAATTTTGACATCATCACGAACCAAAGTTGGACAGTGATCTTATCATATAATTATCTTGGATGAGTTCACTGGGCAACTTATTCCAACATCTTATTTTCAAGTTGCAGCCACTTGAAATCACACTGTCACGTGAAAATGTGCCATCAAGATAACTTTTAAAATATTAAATTGATTCAAACAAAAGTTGGACAGTGAACTTATGGTTCAAATATCTTGGATACGTTCGCTTGATAACTTGTTCTGCAATTTTATTTTCAAGTGGCGGCCACTTGAAAATTTTATTATCATCATAACTTTTGTAATACTGAATGAATTTGTATCAAATTTGGGTAGTTGATTTATCATTCAAACATCTAAGATAAGTTCGCTGTTCACCTCATTCTGTCTTTTTTTACAAGTATTGGCCACTTGAAATCACGGTGCAACTTTAAAATTTCATATCACGGTAATTTTTGAAATACTAATTTAACTTGAACTAAAATTGGACAACGAACTTATAATCGAAATATCTTGTAATGATTTTAATGGACAAGTCGCTTCGCCATTTTGTTTCTTAGATTGCCGCTTGAAAATTTGTCATAACAATAACTTTTGATATACTGCACTGATTCGAACCAAAGTTGGACATTGAACTTATGCTTCGAATATCTTGAACGAGTTGGCTGGGCAACTTCCTCTATTATACTGTTTTCAAGTGGCGGCCACTTGAAAATTTGTTATCGTGGTAACTTTTGAAATACTTAATCCGTTCAAACCAAAGTTGAAAAATGGATTTATCACTTAAATATCCTTAAGCCCATTAGTAATTTGTAGCCGCCATTTTGAAACCAAATGGCGGCTTCTTCATAAGCCAATGCTTGTCGCAAATGCCGCGCCATTTGAAAAAAAAAAAAAAAAAAAATTCATCACTTATGTTGATTTAAATGAAGTCAAATACTACGATGTGGAAACAATTCTTTTTATTTTATTGAATTTGTTTATGCTCAAAAGGTAACATTATCGATTGAAACCCATATACAGTGGAACCTGTCTAAAGTGACCACCCTAGGGACCGGCTAAAATGGTCACTATACGCCAGTGGTCACTTTATAAAGTCTCTTTAAAATTGGAAAATGGTCACTTTAGTCAGGTGGTCACTTTACCCAGGTGGTTACTTTTACAGGTTCCACTGTATTTATAAACTCATACACGTGTACATACATATATGTATACGCATGCCATAAAGTTATATTAAAATATATAATAAAAGTTAAAAAAAAAAAAAAAAAGTACAGAAGGAAAATGAAGGTACAAACAAAGAATTATTTAAATTTTCAATGTACTAAATAACAGTTATAATAAATACAATAAGTTCAATAGATTATTTACATTTCAGTGTGTTGTATTTTGAATATTCACAGTGAATATAATACTTCATATGTTTACATACATAATACTAATAAAAAATATAGTACTATAAAAAAACCTATGCTCTCTAACATAAATTGTGAAAGTGAGTAAACAATATTCCAAAATTCTTATTTCTAATTCCTGAATAAGAAAAACAATATACAGTAATCGAGTAAATGGAAAAGGAAGAAAAGATAATGTCCGAAAACAACGTGCTTGAATGTAACAAAGTGATGATATTTATTTATTTATTTATTGCTAGTTACTATAAAACCATTAAAATGCACTTTTAAAAATCAAGACCCATTGATCATAATGCATTTAGAATTTATGGCATGGCCACGAAAGCATCTGTATGTAAAATGCACATTATATGTAATACTTAACATGCTGTAAGGATACCGAAAGTCATGGAATGATTTAATTTCGTATTAAAATTTTTGCCTGTTGACGTAATGTTTTTTTTTTTTTTTTCTTTGTACTGTAAAATACTTAGGAGCTATTGTTATCAATTCTACTGCAAATATATAAGGTAAATGCATAAGGCAAAAAGTCACACTCTTTCTTTCTTTCTTCTTCTTCTTCTTCATCTATTTTTTTTTTTTTTTTTTTTTTTTTAAGATTAACGGCATTAAGACAAACTTTGAAAAATTATCACCCATTAACAGTAACGTGTTCAAAATTTTTAGTGTGCTCCTCTTAAAATGAAAGAAAAAACTGTAAGCGATTGATGCATATTTTTAATAGAAAAGATATAATAATTTTGTATAAGACACTAACGTACGCATACTCTTGTGAGTTAGAGCACGAATAGACAAACCCATTTAATAATAAATACTTTGAATAATAATTTATCATCTTTCAAGTAAATAAAAAAATGTCATAAAACTATATATATCTTAATATATATAAATCTCGTGTCACAATGTTTGTCCTCAATGGACTCCTAAACCACTTAACCGATTATAATAAAATTCGCACACCATGTGCAGTTCGATCCAACTTGAGAGATAGGATAGTTTAAATCTCAAATTATAGTCGCAATTTTAATTTATTGCTAATTATTTGTCTGTTATTATTTGACAGTCACAATTATCTGTTAACTCCAAATGATTCTAACAGATGTCGATACCTTTCGACTGGGTTGAAATGAAAGCTGAAATATATTTGGTGCTGCCATCTACACAAAGAATCTTCAACTTTTTATCCTATTAATAAATTTCGTATAATTCAATTATTTCCACTTAACAGATGTCGATACCTTTCGACTGGGTTGAAATGAAAGCTGAAATATATTTGGTGCTGCCATCTACACAAAGAATCTTCAACTTTTTAACCTATTAATAAATTTCGTATAATTCAATTATTTCCACTTTTTAAATTTTTGGTGTTAGCATAGCCGGCCACGTGTTACTTAGACTGAAGTGTAAATTGAATTCATATTATAATGAAGATAATACAGTGAAATTAATCCTGTTTTTTACTTATTTGTGCTTCATTGATCAAAACTTTATAATTTAATATAATATATATATATATATATCTTTATATATAAAATTTATTATGTTTGTCCGCGATGAACTCCTAAACTAATGAGCCGATTTTAATGAAATTTGGACACTGTGTGCAATTTGGTCCAACTTGAGAGATAGGATAGTTTTTATTGCAAAATTCGCCTCCCAAAAGGGGGGGGGGAGGGGCCAAAACGTGATTTCACAAACAAACAAACAAACAACAACAACCAAAAAAAAAAAAAAAAAAAAAAAAAAAAAAAATAGAAATGCAGATAGACTGTTCAAAATTGGTATAGAGAGGTTTTAGAGGCCTGCAAATCGAATGAGGATATTTTCGAAAGTGTAAAGTTATTAGGAGGGGCGGGTAAGGGGGCGGAGGGGCAAAAAAATAAAAATAGAGTTACATCGCTAAAAATTGGTACATAGAAGTTTTTGATACGTACAAATCGATTGCAGATATTTTCGAATTTGTAAAATTATTAAGAGGAGCGGGAAAGGGGGGGGGGGCAAGGAGCAAAATATAAAAATGGAGTTAGATCATTCAAAATTGGTGCATAGAATTTTTGATACCAACAAATCGATTGCGGATATTTTCGAATTTGTAAATTTATTAGGAGGGGCGGGAAGGGGGGCAGAGGGGCAAAAAATAAAAATATAGTTAGATCGTTCAAATTGGTGCATACAGGTTTTTGACACCTACAAATAAACTGTAGATATTTTCGAATTTGTAAAATTATTTAGAATAGTGGGAGGGGGGAGGGCAAAGTGGCAAAATAATAGAAATAAGAGTTAGAACTTTGAAAATTAGTATTATTAAGTTTTAAGGCCCGATAAATCGATTGCGGATATTTTCGAAAGTATAGAGTTATTAAGAAGGGCGGGAACGGTGGATGAAGAAACGGTGCGCATGGTTTGCGCAGGTATACACTGCCGCAGGCAGTGGGGGTCCGAACAGATTATTCCACCAATGAGAGAAGATTTTTTTTGTATTTTATATCATTTTCCTTTCGATAATATATGGATTCATTATGAGTGTCGAACATTTTTCCCGATCAGATTTTTTTTTTCTCTTTTTTTTTCACATGTTAAAAATTAATGCAATTTTGAGAATTCTTTAATTATAGTGAATCATTTAAAAATAGGGACCAGCGAAGCGGGCTAAGTCTGCTAAGATCAAGGATGTTATCAAGGATGGTCTTTATTCGTAAATAATAATTTTAATATATTGAATATTTTACTACATTATAATTCAACGTATAACATAGCCACAGCAACGCGTGGCCGGGTCTGCTAGTATATATATATATATATATATTCAATATGGGTTACATTCATAGAATAAATATAAAGCATTACTATACGAAATGTTTCGTTGAGATCAAGCAAATGGTTCGTGTACAAGGACATCCAACAAAATTCAAATATATCACGTCTATGAAAGAAATTTCTAGTAGGTACAATTTAGCAATTGTAAGCTTAGTTAAGAAAAATTAAATAAGCATATTCTTCTAAGCATAAAAGCATATTGTTACGAAATTGTAAATAATTGTATTTATTTTTGTAAAAATTCTTTCAAAGAGGCTTAGTAAGTTGATAAATTGCTAATTTTGTGCATTTCTAGTTTGTTTTAGCGTTAAAATAGCCTAATTTTCCCTTAGAAACACATAAAAAAGCTCCAATAAGGCAGGTAATGGATATCGTGCCAAATTTGGCGACTTTTCCCCCTCCTTATTATGTGAAAAAAAGAGAGAAAATAAAATCTGATTGGGCAAAATGTCGCACCGGGTGCACTGTGTACGCGCATTTACTCGCAAGTGCGTTCCTTTAAAAACAGCTGCACGGATTTTTTTCAAACTCGCCATATTAACTCTCTTTTAAATATCCTTTTGTATGTAGTTATTGTTTTCCAGTCAATAATTTAGAATACCAAATTTTGGTAAAAGTTGGTTCTCAAAAACGGCGCTAACGATTTTCTGGAAAATTGTTTCATTAATTTATTTTAAATACCCTTTCTCATAACTCGCTATGTAAACTCTATTTCATATGTCTTTATATGTGTATCAAATTTCTCTTACTGGAAAATTCCAAAGAATGCATGTAATATGTGTAATTGTGGGTAATAGAAGTAGTGTGGTTGTTTCGTACCTTTTTTTTTTTTTTTTTTTTTTTTTTGAGATATGAAGGATTTGGGGAAATCACGTTTTACGCCCCCCCCCTCCCCCCTTCAAGGTGAATTTTGTAAAAGCGCTTCTTAGTGGGTGTCTAGAAAGGACATTGTCACAAAATTTCATACTTCTAAGTCGAAAACTTTTTTAAACATCAACATTTGAAAAATAATGTTGATTTCAGATTAAAAATTATATTCCCGTCCCATAAAAATACAACTTTTTTTTTTTTTACTTTCCGAACATTATAATGAGGAATGTATTGTAATCATGTCAAAAATCCGAATTTGACATTTTGATGTTTCTATACGTTTCGAGGTCCCCTGAGTCTGTTTCAACTATTTTTACGATGATGTATGTATATGTGTGTGTATATGTATGTATGTATGTGTGTATGTCTGTGAGTGAACCCGCTAGCGACTAAACGCTTCGTTCGAATAAGCTGAAAGTTGGTACGTATATTGTAAGTCACCATAGTACGAACCCTATTGATTCTGGTGAATCTAGCACTTATAGTTTTTTTACAGGGACACCAGGAAAAATTCTTTATCATTATGGCCTATGGGGCCAAATATTTAAAAGTGCGATAGCGTCTAAACGCTTTATTAATCTGAGCAAAAATATTGTACACATGTTATAGGTCACAGTTGCACGAACTGTATAGAGTTTGGTGAATCTAGCACTTACATTTTTTTTACAGCGGCACAAAGAAAAATTCTTTATCATTATGGCCAATGGGACCAAATTTTTAAAAGTGCGATAGCATCTAAACGCGTTATTCAATTGAGTTGAAAATTTATATGAATATTATAAATCACTGTTGCACTAACCATAAGCATTTTGGTGAATATAGCATTTATAGGTTTTTACAGGGACACAATGAAAAATTCTTTATCATTATGATCTATGGGCGCAAAGTTCAGTAGCGCTAAATAAAACAGCGTGTAATACGTGGAGAAAAATATTCAAACACTCTATTATGGTTTTCTCTCTTTTGTTTGTTAAAACAACTCCTCTTTCTTTACTTTATCTACAAAACTATTAATTACTCAATGTTCGGAAAGTCGAGTGGAGTCACTCCAGATTTTTTTACTTTTTCAATAAAAAACATGTGACAAAATAAAATAATTTTAAATCATAAAATGCGTATAGGGTTCATGCAATTTCCTTCAATTTCTCTGTACAGTTAACATTTGTAATAAAACTGCAATAGAATTTACTATTTAGATTCTATCTTTGATGTAACTAATATTAGTAGTTTTCTTACAATTGTAATTTTTTCATTGATCTGGAATAACATGCAGAAAAATCTTAGCCTCCCCCCCCCCCCAAAAAAAAAAAAAAAAAAAAAAGTTAAGTTCTGGATCCGCCACTGATCATATGGCTTACATTACTCATATTATAAATTCTTTTTAGAGATAATGTAGACATAAAATTGACCTATCTTACGGCATGATTTTTATGCAAGAGTAAACTAATACGTATACGTCATAAAGACATATAAAACAAAATTTACAAAGCGCGTGATTTTATTTTATTTTATTTTATTTATTTATTCATTTCATTTTATTTTATTTATTTATTTATTTATTTTTTTTTTTTTTTTTGAGCCGTTTTTTAAAACACCGATTTTCTGAAGTCTAAAACTGATCATTTTTCATGCAATAACCAAGTAATGCAAAAGGACATATAAAACGGGGTTTATGAGCAAATTTGAAAAAAAATCGGGTTTTTTTTAAAACATGCTTCCGATTTCCAACAAAATTTGGCAAATTCATATGTTCACTGGAAATCAACATTTACATATAAAAAAAGATATCTAAAAGGGATTTGATAGGGCGATTTTGAAGAAAATCTATAGAGCCTTTTTAAAGGAATGCACTTTTGTGATCTAAAATTGACCTATTTCTTTAAAACGTCTTTCAATTTTCCTGAACTAATCAACAAGCATATAATATAAATGGACATCTGAAGAGGGTTTATATAGAAACTTAAAAAAAAAAAAAAAAACTAGAGCCGTTTTTGAGATAGGAACTTGTGGTCCAAGACTTCTTAGTTGCGGCTTTTTTCCATGTTTTACTTTCGTTTTTTCAATTTTCACCAAAAATTGGCAAAATCATCTGTACATCGGACCTGTCTTTCACCATTCTATTTTTATTTTTATTTTATTTTATTTTATTTATTTATTTTTTAGCGATATGATAATCAGAAGATTCATATGTACACACTAACAACATATCAAAAATAACTTTTTTTGGACTCAAGAGGCTCCTATAAATTCTATGAAAACTTGATATGAAATTTTTTACTGAGTGTAATATTTATAATACCGACGGTAGTCAGAAGTAAAAATATTAGATCAGGTTTATAAGTATTTACACAAGTGTAAATGATTTAAAATTTATTTCAGGAAATAAAATAAATTATATATATATACATAAAAATATTTATAAAGCTTAAAATAATAATGTTAAATTGGTAATGATTAAAAAATAATAAGAAGAAATGCTTATTTTTTTCTCCAAGCAGCAAGGATTTCACCTTTATTTCGCCTCCTTCTTGAAGATAATCGTAATTGTTTTCTATTTCTATCATCTTTTTTATATCTAGACCTATACATATCTATATATCTAATAATATATGAAAACCTCTAATATTTTGAGATATTATATGAACTTTAAGATAAAATTTTACAATTTTATTACAAATGTACCAACTTGATATCTATTATTGTAATTCTAAAACAATGGATAAACTCAGAGTTCGTATACCATATTGAAAATGCCAGCACTTGTCAGCACCTTTACATCACTGGGCGCGAAAAACCAGCGCGCGAAATCTTTCAAAGTACTGATGCGGTTTCGTTGTTTAGAAATAATTTTATAAACATTCCAGGTCCCATTTCCTGCCGACTTCATATTCTTCTCCTTTGTATTCCAAAATTCATATTGTTACATTCTTCTCGGTCATAAAGTCAACTTGCTTATAATATTAAAAATATTTGTTTCTTGCAATCATTCATAGACTTATTAGCTCTTATAGTTTTTTATAGAGACATAAAGAAAAATTCTTTATCAATATGATCTATGGGCTCTAATTATTTGAAATGGAACAGCTTTATATTAAACAACATTCTATTTGGCGATAAAACTCAAACAAGCTATCATAATTTACTTTTTTGTTTATTTGTTTGGCTTTAATTGATTTGTAGAACCGTTAATTAGTTAGTGTTCGAAAGACGAATGAAGTCTTGTATCTATAACACACATCCCTTTATTTTAAATTAGATAAACATATCTAATAAGATGTGGAAAAACTCTATTATTATTATTATTTATTTATTTATTTTTGTGTATGTGTGTATGTGTTATTACATAACTTTAAAATTAGTTTCATTATAAACTAGCAGGCTTTGCCCACTTCACTGGGCACTATAGTTAAATAAGTTGTCAAAATCCCATATCATTGTTAATAACCTACGTTAAAATTTCCGATGTGTTCGGTAGAGGTTTTCCCGCTTGCAACGTGAGAAGTCCGGGTCCACACTGCCTTCGGCAGCGCCTTACCCACTTCTTATCGCTTCCCCAGCGGGTAAGTTCGAAATTATGTGAAATCCCACCAAAGTAAATAATGCGTACACTTGATCCACATCCATACATCAAAATTCGCCAATCTAAGATAATTTAAAGCAAATTCAAAAGGAAAAACGAGATTTTACACGTGTTTCTTGTCCCCCCCCCCCGGGTGGTAGGGTAAAGGAGGAATTTTGTAAAACCCGTTACAATAAGTGTCGGATACATATAAAAAATTTACGCGCCAAATTTAGCGACCATTAATCCCGTGGATTTCCCAAGACAAATTTAGCGCTAAAAGGGAGGGTCTCGAATAAGCTCCGTCGTAAAGCGCCCCCCTCCCAAAAAAAAAAAAAAAAAAAAAAATCGAAAATTTTACACACTCACACACACACAAAGAAAGAAAATGTGTTTTTGGAAATATCCTAAATAGACACATAGCTTTTTTCAATACATTTGTACCATTTCAGTAGAGCTCTACTAAAAAATCCGGAATTTCTGAAATTTTCCCCCAAAAAACGATTTCAATTCCTCCCTCCTGTCAAGAATTACAAAATCGTACATAATGTTTTATTTATACTCAAATCTTGTTTCCTCATGTGCAATTTCTTCAGCGTGAAGTAATTTGGGGCCGAGTTATGCTTACAAACTTTTTTTTTTTTTGCTTCCTACCCCCCAGGGTGAAAGGGGGGGAGATTTCGATAAATTCCGTTACTTTAGGGGTCGGATACATATATAAGCAATCCAAGCATCAAACTTTCTGACCCTGACCACAGCTCTCATAAATTTCGCAGGACAAATTTAGCGCTAAAAGTGGTGACTCGAATTTGCCCTTTGTAACACATACCTATCACCCCCCCCCCCCCCCACTTAAAAAAAAAAAAAAAAAAAAGTGTTTTGAAAATGTCTTAAAGAAGACCCATGGCTGTTTTCAACATCTTTTTTCCATTTTTGTTAAAATTTTACTAAAAATCTGGAATTTGAACAATTTTCCGCCAAAAGTTGATTTCCCTCTTCCTTTCCCTTAAAAATCGAAATTTCCTAAATCGCAATGTTTTATTTATTCCAATAAATCCCATTACTTTAGGTGTCGGATAGATACATATAATCCGAGCACCGAAATTCGTGACCGCAGCTTCCATAGATTTCTCAAGAAAAATTTAGCGCTAAAAGGGTTGTCTCGATTTTGACCCTTCGTAACCCCCTCCTCACAAAAACATCGGAAATTAGGAAAAAAAAAATGTGTTTTTGGAAATTTTCTAAGGAAGTCTCGTTTTTAACATCTTTGTTCCATTTTTTTGTAGATTCCTTTAAAAAATTCGGAAATTGCGAAATTTCGCGCCACCGGAATTTACGAACAAAATTTAAATAAAAGAAATTTTAAATTTTCAGGTTAAAAAAAAGGGCCTTTTCTAAAATGTTATAAACGTAAATTTTTGCTAAAAAATTTACGGGATGAGTTTTTGCACTTGAGAATTAAAATTAGGTGTTCCATCAGCGGGAACACTGCGGCTGAAAGGGTTAATAATCGAAAATTTCTAAATTGCAGATAACGTTTTATTTATACTCATGTCTATTCTTTATATGTTCAATTTCTTTACAGTGAAGTAATTTGGAGCGGTGTTATGCTTACAAACATGTTTTTAACTTTTGTTCTCCCCATCCCGGCGATAACTGGGGAGGGAATTTCGAAAAAGTTGGCAGATTTTAGTTGCGTAAAGACCTAAATTTCTGCCAAGCGCCGTTGAATTCCATCCAGCCATTCTCACGTGATACCCGGACAATAATAGCGTTACAGACATACAGACACGATGACACACACACAGACAAAATTTTCTGAAGTAATTTTCGAATTTTATGGTGTGTGGAAAGTGAAGATATCGCTTTTTTTTTTTTTTTTCCTGATAAATTTGCAGAGAAAAATCTGATTTTATTAATATCGATACACAGCTTGATATCCAGTTACTGTAATTCTAAAAGAACGCATAGAAACAGCGTTCATGTTCAGGTACCATACTTAAAATTTCAGCTGTGCTTTTATGTTAGGCGTGAAAATAAGAGCGCAAAATCTTTGAAAATAATAGTGTGATTTCGTCGTTTATAAATAATTTCACAAACACTTGACTCCCATTTCTTGCAAACTTTAATTAGTTTTAGTTTCTTCAGTTATAAAATCAACTTGCTTATGTCCTTAAAAATATTTGCTTCACTCAATTCCTAGACTTCAATATTAATACAACTTATTTTGCTCAGGAATGTAAATTAATTCTTCATACCTAAGAGTAAATAAAATATTTAGTTTAATTTGAAGTCTTGTTTTTTTTTTTTTTTTACTTTCTCTTACCCATAAGGTAGAGAAAGTATTGTTTTTGGGTCAAATTTTCGAACGCGAGATTTTGTTATATTTACACGTTTTGAGGTACCCTGAATACGAAAATCATGTTTTTAGCAAATGGTCTGTGTGTCTGTCTGTCATCAGCATATCTCAAAAACAAATTATGGCAGAAAGTTCAAACTTAGTATTCTAAATGTGTATCATATAGGGATGCTACACTAAGCTTTTCGTTAATATCAAGCAAATGGTTCGTGTACAGGTACAATCAAGATAATTCTAATACATTACGTCTATGGGGGAAATTGCAGGAAAATAGAGTTTAACGTCTATAGACTGCACTAAACCAAATGAAACAAATATATGTATTTTGTAATAGAGACAGTTAACTGGGGAAAAAAATTGTGTATGTAGGAGCCTCGCCTCCCCCCTGGGGGGGAAGTCCCCCCTCGAGGGGAGTAAATTTTCATGATGGGTATCTTTCAAAAGAGCTCGCCAATACCTTTAAAACGAATGGTTGAACCATCGATCTGCGATAATTTAAAACAAAGTTATCGATTTTTTTACTTTTAACAAAAAAAAAAAGCTTTTTTTTTTTTTTTTTTTATTGAGAATAAAATGGACTTTTTTGGATATTTGGTGTTATACTACTTCTCTAATATGGAAATCGTCTGCCTTATCATAAAAAACAATTTTTTTAAATAATAATTTTAATAAATTATTTTTTAATAACCAAATAAAATTCTATATAAATGTAGGTGCATTAATGAAACGGGGGGTTGAGGGGGGCTACCGCCCCTCTCACACAGAACTAATTATCATATAAAACTCTTCAGAAGCTTAATATGAATTGTTTAACATAGGTTTACATAGGTTACTCGTTATCTTACCTATTAATCTGCAACCTGTATTTATAGTATTAAATTTCAGGGTAAGAGAAAGTCGTGTGAGTGACACACCAGATTATTTTAAATAACTACGTATTTTGAGATTCCGTGAATAATTAAACAAAGTTTTTAACAGTTGTTCTTTGTGAGTCTGTTATCAGTGTAACTTTAAAAACTAAATACCGGCAGGGAACTCAAGCGTTATATTTTAAAGTTCATATGAAATTCATACTTGAACAGTTTGATCAATATTGATAAGTTTCAACGAGTGATACGGATTAAAGTTGTCAATAAATGTGATTGAAAGTTATTGTTGAACATAATTTTAAATTTAATATTAGTCGTGAATTCTATAGAAATGTAGATATTAGTTTCAAATGTGGGTTGAGAAGGGTGGTACTCCCCTCCGCCCTTCCCACAGAAAATTATTTGTCAAATTAAATTATTCGTAAAGCTAGCTTAAATTCTTTTTACTATAGAATTTTATACAGTATTGATATTTTATTCCTCAATCTGAATTTCTCTTTATAAAATTTAAATGTAGGGTAATAAAAAGTCGTGTGGGTGCCACACCAGATTATATACTTTAAAATAAAATTTATTATTGAAAATCTGCTTAATTTAGTAAAAAGTTTTATATAACTTGTTAAAAAAAATTTTTGTATATTGTCAATCGTGGCATTATCAGTAAAATATCAGATTTACGTACAAAGTATTCATATAATATTAGTATTACGCGCAATATAAAACTATTTAAAATAAAATGTGATCATATATGTCCTATAAATAAGTCTCTGAACGATTGTCTTCTAAATTGTTATGTTACTCACATCCGTAATACAGGTGAAATCTATAATAATAATAATAATATTAAAAAAAAAAAAAATAACTGAATAAAAAACCACAACGCCTAGACGTTTCACCACAGAAATGTAAACATCTTTTCTTCGAAACCACGAACGAGAGGCGTAGCCAGATAAAGGGTGTGTCAAAGAGGAAAATCGGCACAAATTTGTAAAATTTTTGGACTTTCTTTGCGAATTTAATTGATTTAAAATTTTATTAAGATACAGGATTTTTTTCCGCATTGAATTAAACTCTTTGAGATTGACGCAGCTTTTTAAATTCTGTTTTAAAAAATTGAAAGAGTTTTTTATAAGCCATTTAATGCATCAACCCAAATATTGCAATAAAACAGCTTTCTTAAAAAACAACTGTTATTTTTTCATAAAATCTACAAAAGCTGCGTCAGTTTACGAAATGAGAGTAATCCAATAAAAAAAACCGCATCCCAATCAATTAATTTGTCACTGTTTTAAGTGCAAAGAAAGTTTTACATAGGATAACATTGGATTTTAGAAAAGGAAATGCTGAGTGAAGAGGGCCCTTAAGACGTAGGGGATTATGCATCTTTTTAGTTTTTACTAGGGTGCCTCGATAAGATAATAATATAGGCACCCTAGTTTTTACTAGCAGGGTACGCCCGCTTCGCTGGTCACTATATTTAAATGAATTTTCAAAAGAATTGGATCAGTATTATTTTTTACATCACATTATAAATGAAAACTTAAAAAAAGAAAAAAAGTTGAAATCGCTTTAAACATCGCTTCGGATACCTGCTGTCTACGGCATCTGCTTTTCTGCCTGCATTGCTTTGGGTCCAGGTTCCCACTGCTTACAAAAAGGTCTTTCTTGGCCACTTCAATCTGTGTATTGATCGATGACAGGTGATCTTATATTATTTAAGAACAACGATTTTAAATATGACTGTAGTTCAGCATGTATTAAATATTTTAGTTTTTGAAGCATGTATTTTCACACTTTATTATCGTATGATTCCGACCAATATAATAAATAAAACAAAGGGGATATTTTCTTTTAAAAGAAATAAAATCAAATAAATTTTAAATAAGTTTAATCCTTTCTACTATATACTATCATTTTTTCAGATAAATACTATAAATAAAAAAATAATAATAATAAAATAAATTTTCCTTTGAAAGGAATTAATTAAAAAAGTAATATAGGATAAGTGCACCAGTGATTGACACTTTTAGAGCAATCTCTGATGTTTTTTATGTTCTAGTCATCAGAAAATATTTTTAGAAATCTTAAGTTAATACATATGGTATGAAAGACATTCAGAACCACATATATGTTAAAATATATACATTTGATAACAATTATTATTTTTTTTAATGAATTTTTATTTGACACTCACTCAATGTTCCAGTAATTGACACTGTCAGTTTTTTCTTTTATTAGTAATTGGCACCTTATGTTCCAGTGTTTGACACTGCTAGTTATTCATTTTTCCAGTTATTAGCAACCTATACTCCAGTGTTTGACATAAAATGTTAAAATTCTTATATGTAAAATATATGATTTTAATTTTTTTCTTATTTATTAATTATTTCGGGATAGATATCAATTACTGGAGCATGCCAATCACTGGAGCACCTGCACTACTTTTTTTCTCTCAATTGCACTATCATTTGATTTTCAATAAATATAATAAATTAAAAGAAGACGAAAAAAAAAAATCTGATGTGGGCACCACATGACTTCCTTATACACTTTTAGAAATATACATAACGTTAAAAAACGTTGACATTGGACCCGAAACAGTTGGCTAAAAATATTTTAAAAAAATGAATTACCACCGTGTTCTGTGCTTTTCTGAAATTTAGTTAAAAACCGATTGCAAGATTTGTACTGGTAACGCTGACGAAGGCAGCAGAGACCCGAAAAAATTGGCTAAAAGTATTTAAAAAAGGCATTTTCACCATCTTCTGAACTATTCTGAAAGTTTCAAATGTCTAGCTAGTCGGGAAGTTACTTAAATAAATTTTCTGTTGAACCATATAAATGCTGCCGAAGGCAGCAGGGACCTGAAAAATTTGGCTAAAAGTATTAAAAAGATGCATATCCACCGTGTTCTGAACTATTCTGAAAGTTTCAAATGTCTAGCTAGTCGGGAAGTTAGTTAAATTAGTTTTCTGTTGAACCATATAAACGCTGCCGAAGGCAGCAGTGACCCGAAATAATTGGCTAAAAATATTTTAAAAATGTATGGTCACAGTGTTCTGAGCTTTTCCGGAAGTTTTAAATGTCTAGCTAGTCGGGAAGTTAGTTATAAATCGATTCCAAGATTTGTACTGGTAACGCTGCCGAAGGCAGTAGCGATCCTACACAGTTGGCTAAAAGTATTAAAAAAATGCATTTTCACCGTGTTCTGATCTAGTCTGAAAGTTTCAAATGTCTAGCTAATCGGGAAGTTAGTTAAAAATCGATTCCAAGATTTGTACTGGTAACGCTGCCGAAGGCATCAGGGATCCTACACAGTTGGCTAAAAGTATTAAAAAATGCATTTTCATCGTGTTCTGATCTAGTCTGAAAGTTTCAACTGTCTAGCTAGTCGGGAAGTTAGTTAAAAACCGATTCCAAGATTTGTACTGTTAACGCTGCCGAAGGCAGCAGGGGTCCTACACAGTTGGCTAAAAGTATTTAAAAATGCATTTTCACCGTGTTCTGATCTAGTCTGAAAGTTTCCAATGTCTAGCTAGTCGGGAAGTTAGTTAAAAATCGAGTCTAAGATTTGTACTGGTAACGCTGCCGAAGGCAGCAGGGATCCTACACAGTTGGCTAAAAGTATTAAAAAAATGCATTTTCACCGTGTTCTGATCTAGTCTGAAAGTTTCAAATGTCTAGCTAGTCGGAAAGTTAGTTAAAAATCGATTCCAAGATTTGTACTGTTAACGCTGCCGAAGGCAGCAGGGGTCCTACACAGTTGGCTAAAAGTATTTAAAAATGCATTTTCACCGTGTTCTGATCTAGTCTGAAAGTTTCAAATGTCTAGCTAGTCGGGAAGTTAGTTAAAAATCGATTCCAAGATTTGTACTGGTAACGCTGACGAAGGCAGCAGAGACCCGAAAAAATTGGCTAAAAGTATTTAAAAAAGGCATTTTCACCATCTTCTGAACTATTCTGAAAGTTTCAAATGTCTAGCTAGTCGGGAAGTTACTTAAATAAATTTTCTGTTGAACCATATAAATGCTGCCGAAGGCAGCAGGGACCTGAAAAATTTGGCTAAAAGTATTAAAAAGATGCATATCCACCGTGTTCTGAACTATTCTGAAAGTTTCAAATGTCTAGCTAGTCGGGAAGTTAGTTAAATTAGTTTTCTGTTGAACCATATAAACGCTGCCGAAGGCAGCAGTGACCCGAAATAATTGGCTAAAAATATTTTAAAAATGTATGGTCACAGTGTTCTGAGCTTTTCCGGAAGTTTTAAATGTCTAGCTAGTCGGGAAGTTAGTTATAAATCGATTCCAAGATTTGTACTGGTAACGCTGCCGAAGGCAGTAGCGATCCTACACAGTTGGCTAAAAGTATTAAAAAAATGCATTTTCACCGTGTTCTGATCTAGTCTGAAAGTTTCAAATGCCTAGCTAATCGGGAAGTTAGTTAAAAATCGATTCCAAGATTTGTACTGGTAACGCTGCCGAAGGCATCAGGGATCCTACACAGTTGGCTAAAAGTATTAAAAAATGCATTTTCATCGTGTTCTGATCTAGTCTGAAAGTTTCAACTGTCTAGCTAGTCGGGAAGTTAGTTAAAAACCGATTCCAAGATTTGTACTGGTAACGCTGCCGAAGGCATCAGGGATCCTACACAGTTGGCTAAAAGTATTAAAAAATGCATTTTCATCGTGTTCTGATCTAGTCTGAAAGTTTCAACTGTCTAGCTAGTCGGGAAGTTAGTTAAAAACCGATTCCAAGATTTGTACTGTTAACGCTGCCGAAGGCAGCAGGGGTCCTACACAGTTGGCTAAAAGTATTTAAAAATGCATTTTCACCGTGTTCTGATCTAGTCTGAAAGTTTCCAATGTCTAGCTAGTCGGGAAGTTAGTTAAAAATCGATTCTAAGATTTGTACTGGTAACGCTGCCGAAGGCAGCAGGGATCCTACACAGTTGGCTAAAAGTATTAAAAAAATGCATTTTCACCGTGTTCTGATCTAGTCTGAAAGTTTCAAATGTCTAGCTAGTCGGAAAGTTAGTTAAAAATCGATTCCAAGATTTGTACTGTTAACGCTGCCGAAGGCAGCAGGGGTCCTACACAGTTGGCTAAAAGTATTTGAAAATGCATTTTCACCGTGTTCTGATCTAGTCTGAAAGTTTCAAATGTCTAGCTAGTCGGGAAGTTAGTTAAAAATCGATTCCAAGATTTGTACTGGTAACGCTGCCGAAGGCATCAGGGATCCTACACAGTTGGCTAAAAGTATTAAAAAAATGCATTTTCATCGTGTTCTGATCTAGTCTGAAAGTTTCAAATGTCTAGCTAGTCGGGAAGTTAGTTAAAAACCGATTCCAAGATTTGTACTGTTAACGCTGCAGAAGGCAGCAGGGGTCCTACACAGTTGGCTAAAAGTATTAAAAAATGCATTTTCACCGTGTTCTGATCTAGTCTGAAAGTTTCCAATGTCTAGCTAGTCGGGAAGTTAGTTAAAAATCGATTCCAAGATTTGTACTGGTAACGCTGCCGAAGGCATCAGGGATCCTACACAGTTGGCTAAAAGTATTTAAAAAATGCATTTTCACCGTGTTATGATATAGTCTGAAAGTTTCAAATGTCTAGCTAGTCGGGAAGTTAGTTAAATAAATTTTCTGTTGAATAGCATAAAGGCTGCTGAAGGCAGCAGGTATCGGAAAAAGTTGCCTAAAAATATTTAAAAAATGCATTGTCAACGTGTTCTGAGCTTTTCTGAAAGTTTCAAATGTCTTGCTAGTCTGGAAGTCAGTTAAATTGCAAGATTTGTCTTAACCGTTTTTGAGTTATTATCGTTTTTTGATACATTATGGCCAAAACCTATGTATTTTTGTCATTATGAACCTAATTTTCCTAAATATCTCCAAAACGGAAAATCATACAAAGTCCAAAAAGGGAGGTGCACAACTAGATGTTATAACAAACCTATGTACCAATTCGCAACTTTCTACGTACAACCGTTTTTGAGTTATGCGACATACACACACACACACAGACACACACACACACATACAGACGTCACGAAAAATCGTGTAAAATCTCTTATATCTCCAAAACGAGAGCTCGTGTTAAGACGACACTTGCATGTGTGCAACTAGACATCATGACAGTCACATGTATAAATTGGCAACATTCAGCGATCATTCGTTTTCGAGCAATGTGAAATACAAAATCCATTTCGCAAATCGGGATTACTATACTTCCTTATACTTTGTATAAGGAAGTAAAAAAGATTTCGAGTCCAAATAAATGAAAAATAAATAGCGTAATAGCCGTTACTAAGATACGCAGACGATTGAAACGAAAGAAGAAATTACAGAAAGATGAAATATTGAAGTCAATATTTAAATTCGAAAGAAATTTCGATGAGGTGCACACCTACAAGGTCCCAGGTACCCATCTGTCAAGTTTTGTAGCTCTGTGTTCAGTAGTGTCAGCACCAGACCAGAAGTTATAGAATTAATAAGTACGATTGAATTCATTATGACAAGTCTTGACAAAAGTTAATAAACATAATCTTTAAACCCTTTTAAGCAGCATTCATAAAAATTTTTGCGATGGGTTTGTCTGTATGTAAGTGCTCTGACTAAGGTAGGTAAATATGCATGTTTTGCCATGAAATTTTTATAAGTTTACTAACAATTATCAACTCATTCAAATAAAATGTAAAATGCGTCATTTTATTTGTATCAAACACACCACTCACATTTATTTTGCTTTCCATTCATTTATGTCGACGATATTTTGTCCCCAACCCAGAGCGCAGACAGACACACACGCACACACACTTCTCTTTATTTATATAGATGACTAAAAGCACTTGAAACTTCGCTTTGTGGTACTCCCCTGAAGATGAGCTCAATGTTTTTTGGACTTCGTATTAATTTTTGTTTGAAATTTTTTGCCTACTTTCAATATTTTATTACTTTCTTCTATATGTAATATAGAGAAAGTATTGGATTCGTAAAAATTTTCGACCTCGGGTTTTTGATGGATTTACACGTTTTGAGAGCTGTAGAACACGATTTGACCCTTTTTAGAAAATGTCTGTCTGTCTGTCTGTCTGTCAGTCAGTCTGTCTGTGTGTGTGTGTGTGACAAAATTTTGTGGCAACTGTATCTCAGGAACTACTGCACAGAATTTCATACAAATTAGTATGTAGTTGCACCTTGACATAAATTAGTGCCTATCAACTTTTGGTAAAAATTGTCTTACAGGTTTCGTTGCCATCCCGCTTTTTCTAAATTTTTAACATGGTGATATAGGACAAAATTTTGTATAAATGTGCATAAAGAGAATTATTTTTTAGTAATCATTATGAAATTTACAAGAATTATTTATAATAGAGGTAGTCAACTGGGGAAAAATTTTTGTATGTGTAGGAGCCTCGTGAACCCCCTTGGGGGGGAAGTCCCCCCTCGAGGGGAGTAAATTTTCAAGATGGGAATCTTTCGAAAGGTCTCGTCAATACCTTTAAAACGAAGGGTTGAACTATAAATCTGTGATAATTTAAAACAAAGTTATCGATTTTTTTTTTTTTTTAACAAAAAGTAATAAAAAAAAATCGTTTTTTTTTTTTTTTTTTTTTTTAACGAAATTTAACCAGACTTGGTATTTAGTTGGCCCCTGACATAAACTGGGACTGATTAGATTTGGGGATCAATCACTCAACAGGTGGTGCTGTGATCGTATTTTTTCTAAATTTTTAACATGGCAGTATAAGACAAAATTTCGTATAAATGTACATAATGGGAGTTATTCTTAACCTGTGATTGTGAAATTAATATGAATTATTGATAATAGTAGTAGTTAATTAGGAAAAAAATCTCGGTCATCGCTTCCCCCCCCCCCAGGGGAAAGTACCCCCCGGGGGGGGGGGTAAATTTTCAAGATGGGTATCTTTCGAAAGGTCTCGTCAATATCTTTAAAACGAATGGTTGAACTATAAATATGTGATAATTTAAAACAAAGTTATCGATTTTTTTTTTTTAACGAAAAAAAACTTTGAAAAAAAATCGTATTTTTTTTTTTTTTTAATATTGTTACTGCGTGAATTTGTATAGGATAATATAGAAGAAAGTCTTGTGGTGGCCACAGCATACTAGTTTTTTATTTGCCCATGCCAATTTCAACTTTTGTTGTTGTCTATAATTTATTAGAAAGGGGGGGGGGGGGATTGTCATATTCTAAGCAAGGAGTTTGGGGTTAGAAAATATTCGATAAGTATGTATTAAGGTTATTGTAAATAAATAAATTCACCGTTTTTAACGCAACGGGACTATTGCTTTCAGAAAACTTAAAATTTGAAAATGTTTTTTCTCATGGCAGCAAATTAAAAAATATGTTAAAAACAAGATTAAAAAAATATATTAAAAATAAAATTGAGAGAAAAAGTGCAAAATAAACTTTAAGAAATGATTATAGTATCCGTTGCTAAGGAACACAACACAGTTACTGCATACCTTCATATAAAAGAAGCTAAAAAAAGTTCTGTACTAAATTAAATTCTGTTTTGCACAGAATTTTATATCTATTACTTAAAACACAAAAAATATGCCTCAGTTATTTTTACTTTCTCTCACCCATAAGGTAGTTATTAAAGTATTGTTTTAGGGTCAAATTTTCGAACGCGAGTTTTTGCTATGTTTAGACGTTTTGAGGTCCCCTGAATACGAAAATCGTGTTTTTAGCTGTTGTACTGTGTATGTGTCTGTCTGTTATCACCATATTTCAAGAACAAATAGCAGCCGAGATTCCAAACTTGGTATTCTAAATGTGTATGGTATAGGGATGCTACACTAGGCTTTTCGTTGAGATGAAGCAAATGATTCGTGTATAGGGACACCCAAGAGAATTCAAATATACTTTACATCTATGGGGGAAATTTCAAGTAAGTAGAGTTTAAACAGCTATAGACTGCACTAAAACAAATGAAACGAATAGATATTTATATACGTAAAAACATGTTTCATGTAGAATATGATATAGAAATCATCCACTGTTCTTTTACAGGGCAACACAAAAGAATTAGATTATAATGCGACAATACTTGGAAATTGATGGAAGTGTACTTTAGGTTGTGCTATGTATTATTAATATAGAATTATATTTATGTGCACCATGTGATGTGTACATAACTTTCAGAATATATACAGGACAGCCAACATTTAAGCCATAACATTCTTTTTTATTTGTAAGTGGAAGTGCTTTACTATAATATTTTACCATGTCCAAGAAAGCTCTTCAGGAATTGAAATTAAATCCTCATAGACATATGATAAATAATGTATTTTTTAAAGATAAATATTCATCACTTGGTTTTTTGTATATTTACACGCTTTGTGGCTTTCTGATTACCGAAGTCAAGTTTTTTAACGTTTGATCTTTGACTGCGTATGTTAGAGTAAATTAAAAACGAATAATTTCAGGCGATACAAAAGTTGTATTTTCAAATTAATTATAAGTTTGTTGCTGGAAAAGTTTGATCAAGACTGATAAGTTTCAAGGAATGTTGCGTGTGAAAGTTGTCTGAATAATCTTAAGTGAACTTTTAATTTTAATTACAGATTTAAATTCTATATAAATTTAGGTGCGGTAATGAAACTGGGGGTTGAGGGGGCGGTAGCCCCCCTAACATAAAACTAATTATCATATCAAACTCTTCTGAAGCCTAATTTGAATTGTTTTAACATAGGTTTACATAACAGTACTCGTTATGTTACCTCTTAATCTCCAACCTGTATTTATAGTATTAAATTTCAGGGTAAGAGAAAGTCGTGTGAGTGGCACACCAGATTGTTTTATTTATTCAATTTTCAAAGTTGAAATCATTTTCGAAAATCGTATCAAATTTTGCATTTGGGGCAATTTTAGAACCACACCATCAATTTTCTGGCACAATTTTACACGCTAAGTAAAAGGCATGAACTTTACAAATTATATAAAAAATTTTAATTATATTTAGAGGAGGAAAACAAAAATAAAAATACAGTTTTATTTTTCGTTCATTTCAATAATAATGCTTAAAAAATTCTTTAATCTGCATCTAAATTTTCCGTTATGAAATTAAGAATAAATAAATAAAACAAAGGATAATTGTTTTTTTCTCAAGTTCAAAATGGAGTAAGATTTTAATTTTTGAGGCCATTTTTGCAAAAGTCAATATATATTATTTATTATTATTACAACTTAAAAAAAAAAAAAAAAAAAAAATGTACATCTTAAATTTATAGTTATTATATATATATACATTTCAAGAAAATTTGTGAAAAATCTGTTTTAATTTGAATTTTGAAAAAGCAGCCACTTTATAAATTTGAATTTTGTGAAAGAGAGCAATTTTTGGATTTGAATTTTGTAAAGAGGCAGGTAAAGGTCCCAACTTTTGCCTGGATCGTCAGCTGAAGTGATGATAATAATAACTGGTCCACAATGATAAATACATATTCACACTACCATTCACATTATTACTTTTCTTACAAAGGCCATTTTACTACCATATTGTCATTTTTGCTAAGTCTCCTGTCTATTGAAAAGTATTTCATATTCCATCGCGATTTCCCCTCCCGCCCTTAATAGGGCCGCGGTAGCCCAGTCGGTAGAGCGCCGGCCTCGTAATTGGAAGATTGCGGGTTCGGTACTCGAGCCGGCCAAAGACCGTCGTGTACACTAATGGTGGCTGGTGCACGTAAAATCTGTCGTGGCCACAATGTCCTCCATGTTCCCATCAAAAATTATACCTCTGGGGGTTACCGAAGCGGGAGAGCCATCCCTTCCGTGGAGGATCAAAATTGTGATGGCATGTCTCCGGACCACCTCTAGGGGTGTGTCCCAGACCGTCGCCAATTGCCAATCTGCGCAGCATTAGTGCGACGTAAAACCCAATCACCACCACCACCACCCGCCCTTAATATTTGTTTAAAAAAAAAAAAAAACTATTTAAAAGAAATAGCCATTCAGAAAACAGAAAATTCCATCATAAAAATTTTAAATTCTTACACTTAACATAATTGCAAACAGTTTCATTGCCAAATCGAAACAAAATTCTTTTGAATTTCATTTTCAGCCCATCTGTTCCAAAGATATTCCATAACAATTCCATTTGAAAGCAGAAGAGTCTCTTACATCGATAGCACAGCGAATAAAGAGTCAAAGCTATATATTGTCATGCATAACAAAAAGCGGTATTCTTTTTTCTATACCACATTCCTAATAATATTCACCAGCGGATCCCATAAAGTTACTATGTATTGATGCGGCGTAAGGGGGAGTCACCGCTAGATTTTTTTTTTTCTCTATTAATCTATTGAAGTGAGCGTGTGAAAATGTGTGCGATCACAAACATCGGAAGCTGAAGAGGGAGGGTTCCGACTTAGTCACTGAACACCTGAGGCTTGAGGCACAGAAAAAAGAAAGCCCCCTGCAAATAAAGTCTTTTTTTACATTTTTTTTTTTTTTTTTTCTATTTTCTAATTCGTTATTTTTTTATATATATCCATGCAGGCATTATTAAAATAAATAAATAAAAAGCACCTAGTGAACTGAGCGCTCTTAAACTTAATTTGAAAAGATATTTATACAATCGACTATTGCAATGAATTCGGTAAATGCATAACGGCCCCAACAGTGGTCCAGGTTCTGCTTTCAGAGCTGGTAGCTGAAAGGTGCCGAATTCAAACTCAGGCAATACTCGTTTGCCTAGCCGTTCGGAAACTTTCATGCCTTTCGCTGAAACGTGCATGAATACGTGCTAAGTCGCTTTAGAAATATACCTCCATGGAGGGTACTCCACCCAGTCGCCCGATGTTGTCAATCGGCCTTAAACTCCACGCCGCCCAGACGGTATAGTGGTTAGCGTCCCTGACTTCTACACGGTTGAGCCTGAGTTCGAATCCCGGAGAAGGTATGAATATATTGTCCTTGTAATAAAACTTGTAAACCCTTGTGGTGTGGATTTTTTGAGACACAAGCGGCCCTATAGGAAAGCAAAAAATCTCATGTACTCATCAAACAAACAAACAAATTAAACTCCACATATACACTAGACACAACGGAGTTCGGGTTCTCCACCCACACACTCTAGACATAATCAGGGTGACTAACATTAGAACTTTTCCATGACTATTTTCCCTGATTTACACCGTTTCCCCCCAAAAAAAATTTCACAAAATTAGCGAACAAAACAGTCATCCTCTTTTTATCTCAAGTGAACAAAAGCTCATTATCAAAGATGTGTTGTATTTATAGTAAAATAAGCATATCTCTATTTTTAGACATCTAACATTTTCATGCATACATAAATAAAAATGTGCTTCTTACTTCAGTGCATATAGAAAAAAAAAAAAGAAAAAAAAAAAGAAACTTGCTATCTTTGCTCTGCATTTTTTATCCTCCCCCACCCCGACACAAAAAATTCGAGTTTTTATAAGTTTGATGCCATACAGAACACAGAGTTCTCAGAAATTACTAGTTTGAATACCACTTTTTTCATAAAGCCATTTTTGTCCGAAGATTGACATGTCCTATGAACATAAAATTACAATGAAATAAAATGGTATACAAAATAGCCATTGCTGAGAACCCAGTACATATATTTTCAAATTGCTCCTTTAGACAGATTCTGGGGTCATTCTTAGTAAAACAAAAGTTATGAAACACTGACATTTCATAGTTTTTTCTTGATTTTGAATTTGAGTATATTGCTATAAATAAAAAATAATTTATTGGACTAGAAGAAAGCTATTTTCAATAAAATATTAAAAAAATTCTTTTTCAATTTTCAGAACAGATAAAGTTAAATTTTCTAAACAGAATCACCCCTGCATAAATACTACTGTAAACTCATTTGAAAAATAAATGACATCTCAAAAGTCGCGATTATCATCGCCATATCAAGGGAATACCGATGAATCACACTTTCCCTCCCATTATTAAAATGGCATTTAATGCTTCAGATAGGACTGAGTTAGGGGCAGAGCTTTATCATGTACTGCATGAGTCATGTTACATCCCAACTGTTAGTGTTCTTCAGATAACTTACATACATTCTAGCTCATACAAAAGTCGATAAAGAACACTCTTTTATTTAATAAATCGGCACTATCACCAAATCCATTTAAAGTAAAATATGTTTTTTAGGAAAAGGGTGGATACAGAAATTCAGAAAAAAAAAATGTTCCCTTATAATTTTGCCAGATTTTCGTTACCTATTACATACATTTTATAATTTTATACACACTATACTCTTCTGTAACATGCTCACCACACCTCCGCAATTCAAAAAACTATCGTGATGGACAAAAATATCGCAATTTTTTTTTATATACCACGTTTTTGAATTTTCTGTTGAGTCACATGAACTTGACACCTTACCCGAATAATTACAAATGCATTGTCATCATGTTCTGAGCTTTTCTAAAAGTTTCAAATGTCTAGCTTGTTGAGAAGCTAACTAAAAATCGATTGTGAGATTTGTACTGGACAAACAAGAAAGCAAGTTGAAAGGGATATAAAAAAACATTGGTTTTAAAAATAAAATATTATTCCTTTTAGAACATATATATATTAGCATCATGAACTACATTAGCTGGCCTATGAACATCAATGTGTAGCAAATTTTTTAAGTTACAATGATGTCAATTTTTGTGAAATGCCTAATTTAACTTTTTATATTTTTTTTATTGCTCACGTTTAATTAAATGTATTTATTTTTATGTTGAAAAAAAATGAACACATAATTTTTTTTTTTGGCAACAATTAAATTGTAACTAATATCCCTGTGCTGCAAAAAAAAAAAAAAAAAAAAAAAAATTGAGCCCTGATACCATTTTTGCTGATTCTTATGTAAAATGACCTGAATCCGAATATGACTTAACATTTTGCCTAGTTACCCACCGTTTTCTCGGGACACCACCCCTCCAACAATTTTTATCACTGTTCGGTAATTTTATGGCCATGAATTTGATTTGGAGAATAAAAAAGAATTAATTTAACACTTAAAAACAAAAAAAATATAATGTTTAATAATAACTTAATAATAGATTAAAACAATATAAGAAATGGAATACATAATTTCAGTGGCAAATCTCCCCGGAAATTTTTCCCTTGCCGCAAATGTTCATGTTTTAGAATTTTCCAACTCTGTAGCCCCCAGAAGATATTTAACAGTTAAAATAATCCTTCCACTCCCACACCTAAAAATCAAATTTATGGCCATAATATTACTGAAAAATGATAAAAATAGGTCTCTAAAAAACAGTAGATAATAGGGGAAAATGAGCATCATATTCGGATTCAGGAGGTCAATTTACATAAGAATTTGCAAAAATGGTGTTGGGGCAATTCTCATGCAGAGCAGTGTATTTAAATGGCTAATTTTAAAGCTATTAAAAGGTTATTATTTTCCTTTTTTTAATTAATTAAAAGAAAACTATTCAAAAATCAAACTTTGAGGTATTGCATTGTCATTGTGTTCAGAGATATTCTTAAAGTTTCAAATGTCTAGCTAGTTGGGAAGTTAGTTAAAACGTTAACTCCGCAAGATTTAACTAAAAAGCTCTTAATTCTGTGTAATCATGACTAAGATAAATCTTGTTTGGTGATTTTGGGTATTTTTACAAATTTCCCTGATATTTTCAGATTGATTAAGTACCCCGATTTTTCCATGATTGTTGCCACCCTGAGGAAAGTTGCTATAGTCTTTTTTTTTTTTTGGATAAAATAAATTTTTTTAGTTGTTTCATACGTGCAATTTACACTTTTATGCATATGTGTATTTATTTATTTTTTTACTGGTGACTTGCAATCAATTATTCAAAAAATATCTATATATAAATTTTAATGGATTAACAATATTTTTAACTGTTAATTTACTTTTAATCTCAGTCTAGTGTGTCAGATTATTCTAGATGGTAAATATATATATATTTTTTTTTTATTACAATCAATAGTATTGCTGATTTTACTGAATAAAACTTTTAATACAGTTCACTATACATTAAAAAGGGGATACTTCACCTAATTTGAAAGGCAGTCTTAACTCCATATTATTCAATGGAGAAATTAGTTTTTTAAATTATTCATAACCATTCATATTCACATTAAAAAGGGGATACGATATTTCACCTAATTTGAAAGGCAGTCTAACTCCATATTATTCAATGGAGAAATTAGTTTAATAAATTATTCATGTATTTTTTTTTTTTTTTTTTTATTCCGTTTTCACATCTGGAAAATACACAACCGTTAACATGTTTCACATTTTCCAAAAATTGAAATTTTAAGATATTTTATTTTGAAGCTAAAAAGTGATAAAAATGACCTTAGTTAATTTTTGGCATATTATAGCTTTAAAACAAAATGTTAAAAATATTTTTTTTTTTCTTTAACGAGAAACATTTAAACTGTTGTGAATTTTCTAAATGTGAAAACAGAATTATTTAGACTGCTGATTAAATAGGCGAAGAGTCCCCATAAGTCTTTCTACCTCTTACAATTTTCCTATCTCTGTTGCTCCACAGGGAGAACTTTTCCAAATTGCCCAACATATGCTTTTATTTTTCAAGAAAATTTAACATTTGCGAATAAATAAAAATTTAAAGTATCGAACTTTCAAATACGGCTTATTTCCACAAGATCCCTGACTTTTCCATGATTCCCTAATCAGGGGTCACTCTATTCTAAGGAGAAATAAAAAATTGCTTATTAAGTATATTTTTTTAAATTTCGTTTTACATTCAAAGAATTCATAACCTTTAAATTTGTTCTTGCTTACCAAAAAATTAATTTAATTTTGAAGCTATAAAGCGGAAAAAAAATGCATTTAGTTTATATTGTGTATTTTATAGCTGCAATATGAAAAATTCAGAATTTAAAAAAGCAAATTTTGAAAATAAGAACAAATTAACTATTGTGATTTTTCTGTATTTGAAAATGGAAGTTGGGTAAAGCTGCTTATGGATTTGAATATAAATAAATTTAAATATGAAAATTAAT
This sequence comes from Salticus scenicus, assembly GCA_963930645.1. Lineage (NCBI taxonomy): Eukaryota > Metazoa > Arthropoda > Arachnida > Araneae > Salticidae > Salticus > Salticus scenicus. The sequence continues at coordinate 58,555,686 of OZ005655.1, forward strand.
TTTCAAACATCACTTTTCTACTTTGAATTTTTCAAACATGTTTCTGGGTTCTTTCTTCTTTTTTTTTTTTTTTTTTAGTATTTTTAGTTTTCAGAGTTAAACAAAATCAATATTTTCAGAAATTGATAATTTTTCCAGTATTTTCACAATTATTTATCTCAGAAATGCCCCATTACTGACAGCCAAATGCATTATACGAGGATAATTAATATGAAAATTACTCATTACTTAAAAAAAAAAAAAAAAAAAAATTCTGTTTTCCCATTCAGAAGATTCACAACTGTTTAAATTTGTTCATATTTTCCTTTTTTTTTTTTTTAAATATTTTATCTTGATAGTATTAAATGTGAAAAATGTGTTCATTTTCCAACTCCTAAATAAAACATTAAAAAATCAAATTGTTGAAAAACATGAACAAATTTAACAGTTGTGAATTTTCTGAATTTGAAAATGGAATTAAAAGTAACAATAATAATACAATAACAAGTAATGAATAATTCTCATAATAAATTTCCCTATGGAATAATATTAGATTTAGTTGACAGAGACATTAGGCAAGTTTTTAATGGTGAATCGATTTGAAGCATTTTTTTCCACTTCCCCTCAAGCTGATGACACTTCTATCTTTTTGAATCATGATGAAATAAGCTTACCTTCATCAAGACATTAAAATGAAAAATGAAATAAAATAATCCAAGTGTTTACCTAAAAGAAAAGAAAAAAAAAAAAAAAAAAAAAGACAATATATGACACAAATTTATCAGGTTCTAAATAAATTCTTTTATTTTAATATTTTAAATTTATATTTTACAATTACCATACAACTGTACAAATCTGGCTCGGCCAGAAAATATCACAAAAAATCCTTTAATAACATAAAACCTCCTCTCCAGTATTACAAAACAAGTTTTCTCTATTCAAAGAAAAAGATCTTTTTTTGAACTTAATTTAATAATTTAAAAAAAAAAACTACTACTGCTCATTCCAGATACAGTTTAAGATGTGACCTAGAACAATGTGTATATTTGTTCGTTGAAAAGAAAATGCACAGGCAGAAACATGCTCATTTAGTTTACTTTTGAGTATTAAGTTCATAGTAAAAAAAAAAAAAAAAATCAAAATTAAATAAACTTTAAAAAATTTAACTATTTATAACATAAATTTGTTCTGCTTAATATAAATAAAACTGGATGTAGGACAACCCTCATAAAGCAAATATAAAACAAAACAAGCTTTTTCACACAAGAAATATATACAATATTCACATTAAACTAAAGATGATCTCAGAGGAAATGCAAAACACTGCTAGACAGGCCGAAGATTAACCGTGTACAGCAACCAACTGAATATTGCAAATAATTTATGGTAACACCGTGACAGTTGGCGTTTCACAGTCCACTTTCAACCAACTTTAGTCCCTTAAGTAGGTTCATCCAAGAGACAACTTGGCTACAACGAGTGAGATCTTATAAACAGGAAAATATATATAGGACAACATGGAAATCCACAGACTGATGAGACTAGCTGATGAGAGTAGACCCTCCCCTCACAAAGGAAAAACAACATTCATGGGAATTGTAGGAAACAGTCAATCCTTCTCCTTCAAAGTCCAATGAATATGTGAAGCTTTTAACAGGAAACAGGTCTGTTAGCACTAATGACATCCGCAATGATGGGAACTTTTTCTATCTGAGTGACCTGGAAAGAGGAAAATAGACACCATAAGTACTGGAAAATATAAAACTTTACATAAAAGAAGAAACTATAATACACCAGTTAAATGAAAAAAAAAAAAAGCATAATAAAATATTGTAAGCGCAATCTTTAGAACTAGTTGCCTAATAACTATAATACTTCTTAATGATGCTCAAAATATTGAAATAAAAATTATATGTACCTCCACATTCCCAATTTGCTTTGCACTTCAAATGTTTAATAAAATGAATAAAAAAAAGTGATAAATGTAAAAAAAATTAGCAATTATAAATTTATGCAAGTAACTGAAAAATGTGTATGAAGGGCCCCAAAGTGCACAGGGAAACATCACATCTCTATCTCTCAATTTATCCATCTGAGAGGCCGCTGTGTTAGTTTTATTGTAAGCTTTATCATTATCCTTAAGTTGATTTTCTCAAATATTGTATGCTGCTCCTAATCTATTTCATTTTTTTTTTAATAAATTAATGCAAAATTTATATCAAATGATAATTGCAGGGGTGTTTGTGACTCAAAGATAAAAACCCTGAAAATTAGCCTAAAATAAAAAAAAAAAAACACAAAATATCACATAATACTCAAACTGATTAGGCCAGAAGCCCTCAATCCTTTTACATTTCATTTACATGTCACCTGGATAACAAATGAACAACCAATGAAAGCAAAAAATAACTTTATAGGAAATATGAAAATACAGATGGGTTGAGTAAAAACCCTGAACACAAACACCCCTGTAATTGTAGAAGAGTATTGAATAGATTAACTGGAAGTGTACACAGGAATTACAAATTTTTATGCTGAAAAACCTTTGATTTCTGATAAGGCAATAAACTAATTTTGGTAATTAAAATTACTAAAAAAAGCCTAAATATACACTAATCCTTGATTTCTCTCTCTCTCTCTCTCTTTTTTTTTTTTCTTTTTTTTTAAATAAAAATAAAGGTGAGGCGAATATTTGAGAAATTTAAATGATTTTTCATTTTAGTTTAAATTTAAATGAATTTTCTTGTTAGTTTAAGTCTATAAAGCAATCTGAAAAAATGATTTTTATTTTTTATTTTTTTTAAATAGTTGCCTAGCGAAATGGATAAAGCTTGCCACGTTTTGTAATAAAAGAAAGAAAAATTATAAACAACCGATAAATTTTACAAGTACCATATTTAGAGCGTACAATACCTAATCTCGCTGATAGTCAAATCCCATGATATTCTATGGGAAAATTTGCTTTTACAATTATCATTAATTACCACATTTACTCATTAACTGACGTATTTTTTTTTTAATTCGGTTTTCATATTCAGAAAATTCACAACTGTTAAATGAGTACTAAAGAAAAAAAAAAAAAAAATACATTTTTCAGTTTGAAAAAAAATAAATTCCCTAGATAAAATAACATGAGATTTTGCTGTCGGTGAGATTAGGTAAATTGTAAATACAGATCATTTGTTCAAGACTTATGTGATAGACTTAATTTTTATATTAGCACATAATCGTCTTGTTTATTTGACATAAAAAAAAATTAAAAGATTTTTAGTTAGTGAGTATCAAAATATTTTTTATTTTTTCAGTAAATTAGATATTTTCGGTAATTAAAATCCATCTTTTCATCAAACAATGTTCAAATTTAATTATTTTTCAAATCACAAAACTGTATAGATTTCATGACTAAATGTAGCAACTTCTAAAACATTATTTTAGCAAATGTATAAAAAAATCCACATTTTTGCCTTAAATCATGTTACATCGATTCTTTTCATAATCGTTCTTTTAGAAATATATAAAAATAATTAATTAAATTTCTTGCAAGCCTATGCCAATGACATGCTCAAAAAAAAAAAATCTACCAAGGAAACTAAAGGGAAAAAAACTAATACAGAGAAGACAGGAACTTTCTTATAAGCAACAGTAACTGACGTAATATTAAGGATGAGTCACAGCACACCTGGGTTAGGACAGGATAGAAATGATTTTGAAACTAAACAAACAAACGAATTCCTTTCGAATCAAGTAAAACTGATCATCAGGATTACAGGGAAAAATGGTAGCTGAGTGAAAAATTAAAGATACGTCTACACAATATCTTTTTAGGTGTAATTTATATTTTGTTAGATATAATAAACAAGCCAAAATTTTAAAAATCATGCTACACAGTTTTTATTTTAGTTGCAATTTATAACATGTTAGTACCGTCCTACAAGATACCCCATGTCAGAAATTACACCCCATACATTTACACGATAAAAATTACTTAGAACCCATACATTTTTGATAAGATAAAAAGATTACATACTGAAATATGAAAAGTATTACAATAACAAATAACCCGTAGCTTAATTAAATTAATAATAAAAATACACAATTTCTCAGAGGATCCGAGATCTGACATAAAGACGCCAGCGACAATCGATTTATTTTATAGCGTCGCGTCGCTCCTATGAACATGGACAATCTATGTATTTTAACAAAAAATTAAGTTCTTTTCTCGCTCTACAAAAGTAGATGAACTCCAGATGATACATTAAAGGCTACTTTTAAGTTTATAAATAAAAATGCTTTCAAATTAATTAAACTTCAACTGGCAAGCTTTATAACAAAATAAAAGAAGTAATCAATATATGATAATTTGCTGGGCAGATGCGATATGTTAATCAACAAGGGACTTTGAATCGGAAATGAAATTTTACACACGCCAAATTGAACAAATGTTTTTCACATCTGCCAAAAGGGAGAGCAGGGGGTAATCGTTAACTTTCTTTATTGATGCAAGTTAATTCATACTTCAGGGATTTCGATTTTATTAAATTAACCATCTGCGCTACTACACGACAGATGGCGCTATGTAAAGAAAGCCGTCTGCTCAGCAAAATCCATTTATCGATCCATAAGAGAACAAGTAAGATAAAAAAAAAAATGAAAGCCGGCATTTTGTATTCTTGAAATACTAAAGTTTAAAACATAAGGAAGGATAGCATAACATTTAGCATGTGCAAATACATTTCAAATATTATTATTACTTTTTTTGTTTTGTTTTGTTGTTCGTTAACATAAAAATACATTAGAAATGGAGCATTTTCTACTAATCAATATCTCGTTTGAAATCATTAGGATATAAACAATAAAAAACGCGAAATAATGAATAAAATGGAAATATCAATGACAGAAATCGCCGAAACTTATTAGAATGTTAATAGAAATATTCCACACTTCAAATGCGTTAAACGTCGATACTTTATATTAGTCCTTTATATTGTCTTGTTCAAAACAATCAGAATATGAATAACATAAAAAGAGAAACTTATTAAGAATAAAATGGAAATATGAGTAACAGAAATTATTGGAACTTATTAGAAATATTTTGCATGCGTCGAAACAGTCGAATATTAATGCATCATCAAATAAATGTTAAATTTTCTTACATCGTCATAAACTACATAAAAATATTAAATTAGTTAAAATTTAATTGGAAACAATACAATTATTGTAGTAATTACGTTTAGTTATTACTGTAAGCTTTTATTAGACTTTCAAGACATCAAAATACCAATCAACAAAGTAATTCAATCTAAAAATCAGATATGAAAACTTAAATTATTTAAAGTATGAAAAAAACTCACCTCTTGTGCTGCACATGTATTAATTCCTGGTGATAAAACGCCCAAAGGTTGTCTGTTCGGGCTGATCGCCGATAATACTGCAGAGGTAGGCCTAGTAGCAGCAGGGTGAGTTTCCAAAGCAATTTGGAGATCTAAGATGTAATCGATCACATATTGAATTATTTCCAGTTTTGTCAGCTTCTTATTTCTTGGCATATTTGGAACAAGATTTTTCAGCTTGCTAAGTAGAGATTGCATCTCTTCGTGTGTAACATCACGATCTTTCGTTGTTCTGCTTTTCAGAAGTTTCGATTCAACTTGTTTAGCAGCCATTATATCACACTGAGCCTTCATATCTTAAGAGTAGTGGATGATGAAAAAACTGATGACGTTATTCGATGTTGATCACAGAATCCAACGGATTCAAGCGGGATGAACGATGATAGAAAGTAAAAACTCAAGTAACAGATTATATCCAAATGTATTTATCAATCGCTACAGCATCAGAACAACTGGCCAAAAATGTAAAATCAGGGTCTTTTAAACGCTAAGATAGAGGGAGGCGCGGTAACATACGTCACAAGGCTCTGCGCCAATCCGAACGCTGTTTAATCACACCTTATGAACTCAACGTCAGCCAATAGAGGACCGCAGTGGCATTTGGAACTGTCAATCAAAGTCTTCATTGGTATTATTGCTTCACACAGCTGTTTTCGCGTGCTTGGCAGCTGCTATGTGTATTTTTAAGGTTTGTGTTGATGATAGCACTGCCATCTATTAGTTCATGTTAAAACTACAGAAAAATCGTGGGAAAGTATTCCAAAGCAAATCATCGCAGGTGTGCACCTAAATCTCATTTACACCTGGTCACGTAGTTAGCAAATACTCTTCTGGGCATACCTAAAAAGGCGCTCTGATAAGATAATACAGTATTATCTAATTAAGAGCTGATATCATACCGTGGGAAAACGTATTCTAATATTTTCTATATATTTTTAAAAAAATGTCTTCCTAAAATCTATCTGCATAAATTTCTATTTTTTTTTTATTTATTTATTTTTTTTTTTTTTTAATAACAGAACATCCTAAATTTTTTTCTTTCATAAAAACTATATTTCAATTGTATCATCTTTATTTTCAGCGAACATAATTAAAATTTCCCGGCGTAAAATTTCAAATATTTGTTGTATTATTTGTGGAATAAGTAGTAACATATTTGTTACAAGAGGTTAAGATACTGTGGGGGTTGTCTTATTATCGGTGAAGTTCATAAAGACTGGAGCCTTCCGATTTCGGAACTGAAAAAATTCATTGATTTTGACAACAATTTTATTGAAAAAATTAAAAAATTAGTAATATAACATAAACAAAAGTTTCATAATTTATTATATGAATTATGCAAGGAAAATTGTTACTTAAAGTATTAATGTTTTTATTTAACGGCTACATTATACAGAGAAATTATCTGCTTTGCTAGACGCATCTTTTTAAGTGTGACTATACAAAATTATTTATTTATTTATTAGTACGAGAGGCATATTTTTTTAGACACGTCGTCAGTTTATTGGTGTCGTAGACCACCAGCAGGAAAATAATAATAATAAAAATGCTACATTTGAAAAAAAAAAAAAAAAAAGTGATAATTAAAATAAATACATCGCGAGAGAAAATGTCAATAAAATAAATAGACATGGATATAGAGACATTCTACATTTATTGCGATACATTAATTACACGCATTTTAAAAATAGGTCTTTCCTCCTAAACTAAATTCTGTCTAGGAAGGTAATAATAAATAATAAAAGTTTACAATAAATTCACAGCATATTTTTTTTTTTTTTTCTGAAAGGGGGGGGTGATGTCATTTTGAGAAGATTTTATCAAATATTGTGCACAAAAATCCAGTTTTTTTTTTTTTCTTTTTTAATCAAAGTGTCACGCAATTCCTTTTAAATATAACTATCTTCTTAATGAAAAAGCCCCAGTTTCCCCCCAAAAAAACGCTGAAAACTGATATCATAGCTACAACAAAGTATTGGAAATCGGAATAAAATAAGTAAAATTTTATCCGTAGTTTCCATGCAATCATTTCAAATGAATTGTTGCACATAATAACAATAAGAAAAGATAAGATAATTTAACACACAACTCACGTCACAATTGCAACAATGTATTAAGGTTAAAAAAAAAAAAAAAAAAAAAACTATCCATTGTTTTCATGTCTTCGAAAGGTCCGTTCATTGAATAAAATAATAAGCTAAGCTTTGTCACGAGAAATTAAAAATAGAAAATAAACACGTAATTGTAAATTTTGAATTAAAAGATTATTATGTCCTTTTTAATTTCTTGGAGCAGCTTGAATTCTAAAACATAAAAAATATTATGACGGAAAAAAAGAATGTTATTAAAATTATATATCGTGTAAACCAATATTTAGTAATTTGAACTGGGAAGGAGAAATAAATTTGAAAATGCATATGTATAAATTGAGCGGGCAGGCGCAGACTGACTAGTTATCAATAATTATTCATTTCATTCTTTAAATACGCAAAGCATATTAAACGTAATATTTCGATATGCGAATATTTCTCACTGAGGTCGCCTGAATTTATTTTGGAAGTTGAAACATTACAATATTAAAATTTTTAGAAAATGGCGCGGACAATTAAATATATATATATATATATATATGTATATATATATATATATGTATAATGAATAATTTAATTCCTTTACAACACTCAGCAAATGAAAGAAAGATGAAAATACCAACAATGAAATTTGAAATGAGATGTATTACGTATAAAGTTATTGTCACGATTATAATTTAATTAAATTACACTGAGTAGTAAAAAACATGTTAAATTACTTACGCAGAAGATAAATGACACACATAACACTTAAGCCTAACGATGAGATAATTTGCAGAATCCATTAAACCAGTAAATACAGGCAACACATAATATAAATTGAAAGAAATTAACCAAAAGAAACTGTTGAAAGAAAAGAGAATTCATGAAGTGAAAAATACAGTTATAAATGCTGAAAGCCAGAAAAGATCTCATCAGGAAACTAGCATTTCTGTCAGCTGCAATGCAAGATTTCTGATTGTTGTATAGCTATTTCAGCAATATACAACACTAGTTTCTATCTTGCATAAAAAATAGAAATATAAAAGGAAATTAGCTTATACAGTAACAAAACCAGAATTGAAAATTGTAATACGTAAAATTGAGAAGTCTATATTCATTTACATATTTTATGGAAAAATAATTTATGTTATAGCAGCTATTTGCGTATTTAAAAAAAGAAGTGTTAGATTAAAATTAGTTTGGTTCCACTAAAATAGAATTCATATAAAAGCTCAAATTTCCATTTAATATTTATAAACTGAACTTTATTAGGTTTATTCAATATAATATATATTCAGGCAGCAATTTTTAAGGTTTTTGACATATTTTTTTACAGATTTGAGAATTCATGAATATAATATATATTCAGGCAGTAATTTTTAAGGTTTTTGATATATTTTTTACAGATTAGTGAATTCATGATCATCAAAACACTAACTAAAACTTCTACAGCTATTTAAGAAAAGTCTTATTTATTTATTTATATTTATTTATTTTTTCAGATGTTTAACCCTATTTAGAGAATTAGGGATGGATTTTGAAATTTATTAATTAGTTTTTTGGAGAAAAATTTCAAAATGTACAGTCGGTAACAAAAGTGTCCGAACACTAGCAAAAATTCTTATATAAAAAAAGTAGAGTTAATACCGTTTTGTTAAATAAATCCTTGTCGAATCCTGTTCTTAGTCAGTGTAAGAACACGATTCGATAAGGATTTATTTAACAAAACCGTATGAAGTGTACTTTTTTTACATAGGAATTTTTGCTAGTGTTCGGACACTTTTGTTACCGACTGTACATGTGTATGTAAAAAAAAAAAAAAAAAAAAAAAAAAAGGAAGAAAGAAAGAAAGAAAAGAAAAGAAACAAATGTATTATTATTATTTTAAGGTTTTGCAAAATCCTTCCCAAATTCTTTTAAGTAAATTCTATAAAATGTTCAAAGATAAATAAATAATTAAGTAAATAAAGTCTTTTCTTAAACATCTGTAGAAGTTTTAGCATTTTGAAGATCATGAAATCATGAAAAAATGCAAATCGTGTAAAACCCAATTTAGAGAGCTCAAATCTAAAAAAAAAAAACACATAAGAATTATTGCCTAAATATATATTTTATTGAACAAACGTAATATAGTTCAAATCATAAATATTAAATGGAAATAAAAGCTTTTATATGAAACCTGTATATTTTCCAAACTGTAAATGCACTGCAGTTTTTCTACTATGTATAATCCTCACCGCATTCTTTGTAATTAGCATCAGACATTGAGATACTACTTAATATTATTATCATTATGTTTTATTTTTCATCTATTATTATATATATGTGGTAGATGAATTTTATCATTTTGTATGGATGTGTAGTACAATTTTTAAAATTTAAATTCAAAATATTTTGCACTCCTTTTAAACATTAAATCTAGCTTAAAATAATAATGATGATGAGGCAGTAGCTTGCTTGTTTGCTTGTTTATTGACAATGATAACATATACATCAGATTTGTATGCTCGACTCATAGTCCGCTTGTAAATCTTCGTCAGATAATTACAGATAGCACATGACAGAATTACAATACGAAGAAATGGAAAAACACCCAGGGCCAACGCGGGAATCGAACGCGCTTTCCTATGCTCGAAGGCGATTATTAGTGTGGTGACATAACCACTCGGCCACGGAGGAGCTTTCGAAAAGCTTTAAAAATAATAATAACAAATTTTCAGTTATTTTTAACACTTTCCAACAAAAGTTGAAAAATTTGAAGTCGAAAGCTGAGTAATTTTATTTTACAATGGAAAAAATCCTGGTCTAGGACATTTTTTGCTCTAAAATTAAATTATTCAAGGGAAAAATCTAATTCTTTAAGTTGAAAAGTGTTTATGATTTTGGTTTGTTTGTCTGTCCAGCCGCGCTTTAATTTCCGTAAATATTTTCGAAGCGCCTGATATGTGACATTCAAGTTGACTATGACATGTTCTTTATTGAAAATTGTATCAATTACTAAATAAGACAAAAGCAATTTGAAGGCCAAGCCCAATGTGCATTAGAGCACTTTACTCATATTTTGTTATACCGACAAAAAAAAAAAAAAAAAAAAAAAAAAAAAGAAACATTTTTGACGCACTGAAATACCTTATATGAGCATTTAAGTCAGCATTGCTCTTTAATACATAAAAAAAAAACATTTTCCCTTGGTTTTTATCACACTCTTTGAAAAAAAAAGGGGGGGGGGGGGCGGGGGATTAAAATTTTCTGCTCTTTCACCCCAAAAAAGAATATTTGAGTAAATTGTGCAATACGTAAAAACTGTAATTTCGCTTATAAAAGGAAAATTTTCCTGAAGTATAGTTTTCAGGAAAATTTTTAATTAATTTATTAAACTTTTTTTTAAAATGAAATTTTAGTCTCCAAACCAAAGTCCTCTGAGAACGACCCAGTCGGCTATTAGCTCCTGCGTATCAGGCCCTGGGTACCCTGGGTTTAGGAAAATAATGAAATGTCTGCTGCAGAAGGATAAGAGAGCAATCCATCATAATGACAGGATAAATTATAAAAACTATAATCTTGATGTCAAATTTGTTGAGTTTGTAAAAGTAATGTAGATATCATATCAATAAATAAATAAAATAGAATATATATAATATATAATATTGTCATAATATATATATTACTTTCAATTTTTTAAATAAAATTATTAAATAAAATAAATATTTTAAATCTTATTTTACTTTTAACTGTAAAAATAAATTTGTTAAGTGAAGTTTTCATTGTATCATCCAACACAAAGAGACAGAAAAGTAATATATGTATATGACTATTGTAAGATAACAAGGGTTAGGGTATATGTGAAAAACAAAATTCCCCCAAAATAAATAAAGAAAATTATAAAAGAAAAAAAGACCCCTCTCCTGTTTCGGTCTTGCCGGCGCCGATATGACAAGAAATAAAAATTATTGCGCCCTTAGAAATAAATAAAAAACAGGCACAGGAAAAATCTTTGAAGGTTGAAGGACATGCAACCAATTTCCAGAGATCATGACTGGTCAATTTACTTTTCTTTATGGAAACGATACCAACCTGGTATTGGCTACCCTGGTATTAGTTCACCTCAATGGGTGTGGTTTGCTGTTTTGACCATAGGCTATTCCAACAATAGGATCTCGATCTGAATAGGTGCTGGAGAAAAAAAAGTTACAGCTGCTTAAATTTACACCCTTTCTCCTCCTTCCCCCTTTTCGCATATTTTTACTGGGTTCAGATAGAAAAAGAAAAAAAAAAAAAAAAAAAAAGGGCAAGCGTAATAAAAATTTAAATTTATATAAAATCTATATATTTCAAATTTATTAGAAAAGAGAAATAAAAAAGATAAAAAGGGCGTTTATTGTCGGCCGCAAAATTATTGAAGCACACAGCACACATCCCCAGTTTTCATACACTTTTTTTTTTTTAGTTTGATAGCTAATTTTTATCATCAATTTACTTTTTTATAAACAGAGTATATGACTAAGATCATGACTCGACAAATATTTATTTAACAAAACAGTATTAGGTTAGGTGCCCATCATTTAAATAGGAATTATTGCTAATGCTTCAGTAATTTTGCTGCCGACTGTATCTATAAAACTAACATTTTAAATCGCATTAAAATAATTAAATAAAATTCTATGATATTTGTCAAACCATTTTGAAAAATCTCTAGATCATTTGACATATTTCTAAAAAATTCCAAAGTTGAACATTGTATTATATTCCATTCACCATTTGCTGTATACTGGAGGAAACTAAAACATTACTTATTTCTTTATTTTTATGACGCATTTACTAAATAATTTTGAAAACATCTGAAAAGTTTATCTAAGAATTTTCAAAATTAAATAATGCATAATTCAGCATTTGCTGTGTGTGCAACATTCTATAAAATAACTAAAATTTTTATATTTTTACATGTTTTTTATAAAGTAATTTTGAAAACATCTAAATCATTTAACAAATTTCTAGGAATTTTCAAAATTGAACAACCAAACTAAAATATTTAAAAATTATTATTATTATTATTATATTTACTAAATAATTTTGAAAATGTCTAAATAATTTGATACGTTTCTAAGCGTTTTCAAAATTAAATACTGCATTATCTAATTCAGCATTTGCTATGTATTGCAACGTACTAAAATAATTAATATATATATATATATACATATTTGCTAGATAATTTTGAAAACATTCGATAAGTTTCTAACAATCTACAAAATTGAATAACGCATTATTTAATTCAGAATACGTTGTGTATAGCAGCATACTAAGATAATAATAATAATAATAATAATAATAATAATAATAATAATTTATATTATCTTCCTTTCATTATTATTATTTTAATGACATTATATTAAATAATTTTGAAAACATCTAAGTTATTAATTGAATAATTAATGCAGCATACTAAAATAATAAAAATTTATCTTTTTATGACATTTACTAAATAATTTTAAAAGCATATCGCTTGTTTGATAAATTTCTAAGAATTTTCAAATTTAAATTAGCATAATTGAATTCAGCGCTCTAAAATAAACAAAATTTATTCTTTTGTGGCATTTACTCTACTAAGTACATTTTGAAACACATCAACTGCACGATAAATTTCTAAGAAAATTCAAAATTCCATAACGCATTATTCAGTTCAGCATATTTTCTGTGTAATTTAACATGCTAAAACAAACAAAATTTATTGTTATTTGACATTTACTAATTAGTTTTGGAAACATCTCGATATTTCGATAAAATTTAAGATTATTCAAAATTGAAATATGGATTTTTAAGTTCAGCATATGCTGTAAATTTATGTATTTGACAATTTTTGAGGGAAAAAAACCCGGAGAGATTATATTAATAGTTTCGGGTACCGAAGTATTTTTACTCTGTTCCAAGTACATAAAAATCACCAATGAATGAATTTACTAACAGAAATTTTTTTTCCTCATGTTTCTTTTATAATAAATGCAAATTTCAAAAATTAAAATACAGAAGTGATTAAATTACAGAAGTGCTCGCGGTTTAATGTCTTCCGAATCTTTCTTTTTCCCGCGTTCCAAATGATCTTCCTCATCAAATAGCCTCATCTCTCTTTTCAACGGATTGTTAAACAGATGTGCCAAGTGTGCGTCTGTGTCGACCACCTGTAAACAATAGGACGGATATCCTGTAATTCCCTCCCCCCCAGCTTAGCTCCATTCCTAATTTGGCAGCGACAATTAAGAAGAGCACACGAGCAGATCCAGCGGAAGTGCTGATGAAATAAATTAAGACGTCGATCTTCAAGTAGCCACACTGTACACCACTGTCTTTCCTCAATTTGAAGAGCAACAGCATCCTTTAACATCTTAGGAAGGGCGCGACTCAGTGGCGAAGATGTCGACGCACAATAAGGATGGCGCCCGTCCTTAAATGCCAATAGATTGGACAAATAAGTTGCAAGAGAAACGTAGACGAAACTATCATGAATTATGAACGAGCTTTAAATAAATTCAATGGGCTGTTCATGATTCGCAAAAAGTCTTGAAGTAACACATTTACTTCTTTTTATAAACTGTTAAAATTTTAACCGTTCTAATTCACGTATTTTATGCATGATTTTTTCCGCCCGTAGATTATTATATGGGTTATTGTAGAATAATAATAACAATTATTATTATTATGTAAATTTATATGTTTATATTTATTTTTGTAATGGAGTGTTTTAAAAAGATACACCATGCAGTAGAAACATAAATAATATCGTTTAACTGCTAAAAAAAAGTACGCATATATCATTCCTTATTATGAAAAAAAGAAAAACAGCTTAAAATTTGAAATAAATATTCAAAAAATTTAATTTTATTGTCACTCCTAACTTTCACGAACTTCTTCACAATTCGTCAATCTAAATTCACATGTTCACATGCTTTTTTTTTTTTTTCTCTCTCTTTGTTTGAATGGATCAAATATGTCATACGAACACAAAGTGTAGCTTTCTCTACGGTTAATACTTTAATCAGGAGTTAAAGACTGTTTTGTTTTTGCGACACTGTACATTTAAGGATTAAACAAGTGTCAAAGAGATTCTGCTCATGAAGTTGGTAGATGGAAGGTACCGGGTTCGATCCCAGGTCACACTAATCGATCTAGCCGTTCGGAGCTCTCCGTATCTCCCCTACCTCCCCTCATTATTATTTTTTTTTAATCCTACGTGTTTTTAAACAAATATTTAAAAGTTTGTTTTTATTTAATTTTGACATAAATACGGGTTAGGACCTCTTGACAAAATCCCACGAAGGGCACTGCACCCATACCTAGGACCGAAATTAATCAATCAATCTTAATCTCAAACAAAAACATTATTAGTTATTTTAAACTTGAATAGTGCCTTCGCTTTTTCTGTAAAGAGAAAACAAAATATCTATATCAGAAAATTAAGTTTAAGTTAGCACATACAGCTAATTTGGTATTATTTTTGTGATGCAGTAAAGGGGTTATGAAAGGGGTGTACTCTAGTTAAAGAAAAACGAAAACAACCATTTTAATAGCAACACTTTCAAATTTTGTACATTTTTTGTCTAAAAATACGTGTAAGTTAATCGAAACTATCTATATAATATTTCTCTAACGTGGTACAGTTACGATTAAATTTTGTTGAAGCGATACGATAGTGACATATTTAATAAAATACGGAAGGATAAAAAATAATATATATCGGCAATATTTAAACACGCGGATTTAGTTCAACGATTTAATCAGAATAATGACGACATTTATCTGATGAGTCCTTTTAGTAGGAAAATGTATTTTTAAAAGTTGCATCTTTACAATCTTTGCACGCGTCATTTTAAATCTAGCGATACTTTAAGTATATAAATAGAATATGAATTATTGTCAAACATTTTGACTATAAAACGCGATAATAAAAAGTATAACCAAAACAGGTACCAGTTTTTTTTTTTTTTTTTAAACAAAAAAATATGTCAAAATAAATAAATAAGTTAAAAAGCATCGCCAACAAGGCGACAAAAATCGCCATGGGGGACCTATGCTAAAAAAAAATCGCCATGGGGGACTTACACTAAAACTGTACTGTCTGCGCAAGTATGAAAATTGGGTCGTCAAACATAAATTTTATTGTGAAACCTTTCTTTGAGTGGTTTTGTTTTCACTATCGCACAATATTAATTTGGTTCTAATAATAATTTGACTTCTGGTGAATTACAATTCAAATTGAGTGGGGAAATCGGTATAAGATTTACGAGTTTCAAGTTTTAAATGTAAATAAGAAGAAAATAAATAAATAAAAAGGGCGAAACTTTCGCGCGGTTTGCTAGTATATACTGGTTAACGAATCTTTAATATATTTACAAAACAAAGTCATTTTTAACAGTAATGTGTGAAACTTGAAGACATTCCTAATGAATTTATTTAGAACCTACCAATTTCTCATTTATTTTTAGACATTTTTCTTTAAATGTTTTTTGTGAAACTAACATAATAAAGCAATTTGTAAAATAGAAGATGATGTAGGGGAGGAAGGGGCACAGTGGACCACCCCTATTTAAATCTATTAATATTCAACTCTTTTAGTTCATATGGGATACACATGTATGGCAGCTTAGTACTAGTTGTATGCAGCAAAAAAAAAAAAAAAAAAAAAATCACATGGGAAATAGTAAGATAACCATTTTGAGCAGTTTTTTATGTTTTGAGGTGCTCAAAGTAATATTTTAACATTGAAGTTTTTAAAATTTTATAAAGATTGAACTAGTGACTATAAATACTATACAGCTGTTAAAGGAAGGCAATATATTGCTGTTTTTAAACTCCTAAAAATTATTGGCATATTTATAGTCTAAATATTATTTTATTATTATTATTTGTTTTACTCTGACACGGGGCACAGTGGACCATCAAAATAACATCATTTTGCAATTTAGACATTTTGCAATTGGCATCGTTAAGATTATTAAAAATTATTCTAAAAAAAAAAAAAAATGTAATTTTTGCAATTTACTTTTATGAAAAAAAAAAAAAATGCCTGTATACACTGTAAAAAAAAAAAAAATAAATAAATAAAAAAAAAATAATAATAATAATAATAATAATAATAATAATAAAAGCTTTAGCCGTAAATCATACTGCTGAACCGTATTTTTTATATTTTATTTGGCGTATTTGCCATAATGTATTTTTTATTTGCCGTAAATTTTAAGGCTCACAGTAAAATTTACAGATGAAAGTTGGCAGCGATATTTCTATTTTTTACAGTGTGTAATAATTCAATTTAAATGATATTTATACCTCTTTTTTTTTTTTTTTTTAATACGTAATTCGAAATTTTTTGTCCCTGCCGCGAGATGAAATAATATTCATCTTCTTAAATGTACTGACGGAGTATAAAAACTGGATCGGAAGAAATCAAATGATTCTGAAATAAAACTCTGTCCTGTCAGATATATATATATCGCGACAATAATTTTATTCGAAATTTAAAATTTCATATGTTGGTATTTTCATCTATCTTTCATTTGCTGAGTGTTGCAAAGGAATTAAACTATTCAAATTATATATATATATATATAAATGATGACACCGTATACAGTCGGCAGCAAAATTATTAAAGCGCTAGCAATTCGTATTTAAAAGATGTGCATCTAATACTGTTTTGTTAAGTAAATGTTCGTCGATTCAGTACTTTTGTCTGCTTTTTATAAGAAAAAATATGCTGTTTATAAAAATGCTTAGTATGCTGTTTGTAAAAAAAAAGTAAGTTGATGATATAAATTAGTGATCAAACTAAAAAAAAAAAAAAGAAAAGAAAAAAAGAAAGAAAAGAAAAGAAAAATGTGGATGTGTGCTTCAATAATTTTGCTGCCGACTGTACATTTATGAAATTATTCTCTTCTATATACATAAAGATTATTAGATTAGAAAATATTTTAATTAATCTGAAAAAATCTGGCAGAATTGTATTATGTTGAATAAATTATCTAATAAAAAATTTTGATAACAAATGCTTTTGATTCGGTTTTCCGGAACGTGATAACTCCTTTGTCCGAAAAACATGACATGACATTCATGCTCGAACCTTTGAAACTTGCATGAGAATGCACTGAAACTTTCAAGCATTTCAGGAATAAAAATTAATTTATAAATCTGTTAGAATGTAAGAATTTTCGACTCAAGGAAAAAAAAAATATATCATTAAGTTTGTTATATTGATGATAATTCAAAAAACGAATATAGAAATATTTCAGTTCAACATCTGTTTTAGTCATCAAGAGAAGTGTTGCTCAGATATCTAAAATTTTGTGTTAAAGTAATCAAGTAATTTTTTTTTTTTTTTTAAGGAAGATCAGTTTTCAAAAGCCTTACTTTGAGAATGGGGTGGTAAAATCATCTCGGGTTTCGCTGCTTGAGACCGTCTGTCTGCATCTGCAATTTGACCATTGGCTATCAGAAGGACAGGATTTCCGGTTTCAAATGTTTAGGCTGTGAGAAAAATTCTTTAGTTTCATTCATTATTTTTTTTCCATGCACTACGCACTACATCGTAATTAAAATTTAGTACCTTACGAACAGATGGCTTTTTTGGAGAAGTGATAAATTCTTTGGAAAAGATGAATTTGTCGATAAAGACGATAAAGTATTAGTTAAAAACTAAATTCTCTACGATTTTTTAAAAGTACATGGTCAAATTTGGGACCAATGCGAAAAACTGATCACCAATCTGTAATGGAAAATCAGAATTAGTGGGAATAATTATAATGATGATTGATGTTCGAAAACATAAAAGTTTAAAAAAAAAAAAAAAAAAAAAAAAAAAAAAAGAAGTTAAGGTTATTCTTTTAAATTAAAAGTTATTCTTTTAAATTATGTGAAAGCATGTACTTTAACTTTACAACAAATTTTTCCAAACAATAAAAACCTTCTTTATCTATAAATCTAATCAGCATTCATATTAAAGAAAGTAGACAAAAAGAAAAGGAAGAAAAAGAGCATATTCTCCAATCTAAAGTATAATAAACAATCAACTGCAGTTTTTTATATTATTTTTTCGATTATTTCTAACAATAGTCATTCGTTTCTCATTCATCAAACGTACATGTTCATTCATGCATTTATAGAATTTAGATTTACCCTTATTGTAACAACAATACCTTATTAGTTTTAACAGAGTTAAGTTATATTTTATTAGTTCTTGGCATCGTCAATTATCTAGCAGTTTCCGTTTAGTATGCTATATTCATTTCAGAAAAATAAATAGTGAAAAATTCATTAAGAAACAAAAGTTTTTTTTTTTTTTTCTTATTTTTGTGGACTGTATTGTTCCTTACACTGACAATGTAACAATAGTGTAACACACACACACACACACACACACACACACAAACACACACACACAAAAAAAATAAATAAATAAATAAATAAATAAAATAAAGAAAAAATATTTTGTATTTCTAAGCTTTAACAGTACATTCTGTCCCTAACGTATAAGCATAGATCAAAAATGCCATTGCAAATTAAATGATTCAGTTTATTTTTATTAATTGATTTTTTCGAAATTGTTGTTATTAAAAAGAAAAAGGGTTAATAAGCACAATATTTAAAAAAAATTAAAAAATTCAGAAAATTGGAAAATTATGTCTTATGAAAATGTATATTCAATAAACAAAAAAAAAAAAAAAGAAAGAAAAAAAAAATCTGCTCTTTTAAATTATTATTTGTCGCAGATAGTTCTTTATTAAAAAGAATTCAAAATAAATATCGTCGATTTTTACTATGTAAAGAAAGTATTGTAATCATGAAGAAAATTCGACATTGAGATTTTGGTGTATCTATATTTTTTGAGGTGCCACGAGCTCATTTTTGCTTTTTTTTACGGTGAAGTGTGTTGTGTGTATGCATGTGTGTATGTATGTGTGTATGTGTGTGAGTGAATACCTTATTCGAATAAACTGAAAATGTATACATATGTTATAAGTCACCGTCACACGAGCTGTAGTATAGGTTTTGGTGAACCTAGCGCTTATATATATATATATATATATATTTACAGGGACACAACAAAATGTTCTTTATCATTATGGCCTCTGTGCTGAAATTCTTTAAAGTGCGATAGCATATAAATGCCTTACCCAACTGATCTGAAAACTTATGTACATGTTAAAAGTCATCTTCGCACGAACTGTACAGATTTTGGTGACTAGCCGTTATAGATTTTTACAGGGACACTTTTTTTTTTTTTTTTTCATAATGGCCTATGGGCTCAAATTATTTAAAGTACGAAAGCATATAAACGACTTTTTCAAATGAACTGAAAATTTATTTAGATATTATAGGAGAACGTCACATAAACTGTATGAATTTTAGAGAATATAGTACTCACAGATTTTTTACAGGGACACAACGAAATTTTTTTTTTATTTTTATGGCTTAAAAGTCCAAATTTTTTAAAGTGCGACAGCGTGTAAAAGCCTTATGCAATCTGAAAATTTATACACATGTTTATAGGTGACTATCTCACGCAAAGTATTTATTTCGGTGAATCCAGCACTTGCAGATTTCTACGGATCCCGGAAAAAAGGGCACCGGAAAAAAGGGCACGAAAAAAAGGGCACCGGTAAAAAGGGCACCCGGAAAAAAGGGCACTGGAAAAAAGGGCACCGGAAAAAAGGGCACCCGGAAAAAAGGGCACCGGAAAAAAGGGCACTTTTTCAATTCGCAAATCGCAAAATAATAAATATCAAATAATGATATATAAAAATGGCTTTCAAATTACACATTTAGAAATTTCAATTGATTTGGTACAACATTAATATAGTACATACCTCGGGGAAGATGGGGGGAGGGGGGAGGGGGCTCAGGAGCAGATCGAAAAAAAAACAATTGTTTTTACATAAACTCTTACCGATTTTAATGAAACTTTGTATAATCACGTACAATTTGTGAAAAAATTATTGTAAGTGTCAGGCAAACTTTAGGGGAGGGGAGTTAAAGAGGGGGGTGCAGAGGAAAATAAAATTATCTTTTATATCACAGTTTTACCTACTTTAATTATATATTCTATAACTATCACTAACATTTTATGAAGATCACAGTGAGTGTATTATATACCTGGGGGGGGGGGAGCAAGGAGGGCAGATAAAAATAAAATATATTCTTCTTTAAATTACTCTATTATTGATTAAATTTTTTTTTGTACAATCACGTATAATTTATTAAAAATTTACAGTAAGTATCAGACATACTTAGTGTGTGTGTGTGTGTGTGGGGGGTAAACAAGGGCGAGGAGAGGAAAATAAAGTGATTCTTTATATCATCATTTTAACGATTTTAATGATATATTCTATAACTACCACTTAATTTTCATGAAGATTACAATGAGTGCATTATATACCTGGGGGGGGGGGGGCAATGGGGAACCGATGGAAATAAAATATATTCTTCTTTAAACTACACTATTATCGATTTAAACAAAAACTTTGTAAAGTAGAATACAATTTGTGAAAAAAATCACAGTAAGGTCAGACATACTTGGGGGGGGGGGGGTTAAAGAGAGGGGGGACAGAGGAAAATAAAATATTTTTTATATCACCATTTTACCGATTTTAATGACATATTCTATAACTATCACTTGCTGGTATCACTAAAATGGTAATATAAAAATTCAATTTATTTTCCTCTGCCCCCTCCTAACCCCCCCCTCCCTCCAAGTATGTTTGACACTTATTGTAATTTTTTCATAAAATATGCGTGATTATACAAAAATTTTTTAATCGATAATAGGATAGTTTAAAAAAGAATAAATTTTATTTTCATCTGCTCCCCCTTGCCCCCCCCTCCCTCCCAGATATATAATACACTCACTGTTATCTTCATAAAAGTTAAGTGGTAGTTATAAAATGTATCATTAATTCGGTAAAATGGTGATATAAAAAAAATCATTTTGTTTTCCCCTTCCCCCTCCCCCCCCCCCCAAAAAAAATAAAAATAAAATAAAATAAATAAAATGTCTGACACTTTCACAAATTATACGTGATTATACGGTTTTTTGAATCGATAAAAGGGTAGTTTAAAGAAGAATGAAATCTATTTCCATATCCCCCCCTTGCCAATTTCTAAAAATGTAGTTTGAAAGTCATTTTTTAAATTCATTATTTGATATTTATTATTTTGCGATTTGCAAATTGGAAAAGTGCCCTTTTTTCCGGTGCCCTTTTTTCCGGGTGCCCTTTTTTCCGGTGCCCTTTCTTCCGGGTGCCCTTTTTTCCGGGATCCGATTTCTACAGGGACACAACGAAATATACTTTATCATTATGATCTATGGTCTCAAATTAGTTGAAGTTCAAAAACGTTAAATTAAACAACATACTGTATGGAGAAAAATACTGAAACATTCTAAATTTTCTCTTTGTTTCTTTCTTTTCTTCTTTTTTTTTTTTTTTATTTACGATTTCTCTTACTTTACATTTTCTATACAACTGTTAATTACTTAATGTTCGGAAAGTGGAGTGGAGTCATTCCAGATTGTTTATTTTAGAATAATTGTTTATAATTTGTTCTTCAAATTTAACAATTGTCTGTTTCTTTCTTCTCTCTCTCTTTTTTTTTTCTTTTCTTAGTAGAAAGCTCAAAAAGTTTTAAAGGAGGTTTTACAAAATTTTAACTTTAAAGGTTAGTAAATGGGGCATCTAAAAGACACTTCAAAGCGCCATCTCTGCTGAATGATTATAGAAAGGAAAGAGATGACGAATATTCTATTCAGAAAATATTTTAAACAATATACTGTAACATTTATAGGAAGATGGAAGATAATTATGAAAATGTAATATTAGGAAAAATTGAAACAGAAACTGAGTGTCTAAAAGTATAGTTAGCAGAAGTATCAGAAGATCTTAAAGAATAGCTTTTAAGAAAATATTGAAGAAAACCATAGTTAAAAACATAACAGTACGAATAAACTGAGTAAAGAAAATCATGCAGTATAATGATAATCAAATAATAATAAAAGAGAGAAAGAAAAGAAGAAAAGAAGCAAATTTTGCATTTTACATTTACAAAAATTTGGAAAATGGCTAAATATATTTTAGAAATTATTTCAAAAAACCTAAACTCGGCGTTTGAATACTCTAATTTGCATCACTTCTATGCGATAGTGATTCAAGGAACCAGAGAAATTGCATTTAGAGAAAAAAAAAAAAAAACTGCCAAAATTTTCTCAGTATTGTTATTTCCGGACCACGCTACCTCTTGGGAAACATTGAAGCATAGGAAAAGCAACATATTCTATATTCATAACACGGATATCTGGCTTGGCTGCAACAAATGCAGCTGCAAGTTTCGAAGGGCTGAAACGAAACTACATGAGAATTCTGGAAAAAAAGTTTTTATCTCTCTTTTTAGCTAGATTTCTTTAGAAATCGACATATTGCAATTATTTAGTTTATTTAAGTATATATAAACAATAGAAATTATCAAAATGATTTTCAAAATATTGAATCAATTCTTACGAAATAGGACAGTGGGTTTATCTTAGAAATACTAGTTTAGATAAATTTGTAGGCCTCCATTTTGTTTCAAAATGACGGTTATTTCGAAATTTCAAGTTTGTATAAAAACATATTTAAAAGCCCTTTTTTTTTTTTTTTTAAATCTTCTTTTTTCCTATGCAATGTATTTTCGTAAAAAACAATCTTTCAAATAATCCAAAGAAATTATTCGATTAAAACTACGTAATTTGTTTTGTTGAGATTTTTTTTTTTTTTTTAAACCAAATTGTTAAAAAAAAAAAAAAAAAAAGAAAGAAAGAAAAGAAAAGTTTTGTGACGATAACCCGCGATTGTAATGAAATGCTCGCCCTCTGGTGGGCTAAGGTGAAATTACAATAAACGTGGTTTAATTCGAATTCCATACATCCGCCATTGCTTGCCGATATTTAGTTTCACATATATTTATTGAATAAAAATGAATAATAACGTCACTGGCCGTTCGTGGATGCAAGAAAAATATTTCCTATGTTAAACGCCCGTTGGATCTTTTATAAAAAATTATTAAAAATCGAGGAAAAATATTTCCCGATTTTAATCCCCGTATTGTATAGATATGTATTACTTATCATGTCCATGCATTAGAATAAGTTATTTTTATTGTAAAATTGACAAAATTTGAATTTTTTATTTCAAAACTCTTCTAGAAAAAGGCAAACTTCCATATTCGATTGAAAACACAAACATTTCATTACAAAGGATCCGCGATTGTAATGAAATGCTCGCCCTCTGGTGGGCTAAGGTGAAATTACAATAAACATGGTTTAATTCGAATTCCATACAGCCGCCATTGCTTGCCGATATTTAGTTTCACATATATTTATTGAATAAAAATGAATAAATACGGTAAAAAAGATAACACATACTGTTGTGTGCTACAATCTAACTCCAAAGGATCAAGAAATCCAGAATTGAGCTTCCATTTATTTCCAAATGACAAATTTAAAATTTCAGTTGCTTCGGCTAATGGAAGTAAAGAATTAATCAGATGATTTGAAATTAATATTTGTTCAACTTCAGTTAAAAATCTACTTCCGATCGAACTTTGAATAAACTGAAGTATTTTTTCCAAAAGCAATCAATTTTCCATAATGTAATGGCGGAGAAATTATAGTACGAATATTAAGTAGAATAACAAAGAACACTAATGGAACACACGTGTCTATAATGTTTACTAACAACTGCAGTGTTGAGAAAGCGCCATCTATCGATCATTACAATCGCGGACAGAAAACTTTAACAGATTTACAAATTTTTAATAAAGTTGTTATACACTTGAAAAAGAAAAAAAAAATTGCAAAAGAAAAAAAAATTGTTAGAGTTTCAAAATAAAAAATAATAAAATAAAATAAATGAATCTATATAAATAAACAGAAGTGTCTATGTGTGTGTGTGTGTCTGCGCTCTGGTATTCACACTACTGATCGCAGAGCTTCCAAATTTGGCATATAGGTACCTGAGACCCTGCAGGTGTGCACCTCATCGAGATTTTTTCGAATTTCGAATTTGAATTTTTAAAATTAACGTTTTTCCGATTTTAAATATTGGCTTCTTTGTTTCATTTTTCATAGATTTATTCTTTTGCTTCAATCGTCTGCATATCTTAGCAACGGCTATTACGCAACTTATTTTTATTTAATGCATTCATTTGAAGGTGATTTTTTTTTTTTTTTTTTTTTTTTTTGTTAATTTGCTATATTTATTGAAAATAAAATCATAATGCAATAGAAAAAATGAAGTATAATTAGTTTCAAATTTAAAAACGTAATTATAACAGCTATGTTTAATTTTTTATAGTAGAACAACTTCTTATTTTTCATTTTTTAATTAATTCCTTTAAAAGAAAAAACTTTTATTTATTATTATTTTTTTTATTTACAGTATTTATCGGGGAAAATGGTAGTATATACATAGTAAAAAGGATTAAATTAATTAAAATTTATTTGCTTATATATATATATATATATATATATATATTAATCTGCTTTTTATTTTATTTTATTTTATTACATTGGTCGGAATCAAATCTTAATATAGTGTAAATAGCATGAGCTATAAAATACATGGTTCAAAGCTAAAATATTTAATAGATGCTGAGATATAGTCATCTTTAAAATCGTAGGTCTTAAATAATAGCAGATCCCCCTGTCGTCGATAAATATTCAGATTGAAGTGCCCGGGAAAGATCTTTCTGCAGGCATGGGAAACCTAGACCTGATGCAGTGCGGGTGGGAAAAGAGTTGCCGTAGACAGCGGGTACCAGAAGCGAGGCTTGGAGCAATTTCTGTTTCTTTTCTTTCTTTTTCTTTTCTTTTTTTTTCTTTTCAGTTTTTGTCTATAATGTGGTGTAAAAAAATGAATGTTAATTCAATTCTTTCGAAAATTCATTTAAATATAGTGACCAGCGAAGCGGGCGTAGCCTGCTAGTAAAAAATAAGACAGTAAAAATGTTTTAACGAACTTGCAAATTTTCAAAAATAAATGTATAAATAATAATAAAAATTTGCTTAAATTAATTTTTATTACTATTATTATTAAATTTACTTTAACTTTTGTGTACTTGAAAAAAAAAAAAAAAAAAAAAAAAAAAAATCCCCAAGTGAAACAATATTTTTCTTTTGTTAGAGTTTGAAAATAAAAAATAATAAAATAAAATAAAGACAAAAAAAAAGTATTTTAATAAATTTACGAATTTTCAAAAATATTGCTTAAATTAACTTTTATTGCTACTATTATTATTAACTTTACTTTAAATTTGTACACTCGTAATTAAAAAATAAATAATAAATATTTCCAAGGGAGACAAAATTATTTATTAGAGTTTGAAAAAAAAAAAAAAAAAATATTTAAATAAATAAATCTGAAAAGATACTTTTACAAATTTACGAAATTTAAAGAAAATTACTTAAATTAACTTTACTTTTTGTTGGAGTTTAAAAACAAAATAATAGTAATAATAATAAAATAAATAAATAAATGACTAAAAAAAAATTTTTTTTCTTCCCATTAATTAAAAAAAAATAATAAAAAAAAATACTAGGCATTATCAAACTAATATATAATTTTTAAATTGGAGCATACTTGAAAATTTCATCCAAATAAGAATAAAAGCAACATTTATTCTTAGTGTAATGTTTAGCTATTAAAGTGCTTTCATACTGGAAATGTTAAATGAAGCATAAACTGTAAAAGCTTTTCTTTCTGATAAAAGGGGTAAAAAAAAAAAAAAAAAAAAAAATCTAGTATATTGTGTCCACCACATGACCTTTCTTCTATATTTTCCTATACAAATTCACTCAGTTTAAATAAATTTACAAAAACTTTTATTTATTAAAATTATTTGCCATGATGAATGCAGACGATTTTTAACTTAGAGAAAACTAGCACTAAATATCCAAAGAAAGACAGTTTAACTAATATCTTAAAAAATGCGTTTTCATAATG
This sequence comes from Salticus scenicus, assembly GCA_963930645.1. Lineage (NCBI taxonomy): Eukaryota > Metazoa > Arthropoda > Arachnida > Araneae > Salticidae > Salticus > Salticus scenicus. Next base: position 58,582,137 of record OZ005655.1, read on the forward strand.
GTTATCTCATATATCAAGTTTCGTACAGTTAAATACAATAGAAGTTGAAATATAGCATTCCTGTTCTCGGGAAAAATTGCACTATAGCAGCACAATCTATTGTTAAATATACATCCAAATTGAATCGGAATAATGTCTCATAAAACGGCTTTCTCGCAAATCAAGTGTTGTTTCATTTTAGCCTTAGAACCTGAGATATAATCTTCCCTTAAACTGAGGAAAACAATGTATAGCAGCGCCACCTGTTGAGCAATTAGTACCAAAAGTTGAATCACACTAACTTATGTCAAGGTGCATCCACATATAAATATTTATGCAATTTTGCTCAGTAGTTCCTGAGATGTAGCCTTACATAAAATTGTTGAAATCGCTGCATAGCAGCGCCACCTGTTGAGCAGTTTACCCAAAAAGTTGATAGGCACTAATTTAGGTCAAGGTGCATCTATATATAAAATAAAATTATATACAATTCTGTGCAGTAGTTCCTGAGATACAGTCACCACAAAATTTTTCTCTCTCGCACGTAGACAGACATCTTCTAAAAATGATCAAATCGAGTTCTGTACCTCTCAAAACGTGTAAATCCACCGAAAACCGGAAGTCGAAAATTTTTACGAATCCATTACTTTCTTCTATTGAATATAGAGGAAAGTAAAAAGATAAAAATTAAGCTTGAAACTTGAATGTAAAAGATAACATTATGCGCAAAATGAAAGCAACTGAAATAAGTTCTATTAAAATTTAGAAAAGAAATTTCCCTTTTAGGTATTATATATATTGTGATTTCTATGCATTTAGTTTGGTATTAACTAATATTAATGTCACAGAGGCTAAGATACAGCTTCCTCCTCCCAAATTATTAGTAATGCGGGACAGTAACACTACCTGTCGAGCAATATGTTGCAAAATCACTAATTTTTGCCATGTTAAAAAAAAAAAATTGAATAAATAAATTTATTAGAATCTCATGTATCAATAATTAAATTATACCTACAGATCACAAAATTTTTGAAATTTATTCTCGAACAATAGTCTCAACGACATTTAAAAACTTCTCTCAAAACCAAAACGCAACGTTTATCTATAAGTCGAAACCAGATCGTTTTCATTTAATGAGTACTAATATGCATGAATTTGATGCGTATCTGCATGAATGTGATGTGTAATAAATGTTGAGATTTCTTGTGTGATTTTACAGCCGAAGTCAAATGACTGAATATCATGCGATAGTCAGTGGTTAGCCCGATATTGCTTTTGCTTGCACGCAAACATTTCTATTCATTTCCTTTACTTATTTGGCTTTCTAACTGTCAAAAAGAGAGCAAAATAAATCATGCATCGCGGTTAGATTATGAATCACTTGCCAATGTTACTAGACTATTATTACAGGGGGGGGGGGGGAGGGACATACAAATGATTAAAAAAAAAAAAAAAAAAAACCTCGAAAAACATATTTTTTACAGAAATAAGAATAAAAAGCAAATAAAGGTAAAATATTTCTTATATCTGTCTCTTCATTAATTAAAAACGCTTAAATTATTACAAAATTATGATAAAGTACATGATTATAATTTTTTTTTTAATGTTTATGCTTTTTTTTTTTAATTTTTTTTTTTTTTTTTTTTTTTTTTATAAATACATATAAATTTCGTGTCACGATGTTCGTCCGCGATGAACTCCTAAACTAATAAACCGATTTTAATGAAACTAAGCACACTGTGTGCAGTTTCATCCAACTTGAGAGATAGGATAGTTTTTATCTCAATTTATAGCCATAGCCACAATATTTTTTATTGCAAATTATTTGTTAATTATAGCCCTTTGTTAAATAATCTGCGTTTTCCATAAATTTAATTGTTACAAAAAAAAAAAAAAAAAAAAAAAAAATACGAGTTTATTTTCTTTCGACATAAAAATAAATACATTTAATCAAACGTGCACGTTAAAAAATTATAAAAAGTTAAATTATTCATATCACAAAAATTGACGTCATAATCACTTTAAAAATTTTATACACATTGATGAAGTACTAATGTTGTTCTATACACAAGCGAAGTGTGACGTCACTGACCGTCTGTGGAGCCAAGAAAAAGATTTCCTATGTTAATCGCCCATTGGATTTTTTGTAAAAAATTATTAAAAACCGAGGAAAATTATTTCCCGATTTTAATCCCCATATTTGGATATAGATATGTATTAGTTATCGTATGCATGCATTAGATTGAGTTCTTTTGCTGTCAAATTCACAAAATTTTGATTTAAATTTCAAAACTCTGTCGTCCTTGGCTTTTTTCATTTGGCGATCAAAAACGTAACACCAAAATATACATAATATGCATGCCAGATGTATATTTTCGTAATATGTATTGTATGAAATATTGTTTCATATTATTCATTACTCTCTTAATAGAAGTTGTTAAAATAACCATGATTTTTGAAAGGAATTAAATGTGTTCGGCAGATAGTTTGGCGATATTTCTTTTTCCGCCAAGGATGACAGATATGAAATCTATTCCGCTGCAACATATTAGTATCTTATATCAGATACTTTATTTAGACATTTGAAAACAAATTTGACTTCAAATTATGATAGAATATTTAACATTTTCCTTTTAATTAGTATATTAGTTGGATATTTATTGTGTAAATATCATCCTTTGAAAGGAAATGTTTATGTTTTTAATCGAATATGGAAGTTTGCCATTTTTTTTTTATTTTTTTAATAGTTTTGAAATTAAAAATTCAAATTTTATCAATTTTACAGCAAAAACAATTTGATCTAACGCATGCACACGATAACTAATTGCGATCAACTCTGCGAAAATTTTTATCAATCGCTTCCAAATTTTGACTTAAGTTTCAGATCTCAATCCCGTGGGTTTTTACATCGGCTACAACGTTTTACAACATAGCCACAGCAACGCGTGGCCGGGTCTGCTAGTTGTTAAAATAAATAAATAAATAATAATGACGTCAATTTTACCCTGCAAGTTTAATTTTTCACAAAGTTTTATATCAATTTTAATATTTATGCGTGAATTTCTTTTCATTAAATAAATAAATAAATAAATAAATAAAATCAACTCGTAAACTTTTTTGGCAACAATTAAAAATTACAATAAATTATGTATTAGTAGTGTAAAAAGGGTGATTCTGCTGCAGGGTGGTGGCGCGGTGGCGCGCTGTGGCGCGCGCGCCTCCACCCTGTTGGAGCGCGCCACCGCACCACCACCCTGCAGCAGAATGCACCCTTTTTACACTACTTAGTCATCATCTTGGATGAGGGGGGTGTTGCCACCGGAAGAATAGAAACTTTTAGACCGTTGCCACCGGAAGAATAGAAACTGTGTGTTGCCACCGGAAGAATATAAACGAGGTTTGGTGGTGCCATCTATCGGGGAGAAGGGGAATCTTTTCCTAAATTTTGGACTTAGTATTTTTTTCACAATTTCGGGGACTTCAAAATTTTTTCGAAGTTTTGCGGGAACGTCACGATCTTTTGGAACTTAACCTGAAAAGAGATACATACAAAATTTACAATTAGAGAAATAAGTGAAAGGAAAATGTATAGAAAAAAGTTAGAAAGAGAATACAAATTTAAGAAAAAAGGTAGAAAGAATAAAGTTAGAAGAAAGAGAAAGAAAGAGTTCACCTTGAGCGCCTGGGAGACTGCCCTCCCGAGGCCCTGCGGTGCCCCTTTTCGATCCGTAGAGCAAGGCGGGAGTTAGTTCCTTTAAAAAAAAATAAAAATAAAAATAAATAAAAAATGTCAACCTGAAGAACTCATCACATAGTTTTCTGAGGTTGTCTTCAAAGCATGGGTTCAGGCAATCTTCATAGGTGCAGAAACAATTGATATATACAGGATGCAGGAACAATCTTCATAGGTGCAGAAACAATTGATATATACAGGGTGCAGGAACAATCTTCATAGGTGCGAAACAATTTAAAATATATACAGGGTGCAGGAACAATCTTCATAGGTGCAGAAACAATTGATATATACAGGGTGCAAGAACAATCTTCATAGGTGCAGAAACAATTGATATATACAGGATGCAGAAACAATCTTCATAGGTGCGAAACAATTTAAAATATATACAGGATGCAGGAACAATCTTCATGGTTGCAGAAACAATTGATATATACAGGGTGCAGGAACAATCTTCATAGGTGCAGAAACACTTGATATATACAGGATGCAGGAACAATCTTCATGGATGCAGAAACAATTTAAAAATATACAGGATGCAGGAACAATCTTCATAAGTGCAGAAACAATTTAAAATATATACAGGGTGCAGGAACAATCTTCATAGGTGCGAAACAATTTAAAATATATACAGGGTGCAGGAACAATCTTCATAGGTGCGAAACAATTTAAAATATATACAGGATGCAGGAACAATCTTCATAGGTGCAGAAACAATTTAAAATATATACAGGAACAATCTTCATAGGTGCGAAACAATTGATATATACAGGGTGCAGGAACAATCTTCATAGGTGCGAAACAATTGATATATACAGGGTGCAGGAACAATCTTCATAGGTGCGAAACAATTGATATGTACAGGGTGCAGGAACAATCTTCATAGATGCGAAACAATTTAAAATATATACAGGAACAATCTTCATAGGTGCGAAACAATTGATATATACAGGGTGCAGGAACAATGTTCATGTTTGATCTTAATATCTGCGCATTACCATTCGGAGATTATAAATTTATTACAGAATAAATAGAAATTTGCCTATGTATTTCATGGAAGTTGACAAAATAAAACAAAGGGTTCGTGAGTATTATATAATTAAAAACATTGAATGTGAATGGTATAGACTTTGATATTAAAATTTGGGTGTTACCATTGGAAGAGTATAAATAATTTATATGTTATAAATTAAACTGAATACAATAAAAATTATTTAAATTAAACTAAATATAATAAAAATTATATAAATTAAACTTTATATTCTCACTAAATAAGTTTCACACTTATTTAAACTCTAACTTACATTCGTTAAAAATTGAACACATGCACTTTAAAAAATGACTATCATATAAATTTAAAAAAAATTACTATCATATAATAATATTAATTAAAAAAAATGCATACAAAGATATATAGTAAAGTTATAAATTTTAAAAAAATACTGTCATATAATAATATTAATTAAAAAAAAAAAAAAATTACTATTATATAATAATATAAATTAAAAAAATTACTTTCATATAATAATATAAATTAAAAAAATGACTTTCATATAATAATATTAATTAAAAAAATGCATACAAAGATATACAGTAAAGTTATAAAATAAATAAATAAAAAATAAAATAAATAAAAATAAAATAAAAATGACTATCCTATAATAATATTAATTTAAAAATACATACAATGTTTAAAATCAACATTTAAATTTTATATACATTATAATTAACTAAACTTTATGCTGTTACTATTAAATAAATTTATCCTAAAACGAAAACTTTACATAAATTTTATAAGCAAAAAAGCTATAAGTACATGAATATGTTATTTAAATTAAACATTATATTGATACTACACAAATATTATTTAACATTTATTCGAGTTTAACGCTGTAATATAATTTAAACTATCTTAGTTGATTTAAATGAAACAGGTAAATACTTTTAAACTTGAACTAATAAAAATAAGTTCTTTTTATAAAATAATTGATATAAACTATAATAATAAAAAGGATTAGTTATATTTAAAAACTATCAGTTACTAAAAGTTATTTTATATTAAACATTTCGAAATAAATTGCATAAAAATTCAATGCATCATTTTAAATGAAAATAAACAGTTTCCTTAAAAAACAGATAATACGGAATATTCTATGAGTCAGTTATCACCTGCAACGGAAAACCCCTACAGCTGATGAATCATATGTTATATACGCTGGCGAGCCATGCCTATTAGTAATCCACACTATCTCATATAAAGATTAAGTTAAAATCATTAAAACTATACAGCGAATAATTTGGAAAATGCAATAATTTTTTCACAAAGCATATCATACAATGAGTTTAAACGATTATCACCTATCTATCACTTAAACGGTATTGAAATAAATAAATACATATAAAAGTAAGTTATAGTTAAAAAATAAAAATTTCGTTTGTGAAAGGAGTTTTATATATTGCAAAAATTAGTTTTACTCAAATAATTTCTAAACATACACAAGTTAAATGGAAACTTTTCTAGGTTTCATTTAAGCAATAATTTTCCATGTGTGAAAGTAGTTTTATTTATGCAAAATTTAGTTTTATATAAACAAAAAAATTTATAGTGTAACAATAAAAATAGTTTATAGTATAACAATAAAAAATTCCTTATAAGTAAATACCAATAAAAAATATTTTTTAAATTAATTTCTCTCTCTTCAATAAAACAATAAAAATTTCTTATATAACTTTCGTAAAGTTTTAATAAAATTTCTATTATAAACAAATTTTTTTATGATATAAACAAATAATTTTATTAGAATATACATATTAAGTTTATTAAATTATCAAATAGTAATAATAAATTATGAAACTTACTTAAAATTGATGAAATTTCCCTTAGCGAAATGCAACCTTCATTCACACACAAATGCGAGAAACTGTTTATCGCCACACGTTGACTCATACAGATAAGAATGTTGATTCATGCTTATCTTAGTAGAATGTTGTTAGAGTTCTGTGTTTTCAGAGTAATATAAAATAGTTTATTGAGATCATTTATTTAATATCAGTTGTAAACTACATTTAAATAATGCAATAAGAGTTGAACTCTGCAATTAACCTATTAAAATATTGAAATTTTTTTAATTTTTTTATTTAATTTTACTTTTTTTAATTATGCTAAGAAAATAATGAGATCAAAACAGAATTATTTTACGATAAGACATCCTTTTTCATTCAATAAAATGTAACTATAATTTTTAATGAAAGGTTTTAAAATCACTTAATAGGATAAAATTAAAAACATAAATCTTATTGTTTTTTCTAGTTATAAAACTAAGTAATAAACTATCTATAAATAATCATATAGCAAGCGAGGTTTTTGTATAATAACTATATATTATTTTAATATATACATTACATCGCAGGGTAAAATTTTCAACTTATTTATACGGATTGAAGTAATAAAACTTAATCATTTGCATAACCGCTAAATTTTATAAGTTGGGTATATGATTTAAAATACTAAACAATAATCCTTGTGAGAGAATTGGGATAACACTTTCACAGAAAGAAATTGTCCTTTACAATAAGATTTGCTTAGAATGTCTAAGTGAAAATAACTTACCGTGAGGTCAGTGAGTCATGCAGTTGTATTCGAATTTATTGTTTTTAGTTAATGAAACTTCTAATGAGAGAATTATTTTTACTAGCACATAAATGTAAATTTTTATATTATTCCTATATAGATAAAATTTTAAATAATTCATTAAGTGTTAAACTTTGCATTTAATCGATTAAATAAAGTTTTCCTAAAATATAAGTGTAATTTTTTAATGAATCGTTTTGAAATCACTTTAACTTTATAAGAAGAAACTAAAAAGAGGTTTTTAAATTACTTAATAGGATAAAATTAAAAATCTTATTGTTTTTAGCAATTATTTTATCTAGTTATAAACTATATATTATTTTAATATACGCCTTATAGTTAAGTCAGTTTTAGAGAAAACCAAGAAAAAATCCCAACGCGCAGGTTGATGAGTTGGAATATTCTATTATACTTAAAGAATCCAGGTACGGAAAAACCGAAATACAATACGCGGAAAAACAGGCGGGATTTTCGGTTAAAACTTCAAAGCAGTGGACGGTAAACATAACACACCGTGAAACAACCTACTCCCACGACAGCCAAACTAAGAATGAAGGGAAATGTTGAGTTGTAACACCTTATCTACTAGAGATAAGGGGGAATTTCCCATGACTCACCCCTCGTTCGTTCATGTACAACATCTTACGAGAAACTTCGTGAAGGATGACTCATCGGTGACGAGTTTGAATAATATGCATAACCGCTAAATGGTATAAATGAGAATCTTTTAATGTGAGTATTATAGTAATGATAAATTTATTTTATAATCGATAACTCATCAGCTTCACACCTTATATAAAACAATACTATATTTAAAAGTTTTACTACACAATAAACATTCACATATGAATATTCCTAAGGTTTAAGACTATGCGAGGATCCTATAAGCGAAATGCCTGTGAGTCTTTCTAAGGAATCCCAATCTGTATTTAAGCAGGTTTTAGAGAAAACCAAGAAATACTCCAGTCGACTAGGTTGATGAAATGGATTCGAATCCAACACTTCCCCTTTTACCATAGAATCGTTCACTAATCACAAGGTTAATGAGTCATGCAGTTGTATTAAAACTTATTGATTACATGTCTAAACTTATACCATTAAATATTTAACGGTTGGTTCTATAAGTGGATTGCTCTGTGTGTGAGTCTTTGTAACTTATAGTTAAGCGAGTTTTAGTGAAAACCAAGAAAAACTACAAACGGGTAGATTGTTAAGTTGAATTCGAACCTAACATTAAACATAGAATCGTTTGTTCTTCTAAAATCCTTGTAACAACATGTTTATGGACTTTATAAGAAAATGCTTAATATGGTTTGCATGCGTTAGCTATATTAAACACTTAATTTTTAACATACATTAAGGTTAGTAGATGAGTGACAGGTAATTCATTTAAAACAAAAATATAATAACGGTCGATTGAAACAAAGGGTTTGCAGTTTTAGAGAAAACCAAGAAAAAATCCCAACGGTAGGTTGATGAGTTGGAATATTCTATTATACTTAAAGAATCCAGGTACGGAAAAACTGAAATACAATACGCGGAAAAACAGGCGAGATTTTCGGCTAAAACTTCAAAGCAGTGCACGGTAAACATAACACACCGTAAAACAACCTACTCACACGACGGCCAAACTAAGAATGAAGGGAAACGTTGAGTTGTAACACCTTATCTACTAGAGATAAGGGGGAATTCCTGGAAAAGCTGAGTCACCCCCCGTGGATCTTACGAGAAAGTTCGTGAAGGATGACTCATCGGTGACGAGTTTGAATAATTTGCATAACCGCTAAATGGTATAAGCGAGAATCTTTTAATGTGAGTATTATAGTAATGATAAATTTATTTCATAATCGATAACTCATCAGGTTCACACCTTATATAAAACAATACTATATTTAAAAGTTTTACTGTACAATAAATATTCACATATGGATATTCATAAGGTTTAAGATCGATTAAATAAACGAGAATCCTATAATCGAAATGCACGAGAGTCTTTCTAAGAAATCCTATTGCATATTTAAGCAGGTTTTAGAGAAAACCAAGAAATACTCCAATCGACTAGGTTGATGAAATGGATTCGAACCCAACACTTCCCCTTTTACCATAGAATCGTTCACTAATCACAAGGTTAATGACTCATGCAGTTGTATTGAAACTTATTGATTACAAGTCTAAACTTATACCATTAAATATTTAACTGTTGGTTCTATAAGTGGATTGCTCTGTGTGCGAGTCTTTGTAACTTATAGTTAAGCGAGTTTTAGTGAAAACAAAGGAAAACTACAAACGGGTTGATTGTTAAGTTGAATTCAAACCTAGCATTAAACATAGAATCGTTTGATCTTCTAAAATACTTGTAACAACATGTTTATGAACTTTATAAGAAAATGCTTAATAGGGTTTTCATGCGTTAGCTATATTAAACACTTAATTTTTAACATACATTAAGGTTAGTGGATGAGTGTCAGGTAATTCATTTAAAACAAAACTATAATAAGGGTCGATTAAAACAAAGGGTTTGTAGGTTATAATTATAGGATAAAACGTTATGTGTTTCGAAAACCCTTCATCAAGATTGCAACAACCGTTTCGAATGATACTCTCCCTTCATCAGATAGACTTAAACTTTTATTTTCACAGTATGAAACAAGATAATAGAGGATTTACACTTATTGAAATCCCAACTTATAAATAATTCGACTTTCACTAAAAATGCAACTCGCATATACACTTTGAAACAATCAATAAATTTTATATTATCACAATGCATTAAATAAGTTTCCCGTTTAACATTCAAGATGAATTTATTTTTACATTAATTAAGAATTGAACACATATTAATTTTTAAAATGACTATTTTTTAAAAAGTTTTGAAACAGCTAATAAAATTTATAAGCTTTTACAATTAAATAAATTTAGCATATTAGGGAAGTTTTACATCACTCGGTAAAATTTTATATAAGCAATAAAAGTGATACACATTATAATTATAAACTCATAAAATAAATTTCACACTTAACATTTAAACTCTAACCAATCAATCTTAAAGTAATTTTTTATCTTTTGTACATAATCATAAACCTTTCGTTTCTATTGTAAAGTGAAGTATGACTCATGCTTTAATTAAAATCTCTAATCAAAATTATAAGAAAGTAAAGTTTAGGAAACACCTATGTATTATAAGCAAATTAATAAAGTATAAATATTCATGTTTTTCAGTTAAGTAAAAAAGTTATATAATTAGTTTTACAGAGTACTTAAAAAAATAATGTATAATTAAGTTTAAGATTTTTTTTTTTTTTTTTCTATAGTATGTATATATAAATTTTTAGTTAGAAAGTTTTTATTAAAATACAATAATCAAAGTTTTGTACGATATTAATTTACATTGCATCTAAAACTTTAAATATATAGAAACAATTGTACATTTGGTTTTGTCTGAAGCATATATAAATAATAAAATCTTATTCAGTTTAGTTTTTAAAACACCCTAAAGATTTCAGACACACATATTTTTATCTTGTTTAAATAAAATTTTTAAAATGAAACAATATTAATGTTATAAAATAATACACTCAGCATGACTCACCGAGTGTGCTATTCCATCAAATTATTCCGCATACGTGTAATAACATGTCTGACTTAACTATATACTGAATTACCATTATTTCAGAAAAAGTTGGGACTTACCTTAAAACACATCCTACACCCTTGGCAGACTTGAAGAAAATGAATGATACGAGACATTCTTATCAGAGACGCCAGGTCACGAGGTTAGTGACGTCACGAATGATGTGATTGGCTACGCTCAGTCACGTGATCAGGACGTCATCCTCTCATCAATGACGTCACCGATTGCTTATCTGCTACCACAACGCGCGGAAATGTCCAGTACGCAGTGAAAAATATTCAAAGTCTACGGGACATTACTCGAAACGATTCCATTGTCTTATACGGTAAATTGAAATATAACACGCGGAAAAAAGATCGAGATATACCGGAGAAACTATGCATACTGCCCGATGAAACTAAGCCGCACAGCTAAGTAGATGCTACCAGGATGAGAGTCAAAATCCAACTGAATTCAAACAATATGACAAGGTCTATAAATCTCCCGTGTTGATTAGATGGTTTTGATGAATGGGTTTTCCCCCACACTTAAGCAGAATGGAGAAGTCATAGGTTTTCCTTCACCTATCTCTTAATTAAGTTTCTTAATTAAAATTATGCAAATTATATGTAAGTCTTTCAAATATCTCTTAATTATGTTTTCTAATTAAAATTATGTAAATTTTATGTAAATCTTTCATGTTTATCATATGCCCTCCCAGTTAAAGATTTAATAAACCTATCTTTTATACAACATAAATAAATTTAATAAGTATAATCTGTTTAATGACTCATCAAACGCTGACTCGTCAAACGATGACTCATCATAAACATGTCTGAACATGAATCTACTTGAACACTAACATTTTATTGTATATGATTTTGTATTATTGCTTTTTATATTATTCAAACCAAAAGTTATTTTTATTATTATTGTTTACTTATGAGAAACTTAATTTGGATTCATTATGAATAAAAATTTAATTATTAACTAGAAAATCAGTTTACTTATAAGAAACTTAATTTTTCATCAAGTAGTGTTGTTTACTTAATATACAACAACGTATATTTTGTGATCCATATAGTAATTGTTGCTTATTCAGTAAAATATTAGTGTTCAAGTAGATTCGTGTTCAGACATGTTTATGATGAGTCATCGTTTGATGAGTCATTAAACAGATTATACTTATTAAATTTATTTATGTTGTATAAAAGATAGGTTTATTAAATCTTTAACTAGGAGGGCATATGATAAACATGAAAGATTTACATAAAATTTACATAATTTTAATTAGAAAACATAATTAAGAGATATTTGAAAGACTTACATATAATTTGCATAATTTTAATTAAGAAACTTAATTAAGAGATAGGTGAAGGAAAACCTATGACTTCTCCATTCTGCTTAAGTGTGGGGGAAAACCCATTCATCAAAACCATCTAATCAACACGGGAGATTTATAGACCTTGTCATATTGTTTGAATTCAGTTGGATTTTGACTCTCATCCTGGTAGCATCTACTTAGCTGTGCGGCTTAGTTTCATCGGGCAGTATGCATAGTTTCTCCGGTATATCTCGATCTTTTTTCCGCGTGTTATATTTCAATTTACCGTATAAGACAATGGAATCGTTTCGAGTAATGTCCCGTAGACTTTGAATATTTTTCACTGCGTACTGGACATTTCCGCGCGTTGTGGTAGCAGATAAGCAATCGGTGACGTCATTGATGAGAGGATGACGTCCTGATCACGTGACTGAGCGTAGCCAATCACATCATTCGTGACGTCACTAACCTCGTGACCTGGCGTCTCTGATAAGAATGTCTCGTATCATTCATTTTCTTCAAGTCTGCCAAGGGTGTAGGATGTGTTTTAAGGTAAGTCCCAACTTTTTCTGAAATAATGGTAATTCAGTATATAGTTAAGTCAGACATGTTATTACACGTATGCGGAATAATTTGATGGAATAGCACACTCGGTGAGTCATGCTGAGTGTATTATTTTATAACATTAATATTGTTTCATTTTAAAAATTTTATTTAAACAAGATAAAAATATGTGTGTCTGAAATCTTTAGGGTGTTTTAAAAACTAAACTGAATAAGATTTTATTATTTATATATGCTTCAGACAAAACCAAATGTACAATTGTTTCTATATATTTAAAGTTTTAGATGCAATGTAAATTAATATCGTACAAAACTTTGATTATTGTATTTTAATAAAAACTTTCTAACTAAAAATTTATATATACATACTATAGAAAAAAAAAAAAAAAAATCTTAAACTTAATTATACATTATTTTTTTAAGTACTCTGTAAAACTAATTATATAACTTTTTTACTTAACTGAAAAACATGAATATTTATACTTTATTAATTTGCTTATAATACATAGGTGTTTCCTAAACTTTACTTTCTTATAATTTTGATTAGAGATTTTAATTAAAGCATGAGTCATACTTCACTTTACAATAGAAACGAAAGGTTTATGATTATGTACAAAAGATAAAAAATTACTTTAAGATTGATTGGTTAGAGTTTAAATGTTAAGTGTGAAATTTATTTTATGAGTTTATAATTATAATGTGTATCACTTTTATTGCTTATATAAAATTTTACCGAGTGATGTAAAACTTCCCTAATATGCTAAATTTATTTAATTGTAAAAGCTTATAAATTTTATTAGCTGTTTCAAAACTTTTTAAAAAATAGTCATTTTAAAAATTAATATGTGTTCAATTCTTAATTAATGTAAAAATAAATTCATCTTGAATGTTAAACGGGAAACTTATTTAATGCATTGTGATAATATAAAATTTATTGATTGTTTCAAAGTGTATATGCGAGTTGCATTTTTAGTGAAAGTCGAATTATTTATAAGTTGGGATTTCAATAAGTGTAAATCCTCTATTATCTTGTTTCATACTGTGAAAATAAAAGTTTAAGTCTATCTGATGAAGGGAGAGTATCATTCGAAACGGTTGTTGCAATCTTGATGAAGGGTTTTCGAAACACATAACGTTTTATCCTATAATTATAACCTACAAACCCTTTGTTTTAATCGACCCTTATTATAGTTTTGTTTTAAATGAATTACCTGATACTCATCCACTAACCTTAATGTATGTTAAAAATTAAGTGTTTAATATAGCTAACGCATGAAAACCCTATTAAGCATTTTCTTATAAAGTTCATAAACATGTTGTTACAAGGATTTTAGAAGATCAAACGATTCTATGTTTAATGCTAGGTTTGAATTCAACTTAACAATCAACCCGTTTGTAGTTTTCCTTTGTTTTCACTAAAACTCGCTTAACTATAAGTTACAAAGACTCGCACACAGAGCAATCCACTTATAGAACCAACAGTTAAATATTTAATGGTATAAGTTTAGACTTGTAATCAATAAGTTTCAATACAACTGCATGAGTCATTAACCTTGTGATTAGTGAACGATTCTATGGTAAAAGGGGAAGTGTTGGGTTCGAATCCATTTCATCAACCTAGTCGATTGGAGTATTTCTTGGTTTTCTCTAAAACCTGCTTAAATATGCAATAGGATTTCTTAGAAAGACTCTCGTGCATTTCGATTATAGGATTCTCGTTTATTTAATCGATCTTAAACCTTATGAATATCCATATGTGAATATTTATTGTACAGTAAAACTTTTAAATATAGTATTGTTTTATATAAGGTGTGAACCTGATGAGTTATCGATTATGAAATAAATTTATCATTACTATAATACTCACATTAAAAGATTCTCGCTTATACCATTTAGCGGTTATGCAAATTATTCAAACTCGTCACCGATGAGTCATCCTTCACGAACTTTCTCGTAAGATCCACGGGGGGTGACTCAGCTTTTCCAGGAATTCCCCCTTATCTCTAGTAGATAAGGTGTTACAACTCAACGTTTCCCTTCATTCTTAGTTTGGCCGTCGTGTGAGTAGGTTGTTTTACGGTGTGTTATGTTTACCGTGCACTGCTTTGAAGTTTTAGCCGAAAATCTCGCCTGTTTTTCCGCGTATTGTATTTCAGTTTTTCCGTACCTGGATTCTTTAAGTATAATAGAATATTCCAACTCATCAACCTACCGTTGGGATTTTTTCTTGGTTTTCTCTAAAACTGCAAACCCTTTGTTTCAATCGACCGTTATTATATTTTTGTTTTAAATGAATTACCTGTCACTCATCTACTAACCTTAATGTATGTTAAAAATTAAGTGTTTAATATAGCTAACGCATGCAAACCATATTAAGCATTTTCTTATAAAGTCCATAAACATGTTGTTACAAGGATTTTAGAAGAACAAACGATTCTATGTTTAATGTTAGGTTCGAATTCAACTTAACAATCTACCCGTTTGTAGTTTTTCTTGGTTTTCACTAAAACTCGCTTAACTATAAGTTACAAAGACTCACACACAGAGCAATCCACTTATAGAACCAACCGTTAAATATTTAATGGTATAAGTTTAGACATGTAATCAATAAGTTTTAATACAACTGCATGACTCATTAACCTTGTGATTAGTGAACGATTCTATGGTAAAAGGGGAAGTGTTGGATTCGAATCCATTTCATCAACCTAGTCGACTGGAGTATTTCTTGGTTTTCTCTAAAACCTGCTTAAATACAGATTGGGATTCCTTAGAAAGACTCACAGGCATTTCGCTTATAGGATCCTCGCATAGTCTTAAACCTTAGGAATATTCATATGTGAATGTTTATTGTGTAGTAAAACTTTTAAATATAGTATTGTTTTATATAAGGTGTGAAGCTGATGAGTTATCGATTATAAAATAAATTTATCATTACTATAATACTCACATTAAAAGATTCTCATTTATACCATTTAGCGGTTATGCATATTATTCAAACTCGTCACCGATGAGTCATCCTTCACGAAGTTTCTCGTAAGATGTTGTACATGAACGAACGAGGGGTGAGTCATGGGAAATTCCCCCTTATCTCTAGTAGATAAGGTGTTACAACTCAACATTTCCCTTCATTCTTAGTTTGGCTGTCGTGGGAGTAGGTTGTTTCACGGTGTGTTATGTTTACCGTCCACTGCTTTGAAGTTTTAACCGAAAATCCCGCCTGTTTTTCCGCGTATTGTATTTCGGTTTTTCCGTACCTGGATTCTTTAAGTATAATAGAATATTCCAACTCATCAACCTGCGCGTTGGGATTTTTTCTTGGTTTTCTCTAAAACTGACTTAACTATAAGGCGTATATTAAAATAATATATAGTTTATAACTAGATAAAATAATTGCTAAAAACAATAAGATTTTTAATTTTATCCTATTAAGTAATTTAAAAACCTCTTTTTAGTTTCTTCTTATAAAGTTAAAGTGATTTCAAAACGATTCATTAAAAAATTACACTTATATTTTAGGAAAACTTTATTTAATCGATTAAATGCAAAGTTTAACACTTAATGAATTATTTAAAATTTTATCTATATAGGAATAATATAAAAATTTACATTTATGTGCTAGTAAAAATAATTCTCTCATTAGAAGTTTCATTAACTAAAAACAATAAATTCGAATACAACTGCATGACTCACTGACCTCACGGTAAGTTATTTTCACTTAGACATTCTAAGCAAATCTTATTGTAAAGGACAATTTCTTTCTGTGAAAGTGTTATCCCAATTCTCTCACAAGGATTATTGTTTAGTATTTTAAATCATATACCCAACTTATAAAATTTAGCGGTTATGCAAATGATTAAGTTTTATTACTTCAATCCGTATAAATAAGTTGAAAATTTTACCCTGCGATGTAATGTATATATTAAAATAATATATAGTTATTATACAAAAACCTCGCTTGCTATATGATTATTTATAGATAGTTTATTACTTAGTTTTATAACTAGAAAAAACAATAAGATTTATGTTTTTAATTTTATCCTATTAAGTGATTTTAAAACCTTTCATTAAAAATTATAGTTACATTTTATTGAATGAAAAAGGATGTCTTATCGTAAAATAATTCTGTTTTGATCTCATTATTTTCTTAGCATAATTAAAAAAAGTAAAATTAAATAAAAAAATTAAAAAAATTTCAATATTTTAATAGGTTAATTGCAGAGTTCAACTCTTATTGCATTATTTAAATGTAGTTTACAACTGATATTAAATAAATGATCTCAATAAACTATTTTATATTACTCTGAAAACACAGAACTCTAACAACATTCTACTAAGATAAGCATGAATCAACATTCTTATCTGTATGAGTCAACGTGTGGCGATAAACAGTTTCTCGCATTTGTGTGTGAATGAAGGTTGCATTTCGCTAAGGGAAATTTCATCAATTTTAAGTAAGTTTCATAATTTATTATTACTATTTGATAATTTAATAAACTTAATATGTATATTCTAATAAAATTATTTGTTTATATCATAAAAAAATTTGTTTATAATAGAAATTTTATTAAAACTTTACGAAAGTTATATAAGAAATTTTTATTGTTTTATTGAAGAGAGAGAAATTAATTTAAAAAATATTTTTTATTGGTATTTACTTATAAGGAATTTTTTATTGTTATACTATAAACTATTTTTATTGTTACACTATAAATTTTTTTGTTTATATAAAACTAAATTTTGCATAAATAAAACTACTTTCACACATGGAAAATTATTGCTTAAATGAAACCTAGAAAAGTTTCCATTTAACTTGTGTATGTTTAGAAATTATTTGAGTAAAACTAATTTTTGCAATATATAAAACTCCTTTCACAAACGAAATTTTTATTTTTTAACTATAACTTACTTTTATATGTATTTATTTATTTCAATACCGTTTAAGTGATAGATAGGTGATAATCGTTTAAACTCATTGTATGATATGCTTTGTGAAAAAATTATTGCATTTTCCAAATTATTCGCTGTATAGTTTTAATGATTTTAACTTAATCTTTATATGAGATAGTGTGGATTACTAATAGGCATGGCTCGCCAGCGTATATAACATATGATTCATCAGCTGTAGGGGTTTTCCGTTGCAGGTGATAACTGACTCATAGAATATTCCGTATTATCTGTTTTTTAAGGAAACTGTTTATTTTCATTTAAAATGATGCATTGAATTTTTATGCAATTTATTTCGAAATGTTTAATATAAAATAACTTTTAGTAACTGATAGTTTTTAAATATAACTAATCCTTTTTATTATTATAGTTTATATCAATTATTTTATAAAAAGAACTTATTTTTATTAGTTCAAGTTTAAAAGTATTTACCTGTTTCATTTAAATCAACTAAGATAGTTTAAATTATATTACAGCGTTAAACTCGAATAAATGTTAAATAATATTTGTGTAGTATCAATATAATGTTTAATTTAAATAACATATTCATGTACTTATAGCTTTTTTGCTTATAAAATTTATGTAAAGTTTTCGTTTTAGGATAAATTTATTTAATAGTAACAGCATAAAGTTTAGTTAATTATAATGTATATAAAATTTAAATGTTGATTTTAAACATTGTATGTATTTTTAAATTAATATTATTATAGGATAGTCATTTTTATTTTATTTTTATTTATTTTATTTTTTATTTATTTATTTTATAACTTTACTGTATATCTTTGTATGCATTTTTTTAATTAATATTATTATATGAAAGTCATTTTTTTAATTTATATTATTATATGAAAGTAATTTTTTTAATTTATATTATTATATAATAGTAATTTTTTTTTTTTTTTAATTAATATTATTATATGACAGTATTTTTTTAAAATTTATAACTTTACTATATATCTTTGTATGCATTTTTTTTAATTAATATTATTATATGATAGTAATTTTTTTTAAATTTATATGATAGTCATTTTTTAAAGTGCATGTGTTCAATTTTTAACGAATGTAAGTTAGAGTTTAAATAAGTGTGAAACTTATTTAGTGAGAATATAAAGTTTAATTTATATAATTTTTATTATATTTAGTTTAATTTAAATAATTTTTATTGTATTCAGTTTAATTTATAACATATAAATTATTTATACTCTTCCAATGGTAACACCCAAATTTTAATATCAAAGTCTATACCATTCACATTCAATGTTTTTAATTATATAATACTCACGAACCCTTTGTTTTATTTTGTCAACTTCCATGAAATACATAGGCAAATTTCTATTTATTCTGTAATAAATTTATAATCTCCGAATGGTAATGCGCAGATATTAAGATCAAACATGAACATTGTTCCTGCACCCTGTATATATCAATTGTTTCGCACCTATGAAGATTGTTCCTGTATATATTTTAAATTGTTTCGCATCTATGAAGATTGTTCCTGCACCCTGTACATATCAATTGTTTCGCACCTATGAAGATTGTTCCTGCACCCTGTATATATCAATTGTTTCGCACCTATGAAGATTGTTCCTGCACCCTGTATATATCAATTGTTTCGCACCTATGAAGATTGTTCCTGTATATATTTTAAATTGTTTCTGCACCTATGAAGATTGTTCCTGCATCCTGTATATATTTTAAATTGTTTCGCACCTATGAAGATTGTTCCTGCACCCTGTATATATTTTAAATTGTTTCGCACCTATGAAGATTGTTCCTGCACCCTGTATATATTTTAAATTGTTTCTGCACTTATGAAGATTGTTCCTGCATCCTGTATATTTTTAAATTGTTTCTGCATCCATGAAGATTGTTCCTGCATCCTGTATATATCAAGTGTTTCTGCACCTATGAAGATTGTTCCTGCACCCTGTATATATCAATTGTTTCTGCAACCATGAAGATTGTTCCTGCATCCTGTATATATTTTAAATTGTTTCGCACCTATGAAGATTGTTTCTGCATCCTGTATATATCAATTGTTTCTGCACCTATGAAGATTGTTCTTGCACCCTGTATATATCAATTGTTTCTGCACCTATGAAGATTGTTCCTGCACCCTGTATATATTTTAAATTGTTTCGCACCTATGAAGATTGTTCCTGCACCCTGTATATATCAATTGTTTCTGCACCTATGAAGATTGTTCCTGCATCCTGTATATATCAATTGTTTCTGCACCTATGAAGATTGCCTGAACCCATGCTTTGAAGACAACCTCAGAAAACTATGTGATGAGTTCTTCAGGTTGACATTTTTTATTTATTTTTATTTTTATTTTTTTTTAAAGGAACTAACTCCCGCCTTGCTCTACGGATCGAAAAGGGGCACCGCAGGGCCTCGGGAGGGCAGTCTCCCAGGCGCTCAAGGTGAACTCTTTCTTTCTCTTTCTTCTAACTTTATTCTTTCTACCTTTTTTCTTAAATTTGTATTCTCTTTCTAACTTTTTTCTATACATTTTCCTTTCACTTATTTCTCTAATTGTAAATTTTGTATGTATCTCTTTTCAGGTTAAGTTCCAAAAGATCGTGACGTTCCCGCAAAACTTCGAAAAAATTTTGAAGTCCCCGAAATTGTGAAAAAAATACTAAGTCCAAAATTTAGGAAAAGATTCCCCTTCTCCCCGATAGATGGCACCACCAAACCTCGTTTATATTCTTCCGGTGGCAACACACAGTTTCTATTCTTCCGGTGGCAACGGTCTAAAAGTTTCTATTCTTCCGGTGGCAACACCCCCCTCATCCAAGATGATGACTAAGTAGTGTAAAAAGGGTGCATTCTGCTGCAGGGTGGTGGTGCGGTGGCGCGCTCCAACAGGGTGGAGGCGCGCGCGCCACAGCGCGCCACCGCGCCACCACCCTGCAGCAGAATCACCCTTTTTACACTACTTGTATTTTTGTCTAAAAAAGGGCTTCTTCAACTTTTTCGATACTATCCGTTTCGATACTGATTATTATTAATTTTCTTTTCTTTTCCTTTCAAAAAAAAAAAAAAAAAAAAAAAAAAAAAAAAAGAAAGAAAGAAAAAGAAAAAACGATTTTGATAAAATTCTGACAAAAGCAGAATTTAGTTTAGTACATAGGACCATTATTATTATTTATTTATTTATTTATTTATTTTATTTTATTTTTTAAATTATAACATCGCTTTCAAATTATTCAATTATATTTTCGATAAATTTCGATTTCGATAAATGCCCAACCATCATAAAACTGGCCACAGCGTTTTATCCGTTAGATTGAGACTAACAGTCCTCTGTCCTAAAAAGCAAAATGCAATAGATGAATCGTTATCGATCAAAAATTTCTTTTTGTTTAATGAATATCACGAAATAGCAATACGATTTTCATAATTCGTAGAATAAAATTGACAAAAAATCATGTGATATAATAAACACAGTAAATAAATAAATAAAAATAAAAGAATAACACATTTTCAAATTTCAGACTATTATAGATATATTAGTAGTAACTATTATTAAAAATTTAACGCTACAAAAGAAGTATGCAATGTCCTTTAGAAAAATTTCTACCATATAATTGTATATAACAGTACCACTTACCAGTTAACAAGAACAAAAACTTAATAATATTAAAAAGAATTCTTACAAGAAACTTATTATCTATGCAATTTGTTGACATTTTAATGAATAGACTCTGAGATATAGCCCTTAAAAATTCGCATAAAGTGAGTAATAGCAACGCCACCTCTCAGATGATATGCTCCAAAATAAAAATATCACAGTTATGCATAATAATATAAATGTTGCATTTAAATTTTGTAAAATTAAATTAACTAGATGTCGATTATAAAAGAAATAGATAATAAAAATCGTGAAAAAAGCTGCATAGTATTGGCAGACAGTCTGTCAGACGATATGCACCAAAATTTATTCAGAATTTTTTTTAAATATGTATATTTCATTATTTCATATCGAAAGGTTTATGAGCTTGGTGTAATACCATGCCATAGAGAAAGAAGCTGAAATATATTATAAACACATCAGGAAAAATCAGGCTTAATAATGCTACAAGGCGGCCGACATGCTCACAAGTTGAATCAGCACAGTTTTTTTTTTTTTTTTAATTATCTTATACCTATCCAGTTTAGAGCATTTATATGCAATAGAAGCTGAGATAAAGTCTTCTCATAGAAAAGAGAAATTGAAATATATTAGCGTCGCTTGCTTATTACTAGATGTATATCTAACAGCAGCAGTTTATGTTAAAGTACGACAAATATAAAGTTTCATGTCATTTCTATGCATTTTTTCTTGGGATGTAGTGCCTCCAAAATTTTGGTAGTAACACATCGACAGGTAATTTCTAAAAATAATCAAAACATGTTCATGAAATCCCAAAAACCTGCAACATTCGTCAAAATTCGAAAGCCAAAAATTTCCATGTATCCAGTGCTTTTTTCTTATGTTATATATAGAAAAAAATAGAAAGCAAGATATAACTGTAGTCTTTATTTTGCAAGAGTGGTTTCTGATCTGTTAAATTTTTACTATTTTTGGCACTACTCAGTTGGAACTATTCATTCCCAAGGGTGTTATCTGCACTCAGGTAATATTCCTTATAATTTCACATATTGTATTTTCTATAATTCTTTTTAAGCTGCTCGTCTACAAAATAGTCGCCAGAAGGGTATTCGTCTATGACGCGTGACTTCGGAGGAGAGTAACTAATTACGATTTTCATTTCGGGGTAAGAGCGTCAGGATGAATCATTGTTGTCTCTAGAGACGCAAAGGGATGGGATGACTATCGACCTGCTGTTCATCCAATGTCACTATTACTTTTCGAACATCTGTACACTATGTAAGGAAAGAACTGTAATCATGAAAAAAGTTCGATTATGAGATTTGGTATATCTATGTTTTGAGATGTTTTGGATTTTTTTTTTCTTTCTATTTTAAAGTGATATATGTACGTGTATGTGCAAGTATGTGTGTGTGTATGGGCGTGAACCTGTTAGCATTTAAATCTGCATTCGATAAAATTAAAATTGGAGGTATGGTATCGATAACCGTTTCATCAGTTGTATAGATTTTCATGAGTGTAAGACTTACAGTTTTTCATAAAACATACACATACACACATACACCGGGGAAAAAAAAAAAAAGGAAAGAAAAGAAAAGTTTTTTTTTTTTTTTTACAACAATACGAAGAAGAATTTTTATACTTTATGGATTTTGGGGATCCCGGAAAAAATAGTAAACGGAAAAAATGGTATTCTTGAACATCGGAAACTTCCTATAAATATAGTAATAAATATCATTATTGTATATATGTCTGTTCGTATATATATTAGTAGAGAAAAATCCGCGTTAGAACAATTTTCGGTCTTTTGACCGCAACATCTACATTCCCTTTCCACCCATTCAAGCAAAAAAAAAAATAATAATACTTTCTACTTTCTTACGAGAAATGTTTTGTATTTTCCCTCCCTGCTCCCCAAATATTTTTTCACTTGTTTTAACTTAATACTTTAATTTTAGAAAATTAATTTTTGAAGGGATTTTAGCAAATACAGACAGCAAACCCTTAGAAAATTATTACATTTTTAAAACAGTTAATATTAACTTTCTTTTGTATAGATTGGTCTCATTATTTGAGATGACGTCAGTATAATTTCACCATTAAAACTAGTATGAGGTGGTCACCACAAAACTTTCTTCTATATTTTCCCCTACAATTCCACTCACCACAAATTATTTATAAAAATATTTTGTATGATAAATGTTGACTATTTTCCTCCAAGAGAAGTATAACATTAATTGTTGAAAAAAGTCAATTTTCTACAATATACACTAAGCGACAAAAAAAAAAAAAAAAAAAAAAAAAAAAAAAAGCCGCACTGCAGAAAAAATGACTTTTACATTTTTTATTTGTAATAACTTTAAAATTAATGTTTGAAACAAATAAAACTGTCTTGTTTGCATAATACCAATGTGATGAAATGATACCTACCTATGTACATTTTCGATTTAATAATTCGCTTTATTGCATTTTACGAAGTACTTTTTAAAAATCTACATAAAATTTTCTTTTTGAACATAATGCAATAACCATACACTTTGCATTCTATTATGATTTATTATATGAAATAAACAAGTTATATTTTAATATATGAAATAAAACTATTCATTTGTTAGATCTAAGCAATTTTTTGTTAAAAATATGTATTCTGCATTGGGTTAATTCCACCTTTATATGGAATTACTGCATTAATGCACAATGACATAGTTTTATACAGTGTTTTAATATAAATCTCAGAAATTTCAATGTGCCGAATATCACAAATAATTTTTTCTAGTTCTAGCAGAGTTATGGGCTGCAAATTTCGAATCCTCTCCCCCGCCTTTTTATGAACGAAACATTTTCGAGCTGATCGCGATTTTGACTCTTTCCATGTCTGGTAAAGAAGTAATTCTACTACTATATCCTTTGTGGTATTTAACTTAAAGTGAAAAAAGATATGAATTCTTACAAAATTATAGGTTCTCATGGGAATGTATAAGAAATTTTGACAATTTGAAGTGAATAAACTTACCACAGACGCCGTGTAGTAAGGTGCATTATTTTCTTCAAATGCTGTTTACGGATATACCTCCAAAATAGTCGGTCAGGCACCAGTTTTATGCAGATTGTGTTTTATTTCGAGTTAATTGATCTCTTGAGCATAAAAATTTTCCCGAGTGTTTGTAAAGTTATGCACCTCCGTACCATAATGTTCGGAGAATGTGTCACTGTTTTAAAAGTGCGATTTTCATTAAGTCGGTCATATTTTCGTTGTCAGATCTGCTTGTTTTCTTTAGCTCGAAATAAGTTAAACTTGACTCATCAGAAAGAACCAGTTCAACCCAATAAATAACTAATCATTTTTTAATTTTTTTTTAGCCATCTGAGGTCTTGCTTTCCTACTTCTCTTCACATTTTTTCAAATTTTCTGTCATTTAAACCTGCTTTGTTTAATAGTTGTTGTACTGTAGTTAAAGAAATTATGTTACTAAACACTTTTTCTGAATCTCTTTTATGTTCTAAATGTAATACAAACCGATTTTATAAGCAATGGCTTTTTAACTTACGGTCATCTCGCTTGGATGAGCAAAATGGCCACCTAAAACCAAATTTCCAGTTTAAACTGCAAAAAAAAAAAAAAAAAAAAAAAAATATATATATATATCTTGCTAAAAACCCTTTTACAAATATTTCGTTAACATTTAATTATTTTGCCATCTCACGTATTAAAACATTTTTTGATTTTCATTCAAAAATTAATACTTTTTGTGTCATCATTAACTGCCTTACTCTTACTATTTTTGAAATAATTTCTAAAATTACAATTTTCCTGACAATTGCAATTTGTTTTTAACACTGGACTAAAATCTGAAGTGTATGGGGAGGACAACACAATAAAATCTGTTCGAAATTTTGCTTTTTAAACGATAAAATTGGCGGTTGTAGAAGGTGAAAATGAAAATATCCAAGTGCGGCTTTTTTTTTTGTTGCTTAGTGTATATACCTTTTTCCTTAAAAGTGAAAAGCATCGATAAATTTTTATTTATTTATCATAGATCTATAATTCAACCATCGGTTTTAAGGGTTCCTTTTGAAAAATACCTGTATTTGAAATTTACACACTCCGGGGATTTCCCTCAGTGGGGGTGAAGTGGGGGGGGGGGAGATGAAGCCTGTGCACATGCAAAACCTCTTCCTGTTGAATATTGCGATCATAAATATTTATATATTTTTTAAATTTTTAAAATGAAAAGTTAGAAACAAATTTCATTAATTATGTACGTTTATACAGAATTTTATCTTATACAGCTATATTAAATTTAAAATAATAATAATAATAAAAAAAATAGATGGCAGCGCCACCTTTAGTGTAATCTATCCCCAAATGTAATCAGTATTGATTTACGTCTAGGTTCAATAACATAAAAAGTTTCATTAAATTCTGCCCACTAGACCTATAGAGGGATACCACTGGACCCTTCAAGGGGTGTGTGGGGGGGTGTCTTTCTGAGGTATTCTGAGCATATTTACGCGAGTTTCAAAGAAAACCATGGAAAACTTCTAATGGCTAGATCGATGAGTGTGACAGATCAAATCCTGCATTTCTCATCTGCCAGCTTTTAGTGCAGAACTCCTCGGCCACTGGGGTTCGATCCCAGGTCGCGCTCATCGACCTAGCCGTTCGGAGTTTTCCGTGGTTTCCTCCGAAACTTGCGTAAATACGGGCTAGGACCCCTTAGAAAGACCCCCACGGAGGGCATTCCCCCTCTAGGCCTAGGACACATCAGGAGTCAATCGGCCTTAAATCCTACAACCAACCAACCAACCTCGGCCACTGATGCTGCCAGGGAGGTGGAGGGAAAGAAAGAGATTGTTTTTATATTACTTTCTTCTGACCCTCTTTTATATTTAAACTTCTAGTGTTTTTCCACATAGATTGATGATAATTATATAAAACTATATTGAAATCAGTCAAAAAATTATATAAAGCACCTTCCTCCACCTCCCAGCCCCAATTCGTTCTTATATACCTAAGAACCTCTTTTTTACACAATGTTTCATTTAAGGTGGGAAAAAAAATGTGTAAACTAAATTTTTTGTATTTCTTGTCAGCCTCACCTTTTATTCCTCACATTGCGGCGATTTTTCTTATTTCTTTGAAATCAGTAAACTAAAATTTGATATAAAATAAAAATCATTCTTTTCCCTTCTGTCACTCCAGCCCCATCTCCTCTAATTATATTTAGCCTATAGTCCACTTTTTCTTTCTGAATTAGTAAGTATTAATTGTACGTACACAGTTTGATAGAAATCTGAAAATAAAGTTAGAAAAAATTAAAATAAAAATACTCCCCTTTGCAATCTGCCCCTCCACAAGACCATTCCATATAAATTTAGTCATCACAATATATTTTATAAATTACTATGTAAAAATTATACAAAGTTTGATTAAAATTTATAAAGAAAAAAAATTAAAAAATCACTTTTTCTTTGCGCACCTTCCCCCCCCCCCTTCCCTACTTTGCAACTATATTATAATTCTACTGTGTTTCCTGTCAGTTAATAATTGTATAACAAACAGAATTTCTTTAAAATCCTTAATAAGTCATTGAAATCCCCCCCCCCCCCCGTTTTGTTTTATCTGTGCCCTCCCAAACCCAGATACATATGAAACTGGCACTATACTTTTTCTTTATTTTGAAAAGTTTTTAGAAATCGGAAATAGGTAGTGAACTCTGAGAAGGGAATCTTTTTACACTATGTTTACGGGAAAGAAATGTTATTAAAAGACTATGTAAAAATACTTCCCCTTGAATAATTAAATTATTTTCATTTTCTGTCATTTTCTATCATTATTAACAATTGTTTTCGTCTCTGCCAAACTCATTAATATTTTATAGGCGTATCAGAGTTTTGAAACTTTCAGCTTTGTTTAACCCATCCAAGACCTTTAATTAAATAATGTTTTTTTTTTTTTTTTTTTAGAGGATTTTTATAAAACTTAACTTTGTTTAGCATATTGAGAATAATAAATGATATTGAATAAAAAAATAAAAAAAATCTTGATACATTCCTTTGTTTTAAAATATTTTCCTGCAATAGTCAATTTTATAAATATATACATTAAATTATTATACAAGTTTCAAATATAAAAAAAATACTTTCAATACAGTGACACAATTATGGGCAGATAAAATTGAAAAATATAGCTTAAAACAGTTTTAGCTAATTTTTTCTAATTTAAAGGGAAAAAAAAATCTAAGATAATATTTTAACACAAATAAAATAACAACAACAACAACAACAATAATATATATATATATATATATATATATATATATATATATATATATTTTTTTTTTTTTTTTTTTTTTTCCCTTTCTGAAAAAAATAAATAACTATTTTTTAGAAAATTATTATGGTAGATAAGTGTAAAGTTTTAACTTATGAAATATTGAATTATAAAATAAATATTATTTTTAATTTATTGTTTAACTTGTATGGAAAATACACGCTTTTAAAGTCTTTTTAATTGATAAAAGCAATAATTTAACAGTAAATATTAACATGATCTCTTTTTCTCTTTCATTCAAAAGTTCATTTATGTTGCAGCACACATTATGATTAATTTAAACATTAAGTAAGTTTCAGACATGCTAAAAGTTTCATTAATACATCCGCTTACCATTATTTCCGCTTGCCATTATTTCCGTTTACCATTATTTCCGTTACCATTTTTCCGTTACCATTTTCTCCTTTATCATTTTTTCCGGTTACCGGATTTTGGGGTAACCGGAAAAAATGGTAACGAAAAAAATGGTAAAGGAGAAAATGGTAAACGGAAAAAATGGTAAAGGAAAAATGGTAGCGGAAATAATGGTAAGCGGAAAGAATGGTAAGCAGATGTAATAATGAAACTTTTGGCATGTCCGAAACTTATTTAATGTTTACAATAATCATAATGTGTGCTCCAACATAAATGAACTTTTGAATGAAAGAGAAAAAGTATTCATGTTAATATTTACAGTTAAATTATTGTTTTTATCAATTAAAAAGACTTGAAAAGCGTATGTTTTCCATACAAGTTAAACCATAAATTAAAAATAATATTCATTTTATAATTCAGTATTTCAGAAGTCAAAACTTTACACTTATCTACCATAATAATTTTCTAAAAAATATTTATTCATTTTTTCAAAAAAAAAAAAAAACTTAATTATTATTATTATTGCTGTTGTTTTATTTGTATTAAAATATTATCTTAGAATTTATTTTTTCTTCAAATTAGTAAAAACTGTTTCAAGCTATATTTTTCAATTTTATCTGTTCATAATTGTGTCGCTGTATTGAAAGTGGTTTTTTAATATTTGAAACTTGTATAATAAATTAATGTGCATATTTATAAAATTGACTATTGCAGGAAAATATTTTAAAACAAAGGAATGTATCAATATATTTTTTTCTTCTTTTCAATATCATTTATTATTCTCAATATGCTAAACAAAATTAAGTCTTATAAAAATCCTCTAAAAAAAAGCGAGGGAAAAAAAATCATTATTTAATTAAAGTTCTTAAAGAGGTTAAATAAAGCTGAAACTTTCAAACGGCTCTGATACACCTATAAATGAGTTTGGCAGAGACGAGAACAATTGTAAACTAGTATGTTGTGGCCGCCACACGATTTCTTCTATATTTTCCTATACAAATTCACTCAGTAAAAATAATTATTAGAATTATTATTTAAAAATATTATCTTCCATGATAATGCAGACGATTTCCATATTAGAGAAGTAGTATAAAACTAAATATCCAAAAAAGTCAATTTCATTCTCAATATTACATTGAAAAAAAAAAAAAAATTGTTAAAAATGAGAAAAATCTATAACTTTATTTTAAATTATCGCAGATCGATGATTCAACCATTCGTTTTAAAGGTATTGGCGAGCTCTTTTGAAAAATACCCATTATGAAAATTTACTCCCCTCGAGGGGGGACTTCCCCTGAGGGGGGGGGGGGGGGTGAGGCTCCTACATACACAATTTTCTTCCCCAGTTGACTATCTTTATAATAAATAATTATTTTAAATTTCATAATTATTATTAAAAAAATTCTCTTTGTGCACATTTATACAAAATTTTGTCCTATACAGTAAAGCACCGTTTATACGTCTTTCAAGGGACTGAGGTAAAAAGACGTATAAATGAAAAGACGTATAGTTGAAATTTTAATAATTACACTTTGATTACTACAAATTTAATGACACTTAAGCATCATTTATATGAAAATACTAATTAATGAAGTTTCTTAAATTAGTAAATATATATTATACATTTTTTTTAAAGACAATAATTAATAATAATAATAATAATAATAATAATAATTATATATATATATATATATATTATATAAAAAGTGAGAAAAATCATACAATTAATGCCTGACTGGGTACTAAATACATATATCATATTGAGTATTATATTACATTTCTTAAGAACTATATGAACACATTTTGAATATTAATTATATATATTGCGTATCTTTAATAATAAGCATACGATTTATGTCCATTCAGATAATTATTTAATAACATTAAAAATCTTTAATATTGTCTGATTTGCTACTTGTCTAGGAGTATTAAAAATTCTACTGTGGATTCAATTGATTCTTTGATCAGTATTCTTCGATCTTTCCTGTATTCCTCCATTTAAGATGCTTTCTACGAAAAATCCGTCTTATTTAGAATGAAAATAATAACAGGTCGAGAAATTTTGTGAATTTTAGTAAAATTGAAAAGACGTATAAACGATATTAGCGGCATATAAACGAAGAATTTTTGCATTAAAATGAATAGGAATGAATCGGGACTTCACTAAAAGGATGTATAAATACAAAAGATGTGTAAATGAGAGACGTATAAACAGTGCTTTACTGTACCACCATGTTAAAATTTTCTAAAAACCGGATGGCAACGCAAGCTGTTGGACAATTTTTACCAAAAGTTGATAGGCACTAATTTATGTCAATGTGATGTGTAACTACATACCAGTTTGCTTGAAATTCTGTGCAGTAGTACCTGAGATACAGTCGCCACAAAATTTTGTCACACATACACACAGACAGACAGACATTTTCTAAAAATGGTCAAATCGTGTTCTACAGCTCTCAAAACGTGTAAATCCATCAAAAACCCGTGGTCGGAAAATTTTTACGACTCCAATACTTTCTTCTATTGAATATAGAAGAAAGTAATAATGATAGAAAATGACAGAAAACGAAAATAATTTAATTATTCAAGGGGAAGTATTTTTACATAGTCTTTTAATAACATTTCTTCCCCATAAACATAGTGTAAAAAGATTCCTTTCTCAGAGTTCACTACCTATTTCCGATTTTTAAAAAACTTTTCAAAATAATGAAAAAGTATAGTATCAGTTTTATATATCTGGGTTTGGGAGGGCATAGATAAAACAAAAGAGGGGGGGGGATTTTCAATGACTTATTAATGATTTTAAAGAAATTCTGTTTTTTATACAATTATTAACTGACAGAAAACACAGTATAATTATAATATACTTGGAAAGTAGGGGGGAAGGTGCGCAAAGAAAAAGTGATTTTTTAATTTTTTCTTTATAAATTTGAATCAAACTTTGTATAATTTTTACATAATAATTTATAAAATATATTGTGATGACTAAATTTATATGGAATGGTCTTGGGGAGGGGCAGGTTGCAAAGGGAAGTATTTTTATGTTAATTTTTTTCTAACTTTATTTTGAGATTTCTATCAAACTGTGTACGTACAATTAATACTTGCTAATTCAGAAAGAAAAAGTGGACTATAGGCTAAATATAATGACAGAAGGGAAAAGAATGATTTTTATTTTATATTAAATTTTATTTTACTGATTTTAAAGAAATAAGAAAAATCGCTGCAATGTGAGAAACAAGAGGTGAGGCTGACAAGAAATATGAAAAATATATTTTACACATTTTTTTTTTTTTCCTCTCCTTAAATGAAACATAGTGAAGAAAGAAGAAGAAGAAGAAGAAAAAAAAAAAGAGGTTCTTAGATATAAAAGAACGAATTGGGACTGGGAGGTGAAGGAAGGGGCTTTATATAATTTTTTGATTGATTTCAATATACATAGTTTTATAGTTCTGATTTTACATTAAATTTTACTGATTTTAACGAAATAAGAAAAATCGTTGAAAAGTGAGGTTTAAGAGATGAGGCTAACAAGGAATATGAAAAATATATTTTACACATTTCTTTTTTTCTCCTTAAATGAAATATTGTGTAGAAATAAGGTTAAAAAAAAGGGGGGGGGGGGGTCTTAGATATATTAGAACGAATTGGGACTAGGAGGTGGAGGAAGGTATTTTATATAATTTTTTGACTGATTTTAATATAGTTTTATATAATTATCATCAAGCTATGTGGAAAAACACTCGAAGTTTAAATATAAAAGAGGATCGGGAGAAAGTGATATAAAAACAATCTCTTTCTTTCCCTCCACCTCCCTGGCAGCACCAGCGGCCGAACAGTTCAGCACTAAAAGCTGGTATACGAGAAATGCAGAATTTGATCTCAGCAGGTCACACTCATCGATCTAGCAGCCATTAGAAGTTTTCCATGGTTTTCTCTGAAACTCGCGTAAATGTGCTTAAAACATCTTAGAAAGCCCCCCCCCTCCCCTTTGAAGGGCTTTCCCTCTATAGGTCCAGTGGGCGAAATTTGATCAAACTTTATATGTTATTGGACCTAGACGTAAATCAGTACTGATTACATTTGGGGATAAGTTAAACTAAAAATGGTGCTGCCATCCAATTTTTTTTTAAATTCAATATAGCTGTATAAGATAAAATTCTCTATAAACGTACATAAATAATGAAATTTGTTTCTAACTTTTCATTGTGAAAATTAAAAAAAATATATAAATATTTATGATAGCAATATTCAACCAGGAAAAGGTTTTGCATGTGTACAGGCTTCATTCTCCCCCCCCCCCCCCCCCACTGAGAGAAATCCTCGGAGTGTGTAAATTTTAAATATAGGTATCTTTCAAAAGAACTCGTGAATAACCTTAAAACCGATGGTTTAATTATAGATCTATGATAATTAAATAAAAATTTATCGATGTTTTTCACTTTTAAGAAAAAATAAATATATATATTGTAGAAAATTGACTTTTTTTGACAATTAATGTTATACTTCTCTGGGAGGAAAATAGTCAACATTCATCATGTAAAATATTTTTATAAATAATTTGTGGTGAGTGGAATTGTATAGGAAAATATACAAGAAAGTTTTGTGGTGACCACCTCATACTAGTTTTAATGGTGAAATTATGCTCACGTCATCTCAAAATGTGTAAATCCAACCGGCTATCCTTCCGGTGTAATGGCAACCGGAAGTAAGAAATTTTTACGAATCCAATACTTTTTCTATGAAAAAAAAAAAAAAAAAAAAAAAAAATTATCAGATTAGTTTCTTTTATGGTAAATGTTAATAAATTGCATACTAATGAGAGTAATCTATACAAAAGAAAGTTAATATTAACTGTTTTTAAAATGTAATAATTTTCTAAGAGTTTGATGTCTGTATGGAATTTGCTGAAATCCCTTCCCCCTCCAATTAATAAAATATTTGATTAAAACAAGTGAAAAAATATTTGGGGAGCAGGAAGGGGAGATACAGAACATTTCTCTTAAGAAAGTAGAAAGTATTATTATTTTTTTATTTGGATGTGTGGAAAGGAAATGTAGATGGTGTTGTCAAAAGACCGAAAATTGTACTAACTAACATGGATTTTTCTCTACTAATATATATACGAACAGACATATATACAATAATGATATTTATTACTATATTTATAGGAAGTTTCCGATGTTCAAGAATACCATTTTTTCCGTTTACTATTTTTTCCGGGATCCGGATTTTACCATTTTTCCCGTTACCATTTTTTCCGGGATCCGGATTTTGCCCATATTCTCCCAAATTATGCGTGTCAATTTAATTGGAAATCCGATCAAAATATCTCGGTACGTTCATATCAAAGATTTTCTTCCTCTCCCAAATTTTGAGATGATATTTGCACTTTTTCGAAATGAGATGGTAAACTTCGCAAATATCTGAAAACCACCCTGGCTAGCCTAGGCGTTTATAAGATTATCGCACAAAAGTAGTGAAATAAGATTCGTTCATCGCCAAAGGAGGAGTTTATAAAAGATTATAAGGTGCATGTGCTGTTGTGTAAAAGCGCTCATATGATTTTTCATTGCATTAATATGCAAAATAAAAACAGCAGTCTCAATCGTTTACACATATTTGTTAGTTATATTCGACTGGAAATAATCTTAATGAGTATAATTTAGTGTAACTGTCATACAAATGAATATTCGCAGAAACGTTTAAATAATTTATTATTATAAATAAATATTGCTGTTTCTTTAAAAACCTGTTTATGGTTACAGGATTGTATACCTGTATGCAATGTTAAGAAAAAAACTCATCGGTAATTTTCTTTTAATGCTTTATTAAATTTTTAAAGTTTATTATTAGAATTAGTTTTATGATTTTTGTTATGATTTTTTATTTTTATTTATTTATTTTTATCATTTTGTTATAGTTTTTATTGCACTTTATTTTATTTTTAAATATTTATTATTATTATTATTATTATTATTACTTTTTTTTTTTGTAAGATATCGAATATATATATATACGATATATATATATATATATATATATTGAAATTAGATTACGAAATAATAACTTAAGGTTCAGTGGAATAAACGCAACAAACGATTACATGCCACCGAAATCCAAATTAACCAAAAAGTTAACAATTTTTTTATATATATATTATATATACATATTATTTTATTTTATTATTGTTATTATTATTTTTAGAAAATAATTTTTATAAACATTTTTTGTTTTCACAATATTTATATATGCATTGTTTATAAAACATTTTAAAATAAAAAGTTAATTATATTTATAACTATTAGTATATGTAAACACGCGTATGAATGTATGCGTATGCGTATGTATATGTATGTATGTATCTACGTATGCATGTACAAACATTTATGTGCATAGAAGTGAATTTATTTATAGAATGAAGTTCCTGTATTAATATTTTTTTTAAACATTTTCTTTCTTTCTTTTTTTTTTTTTTTTTTCTTTTTTTTTTACATTTTTCTTTTAAAAAATAATTTTTGTAAAATAATTTTCATTTTAACAAAATTTTATACTTAAAAAAATCTTTGAATAAACACCTTTAGAATTTATACTTATATATTAATCATAATAATTGTAAAATCATTATACATTTAAAACTAATACATGCCTTTACGAATGTGTAAAGGTATGTTTGAGTATAGAAACGAATTTATTTATAAAATAAAGTTCTTCTATTAATATATTGTTAAAGTTCTTCATAGTTTTTTGTTTTGTTAAAATAATTCCCTTTTTATAAAATTAATTGTGATAAAATAATTTTCATTTTAATAAAAATTAAACGCTCCTTAACCATAAACGTTCTAAAATCATGCTTAACGCAGCTAATTAATTTTCAAGCACCCTTTCTTTCTTTGCCCCTCTCTGTCGTTCTTCTTCTCCTTTTTTTTAATTTTATTTGTTTATTCATTTAGGAATTGGGAGGGGGGGGGGAATCTCCTTATCCTAAATTTTTGCTGTAATAAGAAGTCTGAAATAAGGGGCACATCCGATAGTATTTTTGCATAATGACAGAAAATAACTGAATTTAAAGAAAATAATAATAATAATAATAATAATCAATGAATAAAACAAACGTCCGAAAACTGGATGGCAGAAATACTAAAATTTTATTATTACAGAATCGGCATTTCTTTGATGTATAATATTAAATAAAAAATTAGTATAGTTAAAATATTTCAGAAATTTTAATATAATAGTGTTCAATGAAATAGTAAATCAGAATCAAAAGCAGACATTAATGCTCAATTGCATCGGTTATAAATAAAATATAATTCGTGTCCGATATTTTCTTTATTTTTTATTGTAAATATTTTCATCAATGCAACCTCAAACTTGGATCTTTTTTTTTTTTTTTTTCTTTTTTGTATAATTGATACAGAAAATTATTTCCAGGTAATATATTGTTATACGATACGCATAGATTTTCTGATAAAAAATAAATTTTCCAAAAATCTCTTCTATTTTCCAAATATTTTCTTTTAATAAAATCAAATTTTAGTAATTATTTTTTATTTTTATTTTAAAATAAACATTATCTAACATTTTTTTTTAAAACATCTACTCTCTCTCACTCTTCTTTTTTTAATCTTTTGTAATGGAATTTTATTTCTTTTTGGAATATCTTGTTGGAGAGAGACAGAGATCTTTAGAGGTGTTATATTAACTAATCTTAACTCCCTTATAATTTTTACATATTTTCTCTGCGCTGTCTGCCTTTTAGGGAAAAAAATTGTATCAGTATTTTTTAAATAAATTAATTTTAAATTACAGAATACAAAAATGTTAAATAATTATAATTTACAGTTTCTAAAGACAACGCATCGCACATTATATTTTCTGCGAAAATTTCTTTATCAAACATACCACTTCCTTTTTGCTAATGCAATGGAAGAAAAAAGAATGAAAACTATTATACAATATAAATATAGAGGTATTTCATCCACCCATACTAATGCATTACGTTTTCTCGTTTCTCCGCTCAACCACAAATTTCTCTTAATTTCTTGTGTCATTTCTCTCACTGCGGCGAAAAAGCTTTCACTCTCTTTATTTACTCTCTCATATGGGTATACGGACGATTTTACTGCAAAAGAAATTCCGGCAGGGGGTCTTTGCGGCAAGCAGTACAGGTGCAGAAGCGATTACGCGCTCTTTGTTTACGCACGCTACACAAAGTAACACAATTCACACTTTCCGCGAAAAAATTCTCCGGTATAGAGAAGAGAGGGAATGCGAATGCAAAACAGATTCATTCTCAAGCATTCATTCCGGTGAAGTGGCAGAGCATCGGCGCCGTCTCGGTATGTGCGAGTGGCGCCGGACCTCTCCCGTCCCGTTCTCACGGCCCTGCAAACTGCAAACGGAGAAGAGAAGGGCCCCGCGGTGCAACAGGGTAGTCATAAACAAACTTCTCTTCAAAAGGTGGCGCCAAATATGGGATTTACTATCCGAAGAGTGAAGTTGGGATGGATTATTATGATCACAGTTATAATAGGGGAAAAGGGGGAGTTAAACGTTAACACCCGATTCCTAAAGAGGCAGTGGTAGTGGGGTGAATATAATCGTCTTTAGTTGTTAACCACATTTTTTATTTAACAGAGCAACAATCCATTTTATGGTATAGATAAACAATAATACAGTAAATTTTCAAAAATAAATTTCTTTTGTAATTCACTTTTATTCAATAATTCTCCATTCATTTTCTATTTGTTCATCTCTCTTTTCTCATTAATGTCAATAAATAAGCCCATAGGAAGATTATAATGAGAGATAAATACGAGATTGATTAGTAATTAGTACCTTACTTATAAGTATAAAAGAACTATGTAAGTACTGATAAAAGTCCCTCTGTTGTTAGCGAAACCCTTTTTTAAATTTATTTTTTTTAGTAAAGATGAATTTCTGAAACTTAATTGAAGTTTTGGTACTAGGAATTTTGTTTCATCGCGACAATCTCTAATATTCCGTGCTCATAATAATGATAAATAAAATAAAATAAAAATTTTAGAAAATGCAAACCAAAATGTATATAAAAATACCATATACTATGATATGAGAACTTATAACTATGCGAAATAAGGGCAAAATTCAAACAAATAAAACAGAAATAACATAAGAATGAAGATTATTAATCGAAAGAAATTAAGAAAATAGGAGAATTATCATGAAAAAAAAATCTTTCTTTCTGACAACATCGTCTCAAGCGCAAATTATTGCAAAAAGGGGGGGGGGGGGAATTCAAAGTTATTTCTGATAATAGGAATGAATTAAAAAAAAAAAAGAAAAGAAAAGTATTGCTATTAATTTACCCGACATCTCAGTAAAAAAAATGCTTAATGAGAAAGGATTGTGGAATTAATAATTACAAGATAAAAAGAACTTTTTATATATCCTGTTTTTAAATTTTCTGTTGAATCATATAAACGCTGCCGAAGGCAGCGGGAACCCGGAACAATTGGCTAAAAGTGTTAAAAAGCTATCGTGTTTTGAGCTATTATAAAAGTTTCAAATGGCTAGCTAGCCGGGAAGTTAGTTAAAAATCGATTGCAACCTGTGTACTGGTAACGCTGCCGAAGGCAGCAGGGTCCCGAAGCAGTTGGTTAAAGTATTCAAAAATGCATTTTCACCGTGTTCTGAACTATTCTGAAAGTTTCAAATGTCTAGCTAGCCTGAAAGTTAGTTAAATAAATTTTCTGTTGAATCATATAAACGCTGCCGAAGACAGTAGGGACCTGAAACAGTTGTCTAAAAGTATTAAAAAAACGTATTGTCACCGTGTTCTGAGCTATCCTGGAAGTTTCAAATGTCTAGCTAGTCGGGAAGTTAATTAAATAAATTTCTGTCTAATCATATAAACGCTGCCGAAGGCAGTAGGGACCTGAACAGTTGACTAAAAGTATTAAAAAAATGTATTGTTACCGTGTTCTGAACTGTTCTGAAACTTTCAAATGTCTAGCTAGTCGGGAAGTTAGTTAAAAATCGATTGCAAGATTTGTACTGGACAAACAAACAAGAATCGAAGTTAATAAAAACATGGTAAAAATGCAAATTATATAAACTGCAACTACATAATAAACGTACACAAATGTACATAAGTCATCCATATTAATTGTCCAGCATAATATCCATACAGTTTGTGCGAATGATTACAAACGCATTTGAAACCTTTCGAAGAGTTATTTAACATTTAATTTTCTAGAATGGTGAAAATTTTTTCTAAAATGCTGCTTTTTTTTTTTTTTTTTTTTTTTTTAAGACAAACTTAAATAAATAAAAATAAAAAACTAAATTACATAGAATATATTCCGAATCTTAATTGAAATTCCTTACCTCAAAACGATTGATTATTATTAGGGGGGGAGGGGGATATATACTACACAGTAAATGATCAAATTGAAGGTTTTTTTTTTTTTTTTTTTTTTTTTTTTCCCCGACTACCGAAATATGAATTAATGAAATCAAACTGCACGATAACCAATTTGAAAAGTTCAGTTATTTGTAAGAGTAATGATTTAACTTGCAGGGGATATTTTTATTTCTCATGCAAGTTTCATTTATTTTATTTTATTTTATTTTGAATTTGAAACCATCACGTGTAGTAGCATGAAAACTATTGAATTTTAATCAGTTTATCAGTGATGCGAAAACGAGCAAAACTTGTTAACACACGTTTTTTACAGATGAAGAAAAAATATGATCAACAAACAATCGCAAGGTGAACAGCTGCAGCTCATTTCAAATTTCAATTACTCATGCACTATGTGTGAGGGGGCAGGAAAACAACGAATACCTTTAACCTGCATTTTTTTCTCCTCATATTTTACCGCTTCATATTCGGCTTCTGCACGCGTCCAGAAAAGAAAAAAAAAAAAAAAAAAAAGTCGATCATCTACATGCGTAAATAGTTTGCTTCGTTGCACACAAGAATTTTTTTTTTTTTTTTTTTTTTTTTTAATCTTAACCTCTGAAGATAAAGACTAAAGATTTGTTTATTCGATATAACAGCATGTTTCTGCGTGCGAAATGATAACCCTTTTCTATCAGATTCAAAAATAAGATTTAAAAATGCTGAAGGAAAAAAAAAAAAAAAAAAAAAAAGAAAAAGAAACTAAAGAGCATGAACTTTACATCAGATGTGCAGATAAGTAACTATAAACTAGAAAAAAAAAAAAAAATCAGAAATTATGATAATTATTTGTTCATAATTCAGTATTTTTTTTTTTTTTTTTTTTTTTTTTAACATGTTTTATATAAGGAAAATAGGCAATTCTTAATTTTATTTATATTCATGACAGATTTTGTAGATTTTCAGTTTATCATCTGGTTGCAAGACCTGAATGAAGCGTATAAGATTTTTATTGCATTTAAATTCATTTTTCTTCGAACTTACCAATTTTTCGTTTGTTTTGAAAATCAGACATTTGATTTACCTTGTATTTTTAAATAAATTAAAACTTTATTATTATTATTATTTATTTAGTGTTATGATAATTTATTTATTCTTGAAAATTAGTATTCAACATGGTTGTCTTTTAGAGGAAATCCAAAACAGAAAACCTGGATATATATATATATACATACTTTGTTAGCCGATTCTTTCAATCTTTGTTTAAACTTAATAATTTAATGTTTTGCTCTTTTTATTTCTTGATTTGCTTTTAGTAAATGGTCTGGGCTTTAAGTAAAGAGAAATTTAGCTTATGCTCTCTTTGCGACAGAAAACCATTTACTTTGCATGCTTTGTATTCTACCAGGCCGTTGATAACGTTAGAATACAAATACATTGTTATATATTTCCAATTCTCTTGTTTTATTTAAATTGTGGTTTGATTTTGGTAGCTTTGGGGATTGATCATAGTAATTGTTTAAGCTAATAATAATCTTAGAATTAAATAATTGAAAAGTTTTAATATTTAATATATTATATATATATATATATATATATATTATATATATATATATATATATATATTATATATATATATATATATATATATATATATATATATATATATATATATATATTATATATAATATATATATATATATATATATTATATATAATATATATATATATATATATATATATATATATATATATATACTAGCAGACCCGGCCACGCGTTGCTGTGACTAAGTTATATGTTGAATTATACGGCTGTAAACTATTTAGTACAGTCAAATTATTATTTACGAACAAAGACGAAAACATTGTAACCGATGTAAAAACCCACAGGGTTGAGATTTGAAACTTAGGTCAAAATTTGGAAGCGATTGATAAAAATTTTCGTAGTGTTGATATTAAGCACAAATTAATTTTATTGTAGGGTCCTATAAATTTTAATGGAGAAGGGATATATATTATTTCTAATGCTACTTTGGATAAAATTGCTAAAATGACTAATATATAAATTAAATTCTATTAAAATTCTATTAAAATAAAAGTATAAAAGAAACAGACGATTTTAAAATCAATTTTTATGGAGGAGTGAAATATAATATATGCTATAATGGATAATTTTACTATAAAATGACCTCATCATTTTAAATATTTTAAAGAGGGCAACAGCTGTAGCTATAAAAAGGAAAACAATAAGGCTAAACCAGAAAAATAAGTAAATTTGATAAATATTTTAAAACTTTAAAATTGGAAATCTTATGAAATATTGGACATTTAAAGTAAATACATGTATCATTTTAAATAGAAAAAGATTTTGGAAATGTTTAGCGTATTTTAACGAAGTGATGAGAAGTTTTTGAGTATGTTAAAATTTTAATAGTAAATTCAAGTTAATAAAGATGGGAAACATTGAGGATTAAGATAAGAATAATTATAAGATAAAAAAAAAAAAAAAAACTTTTTATATACCATGCTTTTAAATTTTAATATACTAATAATATACTAATTAAAAGAAAATGATAAATATTCTATCATAGTTTGAAGTCAAATTTGTTTTCAAATGTCTAAATAAAATATCTGATGTAAGATACTAATATTTTGCAGCGGAATAGATTTCATTTCTGTCATCCTTGACGAAAAAAAAAAGAATATCGCCAAATTATCTGGCGAAAATATTTAATTCCTTTCAAAAATAATGGTTATTTTAAAAACTTATATTAAAAGAGTAATGAATAATATGAAACAATATTTCGTACAATACATATTACATGCCATACATACGTACAATGAATAATACATATTACATTTCGTACAATGCATACATCTGGCATGTATATTTTCATGTTACGCTTTTGATCGCCAAATAATAATAATAAAAAAAGCCAAGGGCGACAGAGTTTTGAAATTTAAAATTAAAATTTTGTCAATTTGACAGCAAAATAATTCAATCTAACACCCGCGATAACTAATACATATCTATACCCAAATATAAGGATTAAAATCGGGAAATAAATTTCCTCGATTTTTAATAATTTCTTACAAAAAATCTAGTGGGCAATTAATATAGGAAATCTTTTTCTTGGCTACACAGACGGTCAGTGGGTCACACTTCGTTTGCGTATAGAACTCATAGATATAGTATAGCATATATAGAATAGAGTGATCATTGGGGAGAAAAAAGTTATTCCTTTTC
Source organism: Salticus scenicus (assembly GCA_963930645.1). Lineage (NCBI taxonomy): Eukaryota > Metazoa > Arthropoda > Arachnida > Araneae > Salticidae > Salticus > Salticus scenicus. The sequence continues at coordinate 58,623,844 of OZ005655.1, forward strand.
ATTTGGGAAAAGACGACGTTTTTACCAAAATATGGCCGTCTTTCCCCGAGTGAGTACACACGGGAATACATACTAATATTTTAGTAAATAAAATTTATGAATAATTTATTTGCTAAAGGGGAATGGAAGACTCCAGATACAGTTTCAAATTCATATTTCTTTCTTTCTTTTTTTTTCTTTTTTTTCAATACCACTTAATGGCTGTTTCCAAAGCTTTTATTTATTTTTTTTTTTTTCGGCATCAAAAATCTTTGTACGATAACATGGGGATGAGAGATCTATATATATTACTATATCTATGATAGAACTACATTAGCACTTTATCAATGTGTATAAAATCTTTAAATTGATTATGACGTCAATTTTCGTGAGATGCATAATTTAACTTTTTATAATTTTTTAACGTTCACGTTTGATTAAATGTATTTATTTTTATGTCGAAAGAAAATGAACTCGTACTTTTTTTTTTTTTTTTTGGCAACAATTAAATTAATGGAATTCACAGATATTTTGGAGCAACTTTAATAAAGGTCTATAATTAACAAATAATTGCAATAAAACAATATTGTGACAATAAATTGAGATAAAAACTATCCTATCTCTCAAGTTGGACCAAACTGCACACAGTGTGCAAAATTTCATTAAAATCGGTTCCTTAGTTTGGGAGTTTACCCCGGACAAACATCGTGACACGTAATTTATATATATATACAGATATATATTCAGTTTTTAACTTTTGAGACTTATCAATTTACAAAATTTATTGTCAGTTTTCTAATAGTATATGGGGTAGTATTAATGAGGTAGAATTAGTTAATTAGAGATCGAGAAAGAAATTTCTCGGAAGAAGTAAGGCACAAATGCTTGAAGTTGTAAGGGAGAGAGAGAAAATCCGTATCTGTGCCATAAGGTTCACAATCCTAGAAATACATTTCTATTACCTTGATTGATATATTTTTTAAATAAAAGCATTTTCTTCTTCTTCTTCTCCTCTTTTTTTTTTTTTTTTTTTTTTTTGTCATTGAAAATTTAAAAATTTAACTTAGAATTCCTTTTATGCGTCATATATATATATATATATTTGAAGTAACAGCTCATTATGAATGAAAACTTGTGAAATTGAAAATGTTTAATGTACAATTTGTATTTGATACATTTTAAATAAATTTTATTTGCATAAACTACGCTTATTGCTCTTATGGTTTAAAAATTAATGCCAAATAAATGTTGTAGTTACTTATATATAGTATTTACTTCCTGAATTTTAAGATTAATATTTTATGCAATAAGATTTATAATTTAATATGTGGGAATCATTGTACAAAGCCCAGAAAAACCGCTATTGACAGATGAAGAATAAGAAATTTTCAAATAATCAGCGAAAAACTAAAAAATACACAACAGTTGTTTATTGTTGAAATAATTAAGTACAATCCTTCACCTAGAACGAAACCCATATACTGGCAGAATGGTTAGCGTTCTACTCTTCAATTGCCAGGTATCGGGTTCGAATCCCGATTTACAGGCTTGGAAGTTCATAGTGGTTTAGAATCCACTTTAAGTCGCATGTCTTGGTCTAATAAGCCTGCATTAATGTTTATTAAATTAAGATCCGAATTCCGAACGAGTTTATTGTTGCTTACATGCTATATTTGTACCCTGTCTATGTTTTTCAACCGATGAAGGGTTTTATTTAATTATTTCCCCGCCTCCCCCCCCCAACCCCCGAAACGAACGCTGAGAAATTTTAATCGTTTCCCCTCCCCGCACAACAAAGTTCTTACAAGGACGAGATATTTTGAGCTGCCCGTAGGACATGGCAAATTTTGAGCTAGCAACACTATGCCAAAATGTGCTAAATAGCGTGGGGGTCTTCCAACGGAAATATATATATATATATATATATATATAATTTTATATTTGAATAACTGTATATCCAATGAAAACTATTTAAATGTCCTCACAAAATGCCATTTTTGCATTTCGTTAATTTCATATGTGAGGGACTTCTTATTCAATTTTAAATACTAAATAATTATTTATTTAAATGAATTTAGGTGTGTCGATGTATATGAATGTATTACTTATAAAGTTTTAATTTAAGAAAAATAATTTATATTTAATAAGGTAAAAATGTAGCGTGACGGACATGACAAAAAACAGACATGATTTCAGTCACTCATTTTTATCACTCAGATGCTCTAAATTACATGCTTTAATTTATATAAACAGGACCTTCATCCGATATGCAATTTAAAAAAAAATGTTCAAAAATTTAAATTAATAAATATGAATATATATATATATAGAAAACTACTGACATGAATTTATATATATATAAGTTTACATATTAGAAAAACCAAAAGGAGAATTACAAACCAATGCGCAAAATTGCGGCGAAAGGAAATGCAAAACTTAAATTTAGGAATATATAAATGTTGGAATATATAAACAAATGAATGAAATTAACCCCCCCACCCCCCACCCCCCCACCCCCCCCAAAAAAAAAAAAAAAACTGAGATCTTCATCAGGGAGGCCCTCAGTGTAGGGGTGAACGAGAAGTTTCTGAAAGGACTGTAGCAATAAGCTAATAGCTATCCTTAGCCCCCCAACTTCTCACCCAACAGAAAAACACCAATATAACTGAAGAGAAATCAGACATATATATATAATGTATAAAAATAATAAAAAAGTTATAAAATTATCAAATTGCAAAAGTTACAAGATTACATTAATTCATTTAAAAAAAGTTCATTCAAGTTCATTTTTTTAAAATGAATTGATGTAATCTTGAAACTTTTGCAATTTGATAATTTTATAACTTTTTTAGTATTTTTATATATTATATATATATATATATATATGTCTGATTTCTCTTCAGTTATTGGTGTTTTTCTGTTTGGTGAGAAGTTGGGAGCTAAGGATAGTTATTAGCTTATTGCTACTGTACTTTCAGAAACTTCTCGTTCACCCCTACACTGAGGGGCCTCCCTGATGAAGATCTCAGTTTTTTTTGGGGTTTAATTTCATTCATTTGTTTATATATCCCTAAATTTATATATTCCTTTATATATAGGAATATATAAATGTATATACAGTGAAACCTCTCAAGTTGGACACTTTTTCTTGGAACGAAATGTATCCATTAACATTATGTCTAACCCCTATAAGTTGGACACCTCTCTAACTTGGACACTTTTTCTTAGAACCGTAGGTGTCCAAGATAGAGAGGTTTTACTGTATATATATATATATATATATATATATATATACCCCTATATATATATATATATATATATATATATATACAATAGCGTGACTGACATGACAAGTGTAAAAATTTGAAACTATCTTTTGTTTACTTATTTTTTAAGTTAAATATTCCTTTTTAATTAATGATGTAGAAAATTTTGTATATATAATTGTGTTATATTATTTGATATACTTGATATGTTTTCTATGAAGAAAAATTAAATGTGGTTGAAAATGGCCCTTTTGTTCATTTTTGCGCGAAATTAAGCATTTGTTAACTTTAGTGCAGATGTATCCTAGCTATAGAAAGAAGTTCATTTCCACGAAGAAAATATATTTTACACTGAAATGAACGTGGCAAAGAAAGCACGGTGAATCGAAGTTATTGCTCTGTATCGTAATTGATTTTCTCTTAATTTGTTTACAACCAAATCTCATCAAACAAAAAACAAAAATGAAATTGTAAAGAATGCGGCCCAATGTTTTGGTCAGCTTATATCAAGGTACGGAAGCAAAAGAGCAGGTGTCCACGGTAGTTCTTTCTCACGGTCTCGATGTAAATAAATACTCCTGATTAGCATCGTTCCGCAATAACATGACGTCGGAATGGAGAAGCACCAAAAATAAAATTGTATAAATCATTTCTTATCTCCTGATGCAACAAAAGGAACACTTGAAGTACGAATATCATGTTTCTCTTTCATTTTTGATGAATAAAAATCTGCAATTTAATACTAACTTATCTACCAGCTGATTCTTGCATTCTAAGAGAAAAGGGGCGGAGGGTTTTTTCACACCTTCTTGAAGAAGGGTTTAGATTTTAAGCAATTTACTGTCGTATTACGCTCAAATTTTATTTCTGAATATAGAGTTCTGTTTAAAAATGATAATGATATTTACATAAGTAAATATTTCAAAATTTATTGTTTTAATAATTACTGTCATCAAATCTTAACTAATTTATGTATTTAAAAAAAAAAAAAAAATGAAAATGAAAATATTTACTTAAATAAAAATAATTGTATTTTTAAAAATAGCAAATTAATTATTGCAATATATATATAATTTATATTTCGTAAAATACTCTAAAATATACCGTGTAAATATTACACGGATATTTCGTGCACATTTTACTTTAAAAAGTATGTAATAATAATAGTATAAAATTATATATATATATATATATATATATATATATATGTGTGTACTATTAATTTTAAGACATTTTCTTAATAGATACTTCTAAATTTATATATAATATATATATTAAACTTTAAGAAAAGTTAAAAAACTACTTACCAGTAGTAATAATTGTACAATTTTTAAAATTAATTTAAAGTTTCAGAAAATTTTCTCAATAATTTCTTCTTAAATTTAAATTATTTTATTAACACAATGGATTTTGATATTTTCATAGCTAAGCAAATGTTGTTCCATTTTAAAAAGTATTTGAAATTTAGAAAAATCATTTATGAAAGCATAATTTTCGTCGATGCATTAATACTCAGTAGTGTTTAAACAAAATTATTATTATTATTAAATTTATTATCCCTTATTTGTCATTTTTTTAAATAATTGAAATAAATTAAAAAAAAAAAAAAAAAAAAAAAAAAAGGTAAAATAGTAGTATAATGAACAAAACATAAAATTTGTCTCGTCTTTATTTTGAAGTAATTTCTCGTAACTCAAGAAATTCCCTCATTCATTATCTTATTATTCTTCTTGCAGGCGCGCGTATGAGAGGCATATGCTTCAATAAATTTTGCATTCTATTGACTAGAAACTGCCCAACTACATTTTTTTGTTAACACATAACTCATTACAAATAATTATAATACTCACTGTTCTAAAAGTTTATATATTACTTTTTATTTATAATAGTAATAGTTAACCAGTGTTATTTTTTGTACATGTAGGAGCACCTCCAGCCTCTTTCCGCTGAGTAACGTACCTCCCCCTCGCCTCATTCGCAGTGTAGATTTCAATATGAGTGGGTGGCACCGGCAATTTTCTTTTCATTATAACTCCACTACAATTGTGGCTCAAACGAAAATTTTCATCGCTCAAACGACGCTCAATCCTATGGTGTATTCAGTTTTTCATTTACAAAAGGTCGGGGTGCCAACTTCACACCTTCATTGGCACCGGCAATATTCTTTTTATTATATCTCCACTGCAATTGTGGCTCAAACGAAAAATTTTATCGCTCAAACGCGCTCAAACGACGCTCAATCCTATGGTGTATTCAGTTTTTCATTTACTAAAGGTCGGGGTGCCAACTTCACATTTCTTTTGGCACAAAAATTTGTTTTACGTACACCTTTTTTACATTTGTGGCTCAAACGAAAATTTTCAGCGATCAAACGACGCTCAATCCTATGCTGTATTCAGTTTTTCATTTACTAAAGGTCGGGGTGCCAACTTCACAGACCTGTGGATGAACCATACGTGCGTGATAATTTGAAATAAAATTATTACCTCTTTTTCCTAGTACACACACACCCACACACATATTCATGATAGTAAGCGAAAAAAGTCTCCGGAAAAAAAGTCACGTGAAAAATAAGTCCCCGGAAAAAAGTCACCGAAAATGAATTTCGGTCGTCTTCATAAATGAAATACAGCTTTTTAATAACTTTTAGTGGCATTATGTTTCTTTTATTTTTAAAATTGTTTTTTCCTTTTAATTAATTGTTTTCCTATTTCATTAAGTATGCATTTGTACATGGACATTGAATCGAGGTAAAGCAGTATTGAAGTCAAAAAGTAGATTTTGGGAGCGAGAAAAATTGACACTTACAGGAGGAGAGCTGGACTTAAATAGAGATGCTGGTGTTTATCGAACTATGACAGATAATTATTTAAAATGACTTTACTGAAAATGTTATTCAATCGTTCCAATATGAATTTAAATTGTTTTCCTTTATTTATAAATTTTATGAATGTCAATATTTCCCCCATCCCCCCATTAATTCAGGGTACATTTGGTGATGTACTTTTCGTCCCCCCCCCCCTTTTTGTAAATAAATGCGTAGTGTATAAATAAATACGTGGTATAGTGTATTTTTTTCAAACTCGTTTTAATACAGATTTAATAAAATATTTCAAAATGATAAATACACACATATACATATATTTCGCTTAAAGAGGATTAAACTAATTTACTCTCCACTTCCAAGTTAAAATGTAAAACATGTCAGCCCAAATAAATAAAGTTAAAACAATTTTAAGTATTTTTACTTTCTCTCTCTCTCTATATATATATATATAAAATTTTGTGGATACTGTATCTCACGAACCAATGAGTGTAATTCAACCAAACTTGGTATTTAGTCGGTCTTGAACTGGTGCTGATTACATTTTGGGATCTATCGCTCAACAGGTGGCGCCTGTCATCTCATTATTTTTTCATAATTCATAACATGGCATTATAGGACAAAATTTCGTATAAATGTACAATGTACATAATTCAGAATTATTTTTAACAAATGGGTGGTAAGATTACTGTGAATGAATGATAATAGTAGTAGTAATATAGGGAAAAAATTATGTGAATGTAGGAGAATAACTCCTCTCCATCCCCCGAGGTTTAGTGTTACATGCCCTTGTAAGTAAATACCCTCCAAGGGCATGTAAATTCTCATTTTGGGTATAATTTAAAATAACTCGTGAATACCTTTAAAATGAATGGTTGAATCATATTTCTGTGATATTTCAATACAAAGTTATAAATTACAGTACAGCCACATATCCTAAAACTAGCAGTGAGGACGCGTCCAAAATGTTGGAGGGATGTCAGCTTGAAATTTGGAAAGCATCCAGTAATTCCGCGCTCTGTTATTAATCTTTTTCTCTGAGTCAGATGACTGTCACCCCTATTTTAGCATTGGACTCGTTGAGTTAGCCGTTGCGCATATGCTTCCATGGTTTCATGAAATGTGGTCGAAGAATATATATATATATATTCGATTTTTCAACTTAAAAAAAAAAAAATTCTTCTGATGACTGTACAAAATTATTTTTTTCGTCATTTAGTGCTTATTTCTATCAAATAAAAATTGTTTGCATTCACTATGGAACATGATTTTAATAAATAATAATGTAATAAATAATTTGTACTACGTAAAGTCGTATAAGGTAATAAAGATGAAGGTCTTGTGGTGGTGACGATTCATTAGTCTTTCTTTTGTAAGTAATTAAAAAATAATTGAAAAATTCTGTATTTATCCTATTATAATATAAACGGCAATTTATCTAACAGCATACTATAAGAAGCATGTTTTTACAATAGATATAGTAATAAGACATAGATTGGTCAGCGAGAGAGAAAAGGTGAGGCCTTTTTTGGGGGGGAAAAGTCACTCTAATGGCTGCCTCTTCCCGAGTAAATCACACACAGGAATACACACGGATAATTTAGTAAATAAAATTTATGAATAATTTATTTACTAAAGGTGAATGAAAAACTCCAGGTACAGTTTCAAATTCATTTTCCTTTTTTTTCTTTTTTTCAATACTCTCTAATGGCTGATTTTAGAACTTTTTTTCGGCATCAAAATTTTTTGCTCGATAACATGGGGGTGATAGGTATATTACTATACCTATCCATATATATTACTATATCTATGGTTTTTACCAATGAAAATGTTGCCATACTTAAAAATAGTTGCATTAGTTTC